>CM060910.1:828000800-829417050 GCA_030737875.1 Allium sativum
ATTAAGGGTAGATTAGGAAAAAGGTTAAGTTAATTTTATAATTAATTATATTAATAATGCAATTAAACTTTATAGCATCATATCTTTTTCATATTAAATCAGAATTCGATGATTTCAATTGCGTTGGAATCCTCTCGAACACTACAACATGGAACTAACCCAAAAGAAAACGGAGCAAATTAGAATTTGAGGCAAATTTGAACTCGATCGGTATTAAAATATTCAAATAAAAAAGTATGGAGTGGAAACGAATGAGAGAACTCTCTCACTAAAATATTTGTACCGTTATTTATTTTATAACTAAAAGTATGTAAATTGTCATTATTGATTTTTATCTGTAGTATGTGACTTTGCTTGAGTTCGACACATGAACTATTCACGACTCATTTGCACAAGAAGCATTGTTTGAATATATGAGACTCGTATTTCAAACAATGTAGATAGACACTTTGTGGTTATTGAAATGAGGTTTAAATATCTATTTATAATTTAAACAGTGAAAATTGGTTAGTTGGAAAATTTAATTCAAACCGAATTAGAATTGGTTAAATTTATTAACCAGTGATTAACTTGAATGGACTGTTGTTGTTTGAAACCCTACACGGGTATTGGGATGATATTTGACATACATTAATCCCAATATTTAGTTGAACGTCAATCGATTGGTTGACAGACTGTGGTGAGCGTTATTTATTTATTTTAATGCTTATAAGTTATAGAATGCACTCTGGATGATGTTGAATGATTATTTATCATTATTGCTAAATACATGCGATGTATGAAATCCATATAACTGAAATTATATGGCAATTTATTGGGTCGCATTCCGATTCAAAATTTGAACGAATATTTTAAAAATAATATTCGGTGAAGGATCAAAATATGATTTTGATGTCCGATTTCGGATATATGTGAAAATATTGAAATATATGAAGCCGAGTTAAGTAGATGTACGCCATTGTAACTCGAATGGATTTTTCTATTGATTTTATTCGTTTTATAATGAATATCGAGAAGATTTGATTTCAAAAATCTGATATTTTGAAAATATTATCATTTTAATATTATAATGATATAGAACATTCAATTTTGATTTAAAATTGAAAATGAAGTTGAAATCGTTCAAATAAATTTATAAATGATTTATAAAATAAAATTTAAAAAGAAAATCGACGAAATATACACACACATATATATATATATACATATTTAAATGGGTTGAATAGAACGTGTCGCGCAACGACCGTTCGCGAATTTCAACCATTGACTTCAAATCGATGTAACGAGAGATCCGACTGTCGGATTCCCCTAAAATTGAAACTGTTAGGTTCGTATCGAAAAAATCTTTCCAATGAATACATGAGATTTAAATTTGAACGGTTAAATTTTAAAATATGTCTAAATCAATTTCTGAAAAGGTCGCTATGAATCGACTGTAAGGGCCATAATAAAGTTATTAAAAATATGAAAAAATTATGTAAAATCATAATTAATGATTGGGAATGATTTTGGATTAAAAATTCCAAGTTTTGAAAAGATAAAAAGATATTTTTATCTGAATGAACTAGTTATTTACTAGAATAATAATCCAATGTTTTTTAATAAAATAAATTGGATTGAAAAATGGGTTTTAATATAACCAGAATTTTCCAACATATGAATTGGAATGGATTTAAATGGAAATAATCTTCGGAATATTTCGACATTGGACCCCGTGATTGTACGGATATTGTTGAGGAATTTGGAAGATATATATTGTTATTCCCAATGCATTATTTGTTGGTTTTAGAATTTAATATTGAATATAAGACAATATGATTTCTATTTAGAACCTTATATTTAATATCAAACGGGATTTTGGGTTTGCTGTGAATGGTGTTTTTATATGACATTTGTTCTTTAACCCAATTAATAGCAGGATTAATTTCCAGAAAGTTTAATCATTAAGTAATGATTTGCGAAATTAAAACTGAACTAGAGTTTTAATAAATCTTTAATTAGATTTGAATGAATGAATGGTGATTAAATTTACCCAAACATGAGATGTGGTATAAACCAAATATGCTTGGTTGTTGATATTGATTGTGATTGATTGACTATTTGGATTATGCTCAGGCAGTTTATGCACAAATATTCTTTTACATTTAGCATTGGGTTGGTAGAATTATTTGTATGCTAACACCTGGTGAAACACTTCACAATTTGAATATGAAGTGTTAGCGATGTTGTTTATTTCAAAATTAATGAATGATTTTGAAAAGAGATTTTCTTAAGTGAAAAGAAATGTTTTCCCGATTTTGGGATAGGAAATGTTTTATAAAAATGTTTTATAAAACAGAAAGGATTTCGAGGGCAAAACTTGATGTTTCTAAAATGAATTAGAAAAGTATTATGTTTGACATTGTGGTTCATCACGTAACCGATTAGTTGCTATTGATGATGTATCTGTTTGGTGGCGGAGAATTTATTCTCTTGCTTAACACCCTTCTTTGAGGCGTACGAGCTCAAAGGTTATGTGATTAATAGTGACTGATCATATGTGTGAATTTCTGATGCGAAGTACTATAACTATAGTTTGAAAGTACTTGTGATTATTATGTTGTGAAACTATTTTCCCTACTTCGGGACATAAAATGATTTAGTATGAAACACCCCACCTCCGTTAAGGTCACTCACTATGGGAGTGCTTTAACTTTGGTGAAGCATTTTGGGTAAAAGGCATAGATAATTTACAAGACAGACATATAAACAGCGGAAAACTGAAATAACTTCATAAATAACGTGGTTCAGTCAAAACATTACAAGCATTGTCTCAAAACCCAGCTTCTAAATTATTATAATAAAGAAGCATAAAACAGTAGTAAAGTAGCAAAAATCCCCAATAAAAGTGTAATCACAACCACAGCCCAAGAAAAGAGAATCCAAGCAATACATCTACTCTCTTCAAGCTAGAAAGGTTTGCACTAAGCTGAAGTATTCCCTCCCTACGGACCTTTGGAGGGGACGGAAGAAAAGAAGGCGAAAGAAAACGGGTCAGACATAAGCCTGGTAAGTCCAGTGATTATTCAGCATGTAAACAGGTAAAAGGATCATGACATGAATAAACTGAATATAGGACAATACCATAGCAATAAGATAACATAAGATAAGGCAAGATAAACTAAATATACTATCGCACTAATTTTCTTTTCTCTGCACCTACTAATGAATGTTTCAACTACCATCATGTGTTCACAACAAAGTGATTCCTTTTCCCGATCGGCTTTTACTCGCATGCATTTATTACTTGTGTCATTCGGCCCCGCTTGATTGTAGATACCTGTGTTGGTCACGCCATAGGGTGTATCAATTCCTATGGTGGCAATCCGACACAAATTCTAGATGCACAGTGTAGACTACTGATGCCCAGTGCCTGCTTTATCCACTCCGGAGTACGTGCGCGCCCATACTCTGCCGGAACCGACACTGCTGCACCACCCACCGCTATTTTGACCGCTTATAATCAGCCTAGTAATCGTGCCCCAACCTGCCTAGTTCAGGGTAACGTGATACATCTATGTGGGTTACTGCTGAAATAGGTCCCCGTTATTAGGGTTTCCTAATCAACATGTTATAACAGTTAAGTGTTCTCACATTTACCTAACCCCACCCATCTGTTTAACTAACATGTTGTATTGGTCAAGTGTTGCCTTAATTAATTTGACCCTACTATTCTTAGCATGTCTGTTCCTTAGCTTTAATTCATTCACTAAAGCACCAACCTCTCACATTAGATCTATGTTGTTGCGGTCGCTGGATGTGCCTGCCGGTTCTGGGCAGTCTTACACCGCAACTCAATCTAACCTCGGGTTTTGGGCTTAATGCGCTAACCTCTCACATTAGATCTATATTGTTGCGATCGCTGGATGTGCCGGGCGGTTCCGGGCAGTCTTACACCGCAACTCAATCTAACCTCAGGTTAGGCATGTTCATCTTCAGGAAATTTACATAATTTTCATTTGTGTCCTAATTTAGGTCTTTTTATGCCAATATTTCCCAAGTGTAGTCGGTACAAGTTTTATGCCACATTCACATGCTATGCCCAGAATTTACTAAATTAAATTAGACTCAATTTTCCCGTGTTATAATCACACGTACAACGAGATTCGATATAAGTTCCGAATGAACTTAGTATTCACAAAAGAAAATAAAAAGGGGGGAAAATAGAGAAGGAGCATAAGAATTGACATAAGGAAAATAGGCATGTAAAGGTGTACCCAATTCGTGAATCATGTTTATATGTTGTACATTAACAATAAGTGTGGACAAGCTAAGCAATTTACACCATAGGTATAAAGATTAGATAGAACTCGGCTTATGAGAATCACCAATTTTTATGTACAACATGATAAGCCCATTATTTTAATCACAATAGTCTCATATGCATAGGATGTGCAACATGATAGGTTCCATCATATAAACCACAACAATCTCATAGGCATGATAGGTTCTATTATGTCAATCACAACAGTCTCATAGGCATGATAGGTTTCATTATGTCAGTCACAACAGTCGCATAGGCATGATAGGCGTCATTACATCAATCACAATAGTCTCATAGGAATAGGCAATTCAGATTTAACAAAAAGGATAGGCATGTATCAGAATTAGGCATTGTTCTAGATCTGGTTATTATAGTCATGATTTCTATTAGTGTTTAGATCGAAATAATAACTGAACTCACAAAAAAAGGACGGATCTTATATTTTGGGATCTGATTTCTGAATTTGTTAAGTTAATCCTTTGATGTAGACTTTTGATTTGAAGTTCTTCTAATCGATTTCTAGTTTGGATTTTATTTTCTAGTTTGGAGAAGATAAAGGAGGCTAGGCTAGCTTGTAGATGAACAGTATGATGGCACCATAGTTTTAGGGTTATGAGGTTAGGGTTTAGGTTTAGCTAAGTATATACAGATGTCTAGGATTAATTCTAACCTTTAGATTAGTCTAGGAGAAATCAGAGCCATCCAAACTAAAGAGATGTATCATCCAGCCAACCACAACATGACACATATGCCCCAATACCTCAGAAATTGTCATCAGGCCAATCAAAGATGGCCACATCAGCTCAGGGCTATAAAAATTCATCATAGGAATTGGATCTCAAAAGCGGTCGACTCCCTATAAGGGGGAACGACAGCTATGTCGACACCCCTATTGGGGGGTCGACACCTATGTCGACTCCCCCTGGGAGGGTCGACACCTCTAAGTGGGAAATTTCCCGCTCAGCCCGCTCTGATCGAATTTCGAATTTTGAATAGTTTTGACCTTTAATTATTATTTTAATTTAATTTTGTTTAAACTTGAAATATTCTGAACTCCATAACTTCTTCATACGGAGTCCGATTCACGCAAACTCGGACTCTATCTCAAGCAGAATTCCGAGACGAACGCAAAGGCATAACTCGTTTCCCTTACTTCCTCTACTAGAAACTAATTATTCTTTAATTCGTTACTTTTAATATTCACAGAAAATACGGGGTGTTACATTCTCCCCTCCTTAAAGGATTTCGTCCCCGAAATCTCTAAGTTAAGAAGAATGTATCCTAACATTCAACATCGATCTACTCAACCATCAATCACAGGTATCCATTGTCCTTAAAAAGATTTCTAATGCTTTCATGATCATTTGCATAGTGTGTGTATATGTCCTTATCTAATGCAAAATCAGGCGGTCTACTGATTTAGTTGACCTCTTTAATGCGAATCATGTCGGTGTTATAAGTCCATCATGTATGCAATTATTCCTAATTGTATTTTGTAACTTCTACTTGAGTGCACAATCATTCATACAAATGCAATGTCCACATGATAACATATCAAGTTTCAATCCATATATAAATACATTTATGCATATGCAATATGAAAGTGACTGAGCCGATCTAGTACCTAGTGTGTGTATATGCATCCACGAGCAATCACTTGCAACCACTTGCAACCATCAATCATAACATGTTTCAAATACATGTTTACATTCATTGGTTTCTACCTAAGGATCAAGAACAGAACCGAGGAGATATACTTAAGAGATAGATACCAGCATGCATAAATTTATGGAAAAAGAGATCAAGGATGTACCCTCAAAAAAAAAAGGGTAGGATGCGCGTATCCTGTATTCAGTTTCCCAAGTCGCCTCTCCTTCAGCGTCACTCCATTGTACTTTAACTAGCTTGAACTCACGATTGCGTAGCTTTTTAACTTCTGTACCCAAGACACGAGTTGGAACTCTTCTCACTGTCGCTTCTCGCTCCACTTCTACTTCCTTTAGTATGCTTGGCTCCATAACTTCCGCAGACTCATATAAGCATTTCCATAGATGAGAGACATGAAAAACATTATGAACTCTAGCCAATCTTTCAAACAGCTCTACTTTATAAGCCATCTTCTCAATCCTCTCAATGATAGGAAATGGCCCTACAAATCTTGGTGCCAATTTTCCTACGGACCCAACGCGAACAACATTCTTGAAAGGAGATAGTTTAAGAAAAACTCTGTCTCCAACCTCAAACTCAAGGTTGGTCCTTCTTTTATCAGCGTAGGACTTCTTTCTATCTTGTGCGGTCTTCATTCGTCTTCGTATCAAGTCCACCTTCTCTGAAGTTTCTCTGATCATGTCAGGCCCAAGTACGAGCTTGTCTGTAGACTCCCACCAACAAGTTGGTGATCGGCATGGTCTCCCATGCAAAGCCTCAAAGGGTGTCATGCCTATGGTGGCTTGGTAGCTATTGTTGTAGGCGAAATCCACCAAAGGAAGGTAATCCTCCTATGTTCCCCCAAAATCAAGAATTCACAATCTCAAGAGATCTTCTAATACTCTGTCCACCCGTTCCGTCTGACCATCGATTTGAGGGTGATAGGCAGTGCTTAAGCATAGCTGTGTGCCTACAGCCACTTGCAAACTCTTCCAAAACTCGCTCGTAAAGATAGCATCTCGATCACTTACTATGCTAGAGGGTATTCCATGCAGTCGAACTACCTCTTTAAGATAAATGGATGCTAACGATGAGGAAGTCCTTCTATCTTAACAAGTATAAAGTGAGCGCTTTTAGTGAGCCTATCTACTATTACCCAAAATACTGGTATTGCCCCTTCTTTATCTAGGCAACCCATCAATAAAGTCCATCGAAATGCTATCCCATTTCCACTGTGGGACCTCGAGAGGATGAAGCAGACCACCAGGCTTCTTCTGCTCTGCCTTGACTTGCTGGCATATTAAGCATTTAGAGACAAACTCGGCTACATCCTTCTTCATGCCATTCCAAAAGAAAACCCTTTTATGTCTTTATACATCTTGTCCCCACCTAGGTGTATGGTCAACTTAGAATGGTGTGATTCTTCGAGAACGGTTTTCACCAAATCCCTTGCTTGTGGGACGCATAGTCTTTCATCCTGTCTCAACCAACCCTTGTCATTGATGGAGTATCTATTGAGGTGACTCGAAGTTTTACCTTTAATTAGCTTATCCATCACATCAACTAGCTGAGGGTCTTCATGTTGCGCGGTTCCAATTGTGTAACAACCCTGAATTTTGGGGTAAATTTAAAAATGTATTTTAACTAATTTTAATGGGTTTTGATATTTAAAATAATTTATTTTAAATAATAATGATTAAAAAAATCGAAGTTAGGATGAATAATTTAATTTTAATTATAAAAGGAGTTAGAAATAGCGTGGTAGTTTTAAAAGTCAAACTTGAACTTTGACTGACCGTACAGGATGCAAAATTTAACGGATTTTAGTGAAACCAAAAATATTAGAATCTATTTAAAAATATCTTTCTAACGAATCTGAAAAATTGAAATTACATAGCAAGAATCAAAAGTTATGCCCATTTTAAAATTTAGAAGGTCGCTATGAAATTTATATATAATAAATAAAGGTCAAAAATGCTGCTTTTTGCATACGAAGGAATTTGGACTCGAAACTGCTTCCATTGAGTTCAGAATGACATTTTTGCATTTAAAAAGTATAAACACTTATATATTTCAAATTTCGGAAATTATTTCTTTAAAAATGTATTTTTAATATTTAATATATACGCCTTAAAAAAAGCCATTTTTCAAACGACCTCTATTTTTGACGAAACCACTTTTGTTGGATTCAGAATGTCAAAATATGGTTAAGTTTAATTTTTCATAATTTTTAGAATTAATTTGTGACCGTGGCAAAAAGATTTCAGTTTGGTCAATTTCGGTCAATTTTAATCGCCTTGAAAAAGGCCATTTCTCAAATAGGCTCAGAATTGAACGAAATTAATTTTTCTAGGTTCGCAGCATCAAAACATAGCTAAATATATTTTTCGGGAATTTTTGGAATTAATTTGTGATCCCGGTGAATTTTTACATACGATTGAATTAAAAATTAAATGATTTATATTAAAAATAAAGTAAACATTTTGTAAACTTCGAAATTGGGCTTCGCCACTAGCGCCATTGCGTTCAGAAGACGTCAAAACCTATTGATAGACAGTGAGCATGCCTAATTCTGAGTTCGGGCCAAATCGGGCCTTAATGGGCTAATTAACTAATTAAATAATAATATAAATAATAGCAAAACAATGGCGTCTCTCTGATCTATCTTGGAGAATTCGAAATTCGAATTGAAAAATGCTTTCTCTTCCATAACATCATCGTTAGCTAAACATAATGCTAATTCGAATACTGACAATGGCAGACATGACAAAGATCCTCCCCCTACGTACTTGGATGTTCTTCAACGTCTAGCTGTAAAGTGTTATCCTTTTTTAATATTAAATCCAAAAGTATAAACACTTTTCCAAATAATCCTCGGGGCACGAATTACGAATCGTCATTCAGAAACCGTAATAATTATGGCTCTTTTCTCCAAAACGATAAATCGAATAATGGGTGTTTCAGATGCGGATCTAATGATCACTGGGCGCGTTCGTGTCGACGTCCTCTGGTATGCTTTAAGTGCCATAAAACTGGCCATAAGGGTCTTAATTGTAAGACATCATCTCGGTTTCCTCCAAAAATGGCGAATTCAAGCAACCCTGCGCCAATTTCAGCAACAAATTTCCCAAAGGAATTTTTATGGGCGCGATCGATGGTTGTGATTTCAATTGAGCATGGATCTTTCTCAATGGCTCAAATGGAGCTGATTCTCAAAAACATATTTGGACACAGGGCTCCTTACTGGAATTGGATTGTTAGAAAGATGGGTGATAAATTCTTAGTCAAATTTCCATCTCATATACTGACAAAAAACGATTGGAGATTTGCTATTGGATTAAATGATGGATCTTTGCAATTGCGACGGTGGTCCCCTGAAATTGGTTGCACCAAGAAGGAAAAGAGGAGTGTGTGGATTTTGATCAAACATGCTCCAATGGTCTGTAGAAAGATAAATGTGTTGAAAACCGCCTTGGCGGAGATCGGAGAGGTGAACAGGGTGCAATACAGGGCGTTGCTTGTACCTGACTTTACATGTTTGAAGGCTGGATTATTAGTGGAGGGACCGCTTATCCTTCCTACTTCAAGGTGGATACCTGTTGAAGGTTTTCTCCATAAAGTTCTGATCGAGAGGAGCAATGACGGAGAGCCTTTTCCTACTAGTGAGGTGTCGAACTTTAAGAAACGAGTTTTCTCAGCGGGCAGTGATGGGAAGTTGAAAGTCTTATCTTATACCACAAGACAGGTGGGGGGTATCAACATTGCTACATCTGAAAGTGGAGAGAGGAATGATGTAGATGAAGATGGGTCTGATAATGATGATGGCTCTGATGGGGGTAATGCGGGTGATGTAGATGGGGGTTCTGATGGGAACGCTGATGATGATGACGTGACTGATGATGATGGTAGGTCTGATGGGAATGCTGATGGTTACGCGGATAATGATGATGAGGGCGAGGGGGTTAATGATGAAACTGAAATGAATGATGGAGGTTCAGATAATCCAATCATAATTTCCTCTAAAGAAAGAACGAGAGATGAAGGAGACGCGGGAGATCAGATTGTGACTTACGAAGATGGTATTCAAGTTGAATTTGATGCTGCGGGCAACATAGTGGGAGTGGGAAAGGTGCTTAATCAGGGGCATGTGAATGTCGATGAAGAACTACGGGATAGCAATTCAATAAATGGAGACAGCGTTGAAAAGTCGATGGACCTTAATGATGCTGGTAACCACGCCAAAGGCAAAGGCAAGGAGGTTTCTAACTCTGGAGAATGCTCATCAACAAGGAGGATCATATCCAGAGGAAAAAGAGATCTGAATGGAGTGGTGATGATGCTGCGTAGAAGCGTTAGGAGCTTGGACCATCCGCTTGAAGGCGAAGGTAGCATTTATGTTCCTGCATTACTTAATTCTTTATCATATGATAAAATGCATGAATTAGCAAGAAATTTTGGGCTCTTTTTAAATGATGATGTAATTAATGACATTGAAAGTAAGGAATTAGAGAGGGAAAATGTTGTACCATGATTATTATAACATGGAATGTTAGAGGCCTAGGAACTTTTGATAAGTGTCTTAGAGTCAAAAACTATCTAAAGTCTCATAATCCCGATATTGTGTTGTTGCAAGAAACTAAACTTGAAAATCCAAGGGATAATGTTTTTAAATTTTTGGGTTGGGGAGTCCTTGACTCCTGGTGTTTCATCCCTGCTGTGGGGAGTGCTAGAGGTTTGTTTACTGGGTGGAACAGTAATCTTTGGTCTTTCAGACAAGAGATCAAACAAACTCACTGTCTTCATGTTGCGCTGGAATGTAGAAAAAGTAAAGTGCTATATTTCATATCCAACGTGTATGGCCCAAACACTAGAGTGGAAAGGAGAACTTTCTGGAGTGAAGGAATGGAGTTTTATAGTTTGTCGTATGGGCCTTGGGTGATTGGAGGTTATTTTAAAGTTACTAGATTCGACTTCGAGAGAAACAACAGCAAGAGCAACCATTTGGGTGATATGGAGTGTGACGACCCAAACTTCCCCGTAAAGAAAAGCCTAGATTGCCTTGAGAACAACTCACATCAGAACACAAACTGAAGAACATTTTATTGTTGATTACAACAATTACATCAGAGTACAAGAATATAACAGAGTATAAATGAATAATATACATTGGAAATACAAAAATATCAGATATTTAAATTACAATTAAATAGCAACAGAAAATAGTACAAAAATACAACTGGAAGGAATACATGGATACAGAGCTTTCCGAATACTGCTTCAGCTGTAAACCAGGATCCTGTAAATATATCTGCTAAAAGCTACTCGACTGCCCGTGTGGAAAAATATGGGCACCCGAGTTTACCAGTGAAACAAACTACAGGTCAGTCATGGGACTGGTATGAGAAATCTTAACTAGACTTATCTAATAATAAGGCGAATCATAGGACCACGCCGCTAACGCGGAACGGGTTTACTCCATTGGATTGCCAGTGCATAAAATAAGGGAAATTGTTAAACAACGCAATGCTTTTTAGAAAAATGAAACCATTATAAGACCCAAGTCCCATCACACAATGCAACGCACACCAGAGGATAGGGTTTTACCTTATAATGGTCAAAAGATGCTTGATACGTAAAAACGATATTATTATTAGTGTGTATATGTTTTAAATAAAAACATTTCAATCATAAGTATCAATCCTAGACGGCATAGGTACCATATACTATGTCGCCAATACTAGTTCTACAATCAAAACCGCAACGTCGTATTGGAAATTGGATTTCCATCATGAGTCGAGGCTAGGGGCAAGCTCCTCTCCGATTCGAGGCACTCTAGCAAATGCCTCAGGATCCCCCGCAGTGAACCCTTGGATCTTCAGGGCCGGTCCCCGCCTATGGGCAGTGGATTAGTTATGCCTAAACACACGCTTTCCGGTCCCTTTGGACCTATAGTATGACCACCAACGGCCTATAAAACACGAGGCGCCTCAAAATCCATCATCCACATAAGTAAAATGTCAGCGCTGGTAGGTCCCTGACATCACTCTAGCTAGAAAGAAACGTGTGCACTCCCTGCAGTCCGTATCCCGTTTTTGACTCATAACGGGGTGTGAGGCTCGCGAAGTCACGCTATACACAAAGCTACGCCTAAACAGGCCGTGCTTTGATCATCAACCACAAGGCCTGCTTTTCAACAAAAGCCTTGATCAATGCATCTTAGTATGCCACATTGTCAGTCCATACTATACCATTAATTTCTACCAATATATAACCTCTAAGCTCGTACGTCTCAGAGAAGGGTGTTAACCACCAAACAGATATATATTAAGAGAGATCAACGAATGTAGTATAAAGGACTACAACGTCAGACATACATTCCATTTATAAACTTATGCCCTGGGTCTGAGCGAAAGTCAAATCCGTACAAATCAACACTTCGTCCGAACGGCCACCACTGAAGCCCTTTCAAGGTAGCTACTCCTCTTGTAACGACCCAGATTTTTGAACAGTTTATTTTAAATATTTAGTATGGTTTTAAATATTGAATATAAAATATAAATGAATTTTTATTGGATTTATCGATTTAATAATCGATATATGATTTAATATCAAATATATTAAATTATCGCAATACGAAGTATAATTGAAGTCACAGTTGAAAATGAATCAAAACAATCCAGTCGATCAATATAAAATCTATGTGGATTAAAACGATAATAATTAGTTACTTTCGTTAAATTTAATTGTCTGAAATCAATTTATATTTAAATCGAGTTTAATTTAAATCATTAATCTAAATTATTATCTGTTTTGCTCAGTTGAATTAAATTTTAAAACTGGTCCCGTTGAATTTAGAATATCGTATAATGTTGTTAACATCAGTCGTTGCGACTAGATAGCGGTTTGGGATTTCGAATGAAAGGACCGCAAAATATTTTAGTTATATATATAAAAAAAATTAATTTATTTTCAAAGCCTATATTTTCATTTCAGCCGACCTATCTTCATTTACATCGCAGACCTAAGTTTTCCTCGAGTTGTAGAAATTGCTCATTCCTTCGCAGTAAAGTAAGACAACAATTTAATGGCCTGTGTACCTCCTGTCTCCCTCCTCCTTCTATAAAACCGCAACCTTCCCCTTCTTTTCATTTGCAAGAACCGGCTTCAGTTCAACTCAAATCGAAGTAGCCTAAAATCCCAAACCGTGAGTTCGATCTTACAAAAATCGATTTAAAAATCAAATACTATGTTCGATCCCTGAAGCCGACAACAGAATGGAGCTCGCGATTTAGGGTTTAGAAATGGGGATCGAAATTGAAATCGTCGGTTCCCTGATGCTCGACTTGGACGCTGGAGCGATGTTGGCGTTGCCATAAGGGAAGCATGGTGTTTTTAGGAGGTGCGAACTGGAGATGTTGTGATGAGGATTGAAGTGGGCGCGACAGTAGGAAGGACGCAAGTTGGATGAGTTCAATTGGGGTATGCGATGTATTGATGGATGTTGGAGTTCGAATGGGATTTAGGCTTCTGGAATGAGTACGACGATGGTATGGGGTGATGGGTTTGGCAGTTGCGTGGATGAGGGAGCATAGTTCGACTGTTTGAGGTGGAAATGGGTAGTTCGATGGTCTGTCATTTGGGAGATGGAGTGAGGCTGTTGTGATGATCAGGTGTTCGGATGCCTGGGTTTTGGTAAAGACCAGAAAATGGTGTGTGCTTGAGAAGTAGATGGGAGTCGTCCAGGAGGTGTTTGCTGAAATGTCAAAGTGGAGAACCATAGTTTTGGGAGCCACTCAGGAAGGTGGAGTTAATCGGCAAGTTGTGTCGCCGGTTAATCGGGATTCCAAGAAATAAGGTATACACACCTTTCCGAAATTTAAATACATAAAAAGATTAATTCGTTATTTATTTCAAGATGTTTAGTTAACTAAAAATAGTTAATCAATAAATATAAATAAAATCATCGTAGGTAAGAAGTAAATTTATTCGAGATGATTCGAGAAAAATTCGTTAGCCGCCAATGCTGAATTTAGATGGATATTCAACAAAGGAAAAATCATGAATCAAGTTGAGTGGATTTCGCAGTTACGACGATATGCAAATTAACAGGATACTCAGGAAAGAAAAATCCTGGTGAGTAAATCTCACTCACCTTTAGAATTATTTTTATTTCATTAAAAATAATTGTCTGTCGCTTGTGTGAATGTTTTCTGGATGTTTCATATATATTAGTTATTTAGGATATATATATATATATATATATTGGGTTGATTGATTGGTTGGATTCCCGCAGTCTCATTAGCGGATGCCCGCAGTTTCATAGCGGATGATTACCCTATACGCCCCACGCTATGATTAGTGGATGACCTTCTATACCCCGATATTCTGCCACGAAGCAGAATGGGTATTATTTATGTGCTAACATCTGTGGATGCAGGAAAACAGGTTGGAGGAATCCAACAGGATTCCTCAAAAATATATTATCTGTTTGTTTGTTTGTTTGCTTGATTTCATATATATTCATATATGACGTGCTATAAATCAAATGATTGAAATTTGAATGGTTTGATTGTTTTAAATATCACTGGGCTTAAGTAATGATATTTAAAAATATCGTGGAAGGATATTTGAGATTTAAAAGGGGAAAATTCTATTTTTAAATAGAATTTGAATTTTAAATGGAATAAAAATATAAACTTGTTTTTTTGAAAAATAAAACAAGTAGTTTCTTTTAAACGAAGTTTATAAATAATTCTTTTATAACGAAGTTATAAATGAAGTGAAAAGAATTATCATTTGATAATTCAGAAATAGAAATACAAGCGTGAAATTGGGATTTGAAATGAAATTTCAAAACAGGATGTGAAATGAAATTTTTAACTCGAATGAAATTTGAGTATAACATTTGAATTTTAAAAGGAGTTTAAATATTTGAAGTTTAAAAGGAGATTGAATATTAGAAATTCAAATAGAAGTTCAAATAGAATTTGAATAGACGAAATTAAAATGGAAGAATAGGATTTGAATTCAAGGAATTTAAAATAAAATTTGAATTCAAAGGAATTCGAATAAAGAAATTCAAATAGAATTTGAATGTAGAAATTCAAAATAGAATTTGAAATAAACTTTGAAATAGGATTTTCAAAGTAGAATTGGAAATAGAATTTCAAATAGGATTTCAAATTAGGAAATCCAAATGGTTTTGAAATGGAATTTGGATTCAAGGGAATTCAAATGGATTTGAGTAAAGAAATTCAAATGGTGTTAAAAATAAGTTTGAATATTAGAATTCAAATGATATTGGAAATGAATTTGAATATTAGAATTCAAATGGAAATGGAAAATGAAATTTGAATATAAGAGATTCAAATTGAATTCAAATAGGATTTGATCTATGGGATTTGAATATGAAATTCAAATGAGTTTTAAACTATGGAATTTCAAATATAGAATTTAAAAAGGAGTTTGAATATTTGAATTTCAACAGAATTCAAATATAGAAATTGGAATATAGCAGTTCAAATGGAATTTAAATATAGAGTTTGAATAAGAGAATTCAAATGAATTCAAACATCGAATTTGAATATAGGGAATTCAAATAGAAATTCAAGTATTGAATTTGAATATCAAATAGAAAAGAAATTGGGATTTGAATATAGAATTCAAATAAAAGTGAGATTGGAATTTGAATCAAGGAATTCAAATAGAGTTAAAGGAAGTTGAATTCATTTTAACGAAGTTTAAAAGTTTATATATATATAATTAAAACGAACTCGTCGCAGCGCTGCATTTCGTGAATTGGCGACTCGAACTTCATTTGAGTATATCGAAGTCAAATTAAGTCGGAATTCTTTGAAACAAGAAACGTCAGGACCGATTTGATAATAGTTTTCTAATGAAGGAGAAAAATCTGAATTTCGTCGTATAGATTTTGAGATATGTCAAAATCAAATTTTCAGAAAAACAGCGCCAAAATCGTTTTAAACCCATAACGGTTTATTTAATTTTATAAAAGGATTTTAAGCAAATAAAATCCGAATTTCTATTTAGAAAATTTCAGATTTAAGTTATAGAATATATGTGAACTCAGGTGGAGTAATGAATTGATTTTTGAAACAGAAATCAGATTTTTGATTTTTGAATAGAATTAACTAATTCGAATAGTATTTAGTAAATGAGATGTTGAATGGATATTGAGCTTTAAATAAGTGAATTCGATTTGAAAATTTATATTCGAAATCAAAAAGGAAACTAAAATTGAAATATAAATTCAATTTGGTGTGAGCAAGTTAAACATTTTATTTGAACGTGTTATGTTCAAACAAAGGAGTGAAATAGGCAAAATGACTAATTAAAGAATAAATGGGCGAAACTGAATTCAAACGAATGGATTGAGTTGAATTGAATTGAAAACAGGTGAACAGGTGTTAAACAAATATGGGATGGAGTATATGAAGATTTTTATTTATGTGCCCGACAAAAAGGTAGATGTTTAAATTCATATATGGGTTTTATGCGCCGTATCGGCAAGCCGCTTGGCTTTTCCTTTTTCTTTTGATTGAGGAAGATACCGGGAAGCTATTTGAAATTTCCCGATGCTCCCGATACAGGGGAGGTTATGGCGAAATTTTCCGAGAATTTAAGGAGTTAGAATATTTTTAAGAAATTTGACAATTAGAAATCTATATATCGATATATATAGAATTCGATAAGGAAACGAAATCAAAAATAGCGAAAAGGGCCAAGATGATTATTGAAATATTTGGTTAACAAATATTGATAGAGAAAATGGAGAAGAGATTTAATTAATGAAATATTAATTAAAGAGCCCAGTGATTTGTTTGATATGTTGATTGAACACTTGTTTTTATTCGATAGTTAAATCACAGACTATCGAAGTTTTGACCATCGTTGTCAATATGGAGAGACCGGTTGGATTATTATCCGAAGAACCACTCCGTATTGGCATAAGCGTTGCGAACCAAGTATGCTGAATATATGGAAGACGGAGTGAAGTGCAAGGGCTTTTTCTATTAATAGAAATAGTGCCTTCGGTTTCGTTCAATCCCAGAACGAACGTAAATGGACGAATGTCTGACAGAGTATTTCCAATGATCAAATGGGTTGGTCTGTATAAATGTATATGGTTGCAACGGATTTATTCCTTAGCATAATATCCAGAATATTTGTGCAAACTTAACTAGTGATTAACGGATCTGACAATGTGGCATTCAAAGTGATTGTGCTATCAATGAATGGTAAGTATTCGTAGCCTCAGGCCTCAACAACCAGGAAAGGACAAAAATCGGGTAGGCAGCATGGCTATGTGGGTCGCACCCATTAGGGTGTATAATCACCTATCTAGAGAAATTCCTTTTGTTTCTAAATCTATCGATTCTGCCCATTCGGGAGACGGTGGTTTGAGTCCAACCGTTGGTGATATACATTCGATACACTCAAGCGAAATGAGTGGTCGGTCATGTGTGGGCCGGGTTACAAGATGTTCTTGTTGAACCCAGGTGTATTCGCCTCTAGAGATACATCATCGGAAGGTGGTCCCATACCTTATCATGTTAGAAATCCAATCTCCAATAAGCGCCATGCGGGTTTTGATTTTATAATATATATGTGGAGCGTGAGATGCAAGCGTTCTGCTATTTGGTTATTTACTTGATGTAGACATTATTATAATATCACTGGATTTTCGTACCAAAGTGTTTTGGGTTATAGTAAGGTAAAAACCGTCCGTGTTTATGTGTGGGCTGGTCTTACTATTACCTTTTCTTTTGAAAGGATTTTTAAAGTTAAACAAGTGGTTGGAGTTTACTCACACCAGTCCCATGACTGACCCAGAGTTTATTTTGTTTTGTTTTTCCCTAAACTCTTGGGTGCCCAAATTTGTACGGGCAGTCAAGTGTTTCAGGCTTTTACAGATGCACTTGGAGGAGCTTGAAGCAGAAGGCTTCAACGTTGGTTATTTAGAGTTACTTCCGCCGGATCAAATGTTATGTGTACTCTGATGATGGTATGTATATATGTACAAAACAGATTTGTATTTCGGAGCTTATGTTATATAATATATTTTATTCGTTCCGCTGTGAGTTGTGATCTTCGTTCTTCTTCTATTCTAATATTTCTTTCTTTCTATTTCTCATCCTCTAACTTCTTTCTAATAATGAGTCGTATTTCTGTGCAATTTGAGTTGGACGTGTGGTGTTTTGAGTCAACTTAAATAGCACGGATTTGCAGGTCGTTACAGGTGGTATCAGAGCTTAGGTTGAGCGAATACCTAGGCTTGATAGGGTTGTGCTCATTAGAGATAGGGTCAGTAGTGCCCTAGAATGAGTTGAGCGTATATATATGAGAGAGCGTATTTGTTAGTTGATATAAAAGGTATTTTATATTGGGTTGGCTAGTCTGTTGAGTGGTTTATGAATTCTGATCGAATAGTGGGACGCCACAAAGTCGATAGGAATTTCTAAACACTTGAACAGAAGATTGAACACGATATTGTTTTAAAGTGGGTGAATGAAATAATTTTACCCAAATTTCTATTTTGATATAGAAAGAATAATTTTCTAGAATTATTATTATATGGATGTGTTGGATGTTGATTTTATAATCAAATGAGATTATAAAATTAAAATGGTTATTTATAACCAAATAGAATTTGTATAGGAATTGAATATACAAATGAGATAAATTAGAATTAAATTCAAACCAGAATTAAGAATTCAAAAATCCTGGGAAGTTGACAAATATTTTTCAAAGTAATATAGCCTTGTTTTAGAAAGATTTGAAAGAAAATCATTTTAGATGAATTTTGAAATGATACAGCACTGAACTCACTTCAGTGGCTGGGAAATAATTCTGATGATGATTGCAACATCATCAGTGTTCATTTCCGAGTTTCTAAGTGATGAGTTGCTGCCTTAGAAAAAGTTTTGATGGAAATTTGTTTGAAAGAAAACAAGTGGTTTGAAAATTCAAATGTTTTGAATTTGAAATGAAAATAAATATATGTATATATTTATGGGATTTCAAAATAATTTGAAAAGAAAAAAACCAGGGATTTGAATTCTGAAGTTTAAATTTAACTTAAGCAAGTTAAATGGATCGAGACAAATAAATTCATGGAATTCAATTTGAATAAGATTGAATGGAATTTGAATTGGGTGTAAATCATTTAGATTAAATATGTGAAAGCCAAAGGTTTTGGTTGGAGCTAGTTTGTTGAAACGTGAAGAGGTGAGTTTCAACTTAAAAGGGTTTTTGAAAAGTAAATGGGTTAGTAGCACTTTTCCTACCTTAGCAATTTCGAGGACGAAATTATTTTAAGGGGGAAAGAATGTAACGACCCAGATTTTCGAACAGTTTATTTTAAATATTTAGTATGGTTTTAAATATTGAATATAAAATATAAATGAATTTTTATTGGATTTATCGATTTAATAATCGATATATGATTTAATATCAAATATATTAAATTATCGCAATACGAAGTATAATTGAAGTCACAGTTGAAAATGAATCAAAACAATCCAGTCTATCAATATAAAATCTATGTGGATTAAAACGATAATAATTAGTTATTTTCGTTAAATTTAATTGTCTGAAATCAATTTATATTTAAATCGAGTTTAATTTAAATCATTAATCTAAATTATTATCTGTTTTGCTCAGTTGAATTAAATTTTAAAACTGGTCCCGTTGAATTTAGAATATCGTATAATGTTGTTAACATCAGTCGTTGCGACTAGATAGCGGTTTGGGATTTCGAATGAAAGGACCGCAAGATATTTTAGTTATATATATAAAAAAAAATCAATTTATTTTCAAAGCCTATATTTTCATTTCAGCCGACCTATCTTCATTTACATCGCAGACCTAAGTTTTCCTCGAGCTGTAGAAATTGCTCATTCCTTCGCAGTAAAGTAAGACAAAATTTAATGGCCTGTGTACCTCCTGTCTCCCTCCTCCTTCTATAAAACCGCAACCTTCCCCTTCTTTTCATTTGCAAGAACCGGCTTCAGTTCAACTCAAATCGAAGTAGCCTAAAATCCCAAACCGTGAGTTCGATCTTACAAAAATCGATTTAAAAATCAAATACTATGTTCGATCCCTGAAGCCGACAACAGAATGGAGCTCGCGATTTAGGGTTTAGAAATGGGGATCGAAATTGAAATCGTCGGTTCCCTGATGCTCGACTTGGACGCTGGAGCGATGTTGGCGTTGCCATAAGGGAAGCATGGTGTTTTTAGGAGGTGCGAACTGGAGATGTTGTGATGAGGATTGAAGTGGGCGCGACAGTAGGAAGGACGCAAGTTGGATGAGTTCAATTGGGGTATGCGATGTATTGATGGATGTTGGAGTTCGAATGGGATTTAGGCTTCTGGAATGAGTACGACGATGGTATGGGGTGATGGGTTTGGCAGTTGCGTGGATGAGGGAGCATAGTTCGACTGTTTGAGGTGGAAATGGGTAGTTCGATGGTCTGTCATTTGGGAGATGGAGTGAGGCTGTTGTGATGATCAGGTGTTCGGATGCCTGGGTTTTGGTAAAGACCAGAAAATGGTGTGTGCTTGAGAAGTAGATGGGAGTCGTCCAGGAGGTGTTTGCTGAAATGTCAAAGTGGAGAACCATAGTTTTGGGAGCCACTCAGGAAGGTGGAGTTAATCGGCAAGTTGTGTCGCCGGTTAATCGGGATTCCAAGAAATAAGGTATACACACCTTTCCGAAATTTAAATACATAAAAAGATTAATTCGTTATTTATTTCAAGATGTTTAGTTAACTAAAAATAGTTAATCAATAAATATAAATAAAATCATCGTAGGTAAGAAGTAAATTTATTCGAGATGATTCGAGAAAAATTCGTTAGCCGCCAATGCTGAATTTAGATGGATATTCAACAAAGGAAAAATCATGAATCAAGTTGAGTGGATTTCGCAGTTACGACGATATGCAAATTAACAGGATACTCAGGAAAGAAAAATCCTGGTGAGTAAATCTCACTCACCTTTAGAATTATTTTTATTTCATTAAAAATAATTGTCTGTCGCTTGTGTGAATGTTTTCTGGATGTTTCATATATATTAGTTATTTAGGATATATATATATATTGGGTTGATTGATTGGTTGGATTCCCGCAGTCTCATTAGCGGATGCCCGCAGTTTCATAGCGGATGATTACCCTATACGCCCCACGCTATGATTAGTGGATGACCTTCTATACCGCGATATTCTGCCACGAAGCAGAATGGGTATTATTTATGTGCTAACATCTGTGGATGCAGGAAAACAGGTTGGAGGAATCCAACAGGATTCCTCAAAAATATATTATATGTTTGTTTGTTTGCTTGATTTCATATATATTCATATATGACGTGATATAAATCAAATGATTGAAATTTGAATGGTTTGATTGTTTTAAATATCACTGGGCTTAAGTAATGATATTTAAAAATATCGTGGAAGGATATTTGAGATTTAAAAGGGGAAAATTCTATTTTTAAATAGAATTTGAATTTTAAATGGAATAAAAATATAAACTTGTTTTTTTGAAAAATAAAACAAGTAGTTTCTTTTAAACGAAGTTTATAAATAATTCTTTTATAACGAAGTTATAAATGAAGTGAAAAGAATTATCATTTGATAATTCAGAAATAGAAATACAAGCGTGAAATTGGGATTTGAAATGAAATTTCAAAACAGGATGTGAAATGAAATTTTTAACTCGAATGAAATTTGAGTATAACATTTGAATTTTAAAAGGAGTTTAAATATTTGAAGTTTAAAAGGAGATTGAATATTAGAAATTCAAATAGAAGTTCAAATAGAATTTGAATAGACGAAATTAAAATGGAAGAATAGGATTTGAATTCAAGGAATTTAAAATAAAATTTGAATTCAAAGGAATTCGAATAAAGAAATTCAAATAGAATTTGAATGTAGAAATTCAAAATAGAATTTGAAATAAACTTTGAAATAGGATTTTCAAAGTAGAATTGGAAATAGAATTTCAAATAGGATTTCAAATTAGGAAATCCAAATGGTTTTGAAATGGAATTTGGATTCAAGGGAATTCAAATGGATTTGAGTAAAGAAATTCAAATGGTGTTAAAAATAAGTTTGAATATTAGAATTCAAATGATATTGGAAATGAATTTGAATATTAGAATTCAAATGGAAATGGAAAATGAAATTTGAATATAAGAGATTCAAATTGAATTCAAATAGGATTTGATCTATGGGATTTGAATATGAAATTCAAATGAGTTTTAAACTATGGAATTTCAAATATAGAATTTAAAAAGGAGTTTGAATATTTGAATTCCAACAGAATTCAAATATAGAAATTGGAATATAGCAGTTCAAATGGAATTTAAATATAGAGTTTGAATAAGAGAATTCAAATGAATTCAAACATCGAATTTGAATATAGGGAATTCAAATAGAAATTCAAGTATTGAATTTGAATATCAAATAGAAAAGAAATTGGGATTTGAATATAGAATTCAAATAAAAGTGAGATTGGAATTTGAATCAAGGAATTCAAATAGAGTTAAAGGAAGTTGAATTCATTTTAACGAAGTTTAAAAGTTTATATATATATAATTAAAACGAACTCGTCGCAGCGCTGCAGTTCGTGAATTGGCGACTCGAACTTCATTTGAGTATATCGAAGTCAAATTAAGTCGGAATTCTTTGAAACAAGAAACGTCAGGACCGATTTGATAATAGTTTTCTAATGAAGGAGAAAAATCTGAATTTCGTCGTATAGATTTTGAGATATGTCAAAATCAAATTTTCAGAAAAACAGCGCCAAAATCGTTTTAAACCCATAACGGTTTATTTAATTTTATAAAAGGATTTTAAGCAAATAAAATCCGAATTTCTATTTAGAAAATTTCAGATTTAAGTTATAGAATATATGTGAACTCAGGTGGAGTAATGAATTGATTTTTGAAACAGAAATCAGATTTTTGATTTTTGAATAGAATTAACTAATTCGAATAGTATTTAGTAAATGAGATGTTGAATGGATATTGAGCTTTAAATAAGTGAATTCGATTTGAAAATTTATATTCGAAATCAAAAAGGAAACTAAAATTGAAATTTAAATTCAATTTGGTGTGAGCAAGTTAAACATTTTATTTGAACGTGTTATGTTCAAACAAAGGAGTGAAATAGGCAAAATGACTAATTAAAGAATAAATGGGCGAAACTGAATTCAAACGAATGGATTGAGTTGAATTGAATTGAAAACAGGTGAACAGGTGTTAAACAGATATGGGATGGAGTATAAGAAGATTTTTATTTATGTGCCCGACAAAAAGGTACATGTTTAAATTCATATATGGGTTTTATGCGCCGTATCGGCAAGCCGCTTGGCTTTTCCTTTTTCTTTTGATTGAGGAAGATACCGGGAAGCTATTTGAAATTTCCCGATGCTCCCGATACAGGGGAGGTTATGGCGAAATTTTCCGGGAATTTAAGGAGTTAGAATATTTTTAAGAAATTTGACAATTAGAAATTTATATATTGATATATATAGAATTCGATAAGGAAACGAAATCAAAAATAGCGAAAAGGGCCAAGATGATTATTGAAATATTTGGTTAACAAATATTGATAGAGAAAATGGAGAAGAGATTTAATTAATGAAATATTAATTAAAGAGCCCAGTGATTTGTTTGATATGTTGATTGAACACTTGTTTTTATTCGATAGTTAAATCACAGACTATCGAAGTTTTGACCATCGTTGTCAATATGGAGAGACCGGTTGGATTATTATCCGAAGAACCACTCCGTATTGGCATAAGCGTTGCGAACCAAGTATGCTGAATATATGGAAGACGGAGTGAAGTGCAAGGGCTTTTTCTATTAATAGAAATAGTGCCTTCGGTTTCGTTCAATCCCAGAACGAACGTAAATGGACGAATGTCTGACAGAGTATTTCCAATGATCAAATGGGTTGGTCTGTATAAATGTATATGGTTGCAACGGATTTATCCCTTAGCATAATATCCAGAATATTTGTGCAAACTTAACTAGTGATTAACGGATCTGACAATGTGGCATTCAAAGTGATTGTGCTATCAATGAATGGTAAGTATTCGTAGCCTCAGGCCTCAACAACCAGGAAAGGACAAAAATCGGGCAGGCAGCATGGCTATGTGGGTCGCACCCATTAGGGTGTATAATCACCTATCTAGAGAAATTCCTTTTGTTTCTAAATCTATCGATTCTGCCCATTCGGGAAACGGTGGTTTGAGTCCAACCGTTGGTGATATACATTCGATACACTCAAGCGAAATGAGTGGTCGATCATGTGTGGGCCGGGTTACAAGATGTTCTTGTTGAACCCAGGTGTATTCGCCTCTAGAGATACATCATCGGAAGGTGGTCCCATACCTTATCATGTTAGAAATCCAATCTCCAATAAGCGCCATGCGGGTTTTGATTTTATAATATATATGTGGAGCGTGAGATGCAAGCGTTCTGCTATTTGGTTATTTACTTGATGTAGACATTATTATAATATCACTGGATTTTCGTACCAAAGTGTTTTGGGTTATAGTAAGGTAAAAACCGTCCGTGTTTATGTGTGGGCTGGTCTTACTATTACCTTTTCTTTTGAAAGGATTTTTAAAGTTAAACAAGTGGTTGGAGTTTACTCACACCAGTCCCATGACTGACCCAGAGTTTATTTTGTTTTGTTTTTCCCTAAACTCTTGGGTGCCCAAATTTGTACGGGCAGTCAAGTGTTTCAGGCTTTTACAGATGCACTTGGAGGAGCTTGAAGCAGGAGGCTTCAACGTTGGTTATTTAGAGTTACTTCCGCCGGATCAAATGTTATGTGTACTCTGATGATGGTATGTATATATGTACAAAACAGATTTGTATTTCGGAGCTTATGTTATATAATATATTTTATTCGTTCCGCTGTGAGTTGTGATCTTCGTTCTTCTTCTATTCTAATATTTCTTTCTTTCTATTTCTCATCCTCTAACTTCTTTCTAATAATGAGTCGTATTTCTGTGCAATTTGAGTTGGACGTGTGGTGTTTTGAGTCAACTTAAATAGCACGGATTTGCGGGTCGTTACACATCTCATGGGTCTCAGTAGCAACCCATCCATTTGATGTGAAGATCGCCGGTCTTCAATCACCGTCTTTAAATCTTCGACTTAGAACGTCGTATAATCATTTGAAATGAGATTGAACTCGGTCTTTTCAAATGATTCTCGCATATATATAATAATTCGAAAACATTTCCTATCGTTATTAATATTTGATAACGACCTATCGCTATTTTTGTTTATATAAAAATAGCCTAAATTAATTTAACGACGCTTCGGGTCAATAAGCGACCCTGGCGCTGTTTTCAACCAAATTTGATTTACACTTATCTCGAAAACTAACCGTTGGATTTTGATGAAGTTTATATCGTTGGGAAGATCTTCCCAAAGCGGTCCTAACGATTCCAGTTTTGGGAAAATCCGATGGTCGGATCTTTCGGTATAACTATTTAAAGTTAAGAATGTCGATACGCGAACAGTCGTGCGCGTTTCGTTTAATTTATAATTTATATTTATATATATATAAATATAAATCGTTTGGCGAATTCAGCAATTATCGTCTATTCTTTTAATTTCAATTACATAGAAATGTAATTTTATTAACAATATAGAACATATTCTTTAATTACATATAAAAATGTGATTTTTTATTTAATCTTTTATTTTACATTGAAAAATGTAACTCTTTTATTTTACATTGAAGAAAAAATGCAACTCTTTTATTTTACATTGCAAAAATGTAAATGCCCATTATTCCTTTTTATTTACATTGAAAAATGTAAATTCTTTTACATTAAAAAAAAAAGTAAATTCTTTTAATCTATTTATTTACATTGAAAAAGGTAAATTCTTTGTTTATTCTATTTACATTGGAAAATGTAAGGTTCCTATTTATTTTCCATTACATGGAAAAATAATGTTTCTTTTTCTTTACATCAGAAAAATATGTTTCTTTTCCTCTTTTCTTTACATAAGAAAAATATGTTTCGTTTTCTCTTTTCTTTACATAAGAAAAATATGTTTCGTTTTCTCTTTTCTTTACATAAGAAAAATATGTTTCTTTTTCTCTTTTCTTTACATAAGAAAAATATGTTTCTTTTTCTCTTTTCTTTTCATAACAAATAAATAAAGATAATTTACTTGCTGCAATTTCTAATTTAACCTAACAAACAAAAATGATAACTTCATTTGTTACCCATTTCTAATTAAAAATGAAAATTTGTTTGGCCTAAACTATTTTAACCAAAATGAGTATTTTGTCCAATTATTGTAATTTGTCAAAATGATGATTCTAATTCTAAATCTAATTTGTCAGAGATGACAACCATAATTCAGCTATACAAATCTGTCAAAAATGACAGTTATGATTCAACTATTCAGTTTATCAATACTAATTTAGCACAAATGACAACGATATTGTGTCAATTCTAATTTTGACAATTCAAATAAAAACATGACTTCCTTAATTTGTCAATGCTAATAAAATAAACACGACCATTCTAGACAAGTGATATGTTTATCTAAAACGTATGTCCCTAACTAAAAATGTTCATTTTTGCTAACACAAATTATCCTAACTAAAATGACTATTTTTGTTTACATAAAATATTCTAACTAAAATGATAAAATTTAACTTCTAACATAATTGACCAATAAAAGTAAATTTATTTGCATACTTCTAATGTTAACAAAATTAAAGGTAAAACTTGTTAACAGAATTAAGGATTAACACTTGCTTTTCTGATTATATTAACAAAGCTAAGGATAAAGTTGCCCCTTTATTTTGTTCACAAAAATAAAGATAAAAATTGGCATTTTATTATGTAGACAAACATAAGGCTCAAAATTGTTTTTTTTTTTTTTTTTTGTTTTGGTAACAAAATTAATGTAAAAAAAACTTGTCATTTATTTTATTAACAAAATTGGTGTTAAAACTTTGTACTTTTTTTTTTACATTACTAACAAAATCCATGTTAAAGCTTTGTGTTCTATTTGTTAACAAAATAAATGTTAAAACTAGTCTTTTTATTATGTAAACAAAAATTTTGTCTTGTTATTATGTAAACAAAATTTTGTCTCTTTTGATTTTGCAACCAAAACTTGTCTTTTTATTTGACAAAACAATGTTAATAAAAAAATGTTCTTTTAAACCTTGTTCTTTTATTTAACAAACGAAATGTCTTTTACTCTTTAGCTTTTATTTAGAAAGACAATAGTAAATAAAATGTCTTCTTAATTGTGTTAACAAAATTTTGTCCTTTTTGTTATGTAACAAAAATTACATGTTAAAAATCGTCTTTTATTTTACAACAAAATTACATGTTAAAATTGCCCTTTTATTTGATTTGCAAACAAAATAAACGAAACCAGAATAAATGTTTCAATTTTATTTAAGAAAATAAAATGAGAATAAAGATCAAAGTAAAAACTTTGTCATTTGTTTTGTAAAAAAAATTATGTTAACGATTTCCCTTTATTTTGTAAACAAAATATGTATTAAACTTTTGTCCTTGATTTTGTGAACAAAATTCATGTTAGGAAAATGTCTTTTTATTATAATCTAAAATGGCCCTAGAGACATATTTTCAATTTTCCTCTTTTATTGTATGTACAAAGGTGAAATCTTTTATCATAATCTTTATATCATAATCACTTTATATCATAATTCTTTGTTTGAAACTAAGTGAAATATAAAAGGAAATCCTTGTATTATAATCTTTTATTTAAATCTTTTTAGAATAAACTAAGTGACATAAAAAAAATAACCTTTGTATTATAGAATTTTTTTTTCTCCAATCTTTTGACACAAATGTTAAGTTTTTTCAAAAACATGTTTTAACACAAATGATGATTTTTATTTCAAATATCATGCTTTGACAAAAGTCTATATTTTTATTACAATTATCATGTGATGGTAAGAATGTTATTCCTATTTCAATTAACATGCTGGACACCAAAATGATATTTTACATTCTATAATCAAGTTTGCCAAATGTTATTTTATCACTAACATGTTCTCAACATTTGGTATACACAAAAATTCTGCTAGAAATGAATACACCCAATTCAACTGTTCATTACACTCATAAGATAATCAACAAATTTCAAACATCACAGATCTACACAAACAAGATGTTTCACATCAAATTACGTACAACACACAATTCATATAAATCTTAACAATGAATAAATAATGATTTACCACACATAACAATTATTTTTAATTAAAATTTTAAAATAAGAAATCTCACCTTTGTTCTAATTTAGATTTACAATCCATAATTGCTCCGAATCAGTCCAAATCGGTTTCTAAGCCTCGCCTACGTCGATATGGTTCTACCGGTTCTGAAATTTTCAGATTTAGAGTTCATATGAATTTATAATCGATTTTCCAAATTAAATAAATAATAAAAATCAAATTTTTCATAACCTTTGTTTTGGTTTCAATCTTTGAATTCGAATAACTTTTGATTGGATCGATGAAATTGGACGCCGTTTGTTGGAGAAGGACCGGCTTGGAGAAGTCTACGTGTGCCGTGAATAGGGAGGGGTGCGGCTGCACCTACAGGCGGCGACGGGTCCATGAACGCAGCGGCTTCACGGGCCTGGTGCGCGGGGTACAGGCAACGATACTAAATGGGGTTGGTCTAGAATTGAAAATCTCGGAAAAATCTTTGAAAAGTTGTATTGGAGCATCGAGTTTCATTGAGAATTGAAAGAGTTATTGAAGTTTGAAGATTGGAAGCTTCATGGGTTTCATGGATGAAGAGTGCGGCTGAAACACGCATTGAGGAAGAAGAGAACGTGGACTAGTTTCTCTCTTCTATTTATATTATTATTTTAATAGGTTAATTACCCAATTAAGGCCCGTTTTGGAACGAACTTCGATTTAGGCCTGCTTACTGTCGTTCTTAAGGTTTTGAGGCCTTCTGAACGCAATGGAACATATTACAGGACCCAATTCCGAAATTTATTATGAGTTTTGGAATAATTATATTATTTTATTAATATTTTAATGTATACCGTACGTGAAAATTCACCGAGGTCACAAATTAACTTCAAAAATTCTCGAAAAATATATTTAGCTATGTTTTGATGCTGTGGACCTATGAAAATTAATTTCGTTCAATTCTGAGCTCGGATGAATTTTTAATGAATTTTTAAAGTCAAAAATTTGCCCGTTTACACTGAAAAAAATCAATTATAATTATATTTTAATTCTAAAAATTACCAAAAAATCATTTTTAGCTTTGTTTTGATCATACGAATCCAACAAAATTATTTTCGTCGAATTCTGAGAATGTTTGAAAATTGACTATTTTTAAGGCCAGTATATTTAATATTAAAAATACATTTTTAAACAAATAATTTCCGGAACTCAAAATATATTAGTGTTTACTGTTTTTCAATGCAGAAACATCATTTCGAACTCAATGGAAGTGGTTTCGAGTCGAAATTCCTTTATATGCAAAAAGTAGCATTTTTGACCTATGCAAATTACCTAGCGACCTTTCTAAAAATTGAATTGGCCATAACTTTTGATTTCCGCTATGAAATTTCGATTTTTCGGATTCGTTGGAAAGATATTTTTAAATAGATTCCAATATTTTTGGTTTCACTAAAATCCGTTAAATTTTGCATCCTGTACGGTCAGTCAAAGTTCAAGTTTGACTTTTCAAACTACCGCGCTATTTCTAACTTTTTTTTTATATAATTAAATTAAATTTATTCATTTTAAAATAAATTCTTAGTCGTTCTTATTTAAAATAAATTATTTTTAAACATTAAAATCCACTAAAATTCCTAAAATAAAAATTTTAAATTGGCCCCAAAATTCCGGGTTGTTACAGTCTCCCCCACTTAAAATCTTTTCGTCCTCGAAAAGGAACGAAGTTAAGAAGTTGTTTAATTAACCCACTCAACTTTAAATTTTACTTATTGGTTTCAATTAATTATCATTCTAATATTTTAATTAGTTAAACTAATAATCAAACATCACAACCATCAATCAATTAGGTGATTAACTTTTCAAATGTACATAACTTTTATATATAGTCAAAAATCATATTTTTGTGCAAATCACAGCAATGTGTCCTTACTATGTTTTGTTTCTCATACCAGTCAATGGAAATATATAGAAATCACACTTTCGAGACTCGAACATAAATAATGGTGATGGTCGATATATCACCAGAATTATCTCCGGGCGACTAGAGTGTGATTCTATATCTACCCAGTATATTAAAACTTCGAATATTCGTTAATTACTCGTATATTCGAAATCTTTATATACTCAATTGTCCACATTAAAATATAATATACTCAAATACGTATATTTAAATAAAATTTTCATAACTAAATTTGTTTTTTACTTTATATTTTTAAAGAAAATAATACTCTTCACACTCGTTCTAGGATACTACTGATCCGATCTCTAACGAGTTATTCTTATTGGATGTTACTAATCCAATCTCTGATGAATTCTTTCGTTCGGTTCTAATGTGTTTTGTTCTCGAGCTCTGTAAACCAAAACTCTGATACCACCTGTGACGACCCAAACTTCCCCGTAAAGGAAAGCCTAGATTGCCTTGAGAACAACTCACATCAGAACACAAACTGAAGAACATTTTATTGTTGATTACAACAATTACATCAGAGTACAAGAATATAACAGAGTATAAATGAATAATATACATTGGAAATACAAAAATATCAGAGATTTAAATTACAATTAAATAGCAGCGGAAAATAGTACAAAAATACAACTGGAAGGAATACACGGATACAGAGCTTTCCGAATACTGCTTCAGCTGTAAACCAGGATCCGGTAAATATATCTGCAAAAAGCTACTCGACTGCCCGTGTGGAAAAATGGGCACCCGAGTTTGCCAGTGAAACAAACTACAGGTCAGTCATGGGACTGGTATGAGAAATCTTAACTAGACTTATCTAATAATAAGGCGAATCACAGGACCACGCCGCTAACGCGGAACGGGTTTACTCCATTAGATTGCCAGTGCATAAAATAAGGGAAATCGTTAAACAACGCAATGCTTTTTAGAAAAATGAAACCATTATAAGACCCAAGTCCCATCACACAATGCAACGCACACCAGAGGATAGGATTTTACCTTATAATGGTCAAAAGATGCTTGATACGTAAAAACGATATTATTATTAGTGTGTATATGTTTTAAATAAAAACATTTCAATCATAAGTATCAATCCTAGACGGCATAGGTACCATATACTATGTCGCCAATACTAGTTCTACAATCAAAACCGCAAGGTCGTATTGGGAATTGGATTTCCATCATGAGTCGAGGCTAGGGGCAAGCTCCTCTCCGATTCGAGACACTCTAGCAAATGCCTCAGGATCCCCCGCAGTGAACCCTTGGATCTTCAGGGCCGGTCCCCGCCTATGGCAGTGGATTAGTTATGCCTGAACACACGCTTCCCGGTCCCTTTGGACCTATAGTATGACCACCAACGGCCTATAAAACACGAGGCGCCTCAAAATCCATCATCCACATAAGTAAAATGTCAGCGCTGGTAGGTCCCTGACATCACTCTAGCTAGAAAGAAACGTGTGCACTCCCTGCAGTCCGTATCCCGTTTTTGACTCATACCGGGGTGTGAGGCTCGCGAAGTCACGCTATACACAAAGCTATGCCTAAACAGGTCGTGCTTTGATCATCAACCACAAGGCCTGCTTTTCAACAAAAGCCTTGATCAATGCATCTTAGTATGCCACATTGTCAGTCCATACTATACCATTAATTTCTACCAATATATAACCTCTAAGCTCGTACGTCTCAGAGAAGGGTGTTAACCACCAAACAGATATATATTAAGAGAGATCAACGAATGTAGTATAAAGGACTACAACGTCAGACATACATTCCATTTATAAACTTATGCCCTGGGTCTGAGCGAAAGTCAAATCCGTACAAATCAACACTTCGTCCGAACGGCTACCACTGAAGCCCTTTCAAGGTAGCTACTCCTCTCATGGGTCTCAGTAGCAACCCATCCATTTGATGTGAAGATCGCCGGTCTTCAATCACCGTCTTTAAATCTTCGACTTAGAACGTCGTATAATCATTTGAAATGAGATTGAACTCGGTCTTTTCAAATGATTCTCGCATATATATAATAATTCGAAAACATTTCCTATCGTTATTAATATTTGATAACGACCTATCGCTATTTTTGTTTACATAAAAATAGCCTAAATTAATTTAACGACGCTTCGGGTCAATGGGCGACCCTGGCGCTGTTTTCAACCAAATTTGATTTACACTTATCTCGAAAACTAACCGTTGGATTTTGATGAAGTTTATATCGTTGGAAAGATCTTCCCAAAGCGGTCCTAACGATTCCTGTTTTGGGAAAATCCGATGGTCGGATCTTTCGGTATAACTATTTAAAGTTAAGAATGTCGATACGCGAACTGTCGTGCGCGTTTCGTTTAATTTATAATTTATATATATATATATATATATATATATATATATATAAATCGTTTGGCGAATTTAGCAATTATCGTCTATTCTTTTAATTTCAATTACATAGAAATGTAATTTTATTAACAATATAGAACATATTCTTTAATTACATATAAAAATGTGATTTTTATTTAATCTTTTATTTTACATTGAAAAAAGTAACTCTTTTATTTTACATTGAAGAAAAAATGCAACTCTTTTATTTTACATTGCAAAAATGTAAATGCCCATTATTCCTTTTTATTTACATTGAAAAATGTAAATTCTTTTACATTGAAAAAAAAAAGTAAATTCTTTTAATCTTCTTATTTACATTGAAAAAGGTAAATTCTTTGTTTATTCTATTTACATTGGAAAATGTAAGGTTCCTATTTATTTTCCATTACATGGAAAAATAATGTTTCTTTTTCTTTACATCAGAAAAATATGTTTCTTTTCCTCTTTTCTTTACATAAGAAAAATATGTTTCGTTTTCTCTTTTCTTTACATAAGAAAAACATAAGAAAAATATGTTTCGTTTTCTCTTTTCTTTACATAAGAAAAATATGTTTCTTTTTTTCTTTTCTTTACATAAGAAAAATATGTTTCTTTTTCTCTTTTCTTTTCATAACAAATAAATAAAGATAATTTACTTGTTGCAATTTCTAATTTAACCTAACAAACAAAAATGATAACTTCATTTGTTACCCATTTCTAATTAAAAATGAAAATTTGTTTGGCCTAAACTATTTTAACCAAAATGAGTATTTTGTCCAATTATTGTAATTTGTCAAAATGATGATTCTAATTCTAAATATAATTTGTCAGAGATGACAACCATAATTCAGCTATACAAATCTGTCAAAAATGACAGTTATGATTCAACTATTCAGTTTATCAATACTAATTTAGCACAAATGACAACGATATTGTGTCAATTCTAATTTTGACAATTCAAATAAAAACATGACTTCCTTAATTTTTCAATGCTAATAAAATAAACACGACCATTATAGACAAGTGATATGTTTATCTACAACGTATGTCCCTAACTAAAAATGTTCATTTTTGCTGACACAAATTATCCTAACTAAAATGACTATTTTTGTTTACATAAAATATTCTAACTAAAATGATAAAATTTAACTTCTAACATAATTGACCAATAAAAGTAAATTTATTTGCATACTTCTAATGTTAACAAAATTAAAGGTAAAACTTGTTAACAGAATTAAGGATTAACACTTGCTTTTCTGATTATATTAACAAAGCTAAGGATAAAGTTGCCCCTTTATTTTGTTCACAAAAATAAAGATAAAAATTGGCATTTTATTATGTAGACAAACATAAGGCTCAAAATTGTTTTTTTTTTTTTGTTTTGGTAACAAAATTAATGTAAAAAAAACTTGTCATTTATTTTATTAACAAAATTGGTGCTAAAACTTTGTACTTTTTTTTTTTTACATTACTAACAAAATCCATGTTAAAGCTTTGTGTTCTATTTGTTAACAAAATAAATGTTAAAACTAGTCTTTTTATTATGTAAACAAAAATTTTGTCTTGTTATTATGTAAACAAAATTTTGTCTCTTTTGATTTTGCAACCAAAACTTGTCTTTTTATTTGACAAAACAATGTTAATAAAAAAATGTTCTTTTAAACCTTGTTCTTTTATTTAACAAACGAAATGTCTTTTACTCTTTAGCTTTTATTTAGAAAGACAATAGTAAATAAAATGTCTTCTTAATTGTGTTAACAAAATTTTGTCCTTTTTGTTATGTAACAAAAATTACATGTTAAAAATCGTCTTTTATTTTACAACAAAATTGCATGTTAAAATTGCCCTTTTATTTGATTTGCAAACAAAATAAACGAAACCAGAATAAATGTTTCAATTTTATTTAAGAAAATAAAATGAGAATAAAGATCAAAGTAAAAACTTTGTCATTTGTTTTGTAAAAAAAATTATGTTAACAATTTCCCTTTATTTTGTAAACAAAATATGTATTAAACTTTTATCCTTGATTTTGTGAACAAAATTCATGTTAGGAAAATGTCTTTTTATTATAATCTAAAATGGCCCTAGAGACATATTTTCAATTTTCCTCTTTTATTGTATGTACAAAGGTGAAATCTTTTATCATAATCACTTTATATCATAATTCTTTGTTTGAAACTAAGTGAAATATAAAATGAAATCCTTGTATTATAATCTTTTATTTAAATCTTTTTAGAATAAACTAAGTGACATAAAAAAAATAACCTTTGTATTATAGAAATTTTTTTCTCCAATCTTTTGACACAAATGTTAAGTTGTTTCAAAAACATGTTTTAACACAAATGATGATTTTTATTTCAAATATCATGCTTTGACAAAAGTCTATATTTTTATTACAATTATCATGTGATGGTAAGAATGTTATTCCTATTTCAATTAACATGTTGGACACCAAAATGATATTTTACATTCTATAATCAAGTTTGCCAAATGTTATTTTATCACTAACATGTTCTCAACATTTGGTATACATAAAAATTCTGCTAGAAATGAATACACCCAATTCAACGGTTCATTACACTCATAAGATAATCAACAAATTTCAAACATCACAGATCTACACAAACAAGATGTTTCACATCAAATTACGTACAACACACAATTCATATAAATCTTAACAATGAATAAATAATGATTTACCACACATAACAATTATTTTTAATTAAAATTTTAAAATAAGAAATCTCACCTTTGTTCTAATTTAGATTTACAATCCATAATTGCTCCGAATCAGTCCAAATCGGTTTCTAAGCCTCGCCTACGTCGATATGGTTCTACCGGTTCTGAAATTTTCAGATTTAGAGTTCATATGAATTTATAATCGATTTTCCAAATTAAATAAATAATAAAAATCAAATTTTTCATAACCTTTGTTTTGGTTTCAATCTTTGAATTCGAATAACTTTTGATTGGATCGATGAAATTGGACGCCGTTTGTTGGAGAAGGACCGGCTTGGAGAAGTCTACGTGTGCCGTGAATAGGGAGGGGTGTGGCTGCACCTACAGGCGGCGACGGGTCCATGAACGCAGCGGCTTCACGGGCCTAGTGCGCGGGGTACAGGCAACGATACTAAATGGGGTTGGTCTAGAATTGAAGATCTCGGAAAAATCTTTGAAAAGTTGTATTGGAGCATCGAGTTTCATTGAGAATTGAAAGAGTTATTGAAGTTTGAAGATTGGAAGCTTCATGGGTTTCATGGATGAAGAGTGCGGCTGAAACACGCGTTGAGGAAGAAGAGAACGTGGACTAGTTTCTCTCTCCTATTTATATTATTATTTTAATAGGTTAATTACCCAATTAAGGCCCGTTTTGGAACGAACTCCGATTTAGGCCTGCTTACTGTCGTTCTTAAGGTTTTGAGGCTTTCTAAACGCAATGGAACATGTTACAGGACCCAATTCCGAAATTTATTATGAGTTTTGGAATAATTATATTATTTTATTAATATTTTAATGTATACCGTACGTGAAAATTCACCGAGGTCATAAATTAACTTCAAAAATTCTCGAAAAATATATTTAGCTATGTTTTGATGCTGTGGACCTACGAAAATTAATTTCGTTCAATTCTGAGCTCGTATGAATTTTTAATGAATTTTTAAAGTCAAAAACTTGCCCGTTTACACTGAAAAATCAATTATAATTATATTTTAATTCTAAAAATTACCAAAAAATCATTTTTAGCTTTGTTTTGATGATACGAATCCAACAAAATTATTTTCGTCAAATTCTGAGACTATTTGAAAAATGACTATTTTTAAGGCCAGTATATTTAATATTAAAAATACATTTTTAAACAAATAATTTCCGAAACTCAAAATATATAAGTGTTTACTGTTTTTCAATGCAGAAACGTCATTTCGAACTCAATGGAAGTGGTTTCGAGTCGAAATTCCTTTATATGCAAAAAGTAGCATTTTTGACCTATGCAAATTACCTAGCGACCTTTCTAAAAATTGAATTGGCCATAACTTTTGATTTCCGCTATGAAATTTCGATTTTTCGGATTCGTTGGAAAGATATTTTTAAATAGATTGCAATATTTTTGGTTTCACAAAAATCCGTCAAATTTTGCATCCTGTACGGTCAGTCAATGTTCAAGTTTGACTTTTCAAACTACCGCGCTATTTCTAACTTTTTTTTTATAATTAAATTAAATTTATTCATTTTAAAATAAATTCTTAGTCGTTCTTATTTAAAATAAATTATTTTTAAACATTAAAATCCACAAAAATTCCTAAAATAAAAATTTTAAATTGGCCCCAAAATTCCGGGTTGTTACATGGAGGACTTTAGGATGTTTGTTCATGATTGTGCTTTGATTGATCTTCCCTTGAATAATAGAAGGTTCACTTGGAGTGATGGTAGAACTCCACCTACTCTAGTCAAATTGGAACGTTTTTTCATCAATACAGCTTTTGAAGATGTACATCCTCTCACTTTTCAGAAGGGCTTATCTTTGATTATTTCTGACCATTGTCCAATTATTTTGGACACAGGAGATTCGGTTAAAAGAAAAGTTTTCTTCAGATTTGAAAAGATGTGGTGCTTGGAGAATAATTTTGATGAGATCATTAAGAGCAAATGGTGCGGTTTTGGAGAAAGTGGGGATGCTGCTAGAAATATATGTAGGAAATTGAAGTTGTTGCGTAGGTTCTTGATTAAATGGAACAAAGAGGTGTTTGGTGATATTAAGACGAAAAAGGCAATGCTTGAAAAAGAAATCCTGGACTTCAACATTCTGGAAGAGATGGGGGGCTTAAATGAGGTGGAAAAGTCTTTATTTTCAGAGAAAGAGAAATGGCTCATGAAGGTGATTGATCAAGAGGAGATTTACTGGAAACAAAGATCTAGAACACAGTGGCTCAAGGAAGGGGATAGAAATACAAGCTACTTTCATAGAATTGCCAATGGAAGACGGAGGACGAATTTGATAAGCAGTATTTGGAGAAATGGGGAAGAAATTTGTGATCAAAGGGAGCTTAGTGATACTTTCACTGAGTTTTACAAAAGCATATTTGGGGAGAGGATTGAAAACAGATGCACAGTGGACTGGAAGAAGCTCTATCCTTCTGATGTTAATCTTGATGACCTTGAATGCGCTTTTACTGAAGAAGAGATCTTGGCTGCTCTTGATGAAATGCCTGGCGATAAGGCACCTGGGCCTGATGGGTTTCCTAACTTCTTTCTCAAAAAATATTGGAACATGATGAAGAAGGATATTTTAAGGTTGTTTGACGAACTCTTTGACGGTAACATTAGGCTTGAGCTTCTCAGTTACGCAAATGTAGTCTTGATACCCAAGAAAGAAGGAAATGTCACTGCTGCAGAATTTCGTCCTATCAGTCTGTTGAATAGCACGTTCAAGTTGATCACGAAGGTTTTGGCTAATAGGCTTAAAAAGAAGTTGGATGATTTAATTGATCACTCTCAAACAGCTTTTATTAGAGGCAGGTTTATTTTGGATGGTGTTGCTTTGGTTGGGGAAGTTATCTCTTATTGTGATAGATATAATGTCCCATGTGCAATCATCAAATTGGATTTTGCTAAGGCTTTTGATACAGTCGATTGGAGATTTTTAATTGATGTTCTAAATGCAAGGGGCTTCCCAGGTAGGTGGATCAACTGGATTCGTATGATTTTGGCTTCAAGCAGATCCAATATTTGTGTGAATGGGATTGCGGGTAGTACCATTTATTCTATGAGAGGTTTAAGATAGGGAGACCCTCTGTTCCCCATCCTATTTGACCTGGTGGCTGATGTTTTCTCTCGTATTCTGAAAGTTAGTGGTGCTAATAGGCTGATTCAAAGCTTTGGGGATGAGCATGTGGTGGGTGGTATCAATTCTTTACACTATGCTGATGACACTATCATTTTTAGTAAACCTAATTATAAATACATTGCTACCCTTAAATTTTTGTTGTATGCTTTTGAGAGTTTATCAGGTTTGAAAATCAATTTCCACAAGAGTAGTGTATACACTTTGGGTTGCAATGAGGAGTTGTCGAAGAACTGTGCTGTAATGCTCAACTGTAAGGCGGACAACTTCCCTCTGAATTATTTGGGGATGTGCATTAGACCAAAAAAGCTGTTCAAGAAGGATTGGATACATCTTATTGAAAAAGTAGATTTAAGGCTGGCTAGATGGAAAGGTCGCTCTCTGTCTAGAGCGGGCAGATTAGTGTTGGTTAATTCGGTTCTCTCCGCCTTGTCACTTTACTGGCTCTCATTTTTCAGATGTCCAGGATGGGTCATCGACAAAATTGACGCCATGCGAAGGAATTTCTTCTAGACGGGTGAGAAGGAGACTAAAAGATTGAGCTGTCTTGTTTCATGGCACCAGATTTGCAAATCCAAAGATCAAGGAGGTTTAGGCGTACTTAATTTGAAAGACATGAACGCTGCACTTCTTTGCAAATGGCTTTGGATGATGTTAGGTGGAAAAAAGGCTCTATGGAAAGAATGGATTATAAATGCTTACTATGGGGGTAATTTTGATTGGAATAGAGACTGGTCAAACTGCTCTGTTTTTTGGCAAGGGGTTATGTGCTTTTCGCATTGGGTTAAGATAGGAACTAAGGTGGTGGTGAGGAATGGGTTGAATATCTCATTTTGGTACGACTGTTGGCTGCTGCCTATACCTTTGAAAGACGAATTGAGAGAGCTCTTTGATATTGCATGTAACAAAAACAGCTCAGTGGGAGACATGTATAACTCAGCGGCCACAAATTTTAAGTGGAGACTTTCTTTTTGTAGATTCGTTTTTTGAGCTGCTTTGCAACAACTATGTCAGTTATACTTGTGGCTAGAAAACATCCAGTTAACGGATGATAAAGATGAATTTGTATGGATGGTAGAGGGGGGCAAGGACGCTTTTCGGGTTAGTAGTGTTTACAAACTGATGAACTTTGCGGGAATAAGACTACTGGAGTTTGAGAGAATGTGGGGGATTAAGGAGGTGCCGCTAAAAGTCAAGATACATATGTGGATTGTGATACACGATAGATTGAATACTGCTTGCAGCTTGAGACGTAAGGGTTTTGTTGTCAATTGTGGCTGTGCTTTTTGTGATGAGGTGGAGGAAGACTACAAGCATGTGTTCTTGAAATGTGACTATGCTTTCTATGTGTAGACGAAGTGCCTTGTTTTCCATAACTTAGAACTAAATTGGAGGGACTTAATCAAGGACCAACACGACTTTTGGTTAAACATTTTAACAAGTCTAGATAACACACATAAAAGGAGTCTTTTTATTTTATTAAACTTCGCCTACACTTGGCTATTATGGCACGAGAGAAACTCTAGGAAGTTCAAATTCAAGATGAAATCGGCTGATAATACTATTTGTCATTCTTAAGTATGTTCATCTGTGGGCAGGTATGGAGAAGGAGAAGTTCGTGGATACGATCGGAGCACGTGTTCACGACCGCAAATGCAGACGCACTGGTGGTTAAGCTATGTATGTCGTACCTATATGATGTATCCTAAGTATGTTATGTATTGTTTTGGCTTGTATTACATGTTGTGTCATGGTATGGTTGTTTTGGTTGGCTTGTAAATGATGTAATTATTCTACTCTCTCTGTACCGAACTCTATGTTATAATATTTCTAGGCGTGAATCATTAGATTCACTACCTTTTGCTATCAAAAATAATAATATAAATAATTAGAAAACCTAAGAAACACTATTCATCATCTTTGCTCCAGCCGCCACTTGCAATTTCCATGGCCTAGAATGGCCGATTCTTCCTTCCTTAAATTCTCCCAATCCACAAAGAATTAAACCTCATTCTTCATACCATATCAAAGCTCTCTTCCTCCTCTTCGATTTTATATGGAGATGATGAGATTTAATGACGTAATTTGACCAGAAAATGCTCCCCATCCCACAGCCAAAACAGCCCCACCGCCCCCTGTAGGCCCCACCGCACCTCCCCTCCCTCCCAGCGCACGTAGCCCTCTCCTCCCTCTCCGATATGCCACCTTCCGATCGTCTCCAAGCTTCACCAATTTAGAGATAAGTGGAGACCTAGTTTTAAAGGCTATGGGTTCAAAAATAATAAAAGGAGCGGCTTTGAACGTGGAAGAGGAAGATGGAGGAGAGGTTTACTTTTTCAAACTTTAGTTAATTAATAAATTTAAATTCAATTGTGTCAATCTAAATTTAACCATATCTCACTCATACGAACTCGAAACTGAACGATTTCAGGTGCGCCACGATCATGAGACTGAGACCTTCACGATGAAACTGACTAGACTTGATTCTGAACAATTTGAAATTTGGTCAATTTTTGGATCTGAATGGCGCAGAAATTCAAAACAATGTAAGAAATTCTATTTTATTTCTTCTTAAATACTAAAATTATTTATGTTTGTGTTATCATCACTCTGCGGTAAAATTCTATTGGTATGTGACGTGATTTGATTCTATGATTGATGTGTTGTTTAGATCTGTTAATTGGATGATATCGTGTTGTAATAAAAATTGTTGAAAACAAAAATATAGATTTTTGTCAAAATAAATTTGTAAAAACAAATTTGTTACTTTTGTCAAGGTAAATTAGTTAAAAACAAAAATCCCTATTTTTGTTCATTAGTTATGTGACACCAAATTGAACATTTTGTGATGTTTGAGATTATTTGAATTAACTATATTGTGGTGAAATGACCGTATTGTGTTGATAAATGGTATGAATATATGAAATGTTTACATCAAGGAAAATATCATTTTTGTTATATAAATTGTTAGAATAGAAAAATAACATTTTTATTTAAAAATGTCATCATTTGGAAAGAACATATTTTTATGTATAAATGTTAATATAATAAAAATCTCATTTTTACATTAGCATTATAAAGATCACATTTTATGGTATCACTTTTGTTTGATTTGAATTGATCTAGTTTATCAATTCATAATAAAAATATGATTTGTCATTTTTATGTTATTAACTTTATTTTATTTGAATTGATCTTGTTTATCAATTCATTAACATAATAAAATTTGTTATTTCATGTGAATTGATTTAGTTTATCAATTCAACATCAAAAATAAAAAAATTCATTTATATTGAATTGATTCAGTGTATCAATTCAACACCAAATAAAAGTTATACATTTTATTTGCGTCCTCTCACGCAAATATAATCACTTAGAAATAAAAGTTCACATTTTTATTTGCATTTCACAATGCAAATATTACATAGACAAATAAGTTCATTTTTTTTCATGTTCACAACGAAAATATAACAGGAAATAAAAAAGTAGTAAAAGAATCATATTTTACTATGAAATTGGATTTACATTAAAAACACACTTTTAATATTAATCATGAAATGAGTAGTAAAAGAATCATATTTTATTAAGAAATATGATTAACATTTAAAAACACATCTTTATTAAGGAATATGTTTTACATTAAAAACATATCTTTAATGTAATATTAGAAAACTTAGAAAGAATCATATTTTTATTAAGAAATACGTTTTACATTAAAAATACATTTTTAATGTAATAGTAGAAACATAGTAGGATGAGGTTACAATAAAAAGAAAAGTTAGAATTTAAAAAGATTACCTTTTTAATTATCAATATGTTAAATTAAGAAGATTTGTTCCCAAAACGTTATCAATCTTGAATTAAAGGAATGTTTTTATTTTATATTCAATTAACGGAATTAATTGACGTTGATTTAGAAAGATTACGTCTTTATTGTCTAAAACATACAATAAAAGGATTCAATTAAAAAGATTACATCTTTGGTGGCAATATGTTAAAGTAAAATAAAATATGGTTTCAAAATTGAACATCTTGAAAAGGTTGTTATTATAAAATCATAATAATATGGAAATTTACAATTTATATTAAGATACTTGAAATCAAGATATTAGAAATAAAGAATATCTTAAAATTAAGATTCCCTAATGGAAAGGATAATTTCAAGTAATATGTTTTGGAGTAATTAATTATAATTATAAATTACAATTGTGCTTGGACACGAGGTTAGGTTATATTTGTGGTGGAAGTCTGCCCGGACCCGACCGGCATATCCAACAGCCACTAATCTTGAACCTAATGTGAGGGGTCCAAGTGCACAAATACGAAACAGGCCATGACACGAGATTAAGACCAACTTGTGGAATAAGTCTGCCCGGAACCGACCGGCACATCCAACATCCACAAGTCGTAGGCTTAATGTAAGAGGTCTAGCCCATTATAAAATACAAATGGATAAGAAAATGAGTTGGGCTATGTAATCCGTTTTAAAAATAGCAACGCATTTAAAAAAAAACCAAATGAGTTTATTGATTTATTTTATCCATTTTATAATGAATATTAAAAGAGAAATTTCAAAATTAATATTTTGGAAAATAATATTATTATAAAAGGATAACATATAGAATAATCAACTTTTAGATTATAGTTGGAATCATAAAAATGCATATGAAAATGAAATCATGTTTTTAAGTGTAACATGAGTGCATAAGAAATAAATATAATCATTTGTTTTAATGTCATTTAATTGCATACGAAAATAAAATCATATTTAGGAGTAGCGTTAAAGTATATGAAAATAAAATCATGGTTGGAGCAGTGTTAATGCATATGAAATAAAAACACGTGTTGGAATCATGTGAATGCATATGAAATAGCTTCATATTTTAAAGTCATGTTAATTATATGTAATAAAATCGTATCTTTAATGTTATGTTAATATATGAAATTTAAAACATATTTCAGTGTTATGTTATTATCTTAAAAATAAATATATTTTTAAGATCATATATTGAAGATGAAACATGTTTTTTAGTGTCATGTTCATATATTAAAATGAGGCATAATTTTAGTGTCATTTTCAGTGGAAAGAATTAAACGTTTAAGGACTTCAATTTAATATAAGTTGACTCCAATGAAAAGATAGTAATGAATAAAAGTAAAAGTTTCATTTTTCATGTAATTGAATTAAAGTGAATTTTTCATGTAAAAGAACAATAGTATGAAATTTACATATTTATGTAGAAAGATTTTCATTAAAGCTTATAACGATGAAATGTACATTTTAATGAATGGGTTTCCATTAAAAAGAATAAGGACTAGAAATTTACATTTTAATGAATGGATTTTCATTAAAAAGAATAAGCAAACAAAATATACATTTTGTGAAATTTGAAAGATGAAAGAAAATGTACATGGTTGTGTATAGTATGTGAATGTGAATTATAATAAAAATAAAACATTATGGTGTGTCATGTTATACCTTGATATATATTATATATACAAATGGTGATATTTGTTGTTAGCAAAATATATGGATGAAGGAATTATATATAATTATATATATATATATATATATGTATGTATATATATATAAATTAAAATCAAAAGAATCGAGCGTGATAGTTCGCATTTTGGAATCGTGTCTTAAAATTATTATACCGAAAGATCAGACCGTCGCATTTTCCCAAAATTGAAACCGTTAGGTTCGCCTTGGGAAGATCTTTCCAAAGATATGAATTATGTTAAAATCCAACGGGTAGATTTAGAGAAATGTGTAAAACAAATTTGGGTAAAAACAACGCCAAGGTCGCCTATTAAAATGAAGTGTTGTTAAATAAAATTCAATTATTTTTATATAAATAAAAATAGAGATTAATCGTTATAAATTAATATTAAAGATAAGAAAGGATTTGAAATGATATATATACGCAGAATCATTTGAAAGGTCTGAGTTCAATCTCATTTCAAATGATTATTCGTCGATCTAAGTCGAAGAGTTGAAGACGGTGATTGAAGACCGACGATCCTCACGTCGAATGGATGAGTTACCATTGATGCCCATGATTGGAGTAGCTACCTTGAAGGGGCTACAACGGTGGCCGTCCAGACTACTTGTTGGTTGTTTGGATATGCGAGGTATAAGGTGCCTCCGGTTTCGTCCAGACCCAGAACGGACTTGAAAATGGATTGTATGTCTGACGTTGTATTCCTTTATACGTTATTCGTTGATCTTTGCTTAATATATATCTGTTTGGTGTTTAACACCCATCTCTAAGGCGTACGAGCTTAGAGGTTATAAATTGGTAGGAATCAATGGTATGGTATGGATTGACAATGTGGCATGCTAAGATGCAAATAATCAAGGCTTTTGTTGAAAAGCAGGCCTTGTGGTTGATGATCAAAGCACGGCCTGTTTAGGCGTAGCTTTGGGTATAACGTAGCTTCACGAGCCTCGTAACCTGGTTTAGTCTAAAACGGAGCAAGGGAACGTAGGGAGAGCAGCACGTTTCTTTCTAGCTAGAAGTGGTGTTTGGTTTTTACACGACCCGACATTTTACTTATGTGGATGATGGAATGAGGCGCCTCAGATGATAGGTCCTATAGGACCGAGAAACGTATGTTCAGGAATAACTAATCTGCAAAATCGTATGTGCGGACTGGCCCTGTAGCTTTTCAAGGGTTCACTGTGGGGGATCCTGAGACATTAGCTAGAGTGTATCGAATCAAGAAAGAGATCGCTTCCATCCTTGGCTCATGATGTAAACCCAATTCCCAATACGACCCTACGGACTTGATTGTATTACTAGTATGGAGGCATAGTATATGGTAGCTATGCTTCCTAGGATTGATACATTTACTTTGAATATTTTTGGAACATATGCACACTAATAATAATATCAAATTCGTTTTTATCGTACCAAGCATGTTTAATCATGATAAGGTAAAACTCTATCCTGTGGTTTGCGTTGCATTGTGTGATGGGACTTGAGTCTTATGATGATTCCATTTTTCTAAAAAGCATTGCGTTGTTTTGACGATTTACTTTATTTTATGCACCGGCAATCCATTGGAATAAAACCCGTTCCGCGTTAGCGGCGTGGTCTTTGGATTTGCCTTATTACTATTAGTTAAATTAGTTAAGAATTCTCACACCAGTCCCATGACTGACTCGTAGTTTGTTTCACTTTGCAAACTCGGGTGCCCTCTTTTCCACATGGGCAGTCGAGTAGCTTTTTGCAATATTTATCTCTTTAGCATGATTCTGGATCGAAGCCTAAAGCTGTGTCCAGAGCATAGAAGTCTTCCGCTGTTTATTGTATTTAATTTTTTTAATTTATCTTCCGCTGTAATTTTATTCGATGTACTCTGATATGTTTTTTACACTGATGTAACATTATTGTAATGTTTATAAAAGTCAGCTATAATTGTTCTAATGTGTTGTATTCCCAGAGTAAACGTATTCGGGTTTTGAACGGTCTTTGTCGATTTTGCGATCGATTAGGTCCGGGCGAATCTGTGCCGTTACATATTGAGTCCAAAAGGGTAGGCTGCACCTTTAGCGATGCTAACAAACCAGGTACAAATTCAAAGAAGGGTCTAAAGTCATAGTTTGCCATGTACTCCAAGCTTTGCCTTTCTACAAAGAGAGGACTTAAGGTCATCTTTTTCCTACTTAAGGCATCTGCTACCACATTGCCCTTGCCAGGGTATAAGCAATCTCAAAATCGTATAAGGTAGGAAATTCCATCCATCTTTGTTGTCTTAAGTTAAGATCTTTCTGTGAGCAAAGGTACTTTAACGATTTATGGTCAGTAAACAATTCAAACCTTTCTCCTAGTAGGTAATGGCGCCATGACTTAAGAGCGAAAACAATGGAAGCTAGTTCTAAATCATGAGTTGGGTAGTTTTTCTCATGTACCTTCAACTGCCTTCCTCCATACAAACTACTCTGCCCTCTTGCATCAAGACAACGCCCAATCCTGTACTGCATGCGTCTGTGTATACAATAAACATCTTGCTCCCATTAGGCAGTGTCAGAACTGGGGCTGTTGCTAGAGCCCTTTCAATCGTTGGAAAGCAATATCGCAATCCAAACCCCAAACGAAAGTTAGGTTCTTCTTTTTCAATCTTGTGAGTGGGGCTGAGATTTTTGCAAAGTCTTTAATGAACTTCCAGTAAAAGCCCGCTAGCCCGAGAAAGCTTTGGACTTCGATTGCATTCCGTGGAATCTTCCAATCTTGCACCGCAACTACTTTTGCGGGATCCATAGCTATTCCGTCTTTGGACACCACATGTCCAAAAAACCTTACTTCATCTCTCCAAAAATGGCATTTGGAGAATTTTGCTTTCATTTGATGTGCACGAAGAGTATCCATGACTTCCCTTAAATGCAAAGCATGTTCTTCCTCACTTTTTGAGAAAATCTAAATGTCGTTCACGAAGACCACTACAAATTTATTAAGGAACTCTCTGAACACCCTACTCATTAGGTCTACGAAATAGGCGGGTGCGTTTGTCAAGTCGAAAGGCATGACAAGCCATTCGAAGAAACCATCTGGGGTCCTGAACGCGGTCTTATCTATACAGTCTTCAGCCACTCTTAGCCAATGAAATCCGGTGACCAGATCTAGTTGGGAGAAAACGGAGGCACCTACGAGCTGGTCGAACAAGTCATCTATTCTAGGAAGTGGGTGCCTATTCTTCTTGGTTAGCTTGTTTATCTCCCTATAGTCCACGCACAGGCGAAGTGAACCATCCGCTTTGGTTGCAAACACCACTGGAGCACCCCATTCAGAAATACTCCGCCTTATGAACCCCTTTTCAAGAAACTCTTTAACTTGCTTGCTGAGCTCTTTCCTTTGAAGCCATGTGTATAACGGGTAAGGCAACAGGCTTTGCATTATCAACAAGGTATATGCCGAAGTCTATCTCTTGCTTTGGAGGCAAAACCTCCACCTCTTCAAAGACATCCGAGTATTCATTCACTACTCTAACAGATTGCAAGTTGTCAACAGACGCATCAAGAGATTCTAGATACCTAAGCATAACAGAATTCATGGGATTACAAGAGATTTCGAGAGTGTTACCGAGGCGAGTCATAAGTCTAACCACTCTCTGTTCACAATCGAGGATGGCACCATTACTGGATAACCAATCCATGCCTAGAATCAACCCATAGCCCGTGAAACCAAAACATAAGCATTACATCTAAACCTAACTCTTAGTATAGAAATTTCCAAATCCAAACAAATCATTGAAAAATAGGCCGAACCCCCAATTGGATTTGAAACAACCATGGGATCCTCTACTATATTGGTATCTAGGTGCAGAGATTCAACTAAAGCAGTAGATATAAAAGAGTGCGATGCGCCAGAATAAAAAAGAGTACGAATTGGATGATCAGAAAGATAAACAAAACTCTCAACAGAAATATTTCTACCTCTTTCTTGCGGAGGTGCAATAAGAGCGTGATTCTGCCTTCCAGAAGTAGATCCAGTCCTCTGCCCTTGCCCTTGCCTTCTTGGGCAATCCTTAGCCATATGTCCTGTCTCGCCGCATTGAAGGAAATCACCCATCTTCCTCTTCTTCTTCCGGAAGTCTTTAATTAGATGTCCAGGTATGCCACAAAATTTACACTTCATCTTGTCACGAGGTTTGTTATTCTTCCCGCCTTTCTTGGAATCCGTCTTCTTATTCTGCGATCCCTCCACTTTCTTGTCTAGAGGTTCTTCCACCTTTGCCTCTTTCTTGCCATCCTTGTCTTCCTCCTATAACAGTGCCATATCCACCAGTCTCTCAAAAGTCGCACCCATAGGTATATGGGACATAGCTAGGCTGTGTAATGGCTCGTTCAACCCTTTCACGAAACAAAGAGCCTTTTTATGTGGAGTGTTTACTAACTCCAGTCTGAATCTAGCCAATTGGTTAAATTGGTTGACATATTCCTTAACCGATATGCTTCCCTGTTTGAGTGCTAAGAACTTCTCCATCTGTAGACTTCATTCAGATTGCGAGAGGAACTTCATTTCAAATCTCATTTTGAAATCCTCCTAAGTTTCAACTGGTCTCTTAGCATTATTAACTTCCCACCAGTAAGAGGCTTCGTCCTTAAGTAACCATACAGCCAATTATATCTTCTGCCTATCGTCCACTTTGAAGATAACAAACAAATCTTCTATTTCCTTGAGCCAGTTTCTTGCTTCCACAAATGATTCAGTCCCATTAAAGTTCTTTCCACCCATAGTTCGAAAGTCTCCACATATATTTGAGAAAGCATTCACACACGGAGGAGGAGGAACGGCTGCAACTGGGGGAGGAGGAACGTCTGCTGGGCCTACGTCCTTAGCCCTAGCCTCCAAATACCTTCTGAACCAGCCAGGTATAGGTACGCCCTCGGGAAGATTAAGATCCCCAGACATGCTGGAACGGAAAGAAAAGGTTCAAAACAAAGGATAGAAAGATAGTGCATATGGCTTTGGGGATTATGCCTTTAAAATAAAACAATACTTTTTCTCGAAAATGCTTCGTTAAATTTCTTTTTGAAAAAAAGTTTTCAAAAACTTTTATCTGATCTGGTAAACCATCACTCTGATACCAAGTGAAACACCCCAGCTCCGTTAAGGTCACTCACTAAAGGAATGCATTAACTTCGATGAAGCATTTTGGGTAAAAGGCATAGATAATTTACAAGATATACATATAAACAGCAGAAAACTAAAATCATTTCATAAATAACGTGGTTCAGTCAAAACATTACAAGCATTGTCTCAAAACCCAACTTCTAAATTATTACAATAAAACATCTGTCTTGATTTAAAACTTCAAGTACATAAAGAAGCATAAAACAGAAGTAAAGCAGCATAAATCCCTAATAAAAGTGTAACCACAGCCATAGCCCAAGAAAAGAGAATCCAAGCAATACATCTACTCTCTTCAAGCTGGAAAAGGTCTGCAATAAGCTGAAGTATTCCCTCCCTGCGGACCGGGGGGAACAGAAGAAAAGAAGGCAAAAGAAAACGGGTCAGACATAAGCCTGGTAAGTCCAGTGATTATTCAGCATATAAACAGGTAAAAGGATCAAGACATGAATAAACTGAATATAGGACAATACCATAGCAATAAGATAACATAAGATAACGCAAAATAAACTGAATATACTATCGCACTCATTTCCTTTTCTCTGCACCTACTAACGAATGTTTCAACTACCATCATGTATTCATAACAAAGTGATCCCTTTTTCCGGTCGGCTTATACTCGCATGCATTTATTACTTATGTCATTCGGCCCCGCTTGATTGTAGATACCTGTGCTGGTACCGCTATAGGGTGTATCAATTCCTATGGTGGCAACCCGACACAAATTTAGATGCACAGTGTACACTACTGATGCGCAGTTCCTTCTTTATCCGCTCCGGAGTACGTGCACGTCCATACTCCGCCGGAACCTACACTGCTACACCACCCGCCGCTATTTTGACCGCTTATGATCAGCCCATTAATCGTGCCCCACCCTGCCTAATTCAGGTTACCGTGATACATCTATGTGAGTTACTGTGAAATGGGTCCCCGTTACCAGGGTTTCCTAATCAACATGTTATAACGGTTAAGTGTTCTCACATTTACCTAACCCCACCCATCTGTTTAACTAACATGTTGTATTGGTTAAATGTTACCTTAATTAACTTAACCTTACAATTCTTAGCCTGTTTGTTCCTTAGCTTTAATTCATTCATTAAATCATCAACCTCCTACATTAGATCTATGTTATTGCGGTCGCTGGATGTGGGCGGTTCTGGGCAGTCTTACACTGCAACTCAATCTAACCTCGGGTTTTTGGGCTTAATGCACTAGCCTCTCACATTAGATCTATATTGTTGCGATCGCTGGATGTGCTAGGCGGTTCCGGGAAGTCTTACACCGCAACTCAATCTAACCTCGAGTTAGGCATGTTCATCTTTAGCCAATTTACATAATTGTCATTTGTGTCCTAGTTTAGGTCTTTTTATGCTAATATTTCCCAAGTGTAGTCGGTACAAGTTTTATGCCACATTTACATGCTATGCCCAAAATTTACTAATTAAATTATACCTAATTTTCCCATGTTATAATCACACGTACAACGAGATTCAATCTAAGTTACGAATGAACTTAGTATTCACAAAAGAAAATAAAAAAGGGAAAATAGAGAAGGAACATAAGAATTGACATAAGGAAAATAGGCATGTAAAGGTGTACCCAATTCATGAATCATGTTTAAACGATGTACATTAACAATAAGTGTGGACAAGCTAAGCAATTTACACCATGGGTATAAAGATTAGATAGAATTGGGCTTAAGAAAATCACTAATTTTCATGTACAACATCATAAGTCCCATTATTTTAATCGCAATAGTCTCATAGGCATAGGATGTGCAACATGATAGGTTCCATCATATAAACCACAACAGTCTCATAGGGATGATAGGTTCCATTATGTCAATCACAATAGTCTTATAGGCATGATAGGTTTCATTATGTCAGTCACAACAGTCCCATAGGAATGATAGGTGTCATTACATCAATAACAATAGTCTCATAGGCATGGGCAATTCAGATTTAACAAAAAGGATAGGCATGAATCAGAATTAGGCATAGCTCTAGATCCGATTATTACAGTCATGATTTCTATTAGGTGTTTATATCGGAATAATAACTGAACTTATAGAAAAGGACGAATCTTGTATTCTGGGATCTGATTTCTGAATTTGTTAAGCTAATCCATTGATGTAGACTTTTGATTTGAAGTTCTTCTAATCGATTTCTAGTATGGATTTAATTTTCTAGTTTGGAGAAGATGGAGGCGGCTAGGCTAGCTTGTAGATGAACAGCATGATGGCACCATAGTTTTAGGGTTATGAGGTTAGGGTTTAGGTTTAGCTACGTATATATAGATGTCTAGGATTAAATCTAACCTTTAGATTAGTCTAGGAGAAATCAGAGACATCCAAACCAAAGAGAAGTGTCATCCAGCCAACCACAGCATGACACATATGCCCTAATACCTCAGAATTTATCATCAGGTTAATCAAAGAAGGCCACATCAGCTCAGGGCTATAAAAATTCGTCACAGGAATTGGATCTCAAAAGGGGTCGACTCCCTACAGGGGGGGTCGACACCTATGTCGACACCCCTATAGGGGGGTCGACACCTCTGAGAGGGGAATTTCCCGCTCTGACCGAATTTCAAATTTTGAACAGTTTTGACCTTTGATTATTATTTTAATTTAATTTCTGTTTAAACTTTAAATCTTCTGAACTCCATAACTTTTTCATACAGAGTCTGATTCATGCAAACTCGGACTCTATCTCAAGAATAAATCCGAGACGAACGCAATGGCGTAACCCGTTTCCCTTAAGTCCTCTTCTAGAAATTAAGTATTCTTTAATTTGTTACTTTTAATATTCACAGAAAATACGGGGTGTTACATAGTATGTGGCTAAAGATTAGGGTAACCCACACGACTAAAAGTACGGGCATCGGACAGTGTAGTTCCCCGCGGGCGTGGGAGGAGCATTGGACGATGTGGCATGCTCCATCGTGGGAGGTGCACATATATATATATATATATATATATATATATATATATATATCGAGTGAGTAAGGAAAGCGACCCTTTGCCTTGTTGATGGGAGAAACCTCCTGATATTTGGTTGCATACCGTATGTATGCATTGTGATGTTTTGGAATTCATATTTATAAAGATTTTGGTTTGAGATCCCAAAGTGAAATCTGCTTTCATACAAAAGTTAGATATGTATTTCAAATGATTTGACATAAGAATTCGGGAATAAAGTCCAATGAAATAATTTATGTAAAGTGAATTGGATTTCGAAAAATCTAAATTTGGGGTTTAAGCCTAAATGGGTAGATTGGAAAATTTCATGTTGTATGTTGCATTGTAGATCCATATATATATTATTGGTTATTGTTTAGCCATTGGTATTCATTGGGGTAAACACTCCATGACATGCAGCATGGTCCTGTGATTTACCATATTTTAAAGTAAAGATTTAATAACTTTTTTAGTTCTCACACCAGTTCCATGACTGACCTGGAATTTATTGTTTTCGCCTAAACTTTGGGTGCCCATATTTTCCACACGAGCAGCTAGTAGTTGAGTTTTGCAGATATATATTTTCACAGGATCCTGGATTATAGCTCGAGCTATATTCGGAAAGCTCTGTATCCATATATTTCTTTCAGTTATGGTAGTAGATATTTTCCGCTGTGCATTATGTTTATGTATTCAAATGTAATTTATATTTCTGATATTTTTCCGTTGTAAATTATTTATTTGTACTCTGATATCTTGTACTCTAATATAAATTATTGTAATAGCAATGAAATGCTCTGTTGTTTGTGTTCTGATGCGTCGTGTTCTCAAAACAATCCGGGCTCCTCCCTCTCCTTGGAGATCGGGGAAGTTTGGGTCGTTTCTGTAACACCCCGAATTTTAGTTAATACTAAAATTCACTAATTACAGGATAAATAATCTCAGATGTGGGAATTGGGGGTAACGGGCTGCGTTATTGCGTTCGTCTCGGAAAAATACGCGAAATAGAGTCCGAGTTTTCGAAAATCGGAGTCCGTATGGCCCAGTTATGGCCCGATGAAGTTTGCAGAAAATTCAAAACTAAAAACAGATTTAAAAATTTTAAATTCCGATTTTAAAATGAAACAGGCGGGGTCAGGCGGGGAAATTCCCGCCTACCCATGTCGACAGGGCTGTCGACAGGCCTGTCGACAGGGGTGTCGACTTGCCTGTCGACTGGCCTGTCGACAGGGTCGAGCCGTCCAGTGAACCTGGGTGCACCAGGTTGGGTTCTAGGCTGGCTAGGAGGGCTGGTTCTAGAGATTTCCTAAATCTAAGGGTCCTAATCTAATCTAGGGTTAATCTAAGGGCCTAAAACACTCACCTAATCTATAAATACACCCTAAACCCCCCTTAATCCTTACCAAAAATAGAAATGATGGCCTCATGCCGCCAAATTAAATCCTAAGAGGAGCCTCCACTAATCTAAGAAGGAAGTTTCAAGCTAATCCCTCTCAAATCATTCTCTAATCATCATTATCTTCATAGTTAGCAACTAATTCTACTTCATAAGGTTGCTAATCTTGAGTTTGTTGAGTTTCTATCACTTTAACATCAATTGTTAAAGTAAGTAGATTGGGTGTAATGAGACTTATGGTCTTAAATGCGGATTAGTGAGTTTGAATCATGTATAATGATATGTTACTCTATGTTGTTCTATGTTTATGCATATTTGATAAGTTGGTTTATGCATGCTTAATAAGTTGATTTATGCATGTTTAACGAGTTGATATATGCATGTTTAACAAGTGGATTTATGCATATTTAATAAGTGGAATTATGCATGTTTAGCAAAGTGAGTTATGCAAGTTAAGTATATGTTTAAATGCAAGTTTATTGTGATATGCAAGTTATGCATGCTTATGCAAGTATATGGATGCTTATGCAAGTCATGTATATGTTTAAATGCAAGATTTATGTGATATGCAAGTTATGCATGCTTATGCGAGTATATGAATGCTTATGCAAGATATGTATATGCTTAAATGACATGATATGCAAGTTATGCAAGTATGTGAATGCTTATGCAAGTATGTGGATGCTTATGCAAGTATGTGAATGCTTATGCAAGTTATGTGTATGCTTAAATGCATGTTTAACATGTTATGCAAGTTATGAGAATGCCTATATGCAAGTTCAACATGTTATGCAAGATATGTGTATGATAATATGCAAGCTCATATGCAACATGTTATGCAAATCATGTGTATGATAATATGCAAGTTTGGGTTATATGTAGTTGGGTTAATATATGCTCATATATGCAAGTTGACATCCTCTTAACCCATGACAAAGTTATATGCTAAACCCACGATATTTGTGATGATCTTCCCCTTATTTATGTCATGAAATGAGAACGATTTACGTAGGGAACGATGGGGTTGGTAGATATGTTAATAAATGAATGATTGGGTATGATTAAGCATACCATAAAAATAAATTACCATAAGTGGGAATTTACCTATTGAGTTAGGTCTACCCCATTGGAATTTACCTATTGAGTTAGGTCTACCCATGTTATGGAAAACTTGATATTAATTAGGGATAATTAATATGGGGGTGATTAATTAGGTGTAATTAATCGACTAAGACACGAGGTTGGACTCATTTGTAGTGTAAAACTGCCCGGACCCGACTGGCTTAACCAGTTGCTACAAATGTCAGCCCAATGTGAGAGGTCTTAGCCATAAATTAAATACGTGATTAAGGTAAAGACACGAGGTTAGACTCTGTTATGACGTAAGACTGCCCGGATTCTACCGGCTTAACCAGGCGGTCATAACAGCCAGTCTAATGTGGGAGGTCTTTATGGGAGATCACGGTCTTAATTAATTAAGAAACACTTAACCATAATAGCATGTAGTGGGACATGAGGGGTTAAGTGGGTGCCTTGGGTGGCATGAGGAAATTTTGTGGTTGCCTTGGGTGGCATGTGGAATCTAGTGGGTTGCCTTGGGTGGCAATAGAAAATACGATTAGAATACTTAACCAAGTGGAAACATGTAATTAAACATGATTAAAGGGTTAAGTGGGATACACTAGATATTTGACAAGCTTAAGTGGGTAGCTTGTGGGGGCCCATTTCAACCAATATCCCAAACGTATCTTTGTGGGCTCGACCCATGTCGAGTGACGGGACACGCATATTGGGCTTGATTATAAGAGGGCAAAACGGGTTAGCGGTGGCAACGCAAGTCCAACGGGTTTCATATGCGTGTGTGGGCCCGGGCTGGTAGATAAGCCGTTGTTGCATCGTGTAGATATAAAGCCGTGCACCGTAAGTATTGGGTAGCCACTTTAGGGGAGTGATACACCCCACTGTGGGACCAGCACGGGTATCTACGGTAGGGAGCCGATCGCTTGGGGAGTAGTGGGTACACCTAATGAAGATAGGGGCAGACGGCACCTATGTAGGGGTACACGAAACTACTGGGTAAGAATTACTGGGTACACCTAGTGGAGATAGGGGCAGACGGCACCTATGTAGTGGGCTAGGGGTACATGGAACTACTGGGGAAATTTTCTAAGTCCTTGGAAGGGATCAACCTTTAAGTAGGAATGACTGGTGTGGTGCAGTTAGTAATTATCCTTGGGTGGGTAGATGCGTCCTGACGGTTATCTTAGTTTATCCTAAGTCTACCAAGCTGCTTAGTGTAGCCATTCATCCCCAGATATTACCGTAGGTCAAGTTTATGTCTTCTCTGGTTACTTTAATAATTGTATTGTTAAAGTTATAGGGCTCACTCAGACTTATGTCTGACCCCGTTGTTTTTATCTTTTTCCCAACCCTCAGGTCCTACGGTGGATCCTAGCGGTAGTAGAGCTTGATCAGATTGCTGTTCCAGTCTTTAGGAGCTTGGGTAGATGTAAAGCTCCAGTTATCCAGTTATCTTTTCTTTTGTCATGGCTATTGTATGAGAGAGTGGGATTATGTACTTCTTTATTTTGATGGATATTGTACTTGACTTTTATCGTGGTTTTATGATGTAACCAGACATGTTTATTTCCGCTGTTGTGAGATGATATTTTTTTTTAATTTCAAGTACTAATTATATCTGTCTTGTTGTAATTTTTCTGTTCTATATTCACTAAAATACTCCACCGATGCTATGGCATTCCCTTAGTGAGTGACCCTGGCGGGCGTGGGGTGTTACACGTGGTATCAGAGCCAGGTTTCGATCCTGGGACCTGTGGGTTATAAAGCTCCAGTTATCCAGTTATCTTTTCTTTTGTCATGGCTATTGTATGAGAGAGTGGGATTATGTACTTCTTTATTTTGATGGATATTGTACTTGACTTTTATCGTGGTTTTATGATGTAACCAGACATGTTTATTTCCGCTGTTGTGAGATGATTTTTTTTTTTAATTTCAAGTACTAATTATATCTGTCTTATTGTAATTTTTCTGTTCTATATTCACTAAAATACTCCACCGATGCTATGGCATTCCCTTAGTGAGTGACCCTGGCGGGCGTGGGGTGTTACACGTGGTATCAGAGCAAAGGTTACCGGAATAGATAAAATTTTTAGAAAACTATTTTTCTAAAAACATTTTTGGAAAAGATATTTTCAAAAACATGTCTTTTAAGAGAAAAGTTTTTGAAAGAAAAGCATAATCTCCAATAGCCATATCTATATCCTTCGAATTCTCCGTTTTGAATCTTTCCTTTTTCGTTTCAGCATGACCGAGAATCTTAATCTTCCGGAGGGTGTGACGGTACCAGTATGGTATAGGAGATTGATGGAGGCTAGGGCCACCACTGCGGGTCCAGCAAATATTCCTCCACCAACCGTAGCACCCGATCTTCCTCCTCCCCCTCCTCCTCGCACGGATACTTTTGCTAAGACTTGCAAGGAATTTAAAGCTATGGGAGGGAAACCTTTTCAAGGATCTGAAACCTTTGTGGAGGCTAGAGATTGGCTTAAGGAGGTGGAAGAGTTGATAGATATCTTTGAGATGGAAGAAGGGAAGAGAGTCAAGTTGGCTGCTTGGTTAATGAAGGGAGAGGCCTCATTCTGGTGGGAGGTTACTAATGGAGAACGCCCCGTTGACTCTTGGGCGGATTTTAGGCAAAGATTTGTGGCAAAGTTTCTCTCAAGGGCGGAGGAAAACTTGTATATGGAAAGATTCTTGACTCTAAAACAAGGAAATCTTTCGATGAAGGAATATGTTAACAAGTTTAATCAATTGGCAAGGTTTGGCCTAGACATGGTGAATACACCGGAGAAGAAGGCTTTGAGGTTCGTGAAAGGCTTGAATGAACCGATGCATGGGTTGGCTATGACTCACATCCCTATGGGGGCCACCTTTGAGAAGCTAGTTGACATGGCACTCATGTATGAGGAAGAGAAGGGTCCTAATGCTAATAAGGCACCCGAGAAGAAGGGAGATCAAAAGAGACCTCAACAACAGCAAAGCAAAGGTGGGAAAGGCAACGGTGGCAAGGGCAAGAAGAAGAAGTGTTTCAATTGTGGGACACCTGGCCACCTAAGCAAGGATTGTCGCAAGAAGAAGAAGACTGGCTGCTTCCACTGTGGCGAAGCAGGGCATTTAGTGAAGGATTGCCCTAAGAAAGGGCAAAGGACGGGATATACCTCAGGAGGACAGGTGCAAGCTCTTATGGCACCGAGTCAGGCTAGGGGGCAAGTACAAGCTCTCGCGGTTCCACCGATTCAGGAGAGAGGTAGAACTATTTCCGTTGAAAGTCTGGTTTTTCTTTTTGACCATCCTGTCCGTACATTGTTTGATTCAGGCGCATCGCATTCGTTTATTTCATCATCATTAGTTGAGTTACTGCACTTAGACACCAGTCTGGTAGATGATCCCTTGGTTGTTTCAAACCCAATTGGGGGCTCCACTTATTTGTCCATGATATGTTTGGGTTTGAAGATTTCTATACTTAGCATTGAGTTTAGATGTGATGCTTTTGTATTGGGCTTCACGGGCTATGGGTTGATTTTGGGCATGGACTGGTTATCCAGTAATGGTGCCGTTCTTGATTGCGAAAGGAGAGTTGTTAGGCTCATGACCCGCTTGGGTAACACTCTCGAGATTTCTTGTAATCCCATGGACTCTGTTATGCTAAGTTATCTTGAATCGCTTGACGCTTCGGTCGAGAGTTTGCAATCTATGAGAGTGGTCCGGGAATATCCGGATGTGTTTGAGGAGGTGAAGGGCTTACCTCCGAAGTGGGAGATTGACTTCCGAATATATTTGGTGGATAATGCTAAACCGGTATCTTTACCAGTGCGCCACATGGCTCCTCGTGAGAGGAGGGAACTCCATAAGCAAGTAGGGGAGTTGCTTGAGAAGGGGTTCATAAGACGGAGCATATCGGAGTGGGGTGCTCCAGTAGTATTTGCTACGAAGGCGGATGGGTCCCTCAGACTTTGTGTAGATTATAGAGAACTCAACAAGCTCACAAAGAAGAATAAACACCCATTGCCGAGGATAGATGATCTTTTCGATCAGTTGGTTGGCGCTTCAGTATTTTCTCAGTTGGACTTGGCCACGGGGTTTCATCAGTTGAGGGTGGCTGAGGATAGCATAGACAAGACTGCCTTTAGAACTCCGGATGGTTTCTATGAGTGGCTGGTGATGCCATTTGGGTTGACGAACGCCTCTGCATACTTTGTTGATTTGATGAGTAGGGTGTTCAGGGAGTTCCTTAATAAATTCGTGGTGGTCTTTGTGGATGATATCTTAGTATTTTCTAAGAGTGAAGAAGAGCATGCCCTACATCTTGGGGAAGTGTTGAAGACTCTTCGAGCGCATAGCCTTAAGGCTAAATTCTCTAAATGTCACTTCTGGAGGAAGGAAGTACGGTTCTTGGGGCACGTGGTCTCCAAGGAAGGGATAGCTGTGGATCCCGCAAAGGTAGTATCAATTCAGGATTGGAAGGTTCCGAAGAATGCTACCGAAGTAAGAAGTTTCTTGGGGTTGGCGGGTTATTATAGGAAGTTTATTAAAGACTTCGCGAAGATATCAGCCCCATTAACCCGCTTAACAAAGAAGAATCTAGTTTTCACATGGGACGTAGATTGTGATGATGCGTTCCGACGGTTAAAGAGAGCTTTAACCACCGCTCCAGTTTTAGTGTTGCCAGATGGGAGCAAGCCATTTGTTGTCTATACCGATGCCTATGGGACAGGACTTGGCGCAGTCTTAATGCAAGAGGGAAGGGTAATAGCCTATGGTGGAAGGCAGTTGAGGGCACATGAGAAAAATTACCCTACCCATGATCTAGAGCTGGTCGCTATTGTTTTTGCACTTAAGATTTGGCGCCATTATCTTCTTGGTGAGAGATTCGAGTTGTTCACTGACCATAAATCTTTGAAGTACTTGTTCTCTCAGAAAGATTTAAACTTAAGACAGCAAAGGTGGATGAAGTTCTTAGCATCCTATGATTTCGAGATAGCGTATACCCCTGGCAAGGGTAACGTGGTGGCGGACGCCTTGAGCAGAAAGAGGTTGTCCTTGAGTCCATTGTTCGTGGAACGACAAAGCTTGGAATTTATCTCGATGTTTGATTTCAGACCTTCCGTTGACTATGTACCCGATTTGCTAGCTTCTTTGGAAGTTAGACCTACTCTTTTGGGGCGGATTGGAGAAGCACAGAGGGGCGACCCACAGTTGGTTGAGTTAGTAGAGAAGCTCATAAGGGGGGAGTCGTCCAGCCATTTGAGTAGGTACACCCTAGACGATAAGGGGTACTTGCGTAGAGACGGTAGACTTTGTGTACCGCAAGACGAGGGTTTGAGGAAGGCTATTCTTGATGACGCACACCGTTCTAGGATGACCATTCATCCCGGTGGGGACAAGATGTACCAAGACAAGAAGAGGGTTTTCTTCTGGGCCGGTATGAAGAAAGATGTGGCCGAGTATGTCGCTCGATGTTTGGTGTGCCAGCAAGTGAAGGCGGAGCAAAGGAAACCAGGTGGGTTGCTTCACCCATTGGAGGTTCCGCAATGGAAGTGGGATAGCGTCTCGATGGATTTTATTGACGGGTTACCCAGGTCGAGGAAGGGTAATACAGGAATTTGGGTGGTGGTAGATAGACTTACTAAGAGCGCCCATTTCATACCTGTGAAGAGCAAGAGGACCGCTCCATGGCTAGCTTCTGTATATCTTCGAGAGATAGTTCGATTGCATGGGGTACCCTCTAGCATAGTGAGTGATCGAGATCCTATCTTCACTAGCGAGTTCTGGAGAAGTTTGCAAGAAGCAGTGGGGACTCAATTGTGTCTGAGCACCGCATATCATCCTCAGACAGACGGCTAGACTGAGAGGGTGAATCGTGTTCTAGAAGACCTTTTGAGGCTTTGTATCTTAGATTTTGGAGGTACATGGGAAGAGCATCTTCCATTGGTGGAGTTCGCATATAATAACAGCTTTCAGTCCAGTATTGGTATGGCTCCTTTCGAAGCTCTCTATGGAAGGCCTTGTCGATCACCTACATGTTGGTGGGAATCTACGGATAAGATCTTGCTTGGGCCCGATATGGTTAGGGAGACTTCTGAGAAGATTGACTTGATTCGAAGAAGGATGAAAGCAGCGCAGGATAGGCAAAAATCTTATGCGGACAAGAGAAGGACGGATCTTGAGTTTGAGGTTGGGGATATGGTTTTTGTCAAGGTATCTCCGTTGAGAAATGTTGTTCGCTTCGGATCCGTTGGGAAGTTAGCACCAAGGTTTGTTGGGTCGTTTCCTATCAAGGAAAGGATTGGACGGATGGCATATAGGGTGGAGTTGCCCGACAGACTTAGTGGTGTTCATGATGTATTCCATGTATCACATCTGAGGAAGTGCTTACATGAGACCGCAGAGGTGGTAGAGCCGAGCTTGCTTAGAGATGTAGAGGTTGAGCGTGATGCGACGATTCGACGAGCTCCTACTCGCATCCTTGGGTCAGAGATTAGGAAATTGAGGAATCGAGAGGTTCATCTAGTCAAAGTGCAATGGGGAGAAGATGAGAGCAACGCGACTTGGGAGACGGAAGCGAAGATGCGTTCATTGTACCCATTTCTTTTTGAGGGTATGTCCTTACTTTCTCCTTTATCGCTTGCCTAGTACTTATCTTATCTTTGGTATGTCCTCTCGTTAGTACCTTTGACCTTTAGATAGGGTAAACCTATGGTTGAAACATGTGTTTGAGACATGTTATGGTTGATGGATGCAAGTGGATGCAAGTGTTTGCTAGTGGTTGCTCGTGGATGCATATACACACACTCTAGGCACTAGATCGGCTCAGTCACTTCATATTGCATATTGCATAAAATTGTGTGTAGGAAGATATATTTATGGATGTATAATGGTTGTGTTATCACATGGATGATGCATTTTGGTGAATGATTGTGCACTCATGTAGATATTGTATGTGTCAATAGGGTTCTCTCGCATACATAATGGATGCATGGCACTATCATGGTTTGCATATGTTCATACATTAGATAGGGAACATATACACACACTTTTTGCATATGCTCATACATCATTAGAAACTGTTTAAGGACAATGGATGCCTGTGGTTGATGATTTGAGTAGATGGTTGTTTGGATGGTAGGATATGCATTCTCCTTAGCCTAGAGATTTCGGGGACGAAATCCTTTAAGGAGGGGAGAATGTAACACCCCGAATTTTAGTTAATACTAAAATTCACTAATTACAGTATAAATAATCTCAGATGTGGGAATTGGGGGTAACGGGCTGCGTTATTGCGTTCGTCTCGGAAAAATATGCGAAATAGAGTCCGAGTTTTCGAAAATCGGAGTCCATATGGCCCAGTTATGGCCCGATGAAGTTTGCAGAAAATTCAAAACTAAAAACAGATTTAAAAATTTTAAATTCAGATTTTAAAATGAAACAGGCGGGGTCAGGCGGGGAAATTCCCGCCTACCCATGTCGACAGGGCTGTCGACAGGCCTGTCGACAGGGGTGTCGACTTGCCTATCGACTGGCCTGTCGACAGGGTCGAGCCGTCCAGTGAACCTGGGTGCACCAGGTTGGGTTCTAGGCTGGCTAGGAGGGCTGGTTCTAGAGATTTCCTAAATCTAAGGGTCCTAATCTAATCTAGGGTTAATCTAAGGGCCTAAAACACTCACCTAATCTATAAATACACCCTAAACCCCCCTTAATCCTTACCAAAAATAGAAATGATGGCCTCATGCCGCCAAATTAAATCCTAAGAGGAGCCTCCACTAATCTAAGAAGGAAGTTTCAAGCTAATCCCTCTCAAATCATTCTCTAATCATCATTATCTTCATAGTTAGCAACTAATTCTACTTCATAAGGTTGCTAATCTTGAGTTTGGTGAGTTTCTATCACTTTAACATCAATTGTTAAAGTAAGTAGATTGGGTGTAATGAGACTTATGGTCTTAAATGCGGATTAGTGAGTTTGAATCATGTATAATGATATGTTACTCTATGTTGTTCTATGTTTATGCATATTTGATAAGTTGGTTTATGCATGCTTAATAAGTTGATTTATGCATGTTTAACGAGTTGATATATGCATGTTTAACAAGTGGATTTATGCATATTTAATAAGTGGAATTATGCATGTTTAGCAAAGTGAGTTATGCAAGTTAAGTATATGTTTAAATGCAAGTTTATTGTGATATGCAAGTTATGCATGCTTATGCAAGTATATGGATGCTTATGCAAGTCATGTATATGTTTAAATGCAAGATTTATGTGATATGCAAGTTATGCATGCTTATGCGAGTATATGAATGCTTATGCAAGATATGTATATGCTTAAATGACATGATATGCAAGTTATGCAAGTATGTGAATGCTTATGCAAGTATGTGGATGCTTATGCAAGTATGTGAATGCTTATGCAAGTTATGTGTATGCTTAAATGCATGTTTAACATGTTATGCAAGTTATGAGAATGCCTATATGCAAGTTCAACATGTTATGCAAGATATGTGTATGATAATATGCAAGCTCATATGCAACATGTTATGCAAATCATGTGTATGATAATATGCAAGTTTGGGTTATATGTAGTTGGGTTAATATATGCTCATATATGCAAGTTGACATCCTCTTAACCCATGACAAAGTTATATGCTAAACCCACGATATTTGTGATGATCTTCCCCTTATTTATGTCATGAAATGAGAACGATTTACGTGGGGAACGATGGGGTTGGTAGATATGTTAATAAATGAATGATTGGGTATGATTAAGCATACCATAAAAATAAATTACCATAAGTGGGAATTTACCTATTGAGTTAGGTCTACCACATGGGAATTTACCTATTGAGTTAGGTCTACCCATGTTATGGAAAACTTGATATTAATTAGGGATAATTAATATGGGGGTGATTAATTAGGTGTAATTAATCGACTAAGACACGAGGTTGGACTCATTTGTAGTGTAAAACTGCCCGGACCCGACCGGCTTAACCAGTTGCTACAAATGTCAGCCCAATGTGAGAGGTCTTAGCCATAAATTAAATACGTGATTAAGGTAAAGACACGAGGTTAGACTCTGTTATGACGTAAGACTGCCCGGATTCTACCGGCTTAACCAGGCGGTCATAACAGCCAGTCTAATGTGGGAGGTCTTTATGGGAGATCACGGTCTTAATTAATTAAGAAACACTTAACCATAATAGCATGTAGTGGGACATGAGGGGTTAAGTGGGTGCCTTGGGTGGCATGAGGAAATTTTGTGGTTGCCTTGGGTGGCATGTGGAATCTAGTGGGTTGCCTTGGGTGGCAATAGAAAATACGATTAGAATACTTAACCAAGTGGAAACATGTAATTAAACATGATTAAAGGGTTAAGTGGGATACACTAGATATTTGACAAGCTTAAGTGGGTAGCTTGTGGGGGCCCATTTCAACCAATATCCCAAACGTATCTTTGTGGGCTCGACCCATGTCGAGTGACGGGACACGCATATTGGGCTTGATTATAAGAGGGCAAAACGGGTTAGCGGTGGCAACGCAAGTCCAACGGGTTTCATATGCGTGTGTGGGCCCGGGTTGGTAGATAAGCCGTTGTTGCATCGTGTAGATATAAAGTCGTGCACCGTAAGTATTGGGTAGCCACTTTAGGGGAGTGATACACCCCACTGTGGGACCAGCACGGGTATCTACGGTAGGGAGCCGATCGCTTGGGGAGTAGTGGGTACACCTAATGAAGATAGGGGCAGACGGCACCTATGTAGGGGTACACGAAACTACTGGGTAAGAATTACTGGGTACACCTAGTGGAGATAGGGGCAGACGGCACCTATGTAGTGGGCTAGGGGTACATGGAACTACTGGGGAAATTTTCTAAGTCCTTGGAAGGGATCAACCTTTAAGTAGGAATGACTGGTGTGGTGCAGTTAGTAATTAACCTTGGGTGGGTAGATGCGTCCTGACGGTTATCTTAGTTTATCCTAAGTCTACCAAGCTGCTTAGTGTAGCCATTCATCCCCAGATATTACCGTAGGTCAAGTTTATGTCTTCTCTGGTTACTTTAATAATTGTATTGTTAAAGTTATAGGGCTCACTCAGACTTATGTCTGACCCCGTTGTTTTTATCTTTTTCCCAACCCTCAGGTCCTACGGTGGATCCTAGCGGTAGTAGAGCTTGATCAGATTGCTGTTCCAGTCTTTAGGAGCTTGGGTAGATGTAAAGCTCCAGTTATCCAGTTATCTTTTCTTTTGTCATGGCTATTGTATGAGAGAGTGGGATTATGTACTTCTTTATTTTGATGGATATTGTACTTGACTTTTATCGTGGTTTTATGATGTAACCAGACATGTTTATTTCCGCTGTTGTGAGATGATATTTTTTTTAATTTCAAGTACTAATTATATCTGTCTTGTTGTAATTTTTCTGTTCTATATTCACTAAAATACTCCACCGATGCTATGGCATTCCCTTAGTGAGTGACCCTGGCGGGCGTGGGGTGTTACAGTTTCACTTTGGCATTGATTTGGATTTAATTTTGGAAACCAGTAAATAGATTTTGTGGCCTTGATATTTCTTAGCAAAAACATTTGTCTAAAATTGAAAAGAAATTGAAATGGTTTTGATTACTTGCCAAAACCAATTTATATTCCACTGTTCCAGTTGTTTTATGACTACATACGCAGTTCCATGCATTTGTGCATGTCAAGTTGCATTTACGAGTTAGTATTGCTGCCATGTATATTTTTATCTTTGTGCATGAAACTGCTTTTTGACCTGAACCATTCGCATACCTTTTGACCTGAGCCAATGTTAAAAACTACCTTGACCATATGAATTTGAAGCTGTGCGCATGCATGAACCATGTATTTATGCCGAGTCATGTGTTCTTGTGATTGTCGTACACTGTGTACATCACCTGCTACACTTTAACATTTCTGCCTGTATATTTGATTGCACATGTGTCCATTATCTTGAGTTGTTGCCATTGCATTGCTGTGTTGTATGGTGCATGTGTTCCTAGACCATTTCGCTTGCTTTTATATCACATTATGCCTTAGCCTTTGGTATTTGAAATGTTGTATGTAACTTGCTGGATATTTGGGACTTGAGTTCTCTAACCATTTTTCGGCATGCACTTGCCTGCACGTATACTTTCTCGGCTTGACCATGTTGCACAGTACATTGTATCAATCCTTGGATTGTTGTCCAGTGCCATTTGATTGTGCTGCGTTGACTCGACCCTGTTTAAAACTTCTTGCACCATACATTTCACACTGTCTTGTCCCTTGTTCACGAACATCGACCATGCATGCTTGAAACTGAATTTTAGTTGTACACTCCTACACTTGGACCGAATTGACCATGTGTTTATATATATACAAATTGTACATACATGTATACATATGTATGTGCTATAACTTCAATGTTCCTCTTGTGTTGCTGTTCGACACCTGACCTATGCACTGTGCATGTGTGTCAAGCTCTACCTAAACATAATGGCTTGATATATTTTTCCCTTGCTGACTGTATTATCCCAGCACAAATATGTGTATATACATACACATGTATGTATATACATCTATAGTGCACAAATTATATGTGTGTGTGTTAGCACTAGAAGTATTATCTACCTTGTGGTATTTATAGTGTATCACTGTGAATATCACAAGTTACCTAGACACAGGTGGATGTCCATATAAATCAGATCAAGTCACGAAAAATGATGAGAAACATACCAAAATTCTGAGGCAAATAAATTTTAAAATAAAAATTATATCTGCTAGAATTTAAAATTATTTCTTTTCTGGATTACTCTATGTGTGTTTCTTGAGAGGTAAGTAGAAGACTGAACTGATAGTGAAGCAATGAGGGCAAGTATTGAGTGTTAGTGAATGTAAAAATATTTGTAACTTAGTGACATAGAGTGACAGAGAGGAATGTAGTGAGGCAACAGTGTATACGTGTTTGTACAACTGAGTGACTGAGTGAATTGTAGTGAGGAACAATGTAACAAATGAAATGAGATGTATTGTATTATAGTGAGATGTACAAATAGTGGAGTTATAAATTTGTATTGTTGAGATGTTGAAACAAAACATTATATTTAAATAAAATGATGTTTGAATATTTAAATTCTTGTGCAGTAGTATTTTATTTAAGTATAAATATTATATTCTGTCTGCGATGTAGTATAAGCGTACAATTACAAACATATTATAATTTATAATAATATATGCTTGTTATCATCAAATGAAAATTATAGAATTGTTAGATACAACAAGGTCGGATTCTACTATCTCTTGAAAACTCTTCTAGAATCAACTGGTGAATAACGAATCTCGATCTCTAACAATACTCTTCAAAATCCCATTGAATCGAACAACCCACTTAACATATAACTCAGCCAACTTCGATGTCATCCTAGTCGATCAGACAGAAACAAACCTTGTGCTATTGGTCAAGCGATCCACGATGACCCATATACTATCATTTCCTACTCTTTTCCTAGGCAGTCCATCGATAAATTGACACTTGTTCCCATTTCCGCGAGGAACTTCCAATGGCTGCAATAATCCACTCGGCTTTTTCTGCTCGGCTTTAATTAGTTGACAGTTCATACACCTCGAGATAAATTTCCCAACATTTCTTTTCATATCTTCCCAATAGTAAACTCGTTTCATATCCTGATACATCTTATTACCACCATGATGAATAGTCAATCTGGAGTGAGGGCATTCTCTCAGGACCTCATCTCTCAATCCATCTATGTCAGGAACAACCATTCGTCCACCCTTGCGAAGCCAACCATCTTGATCGACTTCATAATCCTTTATTTCCTTGAGTTCCACTCTAATATCCATATGATGTCCATAAGCTTACCCTCTCTCTTCTACCTTTTGACAATCCTTTCGATGAGAGTCATTTTAATCGATAAGCTCGCAAACGTTTCAGGCTGTAACTCATAACGAGGTCTAAAATCAAATCTGGCCAAATACTCAAGATGTTTCCATTTTGAAAACATAGCCTCCAAACTCGCATGTCTTCGACTTAATGCATCCGCCATTGTGTTACCTTTTCTTGGAGTACAAGCGATTCCAAAATAATAAGATGCTAGAAACTCTAATCATCGTTGATGCCGAAGATTCAAACCTTTTTGGGAGAAAAGATACTTTAACGAATTATGATCCGTAAACAACTCAAATCTAATTCCAATAAATATTACATCCAAATCTTCAGAGAAAACACTATCGCCGCTAACTCCAAATCGTGAGTCAGGTAATTCCTTTCATGCAGCTTCATTTGTCAAATCGCATAAGCCACAACCTTATTAGTACCGCTCCAAGTCCAGTGCCACAGGTGTTGGTGTATACTATCATCTCCTCATTTGCACTCGGAAGAGTCGAAATGTGAGCACTCGTCAATCTCTCTTTCAAAATCTCAAAGGCTTGCTTACACTTCACATTCCACGCGAAGACTTGATTCTTTTTCGTCCATCCAGTTAATGGTGCAGCTAATTTAGAGAAATCCTTGTTAAATCGTCGATAGTACGCAACTAAACCAAGGAAACTCCTAACATCCATCACATTCTTGGGTTGATCCCAATCCCGAATTGTTTCCACCTTAGCGAGATCCGCTGCTATTACTTGTCTTGATACAACATAACCTAAAACCTTACTTCTTCCTTTCAGAAGTGACACTTCGAAAACTTAGCCCTCAGCTGATGTTTCTGTAATATATCCAAAACAATTCACAAGTGCATCTAATTTTCCTCTTCGGTCCTCAAATAAATTAATATATCATCTACAAAAACATTTACGAACTTGTTTAACTGTCTAAAGACAAGATTCATTAGACCCACAAAATATGCTGGCGTGTTAGTCAATCCAAACGGCATCACCAGCCACTCATAAAATCCAGATGGTGTCCTAAAATCAGTCTTCGGCACACTATACCTAGCCAGTCTTAGGTAGTGAAATCCAATCGCTAAATCCATTTGGGTAATCACCTTGGCTTCCTAAAGCCGATCAAACTAGTCATCGATTCTCGGTAATGGATATTTGTTCTTCTTGGTCACCTTATTCATCTTACGATAATCCACAAAAAATCACAATGATCCGTCGTCCTTGGTTGCAAACACGACCGGTGTACCCTATTTAGATATGCTTCTCCGAATGAATCCCTTACCAAAAAAATCGTTCACTTGCACGCCTAACTCTCGTTGTTCCTCAGACACTATCCTTCTAAGAGGCTTGACAATAGGTCTGGCTCCATCCATTAAATCAATACGGAACTTAATCTCTCGTTACAGCGAAAATCCTCTGAGCGCATCAAACACATCAAAAAACTCTCGAACGATTGACATATATGACAACCTCTCCCATGGAATCACAAGCGAATATAAAAAGCTAATCGAAACTCAATCCTTTGATAGACATCGTATCACTATCGTTCGCCCTTCCACATTCTCGATTGTCACTTCGAGTCTCGCGCAATCCACAATAGCGCATACTTCTTGAGCAAGTTCATATTCAAAATAATCCCAAACCCAGCAAAATTCAAAACAAAGCAATTAAACACAAAAGAGCAACCATGACTTGATAAAAATAGACCACGACAAAGCATGCAAAGACTGGACGAACCGCCTACTAGATTAGTAAGAACCAATGGCTTATCTACAATCTCAATTTCTAAACCTAACTTACAAACAAGCTCATTACAGATAAAGGAATGTGATGCTCTACTATCAAACAAAACTCGAACTGAAACATCTCTAATAGAAAGTGTGCCTTACACAACAACACTCTTCCCTTTCTCCTCTGAGATTGGACATCTTGAGGAAGACTGCACAACATTCAAAGCATAACACTCTCACAACCTGCTTATCCTTTGGTGGTTCTGGATAATTCTTCTTCATATGCCCAGGCTTATAACATTTAAAGCACTTCCATTCTGCCTTAACATTCTTATAATCCTTGGAAAGATGTCCCTTTTGTTGGTAGTTGTTACAAGTAATCTCTCCTTTTGGTTTCTTCTGGCCATTCATTCCATGTTGTTGTTGTTTCCTCTTATCATTCCACTTTTTCTTATTATTACCACCTTATTATGGTTTCGATTCCTCCTTATCCTCTATAACAACCTCCTCCACTTTCTTTGGAAACAAACTCTCCTTCAACAAAGCTTTCTCGATCTATTTCTCATAATAATCATCAATATGGTTGATCAATTATTTTCCAAGTCCCTTATCCTATCCTAATATAATTTCTCGTCCTTTTGATAAGGAGTCTCAATATATAATGGAGCATACTTAGATAAAGCTTCAAACTCAGCCACATACTAAAACATTGGTCTACCTCCTTGCTTAAGCTTAACAAACTTCTTAAAGGGTATCGACTTTTGGACCATAGAAATGAACTTCTCTCTAAACTTAGTTCTAAACCGGTCCCAAATAATTTGGTTCTCTGGAGTCTCAAAAGTAATAGAGTTCCACCAATCCATCGCTCAACCTTGCAGTTGTCTCGATGCAAGCTTCCTCTTAGTCAGATCATAAGTTCCTAAATCTCCTAAAATTCAAACACAAGCACCAAACAATTCTAAATCTTGATGGTAGGCTCTGTACCAACAAACGTCTTGCCACCTAGAGAAGCGTAGTCCTTGCACAACTTAACGAAATCAACTTCCCTAAGTGCTTGCACGGAACACCACGTCCTACTGCTACTTATGGAGTGGGCATCCTACTAGTGATCACTGCCATTATGGCCTCGAACATAGCAGGATAATAGAGCATATTAGTTGCAGCTCCCGACTGACTACCCTTACCTACCCCTCAAGTCACAGGCTCATCCCTAGCAGCGTGTCTCGAAGTTTGTCGACTTATTCTCTATTTGAAACGAAAATGATTAATGCGCATTAGAGAAAGTCGCATTGGTGTTCAAGTGCTTACTAACCTTTTATTACATATATTATTATATAGTAATAATCCAATAAAAATTACAAGTACGTCTCTTAAATGCTTTTACGCTCGCGAACTTTAAGTAAAATCGATTAACCAAAGCTCTGATGCCAAATGTGACGACTGCTCCATACCTCCTGCACCGAACTAAGGAAAAGTTATGTTTTATGACATGCCAAGCTGATGTGGGACGATCATTAAGGAAGAATAACTCGAAATGGAACCTGTCGTGTAACTCACAACACATGGATAATATATAATAACAAAATACAACAAGATATAGTAGTGAAGCATAACTGAATAGGAAATCAAATCTTCATAAAAGTGTAGAATCTCTAGTACAATACATCGTAGTACATGAATCTGAATACAATATGCCTCGCTGCATCCCTCAAAGTATTAATAACCATTAACATACAACAAAAATAGAAAATAAAATATCTACATAGTAGGTAGAAATAATACGCTAGCCTCATGCTCGTCATCGCACAACATCATCGGCACCAAACCTGCTACTCAATCTGCTTATCAATAACAACATTGATGAAAACCCAAGGTAATAAGAGGAAAACACAAAACCTTGAGTCAGACAATAGTCTTAGCATGCGATAAAATTACTAACAATAGTTACATAGGATATTACGAGTATAGACAGTTCAATCATCAGATCCGTCCAACAACATCAAACTAACATGTGAAAACCACCCATCATATGCCATATCAGATTAGAAAAGGACAAGCCAAATCTCACTTCTATTCGATGAATTACAGTGATAGCCTACCTAGAGAAAATAGAGAAGGAATCATACAATCAACCATAGCATCCATAACATCCAATAACCTAGTTATCACCAACTATAGCCTTGAATCCATCGATAATCGAACTTGTTTTCAACAATCAAAAGAGCTAATGAAAAACCCAGGTTCTAGTTAACTACAAAATGCCATCGTGAATACATATGTTTTCTTACTTGACGAACACAACTAGGCCCATCATGATTGCCCAGGGTATGCGATCTATTCATTTTGATCCTAATGGGCATCCCCACAATGCCCCTAGTTTGAGTCTGCAATAACACTTCAATTACCGATGGTTCATTGGCGCTTCAATTCTGTCAAGCCTTTCATCTCAACAAATCAATCCATTTCTCAAACCATTCCCTTATCATTCATGATTGACTTCCATCCTGTGAATTTATCATCATACTGGATTATATGTCGCATCATGGCAAGTATCACATCAATCTAGCTTTGAGCACACCAACACAAGTTCACAATCGAAGAATCATTCATCTTTGAGTTGCACAACAATCATCCAAAGTCCATTTCCATCCAAACTTCACCAGCAACCCCTAGAAGTCATCACCATACAAACCAAAAAGCCTCAATCCTCCATTTGGTACCCCGATGGATCGGTATTGATCCATACAACTAGCGAAATTTCGCTAAGTGTTTGGATCTGGTCCATCCTTGTCTCGACAGCATCCTACTAGTAAATTTTCCAATTATTTCGGTGTCTTTGTTGAATCTTCTGCCGATCCATCATCAATCTCGAATAATCAACCTTTGACTCATCTAAAACCATTCTGAATGACTTGAAAATTTATTGGCGCTTGATTTACCACCACGATGCATCCCCCAAAATTTCATTGCCATCTGACCCTTATATGGATAGGTACCAGTCCATATGGAACGGCACTGATCCAAACATTTAGTATTTCTAAGAACGAAAATTTTCATACTTCAACCCCTCGTCTTTCATAGCGCTCTACCAAGTTTCGTTTGAATCCGATCATCCGAACCCTCGATTGGCTCTATTTTTCAATCCTAAGATCTACGATAACCAGTTCTAACAAACAAATAAAACAATGCGATTAATTCAATAAAAACAAACATCAATTCATAAAATATTGATCATACAAACTTGAACATATCGGAACTACGACATAGACATATCATATACGTAAGATCTATCATGATTTGGATCTAAATATATGTATAAAAATAATTAATCTAGCTATCCGGTAAACACGATCAAAATAGGTTTTCCTAAGACGTCTAAATCTGAGTTAAACATATATGATTAGTTCTAGGGTGAATTTAGCATTTAACATATGAATTTGATCCTAATTTACGCATATAATATGTAGTTTCCATGTAAGACATATCTATCATTCACCTAATCCCCAATTCAGTGTAAATCCAACGAGATCAGATTTGGATAACGCTGAAAATCTTTGGATTTGATGTAATTTGTTGTGTACTAATCTTCTTTGATGTTGATCCATCTCCGCTTGCAATACATGATGAATTTGATTTAAAAGAATGGAGAATTAGGGTTTTAGGTCAAACCAGAGAGTCACCAACGCCCGGTCTAAAGTTAGAATAATGGGAGTAATCCTAGTTCTCTCCCCAAACACTCTTATTTATATGTGCAGATCATTAGTCTAATGGGCTTGACTAATCAGTACCTACTGACCAGTCTACTTAAACAATAGTTGAAACTTAGAACTTCGATTCCTTTCAAACCGTTGAACCGAACTCTTCATGTGACTACTCTATAAAATCGTAAACCACCATTATGATCCAATGAGACTGATTTCAACACTTGATTCAATCTCAATGTAATGACTCAACATTTTATTTGATTCAAAATATGGATTTAGATCAGATTAGTGGACTTTTAATGTGATTTAAGAGGAAGTATATTAAAATTTGAAATTTTAACACAATTTCAATAGCCTATAAATAGACATTTTATAAATGACCTCGGGTTTCGACGAAACCACTTTCATCGAATCTCGAATAGTAAATTATTGTTAAGTTTAAACTTTCAAGTTGGTTAGAGTTAATATGTAAGCATACGTAATATAAACACATGCTGAGAAACTAGTTAAAATTCAATAAAAGCTGGAAATAAGGCCATTTTTCAAATGGTCTCCGAATCAGTCGAAGCAATTTTATCGGATCCGCAACATCAGATAATGGTAAGATTTCAAATTTCATACTTTTGGAGTCAGTATGTGAGCGTACGAAAAATAAACACGTACCAGGTCAACTGGTCAAAATTAAGTGATAACGTAATAAAATAATAAGATGGATGGTCAAACAGACTCCAAATTTGATAAGTCTTATTCTAGTGGATCTATAACTATGAAATATGTTAGGGTTAAAAATTTTGTGTCGATCGAACATACCGTTTGATCGCACAGACGTTAAACGCTTGAAAAGGCTTAAATAAGCTTCACTTTTAATGAAATAAAGAAACATACATGTTTTTTTTATAATTTGTCATGCCTTGGCTACTCTAGGGTGTGCTTTCTCTATATTCTCCTTACGCTGATAACTTAGCTTTCCAAGTGCATTCCCTTTCTATATAATCAGTTTCCTTTCTCCTTTCTTCCTTTGCATTTTCCATTTTCCTTCCCTTTACTTCCTTTCTCCTTTTCTTTAATGGCTTCCACCACTATCTTCCTCCATTCCCATCCCATCTCCACTTGTTCCTCCCCTCCTCCTCCTTCCCTCTGACCGACGCAACCCACTCCAGCCTCCCCCTTGCGGCATGGCCTCCCCTCCTCTCAAAAATCAAGTTCCCCCAATTATAAACCCTAAATCACATTCTCCTTCACCTAACTCTCCACCTCTTTGCGCCACTACAGCCCACGCTTATCCCCGCACCCTGCCACCTAACCTGCGCCAGCCCCAGCCAACGTGTGGACCCCATCTCCCCCAAGTTGTGGTCCCCACTTAGCTTCCAAGTCCTTAAAACTCCAATTTTTCCTCTTTCGATTTCAATTATAAGTGTATATATATATTGTAAATAGTTGGTGATTTAGATTGGGAAAGTTGAGATATTGGTTACGCATGAGGCTAGTGGTTCCTACACTAAAGATTAGAGCACCAGATCCCTCAGTGAGAACTCCTCATTCAAGTTTCTTTAACTAGTTTAGTTAATATAACTAGTTTTACTATGTTTGGGAGATTAGTTAATGTTTGTGGTATTCATAAGTTGTTATGATGATGGTTTGGGTTTATTATCAAATTTAATGATGTTTAGCTTGATAAAAATGTGATTTTTAAGTAATATACATGTAGTTGCTTAGGTATGTGACACTTATAATTAATAGTGTTGACCTGGAATTTGATTGAACCTTAAATGGTCATTAGAAAGTAATAAACTAATTATTGGTTAATGGATATTGATGAGATCCCTATTTGGGTAATTGGACAATGATAGGTTGGCATTGATGATTGATATTTATTGATCTGTTGATTGACAAACCCGTATAAGTGTTAATGATTTAAGGCTTATATGGTATGTACCACGATATGTGGTAATTGGATGTTAATAGTTGTTAACAACTATTATTGGATGCTAATGATGTGTGAAATCCATATAAATTGAATTATATGGTGATTGGTTGAATTTCATTCCAATTCAAAATTAATTTGGATATTTTATTAATAAAGTATTCAGTGAAAATTAGAAGTTTGAATTTGACGTCCGATTTTGGCTGGACACAAGTTAAGAAATTACAATGAATATTTGTAACTAAAATGAATTGATTTGAATTTAATTCCATATAACTATGGCTAGTTCAAGTTTCATTTTAAGATGAATAGTAACAAGTAAAAATATAGTTCAGTTAGGGTATATAGGAAAAGTTTTAAAGAAGTTTCTTTTCAAAACTATCTTATTTATTTTTATAATGGATGTCAGGAAATTTGGACTTCAAACAATCAGATATGAAAATTAATATTACTTTAATGATTAAAATATTATTAAAATATTAAATAATGGAATATTGGATTTTTAAGAGAAATGAATTAAAATATGGTTTCTAAAAACAATTGTATATGTTTTATATATTCAATCAATTATATTGGAAGGGTTTCGATTTAATATTAATTATAAATTGAATTTGGTCTAAATAGGACTTTTCGCGCAGCGGTAGTTCGCGAACTTTGACCATTAACTTTAAATTGACATACATAGAGATCCGACCGTCGGATTCTCCGAAAATGAAAAAGGTCGGGTTCAAAATGAAAAGAGTTTTCACATGAAATAGAAATTGTTAAAATCCAATGGTTAAATTTTAAAATAAGTTCAAAATTATTTTTGAAAAGGTCGCTGTAAATGTAGTTTGGTGATCGGAATTGCCGACTGAAACCACCTTATTAAAATTACTAAAAATATGGATAAATCATGATTAATGGTTTTTAAATGATTTGAGCAAAAATTGTAAAGTTTTGAACTATGATTTAAATTTTTGACTTTTGACCTGATTTACTTAACATAGTAAATCAATATTTTGAAATTTAGTTTGAAGATAAACTAAAAAGTTTTCAAACATAAATTCATTGGATTTGAAAAGAAATAATCTTCGGATATTTCGATATTGGATTCCGTAGATATACGGATACCATTTGAAGAATTTATAAGATATTGATTTGTTATTCCCTTTATGGTATTTGTTGATTTAAGAATTTGATGTTAAATATAAGTCGATATAATTTCTATTTAAAGCCTAATATTTGATATCAAATTGGATATGGGTTTGTCGTGAATGATGCCTTGAGCAACATCTATTCTTAACCCAGTTAAAGACTTGATTGACTTCCAAAGTTAAGCAATCATTGAATAATGATTTTTTGAGTATTAAGGCTATGTTTGAGTTTTAATATAAAAAAATCTATATAGATATGATTGAATGAAATAGGGATTAAAACTATGTTAGAGTTTTAATAAATCTTTCAACAAAGATTCAAACGAGTGAAATGGAAATTAAAAGTAAGTTAGAGTTTTAATAAATCTTTCAGCAAAGATTTGAAATAAAAGCAGATAATAAAACTTACTGAAACACGAAATGTCTTAGATATGGAGTGCCACCAGTTTTGCTATATGGGATGAATAGGATGGGAATGGGATAACGATATGAGAGATTACTTTTTTTATCAGGCTCGGTAATCTCAATAAGGCTTATAAACCTTACTTTGAGTTAAGTTTGTGAAAGGGATTATATATTCTTTTGAAATGATTTCTAAGGAAAGATTTGAACAACAGTTTAAATGATGTAAATCTTTGATAATATTTAGAGGAGTAATTCCCAATGTAAATTATGGTTTGAGTAAAATGAATATTTCGAACTGGAATGAGACTTACGATATGTTTATATATCACTTGATTTTAATGATGTGGTAGTTATTCTAAAAGACTAGGTTTCAACCCATTCTAAATAACTAGTATGACGAGTATTGAAGATATTGAAGATGGTGGTTGAAGATCGAAGTTCTTCAGATCGTTTGGATTGTTTTTGATGTCTCGATTGAGATGTTCACCCAAGACGAGGTTATAAGTGGTGGGCGTCCAGACGTACTTAGAGATTAATCGGATATGGAAGGCCTCCCTCCCTTAGGGGACGAGGAATAAGGTACCTTCGATTTCGTTCAGACCCAGAACGAACTTGTAATGGATATGTGTCTGACTTTATATTTCATAACATAATCGATTAGTTGCTATTGATGACATATCTGTGGTGGCGGAGAATTCATTCTCTTAGCTTAACACCCTTCTTTGAGACGTATGAGCTTAAAGGTTATATTAGTAATAAAAAACTGATATTATGTGTGAAAATGTGGAATGCCATGCTGTTGATAGATTAAAGATTCTTTTTGAAAAGTAGAGCTTTGTGAATGATGATCAAAGCATGGTTGATATAGCATAACTTTGTGTTGAAATGTGATTTCAACAAGCCTCACAGCCGATGAATGGACGAAAACAGGATGAAAGATAACAGAGTAAGGACTAACATTTCCTTCTAGCTAAAAGGTAATGCCATGGTTTGGATCCCAAGAAATTTACATATGTGGATGATGGGTTGAGGCGCCTTGGATGATGGTCAATCAACGACCAGGATGATGGTCATATACGATCGGTGAACGTTATGTTCAGGAGTAACAGAACTCACCGGGTATTAGTAGGCCGATTTTGTTGATTTAAAGGAATATGCGCTCAGTCTTGGAACATATGCTAGGGTGTTCCGAGCAACTAAGGAAGAACCTTTGCCTTGGTCATTGATGTAAATCCAACTTCCAATACCAGCCTTGCGTTTTTAGTTGTAAACCTATATGGCGACATAATAGGATGGGGTATTATGCCATCTAAGATTGATACATTTATTTTCCAAATATATTTCCACACTATGAACTAGTGATAATAAAAGAGAAATTTCGCATATCAAGCATATTTATGTATTATAAGGTAAAACTTTATCCTCCAGTTTGCGCTTTCATTGTGCGATAGGACTTGAGTCTTATAATACCTTTACTTTTCAAAAAGCATTGTGAGTTTTTATGACTGGTAATCATGTGGAGGAAACCATACTGTGTTATACGGCATAGTCCCGTGATTTACCCAACTTTAAAATAAGGTAAATAACTGTTTTGTTTCTCACACCAGTCTCATGACTGGCCTGAAGTTTGTTGTTTTCCACCTAAACTCTAGGTGTCGGTATTTCCCACGTAGGCAACTAGTAGTTTTGGTTTTGCAGATATTTGTAAAGCACGATCCTAGATTGTGGCTGAAGCTATACTCTGGATTACTTCATAGTCTTCCACTGAACGTATTTATGTTTTTCGCTGTATTGTAATTTGTTGTACTCCGATACTTTTCTGCTGTGTGTTGTAATTACTTATTTTCTATTATTCGTGATGTACTCTGATATATTTTGTACTCAGAAGTGAAATTGTCGTAATAACAATGAAATGTTCTTTGTGTTTTGTTCTGATGTTGTCCCATAATGGTTCAAGGGTTTTTGCCATTTTGATCGGACCTTGTGTGGCTTATGGTTGATTCGAAAGTCCTGGATTTTTAGGTCGTTACAACGTGGTATCAGAGCTTTGGTTTACAAAGCTTTGGAATACGAAACATTAGAACAAGATGAAAAGAATCATTGGAGATAGGATTAGTAACATCCTACAAAAGAATACTCATTAGAGATAGGATCAGTAGTATCCTAGAATGAATAACCCGTTAGAGGTAGGCTTAGTAATACCCTAGAATGAGTTTGAAGAGTTTTATATGTAAAAGAAAATGAATTGGTGTAGGGATAAAATAAAGTTAGTTTTGAAAGTATTATATCTTACAATGAGAATTTGAGAATTTTATTTGATGTTAAGTTTAGACTATCGAGCATAAGAAGATTTTGCATATACGCCTTGCAAATGTATATTCAAAGTCTCAAATATACTGGTTAGATATAGAATCACACTCTAGTCTCTTGGGGATGATTCTGGTGATTGTTGCAACATCATTAGTGATTATTTTCGAGTTTCGAAAGAGGGGTGTCTATATATTTCCAACTAACTGGTGTGAGAACCAAGCACATAGTTGGAGTTTAATGTTTGTAATTTGACTTTGAAAATATACTTTGATTGTATAAAAGATATATGTTTTGACAATATATAAATTTGGAAAGTTAATCAACCAATTGATTGTTGGTTGTGATGTGTGATAATCAGTTTAACTAATAAAAAAAATTGGAAAGATAAAACCAATATGACGATGGAAGTTAAAATTCAGCCAAGTCAAATTCAATGTTGAACTAAAATTTGAAACTAGTTGAGATTGGATATATATATATATATATATATATATATATATCTATATGGTGGACATGTTATTGCATGGAAGCTGAGAAGAGGAATAAAATTGCATACCCGACACAAAGGTACATATTTACTGTATTGATTGAGTGTATTGATTTTATGAGCTGATTAGTAGGTTGCTTGGCTTTTGGATTTTCTTTTAATTGATGAGAGCCCAGAGAGGCAAGTTGTAGTTGTACTGATTGACCAGTATAAAAGAGGTTATGGTGATTTTTTTTAAATTTAAGGCATTTCCCAAATTTTGAGAAATTGGGAAGTTCTTAGAAACTAAAAGTTAAAGAACTTAAGTTAGAACAAAGGCTGAGTTGGTTAAGTAAACGACCGTCAGTTCCATCTTTGATTTCGAGGACGAACTATTTTTATGTATGGGAGAATGTAACGAACCAAATTTTTATTCAATATAAAATATGGATTTAGAAAAGGTTAGTGGACTTTTAAAAGTGATTTAAAAGAAAATATATTAATTTGATATTTTAACACTATTCCAATAACCTAAAAATAGACATTTTGCAAACGACCTAGGATTTCAACGAAACCACTTTCACCGGATTCGGGGTAATAAATTATAGTTAAGTTTAAAATTTCAATTCAGTGGGAGTTAATATGTAAGCATACGTAATATAAACGCATGCTGAAAAACTAGTTAAAATCTAATAAAAGCTAGAAATAAGGTCATTTTTCAGACGGTCTCTGAACCTGACTAAACTAATTTTATCGGATCTGTAACGTCAAATAATGGTAAGATTTCAAATTTCGTAATTTGTGAAGTTAGTATGTGAGCGTCCGAAAAATAAATGCGTACCAGGTCAATTGTTCGAAATTAAGTGATAACGTGATAAAATAATAAGATGGATAGTCAAGCGGACTCCAAATTCGATGAGACATATTCCATTAGATATATAACTACGAGATATGTTAGCATTCAAAATTTCGTATCGATCGGACATACCGTTTGATCATACAAATGATAAATGTTTGAAAAAGCTTAAGTAAGCTTCACCTTTAATCAAACAAAGAAACACACAAGTTTTTCTTTTGAAGTTTCATGCCTTTGCTACTCCAAGGTGTTCTTTCTCCATATTCTCCTTACATTGACAACTCAGTGATCAAAGCCCGTTCCCTTTCTATAAAATCAAACTCCTTTTTTCTTTCTTCTTTTGCATTTTCCATTTTCCTTACTTTATCCTTCACTTTAATGGTCTCCACCACCATTTTACCCCACTCCAGCTCATCTCCGCCTATTCCGCACCCTCTTCCTCCTTCCACCTGACCTGCGCAATACATTCCAGCCTCCTACTTATGCCATGACCCCTCACCTCCTCTCAAAAATCAAGTTTCCCTATTTTATAAACCCTAAATCACATTCTCCATCACCCAAATATCCACCTCTTTGAACCACTATAGTCCACGCTATCCCCGCACCCCACCAGTGTGGACCCCAAGTTATGGTCCCCACTTAGCTTCCAAGCCCTTAAAACCCTTAAAAATCTTTTTTTTTCTCTTCCGATTTCAATTATATGTATATATATATTTATATATTATAAGTATTGTTGATTTGGAGTGGGAAAGTTGAGATCTTGGTTACGTGTGAGGCTAGAGGTTCTTACACTAAAGATTGGAGGAGGGGATCCCTTGGTGAGAACTCTTCACTCAAGTTTCATTAATTAGTTTTACTATGTTTGGGAGATTAGTTAATGTTTGTGATGTTCATAAGTTGTTATGATGATGAATTGGGTTTATGACAGGATTTAATGATGTTTAGCATGTAGTTGCTTGGGTATGTGACACTAAGAACTAATAGTGTTGACTTGGAATTTGAGTGAACCTTAAATGGTCATTTTAAAGTAATAAACTAATTACTGGTTGATGGATATTGATGAGGACCCTATTTGGGTAATTGGACAATGATAGGTTGGACACTGATGATTGGTATTGTGGTATATTTGTTGATTGACAAACCTATATAAGCGTTAATGGTTTAAGGCTTATATGGTATATATCATGATATGTAGTAATTGGATGTCAATAGTTGTTGTAACGACCTGCATCCTATGCATCTAGGGATTGTAGAATATTTATTTCTTTCTCATGCGAAGTCGTATAGCCATGTAACTTTGGGAGACGACTAATGGGATCATTTCCCATGTTCATGATTTTTTGTCGATTTTTAAATGACCGTTTTGCCCCTAGCTGATCTTGTTTTGGCCATAACTTTTGATTGGTAAGGAGTTTTGACCTAAAACCACTTCCATTAGATCTATATGATGATTTACCTTTCCGTAGAGTGGTCACATTAGCCAAACGGACTACCGTTTGGGAGATATGGCTGAAACAAGGTTTAGAAGGTGAAAAACAGCTTAACCAGACCTAATTAGGGTGATTAGCAAGAGGGTCCATAACTCATTTCGGGATTAGGGTTATGGGAAGGCTGAGAACAGTAGGAAAAAGATTTTTATTTCATTTTTTAGCCGCCTAAAACATTTCTCTAACCCTAGCCATGGCCTCCACCTTCTAATTTCATCCCAAATCGCTCTTTAATCAAGTTTTAGTCTAATCTACATCAAATCAAGGCAAAACAACACTAAATCAGAGTTGGAGCTACTGTGTTGCATTAGAATTCAACCCAAAACAGATAATATTTCAGATCTGTGGTTTGTTTGTGGCCAAAGTGAGTGATTCGCATTGTTTTTCACTAATTACGGCTAATTAGGGATGATTAGTGGTAATTAGCGAAATTATACGTAATTAAATTCTGGAAAAATTTGTAAAATTTTAAAATATTATTTTAGGGCTTTGATAGAAATTTGGGTTAATTTGGATAAGTTTTGCTAATTGTATGCTTAAACACGATTAAGGGGGATTAAGGGGAAAACATAGGTTTTTTGGTTTGTTTGATCCATTTTAACATATCAAATTGTTGTTTTGGTGTTTGTGGTTGGTTTCACATGTTGTTATGACTATATGGCATGCTTTGTGATTAATTAGAAAAGATAGAATGGTCGAAAACGCCGTCGTGTGACGTAAAATAGTCGCTGGAAAAGTTGCAGGAATTGAGCAGGGATCGGATCGGATCCCTCCCTTCCCCCGGACTCGCTCGTGGAGTATGTACCACGAACCGTATTTGAAGGCTTCAAACCGATCTGCTTGTGGGACACCCGAACCGTTCATGACTGAAGCCCTTCAACCTGGTCTGCTTGCACTTGGAGACCACGATCCGGAGCTATCACGAACCACCTCCTCCGATCCGATGCACCACGAGCTGATGCCTGGAGGAACCACGGAAAAATTGAAGGTCACGGGGTACTATCTCCAACCCCAAACTTGAACCACGAGCCCGGCCCGAACCGATGGGGTCATCCCGACCCGACCTGTATGGAGCAATCTGATCCGAAGCAAGTGATCACGAACTGAACCAGGATGGTCGAACATAAACGATGATGACTGAAGGACCGAACCGATCCAGAGGAGATCAAAGCCCAAGATGCAAAGGTAGCCCAAATGATATGTTGTAACTCAGGATCCAGATGGGAACCAACGAGTTAACCTCATCATTGGGCTTTGCTGCGAGACGTGTGTTGAGGAGTTGTCGACGTCCATAGCTTTGATTCACCACCGAGAGACGATTATTAGGCTACGGATCAGTGCAGTGGAGTAGTTATTACTCCATGGGGCAGAGTGATCGTAGCATGGCTATGAGCCAATGCAGTGGAGTCGTCATGACTTCATGGGGCAGAGTGGACATAGGAAGGACTAATGGCTATGAATCAGTGCAATGGAGTCGCCATGACTCCATGGGGTAGAGTGATCACAGCAAGGATTTGGGTGATCAAAGTGGTGGATATCATATGCTTTATGCACTGAGTGAGAGATGTGAGGATGGTTGTTATGCTTGATTGTTTGACATCACTATGATATGCACACCCCCACCCCCGTATCTTTACACCATATGTTAGTGTCACCTTAGAGTATTGTACATCTTGTTGTGCTAACTCTTTGGTTGTAGGTCCAGGTTCAGGTATGGTTTAGTATACCTGTTATTGTTCTGTTTTGCTTCTTATCGCTCATACCAGACTTTTGTCTGACCCGGAGTTTTATGTCTCTTCTTATTACTCTGGGTGCTATTAAACGGGCAGACTAGAGACAAGTTAGGTGGTATGCACGAGTAGATGTACCGGAGACGAGCAGGAGGCTTCCACGTACGATATATATGTAGACATTCTCCCTGTGCCACTGCTGGTCACTTCTTTAGGCATTAGTAGTGTACTTTTCCTATTTTGCTTTAGAGACAGTTTGAAAAGTTGTAATAATGATGATGTGGAACATAAGCTGCAACTTGAATTTTCCGCTGCGACCATGGTTTAGTTTTCAGCTTATGCACTGCCTCGCCTATTTTATGTCAAGTATGTTATTATTATATTCTATTCCATTCATTTTGAGACATTCTACAGGTTCTGTGCTAGTTCAAATTCCCTTATTTTCCTTTCTTTGGCTATCGTACAGTACTGGTTGGACATCGGCACAGTGCACTTTCATTGGAAATGTCGGCTGGTGCGGGGCGGGCCGTCACATTTGGTATTAGAGCTCTAGGTTGTGTAGTTAACCTAGGGAAAGACACCAGGGAGAGATAGTATGTATATGAGATTGCGTATTTGTGATATTTTGGTTTTCAAAAGCTATATATATATATATATATATATATAGTATATTTAAGGATGGAGTTGCACTGCACTGACACCACTAAAGAGATGGTTAATCGTTTCTCCTTAATGATTGAACGATGAGCCGATACACGAGGGGTACTGGTAGAGGAGCTAATAATGGGAACGCTCCTGATATGAGGACGATGTTCACTAACCTCATGAGAGAGATGCTTAGGGATGTTCAGAGGGCAGCTCCTAATGCTGCAAATGGTGGTGGTGCAGTGGTGCAGGCGCCTAGGGCCGATTTCACCAAGCTATGCAAGGATTACACTAGCCTAGGTGGGAAGCCGTTCCACGGAACGGAATCGGCTACAGAAGTTCAGGATTGGTTGGATAGCTGTGAGCGTATTTTCGAAGATTTGGGTATCGAGGATGCGATAAAGAGAAGGCTAGCATCCCGTCAGCTGCAAGGACGGGCAATGAATTGGTGGAATGCTATTAAGGCAGCTACCCCTTAGGATCAAGTTACTTGGGATCAGTTCAAGGCCTGATTCAGTGATAAGTTTATCCTAGCAGCTCAGAAATCAGAATTGTTTAGGAAGTTCTTGGAGCTTAAACAGAATGGTAGGGCAGTCTCGGAGTATATTGCTGAGTTCGATACTTAAATTCAAATATGGATTATCCTTTATCGACACTCCCAATAAGAAGAATAAGAAAGACGTTGAGTGCTTTAGCTATGGCAAGAAGGGCCATTATGGTAAAGAATGTCGAGCAAAGCCAGCGGACAGGAAGTGCTTCAACTGCGGCCAAGTGGGATATCACAAGGATAAGTGTCTGCAAACCCCTAAAGAAAAGCAGATTGTGAAAGCATATGCTCTTAATGCTATTCCTTCTTTGTTGAATGCCCCAACTGTGGCGGAGAAAGGAAAGAATGTCGTCATCCAAGGTATGCTTTCTGTTTATGATGTTCCTGTTCGAGTATTATTTGATACTGGTGCTTCTCATTCCTTCATATCTTGTGACCTGGTATATAGGTTGGGATTGGAACTCGAGATAGTCGATAGACCTTTAGCAGTGATGAACCCGATTGGTGGTTCGACTAGCTTTTTATGATTTTTCGTAATGTAATCTTATCAAGTCATGGATGTATGTTTGTTTATGATTACCTTGTTTTGGGCTTTATTGGGTTTGGCATTATTTTGGGAGTCGATTGGCTCCAAAGATACAGGGTGGTGGTAGACTATGAGGGCTTTTTGGTGACAGTTAGAGCGGATGATGGGCGGAGGGTAGTTTTTGGTGGTCTACCTAGTGATGGGGTAATGGCTAGTTTTCTAAATTCCCTCGACATCCCGCATGATGAGTTGTCAGATGTTCCTGTGGCTGGCCAATATCCGGACGTCTTCGAGGAAGTGACCGGACTTCCACCACACCGAGAGATTGAGTTTCGGATTGATTTAGTGAAAGATGGCAGAACTATAGTGATGCCACTTCGTCGTATGGCGCCAAGAGAGCAGCGAGAGCTCGAGGTGCAAGTGAGCAATCTTTTGAAGAAGGGATTTATCAGAAGAAGTGTTTCTGAGTGGGGAGCACCAGTTTTGTTTGCTATTAAGGCAGATGGTTCCCTTGGATTGTGTGTAGACCACCATGAATTGAATAAGGTGATGAGGAAGAATAAGTATCCTCTACAGCGGATAGATGATTTGTTTGATCAGTTGAGTGGCGCGAGAGTGTTCTCCTAGTTGGATCTCGCGATAGGTTTTCATCAGCTTAGGGTGGAAGCTGAGAGTATAGCTAAAACGACCTTTCGAATGTCGTCTGGATTCTATGAGTGGTTGGTCATGCCATTCGGGTTGACCAATGCACTAGCATATTTTGTGGATCTTATGAATAGGGTACTCAGGGATCAATTGAAAAAGTTTATTCTTGTGTTCATGGACGATATCTTGGTTTATTCAAGGACAGAGGAAGAACACAAGGAACATTTAAGGATAGTGATGGAGGTGTTGAGAAAACACCAATTGAAAGCAAAGTTTTCTAAGTGTCACTTCTGGAGAAGGGAAGTGAGAGTCTTGGGCCATGTTGTTTCAGAAAATGGTTTTGTCGTGGACCCTGCGAAGGTGGCTACAGTACAAGATTGGTCTACGCCCAAGAATGCAACAGATGTAAGAAGTTTCTTGGGTTTATCTGGATATTATCATAAGTTTATCCAAGACTTCTCTAAGATAGCAGCACCGTTGACTCAGTTGACCAAGAAGAATCAAGCTTTTGTCTGGGACGAAAAGTGCGAGAATGCATTCAAGTGTCTAAAGGAAAAGTTGACATATGAGCCAGTGTTAGTCATTCCTAAAGGGAATGAAGAGATGACGGTATACACAGATGCATGTGGTACCGGACTAGATGTTGTATTGATGCAAGGAGGTAGGATTGTAGCTTATGCTAGTCAACAACTGAAACCGCATGAGAAAAGATATCCTACCCATGATTTGGAATTGGCAGCGATCGTGTTTGCATTGAAGATGTGGAGACATTATCTCTTGGGAGAAAGATTCGAGTTGTTTACCGGTTATAAATCGTTAAAGTATCTTTTCTCTCAGAAGGATCTAAATCTCCGACAGCAAAGATGGTTAGGATTTTTGGCTTCCTACGATTTCAATATCACATATACACCAGGAAAGGGCAATGCGGTAGCTGATGCATTGAGTAGAAGACATGCCACTTTAGGGGCTATGTTTCTGGAATGGAAGCAACTGGTGTATATCGCTGGCTAAGATTTCTGGCCAAAGTGTGAATTGGATTCAGAAGTATTAGCAAGTTTGACGATTAGAGCCACTTTGATTGAGCAGATTGGTTCCAGTCAGAGGGGCGATCCTAACCTATTAGAAATCATCTCAAAGTTAGAGATGTGAATCGACGAAGAGATGAACAAGTATGGGCTTGATCGAGATGGATGTCTTAGAAAGAATGGTAGACTGGTTGTACCTAATGTCAATGGATTGAGAGATGAAGTGCTTAGAGAATGTCATCACTCAAAACTGACTATGCACCCCGATGGTAATAAAATGTATCGAGACACGAAGTAGACCTACTACTGGGAACGGATGAAAAGAGACGTTGGGAAGTTTATATCCAAGTGCATGAATTACCAGTTAGTTAAAGCTGAGCAAAAGAAACCTAGTGGTTTGTTGCAACCATTGAAAATTCCAGAATGGAAATGGGAACAAGTCTCAATGGATTTCATTGATGGGTTACCATGGACTAGGTCGGGCCATGATAGCATTTAGGTGATTGTGGACCGATTGACCAAGAGTGCAAGGTTTATACCTATCAAGTCGAATAGAACGGCAGCTAAGCTAGTGGAACTATATATGAAGCGGGTAGTGAGATTTCATGGAGTACCTAAAAGCATTATGAGTGACCGAGACCCGTTGTTTACTAGTGGGTTTTGGAAGAGCTTACAAGAAGCTATAGGGTCAGAATTATATCTCAGTACCGCGAATCATCCTCAAATGGATGGTCAACCAGAGAGGGTAAATCATATATTAGAAGATCTATTGAGAGCTTGCATATTGGATTTTGGTGGATCATGGGATGACCATTTGTATTTAGTAGAGTTTGCATATAATAATAGTTATCAATCCAGTATTGGTATAGCTCCATTTGAAGCTTTGTACGGAAGACCATGCAACTCACCATCATGTTGGTCAGAAACTGGTGAGAAATTTGTGCTTGGACCAGATGTGATAAGAGAAACTTAAGACAAGATTAAGATCATTCAACAGCGAATGAAGGCTGCCCAAGATAGGCAGAAGAGTTATGCTGACAAGAGGCGAAAGGATTTGAAATTCTCCGTTGGCAACCTAGTATTTGTCAAGATCTCTCCATTAAAGAATGTTATTCGATTTAGAACGAGAGGAAAGCTGACACCAAAAATTGTTGGTCCATCCCCAATGTAACAACCCGAATTTTTAATAACATGTTAAAACAAGAAATCAGGGCAGAATTAAATCATAAGTTAAGAATCAATGGGAACGGGTTAAGCCATTGCGTTCATCTCGAAATTCTGCTTGAAAACGAGTCCGAAATTTCGTAAATCGGAGTCCGTATGACCAAGATATGGCCCATAGAAGATTTCAGAAAATTCAAAATTCAGCCTGAAATTCAAAATCAGCTCCAAACAGATTAGGCGGGAAAATTTCCCGCCCAACCCCAGGTCGACTGGGGAGTCAACTGGGGAGTCGACCTGCCCTAGCCCAGGTCGACTGCCCAGTCGACTTGGGTGTCGACCTGGGGGTCGACCTCCCTGGTCGGCCATGTTTCCCTGGTGCACCAGTTTGCTCCTTTGGATCTGCTCAGCTAGCCTGTGACGAGATTTGATGGTTCAGATCTAAACTAGGGTTAATCCTATGGCCTAAACTAGTCTCTACACCTATAAAAACACCCTAAGACCTAGCCTAAACCATCACAAATCATCCTAACAACTAAATTCTGCCAAAATGCTCCCTGATCATGGCCTCCATCTTTATATTGAGAGCTTCTAAGGCAAAAAGGAGCAATCTTTCTCCATCAAATCAAAGGAGCTACTTATTTCTCAAGGCTTCTAGTATTGCTACATCATTCCTAGAGCTTCTACAACGTCTCTATCTTGTTCTATTTGGTTCTAGTTCTTATAGCCACGATTTGTAAGCCCCACTCTACTCTTAGATTTAAACTATGAAATTAATATGAACATGTAGCAAGTTGAAATGGGATTTTTGGTGTAATACTTGTCTTGGGTCTATATTTGTATGCATAGATCCATTTATGACTCTTTTGATCTATGATTGTGGAACTATCATGAACCTAGTACCGTTCATCTTGATTTTTAGGTAGAAAGCTATGAGCTTTATTTGGGGATTATGCATAATGCAACATAGAACCCCTCATAACCTTGATGTTAACTTGCCTATGATGTTGAACTACATGCTACCCACAAGTTTATCACTCTATGTCAACTATTATCATGTTATCACCTTTGCCTATTATGTTCAACTACATGCTACCCACAAGTTTATTTGCTAAGTTTGATGTCATACATGTTTTGAGGCCAAAAATCCTATATGCTAGTTGTGATGAACACCTTTGCCTCAAATATCATCATGTTTAACTTATGACCAACTTTACCACCTTATGCCCATCTTGGTCATATTTTTATTTTCCTTGATTCACTTGTGTTGATGCGAATTTACGTGCGAATGGGAATACGTTATGGGTAGTTAGGCAAACTTGAAATGACATGAAAAACATGACTTGAAATGTGACATGAAACTTGATTATGCTTGAAAACGTGAATGTGGTCATGACATGTAGAAAACCATAAAGTGGCCAACTTGAGGTTGGGTTAAGTTTGTAGCGTAAATCTGCCCGGAACTGCCCGGCAAATCCAGTGGCTACAAACAATAGGACCCAATGTGAGAAGTTGGTCATATCGCGCTTGAAACCCGAGGTTAGACTAGGTTGTGGTGTAAAGCTGCCCGGACCCGCCCGGCATATCCAGTAACCACAACAAAGTCTAATGTGAGAGGTTGGGTGCATTAAATTAATTAATGCCACATGTTAGGGTTAAGTCATGAACCACTTGGATACACTTAACCAACTTGAAACATGATTGGATAGGGTTAACCACACTTAACCCGTTAGAAACCCTTGTTACGTGGTCCTTTTTAGCAGTAACCCTCTTGGATGTATCACGATACCCTAGGGACTAGGCTAGGGTGGGGCACGATTACTGGGCTGATTGTAAGCGACCAGAAAGATGGCTGAGTAGGTGCGCCAGTGTAGGTTCAGGCGGACTATGGTCGTGCACATAGTCTGGAGTTGAAAAAGCAGACACGGGAACCAGTAGATTCAGACTGTGCGTGCTTGATTTGTGTCAGTGGTTGGCACCTTAGGGCTTGATACACCCTAAGGTGGACCTAACACAGTTGACTACATTTCGTGATTGGGCCGTATGACACCGACACTCGACGAGTTAGGCTTATAGGGAGCCGATCGATTTGATCGCATAGTTGGACCTTGACTTGGGTCATCTCATGATATTGGGCCAAGGGATCATTTCTTATTTATACTTGACATGGGTTAGAATACTAGTACTATTGGTGCAAAAACTAAACCTTGTATATGCGATGCCACACTTGATCTACCTTGTTATCTATTTATCATGCCAGTTAGTTACCATCTTTATGTTTCATCTCAGTTTCTCATGTTTAGTTAACTTCATTAGTTTTTATACTAATAGTAGGTAGGACTTACCAGTCTTTATGACTGACCCTTTTTTCTTTCGCCTCTTTTCTTCCATTCCCCCCCCCCCCCCCCAGGTTCCCAGGGAGGGAACACTAGTGCTTAGCTTGGACATTTGGCTTGCTTTCTTGACAGCTCATGTACGGTTTGGACTTGAGCTTGCTATGGCTTCACCACATCTACTTTGGGGATAGTTTACTTTATGTTATTTTCAGTTTATGTTTCTAGACTTGTGGTAGTTGGAAAATATTAACTAAGTACTTTGATGTAAGTTGACTTTGGTTTGGAAATGGTTAACTATGGTTTTTTTTAATTTCTACCACTGCTTTACTTATTTATTTATCTATGTTCTGTCTTGTGATATCTCTATGCATGTTTACCTAGACAACACCCCTCCAAAGCTAGTGCATCACTCGGAAGTGGCCCTGGCGGAGGTGGGGTGTTACATTTGGTATCAGAGCATGAGGTTTACTAGACCGAACAAACGTTTTAAAAACCCTTTTGAAAAACTATTTTCAAAACCAATTAAGTATTTTTCCAAGGAAAGTCTAGTTTATTTTAAAAGGCCATTCCCCAAAAAGCCATTAGCACTATCCTTTGTTTCCTCATTCTGAATCTATCTTTTCCTTTTTCAGCATGGCCGATCTTAACCTTCCCGAGGGAGTACCCATACCCGGATGGTTTCGAAGGTACTTGGAAGCTAGGGCCAATGATGCGGGCCCAGCAAACACTCCCACTCCTCCTCCTGTACCTGAGGTTCCTCCTCCTCAGCGTCCACAAGCGGATTTCGCGAAGATTTGCAAGGACTTTAAGGCGATGGGTGGCAAGAATTTTGTTGGGACAGAGACTTATGTTGAGGCAAGAATCTGGTTAAAGGAAACTGAATACCTTTTTGCTATCTTTGATGTAGAAGATCGTAGGAAAGTTCTGTTGGCAGTATGGCTATTGAAAGAGGAAGCTGCTTATTGGTGGGAAGTCACCAACGCTACTAGGCCTATAGAGACTTGGGCCGACTTTAGGATGAGGTTTGGGCTTAAGTTTCTATCATCTGCTGAAGAGAATCTGCAAATGGAGAAGTTTATATCTTTGAAGCAAGGGGACATGACCGTGAGGGAGTATGTGATTAAGTTTAACCATCTTTCTCGATTCGGTTTAGACATGGTTAACACACCTCAGAAGAAGGCTCTATGCTTTGCTCGAGGATTGAATGAGCCATTGCAAGGTTTGGCCATGTCTCATATACCCATGGGGGGCACTTTTGAGAGCTTAGTGGATATGGCCTTGCTTCAAGGAGATGATAAGAATGGCAAGAAAGAAGTTAAGCTTAATGAGACTCAAGCCAAGAAGGTGGACTCCAAGTGGGGAGGCAACTCGAGCAACCAGAAAAACCAGAACAACAAGAACAACATGGGTAACAAGGCCAACAACAACAAGGCAAGGGAGACAAGGAAGTGCAACTTCTGTGGGATCACTGGACACATAGCCAAAGATTGTAGGAAGAAGAAGAGGAAGTTGGGAGAATGCTTTCATTGCGGAGAGTCTGGACACTACAGTAAGGATTGCCCAAAGAAGCAAGGACAGGGGCAAGGACAGACTCAGCGGGCAGGACCTACTGGAGGGCAGATGCATGCTCTCAACACTACTCTAGCTCCGGACCGAGGTAGTATATCTGTAGAAAGCCTTGTTTACATTTCTGGTTTTCCTGTTCGAACTTTATTTGATTTTGGAGCATCGCATACCTTTATTTCTTCTGACATTGTTGAAAGTTTGCACCTAAGTACTAGTCTAGTTGAGGATCCCCTTAGTGTTTCAAATCCAATTGGGGGTTCCGCCCATCTATCTATGATTTGTATGGATTTGAGGATTTCTATCTTGACCGTAGAATTCACATGTAATGCTTATGTTCTCGGGTTCATGGGATACGGGTTGATTTTGGGCATGGATTGGTTGTCCAGTTATGGAGCCATTCTCGATTGTGAGCATAGGGTAGTGAGGCTTATGACTCGCCTTGGCAATACCCTAGAGATTTCTTGTAACCCTCTGGATCCCGTTATGTTATGTTATCTTGAATCCCTCGACTCGTCTATTGACAATCTTCAATCTGTGAGGGTGGTCCGAGAATATCCTGATGTTTTTGACGAGGTGAAGGGGTTACCCCCTAAACCCGAGATAGACTTTCGTATTTATCTTGTTGATAATGCCAAGCCAGTTTCATTGCCTGTTAGGCACATGGCCCCGCGAGAAAGAAGAGAGCTTAGCAAGCAAGTCAAGGAGTTGCTTGATAAAAATTTCATCAGGCGAAGCATTTTTGAATGGGGTGCTCCTGTGGTATTCACTACTAAGGCGGATGGTTCGCTTCGCCTATGTGTTGATTATCGTGAGTTAAACAAGCTGACAAAGAAGAATAGACACCCGTTACCGAGGATTGATGATCTCTTTGACCAGCTTGTAGGTGCTTCTGTTTTCTCTCAGCTCGATCTAGCCACCGGATTCCATCGGCTCAAAGTGGCTGAGGATAGTATTGACAAGACTGTGTTTAGGACTCCAGATGGATTCTTTGAATGGCTTGTCATGCCGTTCGGTTTGACTAATGCACCCGCATACTTCTTTGATTTGATGAGTAGGGTGTTTAGGGAGTTCCTTAACAAGTTTGTGGTTATCTTCGTGGATGATATTCTAATCTTCTCTAAAGACGAGGAAGAGCATGCTACACATCTCAAGGAGGTTGTGGATACACTTAGAGCTCCTCGGTTAAAAGCCAAGTTCTCCAAATGCCATTTCTGGAGAAGGGAAGTTCGGTTCCTTGGGCATATAGTTCCTAAGCAAGGCATAGCTGTGGATCCCGCTAAAGTAGTGGCGGTACAAGACTGGAAAGTTCCGAAGAATGCAACTGAAGTGAGAAGCTTTCTCGATCTAGCAGGATTTTATAGGAAGTTCATTAAGGACTTCGCTAAGATTTCAGCCCCTCTTACTAAGTTAACGAAGAAGAACTTAGTATTTGCATGGGACTTAGAGTGTGAGCTTGCATTTCAAAGGCTCAAGAAAGCCCTCACCACAGCTCCAGTTCTAGCATTACCCGATGGAGGGAAGTTGTTTACTGTGTACACCGATGCATGTGGCACGTGATTATGCGCTGTCCTGATGCAAGAAGGGAGAGTGATATGCTTTGGGGGTAGGCAACTCAAAGTTCATGAGAAGAACTATCCCACTCATGATTTGGAGTTGGCGGCGATCGTCTTTGCACTCAAATCTTGGCGCCATTATCTTCTAGGTGAAAGGTTTGAGTTATATACTGATCACAAGTCGCTCAAGTACCTCTTCTCGCAGAAAGATTTGAATCTAAGGCAGGAGAGGTGGATGGAATTCTTGGCATCATATGACTTCGATATAGCTTATACCCCTGGCAAGGGTAATGTTGTGGCGGATGCGCTAAGTAGAAGAAGGTTGACTTTGAGTCCCTTGTTTGTTGAGATGAGGAGCCTAGAGTTCTTGGCAACCTTTGATTTACACCTGCTGTTGAGTCGATGACTGGTTCGCTAGCATCCCTTGAGCTTAGACCTACACTTCTTGATCAAGTTGGGGCTTCACAGAGGGAAGACCCGCAGATAGTCGAGATCACGGACAAGTTGATTCGTGGTGAGACGTCAAGTCACCTCGCTAGATACACTATTGATGACAAGGGATGGCTAAGGCGTGATGGAAGACTATGTGTCCCACAAGTGGGAGACTTAGTAAATAAAGTTCTTGAGGAGGCGCATCACTCGAGGATGACCATACATCCCGGAGGGGATAAGATGTACCGAGATATGAAGCGCATTTTCTTTTGGGATGGGATTAAAAAGGATGTTGCAGAGTTTGTTTCTAGATGCATTGTTTGCCAACAAGTAAAGGCCGAGTCGAAGAAGCCCGGTGGGCTACTGCATCCATTGGAGGTCCCGCAATGGAAGTGGGAAAGTATCTCTATGGATTTTGTGGATGGATTGCTGAGATCAAGGAAGGGGAATACTAGCATATGGGTCATAGTGGATAGACTCACGAAGAGCGCCCATTTCATTCCAGTGAAGAGCAAGAGGACCGCATCATGGCTAGCATCTGTTTATCTTCGAGAGATAGTGCGATTGCATGGAGTTCCTTCTAGCATAGTTAGCGATCGTGACCCAATCTTCACTAGCCAATTTTGGAATAGTTTGCAAGAAGCGATGGGTACGCGATTGAATCTAAGTACAGCCTATCACCCACAAACTGATGGTCAGACCGAAAGGGTGAATAGGGTACTAGAAGATCTGTTGAGGCTATGCATTCTTGACTTTGGTGGCATTTGGGAAGACCACCTTCCTCTCGTAGAGTTTGCTTATAATAACAGCTACCAAGCAAGCATAGGGATGGCACCATTCGAAGCTTTGTATGGGAGGCCGTGCAAGTCACCAACATGTTGGTGGGAGACGACGGATAAGCTTATACTTGGGCCCGACATGATAAGGGACACATCCAAGAAGGTTGAGTTGATTCCAAGGTGGATGAAAACGGCCCTAGACAGACAGAAATCCTATGCAGATAAGCGAAGGACAGACTTGGAGTTTGAAGTTGGAGATATGGTCTTTGTGAAGGTTTCTCCCTTGTGAAATGTGGTTTGTTTTGGAGCAGTCGGAAAGCTAGGACCAAGGTTCGTTGGACCCTTCCCTATCATCGAGAAGATCGGGCAAACGGCTTATAGGGTGGAATTGCCCGAGAAGCTAGCTGGAGTGCACAATGTCTTTCATGTCTCGCATCTCCGAAAATGCCTACATGAATCAGCCGAAGTAGTTGAGCTTAGCATTCTTGAAGACGTGGAGGTAGAGAAAGAGGCAACCTTGAGGCGAGCTCCGATTCGTATCTTGGGAATGGAGATCAAGAAGCTGAGGAATCGAGGAGTCAAGTTAGTAAAGGTTCAGTGGAGTGAAGCCGATGAAGATGCAACTTGGGAAACCGAGGAGAAGATACGTGGGCTTTACCCATTTCTTTTTTAGGGTACATTCTCAATCTCTTTTCCTAGTTAGCATATCTTTCTTTTGCTATCCATGTTTATCTTGTTATCTCGTTAATCTTGTCATGAGAACCTTAGGTAGAAACCCTTTGGATGAAACATGTATTTGAAACATGTTATGCTTGATGGTTGCAAATGGTTGCAAGTGTTTGCAAGTGGTTACTCGTGGATGCATGATACACGTTAGGCACTAAGATCGTCTCACACACTTTCATATTGCATATGCATGAGTGTTTATGCTTATTCATGGATGAAACTTGTTATGCTATCACGTGGATGTTGCATATGAATGAATGTTATGTGCACTCATGTAGAGATTATAAATTATGTTAGGAATTTGCATACATTTGGACTCATTTCACTAGCATATTCTGCATTAAGGAGGTTTACTGAGTCAGTAACCGCCTGATTTTCACATTAGATAGGTGCATATACACACACTTTTGCATATGTTCATACAGCATTAGAAATCTTTTAAGGACAATGATTACTTGTGGATGATGTTTGAGTAGATGTATGATGGATGGTAGGATACGTTCTTCCTAACTTGGAGATTTCAGGGACGAAATCCTTCAAGGTGGGGAGAATGTAACAACCTGAATTTTTAATAACATGTTAAAACAAGAAATCAGGGCAGAATTAAATCATAAGTTCAGAATCAATGGGAACGTATTATGCCATTGCGTTCGTCTCGAAATTCTGCTTGAAAACGAGTCCGAAATTTCGTAAATCGGAGTCCGTATAACCAAGATATGGCCCATAGAAGATTTCAGAAAATTCAAAATTCAGCCCGAAATTCAAAATCAGCTCCAAATAGATTGGCGGGAAAATTTCCCGCCCAACCCCAGGTCGGTTAGGGAGTCGACCTGCCCCAGCCCAGGTCGACTGCCCAGTCGACCTGGGGGTCGACCTCCCTGGTCGGCCATGTTTCCCTGGTGCACCAGTTTGCTCCTTTGGTTCTGCTCAGCTAGCCTGTGACGAGATTTGATGGTTCAAATCTAAACTAGGATTAATCCTATGGCCTAAACTAGTCTCTACACCTATAAAAACACCCTAAGACCTAGCCTAAACCATCACAAATCATCCTAACAACTAAATTCTGCCAAAATGCTCCCTAATCATGGCCTCCATCTTCATCTTGAGAGCTTCTAAGGCAAAAAGGAGAAATCTTTCTCCATCAAATCAAAGGAGCTACTTATTTCTCAAGGCTTCTAGTGTTGCTACATCATTCCTAGAGCTTCTACAACGTCTCTATCTTGTTCTATTTGGTTCTAGTTCTTATAGCCATGATTTGTAAGCCCCACTCTACTATTAGATTTAAACTATGAAATTAATATGAACATGTAGCAAGTTGAAATGGGATTTTTGGTGTAATACTTGTCTTGGGGCTATATTTGTATGCATATATCCATTTATGACTCTTTTGATCTATGATTGTGGAACTATCATGAACCTAGTACCGTTCATCTTGATTTTTGGGTAGAAAGCTATGAGCTTTATTTGGGGATTATGCATAATGCAACATAGAACCCCTCATAACCTTGATGTTAACTTGCCTATGATGCTGAACTACATGCTACCCACAAGTTTATCACTCTATGTCAACTATTACCATGTTATCACTTTTTCCTATGATGTTGAACTACATGCTACCCACAAGTTTATTTGCTAAGTTTGATGTCATACATGTTTTGAGGCCAAAAATCCTATATGCTAGTTGTGATGAACACTTTTGCCTCAAATATCATCATATTTAACTTATGACCAACTTTACCACCTTATGCCCATCTTGGTCATATTTTTATGTTCCTTGATTCACTTGTGTTGATGCGAATTTACGTACGAATGGGAATACGTTATGGGTAGTTAGTTAAACTTGAAATGGCATGAAAAACATGACTTGAAATGTGACATGAAACTTGATTATGCTTGAAAACGTGAATGTGGTCATGACATGTAGAAAAACCATAATGTGGCCAACTCGAGGTTGGGTTGAGTTTGTAGCGTAAATCTGCCCGGAACCGCCCGGCAAATCCAGTGGCTACAAACAATAGGACCCAATGTGAGAAGTTGGTCATATCGCGCTTGAAACCCGAGGTTAGACTAGGTTGTGTTGTAAAGCTGCCCGGACCCGCCCGGCATATCCAGTAACCACAACAAAGTCTAATGTGAGAGGTTGGGTGCATTAAATTAATTAATGCCACATGTTAGGGTTAAGTCATGAACCACTTGGATACACTTAACCAACTTGAAACATGATTGGATAGGGTTAACCACACTTAACCCGTTAGAAACCCTTGTTACGTGGTCCTTTTCAACAGTAACCCTCTTGGATGTATCACGATACCCTAGGGACTAGGCTAGGGTGGGGCACGATTACCGGGCTGATTGTAAGCGACCAGAAAGACGGCTGAGTAGGTGCGTCGGTGTAGGTTCAGGCGGACTATGGTCGTGCACATAGTCTGAAGTTGAAAAAGCAGACACGGGCACCAGTAGGTTCAGACTGTGCATGCTTTATTTGTGTCAGTGGTTGGCACCTTAGGGCTTGATATACCCTAAGGTGGACCTAGCACAGTTGACTACATTTCGTGATTGGGCCGTATGACACCGACACTCGACGAGTTAGGCTTATAGGGAGCCGATCGACTTGATCGCATAGTTGGACCTTGACTTGGGTCATCTCATGATATTGGGCCAAGGGATCATTTCTTGTTTATACTTGACATGGGTTAGAATACTAGTACTATTGGTGCAAAAACTATACCTTGTATATGCGATGCCACACTTGATCTACCTTGTTATCTATTTATCATGCCAGTTAGTTACCATCTTTATGTTTCATCTCAGTTTCTCATGTTTAGTTAACTTCATTAGTTTTTATACTAATAGTAGGTAGGACTTACCAGTCTTTATGACTGACCCTTTCTTCTTTCGCCTCTTTTCTTCCGTCCCCCCCCCCCCGGTTCTCAGGGAGGGAACACTAGTGCTTAGCTTGGACATTTGGCTTGCTTTCTTGACAGCTCATGTACTGTTTGGACTTGAGCTTGCTATGGCTTAACCACATCTACTTTGGGGATAGTTTACTTTATGTTATTTTCAGTTTATGTTTCTAGACTTGTGGCAGTTGGAAAATAATGACTAAGTACTTTGATGTAAGTTGACTTTGGTTTGGAAATGGTTAACTATGGTTTTTTTAAATTTCTACCGTTGCTTTACTTATTTATTTATCTATGTTCTGTCTTGTGATATATCTGTGCATGTTTACCTAGACAACACCCCTCCAAAGCTAGTGCATCACTCGGGAGTGGCCCTAGCGGAGGTGGGGTGTTACACCCAATCCTCGAGCAAGTTGGGAATTTGGCATATAAAGTTGAACTACCAGAGAAGATGGCAGGAGTTCATAACGTATTTCATGTTTCCCAATTAAGGAAATTCGTGCATGACCCCGATATGACTATTTCACCTGATCAGTTGGATGATATCGAAGTAGAACCCGAGGCGGTTAGGAACCGCATGCTGATTCGTGTTGTCGAGCACGATACGAAGCAACTTCGAAGGAAAGTGGTGAATCTAGTCAAAGTTCAGTGGGGCGAGAATGAGAATGATTGTACTTGGGAGACAGAGGAGGGCATTAGGAAGACATATTCAGAACTCTTTGCCTGGTAAGATTTTAATTGCAATCTAGTTTTCTGCATGTTAGGATAGACTTGTTTGTTGTTTTGTATGTTTGATTGTTGTGAATGATTGGTAGGCATGCGACATCCTTTAACTGGTTTCTTAGTTAAGGAATTTCGGAGGCGAAATTTCTTAAGAGGAGAAGAATGTAACGGCCTGCATTCTTTGCATCTAGGGATCATAGAATATTTATTTCTTTCTCATGCGAAGTCGTATAGCCATCTAATTTTGGGAGACAACTATTGGGGCCCTTTCCAATGTTCATGATTTTTGCCAATTTTTAAATGACCATTTTGCCCTAGCTGATCTTGTTTCGGCCATAACTTTTGATTGATAAGGATTTTTGACTTGAAACCACTTCCATTAGATCCGGATGATGGTTTACCTTTCCGTAGAGTGGTCATATTAGCCAAACGGACTCACCGTTTGGGAGACATGGCTAAAACAAGGTTTATGAGGTGAAAAACAGCTTAACCGGGCCTAATTAAGGTGATTAGCAAGAGGGCCCACAACCCATTTCGGGATTAGGGTTATGGAGAGGCTGAGAACAGTATGAAAATGATTTTTATTTCATTTTTCAGCCGCCTAAAACATTTCTCTAACCCTAGCCATGACCTCCACCTTCTAATTTCATCCCAAATCGCTCTCTAATCAAGTTTTAGCCTAATCAACATCAAATCAAGGTAAAACAACACCAAATCAGAGTTGGAGCTGTTGTATTGCATTAGAATTCGACCTAAAATAGATAATATTTCAGATCTATAGTTTGTTTGTGGTCAAGGTGAGTGATTTGCATCGTTTTTCACTAATTACGGCTAATTAGGGGTGATTAGTGGTAATTAGCGAAATTATACGTAATTAAATTATGAAATTTTTTTATATAAAATTCTAAAATATTATTTTTAGGGTTTTGATAGAAATTTGGGTTAATTTGGATAAGTTTTGCTCATTTTATGCTTAAACATGATTAAGGGGGATTAAGGGGAAAACATAGGTTTTTGGGTTTGTTTGATCCATTTTAACATATCAAAATGTTGTTTTGGTGTTTGTGGTTGGTTTCACATGTTGCTATGACTGTATGGTATGCTTTGTGATTAATTAGAAAAGATAGAATGGTGGAAAACGCCATCATATGGCATAAAATAGTCGTTGGAAAAGTCGCAGGATTTGAGCAGAGATCGGATCGAATCGGACTCCTCCCCCCCAACTCACTCGTGGAATATGTATCACGAGCCGTATTTGAAGGCTCCGAACCGATCTGCTTATGGGGACACCCGAACCGTTCATGTCTGAAGCCCTTCAACCCGATCTGCTTGCACTTGGAGACCACGATCCGGAGCTATCACGAACCACCTCCTCCGATCCGATGCACCACGAGCTGATGCCTGAAGGAACCATGAAAAAATGGAAGGGCACGGGGTACTATCTACAACCCCGAACCTGTACCACGAGCCTGACCCGAACCGATGGGGTCATCCCAACCCGACCTGTATGGAGCAATCCGATCTGAAGCAAGTGATCACGAACTAAACCAGGATGGCCGAACTGAACCGATGATGACTGAAGGACCGAATCGATCCGGAGGAGACCAAAACTCGAGATGCAAAGGTAGCCCAAATGAGAGGTTGTAACTCAGGATCCAGATAGGAACCAACGAGTTAACTTCATGATTGGGCTTTGCTGCGGGACGTGTGTTACGGAGTTGTCGACGTCCATAGTTTTGATTCACCATTGAGAGACGATTGTTAGGCTACGGATCAGTGCAGTGGGGTAGTTATTACTCCATGGGGCAGAGGGATCGTAGCATGACTATGAACCGGTGCAGTGGAGTCGTCACGACTTCATGGGGCGGAGTGGACATAGTAAGGACTAGTGGATATGGATCAATGCAATGGAGTCGCCATGACTTCATGGGGCAGAGTGATCATAACAAGGATTTGGGTGATCAAAGCGGTGGATATTGTATGCTTTGCACACTGAGTGAGAGATGTGAGGATGGTTGTTATGCTTGATTATTTTACATCACTATGACATGCACACCCCTACCCCCGTATCTTTACACCATATGTTAATGTCACCTTAGAGTATTGTACATCTTGTTGTGCTAACTCTTTGGTTGCAGGTCCAGGTTCAGGTATGGTTTAGTATACCTATTATTGTTCTGTTTTGCTGCTTATTGCTCATACCAGACTTTTGTCTGATCCAGAGTTTTATGTCTCTTCTTATTACTCTGGGTGCTCTTAAACGGGCAGACTAGAGACAAGTTAGGTGGTATGCACGAGTAGCTATACCGGAGAAAAGCAGGAGGCTTCCACGTATGATATATATTTATATATATATATATATATATTCTCCATGTGTCACTGCTGGTCACTACTTTGGGAATTAGTAGTGTACCTTTCCTATTTTTCTTTAGAGATAGTTTGAAAAGTTGTAATAATAATGATGTGGAACATAAGCTGTAACTTGAATTTTCCACTGCTACAATGGTTTAGTTTTCAGCTTATGCACTGTCTCACCTGTTTATGTCAAGTATGTTAGTATTATATTTTATTCCATGCGCTGTGAGATATTCTACAGGTTCCTTGCTAGTTCAAATTCCCTTCTTTTTCTTTCTTTGGCGACCGTCCCGTACTGGTTGGACATCGACACAGCGCACTTTCATTGGAAATGTCGGCTGGTGCGGGGCGGGCCGTCACAGTTGTTAACAACTATTATTGAATGCTAATAATATGTGAAATCCATATAAATTGAATTATATGGTGATTGGTTGAGTTTCATTCCAATTCCGAATTATTTTGAATATTTTATTAATAAAATAATCAGTGAATGTTAAGTTTGAATTTGACGTCCAATTTTGGATGGACACAAAGTTTATGAAATTACGGTGAATATTCGTAGTTAAAATTAGTTGATTTGAATTTACTTCCATATAATTATGGCTTTTTCAAGTTTTATTTTAAAATAATAGTAAGGAGGAAAAATATAGTTTAGTTAGGGTATGTAGGAAAAGTTTAAAAGAAGTTTCTTTTCAAAATTATCTTATTTATTTTTATAACAGATGTCAGGAAAATTTGGACTTCAAACAATAAGTTTTGAAAAATAATATTATTTCAATGACTAAAATAATGGAATATTGGATTATTGAGAGAAATGAACTGAAATATGGTTTCCAAAAATAATTATACATGTTTTATATAATTAATAAATTATTTTATAAGGGTTTTGATTTAATTTTAATTATAAATCGAATTTGGTCCGAATAAGACTTGTCATGTAGCGGTAGTTTGCGAACTTCGACCATTAACTTTAAATTTACATATCGGTAGATCCAACCATCGAATTCTCCGAAAATGAAAAATATTGGGTTCAAAATGAAAGGTATTCACAGATGAAATAGAAATTGTTAAAATCCAATGGTTAAATTTTAAGATAAGTTCAAATCTATTTTTGAAAAGGTCGCTATAAATGCAGTTTGGTGACTGGGTTTGGAATTTTACTGAAACAACCTTATAAAAATTATTAAAAAGATGGAAAAATCATCATAAATCATAATTAATATTTTTTGAATGATTTGCGCAAGAATTGTGAATTTTTTAACTAGGATTTGAATTTTTGGACTTTTAACCTGATTTACTTAACATAGTATATCAATGTTTTGAAATTTAGTTTGAAGATAAACTAAAATGGTTTCAAGCATAAGCTCATTGGATTTGAACAGAAATAATCTTTGGATATTTCGATATTAGATTTTATAGTTATATGGATACTCTTGGAGGAATTTGGAAGATATTTATATCGTTATTCACCATACGATATTTATTGATTTCAGAATTTGATGTTGAGTATAAGTCGATATAATTCCTATTTAAAGCATTATATTTGATATCAAATTGGATTTGGATTTTTCATGAATGATGTCTTGAGTAACATCTATTCTTAAGCCAGTTAAAGACATGATTGACTTCCAACGTTAAGCAATCATTGAATAATGTTTTCTGGAGTATTGATACTATGTTAGAGTTTTAATTTAAAAAATCAATAAAGATGTGATTGAATGAAATAGAGATTACAACTATGTTAGAGTTTTAATAAATCTTTCAACATATATTCGAACGAATGAAATGGGAATTAAAACTAATTTAGAGTTTTAATAAATCTTTTAACAAAGATTTGAATTGAAAGCAGGTAATAAAACTTACCAAAACATGAAGCGTGTTAGATAAGGAGTACCACTAGTTTTTCTCCACGTGATGAATATGATAGGAATGAGATAACGATATGAGAGATTACCTTTTTTAAGTCTTGATAATCTCAATAAGGCTTATAAACCTTAATTTGAGTTAAGTTTGTGAAAGAGATTATATAATCTTTTAAAATGATTTCCAAGGAAATATTTAAACAACAGTTTAAATGATGTTAATCTTTGATAAGATTTAGGGAGGTGATTCCCAATGTAAAAGATGATTGGTCTAAAAGGAAAATTCCGAATTGGAATAAGACTTATGATATGTTTATATATATCAATTACTTTTAATGATGCGATAGTTATTCAGAAAGACCAGATTTCTACCCATTTTGAATAAACAATACGATGAGTATTGAAGATACTCAAGGTCGTAATTGAAGACCGGAGATCTTTACATTGTTCGGATTATTGTTGATGTCTCGATTGGGATGTACACCCAAGATGAGGTTATAAGTGACAGTCGTCCAAACGTACTTGAAGATCGACCGAATATGCAAAGGCCTCTCTCCCTTAGGGGACTAGGAATAAGGTGCCTTCGGTTTCGTTCAGACCGAGAACGAATCTTTAAATGAATGTGTGTTTGACGTTGTATTTCATAACATAATCAATTAGTTGTTATTGATGATATATATGTGGTAAAGGAGAATTTATTTTCTTAGCTTAACACCCTTCTTTCAAACGTATGAGCTTAAATGTTATATTATTAATAGTAACTGATCATATGTGGAATTGACAATGTTGCATGCCAAGTTGCTGATAGATCAAAGCTTCTTATTGAAAACAGAGCTTTGTGATATAGCAAAGATTTATGTTTAAACGTGACTTCGACAAGCCATATATCCCGTGAATGGCCTAAAACAAGATGAAAGACAGCAGAGTAAGGACTAACATTTCCTTCTAGCTAAAAGGTGATTCCATGGTACGAGCATAGGCAATTTACTTATGTGGATGATGTATTGAGGAGCCTTGGACGATGGTCAATCAACGACTAGGATGACTTTCAAAAACGTCCGGGAACGTTATGTTTAGGAGTAACCGAACTCACCGGGTATTTGTGGGCTGGCTCTGCCGATCTAAGGACCATGCGTTGAGTCCTGGGACATATGATAGGGTGTTTCGAATGGTTAAGGAAGATCCTTTGCCTTGGTCATTAATAGAAATCGAACTTCCAATACGAACCTTGCGTTTTCAGTTGTAAACCTATATGGAGACATGATAGGATGGGGTATTATGCCGTCAAAGATTGATACATTTATTTTCGAAATTGATTTCCACACTATGCACTAGTGATAATAAAACAGAAATTTTGCGTATCAAGAATCTTTGGCTATTATAAAGTGTGTCCTTCGATTTACGCTTGCATTATGTGATGGGACTTGAGTCTTATAATAGCTATATTTTCAAAAAGCATTGCGAGTTTTATGACTGGTAGTCATGTGGAGGAAATCAGTCGTTCCTTGTTATACAGCGTGGTACCATGATTTACCCAAATTTAAAATAAAGTAAATAATTGTTTTGGTTCTCACATCAGTCCCATGACTAACTTGGACTTTATTATTTCCCATTTAAACTCTGAGTGCCCATATTTTCCACATGGGCAGCTAGTAGTTTTGGTTTTGCAAATATTCTATAAAGTAGGTTCCTGAATTATGGCTGGATTACTTCGTAGTCTTTCACTGAATGTATTTATGTTTTCTACTGTATTCTAATTTGTTGTACTCTGATACTTTTCCGTTATGTGTTGTAATTTCTTATTTTCTGTTATTCACGATGTACTCTGATATATTCTGTACTCTGATGTAAAATTATTGTAATAACAATGAAATGTTCTTTTTTGGTTCTGATGTGTTGTATCCCATAACGGTTCAAGGATTTTTCCCGTTTGGATCGGACTTGTGTGGCTTATGGTCGATTCGAAAGGCGGGGATTTTCGGGTTGCTACACTCTACCAAAAGTTATAGCCCAAGTAGTAAATTAAAGGGCAAAATGGTAATAAGTAATTTCAATGAAAAATCATGGATATGTCCCACACCCCCATGAATAACATATTAAAATATGAGAATGGCCCGACCACTAGGAAATAAAATATAATTATTTTACGATCGGTTGATACGTAAAATACGGATCGTTATAGCTAACCCAAGAGCTCAAATGTTACTAAATTTTAAGTATTACAAATTTTACTATTATTAACACAACACACACACACACACATATATATATATATATATATATATATATATATATTGCTATACCAAGCATTGTAAAAACTCTACAAAGGTATACAAACATGTAATAAAATATTTTCAACACATTTTAATTTTAATTATATATAACTAGATTAATATTTACACATTTGTTAAAATGAATATTTCTTCTTTCTTAAATTCAAAACTCACATATTTTTAAATAACAAATTTTGTTCAACTTTATTATTGTAAACAAAATAGCTCTACTAACTTAATTAAAATATTTTTAATTCTTCAAATGTTGATTCTCAATCAGTATTCATATTTTGTGTTTTTAATAGCAACACAAAATTTACAAATATTATTGTTATAGCCAAAAATTCATTTTTAACAACAATCTACAATTTTATTTCATCTTAACACAATTCTGTTTATATTATTTCTCTATTATTTCATTCTACCATTTCCGAACATGGTTTTAAATACAACTTTTCCTTTATTCTATAATTTATACAACTTACATTCTCCATACACAAATTTACAAGTAATTAATAATCTCATTAGAACAACTTAACCCTCATTTTAAAAATATATTTTACACTTAGATATTGATTGCTAATCAATATTTGATAATTTCAATATTCATTTGAACCACTAGAATATTATTCATCAAATTTTTATTCAATTATTGCATTTGGAAAATAATAATTCATAAAATACACATATTACAATATTTCATCGGCTTTATTATTTTCATCTTAAATTTATTTAATGAACATAGGTTCGAATATATTTTTTACACTAAATTGATTCAATTTATTTCAATGCACACAATTTCTTATAAATGTCAAATTCTTTGTTTTGTCAGCTCAAATCATCATACGAGTTAGGCTCTTGAACTTGTATATTATTCTTTTAGATCTCAAAATTACAAAACATGTTATGATATATTTACCGTAGATATCAAAAAACCCAGGTCGTTATAGTTCCAATACCAACCAGGAGATAAGTAGAATTGTTTCCCATCAGAACTCTCCTCCATCAAACCGACGATAAATGAAAAAATAGTGTCTATCATGTGTGATATGATAGGATGCTCTAGAGTCAATAATCTACATAGTACTCTTCTTGAAAATGTAGAAGCTGTAAAAATACCCAGATCATCTTTTGAAAGCCTTTTGGGTAACATCTTTGTTTTTAATCTCCAACTTGAGGAAACTTACAATATAATGTCCTAGTGGTCTAAAATAGTGAAAAAACCCTTTTGAGCTCCCATTGGCTGAAATTTTGACTAGACTTTATCTCCACCACGATTGATTCTACTCTTACTTCTCATCTTTTCTGCAACAGGGCCTTCATAAACATTCTCCATGCTCATATTTGCTAACTTTCCACTTCAAATCTCGTTATGCAAATTTGTCTTCACATCCTCCAAGCGAAATAGATGAGCAACCATTAATCATAGTGTTAACAAAAGTGTTATACGCCACACACAAAGAGCATAAAAGAATGACAAGTTGTGTTTCATTCTCAATCTTTACATTAGCTACTCGAAGATTCATGACAAGTGTGATTAGGGCATCCATACAAGCTAATACATCGGTTTCACACTTCATCTTAAATGAGTACATTGTTAACACCTAAAGACAACATTTTTAACACTTTAAACTAAGTGTTTACAACTTTAGCACTCATTAACATCGAAACCAATTCAAATCACATTAGTAACAAACATAACCATCGTTAGTCACTACAAACATCATTAGCAAGCTATTAACATCATAAACAACTTATGAACATCATTAGCAAACATAAGTAACTAATTTAAGCTGGAAATCCAAATGTCAGTGAAGAGTTCTCACCATCGCTATCCGCTCCACCGTTCTGTAAAGCTACAGGTCTTATCTAGCAGCCATCCGACGTCACGAGCTACTGTTCTCTCGAGAACTAGCTTAACTTCCCGATGCTTGCTAACTCGACAACTAAATTAAAAAGGAGGCATCCTTTTAACTTTAAAATGTTAAAGCTTTGATTTTTATGAGGTATAAGGCCTACTACTTAAAAGGAAGAAGTATATAAGTGGTTTTAAAGTGGAAAAGTGGCATTTTTGTTCTTAGTATGGTTTGGCCTAAGGGAGAATAGAGCATGACCTTGACAAGGAGAGGGAGAGAGTTATGGAGTGTAGCAAGTGGAGGTAGAGGAGGAGAAACAGAGGGGTTTGGAAGTGTTTAAAGGTGGAGATGGGGAAGAACTATTCTTGGCCGAATTAAAGGGGAGAGAAGGAAGCCATTAAAGGAGCTTGAAAAGAAAAAGAAAATGGAGAAAAGTAAAATGAAAGGAGAGCGAAGGTGTTAGTTTTAGAAAAAGGAGAAGTATAAGAGAAAGACAACTCAAAAGTTATCACATGGACTTATTTCCATTCTTTAAGCATGAAGAGATGAGGTGTCGAACAAGGAAGGAGAGAAAGGGAAGAAGATACACCTCAAAAGGCAAGCACATGGACTTATTTTCTTCCTCAAGCATGAAGTAGCAATGTGTCAAGCAAGGAAGGAAGGAGGTGAAGAATGTGACACTTCAAAAGTATAGCACATGGTTTGGTTTTATTTTTATTAGCTTAGGAATTTGTTTGAGTAGTTTAACTAAATCTTTAACTTAAGTACTAAATTTATTTACTAATATTACTAACTAGAACACTTAGCTAAATACCATAACAAATTCCAATATCCACAAATATTTCCAAAGCTGAATATTTTGTGAATTCAATATTTAAATCAACTTCAAATGTTATATTTTCAAATTAAAACTATATATATATATATGTATATATATATCCATTTAATCCTATTTAAATTCTTATTTTTAAATTGTCAAATTTACCGATCGTTACAGTTTCTCTAACTGCAACGTGCATCGCTGGCTACAACCCAAGTGAGTCCAGCCGGTAACTTCAGAATTGTGTATTCGGGTCATTTGAGGTCGTCGTGTGATGTAGTACAATTGAAGGAAGTGGATGTCTTGCGAATCTCCAACATCAGAATCATCATTTTATAGCTTGGATTTACCATTCGATGTGAAGGAAGAAGTACAGAAGTAGAGTTGTATGAGATGATGAGAAAAAATGGAGAATTCGAGGGTTTTAAGGAGGCTTGGAGAGACGTTCACGTCCGATGCCCCTGACACGATCGTATTCCTAGCAACGGTAAGTTTGAATTGAACAGTTTAGTGGAATTCACAGTTGACGCGTCGGATGACTTCGTGAATGTGAACTTGACTCCAAAGTGAACAACCCATATTAAAAAAATTGCTACCTTATGTTTAATATGCGGAGGACTGGAAAGCTTCGGTCCACCATAGCCTGAGAAAGCAGCCTAATAAAGAACAAAAAGAAGCAAATTGGAACGAGTTAATAAATAAAAAAGTCGAATATTTACAAAATTTAATCCTACTCAACGAGGAAGAGACAAAGCACTGTCTCTTTCTCCTCTGCCACTTCAATTTCGCTATCACTCTCCTCAGATCTCACTTTTTCCTCCTAATTCCAAAACCCTAAAAGCTCCCAACCCCAAATCAACTTAAACATCAAATTTCTGAACCTTAATGTCATCATCCTAGACTAAGAACCTAACTCCAATGGGCAGCGCCTGCTGCAAGCCATCAGCAATCGATGACGTAAGGGAAAGCCCATCCAGTTTCCGTCCTTCGCTTCCTGCTCCGTCGCAGAGCTTTTCATCGTCGGAGGTTATTCCGGCGAAGCTGACATCGCATGTGCGGAGGGATGACGTTGTTGTTGTTGAGAAGATGCATGATAATAGCAACAGGGTTGTTGGTAGAGCAAGGTCGAGTTCGGGAATGCAGGTTAGAGTGGTAGGTGGAAAAGAAGCGGAAATGGTGGCAGCTGGGTGGCCTGCTTGGTTGGCGGCTGTGGCTGGGGAGGCTATTAGAGGGTGGGTCCCACGACGTGCTGATTCTTTTGAGAAGCTTGATAAGGTTGGTTTGTCTTTGTTTTCATGTTCAGTATTATGTCAAACATCACCAGCTTTTCCACATTGCCTCCCCGAAAGTATGCTATTTTTTGATTTAAAACTGCACCTCCCAGGATCATCAAACATGTAGACTTCCCATGACACACTGTTATATTTGTTTATTACTCCACTGAGAAAAAAATATATTCGTATCCTGAAAGAAAGTTTTATGAGACACTGTTTGTATGCTTCCCCTTAGATGTCACTTTGAGGGTAATTGCATTATCTTGTGATCGATTTAAATGCCATTCAAGAAATGTATGGGAACATAGGAAATAACCATGTGATAAAAAGTTTATGATAAGCAAGAGAAAATGCAGAGTATGCATTATGTGCAACCTATGCTGTCAATGATATCGATGCTGTCAAAGATATCGAAGCGGTGCTGCAGAATGCCGTCTTGGTGCTACTTTGCAATGTTGACGTCTTATTTTTCATTTTGGCGCTTTAATCGGTCTTTTGTGCTAGGCATAGTCTGAGTGTTAGGTTCTCTCTCTCTCTCTCTCTCTCTCTCTCTCTCTCTCTCTTTTTGAGCTATAAACATATGTGTTTTAGCATGACTTTATCTATACTTTGACTACAATTACGACTACAATAAAAGCTTTCAATTATTATGTTTAGTTATCAAATCCCTCATGTTCAAATAAATTTGTAATTTTAATTCATCTTTCAATATTCATTATAAATTGTATAGATAATAAATATATAATTCTTCTTCTTTATTGTTCAAAGCTAAAGTTAGAAAAAGTTACTATTTAGTTTTACACTTGTTTGAAATTTGATTATAATAATTTCTTAATTTTACCATCTTATACTTATTTTATTTTTAAGTTTCACATTATATATATGTTTTGAATGTAACCTAAAGTGATTGCCAATAAATAAAAACTATGTTGTTCATCATTACTGTAAATTTAATTCGAAAATTTCAAGTTAATTTGCTTTGCAGATATTTAATTATAGTCACGAGATAGATCTTATTGTTCTCTAGTTTTTTACATGGGTAAACCATAAATGTGCTTGACATATTTTTAAACTACAAACAATTTACACACACACACACACACACACATATATATATATATATATGATTGTTCCGTTGCATCTTAAATAGTGCAGCACCCCTAAATGTCCCTCGATCTCAACCAAGTTCCATTTCTTTCTCCACCCACTCATTCTTTCTTCCCCTCAATCCATTATTTAAATAGAAACTGATGGTTATGGTTGGGGTGCTTTTGGAATGCTACAAAACATAGATGTTGTGGAGTGATGCTCATATACACACACATACTCGTAGTAAAATAGATAGCGATGATCTAGTAAAAACATGTTTAAGTTTTATGTAGTCTATAACTATTATTTTATGTTAAATTTATGTGGAAGACGTCAATTTTCGTTTATGTTGTGCTTAGACCCTGTTCGAACTCTATGACCATTCTTAGTGATCAACGCTTTGCCTTGCCTTAAACAACATAAGGTGCAACTAGTTGCTAGCTCATGTTTCTACTTTATTACATTATTAGTTGAATGTTGTGCTTATGCCATTTGCGGTGAAACAATAATCTTCATTTATTTCAAGTGCATAGCTTCTTGCCTTAAATTTGTAGGTGAAAACTTGTTAAGTGCCAAGAATGTGAGAGTGATATCCAACAAACACGTGCAACGACTGAGTTAATGCCAATTGCTCTATCGGTCAGTAGTGAACAACTTCCCCTTAGGTGGTCTAACTATGGTCTAAACCTTGCTGTTTGGCTTATACCATAGAAATGTAGTATGATCCAATATCTATTAATATTTTTTTATTATTTGATTTGCTAAAAACAACTGAGAAATGATTATCTATGAAACAAAAACCCATACAGGTCAAAAATTCTCACCACAAAAGTTGTTGGACAATTCAACTTTAATTGATTCAAAATGAGAAATCCGAACACCAATTGATTTTAACAACTGATGTAAACCTGTATAATGTGCTCAATTTCACCTGTATCATTTCCAATCTACCTTGGTGTATTGCTTGAAAGTTAAATGAATGTGGGCTAGGCTCAATCTGGGTTGTTTAGAACCCTGATCCAACCACCCAAGCCCAAGCCCGATCATATCTCGAGCCTCCTGAGTATTTCAAACTCATCAATCGAGCTTGTTCATTGGTTGTTTGGTGTAAATTTGACAAAATAAATTATATACTTAACCCAAAGTATTTATGTTGATACCATCATTTTAGCTTGTAATTTTTTTGGAGACGACATACACAAACAAAGTTTAGAGATAAATCAAGTAGCGATGAAGTTGAATTCACAAACAAAAACGTATTATACGCTAACAATAAAATGGTAAACAAATGATGTACATACTTACATTTTTGGTACTTTCGGCTATTATAATTGGGTCAGTCCAAGCCAATTTGGGTAACAATGAAAGGATACCCGACGTTTCTATTAATTGAGATGGGTCTGGGTTTATATTTTACTAGCTAAAAATAAATATGCACTCATATTAATAGAGCAAGCTGAGATTGAGTTTGAGCGAAAATTTGTGTTGTTCAGAATTTATAAATGAATGCTTGGGATGACCGTGCCTTGATTCTTACTGTTATGGTATTCCCTATGTCGGGCTTGCTTGTCTAAGAACTCAAGTTATTGCTTATCTTTTGCATATTTGCCAGCCGGCTATATGTTGGTTTGAAAATAGTATGGATTAGTCTAAACTCTAAAGTATTTTAGTTTATAGGTGAAATGAATTCATTTGGATTATGGGGTATCACTTGGATTATTGTTGGATCCACCTAGTCTTACCTATCTCAAATTAAACATGTTAACTATATAAGAATAGCTTGGATCGATGCCTTCAGTTAACCTATGTTTTATTCAAGAAATATCGTTATTCAAGAAATATCGTATACATCGATTCTTCAGTTACTCAAAGCGTGAAGTTTGGTTAGATTGAATTAAAAAAAAGTGCCCTTCTGATAAAATACCTAGTAATAATAATATGCATAGAATTAATTTCTCTTTTCTTATTAGATAAAACCTTCTAAAAGTGAGGAAAGATGGTAGACTAGGAGACACCTATGTTTTTATGAGAGTCCAGAAAGCTAAACTAATAGTCGCCATTCATCAATCATTTGATCATGCATAATGAATATTTTGGAGTAACATGTTTTGAACTCTAGCATTTGATGGTATGCTCTGCTTTGTCTTGGTATATTCTCGAGTGCTCGTATGGTTGATTTGTCACCTGTACATCATAGATTTGGGCCATCCCTTGCATGCATGGCTTAGTCGACTGCGATTAGGAATTTAATTATGTAAGCTGCCATTATAGTGTTAGATAGGCAAAAAATCACATTTTTAAACTTCTAAAATACTCATGCCTAATGATAGGTGATTCATAAAATTTTGCAACTAGATGACACTGAAACACCGTTATAGCATTGATAAAGTGCTTAGTAAGGTATTTGCATTTTCATTTAATCTATGATCATAGCTACGTACATAGCGTTGGTAAATTGTAATTTGTCTGCTCTTGTTTTAAAGAGTTTAGCATTTGACGGCTAATTTATTGCACTACATATTACAAAAATCAGACCCAATAATTTTTGTGTTCACTAACACCACATGCTGTGAGACGCTCGTAGAAGGAAAAATTCTTACACAACATGAGTTAGAAGTAAGAGTTAAGACGATTATTATTTCTAAAGGAGCTAAGTTTCTCTCTTGCTATTATTGTAACTAGGGACAATAATCTCCTTTATTGTAGCTATTGAGACGTGGAGGAGGTATCAGGAGCCGTTGAATCATTCTAAATTGTCAAGGTTCAACTCTTTTGTTGTGTTCATCATAATTGACCACAATATGACATGGAACAAAGACATATAATGCTTAGATGTCTTACTTATTGTTATTCAGTTCGAGCCATAGATACGTTTTTATTTAAATGAATTGATAATAACATCTTACGCTATGTGTGTTTATCTTTTTTAAGAGAAAGATATTTGAGTACGAATTGATGACACAAAATTTGTTTCATAAATTGTGGATCATTAAATTTTTCCTTGAATTTCACCTCTCATGTAAAGACAAACAAATTCAATGATCCACAATTTATGTATTTGATTGTAGAGGTGGATACGGAAAATTTCTATGCAAACCGGAGTTTTTTCCGTTTCTTCCGACCGTTGATGAAAACACAATATTTGTTCCATGTTCCATACCATCAACTCCACAGTTCCACTTGTTAAATATCGCAGAAATTGGAAAATATGAAACAAAACATGGAAATTCTGCTTTTGCCGAAGTCACAACTGAACTCTGCATACTTACGAAATCGCTATTTTTTTTATAAAAACTACAGTAATTTCTTCGTACTGCATCAGAATCGGATGAGACTTCGACTGATAGATTCCCACCTAAATTAAGGATAATGCGAAACACTCGGACGTTTCATCTTGTGAACGGATACTGTAGTTCTCCAAGATGACTATAACAGTTGTACTTAGAAAATAACAGGCTATATTCTCATATTTGAACTCTGCCTACATACGAAGTCCCTATTTTTTCGTAAAAACTGCAGTGATTTCTTCATACTGCCTTAGAACCGGATGAGATTTCGACTGATAGATTCCCATCTAATTACGGATATTGTGAAACATTCTAATGTTTTGCCCTGTGACCGAACACTGTAGTTCTCCAAGGTGACTGTTAGTTGGACTTTGAAAATAACATGATATATTCTCATATTTGAACTCTACCTACATATGAAATTGCTATTTTTTTTGGTAAAAACTGCAGTAATTTCTTCATACTGCCTCGAAACCGGACGAGACTTCAACCGGTAGACTCTCACTTAAATTACGGACAATATGGAATACTCGAATGTTTCGTCCTGTAAACAAACACTGTAGGTCTCCAAGGCGACTAACAGTTGTACTTAAAAAATACCAGGCTATATTCCCATATTTGAACTCTGCCTGCATACAAAGTCGCTATTTTTTGGGGTAAAAACTGCAGTAATTTCTTCATATTACATCGGAACCGGACGAGACTTCGACCGATATTTCACCTAAATTACGGACAGTATAGAACACTCGGATATTTCGTCTTATGAACGAACACTATAGCTCTGCAAGGTGACTAACATTTATACTTAGAAAATAACAGACTAATTCTCATAATTGTATATAAGAAATACTGTTTGACATCTCTATTTGCGGGTATGGCCCAGCTAACTGGTATTTTTGGGAAGGAAAAGAAATTCCGTGGAAATTACAGGAAATTTCCGACTTTTTCCAATACTTTTCGGAAGAAATTCCTTTCGAAATTATTTTAAGGAAGAAAACGAAAATCAGAAATTTCGGAATTAATTGGAAGGAAATTGGCAGAAAAACGGAAATACAGAAAAAAACCCAACCCTAATTGATTGTGTGTCATCAGTTTGTGTTCAAATAACCACTTCCTTTTTCAATCATATTTTCATATGTTTTTCTATTGAAATGTTAGTTTTAATTAGATTAAATGTTCATTTTACATCAATTATTACGTATAGATGTTGCATCTACTTAGAATTTTACTTTAATATGTTATTTTTGTTCCATCGTGTAAATATTCGTTATCATTGCTATTCTTATGCTTCTGAACTATGGATTCATTAGATAGTTTAATTGTATAACATGGTGCAAATCACTTAAAACCCACAAAGAGTAAACACTAATAATTTTCTTTTGGTCCATCTCCTTTTTTTAATTCATGTGTGACCGCGTATCAATCTCCACAAGCAATTTATAGGACCGACAAACCTTGACATTGACATAACTCTCCATGAATAAGTTATTGAAATTTTTATTCGTTTGCTTAACACCAATTTTAGTTAGTGGATGATGTTCAACATCGATAGATAACATGTATTGTGCTTGATCCATTGATCTATAACAAGTAATTGATGTATTAAAATGAGATTTAAATCGTAAATCGTAAAGTTTGAATTTCAAATTGAAATGGTTTTTAAATCATAAATCGTATATCCAGTATATCCATTTTTAACGATTTGTACGCATTTGAAATTGGTTTTAGTGTTTGAACTTCTACAGTTAAACATAAAATTTAATATTCTCTTTAATTCCATTTTTATTTTGTTTTGAAAACATTATAAAGAAAATTGTGAATTTAAGTATATTAAATATGTTAGTATGAGTTTGATGTGTTTTTTATTGTCATTTGAACTATTTCTGAATCGTAACATAAATTGAATCATAAAGAGAGAGAGAGAGATCTAATCTTAATTGAAATTTAAATCGTAAGTTTTTACAATTTTTGACCATAGTTATTAAAGTCTTTGCCTAGACCCCAGAAATCCCTAGTTGTCAGCCTGGTGTTTATATTCTTTAAATTGTAGACAATGCATAAGACGCTTAAAAAGCGGCAAAGATGCCAAAGCGCTAAAAATGCTCGTATTGTGCAACACTATTGAGGAGAAAGATTAGTTTTAGCATTTGGCCCAATATGAAGCCTAGCCACATTTTAAAATTCAATAACCAACAAATATAAGTGTATTCATCTCCACTTCAACATCAAAGCATAAAAAACCACCTTCCTTTCAATACCAAACAGAGAAACCATTGGCAATTTCTACATTTTAAGTATTTTTATTGTTTGTAGACTTGAATTGAATGACTTTGTGCCTTCTTAATTTGACTTATGATGATCGTATGTTGTTTTATTCTCAATATTGCATTTATATGCGATTTTTTGAAGTTAAAAATTGAGTTTTACTGCATTTTTATTTGTAGATTTTTTTCTTGTTAAACGTAAAAAGTGATGCATAAGGCGTCCAAAAAGTCCTAGGTATAAAAAAGCGCTAGGTGAGGCCTGGGGCTTTTTTGCCTTGACAAATATGTTTCTAACAACAATGTAAGTGATAACCATTCTATATTGATCAACATAAGTTGCATACCTATAATGGAATTCCAAATGCAAATAAGCTCTAGCACGTTTTAAGAATTTTCAATCATAACTTGGTCAGTAGCTTCCTATAAACCGTAATAGTCCATTACTTGATTTTCTTCATGAAAACATCAACGTGACATAAATTTCATTGCACAAAATTCGGATTATGTGTATATAGGTGCCAACGCCAATTTATAAGGAGTACTGATACAAGCATAAGTTAACAACTAATGAGCCTCATATGTTGCACATGATCCTAGTTAATGGATTGTTAATTATCAACTCCATCACCATATGCCCAATAATCTTATTTTTTCCCTATGCATAGTCCTTAATGACAATTTATTTTGTGCCAATGCATCTATTTCCATTAGTTATCCTTTTATCATTAGTAAATGAAACTACAAGATTGTTATTGTCATAAATCTTTGTTGAGCAAACTACAGTGCCAATGATATGCTTGTTATATGACCTTAAAACAACGAAGTATTTTTTTTCATGCTTATCCAAGATATGACCTTTTTTTGGAATCGATACTTTATGTACATATTTTAGGTAGCATAAAACATACTACATGGCAAATGTGTTATGTCTTACAATGCGCAAATCAAATCTATGATCTCTTGCACCATGTTCAGGTATCTTAATCGTTTTGGACTAGGTGCTTATCGATATGACTCTTTTTTACTATAAGAAATCAATATCTAAAAGTAGATCTTAATGTATCTTGGCAATCAACCTAGCCGAGTTTGAGTAGACAACTAACTTCAAATGGTTCTACCTACTTAGTGAGATGATATTTTTGGTTTCCTGCAAGTTTGTCATAATTTTGTAGCATTCTTCTTCCTTATTGAACATGGTAGATATACTTAACATTTAACTTTTATTGCATACTTATAATAGTATTCTTTTTTATGATCTCTATTTGTTTCCGTAAGTGTTTTTTAATCTCATCTTTAGTTATTAATGGCGCACAACGTAAAAAACGCAAAACCTTTCCATAATCATTAATGGCGAACGACCCAAAAAGACGCAAAGCCTCTCTAGATCCTTGGCGCATGACGCGTCCTTTTAATTTACTACACACATTTAAGTTTTTTATTCTAAATTTTAGAATTAAAAGGTTAATATTTTTGTTAAACATATGCAATGATATTTTTAGACATTTTGCAAAAATACATCATCAAATACAATATCATAGTATAGATTTTCAAGCGTGATAGTTTTGTAAAACTAAAATCCAGTATAATTATAAATATTAGCGATAAATTTGAAATTTGAATATGGTCTCATAGTTGTCAAGGCGAAAAAGTCCCAGTCCCTCGCCTAGCACTTTTGCGTTTAGGGCTTTTTTGGGCATCTTGAGTGACAATTTTTTCTTTAGTTTTTAGCTAAAAAACCGCAATTAGAAAATGCAATAAAACACAAATTTTATTTTAAAATGGGAATACAATTGCATTATTAGAAGAAAAAACACCATATGATTAACATAAACCAAACTAAGAATGTGCAGTCATTCAATTCAAGTTTACAAACAATAAAATACTTAAAATATATAAACTAAAAACAACATTACGTAAAGTCTTAAATAGAGTTTTAACCTTCCATGAACTAGTTTTTTTTGGATGATTCAATGAAAGAAATTTATGATTTTTCTTTTCAACAGGTTGACGAAAGAAAAGTTGTATTTTCTTTATAGAATACGCTCAAAATCAACAATCTAACGAGCATAATTATCTTAGCATGTTGGATTTTTTGGGCTTCTATTGAGCCAAATGCTAAAATTTCCAATTTTTACTCAAATGTTGCAAAAAACGCGCTATTTTGGCCCTTCACAAGGTGAGCGCCTTGGCGCCTTTGGGGCTTTTTTGGCTCCTCATGCATCGTAGGTGCCTTGACAGGTAAAAAAGACCTAGGCTGGGGCCTAGTGTTTTTTGGAGCATCATATTTTCAAATCAATGTCTACATCATCAAATTCATAAGCTTCAACATCTCTTTCATCTATCTCATGTAGATTTGTTTTTTTCATGAAGATATAAGGAGTTGAACGAGTGTTAAAATACATCTCAATGTTGATGTTATACTACTCGGATATTAGCTTCCTCCACTCTTGCTGCTCTAGCAGCAACACCCCAAGTCAATCGTCATCATAAAAAACAAGATCATTTTCAGTATCAGATGCATCATTCATAGTTCATGTTATTCATTATAATCGATACTATCCTTCAAGAATATTAGATTAATCGTGTCAAAGATGTTGTGCCCCTCCTTTTAACGCTTCATAATGCGATGAATACTAATTTTTATGCAATCTGGATTATAAAAACTGAAAAAATATAAAAGAAACAAAAACAATAATGGAACGAAAATGCGCGTCATTTTTGCACTGTGCACCATTTGTCGTGTCTTTTCATGTGCGTCACGCCACAAGAAAGATAAGTGTGAATGCCATGGGCGGCTTGGTGCGTCTTTCATAACTATGAGTCTCTCCGGAACCCTAGCACATGGCGCGACAAATGACACGTGTCTTTTTAATTTACTGCTCATGTTTTTTTTTTTTTTTTACAATTTAATATAAATAACAATAAATTTAAAAGGTTCAATATTTTTGCTAAACATACACAGCTAAGATTTCTTAAGGAATTTTGCAAAAAGATTATCAAATATAATATTATAATTTCAGGCGTAATAGTTTAGCAAACTAAAATCCAATATAATTATAAATATTACTGATACACTAAAAATTTGAGTATGATTCGGTTGAGTTCAAAAAAAATATGTTTCAACAATTATATTATCCAAATCAATGTTTGTATCATCGAATTCAAATGCTTTAGCATCTTCATTATCCATCTCATTTAGATTCGTTTTTGTGAAGATGCAGAAGAGTTGAAGCAGGTGTTGTAAAACTTCTCAATGTGGATGTTCTCCCATTTGGATGTATATCTTCCTCCACTCCAGTTGCTATGGCAACAACATGCTAAGTCAGGTCATTATCATAATCAAATACAAGCTCATCTTCAATATTGGATGCATCATCCATATCTTCAGTTAATTATTAATTACAATCATCAAAATCCTTCAAGCATATTGGATCAATGGTATCGTAGATATTGTACTTCTCTTTTATGCTTCATAATATAACGAACTCTATTTTTTATGCAGATTAAATTATAAAAAAGAAAAAGAAAAAGAAATAAAAAACCAATAATATAACGAAAAAGCGTATCATTTTGCGCCATGCGCATAAAAATAATAATATAATGAAAAAGTGTGCCATTTTGCATTGTGCATCATTTGATGTGCCTTTTCATGTATGCCACACTAGAGAGAATAAAGGCGCAAACTCCGCGCTGCATCGCGTGCCATGGCCTTTTGTAACGATGATCTCAACTTTATAAGACTTGAAAGCATGCAGTGCTTTAGTCTTTTGTTTTAATTGTTAAAAATATTATTTACGGTCAATGATACTGATAAAATATCTTTGGCCATTCAAACATAATGCAACATATGGTGTATAAATATTCATACGTGATTTCAAAACCCTTAAAAAATGTATAGTTCTTGATAATTTAGTTTGTTTGTACTTTATGCAATCTATACAAATAGCAAAATAAAAAAGATAGGTTTTCTAGAACTTCATCACTTATTAGTCTATTTGCTTAAAAGAGACGTGACCATAGTTGTTAGTCGCGCCCGGTGTAAAAAGGCGTAAAGCTTACCCGAAGCCTTGACACATGACACGACAAATAGCATGCACGTGCTTCCTTTTAACAAGGTTTTAAATCTCGGATATAGGTAATATTTCGTCACGTAGATTTTTGTGACTTGGCATCGTATCGGGGGAAATATTGGGCGAGATGGATGCTTCTTGGGAGCCAATATCGAATTTACATCTTGGAGCTTAAAATCTATCTCACGACTATTTTATGTTAAAAATCAATTTAACCACACAATAATATACATTTACTAAAATATATAGAAAATTAAGCTTGTTTGATTTGTAAATGAAAAAATAACACATCAACATAATTTATAACAAAACAACATAGAACCAATTTATTTAATATTTATTGAATTACCGAATAAAGTGTAAAAAAAGAATGGTATCCAATTCGTAGGCCATTATAAACTAGTGTGCCATAAAAATGATAATCAAATGATAGCCATTTCATAACCTCTTATATTATTAGCACGAAACTATAAACGTACTAACATAATAGAAGGCAAGAAGCTAAAGATGCATGCAACAAAAATAATTTTCAATCAGTTAGATGGTTTAATAGTCCATTTATAGGAAAAAAATATAGTTTGAAAATTATAATAGACTAAACTTTTTTGCAATTAAAACATAACTTCATGACAGAGAGAATTTCATTAAAATATAAAAAAACGCAGAGTAAAGAGCAAAGCTGCGTTGTCGGAAGCGAGAGCAAGCTGTCGAGAGTCGGAAACCACCGTATGCTGTCGAGAGTTGGAAGTAAAGTTTGATTTTTTTTAAATAACGTGGAGAGTTCCTTTTTTTCTGAGGAGAGAATTCAATTATTTGATGAGGGATGTCGATTGTCGACCTTTTGAGGAGAGAAATCGAATAACAAAGCAAAGGCTTGTGTCAATTGATGGTGGAATGAGAATTAGATGGACATTTTTTTTTCAAAAACATAAATAAATACGTTGATATTTTGGAATATTGTTTTGCTCTAAATATCTATCAGTATATTCAAAACGAAATATCAACTGATATCTTCTGTTTCGTTTCATTTCAGCCTTTAATTGGGATTCAGGTCTAGATATTAGTCGAGATGATCGAGATTTAAAGCTCCGCCTTTTAATTTACTATGCATATCTATGTGTTTTGTAATTTAATATAGTTAACGATTAATTTAACGTTTCCAATATATTTAACGCCAGGGTTTCAGGCTTAGCAGAACTAAAACAGTGTATATGAAGTGTAAGTTTAGCGGTGTCAGCTCAAATGACGAAGAGGTCACCCTGGCCGGTAGAGTAGTACCCAAGAAGGAATCGTTTAGATACTTAGGATCTATGTTGCAGTATGATGGGGAGATTGATAAAGATGTTAGTTTTAGAATTCAAGCAGGATGAGTGAAATGGCGACTAGCATCTGGTATTCTCTGTGATAGGAAGATTCCTTAGAAGCTTAAACGAAAATTCTATAGGACAACAATCATGCCTGCAATGTTATATGGTGCAGAATGTTGGCCTACTAAGAGACAACACGTCCAGAAGATGTGTAGCAGAGATGCAGATGCTGCGCTGGAGCTGTGGGCATACCATACGAGATCGGATTAGAAATGAGGATGTTCGGGAAAAACTTGGAGTTGCACCTATTGAAGAGTTAGTCCAACACCGCTTGAGATGGTTTGGACATATCCAACGTAGACCATATGATGCACCTGTGCGCGTTGGAATTATAGGCCGCGCCGAAGGCCCAAAGAGAGGTAGAGGTCGACCTAAAATGACATGGAAAGAGATAATAAAGAGAGATTTAAGTGATTGGAGTATATCTGAAGAGCTGGTAGGAGATAAGAGTGCATGAAAGTTGGCAATCCATGTACCAGAACCTTAGGTTTTTTTTTTTATAGACTTTATTTCACTTTTATTGAACCTTTTTACCTTTTTATTACTATTTTAGACTTTATTACACTTTTATTGAACCTTTTTTTTGTATTATTTAAAAAAAACTTTATCGTACGACTTTTTATCTGATTGGTTATTTTAAACCCTGTTTTTATATATATTATTATCGTTATTTTATTTTAATTTTGGGTTCCATATCTAGCCAACCCCAACTTGTTTGGGATATATGGCTTTCTTGTTGTTGTTGTTGTAAAACATCTGTAATAAAGATTTTTTTTAGGCCTTTTGCAAAAATATTATCAAATATAATATTGTAATTATAAAATTCCACACATAATTGTCTTCATTAGCCAAAATTCAATATAATTGTACATATTACCGACTACCTGGAAATTTAAATTTGATTTAACAGTCATATTTTTTAAATTAATGTCCGCATCATCAAATTTGTTAACATCAACAGCTTTCTCATCTGTCTTACATCGATTGATTTTTTATTCAATGCCATGGTTATAGGAACATATAGTTCGAAATTCATTGGAGATTACTTTGAAAAATGCATCCATTTCTTCAGTGGAACATAATTAGAACATATAGTTAAAAGTTCATTTGAGATTAATTTGAGGAATGCGACCACTCAATATTATTTGTCTGGTGCAGGGATGATAGTTAAACCCGTTAGGTATTGGTGATTAAACCCATCAAGTTAGATTTGGACCCGACTCGACGGGTCTCGATTCTTGATGGGTGAATTTTGTCGAGTCTAATTTGTATATTTAAAACACCTTGTTCCGATTTGAGGTTTGATTCGGTTGGGTCAGTTTAAATCCGATTAGGTAATAAAACTTGAAATGAATGTATTTTCTTGTTTTTTCTTTGATCTTTCTGATTGGATCGATTCTTAATGTTATTTTTCATCAGTTAGACCCAATTCGGATCTATCAGGTTTAATCTAGATTAAATATGTTTGGTTCCAGTTTGCTAATCTCGGTTCTAATAGTCCTTTATAGTTCGGTGCAACATTGATATAAATAAATGATTCAAAATTTGTTGGAGATTTGTTTGAAGTGTTATTGTATCATTGTATGATAGTAATATAATACATTTAAACATTATTGATTTGTGTGGATTGTTAAATGCAAAATGTTAATAAAAAAAGTTAAAAACTATGAAACAACAAATGATGCGCCATTTATGCCTTTAGCGTCATTTGCCATGCCTTTTCCATGTGCGCCGCATCGTTAGAAAAAGAGCGCAATTGCCATGTCATGCACTTTAGTGCGCTTTTGATATGAGCATAGAGAAAGATGAAAAATGAGCACAGAGAAACCAGTAGTAAGCAATGTTATTAAAATATGCGAAAAAATATTGAATACTGCAAAGAGTAACATCAAATATCAGCTTGAACAGAATTGTATGCAACTATCTAAAAAGGATGCTGACAAAGAATGAAAAACCTGCTGTTGAAATCCAGGAATAAAGAGCATGAATAAGGAAAATCTTCGGTGATCTGAGAAAGAAAATAAAAATAAAGGAATTCTCAATAAATTTTGCTATGGATGTGACGTGTTTTTTGCTATGTTATAGAGGAATTTTCATGAATAATTTCTCTTAGTTTGAACACTTATATTTTGCAATGGAACGTGCCGTTTAAATGTGAGATCTGCATTATATCTATATGAATTCTCAATAAAAAATTTCAAAAATATAAATACCGCTTTCATTATACGTAAAAGGGAGTTACATGAACCTGGTAAACATAGTTTAGTCGCGGAAGTATTTGATTTTGTTTCCTTTTTAAGTATGATACATGATAGCTTTGGTGCTGAAACGCATGAATCTTAAAGTGATAAATAAAGCGCGTTTTATTATCAAATAAATTTCCAAAAAAGACTTCAACCCAAAATTGAGTTTAAACATCGAATTCGATATCACAACATTGATACCAAACTATAGAGTAAATGATATCCTCAGTGGCTGAACTGGAGGTGCCCATCCGCCGCCTCTACCTAATTGAGTTTAAACATCGAATTCGATATCACAACATTGATACCAAACTATAGAGTAAATGATATCCTCAGTGGCTGAACTGGAGGTGCCCATCCGCTGCCTCTACCTCCTCGTGTCCAACTCCTCGACTCCTCTGATTTGCCAAGCTTAGCTAACTGCCAAGGGTAGTTTTCTTCTTCTGAATTTTGAAGTTAGCATTATATATAAATAATTTAAAACTTGTTTAGTGTTAGTTTTAACTTAGTTTAATTCAAATTAAAACTTTACAAAAATATGCTAATAGATTAAAATAAGAATCATATTCTTTTTGAATGTTTGATCAAAAATCGAAACATATCTACTTTTTAGTATTCCAACTTTAAAGCATATAACTTCTGTCTAAAATGATTTAATTTGAAAAACTAAAATTTAACTTTAAACTTAACTAAATTTATTTCGACTGAATGATATTTGGAACTATTTTAAAATTTGAATTCATTCCTAAGTTTAAAATTTTAGAGTATAAAGCAAAGTGAAGTGAATGCAGTCTTAACGAGTATAAATCAAAGATAATTTTGAGATGAATCCATGATGCTTTTTATATAGCATTGCACAAATGTGCAGGTTGTTATAGTTCAAAATTTTAATATTAGTAGCACTTCTGAAATGCAGTTATTATTTGTTGAAAACAGAAAAAGTCATGCTTATGGCATCCAAAACGCTTGTGGTGCAAAATGCGCTAAACATTAGACTAAGGCATTTTCGCCTTGGCAATTTCGTTCGAAAAATGGTTTTAATATATAAAATTAGTAATGATTTTTGTTTTTGTTTTTTTAAGAAATATTTTAAATTTTCTTTTTATTTCCCCTTCTCCTCTTTATTGGAGTAAGTTTCGAATTCATCCTCTTCTCCCACGTTATTTGAGATAGATATCAGAAATCAACTCGTTTTCATGTTAAACACCACCTTCAATTTTTTAATTCTTCAGTTTGGCAACAATTTCCCTTGCACATATTGTATGGTCACACACCTTTCGAACTTTCATACTTAAAACTGTAAAGCTTTTACATGAGAGGATGTAGTCTATAGTGATAAATCATTCTTTAGTTTCTTTAAAAAATCCCTAAGTGCTATCATTGTTCTTTAGTTTCTTTAAAAATTTCCTGAGTGGTATCGCTTAGAAACATATTTCTAAAGATTGATACTGATATTTGATTTTATGCTCGTCAAACTTGTGAAATTGAATTCTAATGGTAAATCTTCATCTTGGGGTACTTTGTTCTTTCATAAACGAAGGGATTACTTTACATAATACCAAGTCAAGATTCATGCATCCTAAGTATTAAAATCATATGATCTTTCTATTTTGTAAAATGGCCACGAGTTAGCAAAGGGATTGATTTGTCATAAGTAACACTAGAGGGATCTCGATATTCCAATCAAAATATTTATGTTAGTATTTTTATACACAATCATTATCAAAACCAACATACATTTAATTTCGGTAGTAAATCCAGTATTTATGTTAAGGGTGATCGCTAACCACTCTTCATCTTGGTGTAGTTTGTTTTGTAATAAATATACGTCTTTATATAACACCAAGTCAATATCCATATTTCCTAAATATTAAGTCACAATATCTTTCTATTCTGCAAAATAGTCACGAGTTAACAAAAGGATTGAGTCGTCATAAGCAACACTAGAGGAAACTGCATAATTAAATCACAATATTACATCATTATTTTATGCACAAAATCTTTATCAAAATTAACCAACATTTAATTTCGATAATACATCTGATATCTAGGCTGATAGTGATCGTTAAACACAAGATTTTTTTAACTTCTTTATAATGAGTCTTGCAACCATTATGGGTTAAAAATCAAGGGTTTTCCATGAATGTAAAAGTTCCATGTTTTAGTATTATCTAAACAAACTTAATTTCAATCAATTTCCACAAACAATCCTCTTTGTTGGATGATCACTTATTCATGCAAAATAACCATAATTTTTAATGTTAGATGTAAAAGTCAAATAAAAATGAATTGTATGAAATAGTGATGCCATAGGCATTCTCATTCATCTAAAATTTTCTGTCGCAATAAACAAGCTATCATAGATTAATCCTATTATGTAAATATATATTATGTATATTAACTTTAATAATGTATTAATCCAAATGTTTTCGTTTAATAAATTTAAATCGAAAAAAAATGTTAATATAATGGTTTATTTTGTGATCTTTTGGCTATTGTTTGATTGGTCAAAATAACCTAAATCATACATACATACATATAATTATTGGCTCTTTTACTTAATAGTTGATGTTAACCCAAATATTGGGTCAGCACCCAGAAGCTCGAATAAAAGCACCAATTCATATAAAAGTAAAAACTGCAAGCAGAAAGAAACACACAAGTTCTTTATAGTGGTTCGGCTACTCCTTCCTGCATCCACTTTAATCTATTGATTAATTGCTGGTTATATCTTTGGATTACAACTACTAGATCTAAGTTGCAATGGAGTCAAATACGTTTGGAAGAGTTAAGAAGTGAAGAGAATACAACAAAGTAATGACAATAAATTACCAAAAAGATCTATCTCTAGCTGAAGTGGATTGTTATTTATGGAGAAATTATACAACATAAAGTCAGAGGTCATATGGTAACGAAGTTCAAAAGCCAAGTCGAAGCGACATCAGAAAGCTCAGGCCGACCTGACTCATAGTTATAACTCAGGCCCGACCTATGTCTATGGGTTGGGTCCGAGTAATAATACTTAGCCAATTCTTTCGACTTCACTTGCATGCTTTTTCCATCTCTTGGTTAAGTCATTTGATCCTATTTTTCATGATTTCCGAGTTGATTCCTGCTATCTCCTATCGATCATACTTCGTTCAATATCTTCTCTTTAATTCATTGGAGTAACTTGTCATATCCTTGAAGTATCATTTGAATACCAGCCAATGAAGTAGTACGATGGAGTATGAAATTTTAAAGATGAATGGATGTATATCTATAGGTCGGACCCTACCTATCCGCTTAATTCAGGTCTGAGTTTAAGTACTTAGCCCATTCCAAGCGAAACTTTACCAAGTCCTTTTGTCTTCCCTAATTGCACTTGTCAAGTTTCATATCATTTTGATTCTGTTTAAATCTTCTAAGTCCAGTTAAAGTCGTGTTGATTCAAAAGCGGATTAGTAGTTGAATTCCAAAACTTTATAAAGATTAACTATTCAAAATTAGACTAATTAGTTGGTCAAGTGCTAAATATATGGAAAATTTTCGTTCTTAACTATATTTCTTAATAACAAATGTTACGCCATGCGCTTCGCTCATGAATTGCTTTTCTGCAAATTGTATATGTTTAACGCATTCAAGCGAAAATGATTCATAGAAATATTTAACCATAGTTTTGGTTTAAATTTTCGAAAATTTTGCATCTACTTTTTGTAGTTTCATTTTTTTATCTATATTATTATTTAATAATTTATTTGTTTTATCCTATTTAAACGATATTAGGATTTGATAATTTTTTTCAATGAACGTTTTGAATTTGCAAAACAACTTTATTTGTTAGATTTTATTCTTAAGTGATTAAGAGTTGATAATATTTATTGATAGACATTTTGAATTTGTTAATGTGTTTTGATTGTTAGATCCTCTTTTCAAACGATATTAGAATTTAGTATCGAGATTCGTTTTGGTAGTTTACGCTGGCTAAAAAAATGAGATATTGAAAGTATTACAACTATTAATAGAAATGTTACCACTAAATCATAGACATACTTGACTAGACCTCAACTGTGATAATTAAGTAGTTCATCCTAACAAATTTGGATTTAATTATAAGAAACATAAACTTATTGTGATTTAAATATAAAGATTGACTATTGTAGTGTTTGAGAGAACTTGACAATATTTTCATGTTGCAAATATTAAACTTAACACCATTGTTATCACGGCGTTCGACCAGTCGTTGACTAGTCGAGATTGATGCATCGACTGGAAGCCTCGACTTGCAATTTGTAAGTATTTCGAGCGTCTGTAACGAAATTCGTCGACTAGTCGATTAGGCCTTTCGACTTGCTCCGATCAGTTGTTATTCGGCGCCAAAAAAAAGTTAGATCGAAAAAAGTAAAGTCGAAGCCAGGAACACAAAAGTCGAACCCTAAAAAAAATATGAAGTCGAAGAATAGCTTCTGCAGTGCTCTTACCTTAGTCATCGCTTCACTTCCAGTGTTATTGTTGCCTCTTAAGCGCAGCCGTATACTAAAACTTATGACTACTATTCACAAAACTAGTGGTTGTGAGACAAATAAAGAAGTCGAGCTAGATGACTATCTTTGAATTGATTGTCTCATTTGTTTTTTTTATGTTGCACCTTATTAGATTGAAACTTTAATTTGGTTTGTATTTTCTTTGCAATTTGCAGTCTATTAAATTCCATACATCATTTTAGTGGCAGCAAATATAACATGGTGTTACTGGCATTAAATTCATGTTGCATTCACTATTAAGTGTCATTACTAATATCTTATGCATCTATTCATTTATCAACTAGTCTGCGACTAGTCCACTAGTCGACTAATTGGACCTCTGTCGACTCGGCTCGACTTACCACCGTAACCATGCTTAACACCCTACATAATATAGATATGCGTGACATATATGTATACACACATACACACATTATGGATATGCGTGACATATATGTATATACACACACACACACACACTATAATAAGCGTAAGTGTATAGTTTATAACAAAGTTCGGCTTCTTGGTTTTGGTACCGGCTTCAGTCTTTTGTAATTTTAGGAATTTTGAAATCTCTTTTCTCGTTTTGGATCTCGTTATTTAATTTTCATATTCGTACACATATTTGTTCAATTTTTTGACGACGTATAATTTTTATTTAATTGAAAAATGAGATATAAAACGAACGATACCGATTAATTATAAATATTAGAACACTAATTTTTTTTATTCATCACTTCATTTTTGACTTATTTTACTTGCACTATATTGTGAATTTGTACTTAAATTGAATCGTTAGATTTTGAATATTTACATTTGAAACTCAAATTAATTATTTTTTAGGAGTTTTCTATGAAAAATTTAAGTTCAATAATTCTTTTTATTGAGTTGGAGTTTTGGTAACTAAAACCTAAATGGAATGACCGAAAACTAAATGTTTCGGTCGAAATCTCAGACCTTAGCTTGTACCATGGTATGAGGTTTCAGCCAGAACCACGAGATTCCAAATAACTCGGATCAGTTTCGGCCGATGTGGGATGGGATTAGGGCAAAATCCCGTCCCGGTCAGAGCAAAAGAAAAAAAAAATTTGAAGTCTTAGTTTTGAAAAGAAGAAAATCGATAATAAAAAACACAAAGCATAATTCGAAATCATAAATTACCACATTCAATCGTTGCTGAAATCCCCAAAATCGAACACAACATAATCGAAAGCAAATTCAAAATCGAAAGCATAATCGAATAGAAGCAAATTTGCCTTTGAGCACCGCAAGCTTCAAATCGTCTTCAATCTTCCTCTTCGAGATTGCGCTGAGATAAAAAAAGTATTTTTTTGTTCAAATTCGCTGTTTGTCTCCGCCCTTTTTTTATCGTTCAAATTTCGATTGTTTAGAAGAGGAAGTGGGTGGACGAGAAAACGACCCAGTTAATAAAAATATTTGAACTTAATGTTTTTTTGGGCTGGACCAAGTAGAAACTGACCGACAAAGATGATATGCATTATGCAGGTACAAAACCCTATTACAATTTTGCGCATCACACAAATTCGCTAGAACCAAGTAGAAGTAAAAGAAAGAAAAACAATAGTGCTCAATCTTGTATTTATAGAATCATGCGTGCATTTAGTCTGTATTGCAGTTCTACCACTTTTAACCGTCAACTTGGTTGTATGCATTTAACCTGAAGACCAAATAAGGTTTACCTGCACTTGAAGACCCAAAAAGTTTGATTTTTGGATCGAAACCGGAACAAAAACCGAAAGCGTCCAAAAATAGTAAATTTTCAAATGATTGAAACTGAGTTTTGGAACCTTGGTTTATACTGCAAAACTCTAATTCACATGTTCTAAAAACTAGATTTAGAACTTCTTTAGATATAACATACCCAAAGTCTACCAAAACTAGTGAAAATTTGTGGGATTTCACAAGTTTTTAAATCTTGGGTTTCAACCATGTCTCATCTCGATAGTATTACATACAATATCTCTTATCGGGCAAGATCTTGAGCCAGGTGAGTGTATTGCTGGTGAACATCATGGACTTTAATGTCCGTCTCATGGAATCTCTGAGTAACTTAAAATTCTAATTTGACATTTAAAGACTTTTGTAAGAATTCTTATTGATTTTTTTTTATTTTTTTTTAACATAAGTAATTTGTATTAAATTTCATCAGTTTTTTTACATATTAGAGGAGTGTTAACATGATTGATTTGGTATTTGCTAATTTCAATATTATAAATAAAAAGTCTTTTATTTTGCTTACTCATTCAAAAATAAAAAATAATAAAATAAAATTATAAGGCTAGTAAAAAGTTATTTGTGTAATTTTATTTAGACCTGCATAAGAAATAAAGAAACATGAAAAAAAAAAGTTTGTACAGGATCATTTGTTGAGATCTTATCTCCAATTGTGCTTGTTCTTAAGATCGTAGACGAAATGCATGAAATTGATACACACAATTTAATGCCTCGTTTCACAGTTTAAAAATTAGACCTCAAGTGAGATCTTGTGTGAGATAAAACAAGATTTGAAGCAATGGTTTTTCAAACTTAAATACTTAATTTAGGAATTCAAGAAATGATTTTTTTTTTTTTTTTTCTAAACCATGATAACATGCAAACCACCACAGACCACAAAAGGATTCTTTTTGAAGAGGGAATTAGGAATGACAAATTTGGAACAAAATTTTGTTTTAAACCACATATTTCGAAAATTAGGTTCAAAGACATGAGAATTTTCCAACCCTAAATCCCGTTCTCGATGCTATATAATGTTTTCAGCGTGCAGCTCCACGTTACATTGTCACCGTTCATCACCACCGTACTTAACCGTTTCTCGCTTTCCCTCATTGCCACTGCCATCACCGCTGCTACATCTCAAAATTTTACCTGTAATCATTCATCATTGCAAACCCCAATCGCCACTGTACTTCACCATCACTTCACATAACTTTATGTATTCCTTATTGATGCCTCCTACCGTACTTCATTGATAGTCACCTAAACAGTCCAGCAATAAAGTAAAAATGAATAAATATATATACTGGTTTAAACCATCATCATACAGTATACTTAATTTTAGTATATACCAAGAGTCGAGAACTCGGTTTCGGCCATTTGAACTTTTATTAGTTTCGAGCGGTTCCACAAGTTTCGGTTCGGAGTTCGTTTTATTGTGGTTTATGAAAATATGATGATTTTCTCCCAGCCCACAACTAACATTAAACCCTACTTAACCACAACTAATGTTAAACAAAGCAGTCCAGCCCATAATCTTATAAAACCATGGGTATTAGCATAGTGCACACTTTTTCATGGTTTTCTGACCCTGGTTAACAACAGCTAACATTGAACAAAAGTCAACCCAATAACGAATTCATCCTCCAACGCATCCAATAAACTAGGGCAAACAGAAATCGAAAATGAAGACAATGAGAAAAAAGTCGCTGCCTCCAATCTTACGGTTCGTGCTCGATTTGAAGACGAATTAGGGTCTGTCATTTGATTATTAATTGATGGATACTTCATGTATTGCCATATGCAATCATAATATGTTACTGCCACTATTGAAACATGCTTTCGCCTAACATGTGACCATTGTGTCAACATAACATGACTATTATATTCAATTCAGTAATATCTGCCACATTGATCAAATTCAGATTTGAGTTTATATTTTCCAGAAATCCACGTTTTAATATCAGATTGTAGATCCTTCTAGAACCTAGTAGAGTGTGTCATACATTCCTTATTTTCTTAAATGGAAAAAGTTACCAATGTATATCTTGTCTAATGTTCTATTTGGTGATTTGCAACTTTTTATTATAGGATATTATGTTATAAAACTATGACTTTTTAATTGTTTACCATCTCAAATGTCAAAAATCTCTCCACAATGAAATAGGATCAAATAAAACCCTGGAAAAAAGCCTTGTGCAGGCATCTATTACTTAAGATAAATTTTACTAAGTTATAACATGCTTGAATTCATAGTGTTTGCAAGTTTACTTCTACAACATTTCACTCTTCCATGATGGATGTGGATGCTTATTGAAAAAGCTAGTAGGCATTCCTAGTTTATTTTCAATTGAAGAAATTGGTTTTGCAGATAGGACAAGGAACATATAGCAATGTTTACCGAGCCCGTGATCTCGATAATGGAAAAATTGTTGCTTTAAAGAAAGTTCGGTTTGATAATCTGGAGCCTGAAAGTGTACGCTTTATGGCGAGGGAGATTCACATTCTACGTAGGCTAGATCATCCCAATGTAATAAAATTAGAGGGCTTAGTAACATCACGGATGTCTTGCAGTTTATATCTTGTATTTGAGTATATGGAACATGATCTTGCTGGACTTGCATCTTTCCCTGGTCTAAAGTTCAAAGAACCTCAGGTATGCTAGAAATGCATTTTTTTATATTAAATTCACGTGTTCATATAGATCATAGTATTGGCGACAGTTTACACAATATGAATTCTAAAGGATCGAACTAATATTTTTTTTTTCTTTTCTTTTTCCTCTGGTAAAGTTATAATAACCATGCATCCTTATGGCTTGAAAATTGATCACAATTTTATGTGGCAATAAAATCTTAAGTTCATCTATTATTTTTATAACAGTAGGAACTGGCCCATAATTTAGACCAAAGACAGGACAATTGTAATTCTTGGCATTTCACTGTTAGCAAGAATAATGATCAAATTCAAAAAAGCTACTAAGAGGCATAAAGTTGATTTTAGAATGTCAGAATTCTTATTTCATACCCATTATTTTAAGATGCAGATACACAATTTCCTTTTGTGATGCTTTCCGTCTCTACTTTGACAACTTGGCTAAACAGTATGCACATTTTAATATGTATAATATTAGATGCATTGTGAAAGTTTAATGTTCTCCAGACTAATATATTGAATGACCAGGACCATCTGACATGCATTACTTTTTTGATCCCATGTAGTTATTTGTAGATTTGAACTACTTATGTAAAATGATAATATTAATAAGGGAAAGGTTAGTTTGTTCTTGCTGAAGCTTTGCTTGCAGGAACTGTATATTCTGATTCGTTGTAATCATTCAAAAATGTAATAGTGGTATTCTAATAATGACGAAAATTTTAAACGGCTGCTCACTAAAAGCGATAGGTACAACTGGAACGAATACTGATATTTTGATTGTTAATGCGTAGTATTTCATCACAGGTCAAATGTTACATGCAACAACTATTACATGGACTTGACCATTGTCATAAACGTGGCGTACTACATCGTGATATTAAGGGTTCAAATCTCTTAATCGACAACAGCGGCATACTAAAAATTGCAGATTTTGGATTGGCAAGTTTTTTTGACCCAAATCAGAATCACCCCTTAACCAGTCGTGTGGTTACGCTTTGGTATAGGCCTCCTGAACTTTTACTTGGGTCGACTAACTATGGTGTCGCTGTCGATTTGTGGAGCACTGGATGTATTCTTGCAGAAATGTATGCTGGCAAACCTATAATGCCTGGAAGAACAGAGGTATAGTTCCGCTTATCTTCTGCTACTACAGTGTTGTTCACAGTCTGTTCTACCCTGCTGCATTTAGTTTAGGCCATAACGTTTTGTTTTATTCTCTCATGATTAAGATGGTACAATTTAATGGCTAGGTTCTAGCATAACATATTATAAGCGGCTAGTAAATCTTTTTTCTCCACTCTTTCAGGTGGAGCAGTTGCATAAAATATTTAAGCTATGCGGTTCACCATCAGAAGATTACTGGAAAATCTCAAAATTGCCACATGCTACCATTTTCAAACCACAACAACCATATAGACGATGTGTAGCAGATACATTTAACGAGTTTCCTCCTTCAGCTTTGTCACTCTTGGACACCCTTCTTTCTATTGATCCAGCAGATCGTGGAACTGCTGCTGCTGCTCTTAAAAGTGAGGTATGTGTATGTATGCATGTATGACTTGCTCAATCACCAAAAAAAACTTGAATTTTACATTCTGTTATAAGGTGGTACTATACCCCTGCCATTTATTTTTTTAGTAACTGCTTACAAAGAAGGAACTTGTATTCATGAATATACATCAATAATATTTCCTCGGCTAAATACAATTTTTTTCTTCTCTACTTGTGTTTTTGGTTATGTTCCAACCTATATATACATATCATGCTGCACTTGGTGTCCATATGAAATTTCTATGTCATTTCTAATGTCAATCATTATTGTATATCTGTTTCTTGGTTTGCTTTCTTTCTTGTAAACTAATATTTAGGACTCCAATTACCTACTTTTGTTGCCTTGCCCATAAGCTTCATGTTAAATGATATCGAAAATTGATGTGCTAGATTTGTTTTCTGATGTTAGAACTCTGACTTTGTATAAGCTGGTTAAAAATCAAATATGTGTATTTTTTTAGTAGTGGAAAAATATGCTTTTATTGGTCAAATAAGGGGAAAATGGTTTAATTATAATTTCAGTTAATTAATTATAATTTCAATTAATAAGGGTAAAGGTAGTGTTTTATATGTTTCTGTCACATATCTAATTTCAATTAATAAGGGTAAAGGTAGTGTTTTACATGTTTCTGTCACATATCTAATGTTTAGCAATTATGGTCATTTCATTCTTACAACGAATGTCGGTTATTTTGCAGTTTTTCATGACAAAACCACTTCCTTGTGACCCTTCCAGTTTGCCAAAATACCCCCCAAGCAAAGAATTTGATGCTAAAGTTCGTGATGAGGAAGCTAGAAGGTACGTGAAACTTTTTCCCCCTTCTCTTGCATGAACAGTCGAATGCACACCTACATATTTAGATATTTGTTTTGTTTCATAGCTATCATCATCATCTAATAACCTAAGCTGAAGACCTTGAAATGATGTAAGATTCGCTTTTTGCTCTATGATGATTTCAAACATAACACCTGCATAATTTATGTGACACTTTCTGGGTTCTCGTAATTATGTCACATCTCTCTCTTCGCATTGAGCTATCATTTTATTGGAAATAAAATTTGGTTGCGTTACATTTTACAATATTATGCACACTATTATCATATCCTGTGTAATGTGAATACCTTGCATGCGGAAAATTATCACCAGTGTTATGCAAATCTTTCTAGGTGTGCATGCGGATCTCGCCTGGGCACTAGGCGAGGCTTTCCGCCTTACCTAAGCATCTAGATAATTGACTAGGCGAGGTTTGATGTATTGTCTAGACATCCATGTGCTAGTTTTATACATCTAGGAATTTCAGCTCTTGCCTACACGTTTATTTATACAATAGCAATACAGAAATTTTAGGTTTAAGCATATACAATTTTGTTATAAATACATGAGTCTATGTAAACTTCTAATTCCGATTAGTTTTCAATTATTACCCGCATAGACAATCAGTCTCGATTAAACCCACCATCTAGTGTCCACATATCGATTTATACAACAGAAGTTGATTTGACCATTTGATAATTTTTACAGACAAGGAGCGAGTGGGAAGGTGCAAAGGCTTGACCTTGAAAGGAAAGCCAGCAGAGAATCTCGAGCAGTCCCTGCACCACATGCTAATGCTGAACTAGCAGCATCCATGAAGGTACTCCCTCCCTCTCTCACATTTATAAGCACAAGCGGCATTGTATCATAATACACTTGCATGTTTCCTGAAATGCGCACGTATTATTTTCCAGAGTTCAATTACAAGCTCAATTTTGCTTATATCTTATCATTGTTTCATATTTTGTTAACTAAAGACTCCAACAGTTGGTGTTAGGCTACAAGTACAGGGTTTTAAGGTAATGAGATCGAATGACTCAGTGAGACATTTTCCTTTCTTTCAATACATATTCTCTATTCTATGGTAATCAAATACTATAATATATTTACTATATGCAATTGTGATAGGGTAATTTTGCATCGTTAATTGTATCGTCATACTATGATTAGTCTTCTTGCTCACAAATCATGTGTTTTCTTAACTCTATTTTTCTATAATATAATAAGCTTTTTTTCCTTGCCATTTTCTTTTTATTGTTAAGTCTCTCCATCTTGTTTATACATGAAGTAATTTATGTTACTCTGTTTCTATCATACATACAATATTTTTCGTATTAGATAACCAAATTCATGCTCTTTGATCTTCTCTTACCCTCAGAACTGCTGCTTTGCTTAAATTCAATGTTCTTTTTGTTTCATGTCATTGCACTTTTGTTTTCAATTCGCAGCTCACCCAGCTTAGTTGAAACAACCCGCACCCATTAATATTCCCCATAGAGGTCATATGAAGGAATATGGAGCGTTGTAGGTACAAAGAAACTAATCACAAAGACTATGATTCGTAAGACATTATACAGAAACAACGGAAACATTTATTTTTTAACGACTTATTATTCCAAAACAATGCTTTATACAAAATAAGTTTTAATACAATACATATGTTTTACATAATCTCATCTCAAATCAGAGTATTCAATAAAACATTTCCCTCTCAACTACAAATCCAGATCTTCACAAATAAGCTGTCATAAAATGGAGTTATGTACACTAAATAGAAAGAAGATAAGATCTCTAACATTAATTCTTCCAAGCTGCTTGTGTTAATCAATCCCTGACCTGTGAGCCTAATGAGGGACATAAAAAGGAAGAAAGATGAGTGGGTTAGACATAAAGTTTGGTGAATGATGTAATTAGTAGCATGATCGAGTAATATAGAGAAATATATCAATAATAGTTCTAGTGTCAGATAGGGTAAACGTTTGTGCACAAGTACAGAGGATAAACATACTAGAAAGTTGTACAAGGAAATATACTTGAACCATACAAGTAAAGGTTTGTTCGATTGTTTGCACTTTCTCAACTACTATATTTAATAAACGCGATTAGGATAATTTTTTAATACTACCTATCGATCGACTTTATCGTATCAATCTATCATCTCACATGGTAAATATGCCACTATGGATCTAATGTTATATCATACTCAATAATCCATCAGCAAAGACATAACTAATTGTTTTTGTATGCAACAGTGGCTTATTTTTCCTCGTTGATGTCACCACACACTCAGACACTGTCGAAATGCACGTCTGTTGGCCCATTATTTACCCAAATCAGCATAAGCATGTCCAGCCTCCACCACTACCTTTTGTCTAGCCTCCACCACTACCTTTTGTGAGACCATCAATGATAGAACTGAAAGGGAATGTTGCTGGTATGGATTCTAGCAAACAAATATTTCTAATTTGTGCTCCTGCCTGGTCCCCTTTGATCTGGATCTTATTTATCGACCACTTATTTTTCCTAATCAACCCTTGCTGCTTGAACGGACCACTACTATTGCATGCTTACTAAACTAAATCTCATTTTCATTAACTTTTTCGATTATAAGCCTCATGTTATAATTTTATTGCAAATCCATATTAATTTGCTTATTTCAGTTAATTACTTAGTAATTACAGATCTATACCTTTTGCACCTTTTTTTGTGTGTGTAAATTTAGTCCTTTTTCTTTTAATCCGTGTTTGCACATTTACTATTTTATTTCTATTTTTCATGTGCAAAATAAAAGGATTAAATCAGTCGTCAAAAAATTAATATTTACAGATCTAGGCATGTTTTGGGCATTAACCAAAAATAAGTGTAGAGACTGTAAAATAACTGATATGCATAAAAAACTGAAAAATGGAAGAAGACTGGGAGGCTATCTCACACAACTTTAATAAAAAGAAAACTGTAAGAAAAAACCGAAAAATACTTGTAGAAAATATCATACAGAAAAAGAACTTACATAAGCACTAGCTTACAAATAACTATTTAAATATTATAAGAAAAAAATGTAAGAAAACTGTAGAAAGAACTACAGAAAAGTCTACAACTACTATAAATCCTATTTTCCTAAATTATCAAAAGTCTGTGATTACACACTCATCTGTGGTTCTAAGCTTTCCTCCGTGACCTCTGTAAATCTGGTCTCTAGTAGGATTACATAAATACTTATTTTATAAACCCTTTATGTAGAAAGATTTAGGTTAGGTCCGTTTTAAAAGAAAAAAATTGTGTTATGAGGAATTAGCTAGCTCTAGAGGTCTATTTATAGTGTAGTCTAGGAATCTCATTTTAGGGAATGTGGAATATGGATCTTAAGACAAGACTAACACTAGAGGGGCGGGGGATGAATGGTGTTTTCAAGGATTTTAAGAAAATCTAAAACTTATATGATCTACTATATGAATTACACACTACAGAGATGATCACAGACACAATCAAACACAAACACAGAAACAGATAAATATAAAATGCAGAGAAGGAAAGAACACACCGGATTTTATACTGGTTCAGGTTACTTCTACGTCCAGTCCCAGGCAACGTTGGATTGTGCAGAGTTTTATTACTATATCAATAACCAAGTACAATCCCTTTGATTTCCCGGTTACAAGGTTAACATCGCTCCAAAACCCTTGATTTCACGGCTACAAGATTACCACCGCTTCCTTTCCTTGATTTCAAGGCTACAAGGAAACACCTTTTCCCAAACAATCCTAAATGATTACAACAACCCTATAACTCAGCAATTCAATTCAGAGAATAATGAGTAGAGAGTGAGAAGAGAAGTTTTATGTAATTAGAATAGAAATCGGCAGAATAGAAGTGTAGAAATCAATAAAATAAGAAATATTAATGGAGAGATGAAGAGAGGTGAAGATGGAGAAGAAGAATTGTAAAAAAAAAATTCGAATTCAACCTCTATTTATAAGATTTGAAAGGTTGCAACACTTCTGGAACGTTACAAATAATGAAAAGACACTTGCTTTGAAAATTGAAAATACGACAGATGTATGTCGACATAGCAACATATGTATGTTAACATATGTTCTTTAAAAATTTGAATTTTGAATATTTTCAAATGTTTAACTATATATATAATTCTGAAAATTCTTGATTTAAAACTTGGTGATATAAATGAGTATTATAAAGTATAAATTCATATGAAAACATAAACATATATTATAAAATCATATGTATAAAATTATAAAGTTTAAAACTATATAAATATAACATTATAAAACTATATAAACTTATATATATTAAACTAAAAACTTATATTTGAAATCATAAGTAAGATAGAAAAACAATTTGAATTTAAAATTTGAATTTAAAATTTGAATTTTGAAAATTAGAAATTGAAATTTGAAAATCATAATTTGAACCTGGAGTGCTATTCATAGTCTTACATATAGGGTGCGTTCTCGGCGAACGGAAACAGGATATTTGAGCGGGGAATGTGAGCGTGATACTGTAGCGAACGAGGAATGTGTTTTTAGCTGCGAACGGGCTATTTGAGCGTGGTATCTGAACGGGGTATTTAATTGTTAAATTAATGGTTTTGATTTAATTTATGTACTGATTTTTAATTGGACCGTCAAATCTACTTAGCGAATGTGTTTTTACCATGTTAAAAAAAATGAAAAATTACATTAAGCATTAACAAATAGTCTACATTAGGCATTAAGCATTAATAATGCAGTGTACAACAAAACACTAAAAATTTGGTTGAAGGTGGGACTTGATCTCTGGTCTCTCTCCAACAAGCCATGTGCACTTACTAAGTTATGTTTACTTTTAATTCTCAGTGAGAACAGACAGATTAATTACCTTGCGTCAGACGCGTCCGACGCCATAGGTATAATTTCCAGCGTTCGAAAATCGTGGCATTTGAACGGAGTAAAACTCGTTGGCGTCCGACGCGTCGGACGCGACTGAAAACCTCAGCGTGGCATTTTTTGGCTGCGAACACACCCATAAACTAGACTCTATTACCATATTTGTCTTGTACTCTTGAACTCTTGATTTCTTGATTATTCATGAGTCTTGAATCTTCTCTGAATTCCGAATCTCTAAAAATATAGTCTTCAGTATCAATTCATGTATACAGATCTTGCATATATGTGTGTATATATTTTAGACTTAAATGTTAGTATGTATTTTATAATCAATGATAATTGAAATAAGATTGTTGCCATCAAAACTCCATTCTTCAACAATCTTCCCCTTTTTGATGATGACAATCTTAGCTTATAAAATGTTTATAACTGTTGATTCTGATCCTTCTAATACTTCCTCTGTCAATATGAATCTTATACACTCTCCTTAAACTAAGTCTATATTTTATAATTTCTCCCCCTTTGTCATTATAAAAAAGAAATTTTAAAAATACTCCCCCTAAATCCTATGCTCATCCATATATTATAATTTGTGATTAGTGGAAAACAGAGAGAAGGACAAACTTAACAAAAATTTTGGTGGAAAGTTTAGAATATAAAGAGAATGACAAATGTTAGTGTAAATGGGAAAATGATAGTGGCCCCCCTGAGTTCCACTTTAGTGTAAATGTGTCCTCCATAATTTTGAAACTTTCCATACTTTCCACCATTTTTTTTTGCAAAATTTGTCCTTTAAAAGAAAATCCTCTTGTGATTATATACCAAAATACTTAATGTATACGACTCCCCCTAATTTCATGCCTTTATAACAAACTAATGAAGTGCTTATGAAATATAAAGTAAGCATTAAATTAAACATTGTTTTTAATACAAACGATACACACCGAAGCAAATTACACAAAACGACTACACACATATTTTACCGATTAAACGAATAAACAAAATGAAACCTAACTTCTAATTGTTCTTTACGATAATGGACTTATGGATTGGACAATTGGGGTAATGGAGATAAAATTCTCTATTTTGTTCAATTATGTTTCCTTCTCGATCGAAAGAAACTTCCCCAGCGCATACGACTTGATCGTCCTCGTCCGTGCCTCCTTGTTTAATTTGCTCTTGATTCATCCGTATTTGAAGTACTTGAACCCCAGCGAGCATTTGGAGAGCATACTCCATTTTCTCTTCCAATTTGATTATACCAGAGAGGATAGAACATTGAAATGGACCTTCGGATGGTCCAACAGATGATTCAGGGTTAATTTGGTTATTATAATCAGTGGAGGCAATGATTTATTTTGGTTTTGAGTTTTTATAGAATTGAAATAGGAGTATAGAAGAATATTCGAAGTGGAGAGTTTAAATGGTTATTGTAACTAACTTTTGGTGGTAATTAATTTTTAAAATTTGGCAGTTATATGTCGACATAGGGATATATGTGTGTCGACATATTTGCACTTGATTTTATTTTTCTATTTTTTATTGTTATTCTTATATATATTAATATATTTAATTACTCGAGTTAACTTAATGAACAAATACCTAATTCTCTTCTAAATTTAGTAGACGTTGTTTCGTTTAATGGTTTCGTTAATATATCTGCTATTTGTTTATCTGTTTTTGTAAATTCGAGTGAAATTTTCTCTTTATTTACGATATCTCTTAGAAAATGATGTTGTATATCAACATGTTTAGTCCTTGAGTGATGAGTTGGATTTTTAGATATATTTATAGCGCTCGTATTATCACAATATATTGGTGATTTATTTACTTTTAATTCAAAATCATTTAGAGTTTGTTGCATATATATCACTTGTGAACAAGCCAAAATAGTAGATATATATTCTGCTTCAGTTGTTGGCAACGATACGGTATTTTGCTTTTTACTAAATCACGAGACTAATGAATGTCCTAAGAAGTGACATGTTCCACTAGTACTCTTACGATCGATTTACACCCCGCATAATCAGCGTCACGATAAGAAATTAAACCAAACAAATCATTCTTAGGATAAAATAATTCATAGTCTGATGTATGTTTTACATATCTTAGAATATGTTTTACGACTTTTAAATGTGTTTCCTTAGGTTGCGATTGATATCTTGCACAGAGACACACTATGCATTATATCTGGTCTATTAACGGTTATATGCAATAGCGATCTTATCATTCCTGTATATGATTTTTGATCAACATCCTTTGATGTATCATCTTTACAAAATGCTATATTAGTTGCCATTGGTGTTGGTCTCCCATTAGTTGTTAAATTATATTTATTATATCTCTTGCGTGTTTTTCTTGATTAATAAATATTTCATTCTTTAATTGACGAATTTGTAAGCCTAAGAAGAATGTTAGTTCTCTCATATGACTCATCTCAAATTCTTGGGTCATTATATCTGAAAATTCTTTACTCATCTTATTATTTGTCGATCCGAAGATTATATCGTCAACATATATTTGTACTAATTGTATATTTATATTATTTCTTTTAATAAACAAAGTGTTATTTAGTTTTCCTATTTCAAAGTTAGATTGTAATAAGTAATTTCTTAATCTATCATACCAAGCCCTAGGAGCCTATTTTAATCCATATAATGCTTTCTTTAACTTATATACATGATTTGATAATTTTTCATCTTCAAAAAGAGGTGGTTGTTCTGCATATACGTCTTCTTTAACAAATCCGTTTAGAAAAGCACTTTTAACATCCATTTGATATAATTTAAAATTATTATGATTTGCAAAGTCTAGTAATATCCTAATTGCTTCTAATCTAGCTACGGGGGCAAACGTTTCATCGTAATCTATTCCTTCTTCTTGAGTATAACCTTGTACTACTAATCGTGCCTTATTTCTTATGACATCACCGTGTTCATTCATTGTATTTTATAAACCCATTTAGTTTCTACGATCGTTTATCCTCTGATCTAGGAACAAGTTCTCATACATCCTTCCGAGTAAACTGATTCAATTCCTTTTGCATAGCAAGGATCCATGAATCATCAGATGATGCTTCGTTTGGATTCTTAGGTTCAATAGTTGAAATAAATGCAAAATTACTCATATTATTTAATTGATTACAAGTCCTAACTACAGAATCAATATCTCCTAAGATATTTTCTACAAATCTAATTCTTTTATTTGGTTGACTATCTTCATTGTTTGTTTCCTTAATCTCATTTTCACATTCATCTTCTTTGTGTTGTGTTGTATTTTAATAGTTTTCGTCAAATGATACGTTTAATGTTTCTTCTATAGTATTGGTTCTTGAATTGAAAACTCTATATGCCTACTTCTCTCTGAATATCCAATAAATATTCCTTTATCGCATTTCAAGTTAAATTTATCTAAATTTTCTTTAGCATTAAGAATAAAACATTTACTTCCAAATAATTTAAAATATGATGCTTTTGGTTTCTTATTATACAAAGTTCATATAGTGTTTATGAGTTAAGGGTCTGATTGAAATTCTATTTAAATATAACAAGTTGTTGCAATTGCCTCAGCCCAAAAAATTCTTGGTAAGTTACTATCGGATAACATAGTTCTCGCACACTCTTGTATCGACCTATTTTACGTTCAACTACTCCGTTTTGTTGAGGGGTCTAAGGAATGAAAAATTATGCCTTATTATTCCCTTTTGATTACAAACGTTTTCAAAATTTTCATTTTCGAATTCTCCACCGTGATCACTACGCATTGTTTTAATTTTTAAGGATAATAAATTTGAATTCTTTTAGCAAATGTTTTTAATTGATCAAAAGCATCACTTTTATTTTTGAGAAATAATGTCCAGGTAAATCTATAAAAATCGTCGACTAGTACGTAAACATATCTATTGTGATTTATTGATTGAGTTTGGGATGGACCAAATAAATCCATATGAATTAACTCTAATGATTCGAGGTTGTAATTTCTTCTTTTGATCTAAATGAACTTTTTAATTTTCCGAACTGACAAGCGTCGCATAAATTATTAACTTTAAATTTCGTTTTGGGTAATCCTCTAATAAGACATAGATTATCGTTGGAGATTTTCATACTCAATATATAAATATTTTTCTTTCTATCTCCTTCGAATATTGCTTTTGAATTCATATCTTATATAAAACATTCATCTTTCTCAAAGTTTATTTTATAGCCTTTATCGCAAAGTTGACTTATACTTAGTAGGTTGTGTTTTAGATTCCCAACTAATAAAACATCAGAAATAGTAGGAGTTTCAGAATTACCGACATTGTCGATGCCAACAATATATCCTTTAGAGTTATCACCAAAGTTGACCATTCCACCGTCTTCATATACATGATTATTTAGTATTTCTGGATTTCTCGTCATATGTCTCGAACATCCACTATCCAGTATCCATTTGTTCCTTTTGATTTACACTATTTGTTCACCAGAATTTGAATTCTCAACAGTCATGTAACACCATTTTGGAATTTGAATTTTCAACAGCCACATCACCCATCTTTTCAAATTTGAATTTTTAATAGCCGTATAACACATCTTTTCCTGTTTTGGACAATATTTCAGTAAATCACTTGAATTCTCAACACAATTGAATGCAGACTCTTTCAACATTGATGCAATGCATGAATTGATACTAGCGTTAACAATCATTTCAAAATTTGTCATTTAATATTTTAAATCAGATTACGAACTTTTTGAAAAACCTGGCTCTGATACCAATTGTTAGGGAACACGGAATATGGATCTTAAGGCACGACTAACACTAAAGGGGGGTTGAATGGTGTTTTCAAGGATTTTAAGAAAATCTAAAACTTATATGATCTACTATTTGAATCACACATCACAAAGATGATCACTGACAGAATCAAACATAGAAACAGATAAATATAAAATGCAGAAAAGGAAAAAACACACCGGATTTTATACTGGTTCAGATTACTTCTACGTCCAGTCCCACGCAACGCTGGATTGCACAGAGTTTTATTACTATATCAAAATCCAAGTACAATCCCTTTGATTTCCCTATTATAAGGTTAGTACCGCTCCAAACACCCTTGATTTCACGACTACAAGGTTACCACCGCTCCCTTTTCTTGATTTCTGGGATACAAAGAACATACCCTTTTCCAAACAATCCCAAATGATTACAACAGCCCTATAACTCTTAGCACTTCAATTCAAAGAATAATGAGTAGAGAGTGAGAAGAGAAATTTTATGTAATTAGAATAGAAATCAGCAGAGTGAAAGTGTAGAAATCAATAAAATAAGAAATATTAATGGAGGGATGAAGAGAGGTGAAGATGGAGAAGAAGAATGGTTAAAAAATTCGAATTCAACCCCTATTTATAAGATTTGAAAGGTTGCAACACTTCTGGAGCGTCACAAATAGTGATAATACACTTGCTTTGAAAATTGAAAAAATGACAGTTGTATGTCGACATAGCAACATATGTTTTTTAAATATTTGAATTTTGAATATTTTCAAATGTTTAACTATATATATAATTCTAGAAATTTTTGAAATAAAACTTGATGATATAAATGAGTATTAGAAAGTATAAAATCATATGAAAACATAACATATATTATATAATCATATTTATAAAATTACAAGGTTTGAAACTATATAAATATAAAATTATAAAACTATATAAACTTACATAACTTATATTTGAAATCATAAGCAAGATAGAAAAACGATTTGAATTTAAATTTTGAATTTTGAAAATCAGAATTTGAATTCTGAAAATCAGAATTTGAATCTGGAGTGCTATTCAGAGTCTTACATATAAACTAGACTCTATTACTATATTTGTCTTGTACTCATGATTTCTTGATTACTCATGATTCTTGAATCTTCTCTGAATTCTGAATATATTGAATCTTCAAAACCGTACAGTCTTCAATATTAATTCTTGTATACAGATCCTGCATATATAAATATATGTATATATATTCTAGACAAATGTTAATATATATTTTATAATCAATGATAATTGAAATAAGGTTGTTGTCATCAAAACTCCTTTCTCCAATATCTTAGACCGTTGGAATTCTAAAATAAAGACCACCTACGTCACTCAATTAATCACAACCCTCTAATTTTAAAGTCAACCACATCGGCCTAAATTTTAAAATTACGTGTTCGCTACTTACCTGGATGTAAATTGCACCCAGGCGACTATGTGGGTCGATCCAACCCAAAGTGGGTCGACCCCATGCTAACTTTTTTTTTCCTATTTAATTCTGATTTATTCGTCCAACTTCTTTCTTTAATACCTTCTTCATACTGGATTGGATTTTGACAAGTTATGTATGAAAATTGACCAGAAAATTGCAACTGACACAATGGAAAAGGTTTCATAGCCAAATTCGAATATATGTAAAAGTTATTTTTTAATTGCTTTCTATTTTCAAAATTAATCCATTTATAGTAAATTCGTAACTCGTTCTCCTTTATTAATATTACGTAACTTCCAATAAACTCATTGATATCTGACTTAATTCCTGTTTTAATACGAGCGTTACTCCTTCAAATTCAAATGTGCATGCTAACATTTATGAATTAAATTTTTTTTATTTGATTTTAATGTTATGGTTATAACGTTAGTCTTTAATTCCTCAATTTACTCTTTTTATAACGTTACTGGGAACGTTTTCCATTAATTTTATTTATTACCTTTAGGGTTGTAAATGGGTCGGGTCAAGTCGGGTTCGAGTTGATTTATAAATGGGTCGGATCAATATGTTTATTAAACGGTTTTTCCCTACCCTGAACCCGACCCGTTTATAAACGGGTTGACCCGATTCGACCTATGTAACCTGTTTAACTAAATGAGCCGTGTCAGGTTTACCCGTTTGACCCATTGACAAATATTGCACACTAATATAAACAACAAAAGTACCAAATCACCAACAGGCAGTAGTATGTATAATCACAAACAAGCAACAAGTTACAAAATCACCAATAGGCAACAAGTAACAAAATCTCCAACAGACATCATATATATAAAGCATGAAATCACCATATCTAAAAACCATTCTCCATACATAATATACGAGCATACTGCATAGATAAAAGACAAAAAGTATGGAAAAGGTATAGTTGTTGCAAGTTAAATATGACTAACAACATACAATAATAAATTAGTGAAGTATAACAACTTACACAACAATATATGAGCATACTGATTACTGCATACATAAAAAACTAACACTAACAACATACATAAAAGACTAACAATATGAAAGAGATACAATATATAATCGGGTTTGGCTGGTCAAAAATCAGGTTAGCGGGTCAACCCTAAGCCCACCCGTTTATAAACGAGTCAAATTCGGGTTGACCCGAAAATGATCCGCCAGCTAAACGAGTCAGGTTAACTGTTAATATCAGTGCGGGTTTCGGGTCGGGTAGGAAATTGGCAGCCCTAATTACTTTGTAACATTGTTTTTAAAAATCTTAAAATCCTACGATTTGAATTTCGTTTCAAATCGAATCTCTCCCTTTACAATTTGATTTATATTTCGATTCAAGCCCGGCTAATACTGCAATTTGGAAAAATCGTTTGATCTAAAATAATACTTTTTGATCTAAAATAATACTTTCACTATAGTTATATTTGGATCTACAATTTCAATTCTAATTATTTCCATATATAGAATAAAATCAGAACAAGAGAGATTTTGGAAAAATCGTTTGATCTAAAATAATACTTTTTGATCTAAAATAATACTTTCACTATAGTTATATTTGGATCTACAATTTCAATTCTAATTATTTCCATATATAGAAGAAAATCAGAACAAGAGAGATTTTTTATTTATTTTTGGCTTAGACGAAGAAGTTCAATCATCAAAATTAATTTCAAAGTCTATTCGAACTTCAAAATAAAGATCTATTGAATCCAGGATTTACGATTTGAATCCTGTTTTAATTTAAATTTTGAATTTTACGATATATGATTTGAATCTCATTTTGGAAACCTTGCCTTGTAACGTTATATTTTCATAACGTTTACTTTTAATAACTAAATATATTAATTAATTATTCTTAAATTTCGAGTTGTTACATTAGTACTTTTGGTTTGGTTTAATTCTGTAGACCCATTAGATAGGAAAATTTAGTCCGTTTGTTCTCATGGCTTTTCAGTTGTGATATCGTATAATTTTTATAACTATACAATTACTTTTCATAAATTAAGCATCTCGTTCACTCCCTGCTACTGGTATTTGATCCTCCACTAACGGCTTTATCTCCGATTTAGCTTTATCGCTACTTTCCCCTATTCTCCTAATGTGCAATTAAACCTGTTGCTGCTTTGTCAAAAACATATTTATTGCTGTATGGAGTTACCAATAACTTTACTTGATCGGTACTGTTTTGATATTTTTGATACTTCTTAAGAATTTCACTGATTGATCTATATTTGCTGATCATTGAAGAAATGGCAAGGTCAAGGTAAAAATACAAGAAGCAGCAGTGAGAAATTTAGTATGCATCAAGAAGAAATTGCTTCTGGGTTTCCAATGGAACCACCTAGACAAGTTCCACGTATGGAACCAATCGAAGATTCCAAATTTCAGTATCCGCATAGATCTTCTCATTCTGGGCCTTTGATCAATCGAAGTCAGTGGTCCAAGTCTAGAAAACATGATGATTCTACTCCTAAAATATCAGCCACATCAAATATATCAACATTATCAGGTTTTTTGGCAGCAACGAAAAATCATATCTCTGACAATGGTGGTCAGAGAAATTCTCACAGAGTGTCTGAATCTTGTAACGATTCATCAGATACAGGAAGAAAATATGGGCAGTTGTATCATAAGCATATAACTTCAGGATCTCAGAGGAGAGATGATAGATGTACCAACAAGGATAATCCACTGGTGAGTTCTATACCTGTATATTGGGGATTTTTATTTTGGCAACTCTTGCATTGATCTAGATATATTTCCATTGCGTATGTAGTAACCAATGCTGCACATAGTAGGTAAACTGATCGACAAGGCTGATTGTCAACCCAAATAGTTTGTTGTATGCTGACAACCTGTTTGACACAGGGAGATGGTTGCTATAGTTGATTTGTAGGATTACTTTCTGCAATAAAATGGAGTTATATCGTATTATTTATTAGCTTTCTGATGTTACCAAAGTGATGGTAGTCTAGTTATTATACTGTAATATCTATTTATTGGACTTTCTATGCTTCAGGGGTATGAAGCTGCAGGAAACAAAATCCATTATTCAGGGCCACTGATAAGGCCATCTGGCAATGTGGATCAGATGCTAAAAGACCACGATCGTCAAATCCAAGAAGTATTCAGGAGGTCCCGCCTTGACAAATCCAAAGGTAGAAAAAACCAAGGCGAAGGAAACCCAAACAACGCTAGACCTTTCGATCTCGGTGTAGTTCCTGTGTATCCATCTAGTCGAGGCGTAGCCCCAGTTTTCACTTCTAGTCGAGGAGGCCCTGTCCAGTAATAAGACGGTTGCCCACTAATGTAATTTATGATTCACGAAAATGTACGTTTGCATGTATTTTGTATGTGAACAAGTGTTATGTATAGAGCCTAGCCACCTATTGTCCGTCTAGCATGAAACTTCTGAGAGGAAAATTAGTCTGTTGTAATTGAGCAGTATGTTTTGCTTCCCTAATGAAAATTATTCATTTCCATTTCCTTTATCAAACAATAAGACTACAGATTATCATGTTTATTCATTACATTGCTACGATTCAAGAAACCCGGTCATTCGAAGAATCGAATTCCTGAAATCCTTCATGCGGCGTCCTCTGAGCGCCTCTACCTGCCCGATCACCACATCATCAATTTTTTTCAGTGCTGCTAAATGTGGAGGTATCATCTTTCCAAAAAATTCCTCTTTGTTATTGTCATCATCGTTATCAAAATACCTAAATGCTTTGTTCCATGAATATACGTCACCATTGATATTTCTGCTAACAATGCTAATCGGTTCTGAAGCTGCAGTCTTCCTTTCTTGATCAGAGTCAGAGTATCCTCTTCTCCATTTGGAATGACTGCTGATGGTTGCTTGGTTGAACCGTGTGCAGCAAACTTCGTCTATTACTTCAGGCCACAGTACGTCAATTTCTTGAAACTCTTCCATTTTGCTATTGAATATATTTTAGATATGTATGTATTTTTGATCCTATCAACAAAGAATGAGTGGTTATATATGTACGTTGGGTTAGGAGGGAATGGAAGAATTGAGCAAGTAACATTGGTTGCTTGGAATGCTAATTATATTGAGTGATGCTTAAACTTGACGCGTGTTTAATTTTATATGTAGTTATGTGTGTACAAACGTGCTTTTGCTTTCACGTTTCAATCAACCTGTTTGATCTTTTTTTATTTTCTGGAGTTGAAAATGAGTTGCAGGAATCTTGTTTCAGAAACTGAAGCGAATGGGGTTGAGCTCACATATGCTTGTTTTATATTATTTGTACTCATAACCGTTTATTTACGGGTAACTTGGATTCCAAACAGAAGTTGGCGGCTACTTTGATTATTGGGGTGTATGTGCGCTGGATGAATTATGGACTCATGGTTGTTCGAATGCCAGGTATGCACAATTTCATTTTTTAATTCTAGCGTGATTTATAGTTTCCATATAGTCTAAAATTGCAGCAATAAATTTGTAGGAATGTCCGGATATGGAAGTGTTTTATTTTACTCCATTTTTCCGCGTTCCAAATGGTCTTATCTGAAGAATAATAACTGTTTAAAAGTTAAAACCAACGAGTATACTCTACATTTTGCTGCGGTGGTTTACACTAAATAAAATTTGGCATACATCTTCTAATTTAGTAAGCACCGAGCAACAACAACAATACGACATACGACATTGTCCGACAATCTACCAAACATATATCTTACCTTTGTTTGAAATTATATCATGTGGCGTCAGGTAAAATATAGTAAGGCACAAAAATTACACAGCCACATTGAAGAATGAGTTATAAGAAGTGTATTCTATGTAAAACAGACATTGCTATTCTAGCCGAAATAATAGCCATCCGAAACACCATTACTAATCATTATAAAACATTTCATTATAGCATCATTCATATAAAACATTTCATTTTTCTGTCATTGTAGCATCATTCATATAGAACATTTCATTATATAAATGCTAATTTTTTATCATCATAATCACCATTACTGTTATTATCGTATTATTCGAAAACCAAGTTTTTTCATAAATTTAACCTTGGATTTCTTTCTTGAATTTCTTTTAGACTTTTATCTTATCTTGCTTCAATTTATGATTTACTAATCATTAACTGGTTGCTAAAACTGCAATTGTGAATAATGAATTAGAAGTAGTTTAACCGACTTCAATGTTTGCAAATTGGACAAATCCATAAATTGTTTTAGACATACACGTAAATAATGAAATGAAAATTTGGCGATCTAGTTATACCATACGGTTTTAATTTGACAGACGTGTTTATCATAAATTTTAGAATATACGTATACTGTGACAATCCACATCTTGGAATGCACTGTTTAAATCCTAAAATGATGTTCGAACTCACGGCATGCTAGGAAGTACGAGTAACTGATGTTTTGGAAAATTACAAGTACATAGTCTATTTAAGTTTAAAGCATTGGACATTTTAGATCTCACAAGGAAATAAAATGTAAATACTCAAAGTAAGAATCAAATTAATATTTTATCTATAATATTATCTCTAAATAACAACATAAATTCCAACAGATAGAATGATATAACATAAAATACATGGCAAATACCTGTAAGCAATGTTTTGTAACCATACCGTGAGTCAAACCGTGAGGACTTAGGGTCCAAGGTTTTGAAAGTCTGACCGGACGAATCGTCAAGAACCACACATGCTTGTTAATTGTGAAAATATGAATAATCAAGTTTTATGTGTACTCAAACAAATAAATAAAAAATAAATAATAAAGTTTGAAAGTTATCTATTTGTTCACTTACATTAATAAATTTCATGATGTAATTAAATAGCAAGGGCACAAACAAACACACAAGTTTTTTAGAATGAATCGGTAAAGTTTACGGTTTAGATGTTGGAACAATTATGGTTTTTTAAAATATTTTGGTTGTTCTTTTCAAAACAATACAAAAGATGAAATGATCGAAGAGAATTACACAACAAGAAGTAGAGAAAAACAAAAAACCGTGGTTTAACCTTGTAAAATTGAAAATTGGATCGTTGGTTTTAAGATCTGACCAGGGTTCATGCATGAATGAGGTATGATTGAGTTCCGCATCATGATGGTCCAAGATTCAGGGTTATTCGAGGTCGTACCGCGGTACGGTCGGGTTATGAAAACACTTCCTGTAAGTAGTGCAATCATGAAATTTTAGTCTCCTCCTTCACATATTGTGTCATGGCCAAGTCATTTATTGGTTCATTTCTTGTAATGGGGTATAAAAGTGGAAGAAAAATGAGTAGGCCGACAAATTATATTACTAATAGCAACTCCAACAGAGAGTAATTCATACCTGTAATCAGTAATATTTGGTTGAATTTTTCTCCAACAGATGTTGGGTAACGTAATATTCAGCCAAATATTACAGAGCCAATTCTAAATCCTGAATTGACCACGCACGTCGATTTTAATGGCGCGTTATGAAGCGCGCTGGTTTTTTCAGCGTGCGCTGCCGACACAATCGGCACGCTTCATAAAGCACCGGTAAAAACGGCGCTGTTCCACCTTAACACTTTACACCGTATAATATAGCTTTAGATTTTAATAATAGTTAGTTAATAACACATACAAATACAATATAACACTTATGCTAAATAAATAACTAAATCATCATTACTGCATAAATTCGTGCAATCATAAAATAAAACTCGAGTTCGGACAAGAAAACATCATAATAAGGGCATTAAGATAACTAATTAACGCCAAAGAGGCTCTAACATAACTAATTATCGTCGTAGTGGTTACATAAATGATTCAGAAGGTCTTTTTGCAGCCTGTTATGGATATTTGTGCATCTCTAAACATAATCCGACAGTACAAAAGAATGTTGAATTTCTTTTCTTTTATTTGTGTGTTTTGTCAGAATACATCAGGTGGTTACGATGCAGCTTCGTATTCGTAGTGGCGTTGTCCGTCATCCATATCTCTTTCATCTCCTATGATCATGTTGTGTAGAAGAATGTATGCAAACATGATTGTAGACATCTTTTTCCTAGACCACAACCGACATGGATTACTTATCATTGCAAGTCTAGCTTGTAAACCCGAATGCTCGTTCTACATCTTTTCTTTGTCCCTCCTGCATCGCCGCGAATTTGGCTTGTTTAGGAGTCGATGGATTTTGACATGTTTTAACAATGGTGCTCCATTTCGAGTAAATGTCATCACCTAGGTAATAACCATGGTTGTAAGTATTTTGGCCAATGGTAAATGTTAAAGGAGGTACCTGACCTTGAGCAAGATCATTGAACATATGAGATCTTTGTATAACATTTAAGTCATTATTCGAACCTGGCATTCCGAAAAAAGCATGTCATATCCACAAATCGTACGTTGCTACAACTTCCAAAATGATGGTTGGTCGCCTTCCTTTGCCGTTGTATGCGCCTTGTAATCCCTTATGGTAGTTCTTCCATTCCCAATGCATACAGTCCATACTTCCTAACATGCCCGACCATGTCCTGCTTTCGTGCATCTCTTTCATTCGCACTATATCAGCTTCGTTCGGAGACCTTGAATAGTACTCTTCGTAGACGTCCACCATAGCCTGACAAAAAATTTCAAGTGTTTCAAATGTCGTGCTCTTCGCAATTCGATATGCATCGTCCAATGCATCTGCAGGAGTGTCATAAGCTAACATTCTCACAACGGTCGTCATTTTCTGTTCATCGGTTAACTCCTGTGTCTTTGACGCATTTTGTTTATACTTAAAGTAATCATTGTTACCTTGTATACCCTCCAATATCCGAAGAAATACATCTCTCTGCATCCTGTATCTTCTACGAAACATACCAGACCCGTAAGTGCAGTTGCCATTGAAGTAAGCTGGCATCAGAGACTCATGGTATGCAACTTGATTTCGGTGTATGAACTTCTTTCCAGGAACCGATCCCCTTCGAGTTGTGGATGATGAATCATTGGCTTCATTGTATATGTCTCGTATTTCTTGTATTTCTTCTGCTTCCTCTTGAAGGATTTCTTCTTCATCCGAATCGCTCTCAAAAGCCACCATGAATTGCATAAAATAGGAATCCATTTTTGTTTGTAAATATGTTTGAGTATGAGATATGGTTTGCAATGTTGTTGTATTTAAGGTATGAGGTATTAGTTATTGTATTGCTTTATTGTTATCTGTGTTACTTTATTAATTTATATGCAGCTTTATTAATTGGAGTGTGTTGTTGTTGGTAACAGTGTATTTGCATTGTGTTGTGTGCAGCTTTATGGGTTGGAGTGTGTTGTTGTCGGTAACTGTGTATTTGCATTGTGTTGTGTGCAGCTTTATTGGCATGAGCGTCCCTTTGTCGATAAGTGTGTTGGTGGAGTGCTTAGCTTTATTGCTTTGATTGTCCCTTGAGATATCTTAGGAGTTAAAGGTGTAGGGTCGTCCCTTAATATAGCTTAGGAGTTAAACTTGTAGGGTTGTCACCTAATATATCTCATGAGTTAAACGGTTGGGTCGTCTCCTAATATAGTTTAGGAGTTAAACTTGTAGGGTCGTCTCCTAATATAGCTATGGAAAAATTTAATTGAATTTATTAATGTGAAAATTAGGCTCAGGTTCCTAATAAGTTTCAAAATTAGGCTCACATCTAGTTCTAAACTTATTATAAATTATGTAACACCCCACATCCATTTTTGTCACTCACTAAGGGAATGCGTTAACTTTCATGGAGTATTATAAGAGTATATAACAGAGTATCACAAGGCACATATATAAAATGGTACTTAAGAAAATTCAAAATTTATTCATTGCAGCGGAAAAGTAAAACATGTTTGGTTACAACATCAAAACCACATACTAGAGTCAAGTACATAAATATCCATCTTGAACGAACTTATTATCATAGTACATAAAAGTAAAATCATAATCCTACTCCAAATAGCCATAATGGAAAAGAGATAAAACTGAGCATTACTTCCAACACTTCTAAGCACTTCAAGAAGAAAGAAATCCAAGTCAAGCTCCACTAATCCCACCCTGAGGAACTGGGGGGAGGGGTAAAGGAAAGAAAAGAGGCGAAACAAAAAAGGTCAGACATAAAATCTGGCGACTCCAGTTATTTTCAGCAAGAAAATAAGTAAATCATTATGACAGGAATAAATTGGATGAGAGATATATCCATGACATAAGGTAAAGCAGGATAACAGGATGAATATAAAGGAATGTCTAGTGTGCTTTCCAAATTTCTTACTTAATTTAATTCTCTGTACCACCTACTAGTAATTCTTATCAAAATGATCCCAATCCAACAACTGGTATCCCTCAGGCGTAACATTTAGTAAGAGGTATCAACCCCATACAATCCTTGACAGCCTACTTGCCCATAATAGATACTAGATGTCCCCACACTACCCCTAATCGATCGGCTTCTAACTTGTAGATACCTGTGCGGGTCCCAGCTTAGGGTGTATCACTCCCTAAGTGGCAACCCTTTGTTGCACAGCTTTATACCTACTGGCGTACAGTGGCTAAATCTTCCAATGCCGGAAACACCTTTTTGCACGCTTAACGAACCCATCGAAACCTGCACTTCTACACCCTCGCTCCTATTTGACCGCTTATAATCAACCCAGTAAGCGTGCCCCAACCCTGCCTAGCTCAGGGTTACCGATACCTCTAAGTGGGTTACTGTCTGAAAAGGGTCCCTACCGCTACTAGGGTTTTTCCTAGAGTTTATCCTAAATCGACTTATATTGGTTTAAGTGTTGTGTATTCGCCCAGTTGACTTAACCCCATCCACTTATCAAATCAATATGTATTATTTGTTAAGCTTGCCTTAACCCTATCCACTTTGTTCATGTAATATTGGTTAAGTTGTCATCTTACACAGGTTAACTTAGCCCCACCCACCTAAGAAGTTTTAGGTATCATATTCATCTATGATCAACATTAATTAGTTATTAATGCACATACCTCTCACATTAGGTCGATTGCTTGTGGTCGTTGGATGTGCCGGGAGGTTCCGGGCAGACTTTTGCCATAAGCCAGACCTAACCTCGTGTCTAAGCATCTTTTAGTTATGCCTAAGATCTCTTGTAACACCCCACCTCCGCCAGGGCCACACTCACGAGTGCTGGCACTAGCTTTGGAGGGGTGTTGTCTAGGTAAACATGCACAGAGATATCACAAGACAGAACATAGATAAATAAATAAGTAAAGCAGCAATAGAAATTTAAAAACCATCATTTCAAAACCAAATAGTCAACTTACATCAAAGTACTTAGTCATTATTTTCCCACTACCACAAGTCTAGAAAACATAAACTGAAAATAACATAAAGTAAACTATCCCCAAGATAGATGTGATGTAGCCATAGCAAGCTCAAGTCCAAACCGTACATGAGCTGTCAAGAAAGCAAGCCAAATGTCCAGGCTAAGCACTAGTGTTCCCTCCCTGAGAACCTGGGGGGGGGGGGACCGATGAAAAGAGGCGAAAGAAAAAGGGTCAGTCATAAAGACTGGTAAGTCCTACCTACTATTAGTATAAAAACTAATAAAGTTAACTAAACATGAGAAACTGAGATGAACATAAAGATGGTAACTAACTGGCATGATAAAAAGATAACAAGGTAGATCAAGTGTGGCATCGCATATACGAGGTTTAGTTTTGCACCAAAAGTACTAGTATTCTATCCCATGTCAAGTATAAACAAGAAATGATCCCTTGGCCCAATATCACGAGATGGCCCAAGTCAAGGTCCAACTACACGGTCTAGTCGATCGGCTCCCTATAAGCCTAACTCGTCGAGTGTCGGTGTCATACGACCCAATCACGGAATGTAGTCAAACTGTGCTAGGTCCACCCTAGGGTGTATCAAGTCATAGGATGCCAACCACTGACACGAATCAAGCACGCACAGTCTAAACCTACTGGTGCCCGTGTCTGCTTTTTCAACTCCGGACTATGTGCACGACCATAGTCCGCCTGAACCTACACCGGCGCACCAACTCAGCCGTCGTTCTGGTCGCTTACAATCAGCCCAGTAATCGTGCCCCACCCTAGCCTAGTCCATAGGGTATCGTGATACATCCAAGAGGGTTACTGCTGAAAAGGACCACGTAACTAGGGTTTCTAACGGGTTAAGTGTGGTTAACCCTATCCAATCATGTATCAAGTTGGTTAAGTGTATCAAAGTGGTTCATGACTTAATCCTAACATGTGGCATTAATTAATTTAATGTACCCAACCTCTCACATTAGACTTTGTTGTGGTTACTGGATATGCCGGGCGGGTCCGGGCAGCTTTGCACCACAACCTAGTCTAACCTCGGGTTTCAAGCGCGATGTGACCAACTTCTCACATTGGGTCCTATTGTTTGTAGCCACTGGATTTGCCGGGCGGTTCCGGGTAGATTTACGCTACAAACTCAACCCAACCTCGAGTTGGCCACTTTATGGTTTTCTACATGTCATGACCATATTCAAGTTTTCAAGCATAATCAAGTTTCATGTCACATTTTAAATCATGTTTTTCATGTCATTTCAAGTTTTCCTAACTACCCATAACGTATTCCCATTCGCACGTAAATTCGCATCAACACAAGTGAATCAAGGAACATAAAAATACGACCAAGGTGGGCATAAGGTGGTAAAGTTGGTCATAGGTTAAACATGATGATATTTGAGGCAAAGGTGTTCATCACAACTAGCATATAGGGTTATTGGCCTCAAAACATGCATGACATCAAACTTAGCAAGTAAACTAGCATGTAGTTCAACATCATAGGCAAAGGTGAAACATGATAATAGTTGACATAGGGTGATAAACTTGTGGGTAGCATGTAGTTCAACATCATATGCAAGTTAACATTAAGGTTATGAGAGGTTTTATGTTGCATTATGCATAACCACCAAATAAAGCTCATAGCTTTCTACCCAAAAATCAAGATGAACGGTACTAGGTTCATGATAGTTCCACAATCATAGATCAAAAGTGTCATAAATGGATCTATGCATACAAATATAGCCCCAAGACAAGTATTACACCAAAAATCTCATTTCAACTTGCTACATGTTCATATTAACTTCATAGTTTAAATCTAAGAGTAGAGTGAGGCTTACAAAGCGTGGCTATGAGAACTAGAAACCAAATAGAACAAGATAGAGACGTTGTAGAAGCTCTAGGAATGATGTAGCAACACTAGAAGCCTTGAGAATAAGTAGCTCCTTTGATTTGATGAAGAAAGATGGCTCCTTTTTGCCTTAGAAGCTCTCAAGATGAAGATGGAGGCCATGATTAGGGAGCATTTTGGCAGAATTTAGTTGTTAGGATGATTTGTGATGGTTTAGGCTAGGTATTAGGGTGTTTTTATAGGTGTAGAGACTAGTTTAGGTCATAGGATTAACCCTAATTTAGATCTGAACCATCAAATCCCGTCACAGGCTAGCTGAGCAGACCAAAGGAGCAAACATGTGCACCAGGGAAAACTTGGCCGACCAGGGAGGTCGACCCCCAGGTCGACACCCCAGTCGACCTGGGGGGAGGAGGGGTGCAGGTCGACTCCCCAGTCGACCTGGGGTAGGTCGGGAAAATTTCCCGTCCAATCTGTTTCTGGCTGGATTCGAATTTCGGGCTGAATTTTGAATTTTCTGAAATCTTCTATGGGCCATATCTTGGTCATACGGACTCCAATTTACGAAATTTCGGACTCGTTTTCAAGCAGAATTTCGAGACGAACGTAATGGCGTAACCCGTTCCCATTGATTCTTAACTTATAATTTAATTCTTCCCTGATTTCTTGTTTTAACATGTTATTAAAAGTTCGGGTTGTTACACCTCTCACATTAGACTGACCGTTTGCGGTTGCTGGTTAGGCCGGTTGGTTCCGGGCAGGCTTCTACCGCAAACGGAGTCTAATCTCGTGTCTCAACATGCTTATCTTAGCCAATTTATTCATTTGCCATTTATGCCAATTTCAGGCTAATTATGTCAATTACCCAAAATCCTCAATTTAATATCATGCCCCAAATTTAACATTTGTCATGTTCAAATCACTAATTATATTATGCCAAATTTCCCAACGTTCCCTAAATTACCGTTCGTACGTTCATCTCTTATGAGATTTGGCCTAGGCTCGAAGCAGCCCGGCTATAAAAACAAAAAAAAGGGAAAGAGGAAAGGACATCGTAAAGAACATGCATAATAATAACAATAAAATAGGCATAAGTATAAACTGATCATAAAGATAAAACTGATGATAATATCAACATGGGCATATAAGAATCACAAAACTGATGTATAGGTTAATGACATATAAGAATCACAAATTTGATGTATATGCTAAGATATAACTGATGAGATTCAATCTTATTATCATGTTTAATTCCCAAATCCAATTTACAACATGTCAGAATTGCTTTAGCATTATTTTAATTTAAAAATTATCAATGAACTCACAAAGATTGGATTAAGGAAGAGGATTAGGCGTTGTTGTTGTTGTAGATCCGTTCCCCTTTACCCAATTCCTTTACTTTGATTTGTTGAAGAAGAGAGACCAGTTTTAGTTTAGGTTGAGGCAGCATGGAGGCGCCATAGATTTGTGTAATGAAATTAGGGTTAGATTTAGGGCTCTTTTATAGATGTTCTAGGTGTATTAGGGCCTTTAGATTAGTTTAGGAGCCATCAGAACCATCCAAACCAGAAATACACGTTACTCAGCCAACTAGAGAAGGCCACGTCAGCCCTAGGCTTCAAAAACACGTCTGCCAGATTTGGGCCGACAGGGGTCGACACCCCTATAGGGGGGTCAACACCTATTTCGACTTGGGGGGGGGGGGGGGGGTCGACACCCTAGAGCAGGAGATTTCCCGCTCACCAAGATTTCGTAAATTTTGATTTTCGAATTCGTTTTAAATTATTATTTTAATTCTGAATTAAACTGAAATCTTCTAAGCTTCATAACTTCTTCATACTGTATCCGTTTTACACAAACTCGGACTCTATCTCAAGCAGAATTCTGAGACGAACACAATGGAGTAACCCGTTTCCCTTAATTCTTCTTCTAAAAATTAAGTATTCTTTAATTTTTCAATTTTAATATTATAAAATTACGGGGTGTTACATTCTCCCCTCCTTAAAGGATTTCGTCCCCGAAATCTCCAAGTTAAGAAGAATGTATACTACCATCCAATCATCCATCTACTCATCCATCATCCACCAGCATCCATTGTCCTTAAAAGATTTATAATGCTATATGAACATTTGCAAAAGTGTGTATATATGTTCCTTATCTAATGCAAAGATCAGGCGGTTTACTGAATCAATTGACCTCCTTAATGCGAATTTTGTCAGTGCCATGAGTCCAACATGTATGCAATTATTCCTAATGCACTTTATAACTTCTATATGAGTGCACAATCATTCACTTAAATGCAACATCCACATGATAACACATCAAATTTCAATCAATAAACAAATATATGCAATGTGCAATATGAAAGTGACTGAGCCGATCTTAGTGTATTAAATGTGTGTAAATGCATCCACGAGCAACCACTAGCAACCACTTGCATCCACTAAACATAACATGTTTCAAACACATGTTTACAACCATAAGATTTTCTACCTAATGATCGAAGATATAATCAAGAGGATACACTAAACAATAAAGCAAGTATAAACAAAACGGTAGAAAAAGGAGAAGTTAAGAACATACCCTCAAAAAGGAAAGGGTACGATGCACGTATCTTATCTTCCATTTCCCAAGTCGCGTCTCCTTGATCATCTCTCCATTGGACATTAACCAACTTGATCTCTCGGTTGCGTAACTTCTTGACCTCCAATCCAATTATGCATGTAGGAGCTCGTCTAATCGTGACATCTCGCTCCACTTCCACTTCTCTAAGCATGCAATATATACATAATTCCTAATTTCCTATATTTAGAAGATATATTTTGTTACATTGGAAACCTTTTCGGTATTATCCATTCCTTTCGGCCCATTCATTTCTATAGTTAATAATAACCATTTTTATATTTGGATAACATTATCATTTCTTAACTTCTTATCAACCCAATTTATCTCATTTCCTATATTAGAGACATATCTGATATTTTTTGGAAACCATTTCCAAAACTTCTAAAACAGATGTCAAATAAAACATCGCTATGTGAACCCCCCATTAACACTCATTAAATTACTTCACTTAACCATCTCGCTATCGAACCTTAACCATCCCTTAGTTAACAATGAAGCCAATCAAGTCGGGGGATAATTACCTGTCAGACCTTAACTGAACAATAATATTAACTTCAAAATGGACAAATCTCACCACCTCAATCTTTAACCAATATCTCATACGTAACCCTCAGATTCAATTTTACGAATCCACTTCTCTAACGAAAAAACATTGATTATAACGGTAGCATTATAATCATTGTTTCCGACTATTTGATTTATAAAACATTCATTACGACGATAACATTAAAATCGCTGTTTAGATTTATAAAACATTTATTACAATGGTAGCGTTAAAATCGCTATTTCCAAATATTTGTATATAAAAATATAGCTTGTACTTATTAATTCAATTAATAAGTAAATAAATAAATAAATAAATTTTCAAAATGGAAAGTAAAAATTAACTACTTCCCCAAATTCGATATAATCAAATTCCAATAACTCTCTCGAATAATCTATATTCGATTATACTCCTAACTTTGGAATTTATCTACCATTTCAGGTTAATTCGAATTCCAAATTCGCTTTTGAATTTATCCTTTCCAAATCATTACTAAATTTCTTTATAACCATTCCACTCTACAAAACGTTATCACACTTTATTTTATATTATGAATTTTTAACTAAACCACGTCGTTTTCTTTTAAATTGATTACCCATTTCCCTTTTCATTTAGTTTCCAATTTGGATTCATGTTTCAAGTCTAAGTTTCCCTTAGGGATACTTCATTTGCAAAATATTTCCTTTAAACCATTATTCACTTTAGTCGTAAATATATTTCTTTTATATACAATCAAATCAGTTTGATTTCGTACTTAAAAATAATATCTTGAACCCAAATTCTATTTATAACTTCTATTCATATTTTTCCTTACCAATCTCATTTGTATTGTAATCATTTAATATCTCGCTTTTATTTTTCTTATAAATTTGCTTAGTTCAAATCGCATTTTGAATATTGGTTTCAAAACTGATTTCCGCTTTTTCATATAAATTCAAATTTGAATTTATATTTCAATTTATCCAGTGATAAATAATTCACTTAATTTATACTCTCATTTATAAACAACTTCTTATTTCTCTATTACCATATTTTTAATTTCAACTTTATTCGAAATTATATTTCTATTTTTGGAAATAATTTCCTTTCTAAAACTCAATTTTCATTTTCTATATTCAAAAATATTTTACGGTATTTAAATACCATAATTCTAGGGCCAGGGTAATTCAACACAACATTATTAATCACAGTATATCACAGTAAATAACAAATAATTATATAAATGTTGAGGAATCCAGTTGAATCCCTCCAACTTGTTTCCCTGCATCCATAGATGTTAATCAACATCAATAATATTAATTTTGCATCAATATGAAATATCTTGGTAAACAGAACTAATAATCGACCAACTATCAACCATTTCAACCAAACAATCATCACACAATATACAATTACTATAATTAAATTTAAAACTTGTTTATATAAAAATATAAATGAGTTAGAGTTAATGAGTTTACTTACCTAGCTTTGCAGTTGATGATTCCGCTTTTGTTTCATAAAATCAAACAGGCGTTTGATTTTATCACGAAATTCCAGTAGCTCTAATATTAGTCACGTTAGTGCTATAATGTAGATTTTGTCGTTACGGTTTCAAAGGGTCCGGTCGTGTTCAATTCTGGTAACATACGATCAAGTTATATATGTTATAAGGTATAATTTATATTAAAATAGCTAAATTCCTTAATTAAGTCATTAGTAAAATTAATTACCCCTTTCTTAACACCTAACCTTTTGAGCTCAATCATTTTCCCCTCAGGTATGGTTCGAACTCATTTCCTAGTGCCATTGCCAAGCTTTCCCCGACGTTCATCCACTCCACAGATCACCATTTACTTCGTTATTTCTTAATACCTCAATTAGCCATCTTGATCGCCTCGTTTAGCAAACACAATGATGCCTCTATCATCCACGCATCCAATCTACACCAAACACATACCATTAAGTGATGCCTTTAAATACTTAATCACGGTTATAGTTGATACTTCTCATGGAAACAATTTGCTTTGTTCATTTTTTTCATGAAATCTATCCCATACCCAAACTTCAATCCCCTACTACATACTACCATTCTTCAATTTTCCACTTCTAGTTAACTAGTAATTAACTTCTACTGAGCACTTTGATTTTTCCACTCTTCAGTAGTGCACTTTTCTTTAATTAAACCACTTTCTATTCCATTACACTTCTCCTCAGTAGAATCCTGCTCCAGGAATATGGCTACACGTGAAAATGCCATGGTCGACCTTTACCAATGGTTCATCCCATTTCCTGGAAAGCCACCCCAACATTTAATTAATCATGATTAGACGCTTACAACAGAGTTGTAGTCTCACAATGACATGCCTTCTTTCAGTAAAATTCGAGTCAAGCTTCTGTTGTGCTTTTTTTTCCTTCAAATTTTCTTATGTAACTCTAGAAATTTCAAAAGCCCATTCGTTCCATCCTCCCACCCATTTCTCCAGTGAACCTGCAACAGCATTGAACCTGATGGTAATAGCCATAGCCGATCCGCTTTCCTTCCCATGTCTCCTTTATCCCACAGTAATTCAACAAACCAAAAGCACTAACATTCACCTCGTTAAAAGCTCCTCCTGGCCATCCCCATCATTCACAACTCACAGGTCTCCATTCACTTTAGATTTCTCGACCCAGCACCTTTGTTTTTAGCAGACCATCGAACTAAATTACCACGGCAATCCACAAATACACGTTATTCCATGTTTCTTCCAATATTAACCCCAAATACAACGACCAAATCGTGAATTAAATCCTTAATCCCTCCAAAACTGAAAACCTAGGTCGTACTGTTTATTACCGACGAAAAAAGGGGAGTCCGAACTCAGGAGACCGCACCTGATGTTGAAGAGAACTGAAAGAGGAATTCGAAGTCGATTTATTAATTTTTCTTGAAATGTTATGGATTTTTGAACTGGTGATTTTCAGGTTGTTTATTGAAGAATGAGAAAAAGAGAACAGAACTGAGTATATCTGTATTTAAAGATGAAGAAGATTGGGGTGCACGGCAGATGATAGCTTGACACACACGGAATCAAAATTGCTTGGCACGCACGGTTTAGAAACCTTGGAGAGCACGCTGAACTTAAAGCGATAAATTCTTCTTATTTTACTATTTGTTTGTTTGTGCGGTATAAGGCCTTATGTTGCAAATAAATCCAAGTTGTGTGTTGGAGTTCCAAAATAATAAACAAATGTTTTATTTGCGCATTCGGTATTGTTAGTTATATTAGTTTGTATATTTGAAAATCATAAAACGTATATTATACAGTTTACCTACTATAGGCACGTATCTACTGAAGATAGAAAATAACAATAATATCACATAAGCCAAACAATATTCAATGCAACCACAACTCCAATCATTGTCCGTGTGCGAAGCACAGGCCATTTACCAATATATGTTTGTTAAAATTAACGTAGTACCAACTAGGCATAATTTCGTTCATTTAGCACTACAGGCAAAATAAAAATACTTTCGTGTCAAGTGATGTGTAATGACCCCAAAAATATAATAATATAGACAAGTTAACTTATATTGTGATATCCTAAAATGCTGATATAGGGTGTAAAATACTTCAAATAAAAAGTTACTTATTATTCAAAATAAAAATTACAGAAAAATTCTATAAATTAAATTATAACTACATCTAAAAAATCTTGCCCAAATTCGAAATCAATATTTAATTATATTAAATAAACCGTTATGGTTTAAAAACGATTTCATAGCGACTTTCTGAAAAATTGATTTGGGCATAACTCACAATCTATAAGACGAAATCTCAAATTTTCTCTTCCACTAGAAAAATAGAGTTCAACAAATTTGAACGTTTCTTGTTTTAAATAAATCCGACTTATATTGAATTCTGTATATCCAATTGAAATCCAAAAATAATAATACGAACTACCGCGACGTCACGAGCTCGTTTTATTTTTAATTATAAATTATACGTTTAAATATCGTTTTATTAAATAAACCCCTTATAAATTTCCATTTATAATTCAAATAAAATATTTAAACAAATTTAAATATTCAGAATTCGACGGTTAAAAATCCAGGTCGTTACACGGTTGGAAGGCCCAATCAACCTGCGTGGATGAGGCTTTTCTAAGAGGTTATATTTATATAGAAGGCTTGGATTAATTCGTATTGATCCAACGGCTCTTGCTCACACAAGCAAGTATAAATAACCCCAAATACCACACACTAGAAACCCTAATTCTTCTACATCTCTTCCTCTATGCTACTAAATTCCATAAAAAAAACAAAAGAGAATAAGGTGAAGGTTTCTTCTACTTCTTTATCTTTATTCTAAATCTCTCTATTTCAATTTATATAAGTTTAGGATTTCGGAGTTTAGCATAAAAATATATGTATACGACTCTAATTGTATGTTTCTTATATGTATATTGTTAGGAGGATAATTAGAGCTCGCTTGAACGTTAAGATTTATTGCAGATCCTGCAATTCTACCACATCTTCGCCTAATTTTTGAGTGGAATTTAGTTTTTCTTAAATGCATATTCATATTTTTTTATAGTTTGTCATATGAATTGATATGCCAAAGGAAGATTTGGATATTCGATATGAACATGAAAATCCCAAAATCTTCTTTCTTTTAATTACGTATGAAATTGTCATGATGAATTGGGTTTGTGGAATTGTAGTTTTTTGTATTGGATTAAAAGTAAATATTATTGTTGTAATATTATTTGATTCACCTTTATTATCATTAGAGTGTATCCTAAAAAGGTTTGGATTTGAGTGTATCATGGTTTTAATTGGTTATGGACCCTATGTTGGATCCAAATGCATTCACAACTGAAATAAGTCAAAGGTAAACATTTTTAGGTGCATAACATCAAACCGGGAGAGTTGGGTGAAATATGAATTATAAACATACATACGTTGGTGTATGTAATGCTCTATTTTAATTCAATATTAAAATCATTTCTACATTCCTAGGATACAAGTTGTAATTGTTATGTACATACATACATACATACATACATATATATATATATATATTCCATTCACGGCTATTTGTTATATGTTCATCATGCCATCATGCTTATGTTATAGCGGTAAAGTATGGAAAAATCTAACTTGAATGCCTTAAATTGGATAAATTGACAATTTGTCACCTCTTTAGAATGTTTCCCCATTTATACGAATGTTTACGTTAATTAGGCGTTATTATTATTTTACTTATATAAATGTAATTAATGTTGTATTAGCATTATAAATAAGATTAAGTTAAAATTCGATTTTGAAATGTCCACTTAACAAATATACATAAATATATTTTTTCTTGTGTGTGCGTATTTATATAATGGCTTAAATATATATGAATAAGTGACACATAGACACGAGGTTAGTCACCATTTATGGTAGAAGCCTGCCTGGAACCGACCGACAAATCCAGCAACCACAAGTAGGCCCAACTAATGTGAGATGTCTAGGTGCCTTGGGCCATTCATAAACTTAGTACAATAGACATGAGGTTAAACCAACTTGTGGTAGAAGCCTGCCCGGAACCGACCGACATATCCAGCATCTACAGGATTACGGTTTAATGTGAGAGGTCTGGTGTGTGTATATATATATAACAATATATACACACATAAGTTTGATGTGTGAAAATAGATAAGTTTACTACGCCTTGAGAAGGTCTTAATTGACTGACTCACCTTTTTATCTAATTTGGGTCTTAAGTGGTTAGGACTAGGATCTCACCGAAGGTTTATTCCTTAGAGAGGAATCAAAGTCATGGGACCCACCCTTATTAGAATTTAAGTTGGTCTTTGGGTCCTCCTTCTTTAATAGTGGTTAGGCATAAAATGGCAACAGAGTAGGGTAATTCACAGGGATGTCCACTTCCTCTAGAAGCTTGTTAGGGATTAACTAGGGGCAGATTGGTAATTGAAAGAATATGTGGTCATTGCAAGATCACCAACTGTCCAAGGGAAGTCTTAAACGGCATAGGTGTCCTACCGGGTAATATAATTTAAGTAGTAACGTTCGCAATACTACTTCTCATATTACAAATGAAAGAACAGACTTAAGAACGTTGACGTACTAGGATAAGGTCTGAAAGGGCTAGGGGTCCGCCTCAGGGTTATAAGAGATCGTAAGAATCCACCCTTAATAGGGCCACAAGTGACCGAGAATGCCACCTCGTTGGGTCTTTACCCTAAAAACACCAATGGGCGATTGACTCGGATATCCACCCCATTGGTTAGAAACTTGTTGTTTGTTGTGTGCTGCGTAGACATATCTTGGCATATGTAACCTGCTAAAATAATAGGGTATGGACATTAAGTAACACTATATTTTAGTCACACAGAACTTTATATTCTGATCCCGTCTCCTTAACATCCAACATGTCAGTAGGTGCGGTAAAGCCATGGATGAAGTCATGATTGGAGCCGACGAAGAAGACAAAGTTATTATGATATTATTACAAGTTATTCCTTTACTTCTTTTGGAATCTTATGAGAATGAACTATTTGATATACCTGTTGAACTATTTAACTGTGACTGTGTATTTCTGTGGTTTTGAAATAAATGGTAAATCTTTTTTTGGTATTATATTTTCTCTTTTCGCTATATGAGATTTTTGTTCGAAGTATATGTTGTTATTATTTGTGCAAATGTTTTCCTTACACGAACCAACGACCCGTTTAGTATGGCTATAAGTTTCAATGGGCCTTTTCTAGGTCGAAATTTAGGTCCATTCTAGGCAGGTGGTTGCAGCAGCATCATCAGTGTTCATTTTTGAGTTTCTAAGTAAGACTTGCTGCCAGGGAAATTGTTTGAGTTAAAGTGGATGTTAGCTTGAATAAAAAATTTATGATTTGAAATTCGGAATTTGATTTTGAAATTTTCAACTAAATTATAATACGGATGCATGTATATCCTAAGTATTTAAGTTATTGATTGTGCATTTAACTTGATATGATGTTTCGTAGGTTGGGAATGGAATATTCGACAATTTTACACAGTCAAAATTTCCAAATTGAATAGTAAGGATAATCTTAGTTTATATTAAAATATAGAGAATCAGATTGAAATATATTAATAAAATTGAAGTTTGTATGGTAGTTTGTGATATTCAGATTTGAATTTCAGTTGAGTGTATAGGATTCAATATAAGTCGGCGTTGTTTGAAACAACAATCTTCCGAATCTATTGGATTATAGTTTTCACGTGGAAGAGAAAATTAAGATTCCATCTTGTAGATTTTGAGTTATGTCAGAATCAAATTTTTAGAAAAATCATGGTGCCGTTTTTTATAGATTGTAACGTTTTATCAATTAAAATGAAAAGATTTTAAATGAACTAAGTTTGGATTTCGATTAATAAAATATACTTGCCGGGTATACTGACTTGTGGTGAGTTTGGACTTGAATTTTTGAATTGCTTTAGGTAGCAGGAATGATCAGTCATGTGATAACCTAAGGCTGTTGAGCGATTGGTGGCACTTAACAGGTTGTTTATCATCCTGGTGTGATAATAAGGTTTACATTCTGAATAAATTTCGAGTTAAGATTATTAGTGTTTATAACACTATATGATAATAGTGTGTGTTGACTAATTGTGATTGCGTTAGCTTTATGCTACATTTGTGTTGTTTGCTGATTTGCATCATTATTGACAGTTGCATCATATTTGGTTATTTCTATAATTGTTATGTTTGTTTATACATAGTGGTGGTTGTTGTGTTACTTATCTATTTTGCTTAACTTATTTGGGATATGTAAGCGTATTGTAAGGACCCGTAACTTCCCCGGTCTCCGAGGAGAAGAGGAAGAACGGATTGCTTTGAGGACAAGATGAATCAGAACACAAACAGAAGAACATTTCATTGCTTATTACAACAATATACATCAGAATACAAGAATATACAGAGTATGAATAAATATTACACATTTACTAAATATCAGAGATTTAAATTACACTTAAATACATAGCAGCGGAAAAATAATACAAAACACAACTGAAAGGTATATACGGATACAGAGCTTTTCGAATATCATTCCAGCTTTATTCCAAGATCATGTGAATATAAATCTGCAAAACCAAAACTACTAGCTGCCCGTGCGGAAAATAGGGGCACCCAGAGTTTAGGTTAAAACAATAAACTCCAGATCAGTCATGTGACTGGTGTGAGAACTAAAACAGTTATTTTAAACTTTACTTTAAATCAGATATATCAAGGGACCACGCCGTATAACACGGAACGGGTTTCTTCCCAAGAATACCAGTGCATATAAAAAAACAGCGCAATGCTTTTTGGAAAAATGAAGCTATTATAAGACCCAAGTCCTACCACACAATGCAACGCAAGCCGGGGGATAGGTTTTTCCCTTATAATAGCCAAACATGCTTGGTACGTTAAAACAAATCATTTGATACTATTATAAGTGCATAGTGTATAAAACAACTTCAAATATAAATGTATCAATCCTAGATGGCATGGGTACCATATATCATGTTGCCAATACTGGGATCTACAGTCAAAACCGCAAATGTCACGTATTGGAAGTTGAATTTCCATCTATGAACCAAGGCAAGGGATCGTCCTTACCACTTCGAGACGCTCTAGCCCGTGTCTCAGGCTTGCGCGCAGACAAGCCTTAGATCGTCAGGGCCGGTCCACCCGATGTGGATTAAAATTCCTGAACACTACGTTTCCCCCCCTACGGGGCGTCAATGAGACAAATGACTCCATCGATCCCGGATCGACAAATATAACCAAGGTGCCTCGCTATCCATTATCCACATAAGTAAAATGCCAGGGCGTGCAAAACACTGACACCCCTCCTAACTAGAAGGAAATGCATGTCCTCCCTGAAGTCCTCTCCCGTTTCTGGTTCATACCGGGGTGTGAGGCTCGCGAATCAACGCTACACAAAGCTATGCTATATTAAAGCCATGCTTTGATCATCAACCACAAGACCCTGCTTTTTAATAGAAGCCTTGATCATTTGCATCTCAGCATGCCATGCAGGCAATTCACGCTATGCAATCGATGTATATCAATCACACAGAATGAAATCAAATGTCAGACACACTTCCATTTACAAGTTCGTTCTGGGTCTGAACGAAACCAAAGGCACCTTATTCCTCCTCCATATGTCCAATACAGGGGAGAGGTCCTCGCATATCCGGTCGATCTCCAAGTACGTCTGGACGATCACCACTTATTACCTTGTCTTGGGTGTACAGCCCAATCAAGACATCAGTAATCATCCAAACGATGTAAAGACCTCCGGTCTTTAACCATTGTCTTCATCCTTGACACATCATCGAATCAGTTATTCAGAATGGGATAAACCCGGCCTTTCCGAATAACTCGCGTATATAATAAACAAGTGCTATAAAAATACAACATAAGCCTCATTCTAATCCAGAATATTCCTTTATTCAAATATTCTTATACTTTGGGAAAGGTTCCCATTAATTTTATCAAAGGTAAATTCTTTAAATTTATTCTTTTATCTTCCTTTGGATATCATTTTAATCTAATTAAAAATACATTAAAACTCCACTTAGTTTTAATCTTCCCAAAAATCAATATTGACGATTGTTTAACTTGGGAAACCATATCCTGTCTTTAACTGGGTTAAAGAACCAATGTCATTTAAAACACGGTTCACGATAAACCCAAAATCACAATCCATTCCATCAGCCTTTAACCGTAAATTAGCAAGTGAACAATTCCCTAAGTGTTAACCTCGAAGGCCAAAACCAACATCAGATCAATACCCAGGAAACCATTCAACTTAACTAATCTCCAGTTAGTATCTAATTTTCTTAACTCCATTGGGTTTAAGAACAGTATTATTAAAAATACCATTCACGAAAAACCCAAAAACCAATCTGATATTAAATACAAGGCTCTGAATAGAAAATATATTGGCTTATATTCAATATCAAATTCTGAAATCAACAAATCTCGTATTGGAAACAACGATATATATATATATATATATATATATATATATATCTTTCAAATTTCCATAACAATATATGTATAATCACGAAATCCAACATCGAAATATTCTGAAGACAATTTCGATTCAAATCCATTTCCATTTTATATATTGGAAATTTTGGTTATTTTAAAAACCATTTCAAATCCAATTTATTTATTTTAAAAATAATTGAATTATAATTCTAGTTCAAAACTAGTTCATTTCGATAAAAATCTATTTTTATCTTTTCAAATATTGAATTTTTCATCCCAGTTCTTTCCAAATAATTTCTTATGATTTTTCACTAATTGTTGATACTTTTAATGATTTTATCAAGGCACGTACAGTCTACTTCCATAAACGGCCATCGAACTGCACTTATACCAACCTTTTCCAAATTTGATTTGGACATAATTCCAAATCCAACCGTTAGATTTCAAATCTCTAATATTTGTTAGAAAGCTCTTTTCATGTAACACTCCACGTCCATTAATGTCACTCAAAAAGGGAATGCATTAACTTTTATGGAGTATTATTGGTGTATAGAACGTAATATAACAAGACAGATACATATATTGGTACTTGAAAAAATTAAAACAACTTTTATTGCAGCGGAGAAATAGTTTGGTTAAAACAACATCAAAAACCATCAATAAAACCAAGTACACTTAATATCCATGTTGAAAAATTATTTTCTGAGTACATAAAGTAAAAAGCATAACCCCAACATAAGTAGCCATAAAAGAGATAAACTGAACATTACTTTCAGCAATCCAAGCGCTTCCAAAAGAGAGAGAAAGAGATCCAAATCAAGCTCCACTAGCACAAGTCCCACCCTGAGAACCGGGGGGGGGGGGGGGGGGGTGGAGGAAGAAAAGAGGCGAAAACAAAGGGGGTCAGACATAAAGTCTGGCGAGCCCAATAACTTTAACAATATAATTATTAAAGTAATTAGGATAAGGCATAAACTGGTAAAACAAGGAATGCCTGTGAAGCAAATGGACATGACAAAACAAACAAGAGGAATATGCTGGCGTTAATCGCGCTTCTAATCACTATAGGATAATTACTATACTGCACCAATACTAGTCACCCTAAAAGTTGATCCCGCCTACTGGACATAATAATCATAATAATGATAATGGTAGTCCCGTGTACCCCTAGTTGTCTTCATAGGTGTCGCCTGCCCCTATCTCCACTAGTTGTACCCACTACCCCCATGCGATCGGCTCCCTAACTCATAGATACCCGTGTTGGTCCCACAGTGGGGTGTATCACTCCCCAAAGTGGTAACCCGATACCACTAAAGATGTATGGCTTATATCTACACGATGTAACAACGTCTTATCTACCAGCCTGGGCCCACGCACGCACATGACCTGTTGGACTTGTGTTGCCACCGCTAACCCGTTTTGACCTCTTATAATCAAACCCAATAAGCGTGTCCCGTCCTCGACCTAGCTCGAGCTCACAAAGATACATAACAGGTTACTGGTTTGAAAAGGGTCCCCATACTTGACACAAGCTTTCCACCTATGCTTGGTCCCCACTAGGATTTCCCACTTAACCCCTTCTTATTCATGTCTTCTTAAATGTTTCAATTTGGTTAAGTGTTTCTAATCGTATTTCACATGCCACCCATGTCACCCACTTAACCCCATGTCCTACTACATGTTTATCTTGGTTAAGTGTTACTTAATTCATTATAACCGTAACCTTGTAAGACTTCCCACATTAGACTACCGTTTGCGATTGCTGGATTTGCCGGGCGGGTCCGGGCAGTCTTATACCGCAAACGAGCCTAACCTCATGTCTTTACAATTATTACGCATTTAATTTATGCCTTTGAGCTCTCACATTAGACTACCGTTTGTGGTTGCTAGATTTGCCGGGCGGGTCCAGGCAGTCTTATACCACAAACGAGTCTAACCTCGTGTCTTAGGCATTTATTATTACACATAATTATCTAACCCCAATTTGAATTAATATCCCTATTCAAATTGTCAATAATTTCCAAATTAATCTATGTCCATAATTGTCATATAAATTATGTCCATAATTTTCAGGTATATAAATTATACCAATTAATGTCTCAAATTAATTATATGCCTTTAAAGCCATTTTATGCCAATTCTCAATATGTATTTTTAATATTTTCCCATTGTCCCCACGTCGTTTGTGCGTTTAAAATGAAATATGTTAGACTCGCAAATAGTCTATCTCATAAAAAGAAAAGAAACATCACAACTTGCATAACACATAAAATAGATCTAACTTGCAAATAAGAATTATAACATAAATTTGCATAGCCAATAACTTGCATAGGAAATGGACATATAGAACATAAATTTGCATAAACTATGTACTGCCATGGATCTAAATATAGATCTAAACATAAAATTGTGAACTTGCATATGTGACTATGGTTTTCACCTAAACTTGCATATGAGTTCCATACAAACTTGCATATGAATTTAAACATGTAAACCAATATCACATGTTTTACTTATAAACTCGCATACATACATACATACATATATATATATATATATATATATATATATATATATATATATACACGCACTTGATTCACATATAAACTTGTGTATAATTTGCATATAGACTTGCATATGATTCACATACAAACTAGCATATGATTTACATCCAAACTCGCATATAAACTGATGTCATAAAATGAATCAAGTTAAACATATGTGATTGGTCATATGAAATGGATCCACTAACATAAGTTAACAAAACTGTCATATGTTCACAAACAGATGATAACAAAATTAAGTAACATCACATGATTCAACAGGCATGCTCTCATAATCCAAATTATATAACTCATCATTATTAGTTTATTAATTATTTTGTGAAAGAAATTGTACTCATAAAGACGGATTAGAGAAGAGAATAATTCGTTTGTCGTTTGTAATAGAATCCTGACTTGCAATTCCTAAGCTTTAAGAAGAAGATGAACTATTCCACCAGCATAAGGACGTCTTTAACTTATTTTAATTAGAATTGAGGCAGCATAGCATTACAATGGTTTGGTGTGGAGAAAAAGTGGGGTTTGGGGGTGTTTAAATAGGTTAGGAGCCAAAGAATCTGTCCAAAAAACATGTCTAGGTGCAAAATCCCGAATCTGCCTTGGATCTGAAAAATCAGGGGAGGTCGACCCCCAGGTCGACCTCCAGGTCGACCTGTATAGGGGAGGTCGACCTGGCCTGGGGCGGGAAAAATCCCGCCCAGCCCGCTTCTGTGTCTTCATTTGAATTTTGAATTTGAATTCGAGCTGTTTTAATTTATTTAAATTCCTGAAACTTCTGAAGGCCCTAACTTCCTCATACGAAGTCCGATTTACGAAAACTTGGACTCTATTCTAAGTAGAATTCCAAGACTAATGCAATGGCGTAACCCATTTCCCTTAATTCTTCTCCTAAAAATTAATTGTTCTTAAATTTGTTAATTTCAATATTTAAAATTACGGGGTGTTACATTCTCCCCTCCTTAAAGGATTTTGCCCCCGAAATCTCCAAGTTAAGCAGAATGTTTATCCTAACATCCAATCATCCATCTACTCAACCATCAAACACAGGTATCCATTGCCCTAACAAGATTTCTAGTGCCATATGAGCATATGTAAAAAGTGTGTGTATATGTTCCTTATTCAATGCAAAATCAGGCGGTCTACTGATTCAGTTGACCTCCTTAATGCAAATCATGATAGTGCCATGCATCCATTATGTATGCAAAAGAATCCCAACTATACATATTATTTCTACATGTGTGCACAACCATTCATCCAAATGCCGCATCCATATGATAACACAACCATTATACATCCATTAATTTAAATATGCACACATATTTATATGCAATATGAAAGTGATTGAGCCGATCTAGTGCCTAATGTGTGTGTACGTGCATCCACGAACAAACACTTGCATCCATTTGCATCCACCAAACATAACATGTCTCAAACACATGTTTACAACCATAGGGTTTTTCCTAGCTAAAGATCGAAGATATCATCGCATAGACATATTAAACGATAGGACAAGTATCAACAAAGCGGTAGAAAAAGTAGAAGTAAATAAAACACCCTAAGAAAAGGGAAGGGTACAACGTACGCATCTTGTCTTTCGTCTCCCAAGTCGCGTCTCCCAAGTCGCGTCTCCTTGATCATCTCCCCATTGCACTTTGACCAACTTGACCTCTTTTTTGCGTAGCTTTTTGACCTCCGATCCGAGAATGCGTGTAGGAGCTCGTCTAACCGTGGCATTTCACTCTACTTCCACTTCTTTGAGTGTGCTCGGCTCCACCACTTCCGCTGTATCATGTAAACACTTACGCAAATGTGAAACGTGAAACACGCCATGAATACCACTGAGCTTCTCTGGCAACTTTACTTTATATGCCATCTGCCCAATCCTCTATGTAATTGGAAAGGGTCATACGAACCTCGGTGCCAACTTCCCTACTAATCCAAAACGGACTACGGTTCTCAATGGTGACATCTTAATAAAAACCATGTCCCCAACATCGAACTTAAGATCGGTTCGTCTCTTATCAGCATATGACTTCTGTCGGTCCTGCGCTATCTTCATTCGCCGTCGAATCAAGTCTATCTTCTCCAAAGTCTCCCTAATCATGTCGGGTCTAAACAAAACCTTATCCGTAGATTCCCACCAACAAGTAGGTGATCGACATGGTCATCCATAAAGAGCCCCAAAAGGTGCCACGCCAATACTAGCCTGAAAGTTGTTGTTATAGGCGAACTCCACTAATGGAAGATGTTCTTACCTTGTTCCCCCAAAGTCCAAGATGCATAGCCTCAAAAGGTCTTCTAGAATCCGATTTACTCTCTCGGCCTGGCCGTCCGTTTGAGGGTGATAAGCGGTACTTAAGCACAGTTGTGTTCCAACCGCCTCTTGTAAGCTCTTCCAAAACTCGCTAGTTAAAATGGGATCTCTATCGCTCACAATGCTAGAGGGTGTGCCGTGCATACGAACTATCTCTCAAAGGTAAACAGATGCTAACCATGCGGCGGTCCTCCTACTTTAATGGGAATAAAATGGGCGCTTTTGGTAAGTCTGTCTACAACTACCCAAATCCCCGTATTACCCTTCCTTGATCTTGGCAACCCATCTACAAAATCCATGGAAACACTTTCCCATTTCCACAACGAAATCTCTAAAGGGTGGAGCAAACCACCGGGCTTCTTTTGCTCCGCCTTGACTTGCTGGCACACCAAGCATCTAGAAACGAACACAGCCACGTCCTTCTTCATTCCGGCCCAAAAGAAAAATCGCTTCATATCCCTATACATTTTTTCACCACCGGGATGTATGGTCATCTTGGAGCGGTGTGAGTCTTCAAGAATCATCTTCCTCAAGTTCTCGTCTTGCGGTACGCAAAGTCTCCCATCTCTACGCAACCAGCCTCTCTCATCTATAGCATATCTATTAAGATGACTCGAAGAATCCCCTCCTTTAAGCTTGCCTACTATCTCAACCAACTATGGGTCATCTCGCTGTGCCTCTCTAACCCGACCCAAAAGTGTAGGTTGCACCTCTAGTGATGCCAACAATCCGGGTACATAATTGATAGAGGGTCTGAAGTCAAAGGTAGATATATACTCCAAACTCTACCATTCTACGAACAAAGGACTCAAAGTCAACTTCTTTCTACTTAAGGCGTCAGCTACAACGTTACCCTTGCCAGGGGTATATGCGATCTGAAAATCGTAGGATGCCAAAAACTCCATCCACCTCTGTTGCCTCAAGGTTAGATCTTTCCGAGATAAAAAGTACTTTAGTGATTTATGGTCTGTATAGAACTCAAACTTCTCGCCAAGCAAAAAATGACGCTAAGACTTAAGCGCAAAAACTATGGCAGCCAACTCTAAGTCGTGGGTAGGGTAATTCTTCTGGTGGACTTTCAACTGCCTTCGATCATAGCATATCACCCTTCCTTCTTGCATTAAAACTGCGACAAGCCCTGTCCCGCAAGCATTTGTATATACTGTGAATGGCTTACTCTGTTGTATATAACGGTGTTGTATACACAATTATATGATTTTTGTTTGATGATAACAACCAAATAAATATTATTTTAATGTCTTTGATATTGTACTGTTATTGTACATCACAGACTGGATTATAATATTTATATTTAAATAAAATACAACTGTACAGAAATTTAAATATTCATAGTATTTTATTTGAATAGAATATTTTATTTCAATATTTAACAGTACAGATTTACAACTCCACTATTAGCTCAACATTGTAATTCACTGAAATCAAATTCTTTCATATACAATTTCTTTTGTTACACAGCTCATCAATACAACACTCAGTACTTTTTCATATATACAATTTGTTCACTGTTATACACACTGACACTGCAATATACTTGTCTTATGTCTTCAAGCTTCAGTCTTCACAGCATCCTTCAGTCAGTCCAGTCTTCATACCTGTCATATACATGAACACACACACACACAGTACACTGCAATAGAAATAATACTGAACACATGCAAATATAATTTTTAATTTTAAAAATTTAATTTGCCTCAGTTTTCTGGTGTGTTTCTCATCATTTTTCTGACTTGATCTGATTTGTAAAACCATCAATCTGTGTCTAGACAGCTTGTGATATTCACAGCGATACACTGTAAATACCACAAGGTAGACAATATGTATATACAGTGCAGGGACAGGAAAATTTGTCTGATGGCCGCATATACACACATGTATAAAATATACATATGTGCACTGCCTCGCCAATCCAGTGTGCAACTGAGGAGTAGCCACGTGGACCATCTCGACTCAGTGCACTTGCACATGAAAAACAACTCAATGAAAAGTCAACAACAAACTCAAAGTGGTCGAGCACACATCAAAATGGTCAATGTATAATAAAGCAGCAAATTCATGCTCAAAGCAAATGATCCAAGGAACTACTTGCATGCACAAGTATGGTCAGTTCAGACTCAAGTTCAAGCCAGTCAGCAAAGTGATGAAACTCGGGTGTTTCACGAAGTTCAAAGCCCTAAAGGAATACATGATACAACATAATGTCTACAAGCAGCCAAGATGTTCATGGAGCAAATTTAGTTAACATGTACAATGCATGATGGCAGTTCAATATGTTGTACAAGCAGCTAGTGCACACAGACTAGAGTAAAGCAAAATACCCAAGTGCACAAGTAATGATGGCACAGGACAGTAAGTAGCCAATGCAAGTACATATGTCAAGGCAAAGTGTTCAGATGCAATGTTTCAAGTTCAAGTACACAGATTTATGCATGGTGTATTGGTCATAGCATTAACATGCTAGGATGGACAAAGGAAAAATGGTCCATATTCACAAGTCTGGTCAAGGGAGCCACGAGTATAACAATGCAGTAAAATGGTTGTGGAAAAAGTTTCAAGTATATGGCAGCCACAAGTAGATGCATATATGCATGTTCAAGTTTAAGTGCAAGTATATACGACAAGCAGGTTCATGAATTGCAAGATACACAAAGAGGCCTAATTCAAGTCCTGATTCATCACATATGGCAAGAATACAACCGTGTCTGATTCAAGCAAGTATATATGCATAACACAACATGGACAGAAATTGAGCTTCCAGATTTTCAAGAAAAACATTTATGGTATTTCCAGAAAAACCAATTTTTAGCAGGAAGTTTTTTAAAGGTTTTTTATTCCAGGAATAAATGAGCAATCAATCTCAAGTATTATTGGGCAAGCATCATTTCTTTGTGATTCGACAAATTTTATTTTGGCAAGTGTGAAATGTGGCAAGAATCAAGTCCAGAAAATCAGTGCTCAAAATGGAAAAGTATTTTCAGGTTTGTGAAGTATCATGTTTGGCAAGAAGTAACAAACTGTTTTATGCATTTGATCATCCATTCACAGTAAGGTAAATCAAGGCCAAGAGGTATATCTGGAAAGAATTTTTCAATTATCTCAAAGACTGTTTTTGGAAAGAATTGAAATTTAAAAATAGAAATCTTTCCTTAAATTTCACTATGAATACATTCTCTTTATTGAATTCGATTCACAGAAATTACTCAAGATTTTTCTGGCAAGTGTTTAATCGGTTTAAAGAGTTCAGGAAATTTTTTAATCTCAAATTTGTTTCCTGAAATTAATCTGTTATCCAAGACAGTGTTTCTATCATGCAATTCAAATATAGAAACAAAAAGGGTCAATCACACAAGCTTTTTTTCATCAATTAAAATCCAAAGAAATCAAAAGAGGAAACCGAAATGTACAAATCAGTCATGGCATTAAATAAATTGAAGAATCAAGCTGAGCAAAAGTAGAAATACACGCAGCAGAACTTAATCAAAGTCGAGAACCAGAATGGGAAACAAGGAACAATCAGATCGAGCCATTGTCAAGGAAATCAGAGCAATTAGGTTTTTCTATAACCCTATAATACACCACATACATCACTGGCAAATATATCGAATCCTCACGCAACAATTAAAAGAAAAAGCATCGAATTCACACAACAACAATTTCAAGCTTAAAATACAAATTCAGAGAAACTCACGAGTTTTCAGAGAGATTCGATCTCGTTCCCAAATCGTTGAACGGGAGAGCAGCAACAATCGAAGCCAGACCGAAGAACAACATCGGTGTATCAGAAGTCGAATTGATTTGGGACGAAGAAGAAACCCTAGCAAATCACCAGAGCCGCCATTTTTTTTGAGACAAAGGGATCGGGCAAATAAACATATGGGCCGGCCAAATTGAAAGGGCTTTGGAATTGTTTTTTTAAGGGGATGACCTCTTATATTTAAACTCCTTTATTCAACTTCACTAGGGTTTCTTTTGTTTTTATTTTTGTTGTATTTTAATTTTGTTCTGTAATTCAACCATCAGTTCTAGAGTCTGTAAAATCTAGGGGAAGCAGTCAGGGTGTTGAATGACAGTTGACAAAGTCTGTAAAATCTGGGTTACGAGTTACAGGGTTTGTAATTCGGGAAAATCTGATCGAGGGGATATTGGTCAGTCTACGGTTTTGAGCGTAGGGTTAGGACAGGAGCAGGCGCTGCCAGTGTACATGGTCTTGTATGCGGGATCTGTTTATAACACCTAGTAGAAACCTTAGGAATGCAGCAGTAGGCAGGGTTTTGCCGAAGCTGGGTATATCTGTGTGTGATTTATTTTCTGCACTTTTGTTTCTGTTGCATTCCGTGATCTGTTTATTATCTTAATATCCTGTCAATTTTTCAATTCAGTTTAAAAACTGTGATAAACCCTATTCACCCCCCCTCTAGGGTTAATCTAGATCCAACAATTGGTATCCGAGCCAGGTGTTCGGTTAACTCTAGAGCAATTGTGATTCCTAGTTATCAGTCCATAGAGAGTCAGTCCAGTCACATTCCAAATATTTTTGATGGTACAGATTTTTTAAACTGGAAATCCGAAATGGAATTTTATTTAAAATCTGTTAATATTAAATGTTGGAATGTTGTTATCCATGGATTTGATAGTGTAGATATTACTTTCAATACCCATGCTATGAAAATTATATTTGATTATCTTAGTGCTGAACAGTTTAATCTTATCTGCCATTGTTTATCTGCACAGGAAATCTGGGATACTCTCAATACAAAGTATGGAAAATCTGACAACAGCTCAAAACCCCAGGATGAAAACTCAGATTTAGATTTATGCTTAACAAGTCATGTAGATGAAACTTCAGATGGATCAGATGATGGAGAATCAACAAATGCTGAAACAGAAAATTTCTCATATGAAGATCTGGTTTACATGTGTCTTGATTTAACAAAATCTGTTGATAAACTCAAATTGAGAAATAAGTCTCTGAAATCTAAGAATTTTGAGATGGTCAGCAAATTTGATGATTTGGAATCACAACTTGAACATGTTAAAAATTCTTCAAATTCAGTTTGCAAAAATTGTTTGAAATTGAAAACCAATCTTGTTCGTCTCAATAAAAATATTCAAAAGTTTGAAGATGAAATTCTGATCTTAAATGAGAACAAGGTTGAGTTATCAAATTTGAATAAGCTTCTGCAAAAGGAATTTGAAAATTTTAAAACAGATATAAATTCCAAATTTGAAACTGCTGAAAAGGAGAATTTGTTGAAATCAAATCTGATTTTAGCAGAGCTTGAAAATGAGATTGAAAGATTCAAGAAATTTGAGTCTGAAAATCGAAAACATTTTGAATCTGAGATTGCTGGGTCCCAAACAAAAATTAATTTGCTTAAAGATGAAAATTTGGTTTTGAAATACGATTTTGAAAGATGTAAGATCACTGAAAATCGTTGCTCAGATTTATTGAAAGAAAATAGTGATCTTAAAACTAAAATTCAGCAACTTGAAACAACTTTGGCAAAATTTTCTAACGGTGAAAAATCTCTGAATATGTTGTTGAAAAATCAATTTTCATCCGGAAATAAAAATGGACTCGGCTTTGGAAAAAATAACATTTTTGAAAAACGAGATTCAAATGATTTGAAAAGTCCCTCAAACTGCTTTGGAAATAATTGTTTTGATAATTTGAACTTTGATAAATCCAAAGGATTTTTTAATCAAAAGAAAAATGTGAATTTGTTCTGTAATAAACCATTTAAACATTCTTGGAACCTAAAAGGAAATAAAACGGGCTTCGTTAAGTTTAAACAGATTTGGGTTCCTAAGGGTACAAAGGTTAAATCTGATGGTTTGTTATACAAACAGGTTTGGGTACCAAAAGTGGTAAGCATATTTCAGAGTGGTTTTACTAATTTTGTTCGACCACTTGATCATCTCAATCATTAGGTACCAAAGGAGGCTGAGGAACAACTATGCTGAAAAGAGAAATTGATTCAAACCGCTTCATATCATTGAATCATCTACTGTTCCTTAGCCAAGTCTAATGAGTTAGAGATCCACAACGTCTTCTGTGAATCAGGTATGATTTCTAACCTCATCCTTGTAAATATTTTTTTCATTGTTTATTTTTGCTTCTTCTACCCCTTTCTATTCTATTTTCTTCTATTTGTTTTTATTTGATTTGTCACTGCCATATCTCTTTGTTTATTCTATGCTTCTTAAACTTCCAATTGCAGTTCTCATGATTTTCTGGAAATTCATTTTATTTGAATAAAACTCTCTTGTTTATAATCATTTCCAGATTCTGAATTTAATCTTGTAATTATCTGCAATTGTTTAGTAGTTTATTTTATTCTTGAATTCATAACAGTGCTGAAGCATTCATGTCATATCTTGAACACTGTTAATTTGAACTCTAAATTTTTTGAAGATCTGAATATTTAATGAAATTTCACACACCTTTGCTGTTCTGAGTTTATTCTAATTCATTTTAGAAAAGCTGAAAATATTATACTCATTACAACACTCTATTATTTATCAGTTGTGACAATTCCAGTAATTTTCAGATTGGCTTGAATATCTTTTTGAAATACCTTGTCTTAGTGATACATCTTAAAATTCATTTTAATTCATGATTAGTACAGTTGAAATTAGTTTGTTTGAAATCATCTAAAATTCCTGATATTTTGAATCTCACATACCTCCTAAAGTTGAAATTATCAATCTTGTGTGAATAATTCATTATATCTCAAACTTGATATTGATTCAAGTGATTTCAAATAAATTATTTATTAATGGATCATGAATATCTCCTGATTTTTTTGATGTAAATGATCTGAAATTAGTCTTAGAAATCTTGTGAAAAATTCCTTTAAAAATCTGGTCTTGAAATTCACTCTTATTTCATGATTATCTGATTTAATTATTTGTTTGTTTAAAATCATTTGAAATTATTGATTTATTGAGTCTCACACATATCTCAAATCAAAAATTTATAATCTGGTGTGATTGATTCATTAAATTCTGATATTTTCATATTTCCACAAATGATTTCAAGTAAACAGTATTTTAATCATTAGATAATGAATCATCATATGTGGCCATCATCCTGAGAAATATGATTTGAAACTATGTTCTGTGTTGCTCTGATATTGTTTTGAAAAATGTTTGTTCTGGAATCACATGCTTGCTGCTCTGATACATGTGCATAATCTATTATCTCGTCTGTTTGGGCTTGGTACTTAATAATTCTTTTGTCTATGACATTCTTGTTCAGTATCATGTTAAAATTCCTCGTAAATAGAGACACCAAGTGGTATCAGAAGTGCCTTATATTTGTCTCACCCATCTGTACTGAGATTCAAATTTTCACCTTGTATAGATCCATACATTTTTTTTGCCTTATACAAATAGATGTGCTAAATTTGTCTGGCTGGGTTTATGTTTAAAGTTCTTTGGTGTGAGATGTCCATGATAGTCCATCAGGGTGTAATTAAATTCCTCGATAAGCGAGAACATTTGGTATCAGCCTTTTTCACTCATCTGTTTTTTTTATTATCACCCTGTATAGATTCAATTTTTTTTATAAATTTGTTTAATCTCTTCTTGAAATTGTTTTTCAATTTTAAAATTATTTATTTTTTATTCATTCAGAAATTGAAATCAATATCCAATTTGTGTTGTGTTTATAATTCATCAAAATTATTATCAGTGTTTGAAATTGTGATGAATTGTGACTGCAGTGTATTTCACAACAAGAGGAGATTTTATTTGGATTGTCATGATGGTTGAATATTAATTATAATATCATTGAACTGGCAAATATTTCACGACCATCTTCATTACCTATCACCCTTCTACCATCCGTTATGATTTTATATTAATATGGAGAGTTAATTTTTTTTAGAATTTTTTTTAAATAGTGAAAATATTTGTGATGGAATTGTGGTCATGTTATTTTTCAGAATTAGTAACAATTGAAATTTTCAGTGGTCCCGGTACGGTTGATCATATTTCATAATATTATTAATTTAGAAATTTATTTCACAGTCCATCTCTGTACTTACCGCATTTCTATCACTCATATTGGTTTATATATACTGAGGAGTCTTTCTATTTTGAAGCTGAAAATAATAAATATAATTAATATATAAGAGTGTCTCTAACCTCATTTAAAAATCCAAGCTCTGGTTATGCATGGCTATGAGACAACTTATAATTTAAGCTGCGACTGACCTCATTTAAAAATCCAAGCTCTGGTTATGCGTGGTCAGTGTGCTCTTAAATAGATTAATAAAAAGGAACTATTATGCTATAAATTAAAATTAATCTGAAACTCTCCTCAGTGTATAAAAACCAGCCTATCAATCCATCTTTCTATTCTGTGAAATATGTTGAAATTTTATGACGTATTATGATTTGTTGATTGATAGCTACTGGGATTTGAGACTATCTGATTTTGTCACTTAAATTGAATTTATGATTATAGTCCAAATCCATCACTATATTTTGTGCTTTTATAAAATTCTTTTGGAAAATAATTGAATTTTCTTTTTGAAACTCTCTCCATAATATATAAAATTCATCGTAAATCCGTCATTTTCTACAATGTGAAATATGCCACCTGTTCTTAGAATATCATGATTTTTGTTTGACTGATTGAGATTTATGATGACTGTTCTTCCTCTTAAGCTGATATAGTATTTGTTAGTCATTTTTCATCTATATTTTAAATTCTATATCTTTTTTATGATAACAAAAGGGGGAGAATGGATAGAGATTTTGATTTATGAGTGAATATTTTATAAATATTTTTAATTTTGAAAATTTATTATTATTCATACATTTCACACATGCACAGTTATAGGGGGAGTTGTCTGTTGTACGGGGAGCTAATAAATAGGGGGAGTTCAATATTCATTGTCAAACACATCTATTGTATACAAAATCTTTTATTTGTTTGTCATCATCAGAAGGGGGAGATTGTTGTATATAACGGTGTTGTATACACAATTATATGATTTTTGTTTGATGATAACAACCAAATAAATATTATTTTAATGTGTTTGATATTGTATTGTTATTGTACATCACAGACTGGAATATAATATTTATATTTAAATAAAATACAACTGTACAGAAATTTAAATATTCACAGTATTTTATTTGAATAGAATATTTTATTTCAATATTTAACAGTACAGATTTACAACTCCACTATTAGCTCAACATTGTAATTCACTGAAATCAAATTCTTTCATATACAATTTCTTTTGTTACACAGCTCATCAATACAGCACCCAGTACTTTTTCATATATACAATTTGTTCACTGTTATACACACTGACACTGCAATATACTTGTCTTCTGTCTTCAAGCTTCAGTCTTCACAGCATCCTTCAGTCAGTCCAGTCTTCATACCTGTCATATACATGAACACACACACAGTACACTGCAATAGAAATAATACTGAACACATGCGAATATATTTTTTAATTTTAAAAATTTTATTTGCCTCGGTTTTCTGGTGTGTTTCTCATCATTTTTCTGACTTGATCTGATTTGTAAAACCATCAATCTGTGTCTAGACAGCTTGTGATATTCACAGCGATACACTGTAAATACCACAAGGTAGACAATATGTATATACAGTGCAGGGACAGGAAAATTTGTCTGATGGCCGCATATACACACATGTATAAAATATACATATGTGCACTGCCTCGCCAATCCAGTGTGCAACTGAGGAGTAGCCACGTGGACCATCTCGACTCAGTGCACTTGCACATGAAAAACAACTCAATGAAAAGTCAACAACAAACTCAAAGTGGTCGAGCACACATCAAAATGGTCAATGTATAATAAAGCAGCAAATTCATGCTCAAAGCAAATGATCCAAGGAACTACTTGCATGCACAAGTATGGTCAGTTCAGACTCAAGTTCAAGCCAGTCAGCAAAGTGATGAAACTCGGGTGTTTCACGAAGTTCAAAGCCCTAAAGGAATACATGATACAACATAATGTCTATAAGCAGCCAAGATGTTCATGGAGCAAATTTAGTTAACATGTACAATGCATGATGGCAGTTCAATATGTTGTACAAGCAGCTAGTGCACACAGACTAGAGTAAAGCAAAATACCCAAGTGCACAAGTAATGATGGCACAGGACAGTAAGTAGCCAATGCAAGTACATATGTCAAGGCAAAGTGTTCAGATGCAATGTTTCAAGTTCAAGTACACAGATTTATGCATGGTGTATTGGTCATAGCATTAACATGCTAGGATGGACAAAGGAAAAATGGTCCATATTCACAAGTCTGGTCAAGGGAGCCACGAGTATAACAATGCAGTAAAATGGTTGTGGAAAAAGTTTCAAGTATATGGCAGCCACAAGTAGATGCATATATGCATGTTCAAGTTTAAGTGCAAGTATATACGACAAGCAGGTTCATGAATTGCAAGATACACAAAGAGGCCTAATTCAAGTCCTGATTCATCACATATGGCAAGAATACAACCGTGTCTGATTCAAGCAAGTATATATGCATAACACAACATGGACAGAAATTGAGCTTCCAGATTTTCAAGAAAAACATTTATGGTATTTCCAGAAAAACCAATTTTTAGCAGGAAGTTTTTTAAAGGTTTTTTATTCCAGGAATAAATGAGCAATCAATCTCAAGTATTATTGGGCAAGCATCATTTCTTTGTGATTCGACAAATTTTATTTTGGCAAGTGTGAAATGTGGCAAGAATCAAGTCCAGAAAATCAGTGCTCAAAATGGAAAAGTATTTTCAGGTTTGTGAAGTATCATGTTTGGAAAGAAGTGACAAACTGTTTTATGCATTTGATCATCCATTCACAGTAAGGTAAATCAAGGCCAAGAGGTATATCTGGAAAGAATTTTTCAATTATCTCAAAGACTGTTTTTGGAAAGAAATGAAATTTAAAAATAGAAATCTTTCCGTAAATTTCACTATGAATACATTCTCTTTATTGAATTCGATTCACAGAAATTACTCAAGATTTTTCTGGCAAGTGTTTAATCGGTTTAAAGAGTTCAGGAAATTTTTTAATCTCAAATTTGTTTCCTGAAATTAATCTGTTATCCAAGACAGTGTTTCTATCATGCAATTTGAATATAGAAACAAAAAGGGTCAATCACGCAAGCTTTTTTTCATCAATTAAAATCCAAAGAAATCTAAAGAGGAAACCGAAATGTCCAAATCAGTCATGGCATTAAATCAATTGAAGAATCAAGCTGAGCAAAAGTAGAAATACACGCAACAGAACTTAATCAAAGTCGAGAACCAGAATGGGAAACAAGGAACAATCAGATCGAGCCATTGTCAAGGAAATCAGAGCAATTAGGTTTTTCTATAACCCTATAATACACCACATACATCACTGGCAAATATATCGAATCCTCACGCAACAATTAAAAGAAAAAGCATCGAATTCACACAACAACAATTTCAAGCTTAAAATACAAATTCAGAGAAACTCACGAGTTTTCAGAGAGATTCGATCTCGTTCCCAAATCGTTGAACAGGATAGCACCAACAATCGAAGCCAGACCGAAGAACAACATCGGTGTATCAGAAGTCGAATTGATTTGGGACGAAGTAGAAACCCTAGCAAATCACCAAAGCCGCCATTTTTTTTGAGACAAAGGGATCGGGCAAATAAACATATAGGCTGGCCAAGTTGAAAGGGCTTTGGAATTGTTTTTTTTAAGGGGATGACCTCTTATATTTAAACTCCTTTATTCAACTTCACTAGGGTTTCTTTTGTTTTTATTTTTGTTGTATTTTAATTTTGTTCTGTAATTCAACCATCAGTTCTAGAGTCTGTAAAATCTAGGGGAAGCAGTCAGGGTGTTGACTGACAGTTGACAGAGTCTGTAAAATCTGGGTTACGAGTTACAGGGTTTGTAATTCGGGAAAATCTGATCGAGGGGATATCGGACAGTCTACGGTTTTGAGCGTAGGGTTAGGACAGGAGCAGGCGCTGCCAGTGTGCATGGTCTTGTATGCGGGATCTGTTTATAACACCTAGTAGAAACCTTAGGAATGCAGCAGTAGGCAGGGTTTTGCCGAAGCTGGGTATATCTATGTGTGATTTATTTTCTGCACTTTTGTTTCTGTTGCATTCTGTGATCTGTTTATTATTTTAATATCCTGTCAATTTTTCAATTCAGTTTAAAAACTGTGATAAACCCTATTCACCCCCTCTCTAGGGTTAATCTAGATCCAACATACTCCCATCTGGCAAAACTAAAATTGGAGCTGTCGTCAAAGCCCTCTTCAAACGTTGGAAAGCATCGTCACAGTCAACATCCCATGAAAAAGTCAAGTTCTTCTTCGTCAACCGAGTAAGTGGGGTTGATATCTTCGCGAACTCCTTGATGAACTTCCTATAATAACCAGCCAGCCCTAAAAAGCTCCTCACTTTTTTTGCGTTCTTAGGAATCTTCCAATCTTGGATTGCCACCACCTTTGCGGGATCCACAGCTATCCCCTCCTTAGAGACCACATGTCTTAAGAACCTCACTTCTTTTCTCCAAAAATGGCATTTGGAGAACTAAGCTTTGAGTTGATGTGCTTGTACAGTCTCTAAGACTTCCCTGAGATGTAGGGCATGTTCTTCTTCGCTTCTAGAGAAAACCAAGATATCGTCCACAAAGACTACCACAAACTTGTTTAGAAACTCCCTAAACACACTACTCATTAAGTCAACGAAGTATGCGGGTGCATTCGTCAAACCAAAAGGCATGACGAGCCACTCGAAGAAACCGTCAGGAGTTCTAAATGGAGTCTTATCTATGCTGTCTTCAGCCACCCGTAGTTGATGAAATCCTGTAGCCAAATCCAGTTGTGAGAAAACCGAAGCACCAACCAACCGATTGAATAAATCATCTATCCTCGGCAATAGGTGTCTGTTCTTCTTTGTGAGCTTATTCAACTCTCTATAGTCCACGCACAATCTAAGTGAACCATCAGCCTTTGTAGCAAAAACAAATGGAGCACCCCATTCCAAAATACTTCTTCATATGAACCCCTTCTCAAGTAACTCTTTCACTTGCTTACTGAGTTCTCTTCTCTCTCTCGGAGCCATGTGGCGTACTGGTAATGCAACTGGCATTGCATTATCTACAAGGTATATTCGAAAGTCTATCTCGCACCTCGGGGGCAAACCCCGAACTTCATCGAAGACGTCACCATATTCACGGACCACACGAACAGATTCCAAGTCATCATTGGATGCATCAAGAGATTCTAGGTAGCTAAGCATCACCAGACCCCTAGGGTCACAAGAAATATCAAGGGTCTTGCCATAACGAGTCAACAATCTAGCTATCCTTCTTTCACACTCTAGGATGGCACCGTATCTGGCTAGCCAATCCATGCCTAGAATCAAGTCGTAGCCCATGAAGCCAAGAACAAAGGCGTTGCACTCAAATCCAACGCCCAAGATAGACAATCTCAAATCCCGACAAATCATTGAAAGATGAGTCGAACCACCAATAGGATTTGAGACTACTATGGGATCCGTAACTAGACTAGTATTTAGGTGCAATGTTTCAACTAACGAAGCAGATACAAACGAGTGTGAAGCGCCAGAATCAAACAAAGTACGAATAGGATGATCAAACAGAAAAACCAAACTTTCAACAGAGATGTGTATACCTCTCTCCTGTCCTGGTGCCATGAGAGCGTGAACCTGCCATCTTGCCTTTCCTGGTGCCATGAGAGCCTGAACCTGCCCTCCAGAAGTAGATCCTGACCTTTGCCCTTGCCCTTGTCTTCTCGGGCAGTCTTTAATCAGATGTCCTACCTCACCACAGTTGAAACAACCAGTCTTTTTCTTCTTCCTACAGTCCTTGCTCAGATGGCCTGGTGTTCCACAATTAAAGCACCTTTTCTTTCCTTTGCTATTGTTATCCTTACCACCTTTCTTGGGTTGCTGCTAAGATTTCTTTAGATCACCTTTCTTCTCTGGTGCCTTATTAGCATTAGCACCTTTCTCCTCTTCATGCATAAGCGCCATGTCAACCAGTTTCTCTAAGGTAGCCCCCATAGGAATGTGGGTCACCGTGCATTCAAACCTTTAACGAATCTCAGAGCCTTCTTTTCAGGTGTGTTCACCAAGTCTAAGCCAAATCTTGCCAACTGATTGAATTTGTTGACGTACTCCTTTACTGATAAATTCCCTTGCTTCAATGCCAAGGACCTCTTCATGTATAAATTCTCTTCTGCTCGTGAGAGAAATTTCATCTCGAACCTATGCCTGAAATCCATCCATGTCTCCACTGGACGCTCTCCATTCGTGACCTCCCACCAAAACGAGGCTTCATCCTTCATTAACCAAGCAGCTAATTGGACCTTCCTTCCATCTTCTATCTCGAAGATATCAAATAAATCTTCCACCTCCTTAAGCCAATTTCGAGCTTCAACAAACGTCTTTGACCCCGTAAAAAGGTTTCCCGCCCATTGTCCGAAAGTCCTTGCATATCTTCGAAAAAGTATCAACGCGGGGAGGGGGAGGAGCGGCTGCAGCTGGGGGAGGAGGATCGTCTGCTAGGCCTACGGCGGTGGCCCTAGCCTCCAGATACCTTCTGAACCAGGCTGGTATCGGTATTCCCTCGAGTATCTCGGGTTCCCTGGACATGCTAAAAAGAAAAAGGAAGAGATTCAAAATGGAGAATCAAAGGAAAGATATATGGCTCTTGGGGGTTATGTTTTTAAAATAAACTTTTCTCTTGAAAATACTCTCCTTAAAACATATTTTTGAAAGTATTTCTTTATAAAATGCTTTTGAAAAATAGTTTTTCAAAATCTCTTATCTGTTCTGGTAACCTTCAGCTCCGATACCATGTGTAACACCCCACGTCCATTAATGTCACTCACAAAGGGAATGCATTAACTTTCATGGAGTATTATTGGTGTATAGAACGGAATAAAACAAGATTGATACATATATTGGTACTTGAAAATTTTAAAACAACTTTTATTGCAGCGGAGAAATAGTTTGGTTACAACAACATCAAAAACCATCAATAAAACCAAGTACACTTAATATCCATCTTGACAAATTGTTTTCTGAGTACATAAAGTAAAAAGCATAACCCCAACATAAGTATCTATAAAAGAGATAAGATGAACTTTACTTCCAGAAATCCAAGCGCTTCCAAAAGAAGGCTTATATCTATAAAGTAAAAAGCATAGCCCTTTTAGACCAAGCATAACTCCAACATAAACTAAAGTTGCACGGCTTATATCTACACGATGCAACAACGTCTTATCTACCAGCCCGGGCTCACTCATGCACATGACCCCGTTGGACTTGCGTTGCCACCGCTAACCCGTTTTGACCTCTTACAATCAAACCCAGTAAGCATGTCCCGTCCTCGACCTGGCTCAAGCTCACAAAGATACTTAATGGGTTACTGGTTTGAAAAGGGTCCTCGTACTTGACACAAGCTTTCCACCTATGCTTGGTCCCCACTAGGATTTCCCACTTAACCCCTTCTTATTCATGTCTTCTTACATGTTTCAACTTGGTTAAGTGTTTCTAATCGTATTTCACATGCCACCCATGTCACCCACTTTACCCCATGTTCTACTGCATGTTTTGTAACACCCCACTTCCGTTAAGGTCACTCACAATGGGAATGCCTTAACTTCGGTGGAACATTATAAGTAAACGGAACAGAAATTTTCAAGATAGATATGTAAAGTAGTACTTGAAAAGTTTATAACTTTATTACAGCAGAAACAGAAATAAGTTTGGTTACATCACAATACCAAAACCCAAGTACACAAATATCAGTCTTATACAAAATCCTTCAGAATGCATAATTTTAAAGCCATAATCCCCAATAGAGAATGCCATAAATAGGTAGAATCAAAGCCAAGCAATATTTCAAGCACTTCTAGCACTTCAAGCAGATGGAACCTAAATCAAGCCCCTATGTTTCCACCCCGAGAACCTAGGGGGAGGGAACGGAAGAAAAGAGGCGAAACAAACTAGGTCAGACGTAAGTCTGGTGAGTCCAGTGACTTTCAGCATATAAACAGATAACGGTATCATGACATGTAAATAAAACTGGATGAGAGATAACCATAACAGGAGTGGCAGGTTAACAGGAGAGACAGAATGACATAGGCTAAACTAAGCTTCTTACTTGGTTTTCACTTCTCCGCACTAATACTAGTATAACAGAATTAGGTGTTGTCCTAATGTCTAAACAGAACAATCTCTTCAGAAACACGATGCTAGTAATGGGCCTTTACCACCCGAACATAGACAGACGGTATAGAAACAGAGGCGGAAACGGAATCAGAGACGGGAACAGAATATTCCCTACGGAAACAGAATATTAGAATTAGGCATACACTAGTAATGGGCCTTTACCACCCCAGCAGACAGTACCACACAGAAACAGACAGGTGTTACCGCCCCAACAGAAACAGACGGTACCCCAATAGAAACAGACATAACTAAGTGTACCCTAAATTCTACCCTAAGCGATCGGCTCCCTAATACATAAATACCCTATGACGGCCCCAAAGAGGGGTGTATCATTCCCTAAAGTGGCAACCTATAAACACAGACCTATTAACAGATGTCACGATGTCTTACATCCTCAGAGCAGACCGGATCCATGCACGCACATGACCCGGTTGGAATGCGCCATCAACACCCCTCACCATTATCAGAGTGAACCTCTTACAATTAGTTCAGTAAGCGTGCCCGGAGCCCTCTTAGTGTTGGGTCATAGTTTTGATACCAGAAATGGTTACTGACTAATATGGGTCCTAAACAATAGATGACACAAGTAATTACCCCTCATACCCTTGTGTCCCCAGACTAACAGATTTCAAATTAACTTGCTTATAGATTTCAGACTAACGGATCAAATATACAGATTAACAGAATTACAGATTGTTTCACCTAACCTTGTATTGGGCCTACAGATTTACGAAACGGGTTTATTAGATTCATCAGTCCAGTTGTTTTAACCATATCCACCCAACACGCTTTAGGTATCACATTTATCTTGGATTTGCATTAATTAAATATTAATGCACAGACCTCTCACATTAACTCAGTAGCTTGTGGCCGCTGGATGTGCCGGGCGATTCCGGGCAGACTTCTGCCGCAAGCCAAACCTAACCTCGTGTCTAAGCATATTTATACCTACGACCTCTCACATTAGACTGACGGTTTGTGGTTGCTGGTTAAGCCGGTTGGGTTCAGGCAGGCTTCTACCGCAAACAGAGTCTGACCTCGTGTCTCAGCATTCTTATTTTAGCTAAAGTATTCATTCACAAATTTTGCCAATATCAGACTAATTATGCCAATTCAACAAATTAGCTTCTTTACAAGTTACAGCATATATCTCAAAGTTCTATTAACATGACTTGCTCAATTTTAGATTAAGCCCACAGATTTGCGTACCCCAAGTTACCGTATTCAGTTTCAACAGATTTAACAGATTAGGCAATTTAACAGATTTAATCATGCCTTAAAATTCCATTGACATACCTCGCCTAATCATAAAATTAAGCCTAATATTTTACATGCCCAAATTATGGTCATAATTCACAATATAACATACGTCCCAAATTTTAGTTAAATTTGCATCGTACAGAATATTCTCTAAAAACCCCAAATCATGATGCATAATATAAATTATGCCAAATTATAGTCGTTGATTACCGTGTATGTCAAACATCCAAAAATCCGAATTAGGCGTATTCACATTTATAATTATCCCTATTATAATATTGGTCTTTCAGGCCTAAGTCACATATCCTTTTCTTCCAAGTCATAGATCGTCATATAAAATGCGCCCCAAGTCTAGATCTTAAATTACAACATGTATTATGTCCTCAAAATCAGATCTTGAATTATAACATGCATTATGTCCCCAAATTACAAGTCATATGTTGTCATACAATAATTCTCCTTTTTCCAAATCATAGACCGTCATATGTAGTATGCCTAGATCTAAATCTTAAATTACAACATCAGTCACAAATCAGTCATGTCTAATTATGCATTATTCATTATTTTCCCCAAATTTAGCGTTCGTGCGTCAATCTCTTATGAGATTTGGCTCAGGCTCGTGGTAGCCTAGCTATAGAACAAAAGGAAGGAAGAGATACAGAATAGTTACAATAATATTAATAGGATAGATCTACACAGAAAAACTGATCTGATAAACATGAATAAGATAGATCTACACAGAAAAACAGATCTGATAAACATGAATAAGTTAGATCTACACAGAAAAACAGATCTAATAAACAAGAATATGCATAATCTCCAATTCAAATTTATAACCTTGTCAAGATCATAATTAAATTTCATATCTGAAAATAATTATACTCACCCTGGTTGGATTCTAAAAGAAAAGGGTTGTAGTTGTTCTCTTTTAATCCTATTCAGATTGGAAGGAGAAGAAACACTAGTTCTAGATTAGGTTTCAACAGAGTAGCGATGCCATTGATTTATTTTAATATGAATTAGGGCAAAGTAAAGGCGTAATGAAATTGTGTGGAGAGAAAGTGAGGTTTGGGGGTGTTTAAATAGCTTAGGAGCAACGAATCTGGTCAGAACGGGCGTCTAAATGTAGAAAAACGAATCTGTCCACAGATCTGGAAAAGGGGGGAAGGTCGACCTATTCTACCCAGGTCGACCCCCTGGTCGACTTGGGTCCAGGGCGGGAAATTTCCCGCCCATCCCTGGTGTGTGTTTTGAATTTCGAGCTTTGAATTTTGAATTCGGGCTGGTTTTTATTCTAGATTCCTGAAACTTCTAAGTGCCATAACTTCTTCATACGAAGCCCGATTTACGCAAACTCAGACTCTATCTCAAGCAGAATTCCGAGACGAACACAATGGTGCAACCCGTTTCCCTTAATTCTTCTCTTAAAATTAAGTATACTTTGTTTTGTTACTTTATGTTCACAGAAAATACGGGGTGTTACATTATCCCCTCCTTAAAGGATTTCATCCCCGAAATCTTCAAGTTAAGAAGCATGTGTCCAACCATCCAATCACTCATCTACTCAACCATCATCCACAAGCATCCATTGTCCTTAGAAAACTTCTAATGTTGTATGAACATATGCAAAAGTGAGTGTATATGTCTCTTATTTAATGCAAAGATCAGGTGGTATACTGATTCAGTTGACCTCCTTAATGCGAATTATGATAGTGCCATGAGTCCACTTATGTATGCAAGAAATCCAATTTAATACACATCATTTCTATATGAGTGCATAACCATTCATCCAAATGCAACATCCATGTGATGAGTTAATCATTTTGCATCCACAAAAATTGAAAAATGCACACACATCCATATGCAGTATGAGAGTGTTTTTATGCCGATCTAGTGCCTAGTGTGTGTATATGCATCCACGAGCAACCACTAGCAACCATTTGCATCCACTAGCAACCATCAAACATAACATGTCTCAAACACATGTTTACACCCATTAGTTTCTACCTAAAGATCGAAGACTCGATCGATAGGATACCGCCGAGTGATATAAGCAAGTACAATTAAAACAAAAGCTCTATTCCCATTAGGCATCGGTTAAGAAAATAAATCCCTAAGTATCAACCCTGAAGACCGAAATCAACATCAGATTGACACCCAGAGAATTACTCCCATTAAACCATGTCAAAACTGGAAATCTACTTCACACTTCGAGTAAAAACCCCTATCCTTTTCAGAAATATTCAAATACTTATAGACTACTGGTACAGATCAAATTATCAAATGATTCTTAGGAAACTAAGCATGATAAAACCCCACCATATCCCACAAAACCTAGAATGTATGCTCCATAGTCAATTTAACATCCAACACAGATACCCTCAAACCCCAACCTATCACAAACAAATGAGTCGTAACCCTCATGGGGTCTGAGACTATAGCGGGATCAGAAAAAAGACTAGTATTAAAGTGCAGAGTCTCGATTACAGAATCAAAATGCCAGAATCAAAGAGATTTTTAACTCAATAGTCAGATAAGGAAATTAAACCTTCTATAGAAATTTTCCTATCCCTATCCACCAGCCACGTGAGCATTCACCTTCCCTCCAGAAGTAGTTTCTGTCCTCTGCCCTTGCCCTCGTTTCTTCGGGCAGTCCCTAGTGAAATGTCATGTTTCACCACAGTTGAAGCAAGCGCCCTTCCTCTTTCTGCAATCCTTGTTCAGATGAGTCAAGCTTCCACAAGCAAAGCACTTTTTCTCCTTCTTATCTTCAGACTCTTCATCCTTCTTTTGTGTTTCCTTTTGGGCCACGCTTTCTTGTTCTGTGGTCCTTCGAGCTTTTATTCTTTCTTCTCACTTTTGGCTTCCTCTTCATGCATTAACGCCATGTCAACCAATTTCTCGAAGGTAGCCCCCAAAGGAATGTGGGTCATAGCCAACCTGTGTAGTGGCTCATTCAAACCTTTAACGAATCTCAGGGCCTTCTTTTTAGGTGTGTTCACCAAGTCTAAGCCAAATCTTGCCAACTAATTGAACTTGTTGACGTACTCCTTTACTGATAAATTCCCTTGCTTCAATGCCAAGAACCTTTCCATGTATAAATTCTCTTCTACTCGTGAGAGAAATTTCATCTCGAACCTACGCCTGAAATCCATCCATGTCTCCACTGGATGCTCTCCACTCGTGACCTCCCACCAAAACGAGGCTTCGTCCTTCATCAACCAAGAAGCTAATTGGACCTTCCTTCCATCTTCTATCTCGAAGATACCAAACAAATCTTCCACCTCCTTAAGTCAATTTCAAGCTTCAACAAACGTCTCTGACTCGTGAAAAGGTTTTCCGCCCATTGCCTGAAAGTCCTTGCATATCTTCGAAAAAGTATCTACGCGGGGAGGGGGAGGAGCGACTGCAGCTGGGGGAGGAGGAGGAGCGACTGCAGCTGGGGGAGGAGGAACGTCTGTTGGGCCTGCGGCGGTGGCCCTAGCCTCTATATACCTTCTGAACTAGGTTGGTATCGGTATGCCCTCGGGTATCTCGAGTACCCCGGACATGCTGAAAAAAAAAGTAAGAGATTCCAAACGGAGAATCGAAAGATAGATATATGGCTTTTGGGGATTATATTTTTCAAAATAAACTCTACTTTTGAAAATACTTCCTTTTTAAAACCCTTTTTGTAAATAGTTTTTCAAAAACTTTTTATCAAATTTGGTAACCTTCAGCTCTGATACCAAGTGTAACACCCCACTTCCGTTAAGGTCACTTACAATGGGAATGCCTTAACTTCGGTGGAACATTATAAGTAAACAGAACAGAAATTTACAAGACAGATATGTAAAGTAGTACTTGAAAATTTTATAACTTTATTACAGCAGAAACAGAAATAGGTTTGGTTACATCACAATACCAAAACCCAAGTACACATGTATCAGTCTTATACAAAATCCTTCAGAATTCATAATTTTAAAGCCATAATCCCCAACAGAGAATGCCATAAAAAGGTAGAATCAAAGCCAAGCAATATTTCAAGCACTTCAAGCAAATGGAACCAAAATCAAGCTCCTATGTTTCCACCCTGAGAACCTGGGGGGAGGAAACGGAAGAAAAGAGGTGAAACAAACTAGGTCAGACATAAGTCTGGTGAGTCCAGTGACTTTCAGCATATAAACAGATAACCGTATCATGACTTGTAAATAAAACTGGAAGAGAGATAACCATAACAGGAGTAGCAGGTTAATAGAAGAGAGAAAATGACATAGGCTAAACTAAGCTTCTTACTTGGTTTTCACTTCTCCGCACTAATGCCAGTATAACAGAATTATGTGTTGTCCTAATGTCTAAACAGAAAACAGAACGATCTCTTCAGAAACACGATGCTAGTAATGGTCCTTTACCACCCGAACAGAGACAGACGGAATAGAAACTGAGGCGGAAACGGAATCAGAGACGGAAACAGAATATTCCCTACGAAAACAGAATATTAGAATTAGGTGTACACTAGTAATGGGCCTTTACCACCCCAACAGACGGTACCACACAGAAACAGATAGGTTTTACCACCCCAACAGAAACAGACAGAACTAAGTGTACCCTAAATTCTACCCCAAGCGATCGGCTCCCTAATACATAAATACCCTGTGACGGCCCCATAGAAGGGTGTATCATTCCCTAAAGTGGCAGCCTATAGACACAGACCTATTTACAGATGTCACGGTTTCTTACATCCTCAAGGCAGACCGGATCCATGCACGCACATGACCCGGTTGGAATGCGCCATCAACACCCCTCACCATTATCAGAGTGAACCTCTTACAATTAGTTCAGTAAGCGTGCCCGGACCCCTCTTAGTGTTGGGTCATATTTTTGATACCAGAAAGGGTTACTGACTAATATGGGTCCTAAACAATAGATGACACAAGTAATTACCCCTCCTAACCTTGTGTCCCCATACTAACAGATTTCAGATTAACTTGCTTACAGATTTCAGATTAACGGATCATATATACAGATTAACAGAATTACAGATTGTTTCACCTAATCTTGTATTGGGTCTACAGATTTACGAAACGGGTTTACTAGATTCACCAGTCCAGTTGTTTTAACCCTATCTACCCAACACGCTTTAGGTATCACATTTATCTTGGATTTGCATTAATTAAATATTAATGCACAGACCTCTCATACTAGTTCGGCAGCTTGTGGCCGCTGGATGTGCCAGGCAGTTCCGGGCAGACTTCTGCCACAAGCCAGACCTAACCTCGTGTCTAAGCATCTTTATGCCTACGACCTCTCACATTAGACTGATGGTTTGTGGTTGTTGGTTAAGCCGGTTCGGTCCGAGCAGGCTTATACCGCAAACAGAGTCTAACCTCATGTCTCAGCATTCTTATTTTAGCTTAAGTATTCATTCACAGATTATGCCAATATCAGACTAATTATGTCAATTCAACAAATTAGCTTCTTTACAAGTTACAGCAGGTATCTCAAAGTTCTATTAACATGTCTTGCTCAATTTTAGATTGAGCCCACAGATTTCCATATCCCAAATTACCGTATTCTGTTTCAACAGATTTAGCAGATTAGGCAATTTAACAGATTTAATCATGCCTTAAAATTCCATTGACATACCTCGCCTAATCATAAAATTAAGCTTAATATTTTACATGCCCAAATTATGGTCATAATTCACAATATAACATATGTCCCAAATTTTAGTTAAATTTGCATCGTACAGAATATTCTCTAAAAACCCCAAATCATGATGCGTAATATAAATTATGCCAAATTATAGTCGTTGATTACCGCGTATGTCAAATATCCAAAAATCCGAATTAGGCGTATTCACATTTATAATTATCCCTATTATAATATAGGTTTTTCAGGCCTAAGACACATATCCTTTTCTTCCATGTCATAGATAGTCATATAAAATACGCCCCGAATCTAGATCTTAAATTACAACATGTATTATGTCCTCAAAATCAGATCTTGAATCATAACATGCATTATGTCCCCAAATTACAAGTCATATGTTGTCATACAATAATTCTCCATCTTCCAAATCATAGACCGTCATATATAGTATTCCTAGATCTAAATCTTAAATTACAACATCAGTCACAAATCAGTCATGTCCAATTATGCATTATTAATTATTTTCTCCAAATTTAGCGTTCGTGCGTCAATCTCTTAAGAGATTTGGCTCAGGCTCATGGTAGCCTAGCTATAGAACAGAAGGAAGGAAGAGATACAAAATAGTTACAATAATATTAATAAGATAGATCTACACAGAAAAACAGATTTGATAAACATGAATATGATAGATCTACACAGAAAAACAGATCTGATAAACATGAATAAGTTAGATCTACAGAGAAAAACAGATCTAATAAACAAGAATATGCGTAATCTCCAATTCAGATTTATAAACTTGTCAAGATCATAATTAAATTTCATATCTGAAAATAACTATACTCACCTTGGTTGGATTCTAAAAGAAAAGGGTTGTAGTTGTTCTCTTTTAATCCTATTCAGATTGGAAGAAGAAGAAGAACTTTCTAGCTTAGGTTTTAGCAGAGTAGCGATGCCATTGATTTATTTTAATATGAATTAGGACAGAGTAAAGGCGTAATGAAATTGTGTGGAGAGAAAGTGAGGTTTGGGGGTGTTTAAATAGCTTAGGAGCAACGAATCTGGTCAGAACGGGCGTCTAAATGTAGAAAAACGAATCTGTCCACGGATCTGGAAAAGGGGGGAAGGTCGACCTGTTCTACCCAGGTCGACCTGGGTCCAGGGCGGGAAATTTCCCGCCCATCCCAGGTGTGTGTTTTGAATTTCGAACTTTGACATTTGAATTCGGGCTGGTTTTTATTCTAGATTCCTGAAACTTCTAAGTGCCATAACTTCTTCAAACGAAGTCCGATTTACGCAAACTCAGACTCTATCTCAAGCAGAATTCCGAGACGAACACAATGGTGCAACCCGTTTCCCTTAATTCTTCTCTTAAAAATTAAGTATACTTATTTTGTTACTTTATGTTCACAGAAAATACGGGGTGTTACATTATCCCCTCCTTAAAGGATTTCATCCCCGAAATCTTCAAGTTAAGAAGCATGTGTCCTACCATCCAATCACTCATCTACTCAACCATCATCCACAAGCATCCATTGTCCTTAGAAAACTTCTAATGTTGTATGAACATATGCAAAAGTGTGTGTATATTTCTCTTATTTAATGCAAAGATCAGGTGGTCTACTGATTCAGTTGACCTCCTTAATGCGAATTATGATAATGCCATGAGTCCACTTATGTATACAAGAAATCCAATTTGATACACATCATTTCTATATGAGTGCATAACCATTCATCCAAATGCAACATCCATGTGATGCGTTAATCATTTTGCATCCACAAAAATTGAAAAATGCACACACATCCATATGCAGTATGAGAGTGTTTTTGTGCCAATCTAGTGCCTAGTGTTGTATATGCATCCACGAGCAACCACTAGCAACCACTTGCATCCACTAGCAACCATCAAACATAACATGTCTCAAACACATGTTTACACCCATTAGTTTCTACCTAAAGGTCGAAGACTCGATCGATAGGATACCGCCGAGTGATATAAGCAAGTACAATTAAAACAAAAGCTCTATTCCCATTAGACATCGGTTAAGAAAATAAATCCCTAAGTATCAACCCTGAAGACCGAAATCAACATCAGATTGACACCCAGAGAATTACTCCCATTAAACAATGTCAAAACTGGAAATCTACTTCAGGCTTTGAGTAAAACCCCCTATCCTTTTCAGAAATATTCATATACTTACAGACAACTTGTACAAATTAGATTATCAAATGATTCTTAGGAAACTAAGCATGATAAAACCCCACCATATCCCACAAAACCCAGAATGTATGCGTCATAGTCAACTTAACACCCAACACAGATACCCTCAAACCCCAACCTATCACAAACAGATGAGTCGTAACCCTCATGGGGTCTGAGACTATAGCGGGATCAAAAACAAGACTAGTATTAAAGTCCAGAGTCTCGATTATAGAATCAAAATGCCAGAATCAAAGAGAGTTTTAACTCAATAATCAGATAAGGAAATTAAACCTTCTACAGAAATTTTCCTATCCCAATCCTATCCACCAGCCACGTGAGCATTCACCTGCCCTCTAGAAGTAGTTTCTGTCCTCTGCCCTTGCCTTCGTTTCTTCGGGCAGTCCCTAGTGAAATGTCCTATTTCACCATAGTTGAAGCAAGCGCCCTTCCTCTTTCTGCAATCCTTGTTCAGATGAGTCAAGCTTCCACAAGTAAAGCACTTTTTCTCCTTCTTATCTTCAGACTTTTCATCCTTCTTTTGTGTTTCCTTTTTGGGCCACGCTTTCTTGTTCTGTGGTCCTTCGAGCTTTTCTTCTTTCTTCTCACTTTTGGCTTCCTCTTCATGCATTAACGCCATGTCAACCAATTTCTCGAAGGCAGCCCCCAAAGGAATGTGGGTCATAGCCAACCCATGTAGCTGCTCATTCAAACTTTTAACGAATCTCCGGGCCTTCTTTTCAGTTGTGTTCACCAAGTCTAAGCCAAATCTTGCCAACTGATTGAACTTGTTGACGTACTCCTTTACTGATAAATTCCCTTGCATCAATGCCAAGAACCTTTCCATGTATAATTTCTCTTCTGCTCGTGAGAGAAATTTCATCTCGAACCTACGCCAGAAATCCATCCATGTCTCCACTGGACGATCTCCACTCGTGACCTCCCACCAAAACGAGGCTTCGTCCTTCATCAACCAAGCAGCTAATTGGACCTTCCTTCCATCTTCTATCTCGAAGATACCAAACAAATCTTCCACCTCCTTAAGCCAATTTCGAGCTTCAACAAACGTCTCTAACCCGTGAAAAGGTTTTCCGCCCATTGCCCGGAAGTCCTTGCATATCTTCGAAAAGTATCAACGCGGGGAGGGGGAAGAGGAGGAGCGGCTGCAGCTGGGGGAGGAGGAACGTCTGTTGGGCCTACGGCGGTAGCCCTAGCCTCTAGATACCTTCTGAACCAGGTTGGTATCGGTATGCCCTCGGGTATCTCGGGTACCCCAGACATGCTGAAAAGAAAAAGGAAGAGATTCCAAATGGAGAATCGAAAGATAGATATATGGCTTTTGGGGATTATATTTTTCAAAATAAACTCTACTTTTGAAAATACTTCCTTTTTAAAACCCTTTTTGAAAATATTTTTTCAAAAACTTTTTATCAAATCTGGCAACCTTCAGCTCTGATACCAAGTGTAACACCCCACTTCCGTTAAGGTCACTTACAATGGGAATGCTTTAACTTTGGTGGAACGTTATAAGTAAACATAACAGAAATTTACAAGACAGATATGTAAAGTTTTACTTGAAAAATTTATAACTTTATTACAGCAGAAACAGAAATATGTTTGGTAACATCACAATACCAAAACCCAAGGACACAAGTATCAGTCTTATACAAAATCCTTCAGAATGCATAATTTTAAATCCATAACCCCCAACAGAGAATGCCATAAATAGGTAGAATTAAAGCCAAGCAATATTTCAAGCACTTCTAGCACTTCAAGCAGATGGAACCTAAATCAAGCTCCTATGTTTCCACCCTGAGAACCTGGGGAGGGGAGTGAAACGGAAGAAAATAGGCGGAACAAACTAGGTCAGACATAAGTCTGGTGAGTCCAGTGACTTTCAGCATATAAACAGATAACAATATCATGACATGTAAATAAAACTGGATGAGAGATAACCATAACAGGAGTAGCAGGTTAACAGAAGAGACAGAATGACATAGGCTAAATTAAGCTTCTTACTTGGTTTTCACTTCTCCGTACTAGTACCAATATAACAGAATTAGGTGTTTTCCTAATGTCTAAACAGAAAACCGAACGATCTCTTCAGAAATACGATGCTAGTAATGGGCCTTTACCACCCGAATTGAGACAGACGGTATAGAAACAGAGGCGGAAACGGAATCAGAGACGGAAACAGAATATTCCCTACGGAAACAGAATATTAGAATTAGGCGTACACTAGTAATGGGCCTTTACCACCCCAACAGACGGTACCACACAGAAACAGACAGGTTTTATCACCGCAACAGAAATAGACGGTACCCCAACAGAAACAGACAGAACTAAGTGTACCCTAAATTCTACCCCAAGCGATCGGCTCCCTAATACATAAATACCCTGTGACGGCCCCACAGAAGGGTGTGTCATTCCCTAAAGTGGTAACCTATAGACACAGACCTATTTACAGATGTCACGGTGTCTTACATCCTCAGAGCAGACCAGATCCATGCACGCACATGACCCGGTTGGATTGCGCCATCAACAACCCTCGCCATTATCAGAGCGAACCTCTTACAATTAGCTCAGTAAGCGTGCCTGGACCCCTCTTAGTGTTGGGTCATATTTTTGATACCAGAAAGGGTTACTGACTAATATGGGTCCAAAACAACATATGACACAAGTAATTACCCCTCCTAACCTTGTGTCCCCAGACTAACAGATTTCAGATTAACTTGCTTACGGATTTCAGACTAACGGATCAGATATACAGATTAAAAGACTTACAGATTGTTTCACCTAACCTTGTATTGGGCCTACAAATTTATGAAACGGGTTTATTAGATTCATCAGTCCAGTTGTTTTAACCCTATCCACCCAACACGTTTTAGGTATCACATTTATCTTGGATTTACATTAATTAAATATTAATGCACAGACCTCTCACATTAGGTTGGTAGCTTGTGGCCGCTGGTTGTAGTATTTCTCTTTTAATCCTATTCAGATTGGAAGAAGAAAAAGAAGCACTAGTTCTAGCTTAGGTTTCTGCAGAGTAGCGACGCCATTGATTTATTTTATTATGAATTAGGGTAGAGTAAAGGCGTAGTGAAATTGTGTGGAGAGAAAGTGAGGTTTGGGGGTGTTTAAATAGCTTAGGAGCAACGAATCTGGTCAGAACGGGCGTCTAAATGCAAAAAAAAAAAAAAACGAATCTGTCCACGGATCTGGAAATGGGGGAGGTCGACCTGGGTCCTGGGCAGGAAATTTCCCGCCCAGCCCGGGTGTTTGTTTTGAATTTCGAACTTTGAATTTTGAATTCGGGCTGGTTTTTATTCTAGATTCCTGAAACTTCTAAGTGACATAACTTCTTCATACGAAGTCCGATTTATGCGAACTCGGACTCTCTCTCAAGCAGAATACCGAGACGAACGCAATGGCGTAACCCGTTTCCCTTAATTCTTTTCTTAAAAATTAAGTATACTTTGTTTTGTTACTTTATGTTCACAGAAAATACGGGGTGTTACATGTTTATCTTGGTTAAGTGTTACTTAATTCATTATAATCGTAACCTTGTAAGACCTCCCACATTAGACTACCGTTTGGGGTTGCTGGATTTGCCGGGTGGGTTCGGGCAGTCTTATACCGCAAACGAGCCAAACCTCGTGTCTTTACAATTGTTACGCATTTAATTTATGCCTTTGACCTCTCACATTAGACTACCGTTTGTGGTTGCTGGATTTGCTGGGCGGGTCCGGGCAGTCTTATACCACAAACGCGTCTAACCTCGTGTCTTAGGCATTTATTATTACACATAATTATCTAACCCCAATTTGAATTAATATCCCTATTCAAATTGTTAATAATTTCCAAATTAATCTATTTCGATAATTGTCACATAAATTATGTCCATAATTTTCAGGTATATAAATTATACCAATTAATGTCTCAAATTAATAATATGCCTTTAAAGCCATTTTATGCCAATTCTCGGTATGTATTTTTAATATTTTCCCATTGCCCCCACGTCGTTCGTACGTTTAATATGAAATATGTTAGACTCGCAAATAGTCTAACTCACAAAAAGAAAAGAAACATCACAACTTGCATAACACATAAATAGATCTAACTTGCAAATAAGAATTATAACATAAATTTGCATAGCCAATAACTTGCATAGGCAATGGACATATAGAACATAAATTTGCATAAACTATGTACTGCCATGGATCTAAATATAGATCTAAACATAAAACTATGAACTTGCATATGTGACTATGGTTTTCACCTAAACTTGCATATGGGTTCCATACAAACTTGCATATGAATTTAAACATATAAACCAATATCACATGTTTTACATATAAACTCGCAAACATATATATATATATATGTATATATGTATATATACTTGATTCACATATAAACTTGTGTATGATTCGCATATAGACTTGCATATGATTCACATACAAACTAGCATATGATTTACATCCAAACTCGCATATAAACTGATGTCATAAAATGAATCAAGTTAAACATACGTGATTGGTCATATGAAATAGATCCACTAACATAAGTTAACAAAACTGTCATATGTTCACAAACAGATGATAACAAAATTAAGTAACGTCACATAATTCAATAGGCATGTTCTCATAATCCAAATTATAACTCATCATTATTAGTTTACTAATTATTTCGTGAAAGAAATTGTACTCACAAAGATGGATTAGAGAAGAGAATAATTTGTTCGTTGTTTGTATTAGAATCCTGACTTGCAATTCCTAAGCTTTAAGAAGAAGATGAACTATTCCACCAGCATAAGGACGTCTTTAACTTATTTTAATTAGGATTGAGGCAACATAGCATTACAATGGTTTGGTGTAGAGAGAAAGTGGGGTTTGGGTGTGTTTAAATAGGTTAGAAGCCAAAGAATCTATCCAGAAAACAGGTCCAGGTGCAAAATCCCGAATCTGCCTCGGATCTAAAAAATCAAGGGAGGTCGACCCCCAGGTCGACCTGTATAGGGGAGGTCGACCCCCTGGTCGACCTGGCCTGGGGTGGGAAAAATTCCTCCCAGCCCGCTTCTGTGTCTTCATTTGAATTTTGAATTTGAATTCGAGTTGTTTTAATTTATTTAAATTCCTGAAACTTCTGAAGGCCCTAACTTCCTCATACGAAGTCCGATTTACGAAAACTTGGACTCAATTCCAAGTATAATTCTGAGACGAACGCAATGGTGTAACCCATTTCCCTTAATTCTTCTCCTAAAAATTAAGTGTTCTTAAATTTGTTAATTTTAATATTTAAAATTATGGGTGTTACATTTCGATACGGACCTAAAGGTTTCGGTTTTAGGAGAATCTTACGGTCGGATCTCCCGTAATGTCTGTTCGATGTCAATGGTCGAAATTCACGAACTACCGCGGCGCGGCGCATTCTATTTAGGTGATTATATTATATATATAATATATATTTCTTCGATTTCTATTTAAAACGTATTTTATAAATCGTTTTGAATTCGTTTTCAAAACGATTTCAACTTCGTATTTAATTTCATATCAAAATTGAATATTCCATATCATCCATATATATAAATGATAATATTTTCAAAACATTAGATTTTGAAATAAATTCTTTTTCGATATTCATTATAAAAATGAATAAAATCGATATAAATATCGTTCACGTCAAAATGGCGCTAATCTAATCAACACGGCTATATATTTTTAAATATGTTCGTGTCCATCCCAAATCGGACATCAAAATCAGATTTTGATCTTTTACTGAATATTATTTTAGAATATTCATTATTTTAAAATAATCGTTATTTTAAAATATTCATTCTTTCTGAACTGGAATCAGACACAGTCAATTACCATATAATGTGATTATATGGATTTCATACACATATGTACGCAACTACAATCAAACACTTTCAACCATCATCCAAAGTGCATTCTCCACTGCATAAGCATCAAATATAAATATTCAATGCTTATACAACCTATCAACCCATCGATTGACAGACAACTAATTATTGGGATTAGTGTATGCCCAATATCATCCCAACACCCGTGTGGGATTTTCAAACAATCAAACACAGGTTTTATTTGTGCAGTTGGGCGATGTGTAAAATTTATCGTCCCAATCCATATCAGTCAAATGTGTGTACATAAACAAATCATCCGATTTGTTTATAAATATTTATTTTATATACACGTTAAAAATTATATTTTTAACTATAAATGTAACACCTCGTATTTTTTGTGAACATAAAAATAACAAATTAAAGAATAATTAATTTGAAAAAAAGAAGAAGAATTAGGTAAAACGGGTTGCGCCATTACGTTCGTCTCGTAATTCTTCTTGAGATAGAGTCCGAGTTTGCGAAAATCGGACTCCGTATGAAGAAGATATCTTTAAATTAAATATTGCAGCAAAACATGAAAAAGAGGAGTGAGAAAAGAATAATATTTAGCATTGTTCTAAGGTTTGTAAGCAAAAGACTTAGTAGCTCATTTGGTTAGAACAAGTGACTTGCATACAAGAGGTACAGGGTTCGATCCCCACCAGCGCCATAGTTTTGTTTTAGGGGAATGACTAAAAAAATGGCTTAGCGTGAACGCAGTTCAAAAAGTGGTTTAGTGTGAAAATGGTTAATTGGGAAGATAAATAAATATATATATATATAGAAAATATATATATATATATATATACATACATACATACATACATACATACATACATATATATATATATGACGTGTATGCATCATGTGGTGTACGTGGCACATTTTTGGTTGTCAAGGATTGTTTTTTTTTACGTGGCCTTCTCTGTTTGGATTTGTGACAAATTAAAGGTGAGAAAGATTTATGAATGTATAAATAGATATTTATATATATGGGTAATTAATGTATACAGTAAAGGGAGAATATGTAAACATAAATAGATTGAAATTAATTTGTATATGTGTTTGTGCTAATTTGTCATTCATGTTAATGGATATTAATTAAAAATAAAAAAAATAAAAAGAAAAGATGTACATTTGGTACATTAACGTTAAAATAGAAGGTTATTAATACATTTGCTGAGTCATTAGGGCTGATGTGGCTATTCTATCTTGGCTGGATGGTCTTGATTGCTTCTAGGTTAATCTGACGGCTCTTAATTAATTAAACTTCTATAGAAACACCCCTAACCCTCAACCTAAAATCACACTAATTCATACCAAGAGCCGTCATGCCGTCAATGGTGAACCTATAGTAGCCTCCGCAAGATAGAAGCTTCACATCAAATCTAATCTAAAATTTAGAACAACAACAACTAGCCTACATCAAAGGAGAGAAATTCAGTTTCAGAATACAGATCTCAAAAATCAAGATTTCCTTTGTATTGTAAGTTGGTTATTACTCAGATTTAAACGTTATTCTTAAATGATATCATGACATGTTGTAACTTGAATGTAGAAACGATGCTTATATATAAGATAAATAAAGTCTGATTCTTATTTATCTTAAATTACCATTGCGATTGATTATGCCTATAAGTTTGTGGTGATGAACATACCATATTATGTGATATTAATGATAAGTCTACTATGATTGGATGATGAACTTATTATGTCATATAATAGTATGGTGGATTTTATATGTTACTTGCAAGTTAATTATCTAAGTCATATTTATATGTCTACATGATTTAGATCAACAATCACACATGTTTAGATCTATAACCTATTATGTTGCAATGTTTAGATCTATAACCTATTATGTTGCAAGTTAGATTTGTGGCCTTATATGTTCTAACATATGCAAGTTTGGTGATTTTATCATGTTATGTAACATGCAGGTTTTAAATTATCATGTCATATGCAAGTTTGGTGATTTTATCATGTTATGTAACATGCAAGTTTTAAACTATCATGTCATATGCAAGTTTGGTGATTTTATCATGTTATGTAACATGCAAGTTTTAAACTATCATGTAACATGCAAGTTTTAGGCTAAATAATGTTCATGTATGCCTAAATACTTAGATCCATATGCCTACATGTTTGGATCTATACTAATTATATCCAATTCAATGCAAGTTCACCTTTACATGACAAGTTTACTTTGTGTAGTTCTATGTAAATTCATATGCTATGATTCATGTTAATCGGATCTAAATTTGTAAGTTCATTATCCTATGCCAAATCTATATGTCACATATTTTTATGCTGTTAGAATATTTCATGTTCTTCGCTTTTCCCTTTTGTGTTTATAAGTTAGGCTAAAATATCGAGCCTAACATTCCTTGAAATTTTGCGAACGTACAAACAGGGGATATCTTTGGGGTAAACATGAAATTAAATGTAATTGGCATGTTTGGCACATGCCAATGATTAGTTACATTTAAATGGTATAATTTTTATATACAAAAAATTATGAACTTGATTTAGAAGGAAAATGGGCCATGACAATAAATTGTTGACAATTTACATATAAACATGGAAGGACAAATATGTAAATTTAGAAAAGATGAATATGCCTAACCCGAGGTTAGATTGAGTTACGGTATAAGACTGCCTGGAACCGCCCGACAAATTCAGAAACCGTAACAATATTGATCTAATGTGGGTGGTTAGTGCATTAAGCCCAAAAAGGACCCGAGGTTAGACTGAGTTGCGGTGTAAAGCTGCCCGGAACCGACCGGCACATCCAGTGACCGCAACAATATCTGTCTAATGTGAGTGGTTGGTGCTTTAATAAATAAATTAAAGCTAAGACAAGAGTGGAATGGTAGGGATAAGTAAATTTAGAACACTTAATCGTAATAACATGTTAACTAGACAAGTGGGTGAGGTTAAGTAAATTTAGAACACTTAACCGTGATAACATGTTAACTAGGCAAATGGGTGAGGTTAAGTAAATTTAGAACACTTAACCGTAATAACATGTTAACTAGGCAAGTGGGTGAGGTTAAGTAAATTTAGAACACTTAACCGTAATAACATGTTAGCTAGGCAAGTGGGTGAGGTTAAGTAAAATTAGAACACTTAACCGTCATAGCATGTTAATTAGACAAGTGGGCGAGGTTAAGTTAATAGGACACACTTAACCAATATATATATATATATATATATATATATATATATATATATATATATATATAACATGATGCGTGACAGGGTTAAGTAACACAAGAGGAACACTTAACCAATATATATATATATATATATATATATATATATAACATGATATGTGATAGGGTTAAGTAACACAAGAGGAACACTTGACCTATATATATATATATATATATATAACATGATGTGTGAGCAGGTTAAGTTAACTTGAATGAATGGATAACACTTAATCAAGAATATATATCAACTTGAATCAGTGGGAGGGTTAAGTACATATCGGGACTGGTGGGTAATATTGGTAATATAGGCCCACAAACTTAACCATTAAAATGAACATGCTTGAATCAGTGGAAAGGTTAAGTACATATCGGGTTGGTGGATAATATTAGTTATATAGGCCCACAAACTTAACTATTAAAATGAACATTCTTGAATCAGTGGAAAGGTTAAGTACATATCAGGTTGGTGGGTAATATTAGTAATATAGGCCCAAAAACTTAACCATTAAAATGAACATGCTTGAATCAGTGGAAAGGTTAAGTACATATCGGGTTGGTGGGTAATATTAATACATATAGGCCCACAAACTTAACCATTAAATAAACATGCTTGAATCAGTGGAGGGGTAAAGTACATATCGGAATTGGTGGGTAATATTAGTACATATAGGCCCACAAACTTAACCATTAAATAAACATGCTTGAATCAGTGGAAGGGTAAAGTACATATCGGGATTGGTGGGTAATATTAGTACATATAGGCCCACAAACTTAACCATTAAATAGAAACTTAACCATTAAACATGCTTGAATCGGCGGGAGGGTTAAGTACATCACGTGTAGGTGGGTAATATTGTATATATAGGCTCACAAACTTAACCAGTAGGAAACCCTAGTAACGGGGACCCATTTCAGCAGTAACCCACATAGATGTATCACGGTACCCTGAGTTAAGCAGGGTGGGGCCCGATAACTGGGCTGATTATAAGCGGTCAAATTGGCGGCAGGGGGTACGTCAGTGTAGGTTTCGACGGTTTACGGGCGTGCACGTACTCCGGAGTGGAAAAAGCAGGCACTGGGTACCAGTAGTTATACACTGTGCATCTTGAATCGTGTCGGGTCACTATCATAAGGCTTGATACACCTTATGGTGGGGCCAACACAGAGTATCTAAACGCAAGAGAGGGCCGACTAACACAGACACATGGAAAATTAATACAAGTAGGGAGCCGATCGATAGGGTAGTAAGGGTACATCTAACATACTCATGGAAATTAGGCAGGTTGAGGTGGAATCCTCATAATAGATGTACACCTTAAGGCTACCATAATTGCGGGGGCATCGTTCGATAGGTAGCATAATCCCTAGTTGGACCTAGATCGCGTAAACCCTGAATCCGAGAAGCGTTCAGTAGGTAGCATAAACCCCAGTGGCCCTGGGTAGCGTAAACCCTGGTTGAATCTAGGAAGCGCTCGATAGTAAACCTCAGATTAGATCTAGATAATACACGGAATCTAGAAAGATCGAGAGTTGGGACAATAGTTAGGTGGTGCAGAGATATAGAACTCAGAACAACAGGGTAGTAGCAAAGCAAAGAAAGAATAGAAGTGCATCCAGTTTACGTTGCCTTATCATATCTTATGCTTATCTTGTCTTATGTTCTCTTACTACTATGGTATTGTCCTATATTCAATTTATTCATGTCATGATGCTTTTGTCTGTTTACATGCTGAATAATCACTGGACTTACAAGACTTATGTCTGGCCTAGTTTGTTTTCGCCTCTTTTCTTCCGTTCCCTCCCTCCAGGTTCGCAGGGAGGGACTTAGCTCAGTCTTCTTTCCAAGCTCGAAGATAGTTGATGTATTGCCTTGGATTCTCTCTTCCACTGCTATGGCTGGTTCATGCTTTATTAGGGAATATCATTGTTAATTTTATATGCTTCTTTTATACTTGGAAGTTTTTGAATCAAGACAGAAGTTTTATATATTACTTTTAAGTATGCTTGAGATAATTGTTGTAAAAGCTTGACTGAACCACATTGTTTATAAAATGACTTTATTTTTCCGCTTCTTTATTTGTCTATCTTGTAATTTATCTACATTTTTTACCTAAAATGCTCCGCCGAAGTTAAGGCATTCCCTTTGTGAGTGACCTTAACGGAGGCGGGGTGTTTCAATAAAATAATGTATTCCATTCCACATCACACAATCAATATTCACAACACAAACAACAAACAAACAAGTCGTCCATGGTCTGTGGACGACGGGTGTCGGGTGCTGCTAAGCACCGTCTGCATCCTAGTATATATTTTAAACTAAAAAATAAAATAAAAGTGAGGAGTTCTCACCTTGGGAATCCACTCCACCAGTTTTATTTTTGAATTTCAGAACAGTCGGGACTTGCCTGACATTCCAACGCAGTCTTCTCTACGCTACTCATATTAAAAATCACATTTTTAATATGATGTTTACATTTTAACAAAAATCGCATTTATATATCGATGTTTACCGTATAAAGATCATATTTTTATTCGTTCACCTTCACTATAAAAATCGTATTTTTATAATTCTCCTTATATAATAAAAATCATATTTTTAATTCGTTATTACATATATAAAAATCATATTTTTATATTCTCTTCTTCATTATAAAAATCAAATTTTTATATCATCGTTATATATATATATATATATATATATAAACCACAACTTTATACGTGATTCATATAAATAAAATCAAATTTTTATATCGCCACTTCATATAAAAAGATTATATTTTTATTTCGTTCTCTCCATATAAAAACCATATTTTTATTCTAAAAACATTTCTATAAAAATCATATTTTTATGTTGCAAAGCTATTTCATAAAAATTATATTTTTACAACGCTACTTTCTATAGAAAAATTATATTTTTATCTAACCAAAGATTATATTTTTATATCGACTTCATATAGATAAAGATTATATTTTTATTTTCTAATCGAACACATAAAGATCGTATTTTTATTTTCTAAAACTGAAATAAAATAAAATAAATGTAAATAAACAGCCTTACTGCTCGAAGAGGGGAGGGTCTGCGTTTTCGCTGCGTCGGAATGAGGAGCGTCGGCATCGGGGTGTTGGTGGCGACAGGGGGCGGCTCAGGGTCGGCGACGGTTCCAAGTGGATGGGGGCGGTGGTTTTCGTGGGTCCTACGAGGCTGTGGGGCAGTTAATCGGAGAGAGGGGAGGAGCTTGGGGCGGCGGCCTGATTGGGGGTCCGGTGGCGGATCGGAGGGCGATGCAGTGGTGGAGAGGGGCGCGGTCTGGAGTTCGATCGAGAGCTTCCCTTTTTTTTCTTTCTTTATTTCTTGATTTCGATCTAAAGTGAAAAGGAGGAGAGAGAAGAGGGAGTATGGTTTGACTTTTATATATTATTATTATTGTTATTGTTATTATTATTTATTTCTCCCAAAAAGTTACCTTTCTTTTCGAATTCCAAACCGAACCCACTGATTGTCGTCCATAGCTAACTACCCCCATTCCGAACACAATGGGATATGTATCGTAAGCTAGTTTGGCTATTTCGATCGGTTTTCGTCAAAATCAAAATATAAATCTATTTGTTGAATTTGAGCGCACATTTCAATTTACCGGGGCCACATACGGACTCTAAAAATTCCCGAAAAATTATTTCTAGCTTCGTATTAACGATATGGTCCTAACAAAACTAATTTCATAAAATTTGAAGACCGTTTCAAAAATGGCCATTTTCTGGTCGATCCAAATTGAATGAAACTGACAAAACACGTTTTCCTTTGCCACACTCACATATTAATTCGGAAAATTATGAATTTTGGAATCTAGCAATAACTTGACATCCCGGATCCAACAAAAGTAGTTTCATCGAAAACGGAGGTCATTTGCAAAATGGCTATTTTTAAGGGCTATATTTTCCATAGCGACTATTCTGAAATTTCAACTGGGCATAACTTTTGATTCCCGCTATGAAATTTCAATTTTTTGGGTTTGTTGGAAAGATATTTCCAAGTAGATTCTAATATTTTTGGTTTCGCTAAAATCCAGTTTATTTTGGATCTTGTACATTCATTTGAAACTTGAAATCGAACTTTCAAACTACCGCGCCATTTTCAATTCCTTTTATAATTAAAAATAAATAATTATATTCTAACGTCGATTCAAATAAATATATACGTTCTAATTCTATTCAAAATAAATTTCTCGTCATTATTATTTAAAATAATTCATTTTAAATATTCAAAATTCAATAAAATTGCCAAAATAAAAAATTTAAATTGGTTCAGATTTTCCAGGTTATTACATGTATACAGGTATATGGATGCAAAATCTTGTTGATTACTTATATCTTTTAGGTCACATGGTAAAGACTTGTTTGCCTGACAAATGGTACGTATTATGGATTACATACCATAAGTGAGTCTTTTATTTTGTTTTCCCCATGGTTTGGGATGCCTCGTCACTGAGACGAGATGTATAGTGTCAAATTGTTATTGTGAATTTTTCCGGATAGGCCGTACAAAGGAGGTGCTGCCGAAAATTTCAAGTGCTCGGAAAATTTAACAATTTTTTTGAGAAATGTTTTCAAAGTAAAAATACTCGGCTTGTAACATTAATCTTAACTTATGATTTTTAGGACGATCCATTTAAGAAGCGAAGAATGTAAAACCTGAATTTTTATATATGTATATATAACTAATTAAAATATTTAAAATGATTAATTTTAAGAATTAATTGCTTGAGTTAAATTTTAAATGAGAGTATGGTTATAGAATTGACTTGAAATTTAAAATATCGAGTTTAGAATCAAGTTGCGAGTTTAAAATCAAGTTGAGTTTACTTTGAAGTTGTGTAAAATTCTATTTGAATATAAACGATAATAAGAAATTAATATCGAATAATGTGAGAGTTTTGGAATCGATTGATTAATTATTCGAATTTTACTAGCATATGTAAATAGATATTTTTCAAATGATCACAAATTTCAATGATTTTATAAATTCGTAATGGCTAATTATTGTAAGATTTCAAATTTCGTGTCAATCGGAATTGTTATGCGACCTTGCGCGATAAACACGAATCAATTAATAGCTTGACTTTGAAATATATGTGTTTTCTCAAACAGTCTCGAAATTCGACGAAACCAGTTTCATCGGGTCCGGAATGTTAAATTATTGTAGGATTTTGAGTTTCATATCAATCTGATGTGCTATGTGATAGTACAAGTTAACCAGTCAAACAATAAAACAAAATGAATAATATATATTAAAATTCTGGTCTATAAATAATCCTTGACTTAATCTAATACTCACTTCCTCTTTACTTACTCTTTCTAAAGCCGCCATTTCTTTTGTTATAAACAAAAGAAACTTAATTCCCCCTTAAAAATTCAAAATCAAATCATATAAACTCAAACAAATTTCAAAACTTGCTCCTTTAAGTGTTGTTTGCTTTAATCTTCACGCAGTTCAATTCTAGGAGCTTACCGGTTGGTTTTTGGGGGTCATGACATTGTACAGTAGAGGGAGTACGGGTTTTGCATGACTAAGTTTGATTTTTAGCAGTGTTGTGGTTTTCGGTTTGGAAATCTAAGTATAGATTTGGTTTTAACTTAGGGTTTAGCACCTATAGCAAAAATTTTGAGGATTTCTGGGAATAAATTTTTTGCACCTATAATGGTTGTGCTCGCTGCCTCCTAAGTCATGGTATGGCAGGGAATTTCGAGTTTGATGCTATGGTGATAAGGAGAAGGAGGTTGTGCAGCAGAAAACAATGGTGATAGTCTTGTGGTGAGGAAACTAGGAGAACAGAGGGAAGGCGGACGTAATGGGTGGTATGGTACAAGAAGCAAGTTTTAATTTTGAATAGGCAAGAAGACAGTTTAGAGATGGATTTGGGTAATTAATTAGTAATTAATTTATGTTAATGACATTTTGATTCATATTAAACTTGTAACATGTGTATCTTTGTCATACGATATCAGATTCGAGTGAAACAAGTTGCGTTGGAATCATATCAGCGAATACTACACATATGATTTGGATTAAGCGATTTGAAGTAACATTTTTATTTAATTTTAAATGTCAGTTTAAAATTAGATAAAACGACAATAATTCGTCAAATTGGAACGGATAGTGAGTTAACTCTCACGCTTTACAGAATATTGTGAGTGTGTTATTTTATATAATAATATTCACTATTGTTAGCATATAAATTATGTGTTTGGACGTTTGGATGATTTGTTGCTTTGTTGGTGGTTGTCGTAATATAATATTCTCGTGTATGAACGAATGACCTTTGACACTACTTGCTGTTGCAGAAGATTCATCTTAGAAGAATTAGATTAGATTATCTAATTTATGTGCATATATAAACCCATATATGAGTTGTGATGCAAAGGGATAGGTTGGAGGGTTCTAACAAGATTCCTCAATGTTTTGGATGTTACATGCTTTCATATTATACACATATGAAATGTCTAACCTAACTAACATTTAAATTGATTTGGATGATGACTTTTGAAATTATATTCAACATTGATGTGTTATTAATCAATAAACAATATTGGTTAAGTGGTTGGCAATATATGGTCTAAAATCCAATTTTTTAAGACGTTGATTCGCCATTAGGCGAATTGACTAAGTTCGACGTTATGAAATATATTTTTGTAACAAAAGCAAGGTTTTAAATTTATTTTATATAAGGGATATAAAATAATTTATAAATAAATCAATCTCTATAAGTGGATTTTATAAGGAAGTTATAAAATGATTTGTGATGTCAAATTCCTGTTTTACAAATAAGTTTTATAATTGGAGATTTCAAGTGTTAAAGCTTTACTAAGTATTATAATTAAGTTTTATAAAGATTTACAAATAAGTTTTGAAATAAAATGACTTTATAGTGATTTCAATTTTTTTTGAACAAGTTAAATATATAGTTTTACTTAACTTGTAATGATGACGTAGAAACAATCTTTGGTTTTTATAATTGAAATTTATGAAAAGTTAAATATTCATAAAGAGTTTGTAAAAACGATTTCATTTGGTTTTAGGATAAGTTTAAGTGATTTGATTTGAAATGTTAGATTTATAAGAAAAATTGAAAGCATGTTTCTAAAAGAATATTTTAATTGGGACTTTTATAAGGGTTTTATAAAAAAGGATCTTTATTTGTAAATCCACGTTTTTAAGTCGGTGTGTATTGAAGGAAATCTAATGTTAAAAGGATTTGTTCAAATTAAGATTTATAAAAGATTTTGTAGAAACTGTAAGTTTTATAAAATAAGATTTTTTTTAAGGACATTCTATAAAAAAATTTATAAAAGGATGTTCTAATGAATCAAAATTTTTGTAAATTTTTTTATAAAAGAGAATTCAGGCTAAACAATATATTTTTAGCATGAGCTTACTTATTCAATGAATTAAGTAAAAATGGTTATATTTGGTAATGATATTTTCTAAATTAGGAAATTTCTTTTATGCCTTATTTAGAAGTTAAATAGATTGTTTTGGTTTATATACTGTTGACACGCTTTTTGGTTGAAGCGGTCACACGTCAAGTATTGGATTAGCGATGCGCTCAAGCATGAAGAACATTATCGAGAAACACAAAGCGGCTCGGTCGAAGTCGCGTCACAAATAAAAGAAGTCCCAAGGCTCCTATCAGACGACCTCGTTTTGGCTCGAGAACATCTGCTTCAAGGCTTTGTAGTATAACTCTTAGTCAAACCGTCATCCGAGCCGAAGGTGAGTCGTGCTCCGAGTCGAAGGCAAGCCATCAAGCGGGTCCGAGCGCAGAGCCGGTGGGGGTCCGGGGCCCCACAGTCCCGGCGGCGATCGACCTCAAATTCCTTCATGCCGAGGCACCACAGTCCCAATGCCGGTGGGGATCTGATTTTCTCCATGCCGGAAGCTCAGATTCCTTCACTTCGGATCACAAAACCGCAAATTTCCTCACTTCGCATCTAGGAGCTTCGACGCTGTAAAACGACGAGATTTCAGCACCAAGAAGTTCGCCCCCTTCTCCTCCTCAAATTTCGTACCCCCAGAGGGGTTCAAAATTTTGTACCCCTCAAGAGGTACGAAATTTCAAACCCCCCTGGAGGGGGTCGAAATTTCGATCCCCTTAAGGGGTTCAAAATTTCGAACCTCCTAGAGGGGGTCAAAATTTCGAGCCCCTCCAAGGGGTTCGAAATTTTGAGCCCCTTGAAGGGATTCGAAATTTCGACCCCTTTGCCTGAGGGTTCAAATTTTATGTTTCGAGGTTGCTTTTAGGGTGCAAAATTTGCTGTTTATGGTCCCCGCTGCTCACCTACTTTCACCTAATCTTCCTCCTATAAATTCCACAAGCCTTGGCCTTCATTTGGATCCTTCTCCCTTGGAATTTTTGGACATTGAGAGCACCAAACACTCATTAAAGTCATCCAACACCTCCTCCATGGCCATTGGACATGGCATGGATAGTTAAAAGGAGGTGCATACATATTCCATAGCTTGCTGGACACTAGCAAGCATAGTTACAAGGTCTCAAGACCTCTTGGATATTGTTGACCAAGTCAACTCTTCTCAATGAAGAAGGGCAATTTGGTCAAAGCGTAGAACAAACATATATTTTGTTATTCTATTGTAACACTTTGAACTTAACTATTTCCCGAAATTGTATAATTCGGTAATCGACAAAAGATACGATGAATGACGATTATAAAGTGGATGTAGGTGTTAGTACCGAACCACTATAAAAGCTGTGTCTCCCCGCATTTATTTACTTTACTGCTTATTTGGATAATTGTTCACACATACACATTGGGTCTTGGTGTGCGAAAATTTTGTCCGTCAACATATACTTAACAATGCATCACATGACATTGTTTCACCCATATAAGACTTGTGATTATACTTATACCAGTGAATTACATATATAGTGATATTTTCAAAGTAATGAAAATAACAGGTTTGGTGAATACACTTATTCCGAGGAGATAATTTTATGTCTATAGTTTTTGAAGTAATGAAATAAGAGATTTGTGAATATACTTATCTCATTGAGACATGTGTATAGAATCAATTTGTAAGAACCGATGAAAAGAATTCAATGAATGGTCTTAATTAAATAGTTATGTGCTGCTAATGTACTTAACTGTATAAGTATAGATTGATAGTCAAAGAATCAGCTATTATTAAATTCCCTTTTAATTTACAACGTGTTGGTTCGAGGAATCGGGATCAGAATTGGATCTAAAACCACTTCAAACCGACTTTTCATTTGAAATAGAATTTGCATATATGCTTATGCTTATTAAGATGATTTGAAGGCGTAAGTCTTAAAATGGAAAGGACTGCTTGTTGACGTCTATGGTTAGCTACCAGGATAACACTTGTAGTAGCAATCCCTACATTTTAGGATTCTGCATGATGTGAGGACCTTTTTTTACTAGTCATAGGGATTTTGAGATGGCCTACCCCGTACCAGCAGACATTACCCCCGAAATGCATTGTGTTAATGCCTGACTAGCACAAGACGATCGTCAAAAGAAAGAGTTTAAAATTTGAATTACCAAAGAACCTGTAGTACATCTCACAGCACATGGAATAAAACATAATAGTAAAATAACTTGATATAAAATAGGCGAGACGGTACATAAGCTAAAAACTAAACCATTTCCATTAGAGTAGCGGAATCCAAAATACAGCTTCATAACCAATTATTACGTCTTTCGAATACTGTCTCTAAAAGGAAATAAAGAGGTACACTACTAATGCACAAAGCAGTGACCAGCAACAACATAGGGAGAATATATATATAGTACGTGGAAGCCTCCTGCTCAACTCCGGACAGCCACTCGTGCATAACCACCTAACCTGGTTCTAGTTTGCTTGTTTAGGAGCACCCAGAGTAATAAGAAGAGACATAAAACTCTAGGTCAGATAAAAGTCTGGTATGAGCGATAGCAACAAAATAAAGCAATAACTGGTATAAATAATCATACCTGACCTGAACCTACAACCAAAGAGTTAGCACAACATGATGTACAATACTCTAAGGTAACACTAACATAGAGTGTAAAGTGGAAGGGTACATGTCATGGTGATAGCAAGCATCAAACATAGCAATCAACCTCACATCTCTCACCTAGTGCGTAAAACATACGATATCCACCGCTTTGATCACCAGATTTATTGGGGCCACGACGGTGTCCCACTCCGCACAACTATTGCTACGACCACTTTGCCTTTTGGGGCCATGAAGGAGTCCCACCACATACAACTGTTACTCTGACCCCACTACACTGGTCCATAGTCAATAACCCTAACGAGTCAAGCAGTCCACACAGCCCTGGCTCCGGTTCGTCTACATGCCCCATGTCTCAATGGTGAACTAAAGTTATCAATATCGATAACCCCTTTGCACATGTCCCGCAGCAAAGCCCAACTTTTGAAGTTAACTCATTGGTTCCCGTTTGGATCCTGAGCTATAGCTTCTCATCTGGACTTCCTTTGAATCTCAGGTTTTAGTCAAATTGAAGTTGAAGAGTTCATGATCGTCGTCGCATAGTAGAAGTTCGAATCCGGATCAATTCAGAATCTCTGCCCCTGGTCCTTCACCTAGTCGCTCACTCGAACCCCCTTCACCAAGCTCACTTTCTCGATCCTCCTTCTTCAGGCTCGTTTGCTCGCTCGCTCGTACTACTCCGGGTCGGTCGTTTGTACTACTCCGGGTCGGTCAATCGTACTTCACCATCAGGGTCGGTCATACGAGCTCCATCCGGGTCGGTTACTCAAACTCCATTGGGTCGGTCGCTCAAGCTCCACTGGATCGGTTGGGTCGGTCGCTTAAGCTCCATTGGGTCGGTTGGGTCGGTCGCTCGAGCTCCTCCCCTTAGGTCGGTCGCGCGACCCAAAACCTACACCCCTTCCAACAAGCTATTTTCGTCACTCGACAGCGTTTTTGACCTTTCTAAATTTTCTATGCAATCACAAGGCATACCAAACAACATTAGTAACATGTGGAATCAACCAAAAACACCAAAACAACAATTTGACATGTAAATTTAGATCAAACATACCCAAATCAATGATTTTCTCCTTAATCCCCTAAATTCCGGGATTAGCAAACTTAATCCAAATTAACCCAAATTCATATATGTGACATAAAATATGATTCTAGAATTTATGCATATTTTTCCATAATTTTCGGATGTATAATTTCGTTAATTATCACTAATCACCCCTAATTGGCCATAATTAGTAAATAAACATGCAAATCACTCACCTTGGCCAATAATTAATGATAGATCTGAAACTTCTACTGATTAGGCTTGGATTCCAATGTTGTGCAGCATCTCTACCTCAAATTTGGTGCTAATCCGACTTGATTTGATGTAGATTTGATCAATTAGTGATTAGAAAGTGATTAGAGAGAGATTTAGATGGAGGCCATTACTAGGGTTCAAGGAATGTTTGTGGCGGCCGGGAAAATGAAAGTAGATGATTCTCCAACTCCTTTCAGCTCTCCTATAACCCTAATCCCAAAATGTGTTATGGGCCTAGCTGCTAATCATGATATTAATCCCAATTAGGCTGTTTTTTTCCATCTTCAAACCTTATTTCAGCCATATTTCCCAAACGATAAGTCCGTTTGATTAGTGTGACCACTCTACGAAATGGGAAACCATCATCTGAATCTAATGGAAGTGGTTTCAGGTTAAAACTCCTCACCAATCAAAAGTTATAGGCGAAACAAGATTCACTAGGGGTAAAACGGTCATTTAAAATTTGGCAAAAATCATGTGGGAATGACCCCAATAGTCGTTTCCCAAGGTTACACGACCATATGACTTCGTATGAAAATAAAACAAATATTCTTGGATCATTAGATTTTCTCGATAAGATGTAGTAATAGGGTACCTTTGGTTTGTCCTATTTCTGGAAAACTTGTATTGGTGGATGTCTGACATGGCCCTTATTAAATCATGTACATTGAAGTTTTACAAACGTGCGTTTGTTTGATGGCGGAGAAGGCAACTTCTCTTAGTTTAACACCCTACTCTGAGACGTATGAGATCGGAGGTTGTATTTTTGTGGATGTCAATTAGTGATTGATGGAATGGCGACGTGGCCTTTAATGATAGGGATGTGCCATGTATGAAAGGTAAAAACGTAGCCTTTATCCTCATCAACCGGCAATAACTAAAATAGGGGATATGCTTCAGGGCTAGGTGGGTAGTGCCCATTTAGGGTATTGTCATCATCCGATCTATAACCGATGAACCTTCTGGTTATTATATGTTATGGTCTGAATCCTAATCACAACCAAAAGGGTAAAATATTCGATACAATCCAGAGAGGGCTTGGCCGGTTCTGATTCATAGGGAGTCCATGTGTGGCTCTTGGTACGCTTATCTAGACATGTACCATGATAAGTGGTACTGTGGTGCCTTGTCATTGTATGGAAATCCAAACTCTGATACGAGCCTGTATGGGCTTAGTTTACCCAAATATATTGAAATGTGAGATGCAAGCATTTCAGATATATTCCTATTTTATTTTAAAATGATTTAATAGACATTATTATAATAATATTGGATTTGATATAAAACTATTTTGAGTTATCGTAAAGGGAAAACACGTGCCATCTTTATGTATGGTCGTCTCCACTACAATAAAATGACCATATTACAACGGTGGAAAACCGTTGTAATATACATTTTACAATGGTAGGCTAACCATCGTGTATTAAGAAGTTGTAATAGACTAAAATCTTTTACAACTTTTTTGCACAGTTGCAACACCGTTGTAATATGTATATTTTACAACTTTTTTCCACTGTTGTAATAAACTTTATTACAACAGTTATACACCATTGTTGTTGTAATTTTTATAAGTATTTATAAGCGTGTGGTATATTTTATTATTATTTTACATGTGTAATATATCCACAAGTTATATGCATAATAATCTATATATATTTTATTTGTGCAACAATAAATAAATAAATAACATAAGAAATACATGTAAGTTTAAAGGTATCATGATCCCTTCATTGATAAAAGTCATAACTTTATATCCAGAATACAAATTATAAATCATATACCACATAAAAATGTATAAATTACAACCGTTAGCATAACATCCTTAATTAAAAGTGTACTCCAACAAAGCACAGACGCGATTTTTTTTTCCACTAGTCAGAACCCATCTCAAGTCCAAGTTACACATCATCTATGATTTTACATATTAATGCAGAAGATACCACTTCTCTTTCAAGCTTTTTCTTTGGTTACCTTCTCGTCTTCTTTTCTAGATGAAACTACTCTGAATGATTCCAAAATCATCAAAACAACCTCTGATTCCTCTACTTCATTGTCCGTTAACTATAAAATTAAACATAAATTAGCTTTATGCTTCCACACACTTTTGAATTAACTAGTATGTACAGAAATTTATACAAAATACTAGAGAAAAAAAAAAACAAAATATGTACAAATAAATCTAATTGAAAAATGAACGTAACTTAAGGTTGTGATTATACCTCTTTGCTTTAAGCCATGTAGTCCATCTTGACAACCACACTTTTCACCTCCTCGACTTTTCCATTTCTTCTATGTCTTTCAATCAATCCTTTCACGTCCCCAAAAGCTTGTACAAATATCTTCATCAACCAATCCTTTCAAATCTGCAAACCTGAGTCATCAACCAATCCATGTAAATCTGCAAACCAAAATGAAACTCTTCTCCCTTAACCAAACTCCTAAACAAGTTCTTTCTATACTGTATTATAGCACAAAATAACCGAAACCCAACCTTTATCACCGAGGAAATATAATTATACAAGTGGCCAAGAAATGAAACTCCAAAAGACAAAGGAAAATTGGATGGTAACATGCTTCATGCCTGCCTTGTATTTGCTTAATGTGCTAGCCAAAGAAAGAAAATTTGAACTTACTGTTCTAGCAGGGCGTTAACTCCCATGGCAAAAGCCTCCGTTGAAAATAAAACCTAGACATGCCTCAAAATAGAATAAGAAACACAATTGAAATTTACATTCAGGACGTGGGTAAGAACTTGAAATGTAAAGTCGAAATGTGTATAAACGGATAGATCAGGATATTTCAACATACCAAATTGTAAAGCAGAAATATCAAAACTGGAACTTTAGTTATACATTACCCTAACTCTTGCATTTTACTCATGGGTTAACAAAAGAAAGAGCTCGAATTGCCTTATTTTTTAGTAGGAACCTCATTCGTACAAATAATAGTGCCAGTCAACACATTTGATACATAACGTGAAAAAATAGAATTACGCAACTAAAAGGAATTATTACACCTTAATAACACCATGACAACAAAGCATATCAACCACATCCTTTATGAACATGACAAATGGTTTTAGCAAAGGCTTACCTAGTCTAGATTCCTATCAGTTCCCTTTAGGCATGAAAATGCCTTTTCACAGAGCAGGCCTGTAAAGCTTTTCTCTGAAGTGGTAGTAAGATCGATGATAGTCGGACTGTCGACTGATTCATCACAGCTCTTATTCGAAAACCAGAATATAAGAACCTTAAGATAAGAATGAAGAACATGTTATTAGTTTTCAATGTAAGGGAATAATAACATTCCTATGGTATAATCAAATTGTATAAAAGAATATAGCATATGATTACTCCAAAAAACTTAATTTCAACAAAGAACAAATTTCAAGTGCAGCGCCTTCAACAGACTACGATAATCACGTTACAGCGCAGGAACTATGAACTACGAAGATGTTGTACTACAATTTGAGGTCGTCGAAACGATAGAGTTAGAATGACATGAAACAAGTAGCATGGAATAGGAACTGTTGATGTTCCTTGAGAATTCTCAGCAACTTTGGGTGTACCTTTAGTAATCTGAGATTCCCTTGTTTGTGATGAGCGAGCACACCGTTGTCTTCATCTAACCTTGACTCTGTTTGGTTAATGAAAAAGAAAACAAGTTTAGCAGCTTCCACGCAATTGATTCCGAAAGGCATAGCAAAGCTATATGATGCACACATATTGACAGGTCATTTGTGTCGACATGTAAAAGGACGTCATAATATATCTTTAATGGTGAACTTTGACTTGTATAATATACATGACAGAACCAGCTAACTGTTTCCTTTTTGAAAGAAAAAAGTGTTGCTTTAGAAGTTAGTGGTTATGATATGGTTTGCAGTATCTCTTAAGATGCAATGTATGCGGTCCAATGGGATGGGACAATGACAATGGATAATATACCATGGACCAATTACCTTGGGTTACTACTCAATAAAAATATTAAATATCAAGAATTAATGAATCTGCACATATTTAATTAAAAAGATTTACACAATGAGCTACGAATATTTAGCGACAGAATGCAATGTAGACAGAAACCTTTTATCTTATTAAATATAAATATATAAATGTTGAATTTTAATACTTTTGAAAGGTATTTAGGCAAATTAACTCAACGGTATTTTTTATCTTCTAATTCAAAGGGTAAATTAACTCACATGATTAGTAATTTAGGCAAATCAAAATCAATCAGGCCAGGAGCCGCTGGGTTTGCATCTGGCGATTGATGACGACGACAAGAGGCAGTTGCCCCTCGATTGAAGGTAACCACGCGACACTGACACTCGATAGAGTCCAGTTGATAGGACCCGGTTGCCGATTGTCATTCAAGAGCAGCCTGATGGCGATACAACATGTCGTTGGCGATGTTTGATCAGAGAATCGCGATTTGAGAAGGAAATACGATCTTTATTGCGTTGATTTGGCATCGCGATGTTTGACCGGAGAAACCGCGATTTGAGAAGAAATGGCGAATGAAATTTAGGCGTGACATTATTGCAAAGGATTTGGGAATGGGAAAACGGCAGGGAAATGGCGAATGAAATTTAGGTGAAATATAAGGGTTAGCCACTAATTACAAAACGGCGAATGAAATTTTGTGTTTGGTTAAAAATGAGTTTTGAGTTTTTAGTTTTCAAAATTAATTACAAAACTTTAAAGGTGTAGAAGGAGGAATGGTAGAATGAAAGCAAGATGGAGGGGACCGCGGAGGGGATGTAGCAATCATGAAATAAGGATTTGATCTCCATATTTCTCTCATTTCTCAAAACATGAAAAATGAATAAAAGTTGTTTTTTATTTTGTGTGTTAACTTTGTTTTCTAAAATTTTCAGCTGGCACGCTACTTTTCCAAATAATTAATTTTATCGTGTTTGCTTGATTGGTACTCAGCGAACGTATTTACATCTCCCTATATTTCAATGTTTTTCAACACTATTCGTAATACAATTTCTTTTAGTAATCGGCTAACCAATCTCGACAATCAATAGATTACATGAGCTAAGTCACCTAAATATTCATTTCAAATTTTTAAGATTCAATTATCATAAGAAATAAGAAGAACAATTAATGTTAAAATTTCGCAAAAGAAGGAACTATCAAGTTCTTCGAAATTTTGAATATTTTTAAATTACTAATTTCATTGACTTTTTTTTATTAATTTATGAGAATTTCAAAATTTTGTTTAGAAATTTCCAAAATTTTAAACTTATTGACATATTAGATGTTAAATATAACTATTAACCATAGCTATTAAATATTAACACTAATAACAAGTATTACTTATTAAATATAGTCATCTATACAAGCGTGAAACATCTTGCCAGTATCAAAATTGTGCAGGCGAGACAACTTATAACACATAGTGTGAACTATGCCACATTTCAAATTAATAATTATTATTTAGTTTTAGTTATTAATTATTATATATTTATATTTAATTTTTATTGTTTATTAAAATATTATTTATTAATTATTATACATGTTATATATTGTTAAAAAAATTAAGAATTATTATATAATTTAATTACCAAATATTAAATATTACTTCTTAATTAAAACTATCAAAAGCAGGTAGATCAAAAGCAATGTAATGGGACTACTTACAACATTAAGTTTACACGTGAATTTTTTTTTATCAAAAGCACAAACTAGCGTTTGTTAACTGCTGAACAAACAAGTTGCCAAAATTATATTTATTAAAACTGCCGAAATAGTTACTACAAAATCAAATATTACTTATTAATAATAGTTATTATTTGACCTTTACTTGTTTCTACTTAGTTATAATCGAGTAATAATTATTAAAAGCTTAAAATGTATATTCTACTAATTATTAATTAATAAGAGTTAACATTGACTATTAAAAATAAATTACTACTTATTAACTATTAATTATTTAATAATAATTAATATATTAATGATTCCTAAGTTTATTATTAACTGTTATTAAATATTAATATAATTAGTTATTAAATATAGATATTATAAATATGAAGTTTGTAATAGGCATCTATTACAACTAACAAAATGAAAAGTTGTTAGAAATACGTTTATTACGACTTTAGGGAGTTGACAGTTGCAAAAAAACATTTATCACAACTGCCTTTTTCTGACAGTTGTAAAATTAAAGTTGTAATATGGTGTTTTTGTTGTAGTGGTCTTACGAGAGTTCCATTCTTTTAAAGGATTTCTAAAATTAAGCAAGTTGTGGTAATGTGAGTTTTCCCACCGTTAAGTATTCTAGACTGATCCGGGTGGTTTTTATTTCCCTCAAAATGTGCATCGGTCAGACCGAGCATATTTTCCAAGTTGCGTTGGAGCGGCAGGGGAGGAGCTGGAGTCGAGACATATTCTCGTATTTTTTGTATTAATTTATTTACGATGTGTGTGTTGTACTTATCAGTTATTGCACATGCAGAGTGCTATGACTGTATAGCTGGATTTATTGTGTACTCTAACAATTAAAGTATGTATATATCTAGTTTGCCTCTTATGTGAAGAGTATCGATATATTACATTTTATTCAATCCGATGTGAGATTCTGATTTTTTCTGATTCTGATGTGTTTGTGCTTTTCTTTTATTGCTATCCTAACCTTTCTTTCTTCTTACTCACCCTCTAACTTCTTTCTTCTAACTTTCTAAATTTTCGGTACTTAAGTTTGGGTACGTGAATACAAAGATGTATTGGTGTCGACATTCGGGCGTCGAATTTCTCGATGTGTTACAAATTGTGATAATAAATTTGATATTTAATTAGAAATGAAAAGGAGAAAATATGATATACATATAAAACTTTGGTAGGATAAACGAAATAAATATACTTATTGAAAGAGAATGGATATAGAATTTGCTTGCATAATTTGGGTAGCATTTAAAACAGTAAAATTATCATGTAATTAGGAGTATATGAGGAAGTAATAGTACTAGGAGTAGAGTGTCTAGTAAACAACTATTCCAATAAATTAATTTAGAAATATATAATTTTATTCATGACTATTAACTTTTGTAAAGCACCCTCATTGTGCAAATAAATGGATAATTAAGGGTTTTAAAAAATTCAAACGTACATTAATGAGAGATTTGATAAGCGTATACATGAGTGGTAGTGAAAGTTTTAATTTTTTTTTTCAAAAATATAACAACCTACCTTTTTGACCGCTTCAAGTCGGCAATTAAATCAACTCGAAACGTTCACAGAGACAGATTGTTATTGCTTATAGAGTTTAAAAAAGAATCAAACACAGTTGCAAAACAGAATAATAGACAATATCTCAAAACAGAACATTTATTACAAAAATATAAGAGTTATACAATATTTATTATACATCGGAAGATTTAACACATAAGATTTTGAAAGAAAATAAATTTACTGATTTGGCAAACCCAATGTGAGCACCATCACCACTTTAACTTCGATAACCGAAGTCTTTAAATTTGCAACACTCGGGTCTGACTCGAGCGTTCCATGTAAAACACAAAACACTCGAGTCAGGAAAAACTTTATTCAAGTAATACAAAATCAATAAATATTGAAATAAAATATTTAATCCAAACTGAATCATTAAGTTCGAGTATGTCGAACCCATGAGAAAACAACCGAAAATGTTTTGAAAAAAATCAAGGAACTATGAAAAGAATGAATCAAGGCAGCATGTACTAGAAATATATACAAGCAGTCATCCGCATACCCAAGTATGAATAGCAAAGGATAGGGCAGATACATAGTGCCAAGTTGTACAAGTCTGGCAAGTCTAAAGTGTTAAAGTTAAACTTTCATTTCAGATTCATCACAGCATAAATGAAGGCAGTGATATAAACACAACCATATAGGTGAAAAATGCAACTTTCATTTAAGTTTCACCACATATACATAGTTTAGTTCAAACAAGTAGAATTTTTTAAGTGTACAATGGTCCAGCCAACATTATATGTTCATGTTTTTCAAACTAGATGAACATTTGTGAACAAAATGTTTTTCTTATACGTAACTACGTGTTCACCATATGCACTAGGAATGCAAGGCATGGAACAACATTGTTCAATTTACAAAGTGAACACAACACAACATGCACATGAAATTTCAATCATATATATCCAAACTAATCAAATAGCATGGGAATAAGGCAGCATACGTAAATGACAAGTTACCAAATGCCAAAATACATGTCAAAACAAATGTATGATCAAAACACAAGATTCTCAGGTTGGAAAAATAAGGTGGAAAGTTTACATTAACATATACTTTTTAGGTGAACATAATAAGTACAGTATAAGATGATCAGATAAATCCATCGGCAAAAGAGCCTAGATCAACAAGTGTATAACATCAGTAAAGAAGGAGCAGTTCACAAGTGATATGATCAAGTGCACATCACAGGTGGACAAGCCACAACAATGAAATATCACAACTGATTAGGCTAGTGCATGAGTCATAACTGATAAGGCTAAAGAAGTGAAAGCCAAAATAAGACTATGCAACAAAGTGACAAAAAAAGATGTAGCAATAGCCAAATACACAATTAAGGCAACAAAAAGACAATTGATCATGGCTATCGCATAAAGATCATTACTAATACTTTAGGGAAAGGCCAGTATTTTAACCAAAGCTCTGATACCAAACTATAATGACCCGAAATCGCCCGATCTCCGAAGAGATGGAAAACAACGGATTTCTTTGAGAACACACGCATCAGAACACAAACAATAGAACATTTCATTGCTATTAGAACAATTTACATCAGGGTACAAGAATATTCCAGAGTATGAATAAATATTACACATTGGAAATACAATATCAGAGATTAAAATTACATAGCAACGGAAAATAATACATAAGTATAATGCGTAGTGGAAAATAACAAATGACACAACTGAAAGAAATACGCAGATACAAAGCTTTCCGAATATAGCTCCAGCTGTAATCCAGGATCTTGTGAAAAGAAATATCTACGAAAACCAAAACTACTGACTGCCAGTGTGAAAAATACGGGCACCCAGAGTTTAAGTAGAAACAATAAACTCCGAGTCAGTCATGGGACTGGTGTGAGAACTAAAACAGTTATTAAATCTTTAATTTAAAAGTTAGGAAATCACGGGATCATGCCGTATAACACAGAACGGGTTTTGTAACACCCCATGTCCATTAATGTCACTTACAAAAGGGAATGCATTAACTTCTATGGAGCATTTTAAGTGAATATAGAACAGAAAATCACAACAAGACAGATATGAAATAGTACTTGAAAATTTAAAACTTTATTTATTGCAACAGAAGGTAAATATGTTTGGTTACATCACCAAAACCCAAAGACTAAAGTCAAGTACATAATATCCATCTTGACAAAATCAGAGTACATAATATAAAAAAGCATAATCCCATAAATAGCCATAAAAGAGATAGGTTGAGCTTTACTTCAGCAATCCAAATCCAAGTGCTCCCAAAGAGATCCAAATCAAGCTTCCCACCCTAAGAACCTGGGGGCGAGGGGGGGGGAAGGAAGAAAAGAGGTGGAAACAAAGGGGGTCAGACATAAAGTCTGGCAAGTCCGATAACTCCAACAATATAATTATCAAAGTAACTAGGATAATACATAAGCTTGGTAAATAAGGAAATGACTGTGAATTAATGGCAAGACCAAGCAACCAAAAATAATAGGATGAGCAAAGATAACGTTAAAGGCGCTTCCTAATCAATATAGGGTAATTACTATAATCTACCGTACCGTACTGTACTAACACTAACTGCACCCATACTAGTCACTCTAGAAACTTGATCCCTCTTGACTAAATAGAATGATGATAGCTTCGTGTACTACTAGATGTACCCACTATCCCCACTAGATGTACCCCTTCAATGGTAATTCCATGTACTCCTAGCTGACGTCATAGGTGCCGCCTGCTCCTATCTCCACTAGGTGTACCCCTTTAATGATTAATTAATAATGGTAGCTTCATGTACCCCTAGCTGACTACATAGGTGCCGTCTGCTCCTATGTCCACTAGATGTACCCACTACCCTGCCCCATTCGCTCGGCTCCCTAACTCGTAGATACTGGTGCTGGTCCCATAGTGGGGTGTATCACTCCCCTAAAGTGGCAACCCAATACAACTTAAGGATGCACGGCTTATACCTACACGATGCAACAACGTCTTACCTACCAGCCCGGGCCCACGCACGCACATGACCCCGTTGGACTTGCGTTGCCACCGCTAACCCATTTTGGTCTCTAACAATCAGGCCCAGTAGGCGTGTCCCGTCCTCGACTTGGGTCGAGCTCACAAAGATACTTAATGGGCTACTGGACTGAAAAGGGCCCCCACCAAGCTTCCCACCTAGGCTTGGTCCCCTCTAATACATCCCACTTAACCCCATGTCCACTTACATGCATAAATTTGGTTAAGTGTTTTCTAATTTAACCTAGTCTCACCCTTTTGTTTAATTAACAGGTTGTATTGGTTAAGTCTATGGGCCTATATACACAAATATTACCCACCTACCCAAGATTTACTTAACCCTCTCACTGGTTCAGACAAATTAATTTACGGTTAAGTTTGTGGGCCTATATGTACTAATATTACCCACCTACCCAAGATTTACTTAACCCACTCTGTAACACCCCACCTCCGCTAGAGTCACTCACAAAGGGAATGCACTAGGTTTGGTGAAGCATTATCGAGGTAAACATGCACAGAAATATTACAAGACAGAACATATATATAAAACAGCGGAAGTAAAACAAATTTTATTACCTTATAAAAAAAGGTCTAAAGCGTTTTACATCAGAATACATCAAAACCTATCTTGCAATAATAAAGAAGCATAAAACCATTTCATAAATTATTCCCCAAGTAAACCAGTAAAGTAGCCATAGCCAAGAAAAGTCCAAGCCATGCGCGATGACCTTCAAACAGAAGAAGTCCAAACTAACAATAGCATTTCCTCCCTGTAACCTTGGGGGGGGGGAACGGAAGACAAGAGGCGAAACAAAACGGGGTCAGTCATAAAGACTGGTAAGCCCTATCTACTATCAGTATATAAACTAGTAAAGTTAACTGGCATGAGGAACTGAGATGAACATAAGTATTATGACAAGATAGATAAGCTAAACCAAAATAACAGGATGCACTACTGTACCAAGATACACGAGTGTGTCATGATAAACTACGGTGTCAAGATAAATCAAGGTATCGCATTGTCAGGTTTCTATCAAGTATACTATCCCAAGGTATCTATCCTGTATAACATCCCACGGTATCTATCATGTATATTTCCCCTAGTTCTAACATGTATATTTGCTCTGCACCTTCCGTACTAATATCCCAACCCGCGTCATGTGTTAACTATGAATGCCCCTTACCCAATGTCATGTAATGGTCCGTGTCAACCTAATATATAGCATATGTAGGTTTTCCTAACTCGTGTGTTTCTTTCCATGTATAAGTTCAGTCCTTTGCCGTAGGCCATACGGGCTTTCCCATGTGAACGTTTTATCCTTGAGGTTATTTTGGACTGCTACCCTTGATCTAGTTATGTTTTCTTACCATGAACTATCGCGTGTCCACTTAGGATTTATGCCACCTAGGACCACTAGGGATTATGCTACCTAATGAATGTTTCCGTGTCTCGGTTTGGGTTCAGCCACCTAGGGCCACTAGGGATTATGCCACCCGTCAACCGCGCCCTTTATCCCACGTATGTATCGTGAATCGTTTTCCATGTCTAGATGCACATGTTCCTCAATGTGCCATCCGAGTTCCGTGCCAGGGTAAAACAAGAAATACGGAACTCGGTCGGGAGCTTTAAGTCGTCTGCTAATGCAGATATCAAGGTCTGTTTTGTACCCATGGTTATGGTCCCACGTGACCCCTCCCTCAACTACAGAAAGGCAATCCAAGAAAAAATCATGTATGAGAACTACACTAAGGCCCATCGATGCCCACTTCCAGATAGACAACCTCACCCATAACTTGATAGCTAGTATATGGTCTTTTGGGAGTTCTCTGCCTTTCCGTACGTACACGATTGACTAAAGATGGTAGGTAGTCGGCGACATGCTATCCCGGGGCAAAATCAAGTATAGTCGACTCCACGCTAATCCATCCCAGTCTTTAGGTCGCTCGCATAGCAACCAAGGCATACTCTTGGCTCTTCTACCGCAGACCTTAACCCCTGTGAGGCCGGGTTACATGGACTACTCGCCACCTCACAGAGGGATACCAAGAGTACCCTCACGTTCCCCGAAGCTTTCGCTTCGTCACCCAGTTCGCTGGAGCTTTTATCCAAGTCAGATAACTTGCTCCTCCTCGTATACTAAGCGATGACCTACCGTACCAGCTTACTTACCTCTTTATGAGCTAGTCCATGTCCTTAGCTAAGAATTATTACTTAGTTACCCTTAACTAAGGTTTACCACTTAGCCTTATTCCCGTTATTCTTGTTAATTATGGTTATCCACCTAATTCTCTGAACTAGGGTTTATATAATGGATTAAGTGTCACTTAAGTTCATGACTTAACCCGTCTACAAATCATGTCAAAATTGGCTAAGTATCCAAGTTCAAGACTTAACCCTACAAACCATGTGTCAAGTTGGTTAAGTATATATTAACTTGACCCTATCAAATTTCTGAGTCAAATCGGTCAAGCGTATTCAAGCGATTCGTGACTTAGCCTTATCATGTTTTCACGTTAGATTGGTTAAGTATAGGTTAACTTAACCTCATCAAATTAACGAGTTAGATTGGTTAAGTATAGGTCACCTAACCACATCAAATCACCGTGTTAGATTGGTTAAGTGTTTAACTTAACCCCATCAAATTAATGAGTTGGATTAGTTAAGTTAAGTCTAGGCTAACTTAACCCCATCCGATTACCATGTTTAGATTAGTTAAGTCTAAGTTAACTTAACCCCATCCATTAACTGTATTATATGGTTAAGTGTCATTAGAAAAAGTTTACTTAACCTTATCAAATTCACGTGTTGGATTGGTTAAGTGTTGGTTAACTTAACCTCGTCCACTAGCCGTATAAAAAAAATATGGTTAAGTGTCATTAGGCAAATCAAGTTACTTAACCTACCCAACCTTGTCATGTTTTGTTAAGTATCATTAGCCTAATAAAATTACTTAACCCATTTGTCCATGTCATATTTGGTTAAGCGTCATTAATCAAATTAACTTAACCATATTATGTGGCATTAATTACTTAATGCACCTTAACCTCTCACATTAGACTTTGTTGTGGTTACTAGTTAAGCCGGGCGGGTCCGGGTAGCTTTACACCACAACCTAGTCTAACCTCGGGTTCAAGCACAACATGACCAACTTCTCACATTGGGTCTTATTGTTTGCAACTACTAGTTAGGCCGGTCGGGTCCGGGTAGTTTTATGTTGCGAACTCAACCCAACCTCGAGTTGGTCACTTTCATGTTTAGTCTAGTGTCATATTACACTTACAACCCATACATGTCTAGTTTTCATGTTCCATATTCATAGCCAAAATTACATGTTGCCATGTTTATACAAATTAACCCAAATCGTGTTTCATGTCATTAAAAATTACCCATAACATAACCCAACGCTTTTAAACTCGCATATACGTTCGCAACAACATAATGAATTAAAAGAAGAGACTTGGCAAAGGCATGACAAAAGGGGTATAAGGCCACAAGTTAAACATGGTGGCAAATGAGGCATAAATGTGTTCACAAACTTGCATGTTACATTTTCAAGCCTCAAAAACATGCATAACATTCAAACTTGGCAAATAAGCGAATCATGGTGATAAATGACAATGAAAGATGGCTAGAAGTTCGCATAAAGCATTACATGCAAGTTATCATAAGGGGTATGATAACTTTCATGTTGCCAAAATGCAACATTCAACATAAAGCTTGAAGCTTTAAGGCCACAAGATGAAGATAATGACTTCATAAACTTGCATGACATGATAACATGTATTATACTCAATGATCAAACCCAAACTTGCAACATGAACATTTAACTTCATAGTTAATATCTAAGAGTAGGAAAAGGGCTTACAATGCTTATGAAGGCACAAATCAACATAAAATAAAAAGATTGAGACGAAGCCATTCAAGCAACAACAAAAACCCCAAATCAACAAGCTCCAATAAAACACATGAGCAAAATCCAATAAAAATCCAATCTTTGAAGAAGAAAGGTTGCATCATTGGATTGAATGCAACTTAAAAGCCCTCATACAAACTTGAAATCACTCATATGATCATGTAATCTCTCATGTGAATGAAGATAGAATTTATGACAAGAGGACAGAGGCTAGGGTTTTGAGTGGAGTCCATGATCAAGAATCATTTTGGCATAGTTTAGTTGTAGGAATGAATAATGAGGGTTTTAGGAGAGGGTTAGGGGTCTTTTTATAGAAGACTAGGATAGTTTTAGCCATAGGATAAACCCTAGAACCAATCCTAGCCTTTAAAGCATGTCTTGGGGAAGAAGTCACATGTAGGAACCATTTAGGGCCTTTAGATTAAAGCTGAACCATGAGAACCATTCAAATGCAAAATCTGCATTCGAGCGAATCGGCCCACGGGTTGACAGCCAAACACCCTGGATTAACCCCTAGTCGACCCAGCGAGCTCGGGTCGACCTCAAAAATCGGCCGGTTCGGTAATCCCCTCTCCCAATTCGCTGTTTTGAACATTTTTGCATATTTATTTATTAAATTTTCAATTATATATATATATATATATCAATATATATATATTTCTCTGCGCAACCCATTTCACTTAATTAAGTATACTTTAATTTGTGAATTTTTATGTTCAAATTACGGGGTGTTACACACTCATTCCGTATAACCCAGTTTACTTAACCCCCAACTTAAACTTAAGTTCTTACAATCCCTAGGGATCAGATTTGGTTAAGTTGTCCATTTCATTTACCATGTCCATTTTTAATTAATTAATCAATTAATTAAAACCTTTCCCTTCATAGGTGTCAATACCTATTTTATCCAATAATTTGAATTACATGTCATAATTGTTTATATTCAAATTACTCCATTTTTCTAATCGTATTTCTCATGACATCCTCATGTCACCCACATGTCACCCACTAGATTCCTCATGCCACCCAAGGCACCCACTTAACCCCCTCATGTCCCACTACATATTTACTTTGGTTAAGTGTTTCTTAATTTATTACTATCGTAACCCCTGTAGGACCTCTCACATTAGACTGACATTTGTGGCTGCTGGATTTGCCGAGCGGGTCCGGGCAGTCTTACACCACAAACGAGCCTAACCTCGTGTCCATACAATTGTTACGCATTTAGTTTGGGCCTTTGACCTCTCACATTGGGCTACCATTTGTGGCTGCTGGATTTGCCGGGCGGGTCCGGGCAGTCTTACACCACAAATGAGTCCAACCTCGTGTCTTAGGTAATTAATTATACATAATTAATTTCCCCCAATATTTGAATTACTTTCCCTATTCAAATTACAAATCATTTCCATATTTATTTATGTATAAATATGTCACCTTAATTATGTCCACTATTTATGGTACATAAATTGTACCAATTTACATCTCAAATTAATTTCATGCCTTTTTAGGCATTTGTGCCAATTCCCAATATTTAATATCCCTATTAAAATTCAAATTAATCTATGTCCATTACTACACATTAATTTTCCAATTAATGCCTTCATTAAATTTTTCGCCTTTTAAGGCAATTCACTTTAATTAATATCTCAAATTCGTTATATGCCTCATTTACATGCCAATTCACATTTATTAACATAATCAATATTTTCATCCCATATTTGGATTAATTATTCCTAATCAAATATGTTAATAAAATTCCAATTATCTTTATGACCATAATTCACATTAATTATGTCCATATATCACTTTGCCAACTAATATCTCAATTTACATATATGCCTCTTTTAAGGCTATTACATGCCAATTCACATTTATTAACATAATCAATATTTTTCCCATAACCCCCGCGGCGTCCGTTCGCATAGAATATATGATAGACTAAGAAATAGTCTAACACATGAAAAAGGAAAAACACCACATATTCACATAACATACAAAATAGGCCTAACTTGCATATGAGATTTTACCACATAACTTGCATAAAATCATAGATCTAAACATAGGCCTAAAAGGTATGAACCTGCATGTTATGAATAAGATTTTCATCACAAAATTTACATAGGCAATAACCACAAACTTACATAACATGATTCATATTCCAAACTCATATTTTTATATAAACTTGCATATGTGATTTATGCAACATAACAATGGTGTAAATTTACCTCAAACATATAAACTAGCATGTAAAGATTTAGCATATAACTCATACATGTCATAGCCTAACTTTTGATCTAAAATAGATGTCATAATCTTTACTAACTTGCATGTGATTTATGTCTAAATCAACATCTAAACTTTCATACATACATATGATCTATCATATGAATCCACATAACCAAACTAGCATTTAAACAACATGATGATTTGATTATACATAAGCCAATCATAGAATTACAACATAGATCATAACTTTACAACATGTATGATAACATCACAATTTAACAACATAATCATATCATACGATCAATAATTCACATCATATCCATATAATCCACAATTATATCTAATCTTACTTAATTTAATAATTATCTTGATTAGAGAAATCGAACTTGCCTTTCGTGGTTAAAAAATTATGAACAATTGATCAAACTTGATGCAGAATTGTTGTAGAGACTTTAGTTGATTCGTTGTTGAAGCTCTAAGCTTGAATTAGGTTGAATTGATTAGCTATCTTCCTCTTTAGTTGGCACGGCTACACTGAGTTCCATGGCGATGGCATAACGGCTTTAGTTTCAATTTTAATTAGGTTTAGGGTTAGCATTAGGATGTATTTATAGGTGTAGGAAGTTATTTAGGACCATTAGATTAACCTTGAACCATGAGAACCAACCAAATGCAAAATCTGCATTTGAGCGAATCGGCCCACGGGTTGACAGCTAAACACCCAGGATTAACCCCTAGTCGACCCAGCCGTGCTTGGGTCGACCTCAAAAATGGGCCGGTTCGGTCATTCCCCCCTCCCAATTCGCTGTTTTGAACTTTTTCACATATTTATTTATTTAATTTTTAATTTTTATATATATATATCAATATATATATTTCTCTGCGCAACCCATTTCACTTAATTTTTTTCTAAAAATTAAGTATACTTTAATTTGTGAATTTTAATGTTATAAAATTACGGGGTGTTACATTCTCCCCTCCTTAAAGGATTTCGTCCCCGAAATCTCCAAGTCAAGAAGAATGTATATCCTACCATCTAATCGTCCATCTACTCAACCATCAAACACCAACATCCATTATCCTTAAAAGACTTCTAATGCTTTAATGTTTACATGCACAGTGTGTGTATATGTCCATATCTAATGTAAAATTAGGCGGTCTACTGATTCAGTCGACCTCCTTAGTGCAATTCATGATAGTGCCATGCGTCCAATATGTATGCAAAAGATTCCTAATGATACATATTAATTCTATATGTGTGCACAACCATCCACCCGAATGCAGCAACCATATGATAATACAACCATTATACATCCATTTTACTAAATACATCCATATATATGCAATATGCAATATGAAGTGACTGAGCCGATCTGGTGCCTAATAGTGTGTGTATATGCATCCACGAGCAACCACTAGCGAACACTTGCATCCACTTTGCATCCATCATACATAACATGTCTCAAACACATGTTTCAACCATAGGATTTCCCTAACTGAAGGTCAAAGATACTAGCGAGAGGACATACTAAAGATAAGATAAGCACAAGCTAAGCGATAAAGGAGAAATTAAAAGACATACCCTCGAAAAGAAAAGGGTACAATGAACGCATCTTCTCTTCCGTCTCCCAAGTAGCATTACTCTCATTGTCTCCCAATTGTACTTTGACTAGTATGACCTCTCGATTTCTCGACTTCTTGATCTCCGACCCAAGAATGCATGTAGGAGCTCGTCGAATCGTTGCATCACGCTCTATTTCCACCTCTCTAAGCAAGCTCGGCTCCACTACCTCCACGGTCTCGTGTAAGCACTTCCTCAAATGTGATACATGGAATACGTCGTGTACACCACTAAGTCTCTCAGGCAACTCCTCTTATCCGCATAAGATTTCTGCCTATCTTGCGCTGCCTTCATCCTTCTTCGAATCAAATCAGTCTTCTCCGAAATATCTCTAATCATATAGGGCACAAGTAAGATCTTATCCGTAGATTCCCACCAACGTGTAGGTGAACGACAAGGTCGTCCATAAAGAGCTTCGAAAGGTGCCATGCCAATGCTAGTCTGAAAGCTATTATATTATATGCGAACTCCACCAATGGAAGATGCTCTTCCCATGTACCCCCAAAGTATAGGATACATAGCCTCAAAAGGCCCTCTAGAATACGATTCACCCTCTCGGTTTGGTCGTCCGTTTGAGGATGATATGCGGTGCTCAAACATAACTGAGTCCCTACCGCTTCTTGTAAGCTCCTCCAAAATTCGCTAGTGAAGATGGGATCGCGGTCGCTTACTATGCTAGAAGGAACACCATGCAAACGAACTATCTCTTGGACGTATACAGAAGCTAACCATGGAGCAGTCCTCTTACTCTTCACGGGAATAAAATGGGCACTCTTAGTAAGTCTATCTACTATAACCCAAATCCCCGTATTACCCTTCCTCGATCTTGGTAATCCATCAACAAAATCTATCGAGATACTATCCATGTGAACTCATCGCAACTATCCATCTCCCACGCAAGCCATCCTATTCGAACTCGATATACCCCAAGCACAAGCCCCAAAGGCCTAAACCAATATCAGACAAGCACCCAAGGAATACCTCCGATTTTAGACAGTCTACGTGAGATGATACTAGCAAAACAAATAATTGGGCACTTAACCGACTCTGGCTGTCCTTGCCAGTCTTGCTTCAAAACCATCACTAATCACCTAACCGACTTTGCATTATCCCCTAGGCACACACGAATACCTCGTGCCTCTAGGTAAACCCCGCACTTCATCGAAGAGGTCACTATACTCATGGACCACACGAAAAGATTCCAAATCACCGTTGGATACGTCAAGAGATTCGAGACAGCTAAACGTCACTGAACTCCTAGGGTCATAAGAAATATGAGGGTCTTTCCATAATGAATCAATAGTCTAACTACCCTCCTTTCACTATCTAGGATGGCACCCCGCCTGGGTAGCCAATCCACCCCTAGAATCAAACTATAGCCCGTGAAACCAAGGACGAAGGCGTTGCATTCAAATCCAACGTCCAAGATAGACACTCTCAAATCCCGACAAACCATTGAAGGATGAGCCGAACCACCAAAAAGATTTGAGACTAGGATGGGATCCTTAACTAGACTAGTATTTAGGTGTAGTGTTTTCAACTAACGAAGCAGATACTAACGAGTATGAAGCGCCAGAATCAAACAAAGTTCGAACAGGATGATAAAGGAAACCAAATTTCTACCTGGAGGGTCCTACCCCTATCAGGTATACCAGCCGTGAGGGAATATAACTACCCTCCAAAAGATCCTGTACTTTGCCCTTGCCTCTTTGGACAATCCTAATAAGGTGTCCTATTTCTCCAAAAGGATAACTAATAGCCTTCTTGTTCACATTCCCCATTCGTGACCTTCCACCAAGATGAGGTTTCGTCCTTCATTAACCAACAGCTATTTGAACCTTCCTCCCATCGTCTACCTTAAAGGTATCAACAAGCCATCCACTTCCTTGAACTAACTTCTAGCCCGTCAAACGTCTAAGTCCCTTGAAGTGGTTTTTCGTCCTTCGTATGGAAGTCCCTATTTATCTTAGAAAAAGCATCTATATGTGGAGGGGAAATCCAAAAAAGAGAAAGAGGAAGAGATTCAAATCGGAGAGTCGAAGGAAGGATATATGGCTCTTGGGGATTATGTTTTTTAAAACAAACATTTCTTTCAAAAATACTCTTCTACAAACATATTTTTGAAAGTATTCTTTATAAAAATGCTTTGGAAAAATAGTTTCTCAAAATATCTTATCTGTTCTGGTAACCTTCAGCTCTGATACCACTATAGAAACTCGCACATTCGTTCACGCAAGATATTGTCCCCAGCTTAGCCACCGTATAGGTGTGGGGTTTTGTTCCTCAAAAGGCCCCGGCGTTAGTAAGAGATGAGCTCTACTATATAAGTACCCACTTCACACAGGCTTCCACGATGTGGGACTTAGGGGTGTTACATTCTTCACTCCTACAGAGCCCAACATCCCCGTTGCTCACAAACACCTCACCCAGGCGTTTTGGTCCACACAGGAGCCACAATTCCGGCTGGGTATTGCCTCTGATACCACGTGTAACACCCCATGTCCATTAATGTCACTCATAAAAGGGAATGCATTAACTTCTATGGAGCGTTTTAAGTGAATATAGAACAGAAAATCACAACAAGACAGATATGAAATAGTACTTGAAAATTTAAAACTTTATTTATTGCAACGGAAGGTAAATATGTTTGGTTACATCACCAAAACCCAAAGACTAAAGTCAAATACATAATATCCATCTTGACAAAATCAGAGTACATAATATAAAAAAGCATAATCCCATAAATAGCCATAAAAGAGATAGGTTGAGCTTTACTTCAGCAATCCAAATCCAAGTGCTCCCAAAGAGATCCAAATCAAGCTTCCCACCCTAACAACCTGGGGGGGGGGGGGGAGGAAGAATAGAGGTGGAAACAAAGGGGGTCAGACATAATGTCTGGCAAGTCCGATAGCTCCTACAATATAATTATCAAAGTAACTAGGATAAGACATAAGCTTGGTAAATAAGGAAATGACTGTGAATTAATGGCAAGACCAAACAACCAAAAATAATAGGATGAGCAAAGATAACGTTAAAGGCGCTGCCTAATCAATATAGGGTAATTACTATACTCTACCGTACTGTACTGTACTAACACTAACTGCACCCATACTAGTCACTCTAGAAACTTGATCCCTCTTGACTAAATAGAATGATGATAGCTTCGTGTACTACTAGATGTACCAACTATCCCCACTAGATGTACCCCTTCAATGGTAATTCCATGTACTCCTAGCTGACGTCATAGGTGCCGCCTGCTCCTATCACCACTAGGTGTACCCCTTTAATGATTAATTTATAATGGTAGCTTCATGTACCCCTAGCTGACTACATAGGTGCCGTCTGCTCCTATCTCCACTAGATGTACCCACTACCCTGCCCCATTCGATCGGCTCCCTAACTCGTAGATACCCGTGCTGGTCCCACAGTGGGGTGTATCACTCCCCTAAAGTGGCAACCCAATAAAACTTAAGGATGCACGGCTTATACCTACACGATGCAACAACGTCTTACCTACCAGCCCGGGCCCACGCACGCACATGATCCTGTTGGACTTGCGTTGCCACCGCTAACCCATTTTGGCCTCTAACAATCAGGCCCAGTAGGCGTGTCCCGTCCTCGACTTGGGTCGAGCTCACAAAGATACTTAATGGGCTACTGGACTGAAAAGGGCCCCCACCAAGCTTCCCACCTAGGCTTGGTCCCCTCTAATACATCCCACTTAACCCCATGTCCACTTACATGTATAAATTTGGTTAAGTGTTTTCTAATTTAACCTCGTCTCACCCTTTTGTTTAATTAACAGGTTGTATTGGTTAAGTCTGTGGGCCTATATACACAAATATTACCCACCTACCCAAGATTTACTTAATCCTCTCACTGGTTCAGACATATTAATTTACGGTTAAGTTTGTAGGCCTATATGTACTAATATTACCCACCTACCCAAGATTTACTTAACCCACTCATTCCATATAACCTAGTTTACTTAACCCCCAACTTAAACTTAAGTTCTTACAATCCCTAGGGATCCGATTTGGTTAAGTAGTCCATTTCATTTAGCATGACCATTTTTAATTAATTAATCAATTAATTAAAACCTTTCCCTTCATAGGTGTCAATACCTATTTTATCCAATAATTTGAATTACATGTCATAATTGTTTATATTCAAATTACTCCATTTTTCTAATCGTATTTCTCATGACATCCTCATGTCACCCACATGTCACCCACTAGATTCCTCATGCCACCCAAGGCACCCACTTAACCCCCTCATGTCCCACTACATATTTACTTTGGTTAAGTGTTTCTTAATTTATTACTATCGTAACCCCTGTAGGACCTCTCACATTAGACTGACATTTGTGGCTGCTGGATTTGCCGAGCGGGTCCGGGCAGTCTTACACCACAAACGAGTCTAACCTCGTGTCCATACAATTGTTACACATTTAGTTTGGGCCTTTGTCCTCTCACATTGGGCTACCATTTGTGGCTGCTAGATTTGCCGGGCGGGTCCGGGCAGTCTTACACCACAAATGAGTCCAACCTCGTGTCTTAGGCAATTAATTATACATAATTAATTTCCCCCAATATTTGAATTACTTTCCCTATTCAAATTACAAATCATTTCCATATTTATTTATGTATAAATATGTCACCTTAATTATGTCCACTATTTATGGTACATAAATTGTACCAATTTACATCTCAAATTAATTTCATGCCTTTTTAGGCATTTGTGCCAATTCCCAATATTTAATATCCCTATTCAAATTCAAATTAATCTATATCCATAATTAAACTATGTCCATTACTACACATTAATTTTCCAATTAATGCCTTCATTAAATTTTTCGCCTTTTAAGGCAATTCACCTTAATTAATATCTCAAATTCGTTATATGCCTCATTTACATGCCAATTCACATTTATTAACATAATCAATATTTTCATCCCATATTTGGATTAATTATTCCTAATCAAATATGTTAATAAAATTCCAATTATCTTTATGACCATAATTCACATTAATTATGTCCATATATCACTTTGCCAATTAATATCTCAATTTACATATATGCCTCTTTTAAGGCTATTACATGCCAATTCACATTTATTAACATAATCAATATTTTTCCCATAACCCCCGCAGCGTCCGTTCGCATAGAATATATGATAGACTGAGAAATAGTCTAACACATGAAAAAGGAAAAAACACCACATATTCACATAACATACAAAATAGGCCTAACTTGCATATGAGATTTTACCACATAACTTGCATAAAATCATAGATCTAAACATAGGCCTAAAAGGTATGAACCTGCATGTTATGAATAAGATTTTCATCACAAAATTTACATAGGCAATAACCACAAACTTGCATAACATGATTCATATTCCAAACTCATATTTTTATATAAACTTGCATATGTGATTTATGCAACATAACAATGGTGTAAATTTACCTCTAAACATATAAACTAGCATGTAAAGATTTAGCATATAACTCATACATGTCATAGCCTAACTTTTGATCTAAAATAGATGTCATAATCTTTACTAACTTGCTTGTGATTTATGTCTAAATCAACATCTAAACTTGCATACATACGTATGATCTATCATATGAATCAACATAACCGAACTAGCATTTAAACAACATGATGATTTGATTATACATAAGCCAATCATAGAATTACAACATAGATCATAACTTTACAACATGTATGTAAACATCACAATTTAACAACATAATCATATCATACGATCAATAATTCACATCATATCCATATAATCCACAATTATATCTAATCTTACTTAATTTAATAATTATCTTTATTAGAGAAATCAAACTTGCCTTTCGTGGTTAAAGAATTTTGAACAATTGATCAAACTTGATGCAGAATTGTTGTAGCGACGTTAGTTGATTCGTTGTTGAAGCTCTAAGCTCGAATTAGGTTGAATTGATTAGCTATCTTCCTCTTTTGTTGGCGGCGGCTACACTGAGTTCCAAGGCGACGGCATAACGGCTTTAGTTTCAATTTTAATTAGGTTTAGGGTTTGCATTAGGATGTATTTATAGGTGTAGGAAGTTATTTAGGACCATTAGATTAACCCTGAACCATGGGAACCAACCAAATGCAAAATCTGCATTTGAGCGAATCGGCCCACGGGTTGACAACCAAACACCCTGGATTAACCCCTAATCGACCCAGCCAGGCTCGGGTCGACCTCAAAAATGGGCCGGTTCGGTCATTCCCCCCTCCCAATTCGCTGTTTTGAACTTTTTCGCATATTTATTTATTTAATTTTTAATTTTTATATATATATATCAATATATATATATATTTCTCTGCGCAACCCATTTCACTTAATTCTTTTCTAAAAATTAAGTATACTTTAATTTGTGAATTTTAATGTTATAAAATTATGGGGTGTTACAGGTTTACTCCACATGAATCTCAGTTTAAAATAAAACAACGCAATGCTTTCCGAAAAAATGAAGCTATTATAAGACTTAGGTCCCATCACACAATGCAACGCAAGCCGGAGGATAGATTTTTACCTTATAATAGCCAAACGTTCTTGGTACATTTTATAACAAATCATTTGATACTATTATAAGTGTATAGTGTCAAATCAACTACAAATATAAATGTATCAATCATAGGTGGCATAAGTACCATATATTATGTCACCATACTAGTTTTACAATCAAAACCGCACAATGTCGTATTGGAAATTGGATTTCCATCATGAGCCAAGGCAAGATATCTTCCTTCCAATTCGATACACTCTAACCCGTGCCTTAGGATTCAACCGCAACTACACCTGGAGCCGTAGGGTCGGTCCACACTTACTTTAGTGGATTATAATTCCTGAACAATAAGTTTCCTCACTCTATGGGGCATAAAATTTAGTCAATATGTCGACCATCATGTCCAAGGTACCTCGCTATCCATCATCAACATAAGTAAAATGTCTGGGCTCCATACCATGACGTTACTCCTAGCTAGAAAGAAACACATGTGCTCTCTGGATCCTTCATCCCGTTTCTGGTTCATACCGGGGTGTGAGGCTAGCGAATTAATGCTATACACAAAGCTATGCTAATTAAAGCTGTGCTTTGATCATCATCCACAAGACTCTGCTTTTCAACAAAAGCCTTGATCATTTGTATCTCAGCATGCCACACTGACAATTCACGCCGTGCAACTGATGTCTATCAATATATAACCTCTAAGCTCTTACGTCTCAGAGAAGGGTGTTAAGCAAAAGAAAAAATTATCCGCCACCAAACAGATATATATTTAATAGAAATCAAACAATACGGAAGGAAATCCAATGTCAGACACACATCCATTTACAAGTTCGTTCTGGGTTTGAACGAAACCGGAGGCACCTTATTCCTCGTCCCATTTGTCCAATACAGGAGAGACGTCCTCGCATATCCAGTTGATCTCCAAGTACGTTTGGACGATCACCACTTATTACCTTGTCTCGTGGGATTAGCCCAATCAAGACATCTGTAATCATCCATATGATGTGAAAATCTCTAGTCTTCGGCCATCGTCTTCATCGTTGATATTTAATTGTCGTATTAGTTATTCAGAATGGGATAAACCCGATCTTTTCGAATAACTCACATATTATATAATAAATAATCAAGTGCCATAAAAACACATCATATGCCTCGTTGTAATTTAGAATATTCTTTTATTCAAATATTCACATTTTTAGGGAAAGGTTCCCATTAATTTTAACAAAGATAAGTTCATTTAAACTTATTCTTAAATCTTCCTTTGGATATCATTTTCAAAAGATTTTATTATATCTTTTCAACATCTTAACCAAAACAAGGTTTATTAACTAGTCGGGATTATCGAGCCTTATCGAAGTAATCATTTATTTATTTTCCAATCCCAACCTATTCATCCGAAGGAGAAAAACTGATAATACTCCATATCTAACACCTACGGTGTTATCAGTAAATTTGATTACCATTTCACATTACAAATCTAATTAAAGATTTAACTATCGTCTGGAGTAAAACTGGTGGTACTCCGTTCTCAATTATTTCTCTTGTTCGATAAATTTAATTATCTCATTCACTTTCCAATCTAATTAAAGATTCATTAAAACTCCATCTTGGTTTTAATATCTAAAATCATTACTTTATGATCATTCAACTTTAGGAAAATTAATCCTAACTTTAACTGGGTTTAAGAACCAGTGTCATTTAAAACGCAATTTACGATAAACCCAAATCACCTTCCATTAACTATGGATTCTTCATTGAAAATAGATCAATATATAATCGATATAATTTTCCATATCATACTAATAATATAAATGGGATAACGGCGTTGCCTTTTAAATTCCATATATAGTACCGGTCTTCTTTCATAGAAGCTCATCTCGATTATTACCAAAAAGAATTCTACTCAATTCCAATTTAATATATTAAATTGGAAAACTTTACTTTGGAAAATTTCCTTTAAATCTTAATAAAAAGATTTATAAATTCCAAATCGTATCTTTATTGTTAATTGGGTTAAATAACTAGTGTTATTTAAAACACCGTTCACGATAAACCCAAAAATCCAATCTTAATTCAATTCTATTAAATATTAATTAATCTGGAAAACTTCTCTAAATCTTGATTAAAAGATTTATTCTTTTCTCAAATGGGTTTAAGGACAGTGTTAATAAAGACACCATTCACGACAAACCCAAAATCTAATTCAATATCAAATTATGAAACCAACAAATAACGTTTTGGGAATAACGATATATATATCTTCCATAGTCCTCAACAATATCCATATAATTACAGAATCCAATATCGAAATATTCCAAAGATTATTTCCATTCAAATATATTCCAATTTATTCAATGCAAAATTTTGGTTATTTTAAAACCCATTTTTTCAATCCAATTTATTAATTTAAAAACCATTGGATTATTATTCTAGTAAATAACTAGTACATTTCGATAAAAAATATATTTTTATCCTTTCAAACTTGGAATATTTCATCCAAAATCTTTCCATATCATTTATTATGATTTTACACAATTTTTCCATATTTTTAATAATTTTTATAATGCACTTGCAGTCGGTTTCCAATAACGGCCACCGAACTGCATCCATAGCGACCTTTTCTGAAATTGATTTTAAAATCTAACCATTAGATTTCAATTCTCTTATATTCATTGGAACGCTCTTTTCGACATGAACCCAACGGTTCCGGTTTTAGGAGAATCCGACGATGTGTCCGGTTACATCAATTTGAAGTCAATGCTCGAAATTCGCGAACGGTCGCTGCATGGCGTGTTCTGTTCAGGCCATTTATATATATATATATATATATATAATATTTCGTGAATTTCAATTCAAAAAATATTTTATAAATTGTTTATAAATTCATTTCAAAACGATTTCAACTTCATTTTCAATTTTAAATCAAAATTGAATATTCCATATCATTATAATTTTAAAATTAATATTTTCAAAATATCAGATTTTGAAATCCATTTGCTTTTCGTATTCATTATCAAATGAATAAAATCAATCGATAAACCTGTTCAGGTTAAAATGGCATTTCTATATTTAACCCAGCTTCATATATATTTATATATTTCCGTGTCCATCCAAAATCGGACATCAAAATCATATTTTAATTCTTCATTGAATATTATTTTAAGATATTCGTTATTTTAAATATTCTTTATTTCTGAATCAAAATGCGACTCAATCAATTACCATATAATTTCAATTATATGGATTTCATACATCGCATGTATTCAACAATAATAATAAATAATCATTCAACATTCAAACATCATCCAGAGTGCAATTTACTACTGTGTAAGCATTAAATAATTAAATAACTTTAATCACAGTCTATCGATCAATCGATTGACATATAATTAAATTCAGGGAAGATGGGAATAAATTATTGTCCCTAGACCCGTACGGGGTTTCCAAACAACAGTCGATTCAAAATAATCGCTAGTTAATATACTTAACCAGTACTAATTCGATTTGAATTATTTTTCTAATTAGCAAATTTTCACTGCTTAAATTATAAATCAATATTTATAATTTAATTTAAACTACCACAAAATAACATTAAATAATTTTTAATATTTTAAACATTTTAGCATCACAATCAAAACACAATACAACCAATTAAATCGTCCATGGTATGTGGAAGAGGGAGGTAAGCAAACAGGCACCGTATACAATTTATAATGATTACAACCGATAAAAAACTACACTGGTAGTTCTATGTATTTTTCAGTTATAAAATAAATAAATAAATAACTATACAAAATTTTAGTGAGAGAGTTCTCACTTTGGGTTCCACTCATCCATTCTTTAGTTTTGAATTTCTGAATTTCGATTTGGATTAAAAATTTCTTCAAATTTTAATTTGCTTCATTTCCATTCTGTTCAGTTCTGAAATGTATTCTCCACCACGATAGCAACACAACTGAAATCGTTTGATTTGGACCTCGTATGAAAAAGATATAGGGTATTGTACATTTGAATAATTAAACGAGAAATTAAATTATAATTAATTAATAATAATTTACACTAATTACATCAATTATTTCGTTGCTCTTCCCCTTCCTATCGTCTTCGTCCCTGGACCGATTCACGAAAAACTCCACCCGCCCTAACCAAAATCGCACCCCATTCCAGAACCTTAGACGCCGATCAGACTTGCCTATGTCCACCACCTACATGGCGCCGCTCCATTGCCGGCAACGACATCCAATTCGACGCAGCCCAGCCCTCCCAATTCCTGTTCTAAACCCGCGACATCAAGCCTCAAGACCTCACGAATTTCAACATGGTTTTCAATCTTGCTCATATGAATTTGAAGAGTGTAGGGAGAGCTTCGATTTTTGCCTTAGAACTTAGATTTAATTCAGCGTATGATGGGAGAGATTGAAGGTTTTAGTTTTGTACGATTTGGTTCGCCCAAACAGGAATGCGGTGGCTAGTGATTTGTGATTAGGGTTTGGGGAATTTTGCCCCTCCCCCTTTTATAGATATCAATTTATATTTTAAAATTCCAAAAAGTTGAATTTTCTTCCGAACTCCAAACTGATCCCAACGACTATCATCCCCAACTAAATACCCCCATTCCGGATACAACGGGATATGTTTCGTGAGCCAATTCGACTGTATCAATTAGTTTTTCTTTAAAATAAAATATAAATTAATATATTTTCAATTTAAACATACATTTTAATTTATCGGGGATATATACTTACTCCAAAAATTACAGAAAAATAAATCTAGCTATGTTTTGACGATACAGTTCTAACAAAACTAATTTCATCGAATTTGGAGATCGTTTGAAAAATGTCCATTTTCTATTCGATTAAATTCAAACTAAAACTATCAAACACATTTAAATTCACTACGCTCACATATTAATTCCAAAAATTATGAAATTTGGAATCTAGCAATAATTTGACATTCCGGATCAAACAAAAATGGTTTCGTCGAAAACGGAGGTCGTTTGCAAAATGGCTATTTTTAAGGGCTATATATTATATTAAAATATATAAAAATTCCATAACGACTATTTTAAATTTTAAACTGCCCACAACTTTGAATTTATATTATGAAATCTGAATTTTTCACATTCGTTCGAAAGATATTATTGAACAGATTCTATTGTTTCTGGTTTTACTGAAATCCGATTTATTTTGTATCATATATATTCAATTGAAGTTTGAAATCGAATTTTCAAACTACCGCGCTATTTCACGCTCGTTTTGTAATTAAATTAAATTTATACGTTCTACTTTCGATTTAAATAAATTTTTAGTCGTTATTATTTAAAATAAATTATTTTAAATATTCAAAATCCATTAAAATTACTAAATTTAAGATTTTAAATTGGTTCAGAAATTCTGGGTTGTTACAATCTCCCCTACTTAAAACCTTTTCTTCCTCGAAAAGGAACGGAGCTGAAAGTTTTTTAACTAACCAACTCAACTTTCATTATGGCTTTCATTCTTTAACTTTTCAATTTCTATGAATTTTCTAATTTCTCAAAAATTTGGCTAACACCCTAAATTTTCGAAAAATTTCGCCATAACATCTTTTGTACGGGTTGACCGGTAAGACTGCAACTTGCCTCACAGGGCCCTCATCGATCCAAAAGGAAACGAAAAGCCAATCGGCTCATAAAATCATCAAAACCCAATAAATAAAGTAAATATGTGCCTATTTGTCGGGCATACAATTTTATTCATCTTCTTAAGTTCCATGCCATGACCTGTTCAATACACACACACATGTGTATGTATGCAATTCCAATCGATTTCAATTCAGTTCAATATTTGATTCAATTTGGCCTAATTTACCTTTCATTCACATATTGGTTTTATTGTTCCAATATTTTAATTAGTTAAATTAATAATCACCCAACACAATCAACAATCAATTAGTTGATTAACCTTTCAAATATATACAACTTTTATATACTCAAAAATCCAATTTCAAGACCAAACCACAAATAATAAATCCTATCTAAGTCTTGGTTCTCACACCAGTCTATTGGAAACATATAGATATCCCACTTTCGAAACTCAAACACAAATGCTGATGATAATCGATTAATCACCAGGATCATCCCCAGGCGACTAGAGTGTGAATCTATATCTATCCAGTATATTTTAGACTTCAAATATACATTAATTACGCGTATGTTCAAAATCTTCTTATACTCGATTGTCCAAATTCAATATAAAATAAAATACTCAAATATGTATAATAAGGTACAATTTTCAAAACCAAATTCATTTTTAGAAATAGCACTCTTCAAACTCATTCTAGGTATTACTAACCCTATCTCTAACGAGTCATTCTTATAGGATATTACTAATCCTATCTCTAGTGAATTTTTTCATATGGTTCTAATATGTCTTGTTCTCGAGCTCTGTAAACAATTGATACCAAACTATAACAACTTGAAATCCCCCGATCTCCGAGGAGATGGAAAACAGCGGATTGCTTTGAGAGCACGACGCATCAGAACACAAACAACAGAACATTTCATTGCTATTACAACAATTTACATCAGAGTACAAGAATATTCCAGAGTATGAATAAATATTACACATTGAAATGCAATATTAGAGATTAAAATTACATAGCAGCGGAAAACAATACATAAGTACAATGCGTAGCGGAAAATAACAACTGAAAGAAATACACAGATACAAAGCTTTCCGAATATAGCTCCAACTGTAATCCAGAATCCTGTGAAAAGAAATATCTACGAAAACCAAAACTATTGACTGTTCGTGTGAAAAATATGGGCACCCAGAGTTTAGGTAGAAACAATAAACTCCGAGTCAGTCATGGGATTAGTGTGAGAACTAAAACAGTTATTAAGTCTTTACTTTAAAAGTTGGGAAATCACGGGACCACGCCGTATGTAACGTCCTGTATTTTTACGGTATAATAATTAATTAATTTAATTATTTAAATAGTGGTTTAGAGATTTAAATGGTTGTTTAATTAAAATATATTGATTATTTAATTAACATAAATAATACAATAATATATTTAATTCTGAAATAGTCAGAAATAGTAGAATTCACAATTTTGTGTAAATTAGATTGTTTATAATATTTAATTCAGTTTAGAATCGAATTATAATAACGAATATATTATTTAAATGAGGTTTGAACGTATTAATTATAATATAATTTAAATCAAGCCCGTAATGGCACGGCAGTTCGTAGTTTGGCGATTCAAACTTTAAATGAATATACTGAATCGTTTTAAGCTGGATTTTTTTGAAACAAGAAACATTCGGAGCTGCTGAAGTACATTTTGCTAATGGAAGAGAAAAATCAAGATTTCGTCGTGTAGATTGTGAGTTGTGTCCAAATCAAATTTTTGAAAAATCGCTATGGAATTCCAATATAATTTATAACGATTTATTTATATTATAAAAGGGTTTTTAATATAAATTGGGTAACGATTTAATATGGATTTGAAATGTCGAGTTATAAATCCATATAGGAATATTTTGTCACTGTAGTATGTTCTATGTGAATATATACGATAATATTAGTTTATTAATATTAAATTTAATTATTTTTAAATATATTTGTATTTAAATGGGTTTAGCTAGAGCTTTAAAAATAACAATTTTTGCAAATGACCTTCGTTTTCGATGAAACTAATTTTATTGGATCCGGAATATTAAATTATTGCTAGATTTCAATTTTCGTGATTTTTGAATTTAGTATGTGGCCGTATGAGATTTTAATGTAAAATTCAGTCAATAATTTAACTTTAAAAATACGTTGTGTGAGCAAATGGACTCGAAATACGACGAGATAAGTTTCGTTAGGTCCGTAATGTCGATTTGTAGCTGTAATTCATTTTTCGTCGAATTAGGGTATGTTACGTGATCATACAGAATTTTTAATAACAAACGGAAGTTACGATTGAATAAAAATCAATATAATAATAAAATAATATAATATAAAATTTACCTGTAAATATATCCTAATTTTTCTAACCCTTACAACTTTTTCTCTTTGGTTAATCACGATTTGTAGCCGCCACTTAAAATATCACCACAACGTAAGTTCATAAATCAATGAAAAATCAAGGAAAATTTCATAAATATTAAAACCAATTGTTTTCTTCTACTAATGCCAAGTGCTTTGCACTGATGGTGTTTTTACTGAGCTTGGTGGTACTTACGTTCACTGGACATGAGAAGACGCAACCTAAGGTTAGAGTTGGCGGGATTTAGAAGCTTCGATACATGTTTCTGAGCTTCTTTTCATGATCAGGAAGGAAGGTTCCACCTCGTTTGTAATTTTCAAGAGTTTTGTGACAGAAAAAGTTCGCATCGTTCCTGTATGGTGCGTCGATGACCTGGAGTCGCAATGATGGAAGGAGAACCGAGATATGTGAAAATGGTTTGGGTATATAGAGATTTTGTTGGGTTATTCAATGGTATTTTTAGTTTGTTAAATTCGTGAAGTTTGGTGGGGATTTTGCTCGATCATTCCTTGATGTCGATGGCAAATAGAAGCAAGTCGCAATGATCATGAGGGATGCGAGTTATGTGTTGATAATAGGAGATGGGAGAGTCTTGGATGGGAGGAATTTTAGGAATTTTAGTTTGTTTTTAAATAAAGTGTGGAGGGAGAATATTGAGAATGAAGTTTGATAATGGCTTGGAGTTGGAACGGAATATGCGTGACTGGAAGAAGAAGCTACAGTAGTAGCAACTATGTGCGGGTAGTAGGAATAATGGGTGGACTTGAATAAGGTAAGGCCCAATAAGAGCTATACAAGTATAAATAGTATATTTAAAATATGTATAACTTTTAAAATTCATAATTTTATCGTATGTGATCAGAATCTGACGAAACAAGATCCGTTGGGATCGTATTGTAACAACCCGCTATTTTAACTATTTATATTCTGATTTAAATCGATATTTTTATTTTGAAAATATTCTATGGTTTTTCATAATGGGAATTTGGAATTTGAAATACGTACAATGAGATGTATCAGCTGTGAAAATTTCGTTGGAAAATTTGAATGTTTGTCGATCGCGTGTTTTTCAGTGTAAAGCTGCTCATAACAGTTCAAATTTTAAAGATTTTATAATCTCTCCGAATCCAGTTCGGACAAACATGAAAAATGTTCTATTCGTTTTCAGTAATCGAATGGTGAAATTCGTTTCGCGAAAATCGGACGTTTTAACCTCCGTTTTCCGTCCGCATTTTTACGTTAAAAGGGGTCCCTAACTTGTTTTTGAATGGAGCATCTTAACACTGCAAATTATATACTGTTGCGACCGTCTCCTCGCGCTGATTAGCACAATATATTCATTTGTCAGTTTCGGTGCTCAGTTCGCACTGAAATTACAAAAAAGGCTTGCACAGTTTATTTTTGAAACAAAGCCATTTGAGTTCGACGTGTCCCCATTTGGATCATGCATATGTTTTTAGCCATTTTGGGTCTGCAAAAATTGTTCTTTTATTTATTTAAACACCTTATTTATTTTTTTATTTTCTAGAAGGGTACATTTCTATGCAAAATTTCCAAACTCATACTTACGCATGCTTTCTTTTGACATTCATTTTTATTTCAAATGCATGCACGTCTCCATTATTTTTAAAAAATTTGGCTCCTTATTTTTTTTCCATGCACACATTAATGTTTACATGTGCAAATTCATACGTTAATGTTTTCATGCATTAATTCTTAAACCAAGCCACGTTGCATGATTTACTACTTTTTCTCCATCCATTCTCCATATTCACTTTTCACGTCTATCAACCATTCTTTTCATTCTAAGGTTTGGTGCATGTTACAAAAGCATGTAATGGGTTTAAAGTATATGCTCTGTACGTTAAAAAGGATTAATGCATGCAATTCTTTAATGCCAATGATTAACGCATGCAAATCGATAATACCAACGCTTGTTGTTTATTTAATCTGTTCCTAACTGTTAATTTCAAAGAATATATAATTCTTAACCGTTAACTTCAGAATAGTTTAAGACCGATGCCATCCCATGCCTTGTATTTTCCTCAAGAACTGCTCTAGTTTTCCAATATCTATTTTCAAATTGCAAAACGTGTTAGCTTCGAAATAGAACCGCTCCTACTTACTTTCACCGGATTGAACGCTTCTTCTTTGCGTACTTCAAATTAAATAAACAGTGATAAATATGGCTTTAAGAAAACATAGTTGGATCAGTAAACAGGCGGTTACTTGGTTTATTGCATAGGAACATGAACCGTTAAAACTTTTACTCACGGTTTACCTATTCAAATGAAAAGCTGAATTTATAAATCTATAAAATAAATATCTACAACCGATGTTTAAAAAAAAAGAACGTTGATTCATACATTTGATCCGTTCACGTTCCTCCGTCTCTTCAGCCTTTTACCGTTTCCTTTTCCCTTATACAAAAACCGATCCCTCTTTCATTATCTTCATTCTTTTGTTCACTAGCCAGTTATCTTCTTTTTCCCAAAATAAAAATAAAATAAACAATAAAATCCAATCTTTTCCCCAAATCCTTCTCATCGCTTCAGCCTTCCGCCTCCTCAATCAACAATCGGTTCCTCCTATAAGCCAAAGCCGCCAACGTCGTGCTCGGTCAGAACCGCTGTCCTCTTGCTTGTTCCATCGCCTTTTCTGGCAGCAACTACCAATCCGAGGCACACACAACTATGACTTGAAATCCACGCCACATTGCAACCGTTGTGTGCGATCTGAAATCCACCTACACCTCGTTGTAACTCGAAGCTCGCGTGGAAATAACGATCGAAACAGTGCCAGAAACCGCCGTCAGACATCACCACGCCCACTTTCCGCCGTCCGTCATCACAAGCATTTGTAAGTTTACTTACGATTAAACTTATTTTAAATGTGTCCATCTCGATTATTCACTCGGTATAATTGGTTGTGTGATAGTTGTTCTCTTTTGTATTTTGCTTGCCTACTTTGTGTTATCATGGGTGTATTTTGCGAGTGTGGACGTTGTGTGTGTTCTTAGATTGAATGCATGCTTGATATTATGTTAGAATATGCTGAAGAAGAAAAAAAACAAATTTATGAATATAGAAGCAGAAGTGAGTGCCACATGAGTACCATGAAGACACTGTACTATGGTCTCTACACATGAAACGATGGAAAGTAGAATCATGGTGGTTATAGAAAAATTATGACTGTGAATTAAAATATAGTGGCTGGTAGAGTTGTAGTCAAATTGTTATTTATAGTTATTCATTCTTTATAGTTGAATGCATAGCGAAACATCTACTGCTTTTGAAAGAAAAGGTGTATTAATTTAGAAGTTTATTTATACTTTGTAGTTGAGTCATATTTTTAACTTTGTTTTTAACCATTTACAAAAAGTTTATTGGCAAAAATATTTCATTTATCTAATATAAATTTGGCATGCATGGCATGACATGAATTATCTCACTCATTTAATACGTATTTGAGAGGCATGACTTGAATCTATATATATATTTGTAAGCCATTTGGTTTCATGGGTTGTATGATTGTAAATTTTAGCCATTGTGTTTCACTTATGTGCTTAATACCTCCCACTGTTATGGATTTTTGTCACACTTTGAACATGTATTCCTTTGTTCCAGCCTGCAAGAGTAAACTACTGTAGTGATATGTTTGTAATGTAAGTGGAAATTTCATAATGGGTTGTTTTGACGTTGCAACGTATGTTGCTTACCCGGTGACTGCTGTAAGATAAGTTTCTAAGAAAATTGGATCTCATATGCATATGTATATTGAGTATACAGACATTATTGATCACTTATGAATAACATAGAAACTTAAAGTTATTTTACTCCTTTCGTATTGATAGGAAACATAATAATAATGTATACTGTGCATTCCTACCCTCTGAGTTGTGCAAGCAGTCATGACGATTTAGTTGTAACATTTCAGCTGCAACTTTTATCACTACATAATCATCTTGACACCATAGTGTTGCTGAACCATGAATATGAAATGCGACATATGCTAGACCCATATTGAACCATTTGATTTTGTCCTGCATGTAGTCATGTTACTTGACAAGTTTCCCTTTGCCCTTCCTGTATCTGCCCATGTAGATACTATTGTGTGGTTTTCTTGCTACAAGCTTATGTAGTTCCTTTTATACTGATTTGTAACCTGCCACCATCATATTGAAATGTTTTGACCTTCTATGGTTTATCCTTTGGGTGGTTAATTATTTAAATAAATTGGTTAGGAGTAAACTAATTATATTTGTGTGATTTAATCGAAATGTACTAAATTAAAATAAGTTTAATCCTGACTCGGGTGTTTTGTGTATTTTGCATGGAACGCTCATGTCAGGTCCTAAGTGTTCCAGATTTAGAAATTTCAGCTCGCAAACTGGAGAGGAACGTGAAGATGCAAGATGCATACACGCGCAAGGCTTGTCAAAACGTAACTTTTATTTCTTTTAAAGATTCATGTATATATTATGTTATTTTTCCGCTGTGTAAATTATTAACTCTGATAAATTTTGTATACAAAATTCCATTTGTGAGATATTGTTTCTTCTGTATCTGTGATTTTTGTGTTTATTCTGTTTAGACCCATAAGCTGAAATAACTACCCGTCGTTTTGAACGTTCCGAGCTGGTTTAATTTCCGACTTGGAGCAGTCAAAAAGGCAGGCCGTTACAGTTGGTATCAGAGCTTTGGTTATACAAAGCTTAACTTATGGGGTTTGAAAGCTCATTAGAGATAGGATAGCGATATCCTAGAATGAGTGGAATCGATATAGGAATCATTGTAGAGAGAGCGTATTTTGAAAGCATAAATTATTTTGGAAAATAAAGCATTTTAAAATAAAAATTATTTTTAAATATAAGGTATTTTGGAATTTTAAATCATTTTGAAACTCCACTCTTAGAATCCGCTAAATTGACAGCTTTCTTCGTTAATGTTCCTTTAGATCTGAAACTTGATTCCATTTGAAACCCATCTTCGAGTTGTCGTGGTTGGTCGGGAATATGTAAACAAATTAATTAAATTGATTTGAATTAGTTACTTTGGAAATACCTATTGTAAGAGAAATGACGGGGTAAGACGATTTGTTAAGTTTTGGGAATATCAACTAATAAAGATGTTTGATAACTAAGTTGATAAGTTGATGATGCTAATTAATAAATAGATTAATAAGTGAAATTGTTAAACCACTAAAAGTGGAATAATATATTTGGTTAAATTTATCTAAGTTAAACGCAAACTAATGAGGACTCCGAATTTTGATAGGAAATTGTGATAAATTGTCGCTTTAATTGAAATGGTAAGAACTGAAGCACAGAAGGCGGCACGTCGGGAACGAAGGGAAATTTCTCGTAGAGAGGCAAACGAGGCATTTGAGGAAATTGAAAGGAGAATTAAGGAGAGACAAGAGCCTGGTCTATATGATAACATTGTATGTTATCGATGTCATGAGAAGGGGCACTACGCTGCCATGTGCCGAGGAAAGAGAAAGAGAAGGAATGTGAAAGATCTTTATGCCCGCTTCGAGATTGTTTGCTTGAAGTGTCAAAAGGAAGGGCATTTCCTTAACCATTGCCCTGAGGTAAAAAGGAAGAAACAAGCACTCGATTTACTCGTTGATCGATCTACAGTTTGTTATCATTGTCGCCAAACTGGGCATATAGCTCGAAACTGTACTGAGAGGTAGCGTGGAAGGCAAGCTATGATCCGTTCAGCTAGAGCAAAAAGTGTAAAGAAAGTAAATGATGATGGGGGAACCACATACTTTTGTTGGAATTGTAAAGATTGGGGACATATTGATTTGGAATGTACTAATTCCCTTGCAATGCGACCTGAACCCAATATAGTGCGCATCGAGGAGGAATTTCGACGAAGATGCGGATTACCGGACAAGAAGCAGATAGTCCTCAATGATTCTGAACCTTAATCGTTAAATTTGTTTTGTAATGCTACCTTTTGGTAATCCTAAATCTCCTATGTACATATTTAAAATAATATCAAGGCTTTGTTTAGTTAGTACTTAAGGTTGGAAGAATTTTGAACTTTATGAAATGAATGTCGTAAAGCTTCAAATGTTGAATTTAAGAAGTGTGAATTTGGATTATAATAATTAACTATCAAAGAAAGTTAAGATTTACTTATGAAGAATTGATTTAAGCATTGAACTTGATATTTAAAATTCGGAAGTTGGTTAAAAACTAGTAATATGGAATGAATGAAGAATTCAAACTTCAAATGAGAAATTTGAGTTGTGATCTAAATTGAACACTTGGTTCAAACTGAAAAGTTTTAAGTTGAATCTTAAGTAAAAATTTAAGTTTGAATTTGATATCGGAAGTGATGTTAGCTAAAATTTAAAAAGTTTGGAAAATTGGATCGGATTGGAATAATTTTTGAAATTAATATTATTTATTTTATTATATGTTTTACCATTGTTTTATTTGAATTAAATTTATCTATCATATATAATTATTCTATACCAAATCTATTTGATTTTACGAAATTTTGCAAACTATTTTGTATCAAAACATATTTATTTTATTCAAACCTATTTTATAAAACCTATCTAATTTATTTAAACTATTTTAGACCAAAACCTATTTATTTTGTTTAAACCCATTTTATTTTAAGCTTATTATTTTACTCAAACTATTGTGTATTTAATTATTTTGAAACAGAAATATACATTTCCGATCCGAGCAACTTAAATCCGAAATGATTGTGTATAAAGATTCATTTGAATAATGATATTTGTGATATGTAACCCAAATCGAATGTGAAGTTTGGTAATGAATTGATTGTGAATAAGAACCAGATTTGGAATGATATTGAACATTCAAATTGTTGTAAAGTCAAAACTGAATTGGTATTGAAATCGAATTTCAAGAATCTTTGATTTTGAATATTTGATATGAGATTTTCAAACCTTATATATGGTTATGTAAGAATTATGATTAATTTGAAAGCTATTGATTTGGATGGTAATTGATTTAAAAAGAAACCTGTATATAATGAATTTATATAAGAGCGATATAATTGAAACCTGATGTTGAAAAGAAATCTTACGTAAAATGAGATTTATGTAAGTGCGATATATGCGAAATGTGAAATGAAGTACTATATAAATAGTATATATGTTTTCAAACTAAAGATATGGGAAGTACCTTCCATCAAAATCGCAATTCCTGAGAGGGATTGTGTTGGCGCTCGTCGAGAGTGTCCATCGAAAATGGAAAATCGTAGCTACGTTGGTGCTCCGTCGATTGGAGTATCCACGAATATTGAAATCTCACTCGGTGAGATCACGTTGATTATTATTACTTATCTGTTCTAGCGTAATTCGGGGGGGGGGGGGGCGAGATGCCTACAGTTACAAGCGATTCCACTAGGATAGTGGCGTAACCGCCGCGTAACTGCGATCTAGACGCCATAGCGTAATTTAGGGGTGCGATGCCTACAGTTACAAGCGATTTCACTGGGATAGTGACGTAATCGCCGCGTAACTGCGATCTATGGCAACAACCATGGCGAAATTCGAGGGGTGTGATACCTACGGTTACAAGCGATTCTACTAGGATAGTAGCGCAACCGCCGAGTAACTGCGATCCATGGGGGAAGTATTTTCCATATCTGTTTTAAATGTTTTAAGTATTTTCACTGGAAGTTGAAATAAGTGTATTTAGTACTTATAGATTTTAGTCGTGCGCCTGGCCAGTGTATGCCTAACGTCTGTAAGAACGACAGTAAACTTGTTAAACTTCGAGTTATCAAGTATTTTCAAATGTTAAATAACAAATCAATTATCCGCAACTAAATTTATATAATTTCAACATAATAAACTAAGAAACAAAAGTTTTAAATGGCTTAAGAAATGCAATAGCTTTGAATTTTTAATATAGTTATTTCTGATTTCAAAAGTTATTTACAATAACTTAAATTATTTAATTACTATTTCTATGTCTCATTCCTTTTCGAGGACGAAAAGTTTTGAGTAGGGGTGATTGTAACAACCCGCTATTTTAACTATTTATTTTCTGATTTAAATCGATATTTTTATTTTGAAAATATTCTATGGTTTTTCATAACGGGAATTTGGAATTTGAAATACGTACGATGAGATGTATCAGCTATGAAAATTTCGTCGGAAAATTTGAATGTTTGTCGATCGCGCGTTTTTCAGTGTAAAGCTGCGCATAACAGTTCAAATTTTAAAGATTTTATAATCTCTCCGAATCCAGTTCGGACAAACATGAAAAATGTTCTATTCGTTGTCAGTAATCGAATGGTGAAATTCATTTCGCGAAAATCGGACATTTTAACCTCCGTTTTCCATCCGCATTTTTACGTTAAAAGGGGTCCGTAGCTTGTTTTTGAACGGAACATCTTAACACTGCAAATTATATACTGTTGCGACCGTCTCCTCGCGGTGATTAGCACAATATATTCATTTGTTAGTTTCGGTGCTCAGTTCGCTCTGAAATTACAAAAAGGGCTTGACAGTTTATTTTTGAAACAAAGTTATTTGAGTTCGACGTGTCCCTATTTGGATCCTGCATATGTTTTTAGCCATTTTGGTTCTGCAAAAATTGTTCTTTTATTTATTTAAACACCTTATTTATTTTTTTATTTTCTAGAAGGGTACATTTCTATGCAAAATTTCCAAACTCATACTTACGCATGCTTTCTTTTGACATTCATTTTTATTTCAAATGCATGCACGTCTCCATTATTTTTAAAAAATTTGGCTCCTTATTTTTTTTTCCATGCACACATTAATGTTTACATGTGCAAATTCATACGTTAATGTTTTCATGCATTAATTCTTAAACTAAGCCACGTTGAATGATTTACTACTTTGTCTTCATCCATTCTCCATATTCACTTTTCACGTCTATCAACCATTCTTTTCATTCTAAGGTTTGGTGCATGTTACAAAAGCATGTAATGGGTTTAAAGTATATGCTCTGTACGTTAAAAAGGATTAATGCATGCAATTCTTTAGTGCCAACGATTAATGCATGCAAATTGATAGTGCCAACGCTTGTTGTTTATTTAATCTGTTTCCAACTGTTAATTTCAAAAAAATATAATTCTCAACCGTTAAATTCAGAATAGTTTAAGACCAATGTCATCCCATGCCTTGTATTTTCCTTAAGAACTGCTCTAGTTTTCCAATATTTGTTTTCAAATTGCAAAACGTGTTAGCTTCGAAATAGAACCGCTCCTACTTACTTTAACCGGATTGAACGCTTCTTCTTTGTGTACTCCAAATTATATAAACAGTGATAAATATGGCTTTAAGAAAACACAGTTGGATCAGTAAACAGACGGTTACTTGGTTTATTGCATAGGAATATGAACCGTTAAAACTTTTACTCACGGTTTACCTATTCAAATGAAAAGCTGAATTTATAAATCTATAAAATAAATATCTACAACCAATGTTATAAAAAAAAGAACATTGATTCATACATTTGATCCGTTCACGTTCCTCCGTCTTTTCAGCCTTTTACCGTTTCCTTTTCCCTTATACAAAAACCGAGCCCTCTTTCATTATCTTCATTCTTTTGTTCACTAGCCAGTTATCTTCTTTTTCCCAAATAAATAAATAAATAAATAAAATAAAAACCAATCTTTTCCCCAAATCCTTCTCATCGCTTCAGCCTTCCGCCTCCTCAATCAACAATCGGTTCCTCCAATAAGTCAAAGCCGCCAACGCCGTGCTCGGTCAGAACCGCTGTCCTCTTGCTTGTTCCATCGCCTTTTCTGGCAGCAACTACGAATCCGAGGCACATGCAACTATGACTTGAAATCAATGCCACATTGCAACCTTTGTGTGCGATCTGAAATCCACCTGCACCTTGTTGTAACTCGAAGCTCGCATGGAAATAACGATCGAAACAGTGCCAGAAACCGCCGTTAGACATCACCACGCCCACTCTCCATCGTCCGTCATCGCAAGCATTTGTAAGTTTACTTACGATTAAACTTATTTTCAATGTGTCCATCTCGATTATTCACTCGGTATAATTGGTTGTGTGATAGTTGTTCTCTTTTGTATTTTGGTTGCTTGTTTTGTGTTATCATGGGTGTATTTTGCGAGTGTGGACGTTGTGTGTGTTCTTAGATTGAATGCATGCTTGATATTATGTTAGAATATGCTGAAGAAGAAAAAAAACAAATTTATGAATATAGAAGCAGAGGTGAGTGCCACATGAGTACCATGAAGACACTATACTATGGTCTCTACACATGAAACGATGGAAAGTAGAATCATGGTGGTTATAGAAAAATTATGACTGTGAATTAAAATATAGTGGTTGGTAGAGTTGTAGTCAAATGATTATTTATAGTTATTCATTCTTTATAGTTGAATGCATATCGAAACATCTATTGCTTTTGAAAGAAAACATGTATTAATTTAAAAGTTTATTTATACTTTGTAGTTGAATCATATTTTTAACTTTGTTTTGAACCATTTACAAAAAGTTTATTGGCAAAAATATTTCATTTATCTAATATACATTTGGCATGCATGGCATGACATGAATTATCTCACTCATTTAATACGTATTTGAGAGGCATGACTTGAATCTATATATATTTGTAAGCCATTTGGTTTCATGGGTTGTATGACTGTAAATTTTAGCCATTGTGTTTCACTTATGTTCTTAATACCTCCCACTGTTATGGATGCATGTCACACTTTGAACATGTATTACTTGGTTCCAGCCTGCAAGAGTAAACTACTGTAGTGATATGTTTGTAATGTAAGTGGAAATTTCATAATGGATTGTTTTGACGTTGCGATGTATGTTGTGTACTCGGTGACTGCTATAAGATAAGTTTCTAAGAAAATTGGATCTCATATGCATATGTATATTGAGTACACAGACATTGTTGATCACTTATGAATAACATAGAAACTTATAGTTTGTTTACCCTTTTCGTATTGATGGGAAACATATTAATAATGTATACTGTGCATTCCTACCCTCTGAGTTGTGCAAGCAGTCATGATGATTTAGTTGTAACATTTCAGCTGCAACTTTTATCACTACATAATCATCTTGACACCATAGTGTTGCTGAACCATGAATATGAAATGCGACATATGCTAGACCCATATTGAACCATTTGATTTTGTCCTGCATGTAGTCATGTTACTTGACAAGTTTCCCCTTGCCCTTCCTGTATCTGCCCATGTAGACACTATTGTGTGGTTTTCTTGCTACAAGCTTATGTAGTTCCTTTTATACTGATTGTAACCTGCCACCATCATATTGAAATGTTTCGACCTTCTATGGTTTATCCTTTGGGCGGTTAATTATTTAAATAAATTGGTTAGGAGTAAAATAATTATATTTGTGTGATTTAATCGAAATGTACTAACTTAAAATAAGTTTAATCCTGACTCTGGTGTTTTGTGTATTTTGCATGGAACGCTCGGGTCAGGTCCCAAGTGTTCCAGATTTAGAAATTTCAGCTCGCAAACTGGAGAGGAATGTGAAGATGCAAGACGCATACACGCGCAAGGCCTATCAAAACGTAACTTTTATTTCTTCTAAAGATTCATGTATATATTATGTTAATTTTCCGCTGTGTAAATTATTAACTCTGATAAATTTTGTATATAAAATTCCATTTGTGAGATATTGTTTCTTCTGTATCTGTGATTTTTGTGTTTATTCTGTTTAAACCCATAAGCTAAAATAACTACCCGTCGTTTTGAACGTTCCGAGCTGGTTTAATTACCGACTTGGAGCGGTCAAAAAGGCCGGCCGTTACACGTATGGACGACGGCTACACTATGCAACTGACTGGAAGTGAATTGGAGCTCGTTACAATTTATAGCGAAATAAATTGTCTGTCTGAATCAACTGACAGTTATCATTATTTAACGATGATTGTCTAATGTGAGTAAATCTCACTAACTCTGCACAATTTATACTTTTATAACATATTTTTAGAATTGATAAATGATGATTGATTGCTGTGTGTTGACTGTCTGTATGAACTGCTAATTAGTTGATTGAAAATATAGATATAGTTATATATAAAAATAGTTAATTCTATATTGATTCTGTTTATCAGAATATTTCATATTGAAATGAAATCGATGTCATTTACGTTGTTTAACATCTGTGGATGCAGGGAAACAGGTTGGAGGGATCCAACTGGATTCCTCAATATTTATAATACTGTTTGTTTTCATATATTGTGATAGATGATGAGATATAAAACCTGTGATTGATTATGATGACACTGGTCTGTTTAATTGGTATTTTAAATACATTAGAAATACTAGAATGTAAAAAGCGAATTTTCAAAGTGTATTTTGAAAATGAAGTATTTATAGGAAATAAATAGGATATTATAAAAGAAATATTTATTTGGAAAATAAATATAATTATAAATGGAGTATTTATTTGGAAAGTAAATAGAATTATAAAAGGAAATATTTGAAAAATGAATAGAATTTTATAAAAAGAGAATTTTACAATAGGAAGGTTTAGACCCGTGCTTCGCACACGGGTGTAACATGATATTGATATCAAGTAAACATTTAATAGAAATCTGTTTTAACAGATAAATTGAGGAGAATAATTTATAAACGATGATTATAAATTAAGGAAATATTTATCATTTGATAAATTGAATTTATAAATTTGAATTTATATAGAGAAGTAAAATCGGTTTTAACACCGATAGTTGAAATGGAATGTGAACGTAGTAGTTATAAAGGAAATTTGCAATGAGATTATAAATGTTGGAAATGAAATATATTTGTATGAATAATTCTGCAAATAAAAATATGAATAGAATTTGGGTTTGAGATATTGTTTTTAAATACGAAATCAAACTGTTTTTATTATATAAAGAAATATTATTCACATTCTATGTGAAAATTTAGATTAAAGTAAATATTTTGCAAATAAAATATTTTAAAGGAAATTGGGGTTTGAAGTAGGAATTTAAATAGAATTGCTGAAATTAGAAACTAACTGGAAATTAGTTGAGTTGAATGGCTTCCTCGGTATCGATCTAATGTTGGTTTCGGCCTTCGGGGTTTATGCTTGGGAAGTTGTTCTCTTACTATTTTACAGTTAGAGATTGATAGAGGTGGGAAGATATTGATGCGTAAATCAGAAATGGAAACATTTTCCAAAGTTAATAACATATATTTTCTAATTTTAGAAAATAAGGGATTTATGAATATATGGAAATGAAAAATGGGAAATTGGGAAATGAAATGATGATTGATCGGTAAGATTTCCATTTGGGAATATGACCGTTGTTTGTACACATGTTTTCCTTTGATAGTTAAATCACCGACTATCAAAGATTTTGACCATTTCCGTTGTCAATACGGAGAGACCGGGATCAGATATATTATCTGAAAACCACTCCATATGGCATTAGCGTTGCGAATCAAATATGATGAAGATGATTGAAGACGGAGTTATGCAAGGGCTGTTCAGTAAATCCTAGGTAGAAATTGCCTAAGGCGGGTTTACAGAACAGTGCCTTTGGATTGTCCAGTCCTAGGATAGCTTGAATGGACGAGTGTCTGACAGAGTATATCTGCTGAATCACGTAAGTTGATCGTTTCAAACGTATTTACATTGGTGGCGGAGGAATTCGTTTCTCTTAGCTTATACCCATGGTATTTTAGGAAAATCAATTTGTGATTTGACGGGCATGACAATGTGGCATTCAAAGTAAATGAAATATGATCAGTTAAAGATATGTTATGACCTCAAGCCACGTCAACCGGGAAATGAAAAAAATCGGGCTGGCAGCATGGCTAAGTGGGTCGCACCCAATTAGGATATATTGTCACATTTACAGAATATTCATATTTGTTACTTCTTTCAATTCTGTTTTTCCCGGGAACAGTTATGTTGGTATAACAAACGTAAGGTGACAATATATTCAGAACATTCAAGCGAAATGAATGGCCGGTTATATGTGGCTGAGTTACAAGATGTTCTTGTTGAACTCAAGTGTATCGCTTCTAGAGTACACTGATCGGAAGGTGGTTCCATACCTTTTGATAGTTGGAATCCATTACTCAATAAGAGTCCGCGGTTTTTGATGGTATATTATATATGTGGAGCGTGAGATGAAAGCGTTCTACTAGATTGATATTTACTTATATTAGACATTGTTATAATATCAGAAGACTATTGATTTTAAAAGAATATTTTGTATTATCGTAAGGTAAAAACCATCCGTGTTTATGTGTGGATCAATCTTACGATTATTCTTTCCTTTAAAAGGATTTTAAAAGTTAAACAAATGGTTGGAGTTTACTCACACCAGTAACATGACTGACCCAAAGTTTATTTTGTTTTGTTTTCCCAAAACTCTTGGGTGCCCAATTTTATATGAGCAGTCAAGTAGTCGGGATTTTTCAGATGTAATTGGAAAGCTGGAACAGGAGTCTTTAGGGTTATATAGTTATTGTTTATTTCTGCTGTGTTGTAAGTGTTGTACTCCGATAATGGTAATGTATACAGTATCGGTTTTATTTCCAGATTATTTTCTATAATATATTTATTCGTTCCGCTGTGAGATTCGTGTTACTCTGATTCTGTTGTTATGTTCTTCTTCTTCTATTCTAATTTTCTATCTTATCTATTCTCAACTTCTAATTTCTTTCTATTAACTATTCGGAATTTTCGATGCTTGGATAATCTATATGAGTTTATGTCAATTACAAAGGTCGCATATTCCCCGGGCCGTTATAGTGGTATCAGAGCTGAAGGTTAATTAATTTCCTTGGCTCTGTGGCGTGACTCAGTAGAGATGGGGTTAGCAATACCTTATATTGAGTTTGAGCGTATATATATGAGCGTGTATTTGTTATTTTTAAAAATTTGTTTTATATTGTGGAGATTTATTGGTTGAGTTATTTATAAGTTCTGATCAATCAGTTTGATTCACTGTATCGATAGGGGTTTCTAAACACTCGAATACGATGAACCGACACGGTATGTTTTGAAAAGAAAGGGTAAATAATATGATTTTATCCAAATTATATTTTGATAAAAAAGGATGATAAATATTTGAAGTATTATCGTATATTGGATGTGTTGGTTGTGATTATAATCAGATAGGATTATAATTGAAATGGTTATGTAAATAACCAATCAAAATTTACATAAGTGTAATATATGAAATAAGAGAAATTAAATCTTAATTTAAATCAAAATTTGAAATTTAAGACCCTGGAAACTTGGAAATGTGTTAACAAATGGGTTTGGATTAAATATATGGAAAAATTAAAATCCTGGGAAATTTTAAATTGTTTACAAGCATTGATATTTCAAAATGGAAATGATTAAGAAATGGTTTTGAAAAGTGATATAGTAGCGAACTCACTTTGATTACTGGGAAATAACTCTAATGATGTTGGCTACATCATCAGTGCTCATTTTCTAGTCCTAAGTGATGGATTACTACCAAAGATATTGTTTTGAGAAAACAAGTGGTTTTGATTTCCGAAAAGGAATATTGGATGTTTGAAAAGGGTAAGTAGCTTAAAACTCCCAAGAAGATTGTTTTGAAATAAAAACAAATTAAAGTAAAATTTGTGAAAGCAAATTGGAATTAAATTGAAGTCAATTAAGTGAAAAATGAATTGAATTAGAATATAATGATATCAAGTAAGTTGGATTGAATTTGGAATGGAAATTGGATTAATTATAAGACAATGGTTGGATTTGAAGATAAATTAATTGGAGCTTGGTTGGGATGACATCGGTATATGTTGAATTGGTAGCAGATGGAAATGATATAATGATATGCCCGACAAAATTGTACAAGTTTATTTTATACGAGTTTGGTGATTTATGGGCCTGTTTGGCAAGCCGCTTGGCTATTTGATTTTCTTTTAGGTTGGAGAAGGCCTAGAGAGGCGAGTTGTAGTTGTACCGATTGAGTTGTACAAAAAGGAGGTGCTGACGAAATTTTTCAAAAATTTCTCGGGTGTTAGAAAATTTATAGAATTTTTGAAAATTTTTGTTAATAGAAATGAATTAATATTTTAGTTGAAATTAAATAGGTTCAGTTGAAACTGAAGTTAAAAGTAAACAAATAATTTTTAATCCAGTTAATAGGGTTTGTTTTCTACCTTAGCAATTTTGAGGACGAAATTATTTTAAGGGGGGAAGAACATTACGTCCCATATTTTTACGGTATAATTAATTTATTTAATTATTTAAATAGTGGTTTAGAGATATAAATGTTTGTTTAATTAAAATATATTGAATATTTAATTAATAAAATAATATATTAAATTCTGAAATAGTCAAAAATAGTAGAATACACAATATTATGTGAATTAGATTGTTTATAATATTTAATTCAGTTTAGAATTGAATTATAATAACGAATATATTATTTAAACGAAGTTTGAACGTATTAATTATAATATAATTTAAATCAAGCCCGTAATGGCATGGTAGTTCATAATTTGGCAATTCGAACTTTAAATGAATATACAGAATCAGTTTTAAGTCGGATTTCTGTGGAACAAGAAATGTTTGGAGCTGGTGAAGTATATTTTGCTAATGGAAGAGAGAAACCAAGATTTCGTCGTGTAGATTGTGAGTTGTGTCCAAATCAAATTTTCAAAAAGTCGCTATGGAATTCCTTTATAATTTATAACGATTAATTTATACTATAAAAGGGTTTTTAATATAAACTGGGTATCGATTTAATCTGGATTTGAAATGTCGAGTTATAAATCCATATAGGAATATTTTGGAGCTGTATTATATTCTATGTGAATATATACGATAATATTAATTTATAAATATTAAATTTAATTATTTTTAAATATATTTATATTTAAATGGGTTTATTTAGAGCTTTAAAAATAGCCATTTTTGCTGATGACCTCCGTTTTTGACAAAACTAATTTTTTTGGATCCGGAATATTAAATTATTGCTAGATTTCAATTTTTGTGATTTTTGATGTCAGTATGTGGCCGTACAGGATTTTATTGTAAAATACAATCAATAATTTGACCTTAAAAATACGCTGTGTGAGCAAACTGACTCGGAATTCGACGAGACAAGTTTCGTTGTGTCTGTAATGTCGAACTGTAGCTGTATGTCGATTTTCGTCGAATTTGGGTATGTTATGTGATCATGCGGAATTTTAATAACAAACGGAAGTTATGATTAAATAAAAATCAATATAATAATATAATATAAAATTTACCTATAAATATATCATAATTTTTCTAACACTTACAACTTTTTCTCTCTGGTCAATCACGATTTGTAGCCGCCACTTGAAATATCACCACAACGTAAGTTCATAAATCAATGAAAAATCAAGGAAAATTCCATAAATATTAAAACCAATTGTGTTCATCTGCTAATGCCAAGAGCTTTGCACTAATGGTGTTTTTACTAAGCTCGATGGTACTTACGTTCACTAGACATGGGAAGACGCAACCTAGGGTTAGAGTTGGTGGGATTTAGAAGCTTCGATACATGTTTCTGAGCTTGTTTGCGAGATCAGGAAGGAAGGTTCCACCTCATTTGTAATTTTCGAGAGTTTTGCGATAGAAAAAGTTTGCATCATTCCTGTATGGTGTGCCGACGACCTGTAGTCGCAACGGTGGAAGGAGAACCGAGATATTTGAAAATGGTTTGGGTATATAAAGATTTTGTTGGGTTATTCAATGGTATTTTCAGTTTGTTAAATTCGTGAAGTTTGGTGGAGATTTTGTTTGATCATTCCCTGATGTCGATGGCAAATAGCACCAAGTCGCAACGATCATGAGCGATGCGAGTTACGTGTTGATGGTAGGAAATGGGAGAGTCTTGGATGGGAGGAATTCTAGTTTGTTTTTAAATAAAGTGTGGAGGGAGAATGTTGAGAATGAAGTTTGATAATGGCTTGAAGTTGGAACAGAATATGCTGACTGGAAGAAGAAGCTACATAAGTAGCAACTACGTGCGAGTAGTAGGAATAATGGGTGGGCTTGAAGAAGGTAAGGCCCAATAAGAGTTATACAAGTACAAATTGTATATTTAAAATATGTATAACTTGTAAAATACATAATTTTATCATACTTGATTAGAATCCGACGAAACAAGATCCTTGGAATTGTATGGACGATGGCTACACTACGGAGCTGACTAGGAGTGAATTGGAGCTCGTTACAATTTATAGCAAAATAAATTGTCTGTCTGAATCAACTGACAATTATCGTTTTTTAACGATGATCGTCTAATGTGAGTAAACCTGTGATTGATTATGATGACATTGGTCTGTTTAATTGGTATTTTAAATACCATAAGAAATACTGGAATGTAAAAAGGGAATTTCAAAGTGTATTTTGAAAATGAAGTATTTATAGGAAATAAATATGATATTATAAATGAAATATTTATATGAAATAAATAGGATATTATAAAAGAAATATTTATTTGGAATAAATATAATTATAAAAGGAATATTTATTTGGAAAGTAAATAGAATTATAAAAGGAAATATTTGGAAAATGAATAGAATTTTATGAAAATAGAATTTTGCATTAGGAAGGTTTAGACCCATGCTTCGCATATGGTGTAACATGATATTGATTTAAAGTAAATATTTAATAGAAATCTGTTTTAATAGATAAATTGAGGAGAATAATTTATAAACGATGTTTATAAATTAAGGAAATATTTATTATTTGATAAATTGAATATATAAATTTGAATTTATATAGAGAAGTAAAATCGGTTTTAACACCGATAATTGAAATGGAATGTGAACGTAGTAGATATGAAGGAAATTTGCAATAAGATTGTAAATGTTGGAAATGAAATAAGTTTTGTATGAATAATTCTGCAAATAAAAATATAAATAGAATTTGGGTTTGAGGTATTGTTTTAAAATACGAAATCAAACAGTTTTGATTATATAAAGAAATATTATTCGCATTCTATGTGAAAAATTAGAGTAAAGTAAATATTTTGCGAATAAAATATTATAAAGGAATTTGGGGTTTGAATTAGGAATTTAAATAGAATTATTGAAATTAGAAACTGACTGGAAATTAGTCGAGTTGAATGGCTTTCTGGGTATCGATCTGATGTTGGTTTCGGCCTTCGGGGTTTATGCTTGGGAAGTTGTTCTCTTACTAGTTTACAGTTAGAGACCGATAGAGGTGGGAAGATATTGATGCGTGAATCAGAAATGGAAACGTTTTCCAAAGTTAATAACGTATATTTTCTAATTTTAGAAAATAAGGAATTTATGAATATATGGAAACGATAAATGGGAAATTGGGAAATGAAATGGTGATTGATCGGTAAGATTTCCACTTGGGAATACGACCGTTGTTTGTACACATGTTTTCCTTGGATAATTAAATCACTGACTATCAAATATTTTGACCATTTCCATTGTCAATACGGAGAGACCAGGATCAGATATATTATCTGAAAACCACTCCGTATGGCATTAGCATTGCGAATCAAATATGATGAAGATAATTGAAGACGGAGTTATGCAAGGGCTGTTCAGTAAATCCTAGGTAGAAATTCCCTAAGATGGATTTACAGAATAGTGCCTTCGGATTGTCCAGTCCCAGGACCATTGAATGGACGAGTGTCTGACAGAGTATATCTGGTGGATCGCGTAAGTTGATTGTTTCAAACGTATTTACGTTGGTGGCGGAGGAATTCGTTTCTCTTAGCTTATACCCATGGTATTTTTGGGAAAATCAATTTGTGATTTGATGGGTATGACGATGTGGCATTCAAGGTAAATGAAATATGATCTGTTAAAGATACGTTATGACCTCAAGCCTCATCAACCGAGAAATGGCAAAAATGGGGCTAACAACATGGCTAAGTGCGTCGCACCCAATTAAGGTATATTGTCACCATCTAGAGATTCATATTTGTTACTTCTTTCAATTCTGTATCTCCCGGGAACGGTTATGTTGGTATACCAACCGTAAGTTGACAATATATTCGGAACATTCAAGCGAAATGAATGGCCGGTTATGCTTGGCTGAGTTACAAGATGTTTTTGTTGAACTCCAGTGTATCGCTTCTAGATTACACTAATCGAAAGGTGGTTCCATACCTTGTCATAGTTGGAAATCCATTACCCAATAAGAGTCCAACGCTTTTTGATTGTATATTATATATGTGGAGCGTGAGATGAAAGCGTTCTACTAGATTGATATTTACTTATATTAGACATTATTTTAATATCAGAAGACTATTGATTTTAAAAGAATGTTTTGGATTATCGTAAGGTAAAAACCATCCATGTTTATGTGTGGATCGGTCTTATGATTATTTTTTCCTTTAAATGGATTTTAAAAGTTAAACAAATGGTTGGAGTTTACTCACACCAGTCACATGACTGACCCAGAGTTTATTTTGTTTTCCCTAAACTCTTGGGCGCCCAATTTTGCACGGGCAGTCAAGTAGTCGGGATTTTACAGATATAATTGGAAAGCTGGAGCATGGGGCTTCAAGATTATATAGTTGTTGTTTATTTCCGTTGTGTTCTAAGTGTTGTACTACGATAATGGTATTGTACACAGTATTGGTTTTATTTCCAAATTATGTTATATAATATATTTATTCGTTCCGCTGTGAGATTCATGTTACTCTGATTCTATTGTTATGTTCTTATTCTTCTATTCTAATTTTCTATCTTATCTACTCTCACCCTCTAATTTCTTTTTGTTAACTATCCAGAATTTCCGATGCTTGGATAATCGATATGAGTTTATGTCAATTACAAAGGTCGCAAATTCCCCTGGCCGTTACACTGTATAACATGGAACGGGTTCGCTCCACATGAATCTCAGTTTAATATAAAACAACGCAATGCTTTTCGAAAAAATGAAGCTGTTATAAGACGCAAGTCCCATCACACAATGCAACGCAAGCCAGAGGATAGAGTTTTACCTTATAACAGCCGAAAATGCTTGGTACGTTTTAAAATAAATCATTTGATACTATTATAAGTGTATAGTGTCAAAACAACTTCAAATATAAATGTATCAATCATAGATGACATAGGTACCATATATTATGTCGCCATACTAGTTATACATTCAAACCGCACAATGTCGTATTGGAAATCAGAAGGCAATGGATCTTCCTACCGATTTGAAACACTCTAGCCCGTGCCTCAGGATTTAGCTGCAACTGCAACTGCACCTGGAGCCGTAGGGTCGGTCCACACTTACATTAGTGGATTATAATTCTTGAACAATACGTTTCCCCACCCTATGGGGCATAAAATGTGGTTAGCATGTCGACCGTCATGTCCGAGGTACCTCGCTATCCATCATCAACATAAGTAAAATGTCTGGGCTTCATACCATGTCATTACTCCTAGCTAGAAAGAAACACATTGTAATGACCCGAAAATCCGGTCCAATTTGAGCTGACCCAATAACACAAGTCCAACCCCAAATTGCACGGGAAATTCAAGAAATTAATAGAAAGAAGATAGAGGGTGAGGATAGATAAGATATAACTAATAGAATAGAAGAAGAAGAAGAACATCATCATCAGAGTCAATACGAATCTCACAGCGGAACGAATAAAATATAACATAACTTTTGAAATAAAACAGTTATGTATACAATAACACTTATCAGAGTACAACACTTACAACACATCGGAAATAAACTATAGCTATATGATCCTGAAGCCTCCTGCTCCAGTTCTTCAAGTATATCTGTAAATCCCGACTACTTGACTGCCCGTACAAATTTAGGCACCCAAGAGTTTAGGGAAGACAAACAAAATAAACTCCGAGTCAGTCATGGACTGGTATGAGTAAAACAGTTTAAAACAGTTGAACAGGTATATGATATCTCATAAGACCACGTCGTGAATACGGAATGGGTTTTCACTTATGAGAATCCAAAATATCTTTATATCAAAAACCTTTTGATATTAATATAATGTCTATCAACCACAATATAATAATCACCTAGTAGAAACGCTTTCATCTCACGTTCTACATACATAGTATACAATCAAAACCGCAAGCACATATTGGTAATGGATTTCCAACTATGACAAGGTATGGAACCACCATCCGATCAGTGTACTCTAGGAACGATACACTGGAGTTCAACAAGAACATCTTGCAACTCAGCCACACATGACCGACCACTCATTTCGCTTGAGTGTATCGAATGTACATCACCAACGGTTGGGATCAGCAAACGTTCCCGTATATATATATATATGGGACAACATTGATAGATTAAAGAAGCAAATGAATATTCTCTAGATAGGTGATTATACACCCTACTTCGGTGCGACCAACTTAGCCATGCTGCCTGCCCGATTTCTGTGATTTACCGGATGTGAGGCTAGAAGCTACGCTTATCTTTTTACATACCACATCTTCATTCACTTAGAATGTCACATCGTCATACCCTCTAAATCACAAATTGATTTTCCCAAAAATACCATGGGTATAAGCTAAGAGAAATGAATTCCTCCGCCACCAACGTAAATACGTTTGAAACGATCAAATTACGTGATCTACCAGATATACTTTGTCAGACCTTCGTCCATACAAGTTGTCCTGGGACTGGACAAACCGAAGGCACTATTCAGTATATCCATCTTAGGCACTGTTATCTAAGACTTATACAATAGCCCTTGCACTTTACTCCGTCTTCAGTTATCTTTGGCATATATGATTCGCAACGCTTATGCCAATACAGAGTGGTTCTCTGGATAATAATCCAACCGGTCTCTCCATATTAACAACGTTAAATGGTCAAAAACTTTGATAGTCTGTGATTTAACTATCGAGGGAAAATACGTGTACAAACAACGATATTATTTCCAGAAGGAAATTCTATCAATCAATCATCAATCTCTACCATTCCATAACTATCATACTCTAACTGTAAACTAATAAGAGAACAACTTCCCAAGTATAAACCCCGAAGGCCGAAACCAACATCAGATCGATACTTAGGAAACCATTCAACTTATTAATCTCTAGTCTTTTCTAATTTTGCTTAACTCTATTTCTTTAACTCTATGCGATTAACTTTAGTTCGTTTTTAACTCTAATCGATTAACTCTATTTGATTACCTCTAACTGCTAACTGGTTAACTCTAATTTGAATAACTAGTATCTGTTTTAACTTTATTTCGAATAACTATATTCGATTTAACTCCATTCGCTTAACTCTAGATCGCAGCGATCACAATGGTTACGCCTGATTCCCTCAGGAAACATCCGACCGCCGTAGTCTATCTGCAGCCCTGCGAATTACGCTAGCAGTCGTGCTAAATGGCAACTTATCTTGAATAACTATGTTTGACTAACTTCTTCGAATAAACTATATTTGATTAACTTCTTTTTGATAACTCTATTTGATAACTCTAATCGACTAACTCTTTCCCATCTCGTTAATTTCCTTTTATCCTATTTATTTTCTAAATAAATGTTCCTTTTACAATTCCATTTATTTTCTAAATAAATATTCTCCTTTATAATATCCTATGATTTTAATAATGCTTTGTTTTCAGATTATTTCCTTTTATAAAATCGGTTGATTTTATAAAATTCCTTTATTTCAATATACATTGAAATATCCCTTTTTACATCCCAGTGTCTTTTTATGATATTTAAAATATCGAATATCAATGATCAATATCATTCAAACATACCAAATCAACAACAGATTTTATAGCACAACATATATCACAATATATGAAAACGGTAAATTAAATGTTGAGGAATCCAGTCGGATCCCTCCAACCTATCTCCCTGCATCCACAGATGTTACACAGTATAATATACATCAATTTCATTTCAATATGAAATGTCCTGATAAACAACATCAACATATATTTAACGGTTTATATATATATATATCTTTGTATATATATGTATATATATATATATATATATATATATATATAATTTCAACTAACTGACTAGCAGTTCAATCAACCAAATCAACACCCAGCAATCAGTCATCATTTATCAGTTCTAAATATACATTGTAAAAACAGAACTGTTCAGAGTTGGTGAGTTTTACTCACATAATTTTGCAGTCGATGGTTCTACTTTTGTTTCGAATAGAATCAAATAACATTCGATTTATTCCAAAATTCCAATAACTCGGTTCTCAACGAAATTAGTTCAAAAATGTTTGATCTCATCGTTACAGTTCCAAGGAATCCGGTCGCGTTCAATCTGTCCATGAACAAACGATATATGATTCTTACAAGTTATAATAGGTTAAACACAAACATATATTGATTAATTTTTCTTAAGCCTTTACTAATCACCTTTATTGAGTTAACCCCTTTCTTCCTCTTCAGTAAACCAATTTCAACAAAGAATACAGGCTGCTATCTTCATTCATATCCCTTTTGTTCTTATTTGGTTTCACTTCTCCAAACTGGACTACTAACTTGCTTCAGCCGTGGCCTCTAACTAGGCTTCACACTCATTCCCCTTGGTCCAACGTTCATGCGTGACCATATCATTTTCTTCCAGCTCGACATCACCGTCCCAGTAAAACACGTTTCTTTCTCCTACCAGAAAACTCGACTCCAACAATTCCCTTCTCGTGAACTTCAGTCGGTCATCCCTTCTAACACTCCTCCTTGACATCACTAACAAGAGGCCCCGTAACTCAGTGCAAAATCAAGTCGCTCTCTGTAACCATACTACAGACAAATCCAACCCATCACCACCGTTACCCTGAAACAAATCTCAGCGCTAAGAAGGAAATCCCGACATCAACCTTCTTCTCACGGGAAACAAGCCATTTACTCCTACCACAACCGTGCTTTCTCTCACATGAATCAAATATGAACTCCAGTAAAATGATTTCCGCAACCCTCCTGTGTCTCTTCTTAACTCGAGCTCATCCCCGAACGTGACTACACCACTCGATTCTACGCAGTACTCCCTCGTTTTCCCTAGATCTCGAAGCTACTGTACAAAATCCGAGCTTGACAGAACATAGTCGCACCCAAACAAACAACTATAGGGTGGAAGAGGATTACACAGGGAATCCAAAAATATATCTCACTTGATTTATAGTTTTTTATCTCATTTTATTTTGATTTTTCTTCTCACGGTGATTTTCCTGGAAGAAAGAATTAAGCGGCGGAATGAAGAAATGGTTGACTGCGTTGGATAATGAACTAGGGTTAGCGTGGAAAGGATATTATATAGTAAGAGGGGGCTAGATATTTTCCTTTTTATTATACAACTTTAAAGCATCGCTATCTGCATTATTGAATAAAAATTCCTGTAATTCCATACAGTACCCAAATATCATGAAAATTGGCACGTGACTACAGTTTGACATCACGGACCAACGAATCTGGTTTCGTCAAATTACGACCCCATTTGCAAAAGTGGCTATTTTTGAAGCTCTAAATAGCCTATTTAAATATAATTAAATTTAATATTTAAAAATAAATATTATCGTCTATATTCACAGTGGCATACCCTACAGCTCCAAAATATTCCTGTATGAATTTACAACTCGATATTACATCGTCAGAGTTATATCGATGTTCGATTTCTATTTAAATCCTTATATAAAATATAATTAAATCGTCATGTTCAGGGCACTGCATTTCTGAGAATTTGATTTGGACATAACTCAAAATCTACACGACGAAATCCCGATTTTTCTCTTCCACTAGAAAGATATACTTGACCAGCTCCACACGTTTCTTGTTTCACAGAAATCCAATTTAAAACGAACCCTGTATATTCGGTTGAAGTTCAAATCGCCAAATAGCGAACTGCTGCGTCGTTTCGAGCTCTATTTCAATTATATTATAATTCTACGTTCAAACTGACGTCGATTGAATATATTCCTCAATATAATTCAACTCTAAGCTGAATTAAAACTTAGGGATGACCCTGTTCACAGAATATTGTGATTTCCAATATTTTGATTATTTCTGAATTAAATATATTATTCTATTATTTAATTTAATTAAATATTCCATGTTATTTAATTAACGATGATTTAATTCCCTAAATCATTATTTATATAATTAAATAAATTAATTATAATACCTCTGACAATGCAGGTCATTACACACATGTACTCCTTGGATCCTTCATCCCGTTTCTGGTTCATACCGAGGTGTGAGGCTCACGAATTAACACTATACACAAAGCTATGCTAATTAAAGCTGTGCTTTGATCATCATCCAAAAGACTCTGCTTTTCAACAAAAGCCTTGATCATTTGCATCTCAGCATGCCACACTAACAACTGATGTCTATCAATATATAACCTTTAAGCTCTTACATCTCAGAGAAGGGTGTTGAGAAAGAGAATAAATTCTCCACCACCAAACAGATATATAAATTTAATAGAAGTCAATAAACATAGAATGAAATCCAATGTCAGACACACATCCATTTACAATTCCGTTCTGGGTCTAAATGAAACCGGAGCACCTTACTGCTAATCCCATTTTTCCAATACTGGAGAGAGGTCCTCGCATATCCAGTCGATCTACAAGTACGTTTGGACAATCACTACTTATTACCTTGTCTCGAAGAATCGGCCCAATCAAGACATCAGTAATCGTCCATACGATGTGAAAATCTTTGGTCTTCGACCATCGTCTTCGTCGTTGATATTTAATCGTCGTATCAGTTATTCAAAATGGGATAAATCCGATCTTTCCGAATAACTCGCGTATTATATAATCAATAATTAAGTGCTAGAAAAAACATCATGCGCCTCATTCCAATTCAGAATATTTTTTTATTCAAATATTCACATTTTTAGGGAAAGGTTCCCATTAATTTAATCAAAGATAAGTTCATTTAAACTTATTCTTAAATCTTCCTTTTGATATCATTTTCAAAAGATTTTGTTATATCTTTTCAACATCTAAATCAAAACAAGGTTTATTAACTAGTCGGGATTATCGAGCCTTACCGAAGTAATCACTTATTTATTTTCCAATCCCAACCTATTCCTCCCATGGAGCAAAACTGGTAATACAACATATCTAACAACCACGGTGTTATCGGTAAATTTAATTACCATTTCATGTTTCAAATCCAATTAAAGATTTAACTATCGCCTGGAGTAAAACTGGTGGTACTCCATTCTCGATTATTTCTCTTGTTCGATAAATTTAATTATCTCATTCACTTTCCAATCTAATTAAAGATTCATTAAAACTTCATCTTGGTTTTAATCTTTAAAATCATTACTTTATGATCATTCAACTTTTGGAAAATTAATCCTATTTTTGACTGGGTTAAAGAACCAGTATCATTTAAAACACAATTCACGATACACCCAAATCACCTTCCATTAACTATGGAATCTTCACGGAAAACAGATCATTATATAATCGATATAAATTCCGTATCATAATAATAATATAAATAGGATAACGGCATAGCCTTTTAAATTCCATATATAGTACCGGTCTTCCTTAACAGAAGCTCATCTCGATTATTACCAAATCAAATTCCATTCAATTCCAATTTAATATATTAAATTGGAAAACTTTACTTTGGAAAATTTCCTTTATATCTTAATAAAAATATTTATAAATTCTAAATCATATTTTTACTATTAATTGGGTTAAAGAACAAGTGTTATTTAAAACACCATTCACGATAAACCCAAAAATCCAATCTTAATTCAATTCCAATTAAATATTAATTAATCTGGAAAACTTCTCTAAATCTTAATTAAAAGATTTATTCTTTTCTCAACTGGGTTTAAGGACAATGTTAATAAAGACAACATTCACGACAGACCCAAAATCTAATTTGATATCGAATACAAGGCTCTGAATAGAAATTATATCGGCTTATATTCAATATCAAATTATGAAACCAACAAATATCGTTTTGGGAATAACGATATGTATATCTTCCAAATTCCTCAACAATATCCGTATAATAACGAAATCCAATATCGAAATATTCTGAAGATTATTTCCACTTAAATCTATTCCAGTTTACTCATTGGAAAATTTTGGTTATTTTAAAACCCATTTTTCAATCCAATTTATTAATTTTAAAACCATTGGATTATTATTCTAGTTAATAACTAGTACATTTCGATAAAAATATATTTTTATCCTTTCAAACTTGGAATTTTTCATCCAAAATCTTTCCAAATCATTTATTATGATTTTACACAATTTTTTCATATTTTTAATATTTTTTATAAGGCCCTTGCAGTCGGTTTCCAATAACGGTTACCGAACTGCATCCATAGCGACCTTTTCTGAAATTTATTTGGACTATCTTAAATTTTAACCATTAGATTTCAAATCTCTTATATTCATTGGAAAGATCTTTTCGATACGAACCCAAAAATTCCAGTTTTAGGAGAATCCAACGGTCGGATCTCCTATTACATCAACTTGAAGTCAAAGGTCAAAATTCGCGAACGGTCGCTGCACGGCGCGTTCTATTCAGGCCATATATATATATTATTTCATTGATTTCAATTCAAAACATATTTTATAAATCACTTATAAATTCATTTCAAAACGATTTCGACTTCATTTTCAATTTTAAATCAAAACCGAATATTCCATATCATTATAATTTTAAAATGATAATATTTTCAAAATATCAGATTTTGAAATCCATTTCTTTTTCGTATTCATTATCAAATGAATAAAATCGATCGATGAACCTATTCGGGTTTAAATGGCGTTTCTGTACTTAACCCGGCTTCATATATCTTAAAATATTCGTTATTCTAAATTATTCTTTATTTCTGAATCGGAATGCGACTCAATCAATTACCATATAATTTCAGTTATATGGATTTCATACATCGCATGTATCCAACAATAACGATAAACAATCGTTAAACATTCAAACATCATCCAGAGTGCAATTTACTACTGTATAAGCATTAAATAATTAAATAACGCTTATCACATTCTGTTGATCAATCAACTGACATATAATTAAATTCAGGGGAGACGACAATAAATTATCGTCCCCAGACCCATGTGGGGTTTCCAAACAACAACAGTCGATTCAAAATAATTACTAGTTAATAAATTTAACCAGTTCTAATTCAATTTGAATTATTTTTCTAATTAGCCAATTTTCACGGTTTAAATTATAAATAGATATTTATAATTTAATTTCAACTACCACAAAATAACATTAAATTATTTTAAATATTTTAAATATTTCAGCATCATAATCAAAACAAAATACAGCCAATTAAATCGTCCATGGTCTGTGGATGAGGGAGGTGAGCTAACATGCACCGTATACAATTTATATTGATTAAAACCGATAAAAATTTACACTGGCAATTCTATATATTTTTCAGTTATAAAATAAATAAATAACTGTACAAAATTTTAGTGAGATAGTTCTCACTTTGGGTTCCACTCCGCCATTCTTTATTTTTGAATTTCTGAATTTCGATTTGGATTAAAATTTGCCTCAAATTTTAATTTGCTCTATTTCCGTTCTGGTCATTTCTGAAATGTAGAATTCTCCGCCACGATCGCAATGCAATTGAAATTGTTTGATTTGGACCTCGTATGAAAAAGATATGGGTTATTGTACATTTGAATAATTAAACGAGAAATTAAATTATAATTAACTAATAATAATTTACACTAATTACATCAATAATTTTGTTAATCTTCCCCTTCTTATCGTCTTCCTCCCTTGATCGATTGACAAAAACTCCACCCACCCTAACCAAAATCGCACCCCATTCCAGAACCCTGGCCGCTGATCAGACTTGCCCACGCCCACTACCTACATGGCGCTGCTCCACTGCCGGTAATGACATCCAATTCGACATAGCCAAACCCTCCTAATTCCCGTTCGAAACCCGCGACATCGAGCCCCAAGACCTCACGAGTTTCAACATTGTTTTGTAATCTTGCTCGTATGAGTCTGAAGAGTGTAGGGAGAGCTTCGATTTTTGCTTTAGAACTTATATTTAATTCGGTGTATGAGGGGAGAGATTGAAGATTTTAGTTTTGAATGATTTGATTCGTTCAAACAGAAACGTGGCGGCTGGTGATTTGTGATTAGGTTTGGGGAATTTTGCCCCCCCCTCTTTTATAGAAATTAATTTATATTTTTAAACTCCAAAAAGTTGAATTTTCTTCCGAACTTCAAATCGTTCCCAATGACTATCGTTCTCTACAAAATACCCCCATTCCGGACATATTAGAGTATGTTTCGTGAGCCAATTCGACTGTTTCGATCAGTTTTTCTTTAAATTAAAATATAAATTAATATATTTTGAATTTAAACGTACATTTTAATTTACCAGGGCCACATACTAACTCCAAAAATTATAGAAAAATAAATCTTGCTGTATTTTGATGATACCGTTCTAACAAAACAAATTTCATTGAATTTGGAGATCTTTTGAAAAATGGCCATTTTCTACTCGACTAAATTCAAACTAAAATTACCAAACACATTTAAATTCACTACGCTTATATATTAATTCCAAAGATTATGAAATTCGGAATCTAGCAATAAACAAAAATGGTTTTGTCGAAAACAGAGGTCGTTTGCAAAATGGCTATTTTTAAGGGCTATATATTATATTAAAATATATACAAATTCCATAGCGACTATTTTAAATTTTAAACTACTCATAACTTTCAATTTATATTATGAAATATGAATTTTTCACATTCGTTGAAAGATATTATTGAACAGATTCTATTGTTTCTGGTTTTACCGAAATCCGATTTATTTTGTATCATGTATATTCAATTGAAGTTTGAAATCAAATTTTCAAACTACCGCGCTATTTCAAGCTCGTTTTGTAATTAAATTAAATTCATACGTTCTAATTTCAATTTAAATAAATTTTTAGTCGTTATTATTTTAAATAAATTATTTTAAATATTCAAAATCCATTAAAATAACTAAAATTAAGATTTTAAATTGGTTCAGAAATTCTGGGTTGTTACAAATGATCACGAATGCGAAATGCCAATGCAAACAACTGCAACAATTCAGTGGGTATGGCAGCAGCTACGAGTGAAGGTACAAGAACAAAACAAGGTCATGACACAATGGTGCAAGGAATTGGTCCAAGAGCCAATAGCGTCAACACAACCTAATGCGTAATTCAAGTACACGAGAGTAAAGCTTCATGGTAGTAGGAAAGTTGCAGCATGCCTAAAATCTTTCAACTCAGGCCATACTTTAAAGTAATGCAAGATATTTAAATGAACAACTTAGATCAACATAGCGGTGGAAAATGGACTTACATAAATATGGGTGCAAAAATAATGGTATACAAGTCAGCAGTGGCAATGTAAATTTAGATTGTTATACCAATGCAAATACAGAAGGCCAATAAAACATGGTAAGGAAATGTTATGGCAATGATTGAATTTCAAGTGCATGAGATACAATCGTGGCAACCAAACTCAATAAGGACAGCACAATCATAGCATAGGCCGCAAAGAGGGGGTTACACTTTCTTTTCTTAATCTAAGTTTAGTTCATTGCTACATACATGTATATAAGACAGAGTATGCAAACAACAGAGAGGCAAGGCAAGATAAATTCACAAAAGGACATGCCATAAAGAATCAAGATTGGCGATTGATCATGGTAAATGTAATAAGGACAACAATGCTAAAGCAAGGGAACTAGCAGGCAACCTATTTCGAAATTAACCTGAAACAATGACATTTAAAGCCATTGCCATTTCAATTTAGGCCAGAAACTAACCAAACTCTACATAATAGTGGCTAATGTGATGCAAAAGCATAAAGTAAATGAATTTTGCAGAAGAGTACTGCATGCAATAGGCCATTCAAACTATATACAAGTAACAGGTACATGCAAAATCAAATAAACCAGTGCATACAGTATTAGTGCATGATTTCCCGGGTGTAGATTAGCAACATAACATGGTCACTAACACTTTCAGATTTTTTTAACAGGAATATAGGAGTTTTCAAATATCCAACAAGCAAAGGGAATAATCACGTAATTATCACAAGGCAGCCACAAACAACGAGACTCAACTATTATATCTAGTTTATATCCATGTTGCAATATTTGTATAAAGTAAATCGTGAGCAAATACTCACCTTTATGGATGTACTTTCCTAGGTGTAGCGCTGCTAAACGGATTGCAGTGGTTGTTAGTTTCAATCGGTGCTAGAGTCGACCACTTCAGTTGGAGCAGAAGCGATTTGGGGTAGGGGAACGATGACAAATTTAAGAGAAGGAGGTAGAGGAGGAAATTTTTTTCCAAGAATGAAAAAGTGTAACAACCTAAACCAAATTTTTTTTTTTCAAAAAATCCCAATCTATTGAAGCTCGAGTCAGCTTGCCTGGTATCCTGCAGAAAAGACAGAGATAATAAATATATCAGAGCTCGGAAAACATCTCACTATGGAATGGATAAAATATAATATAACCAAATATAGCCTTACCATTGTAATAATACTGCCTAACTAGTATCCAAAGCTATCCTATCTCTACTACAAACCTAACTTGCGAGTGTGTTATGAGAAGGGGGTCAGAACACAAAAGTTTTGGTGACTGGACATATTACACATTTTGAAATAACCCTACATATACCATTCAATTATATTTTCTTACTTATTAGGTTGTTTGGGTTAACAACACTCAAGGCTCTATACTCACATCGTACCTATCTACATCCCAGTAGATTAACCTAACATAGTATATATGTAGCTAGCTCCAACATATCAAGGTAATTCTCGTAGTACCCTCCTCGCACGGTCTCCATCGTCATTCCATAGAAGCGTATCCTACGCCGAACGATGTATGGAAATCCAAATCATAACGCCATGTTACCGCACAAAACCGTCCTTACTATGCCACACAAGCGTATAGAGTAATGCCCTAATGTCTATGATATACCACCCGGTGCGGTGTGCAAGTACCTAGACTCTTACATGTACCATCTGTCTACTGCATCCCGAGTCCCATAATAGGGATGCATCCAATGCATGACACTCAGTCGAGAGCCATTCCATATTTGTATAGGCCCTCCTTTAAGGGCCTACAATACAGATATCCAGTAATGGTCTTCTTTTTCATAGTGGCTATGGCCCCACTAAGGCCACTCCCTCAACTAGTGAAAGATTACATCAAGAGCTAAGTGACAATTCCATAACAACCATTCTAGCATTCAATTTAATGTGTCCCTCTACCATGCCTCAATAGTGAAAGGACAATGGTATCTTGCTTTAGCTCTAGTCTTTCCGTATCCCACCGACTGCCGATGACAAGTATCCGACGGGTACTATCCTGAATTTGCTCCTAATTAACCTTCCTCCACGAGTGATGAAAACTGCCGAATCACCCCAGTGCCATACCACCACAGCCTTTTGACTACAAAGCTACTGTTGCAGTTAAGGTATACCACCTTGGATGGTACCGTGTAGACACCCGCTGAGTACATCTTTAGCGTGGACTGCCCAAAGGACCACCACGGAGTACCCTACCACATCCCTCAAAATTCGTGTGCTTCCCTCCAGTTCCATCAAGAAGTCAAGCCGCATGTCGAGCCGAGTAATCAAGTGGATGTGTTCCTTCCGTGTCTCTGGACACCCCGATGATCTACCATGTTGGGTTCTTCACTTTCATTCGTGCGGACTGGTCCAAGCGCATCACTCAAACGTGTTATTAGACCCTATGTCTAATCTTTTAATTGCGCTTGCTTTAACGAAAGTAATCTATGCCCCTTTACTGTAACAACCCGGATTTTCAGAACCAATTTAAAAATTTTATTTTGGAAATTTTAATGAATTTTGAATATTTAAAATGATTTATTTTAAATAATAACGACTAGAAATTTATTTTGAATAGAATTAGAACGTTGCATTTACCCTGGATTGTAATTATGAAAGTAATTTACAATCCCTTTTTATTACCATGTCATTTACTATCAATTACACGTTTACAAGTTCTAATACATGTTCTACTTAATGTTTAATTAAGTATATATTATTCCAATCCACACGTTTTCTGTTTACATGTTACCTAATATATATGATTAAATATAAATTATTTTATTCTATAAGTCTACCTCCTTCTTTCTTATTTAATCATAACCTCATCTTACACTGTCATCATAACTTGTTGTCGTTTACTTATTAACTTAATTCTCTAAACTAAGGTTTATTAATAAGTTCCCATTTTATTTATTATAAACCATGTTATAATTGTACTCGTCACTAGGACAAGCCTACCTATTATATTTCATTCTCTTTAATGTAATTAATTATAATAGTTTATATTCCTCGTTCATCACATTTTCCCTTTTTAACCAAACTTTTATTGTTGTAACTTCCATTTCTTTACCAACTTGTATATTTTCATGTGCCATTTATTTGCTTATTTATTCATTGCCTGTTTTATACATATATTTTAATATACGCTTAGGCACCAGACCTCTCACATTATGTTGATCACTTATGGATGTTGGATTTTCCGAGCGGTCCGGGCAGGCTTCTACCATAAGTTGAACTTAATCTCATGTCTCAATGCGGTTGTCTTCAATTTCCCAATTACTGTAAATTTCCATGCAAGTTAGACCAATTTATTCTTTTCCGTTATCCCTAAATTTTATAGCAATTCTATTTACAACCTCTTGGCATAATAATACTCTTACAAAAATATTCATTTTATTGTAAATTGTAAATTCCATAATTACACCATTAATAGTAATTTCAAATTCAGACAGATGATTAATGGAGATAGACTTTATACAATAGGAATGTTCTCAACGTATTCTATGTAGATTTAATCTCAATAACCACAATTATTCTATAACGACCCAGAAATTTCGACGATTGGAATACACGATTAATTAAAGAATTTACTGTTAATAATAAATTTATGTTGGCATTTGAATTAAAAATCAAATATATTGTTGTGTGTATGGATTTAATTTGATTCAGAACATTGGTTGAGAAACACATAGTTATTGTCGTATAGTTGAATTGGATTTGATTGGATATTGATTTGGATTTCGAATAAAAATTTAAATGGTTGAATTAAAAATAATATTAAACGTAAATAAACTCTCCCCAAGAATTACCTACCTTAAACGTAACCTTTCACAGTTGACATTCGCAGACCTAAGTCTGAAATCGTGCTAACCTAAAAAGCCTAGTGAGTTAACGTTGATCTTATCCACCCTTCTCATTGCTATAAATCACGTTTGCTTATTTCCCCCAATTTCATCAGCAAGAAAAACCCTTACTTCAATCGGCGAACCAATGGCGTCCTTCCAATTGCTATGGCCTCCGTCTCAACCAATAATCACCCCTCTTCCATAAACATTGGAACTTTTCTCCAAGTATCCTCCTCACGCAACATCATCGGAAGGCCAGGTCACCGCGCACGCTATGTCAAACCTTAGCATAAAAATCGAGACTTGAAGCCATCGTTTCTCCACTTGCATGCGTGGACACCGCGATCCTCCTCGACACTGTGCCTACCACCGCTGCCTCCTTACGTACTGATTTTAGGTGAGTTATCACTCATGATTAATCATAAGCGCAAGTAGATTTAATTTCGATCTTTAATTGAAATACAATAGTTGATTTTGAGTGTCTAGTTGGTTGTTTTGTGGCTATCAATTGGATTATTTGTTAATTGTTACGTTATACGTAGAATGGTGGTTGAATGCTCGGTTTTTCCTCTTCCTGTAAGTAGTTCACACAATATCACTTTATACATATAGATACACTTTTACCTTTGGGCTTTAAACAAAATATATTTTCCATGAATGGTGTCTTTATTCTTCTATGATTCATGGGTATGAATAAGTATGCCTTTGTTCTTATTTTATTCTGTATCCTTATACTTCAAAGTAATCACCTTTCTCTGTTGAGCATGCTTCCTTACCTGGCAGCAGTGACATCCCTTGCGGTTTTCTTTACATTCTTCTCTATATAGAAGATGCTGGGTATCATATATGTTCCCTTTTATAATATTCGATTCCCTATGTACATCTTAAAAATAAAATAGGTGACCCTGTTGAAATCTGGAACTTGTTTCCTCTGTATATTGAAAATTTCAGTCTGAAGTTGATTTCTTCCAATATATTTAACCGTATAGTTCAATTTTTGATTAACAGTTATGGTGGTGAATTTACCTATTGCCCTCTTCACGTCTAGTTTTAAGTACTTAAAATTAAAATACATATTACGTAATTTATTATATTTGCATAAGAAGCTTGGCTTGTGTCTAAATGTAAGGTGTAACTTTCTTATAAATTGAAAAGCATCTTTGAACTGAATTTTTGTAGCAAATGTTTTTATTCGTTATCTCCTTAAGAAAGGCAGAAAAAACATCTAAATTTCAAATGTTGATTTTACGGTGCACTAGAGACAAAACAAAACTTTCTTAAATAAAGTTTGAGTACTCATTTTTCTTGTTCAGTTGAAGCAGTCACGTAGTAAGTGTTTAATATTTCTGTTAGTTCTTACCCACCTTAATTATCCACTGTGTATGCTTTGACAAATAATGCATGTCATACTGTCCTTGTTGTTTTGCTACCACCATGATACGTCACTGGGTATTATAATTTTTTGGTATTAGCTTATACTTAACCCACTTCAGACTAGTTTCTTATGCCAATTTATAAAAGTTGTCCCTTGTTTCTGTTTTTTTGAACCATTATGTTCACTGATATATGCTTGCTGAAACCATTACGTGAACTGAAATATGTTTGTTGAAATAATTTATTTCACTAAAAGTCGAGACTTTTGACCATAGGTAGTGATGTATTAGGGTTAAATATGAATTTGTAAACTGAGTAAACAAGACATACCATTTAATTTGGTTATACTTTTAAATATCCTGCAAGACCTAGTTCATTGGGTATTAAAGAAGGAAATATATATCCTTCCACATAGATGTATAATAGTGTTGATATATCTAAAATGAGTTCATAGTAACAATCTGGGCTTAATTGTTGCACTCTATTGAGTCGTTTAACAAAATCACTTGACATTGGATTATGTCAGCTATGAACATATGACATAGGTAACCATAGACGATTTGTTCCCACAGGAAGTCCTTCATGAACACTAAATATAAGACACAGGTTGTTGTTTTTGTACTCATGCTCTCACAAATGCCTACATTGTATCTTCAATCATGGACAGTGCATTTGGAAAAATATAGAAAAAAATAGGGTCAACATATTCATGTCACAGTTGTTCGTGTCTCGGGATACTTCTAACTTATAATGTCCTATAAGTTCGATACCAATAATATATATCTATGTTGTATTTAGTCCATATGATTAACAACCTATCTGTGGATGAGTGAGTCTGAACCATTTTTATGTATAGAATGAAAATGGAAATATCGAAACCTGTTTTGCATAGTAAGTATTTGTTTTTGGTCAATTTAAAGTGAAGACATTTATTTAAACACCGTAACAAGAATGAAATAGAATGTTGAAACCTGTGGTCTATGTATTTTACTTTAAATATGCATGTCCCCTTTTCAATACTGAAACCTGAATATCCTCCATAAATCCTTGTTGTTACTTCATGTGCACCTGTGACCAATATATTGTACTGATTCTTCCTGAAAACTGCATATGTATGCTACCACCGTTCACTTAAAATAGTCCATGCGGCATGTTTTTGTCTCACCTGAAATTGCATGCACTGATTCTCCCGTACTAACTTAGTCGCATGTACTGTCTTATACACTTTGGTGTCTTCTTATCTACTATAAACATGGGTTTAGTGTGTGTGTGTATATATATATATATGTGTGTGTGTGTGTGTGTGTGTGTGTGGCAGCCGATGCACACTTGTGTATATATATACCATCATGTGTGTATATACATGGCGTTGGTTTGCGTATACATACATACATACATACATATATATATATATATATATATATATATATGAATACCTATGCTTATTCGTCCTAAGTTGCTATGCTATTATCTTATGATCGATATGAGAAGCTGAGGCCATCCACACGTGTATCACGTGTGGATGGAAAGCTCTCATGACCATGTGTTCCTACGAGATAACTGATATGAACAGATACTACAACAATTTATTTGACATCGATGTTCGGAATTAACTGTTATATTTCAATTTACATTGAAATTATTTTACTTGAACTATGATTAATCCTGACTCGAGTGTTTTATGTTTTTGCATGGAACGCTCGGGTCAGACCCGAGCAATACAGATTTTAAAGACTACAGCTTAAGATTTGAAGATGGGAAAAGTTGGGTATTCCGAAGATGCACACTCTGAAGATTTTAAACAGTAAACATTTCTCTTCTATTTAAACTGTATATTTCATTCCGCTGTATCGAGAAAATTCTTGTATCAAAATTTCCGATTTATATATAAAAATTTATTTTGCTGTTCAATTCTATGTTATTATTTTTATTCTATGTTGATTCTGTGTTTTAAACTTTGTAAGCTAAATAACGATCCGTCGATTTGAACGTTTTAAGTTGGTTAAATTGCCAATGTGAAGCGATCAAAAAGGCAGGACGTTACATATTCCGAACTTTAGTATAATTTTATTTACAATATCCACTTTGTCATTAATCATATTTTCTGCAACATATTCACCTTTTATTGTAAATCTGACGAATTCAGTATTACGGTAACCTTTATCCAATTAACGAATTCATAAAATAGATCTATACAATAATAATATTCTCAAAATAACTGAAAATGAATTATACCGCAATTATCACAACTTACAGTTATTTAACATGTTAAGAATGACGGGGAATTTAAATGGTAAATATAACATGATTTAAAAAGGTATAATTTGAATCCACTCACGAAACAGCTTTCCAGTCCATGAATCTAATCCAGATTTGTTGTTCCATGGCAACCCTAACTGAATCTATTATTAAAACAACCACATTTCACGAAGCTGATGCTAAAACAAGAGGGAAACCTAAATAAATCAGATTCAAGAACTTACCTCACATAGATCAGAATTCTGAACAATTATTTGTAGATTTACATCCTTTTATCTTCAAATCTTGAATTAGAATTACCAAAAACTAATATTCTAATTTTCTGAGAAGATTTGGGGAAAGAAGAGAATGGTAGAGCCTAGGTGGCATCTTAGAAAATTCGAGTTTAGAGTTTGTCCATGTTGGTCTAATTATAGGTGTACAAGAAATTTCGGACAATCAGATTTACTCAAATAAAATCTGAACCGTCTATATTAGAAAACCACGTCATCTACAAAAACAAATCTGGGAGTGGGTTGACCCCTGGGTCGACCCAGGCCATCTTGGGTCGACCCATCTTGGGTCCCGGCGAGATTTCTTCCCTACTGTGATTTCTAATTTTTAAATTGTTAATTAATAACATTGATTCTCTTCCTAATATAACCTGGATGATATATGATCTTTCTATTATAATTTATCTTAATTATAATTTTCTGTATATAAAACATATATAATTTCAAATTTCAAATGTATGTGTGTATACACCCATATAACCTTCCACATTCTTATTCGTTAATAAATGCAATTAATTACGCTTTGTTTTATTACTTTTAATGCACTCTAATTTCAAAGGCAGCTTATTTCTTGTCCATTTTCATTTATTATGAATTAATTATATTCAACTGTTAACATGTACTTTTGTCTCAACATTCAAATTTGTGTATATATATACACGAAATCTTTATTTCTCTTTTCAAAATTCAAACGACGTTGTGCTGTCATTTGTTTCTTACGTATTTTCATTAATTGCAGGTTTATTTTGGATTTCTCTTTCATATGTATATATTTTTTCTCACACAAACACATATATTTACATATGCTTGTATACATATATGTTATACTCACCTTTATGTATAATTTTCCTTATATATGCATTTATACATATTTTCCTCTTAGAATGTGTATTATTTTAGTTGTCCCTCTAAATAAAAATACGGCGCCAGCGGGACTTTAACTTGCGCCACTCACTTGGGAGGGACTTGTCTTTACCATCTGAGCAACATAGGATTTTGTTAACAAGACTAAAAACAATGGTGGTCATTGTTCTTTTTAGTTTTCTTCTTATATCTTCTTTTCATGTTTGTTGAAATATTTCATTTAAAGATATCCTTTTCATCTTAAATCTGTTTCCTACAAACCATAGGTTTAAATTGATGAGAAAATCGCCATAGACGCAATGACGCTATTCCATGACCAAATTCTTAAAATTTCTCAAAATTTATTTTATTATTTAAATTAAAAATATGTGGTGTTACCAAAAGGGTTTCTTGAAATGAAAATAAGAAAGGGAAGGGAGAACACATAGGAGTTGTCTTCAAGAGAATGTTAACGCGTAGTTTTCATGTAATGACCCAAAATTTATTGTAAGGACCCATTACTTCCCCAGTCTCCGAGGAGAAGAGGAAGAACGGATTGTCTTGAGGACAAGACGAATTAGAACACAAACAGAAGAACATTTCATTGCCTATTACAACAATTTCATCAGAATACAGGAATATACAGAGTATGAATAAATATTACACATTGACTAAATATCAGAGATTTACAAGTTACAATGCAGCGGAAAATAATACTAAACACAACTGGAAAAAAACAACGGATACAGAGCTTTCCGAACATCATTCCAGCTGTAAACCAGGATCCTGTGAATATAAATCTGCAAAACCAAAACTACTAGCTGCCCGTGTAGAAAATAGGGGCACCCAGAGTTTAGATTAAAAAAATAAACTCCAGGTCAGTCATGTGACTGGTGTGAGAACCAAAACAGTTATTAACTCGATTTTAAAGTTAGGTAAATCAAGGGACCACGCCGTATAACACGAAACAGGTTACCCCCAAGAAAACCAGTGCATAAAACAAACAACACAATGCTAAATAAAGAACAATGAAGCTATTACAAGACTCAGGTCCCATCACACAATGCAACGCAAGCCATAGGATAGAGTTTTTACCTTATAATAGCCAAAAATGCTTGGTACATGAAATTTCATCTTTTATTGTTACTATAAGTGTATAGTGTTCAAACAATTTCAATCATAAGTATCAATCATAGACGACATAAGTGCCCCATACCACTATGTCGCCATACTAGGCTCTACAATCAAAACCGCAAAATGTCGTATTGGGAGTGGGATTCCCATCTGTGAACCAAGGCAAGGGTTCGTCCTTACTGCTTCGAGACGCTCTAGCCTGTGTCTCAGGACCCAGACTCAAATGGGCCCTTGGATCGTCAGGGCCGGTCCACTCGATGTGAATTAAAATGCCTGAACACTACGTTTCCCCGCCCTATGGGGCATCAACTGTTCATATCCCGACCAAACTATCGGTCCTGGATCGACTGATATAACCGAGGTGCCTCGCTATCCATCATCTACATAAGTAAAATGTCTGGGCATGTAAAACCCAAAACACCACTCCTAGCTAGAGGGAAACACATGTCCTCTCTGAAGTCCTCTCCCGTTTCTGGTTCACACCGGGGTGTGAGGCTCGCGAATTAACGCTACGCAAAGTTATGCCACAAAGGCCGTGCTTGGATCATCAACCACCAGACTCTTCTTTTCAACAAAAGCCTTGATCATTTGCATCTCAGCATGCCACACAGGCAATTCATGCTATGCAACCGATGTTTATCAATCACAGAGAATGAAATCTGATGTCAGACACACATCCATTTACAAGTTCGTTCTGGGTCTGAACAAAATCGGAGGCACCTTATTCCTCCCCCATATGTCCAATACAGGGGAGAGATCCTCGCATGTCCGGTCGATCACCAAGTATGTTTGGACGATCACCACTTATTACCTTGTCTTGGGTGTACTGCCCAATCAAGACATCGGTAATCATCCAAACGATGTGAAGACCTCCGGTCTTCAACCACCGTCTTCATCCTCGACATATCTTCGAATTAGTTATTCAAAATGGGAAAAACCTGGTCTTTCTGAATAACTCGCGTATATAATAAACAAATGCTACAAAAACACAACATACGCCCCATTCCAATCCAGAATATTCTTTTATTCAAATATTCTTATACTTTGGGGAAGGTTCCCATTAATTTTATCAAAGATAAATTCTTTGAATTTATTTTTTAATCTTCCTTTGGATATCATTTCAATCTAATTAAAGATGCATTAAAACAACACTTGGTTTTATTCTTCCCAAAAATCAATATTAATGATTGTTTAACTTGGGAAATCATATCCTGCCTTTATCTGGGTTAAAGAACCAATGTCATTTAAAACACGGTTCACGATAAACAAAAAATCACATTCCATTCCATCACCCTTTAACCGTAAATTAGTGAACAATTCCCTAAGTATTAACCCCGAAGGCTGAAACAAACATCAGATCAATACCCAGGAAACCATTCAACTTAACTAATCTCCAGTTAGTTTCTGATTTTCTTAACTCCATTGGGTCTAATAATAGTATTCTTAAAGATACCATTCACAACAACCCAAAATCTTATTCCTGTCTTTAACTGGGTTAAAGAACCAATGTCCTTTAAAACACGGTTCACGATAAACCCAAAATCACATTCCATTCCATCATCCTCTAACCGTAAATTAGCAAGTGAACAATTCCCTATGTATTAACCCCGAAAGCCGAAACCAACATCAGATCAATACCCAGGAAACTATTCAACTTAACTAATCTCCAATTAGTTTCTGATTTTCTTAACTCCATTGGGTCTAAGAACAGTATTATTAAAGATACCATTCACAACAACCCAAAATCTTATTCCTGTCAGAACCAATGTCCTTTAAAACACGGTTCACGGTAAACCCAAAATCATATTCCATTCCATCAGCCTCTAACCGTAATTTAGCAAGTGAACAATTCCCTAAGTATAAACCCTGAAGGCCGAAACCAATATCAGATCAATACCCAGGAAACCATTCAACTTAACTAATCTCCAGTTAGTTTCTAATTTTCTTAACTCCATTGGGTCCAAGAAAAATATTATTAAAGATACCATTCATGACAATCCAAAATCTTATTCCATTGTTAATTGAGTTAAAGAACAAGTGTTATTTAAAACACAGTTCCCGATAAACCCAAAGGCCAATTTCAATTCCATTCCAATTAAATATAAATTAATTGGTATCCTTCATTAAATCTAAATAAAATAATTTAATTTTTTGTCAACTGGGTTCAAGAATAGTGTTAATGAAGACACCATTCACGACAAACCCAAAATCACATTTAATATTAAATACAAGGCTCTGAATAGAAAATATATCAGCTTATATTCAATATTAAATTCTGGAATCAACAAATACCATATTGGAATGACGATATACATATCTTACAAATTCCTCCACAATATCCGTATAACCACGGAATCCAGTATCGAAATATTCCGAAGATAATTTTAACTCGAATCTGTTCCTATTCATATATTGGAAATTCCGGTTATTTTTAAAACAATTTCAAATCCAATTTATTTAATTAAAAATATTGGATTTCATAATTCTAGTTCATAACTAGTTCATTTCGATAAAAATATATTTTTATCTTTTCAAATATGGAATTTTTCATCCCAGTTCTTTTCAAATCATTTTTTATGATTTTACACAAATTATTGATATTTTTATTAATTTTATCAAGGCCCATACAGTCGATTTCCATAAACGGCCATCGAACTACACTTACAACGACCTTTTCCAAATTTGATTTGGACATAATCCCAAATACAACCATTAGATTTCAAATCTCTAAATTAGTTAAAAAGCTCTTTTCGATACAAACCCAATGGTTTTGGTTTTAGGAGAATCCGATGGTCGGATCTCCCATAATGTCCGTTCGAAGTCAATGGTCGAAATTCACGAACTACCGCATCGCGGCGCATTCTATTCAGGCCATTTTATTATATATATAATATATATTTCATCGATTTCCTTTTAAGACATATTTTATAAATCATTTTAAATTCGTTTTCAAAACGATTTCAATTTCATATTCAATTTCAAATCAAAATTTAATATTCCATATCATCGATATATAAATGATAGTATTTTCAAAACATTATATTTTGAAATCATTTCCTTTTGAATATTCATTATAAAAATGAATAAAATCGATATAAATATCGTTCACGTCAAAATGGAGTTAATCTAATCAACACGGCTTTATATATTTAAATATATTCGTGTCCATCCCAAATCGGACATCAAAATCATATTTTGATCCATTACAGAATATTATTTTAAAATATTTGTTATTTAAAAATAATCATTATTTTAAAATATTTATCCTTTCTAAACTGGAGTCAGACACAGTCAATTACCATATAATTTGATTATATGGATTTCATACAATACATGTATACAATAACAGTGATAAATAATCATCCATCATCCAGAGTGCATTCTACACTGTATAAGCATTAAATATAAATATTTAACGCTTATAACAGTCTGTCAACAAATCGATTGACGTACAACTTACTATTGGGATTAGTGCATGTCCAATATCATCCCAATACCCGTGTAGGGTTTCAATCAACAAATAATGAATTTTATTTGTGCGATTGGACGATGTGTAAAATTTATCGTCCCAATCCATATCAGTTAAATGGGTGTACATAAACAAATCGTCTGATTTGTAAATGAATATTTATTTTATTCACATCAACGTTAATAATTATATTTTTAACAATAAAATATTTTATTCAACATATGAATATTCTCTTCAGTTCATTTATACAATAAAAATGATATTTTCATTGTTCTAACATATTTTAGAAAATTTTGGCGGCATAACGGCGCGATATCAAGATCGAGTAATGTCTAGCATTACCCCTCTCCTGATATCGGCTCATGCCATACACACATAACAATTCTAATCAATTCATTTCACCCAAACAACCAAATTCAACCAAATAATCTAATCAACCAAACCAAACAATCAAACAAGCCGTCCATGGTCTTTGGACGATGGGGACCAGTTCATATATGCAATCATAAAATAAATAACTGTATATGAAAATTATAGTGAGGAGTTCTCACCTTTGGGATCCACTCCTCCATTCCTTATTTCTGAACGGTTCATATTTGTCCGAAATTCCAATGCGACCTTTTCCCATTGTTCACATTAAAAAAATCACATTTTTATTATGATGTTTATTTTAACAATAACATTTTTATAATGGCACTTCATATATAAAAATCATATATTTTTACAATTCTTCTTTCTATATAAAAATTATATTTTTCTTCGCTATAAAAATTTATACTTTTCCTTATGTACAATTCTATTTTTCTACCACATTAGAAAAATTATATTTTTATAGTGCTTTATATACAATAAAAATTATATTTTTACATCGCCTTTCAACCAATAAAAATCATATTTTTATTATCTCCATAAAAATCATATTTTTATTATCTCTATAATATGAAAATCATATTTTAATTATTTCCATAAAAATCATATTTTTATTATCTCTATAATATGAAAATCATATTTTTATTATCTCCATAAAAATCATATTTTTATTATCTCTATAATATGAAAATCATATTTTTATTATCTCTATAATATGAAAATCATATTTTTATTATCTCTATAATATAAAAATCATACTTTTATTATCGCTACTCGTTTAAAATTATAGCTTTACATACATAAAAAACATTGCTTTATAAATAATGAAATTTATTGCCTTATATATAATAAAATTTATAGCTTTACATACATAAAAACATTGCTTTTTATTTTTGATTAAACTAATTTTCCAAAATGAATTAAATAATAATAAAAACTTACAGTGTCTTTGGTTTTCTAAGGGGCTGAGCAGGAGATCGGAGGGGGCCAGGCACAGGCAAAGGTCAGTGGCAGTGGCGACATGGGGGCTTCGATGGGAGGAGGCATTCAAATGAGGCTGGAGGAAAGGAGGAGGTCGAGGGTGGAGGGGCGGGCTTCGCGAGGGAAAGGGGGGAAGAACGAGCGCCACCTCGAGGAGGAGGGGGGAGAGTGGCGCGGTGGGTAAAGGGGTGTGTAGTGTTTTTCGTTTGTGATTTGGGAAGAAAAGGCTACGGGGGGGGGGGGGTTATGTGGGAATTAGGTTTAGAGAGTATTTTTATATTATATTATTATTATTATTATTATTATCAAAAAGTCAGATTTTACTTCGAACTCGAAATCCAGCCCACCGACTATCGTCCTTAGCTAATAACCCTCATTCCGAACACAATGGGATTTGTTACGTACACTAATTCTCTTGTTACGATCAGTTTCGTCAAAATCAAAATATAAATCTATATATTGAATTTGAACGCACATTTCAATCTATCGGGGCCACATACGGACTCTAAAAATTCCCGAAAAATATTTTCTAGCTTCTTGTTGACGATACGGTTCTAACAAAACTAATTTCGTGAAATTTGGAGACCGTTTGAAAAATGGACATTTTCTGGTCGATCCAAATTGACTGAAACTGTCAAAACAGGTTTTACTTCGCCACGCTCACATATTGATTTCAAAAATTACGAATTTTGGAATCTAGTACTAACTTGACATCCCGGATCCAACAAAAGTGGTTTCGTCGAAAGCGGAGGACGTTTGCAAAATTTCCATTTTTAAGGGCCAAAATTCCATAGCGACTATTCTAAAATTTCAACTAGGAATAACTTTTTGTTCCCGCTATGAAATTTCAATTTTTCGGATTCGTTGGAAAGATATTTTCAAATAGATTCTAATATTTTTGGTTTCGCTAAAATCCGGTTTATTTTGATTCCTGTACATTCATTTGAAATTTGAAATTTAAAATCGATTTTTCAAACTACTGCGCCATTTCTTGTTCCTTTTATAATTAAAAATAAATATTTATACTCTAATGTCGATTCAAATAAATATATACATTCTAATTCTATGAAAAATAAATTTCTCGTCGTTGTTATTTAAAATAATTCATTTTAAATGTCCAAAATTCATTAAAATTATCAAAATAAAAATTTTAAATTGGTTCGGATTTTCCGGGTTGTTACAATCTCTCACACTTAAAATCTTTTCATCCCCGAAAAGGAATGGAGCTGAAAGTTGTTTTACAAACCAACTCAACCTTCAGTGTGGCTTTCATTTTTCAACTTTTTAATTTCTAAGATTTTTCAAATTTTTCAAAAATTTGGCTAACACCCTAAATTTTTGAAAAATTTCGCCATAACCTCCTTTGTACGGGAGCATAGGGAAAATCCCCAAACCGCCACATAATCCCTATCATCTCAAAAAGAAAAAGAAAAAGCCAATCGGCTCATAAAATCATCAAAAATCCCAAGAAATACAATGAACATGTGCCTATTTGTCGGGCAAACAATTTTATTCCTCTACTTAACTTCCCTCCTATGACCTGTTCAATGTATATACATGTATATATATGCAATTTCTATCAATTTTCAATTCAGTTCAACTTTGATATAATTTGGCTTAATGGTTCCAAAATCTAATTAATCAAAACAATAATCAAACAATACAGTCAGCAATCAATTAGTTGATTAACGTTTCAAATTCATAATAATTTTTTTTATATACTCAAAAATCATGTTTTTGATGCCAATTCACAACAATACATTCTAACTATATTTTGGTTCTCACACCAGTCAATTGGAAATATATAGATATCTCACTTTCGAAACACAAACATAAATTCTGATGATGTATGTACTATAGCGATAGTCAGAACCATCTCTGGGCGACTAGAATGTGATTCTATATCTATCTAGTATATTAAAACTTCAAATACACGTAGATCAGACGTAGTAAAATCTTTTTATACTTGATTGTCCAAATCAATATAAAATAAATATTCAAATACGAATAATATGGTTTAAATTTTCAAAACAAAAATTGTTTCATCTTTATTTGAAAACAACTCTCTTCCGACTCATTCTAGGATAATACTGATCCTATCTCTAACGAGTCATTCCTATTGGATATTACTAATCCAATCTCTGATGAATTCTTTCGTTCGGTTCTAACGTATCTTGTTCTACAAGCTCTGTAAACCAAAGCTCTGATACCACTATAAGGACCCATTACTTCCCCGGTCTCCGAGGAGTAGAGGAAGAACGGATTGCGTTGAGGACAAAACGAATCAGAACACAAACAAAAGAACATTTCGTTTCCTATTACAACAATTTCATCAGAATACAAGAATATACAGAGTATGAATAAATATTACACATTTACTAAATATCAGAGATTTACAAGTTACAATGCAGCGGAAAATAATACAAAACACAACTGAAAAGAATATACGGATACAAAGCTTTCCGAACAACATTCCAGCTGTAAACCAGGATCCTATGAATATAAATCTGCCAAACCAAAACTACTAGCTGCTCGTGTAGAAAATAGGGGCACCCATAGTTTAGGTTAAAACAATAAACTCCAGGCCAGTCATGTGACTGGTGTGAGAACTAAAACATTTATTAACTTGATTTTAAAGTTAGGTAAATCAAGGGACCACGCCGTATAACACGGAACAGATTTACTCCTAAGAAAACCAGTGCACAAAACCAATAGCGCAATGCTAAATAAAGAACAATGAAGCTATTATAAGACTAAGGTCCCATTACACAATGCAACGCAAGCCGAAGGATAGAGTTTTTACCTTATAATAGCCAAAAATGCTTGGTATGTGAAATTTCATCTTTTATTATTAGTATAAGTGTATAGTGTCAAAACAATTTAAATTAGTAGTATCAATCATAGACGGCATAAGTGCCCCATACCACTATGTTGCCATATTAGGCTCTACAATCAAAACTGCAAAATGTCGTATTGGGAGTTGGATTTCCATCTATGAACCAAGGCAAGGGATCGTCCTTACCGCTTCGAGACGCTCTAGCCCGTGTCTCAGGACCCAGACTCAGGTGGGCCCTTGGATCGTCAGGGCCGGTCCACTCGATGTGGATTAAAATGCCCGAACACTACGTTTCCCCACCCTATGGGGCATCAGCTGGTCATATCCCGACCAAACTATCGGTCCCGGATCGACCGATATAACCGAGGCGCCTCACTATCCATCATCCACATAAGTAAAATGTCCGGGCGTGTAAAACCCAAAACACCACTCCTAGTTAGAAGGAAACGCATGCCCTCCTTGAAGTCCTCTCCCGTTTCTAATTCACACCGGGGTGTGAGGCTCGCAACTTAACGCTACACAAAGCTATGCCACAAAGGTCGTTCTTTGATCATCAACCACAAGACTCTGTTTTCAACAGAAGCCTTGATCATTTGCATCTCAGCATGCCACATAGGCAATTCATGCTATGCAACCGATGTCTATCAATCACAGAGAATGAAATTCGATGTCAGACACACATCCATTTACAAGTTCGTTCTGGGTCTGAACGAAACCGGAGGCACCTTATTCCTCCCTCATATGTCCAATATAGGGGAGAGGTCCTCGCATATCCGGTCGATCTCCAAGTAAGTCTGGACGATCACTACTTATTACTAGGGGTAAGCGTTCGGTCGGTTCGGTTAGTTTAGATGTAAAAAACCTCAAACCGAATTGAAACCGAAAATTTTCTAAACAGAACCGAACCGAATTAATTTCAATTAATTCGGTCGGTAACCGATTTAACTGAACTTGAAGGACATACTATAATTCAAATGATAGATTCACTCAAAGTAAAACATAAATTCATGTTTGGAGAAATTTTATGTAGTAAATTTTATATTTGTGATAAGATTTGATCTATTTGCAACAAATTTCTTTAGGCTATATAACCAAACAAATTGTTTAAAGTACTATAACACCTTAAAATTAGATAATAAATTAAAAGTTCGGTTAATTCGGTTAAACCGATAACTGAAAAAAATTATTTTACAAACCGAATTCAAACCGATTTAGTTTTAAAACCAAACCAAACCAACCGAAATGAACCGTTTTGGTCGGTTAATTCGGTTTGAACCGAATATTGCTCACCCCTACTTATTACCTTGTCTTGGGTGTACAACCCAATCAAGACATTAGTAATCATCCAAACGATGTGAAGACCTCCGTCTTCAACCACCGTCTTCATCCTCGACATATCGTCGAATCAGTTATTCAGAATGGGATAAACCCGGTCTTTCTGAATAACTCGCGTATATAATAAACAAGTTCTATAAAAACACAACATACGCCTCATTCCAATCCAGAATATTCCTTTATTCAAATATTCTTATACTTTGGGAAAGGTTCCCATTAATTTTATCAAAGATAAATTCTTTGAATTTATTCTTTAATCTTCCTTCGAATATCATTTCAATCTAATTAAAGATGCATTAAAACTCCACTTGGTTTTAATCTTCCCAAAAATCAATATTAACGATTGTTTAACTTGGGAAATCATATCCTTCCTTTAACTGGGTTAAATAAACAATGTCATTTAAAACACGGTTCACGATAAACCCAAAATCACATTCCATTCCATCAGCCTTTAACCGTAAATTAGCAAGTGAACAATTCCCTAAGTATTAACCTCGAAGACCGAAACCAACATCAGATCAATACCAAGAAAACCATTCAACTTAACTAATCTCCAGTTAGTTTCTGATTTTCTTAACTCCATTGGGTCTAAGAACAGTATTATTAAAGATACCATTCACGACAACCCAAAATCTTATTCATGTCTTTAACTGGGTTAAAGAACCAATGTCCTTTAAAACACGGTTCACGATAAACCCAAAATCACATTCCATTCCATCAGCCTCTAACCGTAAATTAGCAAGTGAACAATTCCCTAAGTATTAACCCCGAAGGCCGAAACCAACATCAGATCAATACCTAGGAAACCATTCAACTTAACTAATCTCTAGTTAGTTTCTGATTTTCTTAACTCCATTGGGTCTAAGAACTGTATTATTAAAGATACCTTTCACGACAACCCAAAATCTTATTCCTGTCTTTAACTGGGTTAAAGAACCAATGTCCTTTAAAACATGGTTCACGATAAACCCAAAATCACATTCCATTCCATCAGCCTCTAACCGTAAATTGGCAAGTGAACAATTCTCTAAGTATTAACCCCGAAGGCCGAAACCAACATCAGATCAATACCTAGGAAACCATCGAAATTAACTAATATCCAGTTAGTTTCTGATTTTCTTAACTCCATTGGGTCTCAGAACAGTATTATTAAAGATACCATTCACGACAACCCAAAATCTTATTCCATTGTTAATCGGGTTAAAGAACAAGTGTTATTTAAAACACCGTTCCCGAAAAACCCAAAGACCAATTTCAATTCCATTCCAATTAAATATCCATTAATTGGTATCCTTCATTAAATCTAAATAAAAAGATTTAATCATTTCTCAATTGGGTTCAAGAACAGTGTTAATGAAGACACCATTTATGCCAAATCCAAAATCACATTTAATAATAAATACAAGGCTCTGAATAGAAAATATATCGGCTTATATTCAATATCAAATTCTAGAATCAACAAATACCGTATTGGAATAACGATATATATATATCTTCCAAATTCCTCCACAATATCCGTATAACCACAGAATCCAATATAGAAATATTCCGAAGATAATTTCGATCCAAATCTATTCCAATTCATATATTGGAAATTCCGGTTATTTTTAAAACCATTTCAAATCCAATTTATTTATTTAAAAATATTGGATTTCATAATTCTAGTTCATAACTAGTTCATTTCGATAAAAATATATTTTTACCTTTTCAAATATGGAATTTTTCATCCCAATTCTTTCCAAATAATTTGTTATGATTTTACACAAATTATTGATATTTTTAATAATTTATCAAGGCCGTACAATCGATTTCCATAAACGGCCATCGAACTACACTTACAGCGACCTTTTCCAAATTTGATTCGGACATAATTCCAAATCCAACCGTTAGATTTCAAATCTCTAATATTCGTTCTTTTCGATACAAACCCAACGGTTTCGGTTTTAGGAGAATTCGACGATCGGATCTCCCGTAATGTCTTTTCGAAGTCAATGGTCGAAATTCACAAACTGCCGTAGCGCGGCGCGTTCTATTCAGGCCATTTAATTATATATATAATGTATATAATATATATTTTGTCGGTTTCCTTTTAAAACATATTTTATAAATCGTTTTAAATTCATTTTCAAAACGATTTCAACTTCATATTCAATTTCAAATCAAAATTGAATATTCCATATCATCGATATATAAATGATAGTATTTTTAAAACATTATATTTTGAAATCATTTCCTTTTGAATATTCATTATAAAAATGAATAAAATCGATATAAATATCGTTCACGTCAAAATGGCGTTAATCTAATTAACACGGCTTTATATAATTAAATTTATTCGTGTCCATCCCAAATCAGACATCAAAATCATATTTTGATCCATTACAGAATACTATTTTGAAATATTCGTTATTTTAAAATATTTATTCCTTCTGAACTGGAATCAAACACAGTCAATTACCATATAATTTGATTATTTGGATTTTATACAATATATGTATACAACAACAGTGATAAATAGTCATCCATTATCCATAATGCATTCTACACTGTATAAGTATTAAATATAAATATTTAACGCTTATAACAGTCTATCAACCAATCGATTGACATCAAACTATTGGGATTAGTGTATGTCCAATATCATCCCAATACTCGTGTGGGGTTTCAATCAACAAATAATGAATTTTATTTGTGCAGTTGTGCGATGTGTAAAATTTATCGTCCCAATCCATATTAGTCAAATGGGTGTACACAAACAAATTGTCCGATTTGTAAACGAATATTTATTTTATTCACATCAACGTTAAAAATTATATTTTTAACGATAAAATATTTTATTCAACATATGAATATTCTCTTCAGTTCATTTATAAAATAAAAATGATATTTTTTTTGTTCCAACATATTTTAGAAAATTTTGGCGGCATAATGAAGCGATATTAAAATCGGGTAATGTCTAGCATTACCCCTCTCCTAATATCGGCTCACTCCATACACACATAACAATTCTAATCAATTCATTTCACCCAAACAACCAAATTCAACCAAATAATCTAATCAACCAAACCAAACAATCAAACAAGTCGTCCATTGTTTGTCGACGATGAGGAACAGTTCATATATGCAGTTATAATATAAATAATTGTATAAGAAAATTATAGTGAGGAGTTCTCACGTTTGGGATCCACTCCATTCCTTATTTCTGAACGGTTCAGATTTGTCCGAAATTCCAATGCGACCTTTTCCCATTGTTCACATTAAAAAATCACATTTTTATTATGATGTTTATTTTAACAATCACATTTTTATAATGGCACTCCATATATAAAAATCTTATATTTTTACAACGCTTCTTTCTATATAAAAATTCTATTTTTCTTCACTATAAAAATATATACTTTTCCTTTTGTAAAAATTCTATTTTTACTTCGCTACCACATTAGAAAAGTTATATTTTTATAGTGCTTTATATACAATAAAATTTATATTTTTACATCGCCTTTCAACCAATAAAAATCTTATTTTTATTATCTCCATAAAAATCATATTTTTATTATCTCTATAATATAAAAATCATATTATTATTATCTCTATAATATAAAAATCATATTTTTTTTATCGCTACTCGTTTAAAAATTATTGCTTTACATACATAAAATATTGCTTTGTATATAATGAAATTTTTAGCCTTATATATAATAAAATTTATAGCTTTACAAACATAAAAAACATTGCTTTTTATTTTTGATTAAACTAATTTTTCAAAATGAATTAAAATAAAAAAATTATAGTGTCTTTGGTTTTCTAAGGGGCTGAGGAGGAGATCGGAGGGGGCCAGGCGCAGGCGGAGGTCGGTGGCAGTGGCGGCTTCGTTGGGAGGAGGCATTCAAACGAGGCTGGAGGAGAGGAAGGGGTCGAGGGTGGAGGTGCGGGCTTCGCGAGGGAAATGGGGGAGGAACGAACGCCACTCTGAGGAGGAGGGGGAGAGTGGCACGGTGGAGCGGTGGGTAGCAGGGCGTGTAGTGTTTTTCGTTCATGGCTTTCTGATTTGGGAAGAAAAGGCTAAGGGGGGGGTATGTGGGATTTAGGTTTAGAGAGTATTTTTATATTATATTATTATTATTTTTTTTATCAAAAAAGTCAGATTTTAAATCGAACTCGAAATTCAGCCCACCGACCTAATTACCCTCATTCCAAACACAATGGGATATGTTACATACGCTAATTCGCTTTTTACGATCATTTTTCGTCAAATTCAAAATATAAATCTACATATTGAATTTGAACGCACATTTCAATTTATCGGGGCCACATACGGACTCTAAAAATTCTCAAAAAATATTTTCTGGATTCGTATTGACGATACGGTTCTAACAAATCTAATTTCCTCAAATTTGGAGACCATTTGAAAAATGGCCATTTTCCGGTCGATCCAAATTGACTTAAACTGTCAAAACACGTTTTACTTTGCCACGCTCACATATTGATTTCAAAATTACGAATTTTGGAATCTTGCAATAACTTGACATCCCGGATCCAACAAAAGTGGTTTCGTCGAAAACGGAGGTCGTTTCCAAAATTTCCATTTTTAAGGGCCAAAATTCCATAATGACTATTCTAAAATTTCAACAGGGCATAACTTTTTATTCCCGCTATGAAATTTCAATTTTTTGGATTCATTGGAAAGATATTTTCAAATAGATTCTAATATTTTTTGTTTCACTAAAATGCGGTTGATTTTGAATCCTGTACATTTATTTGAAATTTGAAATCAAATTTTCAAACTACTGCGCCATTTCCAATTCCTTTTATAATTAAAAATATATATTTATATTCGAACATCGATTCAAATAAATATATACAATCTAATTCTTTTCAAAATAAATTTCTCGTCGTTATTATTTAAAATAATTCATTATAAATATCCAAAATTCATTAAAATTGGCAAAATAAAAAATTTTAATTGCTTCAGATTTTCTGGGTTGTTATATTTATTAAGAAATATTTAATGGATTTAAATATTTGAAACAATTTATTTTTAAGTATTAATGACTTAGAATTTATCTAAATGAAGTTTGAACGTAAAAGTTTATATTAATTATAAAACGAACTCGTAACATCGCATAGTTTGAACAATTTAGTTTTGAAATTTAAATGAATGTACCGAATTCAATATAAGTAAGAATTCGTTAAAACAAGAAACATTAGGATACATTGAATTAAAGATTTCTAACGAAAGTGAAAAATAAAGATTTCGTGTTATAAATTGTAAGTTATGTCCAAATCAAAATTTCAAATAGTTGTTATGAAATCGTTTATAAATTATAATGATTTATCAAACAAAATAAAAGGATTTATTTTAAAACTGAATATAGATTTAGCTAAAAATTTGAAAACATCGAGTTATAAACCGAAGTATACTTGTTTTCATACTAAATGATGTTCTATTTGGATATATTTGATAATATTAATTTTTGATTACTTATTGGAACTGTTTTTGAATTTATTTATATTTTATTGGTTTTATTTAATCCCTAAAAATAGCCATTTTTTAAACGACCTCTGTTTTCTATGAAACCAAATTTATCGGATCCAGAACATTAAATTATTATTAGGTTTCAAATTTCAAGTCAATTGAAATTCATATGTAAACATAGGTAATTTAAACGTGTGTTGAAAATTTAGTTCAAAATTCAATAAAAGCATAATAAAGGCTATTTTACAAACGGTCTCCAAATTCGTCGACATCAATTTTATTATAACCATATTTGTGAAACATAGAAAATTAAAACGCGCTTGAAATTCAATATTTAATGTTATATTAACTTATTTTTTAATTTTAGAAATAATGATTAAAACATCGAATTTGCTTCCGGAACCTATTCCATTGTGTGTGGAATAGGGATATTTGCTAGGGACGTCAGTCTTTGGGGTTCGTTTAGAGTTCAGGGCACTAAACTTCATCGGTAAGTAATAAGAGAATAATTAGTAATAATAAAATAGCATAAATAACCCTAAAAATCTCAAAACCCTAGCCCTATCCTTAAGTAGCCGCCACCCACAAAACAACGACCGAAATTGTTCTAATTTGATCCCTTAATCTATCCCAATCCATGCCTTATCATTCAAAACTTCTAACTGGTAAATCGAAAAGCTCTTCAAGGGGTTTCAATCCATAAGGTGATGATCGTTTTCAGTGTTTTAACTCGAGAGAAATCAGAGCTCGAAGCAGCCGGGTTCGCAAGCCATTCTAGTGCGCTGGAGGAGATTGAATGCGCCACCATGGCAGGCGAAGGTGAAGGAGGGACGGGGCCTTGTTGTGGTGGTCGTCGATCATGATCCGGTGTTTTGTGGTGCATGCGTATCGGAGATAGATGGTGCGAAGGTGGTTTCAAATTCATGTTGGAATAATATGAAGAAGGAGTGGGATTATTAAATAATTAAGTTAATTATTTAATTATTATCTTAGTTAATGACCATTAATGTTAATCAAACTTGAAAAATTAATATCTCTGCCATACGAAAACAGAATTCAATGAAAGAGGAAAAATTGGAATCGTGGAGATGAGAGTTTCGCAGTGAAACTAATTTGGAGGAATTTGGAACTATCTGCAATTTTTGGTTGAATTAAACCCATTGTTTAATTTAATTAAAACGATAGTTTTATAACGATTTCAAATCGATCAATGTAAGAACTCACTCACTCAACTGATTTTAAAAAGTTATTATAATCATATCTGAATATGTATTGATTGTCTGTGATTGCAATGTTTGCTTCATGGTTGATGGAATATGTTTACAGTTATTACTGTTATTATTATTAAACTGTGAATATAAGCATTGTCGAAAAACACGCTTATATTATAATTATTGGTTGATGGATAGTAATTGAGATGGATGTGTTTATATGGTTGACACAAAAATTTACACTATGAATATAAAATTAGGAATTAGCTAAGTTTCATCTTTTTACAATTTAAAATGAATTCTATATTCATTTAAGTGAAATTTGATAAGAAAATAGAAATTGGATTTTTTAATCCAAACTGATTTGAAAATGAAATCGATATAATTTCAAACAACTATTGAAATGATTGAAATGAATTTGAAGGAAATTTGGATTAAAAATGATTTGTTTTAATTCAAATTAGATTATGAATAATAAATTCAAAATGTGAATTCGAGTTAGGTACATAAACGACGTTTTTAACTTGAACGGATTTTTCCATTAATCTTATTTATTTTTATAATGGATGTCAGAAAAATTTCGATTTCGAAATATGATATGTTGAATTATTATTATTTTAGTATTATAATTATATAGAATATTCAATTTTGATTTCAAATTGAATTGGAAATTAAAATCGTTTTTAAATGAGTTTATAAAATAACTTTAAACTAAATCGACGAATTTTATTTTAAATAATAAAAATGGTTTGAATTGGACGTGTCGCGCAACGACTGTTCGCGAATTTCGACCATTAACTTCAAATTGACATACCGAGAGATCCGACCATCAGATTTTCCATAAATGGAAAATATTTGGTTCCAAAAAAAGAGTTTACCAATCATATGTGAAGTTTTAAAATCCAATAGTTATATTTTGAGATAAATTCAAATCAAATTTGAATAAAAACAGCGCTAGTGCCGTAAGTGACCGGAAATTGGTTTTTAATGAACTGGGCTATTTTTATAAAAAATTGGGGAAAATTATGATAAATCATAATACATGATCTAAAAGTGATTTGGACTAAATATATTTAGTTCTGGATAGTGTAAAGCTATTTTTTTTTACAAAATTAGCTATTTTGACAAATGGATTAAAACGGTTTGAAGTGAATAAATACTTAACCAAGTTAAGTTTTCCAATATATGAATATTGGATTTGAGTGGAAATAATCTTCGAATATTTCAATATTGAATTCCGTAATTATACGGATAATGTTGGAGGAATTTGGAAGATATTAATACTGTTATTCCCTATTGGGTATTTGTTGATTTCAGAATTATATTGAATATAAGTCGATATAATTCCTATTTGAAGCCTTATGTTTAATATCATATTCGATCTTAGGTTTATCCTGAATGATGTTTTAAATAACATTTATTCTTTAACCCAATTAAAGGAAAGATTATTTCTAAAGTTTGAATTGTAATAAATCTTTCAACAAAGATTTGAATGAATAAAATGAAGACTAAAACTATGTTAGAGTTTTAATAAATATTTCAATAAAGATTTGATTGAATGAAATGGATATTAAAACCATGTTATAACTTTAATAAATCTTTCAATGAAGATTTGGAATGAAAGAAGATAATTAAACTTTCCAAATACAAGACCTATTAGATATGGAGTACCACAAGTTTTGCTTCATGGGATTAATAGAATGGGAATGGGATAACAGTACGAGATATTACCTTTTTGTAAGGCTTGATTATCGCGATAAGGCTTACAAACCAAAATTTGAGTCAAGTTTATGGAAAGAAATTACATAATTTTTTTGAAATGATTTCCAAGGAATGATTTAAACAAGAGTTTAGATGATAAATTTTTCTGATAAGATTTATGGGAGTAATTCCCAATGTAAAGGATATTTGAGTGAAAGAATATTCTAAATCATAATGAGACTTATGGTATTTTTATATATCATTTGATTTTAATGATGCGATAGTTATTAGGAAAGACCGGGTTTCAACCCATTCTGAATAACTAATACGACGATTGTTGAAGATATTGAAGATGGTGGTTGAAGACTGGAAATCTTCACATCGTTTGGATTATTGCTGATGCCTTGGTTAGCTCTCGTTATAAGATTAAATTGTTGGTCGTCCAAATGAACTTGGAGATCAACTGAATATGCAAGGGCCTCTCTCCCTTAGGGGACGAGGAATAAGGTGCCTTCAGTTTCATTCAGACCTAGAATGAACTTGTAAATGGATGTAGGTCTAACGTTGTATTTCAAAACATAAATGATTAGTTGTTATCGATGATATATATGTAGTGATGGAGAATTTATTCTCTTAGCTTAACACCCTTCTTTGTGGCATATGAACACAAAGGTTATATTATTAATAGAAACTGATCATATGTTTGAATTTATAATGTGGCATGCTAATATGATGATAGATCAAAGATTTTGTTGAAAAACAGAGCTTTGCGAATAATGATCATAGCATGGCCGATATAGCATAGCTTTATGTTGAAACATGACTTCGACATGCCTCACAGCCTGGGAATGACCTAAAATAGGATGAAAGACGATAGAGTATGGGCATACGTTTCCTTCTAGATGAAAGTGATGCCATAGTATGGAGCCCAGGAAATTTACTTGTATGGATATTGGAACAGAGGCGTCTTGGATAATTATCAATCAACGACCAGTATAAGGGTCGATATGACCGAGGAACTTTATGTTCAGGAGTAACCAAACTCACTGGGAATTGGTGGCCTGGCTCTGCCGATCAAGGGGCACATGATGTGATCCCTGGACATCTTGTTAGAGATGGTCTAAAGTGGATAAGGAAGATCCTTTTCCCTGGTCATTGATTGAAATCCAACTTCCAATACAAACCTTGCATTTTCGATTGTAAACCTATATGGCGACATAATAGCATGGGGTATTATGCCGTCTAAGATTGATATATTTATTTTAGAAATTGATTTTCACACTGTACACTAGTGATAATAAAAGAGAAATTTCACATATCAAGCATGTTTGGCTATTATAAGATAAAACTCTATCCTCCGGTTTGTGCTTACATTGTGTGACGGGACTTGAGTCTTATAATAGCTTCATTTTACAAAAAGCATTGCGAGTTTTTATGTTGGTACTCACGTGGAGAAAACCCATTCTGTATCATACGACGTTGAGTTGTGATTAACCCAACTTTAAAATAAAGTAAATAACTGTTTTGGTTCTCACACCAGTCCCATGATTGACTCAAAGTTTACCCCTAAAATCTGGATGCCCATATTTCCCACATAGACAACTGGTAGTTTTAGTTTTGCATATATTTTTATGTAGGATCCTGGATTATGGCTGGAGCTATACTCTGCATTTTTTGGTAGTCTTCCACTGAACGTTTTATGTTTCCGCTGTATTGTAATTTGTTGTTCTCTAATATTATTCCGCTATGTATTGTGATTTGTTAATCTTTGATATTTGTGTTGTACTCTATTATATTCTTATACTTTGATGTAAAATTATTGTAATAACAATAAAATTTTCTTTTGTATTTTGTTCTGCTGTGTTGTATCCCATAATGGTTCGAGGATTTCTACCCTTTTGGATCAGACCTGTGTGGCTTACGGTCGATTCGAAGGGCGAGTATTTTTGGGTCATTACATTTCAAGTGTTGCTTACATTTTACAAATGTAACGACAAGCGGAAACCTTAATTAAACAATTATTTCTCTAAAGGGTATATACTCTTGTATATACTAAATATATAAACCATTTAAATACATTTACATTTCAAATTTTAATTAAAAATCAAATTAAATACAAATTAGAATAAAATTCTCAAGTTAGATTTCAAAAAACTAAATTTTACCAATATTCAAACAATGTATTTTAATTAGTTTAAAATGTTAATAATGCTTAAATTCAACCAAAATATTTATATCCAAAAATCAAAATTACATTTTTACTTACATAACTTATTCCAAATAAAGTTGAAATAGAATAGATTTAAAATTCTAAACAAATTTCAATATTAAATCTAAATTAACTACATATTTTAAATGTGAAAAATTCTAGGTCGTTACAATCTTCCCCACACAAACTTTTTGTCCTCGAAAAGGAGAGATTGTTAAAATCATACTTATGTAAACAAAATATTTACTCATACCGAATTTAGTTTAAAACAAAATAAACAATATAGTAGGATCATATTAGAGAATTGGATTTCCAACATGATGGTTCCTGGTACAAAAGATTAGTCAATGGAATCAAAATCTTTGCGCTTACAGTTTCCAATGGTTATAAGGCCTGACATAAACATCGTTTTACTTTCTCAAAACATGAAATAGAATACCCAATGAATAACATCCAAGGACTCAGACATCATTGTATTCTATCATGAGACAAATCCCTGTGCACCACAGTATCCAACTGTTATACGTCCTAGCACAGACACAGCTATACTTTCCACAAAACATGAAACAAAATATCGAGTGTATAACATCCAAGCACCGAGACATCGCTATATTCTGTTATGAGGTACAAACGTATCTGATACCTAGGTTCACTAAAACATCCAACCCTAAAAGCATACAAATCTGATCACCAGTTTCCCATCATACTAGGATGTGTGGCTAGTGAGGCTACACTCAACAAAGCCATGCTTTTCACAAAGTTACGCTTTGTTCTTCCATCATCATATTCCACTTAGAATGCCACATTTCTATTTCATAACAAGTATCCGATGTCCACTAATATATAATCTCTGACCTCGTACTTCTCAGAGAATGGTGTCAAGCTGAGAGAATAGTTTCTCTGCCACCAGCAGATATATATATATATATATATATTAAAGATCAATTGCTATGCCATAACATGCAACGTCAAACATTAAATCCACACAAGTTCATTCTGGGATTGAACGAAACCGAAGGCATTCTCCTACTACCATTAGCAGCAAAATCTTTACAATCTAAATAATATCAAATATGTCCGGGCCACTATTTTTGAAAGGTCAATATTCATCTCTATATTGGTGATCTGCTAATGAAGAGAAAGTCAATAAGCGGTCCTTTTGATGCAAAAATATCCGATCCTCGTAATCTTCATAATCTTCATTTTCTCCACTTCATCAGAAGTGGTTTTCGGATAGGAATCATCCAAATCCGATCCCGGTCTCTTCGAATTCAAAAACAAACGGATATAAAGGATTCAAGTTAAGTCTCTTTTTAAATTTTGTTGTTTTAACCATTCATTTGACTTAATATAATCCTTAATTATTTATTCCTTAAATTAGGAAATTATCCATAAATCATTTAATAAAGATTCATTTATTATTCCCATTTATCTTTAAACAAAGATTATTATTCACCTATCTTTAATCGAAGATTTATCATTCTCTTATCTTTAAACAAAGATTTATCTCTATTATTAATCTTTAAAAACTATTCAGCATATCCAAATAACTTGAAAAAAAAATCAAATTTCCTTTCAGTACTTGGAAATCTGAATTTGATCAACACGATTCTTTATCTTTCCAAACAAGTATCATAAAAATTCAAATTCCAAATCAAAAGCTTTAGAAAATCGTTTACAATTCATAAATCATATCAACTTGTTTAGATTAAATACCGTTTCAAATAGTTTCATATATCCAAACAAATTTTATATCCTAATATAGAATCTTTCAACTGCTTTGAGTCAATATCTAAGAAACTCTTTTATGATCCATTTTCGTTTCCAATATTAAATCTTCGAAAAGGTTAAATCATTTTAATAGTCAAACAAATCTCTTTGAACAATGTTATTTAAAATGCCATCATGTTTTCTGATGTGCTACTCTAATCTAGTATGTACATGTTTCAAACTAGTATTGTTTCGAAAACATTTATTCAAAAAATATAAATTCCAAAATTTCGAAACCAAATTCTTTAATAATTTTTCCCAAAAAATTCAATTCCCTTGCATAAGTTGGATTCAATATTTCAAAACATTTTCAATTAATATCATTTGCAATGTACTTAGTATCTTGGAAAAATATCATCCTTTGAGAATTCATTCGTTATTTGTTGCGAAACTCAGAGTCAACTAGTTCGAACTCAATCTTTGTTCCTTTTGATAAATGACATAAAGGGATATACTTATATGGATAGATTCAAATTTCATGTGCTCGAATCAAGCAAAGGTAAACTGAGGGATTCAATGACAAAAAGAACAATAAAATATTGATGGTCGAGTCATAATAAGTTCACAAAATAAAAGGCACAAATGACACTCGAGAATAATTCATGTTCAATTTTCGAAGTAATGCAACCAACATAGGCCAAGATAGGAAAGTCTAGTGCAAATATAGATACAAGTATAGGCAGTTGAATCATAAGGTACTCGAATAAAATTCATTTCTTCTATATCTTATAAGTGATTACTTGTAAATAAATCTCCATTCGATTCATTCATATAGTTACAAGTGGGGAAAATCGGTCTTCTCCCCACTTAGACATTTCATATAATTTAATCCATAATATGAAATAGGGAGTGATATTTTCAAATGCATCATATATATGATTTCTTAACAAACTAAGATCACTTATTTTACTTATCAAATATACCCTTTTAAGCTTTTAACAAAATTGTTCGATTTGCGCTTGCCACTCATCTCCTAGTTAAATACGTGTTCAACTTAACTACCTTATACTAGATTCATATAGCATTTCTGAACATTATCGAAATAGTTCAAGTCTATCTTGACGTTTTAACTGGAATCATATAGCCATGCCACTTTCAAAACTCGAAAATAAATGTTGATGATGCCGCGGTCAATAGCATAATCATCTTCAAGCGACTAGAGTGTGATTCTTTATCTATCTAGTATATATAGGACTAGTATATACATTAGCTAGACATATATTCAAAATCCTCACATATTTTACAAACCAACTTCGACGTCAAATAAATACTCAAAACTCTTATTATAAAATATATTCATTTCACATTAATTACCCTTCACTGTATAGTTTTCGAATGGATTCAAAACTTAAATTTATCGAGAGTGCTATCGAAAAATGGATTAAAAAAGTATTTAAAATTTTCAAAGCACTTTATATTTTCAAAATACGCTCTCTCTAGAGTGATTCTAGTGTCAAATCCTCTCATTCTAGGATATTACTATCCTATCTCTAATGAGTTTTTAAACTCGATAAGCTAGCTTTGTCAAACTGAGGCTTTGATACCACTTTGTAACTACCTGCCTTTTTGACCGCTTCAAGTTGGTAATTAAACCAACTCGAAACATTCATAAATATAGATTTTTATTGCTTAGAGAGTTTAAAACAAAATCAAAAATAGAATCATAAGACATAATAATAGACAATATCTCACAACAAAACTTTTATTGCAAAATATAAGAGTTATACAATATTTATTATATAGCGAAAGATTTAATACACAATATTTTAAAAAGAAAACAAGTTTACTGATTTGATGAACCCATGTGAGCATCTTCACCACTCTAATTTTGATTGCTGAAGTCTTTAAATATGTAATACTCGGGTTTGACCCAGGCGTTCCATGCAAAACACAAAACGCTCGAGTTAGGATTAACTTTATTTAAGTAAGACAACTTCAATAAAATAGTAAAATAAAATATATAATTGTAACACCCAGCATTTTTATAATATCAATATAATTAAATAATTATAGAAAATGATGAATGGAGAACAAACATTTTTGGAATATTTTGAATTGTGCTTCAGAATGTGTACCATTGCATTTGTTACTTTTTTCTAATAAATTTACATATATAGTATGTTCTAAATGGAGTTCGTATGCCAAATTTATGAACGTACGAAGTTTAGCATTGGAAAATATTTTTATGTAAATGAGTGCAAATATAATTCATAATTTTTAATTATGTATGTACATAAATTCCCAGAAAAATGGTCGTTTGAAATTGAAATAAATGGACGACTAGAAAGAGGAAAGTAAACGACATAAAAATTGAAAAGTTCCTATTAATTGTTAACGCATGTTGTAATTGACTTAACAAAGAACTAATATGTTATGACCCAAACTCGCGCTTAAGGGAAAGCACAGATTGCTATGAGAACACGACAAATCATAATGCAAACAGAAGATTATTTCATTGCTATTACAATAATTACATCAGACTACAAGAATATAACAGAGTATGAGTAAATAATATACACTAGAAAAATATCAGAGATTAAAATACATTACATTAGCAGCGGAAAAATAATACATAACACAACTGAAAGAGATACACGAATACAAAGCTTTCCGAATATAGCTCCTGCTGTAAAATCCAGGATCCTATGAAAATAATATCAGCAAAACCAAAACTACTAGCTGCCCAAGTGGGAAATACGGGCACCCAAAAATTTAGCTTAAAACAATAAACTACAGGTCGGTCATGGGACTGGTGTGAGAACAAAAACAATAATTTAAAACTTTACTTTAAAATAGAGTAAATCAAGGGACCACGCCGTATAACACGGAACGGATTTCCTCCCGAGAATACCAGTGCACCAAAAAAACAGCGCAATGCTTTTTGGAAAAATGAAGCTATTATAAGACTCAGGTGCCATTACACAATGCAACACAAGCCGGAGGATAGAGTTTTCATGTAATGACCCATGTTTTTGCCCATCAAATATTTAATTTAATTTATTTAATTTAAATATTATATTTGGAATATCGATGGATTTTAATATTTAATTCGTTATTTAAATGAAGTTCGAACGTTATATATTAATATAATTATAAATTGAGCTCGAAATAGCGCTGCAGTTCGTAAATTGGAGTTTTGAAGTTCAACTGAGAATACAGGATCCGATATAAGTCGGATTTCTGTGAAATAAGACACGTTGGAACCGTATTGACGATAATTTTCATACAAAAGAGAAAAATTCAGATTTCGTTGTATAGTTTGAAAGTTATGGCCAAATCAAAATTTGAAATAATCGCTGTGGAAATTGTTATTAAAATATCGGCCTTTAAAATAGCCGTTTTGCAAATGGACTCAGATTTCGACGAAATTAGTTTCATTGGACCGTAACGTTAAATTATTGTACGGTGGTAAATGGCGTGGCAAAACGATGTCATATGTGACCACGGTAGCCATAAACGTCCGTTCAAATTCTATAGAGCGTAATTAATTTAATAAAGGGTTATTTGGGCATAACTCGAGCAGACGATCGAATTAAGCCACGAAACCAGTCCCGTTGAGTTCATATCGTCGATTAGAGTCAAGATAGGTATATAGTTTGTTATTTTTAGAGACCGGATAATTTGGCATTGAAAAGGGTATTGCGGTCCGCAGTAAAAATAGCCTACCGGGGAAACCGTCTCAGAATACAACGAAACTGGTGCCATTGGGTTCGTATCAACAAATTATTTAAGGGTTTCAAGGTTTCAAGTTGATTTGATTTATCTGGTGATCGTGAAAAAATTAAATGCGTGTTTATTTCTGGTTTTATAAAGGAATTTTTTTCATATGACCTCGGATTTCGACGAAACTTGTCCCATTGGGTCTGGAATACTTTTTTACACTAAGATTAGTTTTTTTATCAGTAGACAGAGATCATTTATAGGGGTTTTTATCAACTACTTTATGGTGAAGTTCGTAAAAATATAAACTAATATTAAAACCATCCACTCTTCAATATATATACCATCAGCTTTTGTTTTCGTTGGTCAAAGACCTAGTTTCGGGTCAACCCTTAAAAATGCGCCGCCACTAAAGTAATGAACGAACCACATCTCACCATCGTTCTCTCCCTTTATCTCACAATCAACTCAAAAATTCGGGGGTCATTCAACTACAGTATTGTTCGGCGTAGGGGGTTCTTTGATCTGAGCGATAGAGATGGGATTTGAGGTGTCGTTTTAACCAGGATTGTACCTGAAAGCGGGGTCGGTCGAGGAGTTTTTGCGGGACAAGGGCGGCGTCGAGTCTAAGGGGGCTCAGGGCGGAGACAAGTGGAACTCCGGCGCTGCCATCGATCATCTCAGATCGGATACTGGTGGTCAGTTTCAGGCGCGATGAGTGGTTGAAGCATTGGTGCCGTGGGTTTTTGGTCTGGGATCAACGAACGATAGAACAACACAAATCAAAACAGTTCGGACCTAGATTCTCTTAATACAGTGTTTTGTGGGTAAATAATTATATAATTAACTTTATTAAAACCTTAACTAAAGCTATTGTTATATTACCAATTTGTAAGGCCTTCGGCCTGTGTTTAATCCAGTAAAAAGGGGGAGCAAAAAGGGTGGATTCAGTTTGACCAAAAATAAGAAGGATCAACCTGCGTTGTTAAGAGGCTTGGAAACAATCGCAATGAAGCAGGCGTACACCAGATGTCGGCCTAAATTTCCTACTTTTAAATGTACTAAATTAAACCGAAATTAAATAAAGGATTAAGGAGAAATTAGTTAATTGATTTATATTAACTAATCTATGGATGTATAAAATAAGTAATATAAATCAGATCGTAATGTTGAACTCGTTATTCTTGAAATAGGGCAGACCGAATGTTTAGTTTAAGGGTTAATTAATTTATAATATGATTAGTTTAATTAAGGAGTTAGTTTGACATAAAAATCATATTAGCTCTTTATCACGTTATCAGAATCTGATCAAACCAGAGACGTCGGGATCATGGCGACAAGAGCAAAACTTTGAAACCGGTCTGAACAGAAATGGAGAAAACTGGAATTTACGGTTAAATTAAACGACTGTTTAATTTAACTGTAACCGAACCATTTCAACGGAATGAAAATCAAGGTGAGTTAAACTCACTCAGTTTTCCCATTTATATTTATATAAATTGGGTTTTGTATTGTGTGTGCTCTACTTGTTGATGGTTGCCTATTTGCTAGTTATACATTTGTTTGTTGATTTAACTGATGAAAATAAACTGTGTTTAATTTCAGTGAAATACCCAATCGTTATTTTTAACGATTGGTTCCAATAAAGGTAACACCTTGGTTGGTCACGTTTATAAAATAAACGTGTTTTAAATGGTTGAATTGTTTGCATTGCTAGTGGTTGATGTTAAATGATGGTTATTTATTTTTATCAGTCAAACAAAACTGAATGGCCTGATTTGAGATAACCACTTTGAATACAGAGAAGAACAGGCTGGAGGGGTCCCACCGGATTCCTCAAAAATATTATTTGTTTTCATATTATCACATATGAACTGTCATGTTTATTGTGGTTGGTTTGATTGTTGATTATTGAATATTCAACATCTGTTTGTTTAAACCAATGGGCGGTATTGGTTGGGTATTTGGCAGCGTATGGCCTATAAAATCAATCGTTTTATAGATATTGATTCACCGTCAGGTGAATCGATATAGATGAAGTTATAAAAATTTATTTTATAACTGGAGTTGGATTTTGAAAATATTATTTTGAATAAAAGATATTTAAGAGAAATAAATGAATATTTTATTTACTTAAGACTTTGATTTATGTTTAATTGATTTTATTAAGTAAATTCCGATGTAAATCAGATTTATAAGCACAAGATAAGAAATAAAGTCGCATAGTTAAAATTGGATAATTGGTTTGTTGAGAAACAATTAAATAGGATTTATTTAAATTAATTATATTTTTGATTAATTTAAAGTGAGAATTAATTGGAACAGGTTAACGAGATAATCGAGTTTTGAGTTAATTAAATCGACCGTTTTGAATTGGAATTTGATTATCAAATTGGTGTGTTTCGATTTGAATAGTTTAATGAATATTGTTTAAATTTAAATAAGGTTTTAAAAATGGTTTTACTATTTTACTTAGTTAATAAAGGAATTAACTACTAAAGTAGTTAGTGATTGAAATAAGTTATTATTGTAAATAAACGATAATTTGGAAATTCACTTTTTAAATGGAAATTCATTTAAAATGTGACTGAATGTGAGATGTAATCCAATTGAATGGTGGAAGGAAATAAATGTTACTTAATTATTTGAAATAAGTGAAAAGAGATTACGATAAAAGGTTTAAGATAAACCAGAGTATATAAATAAATTTAAAAGTGTAAAGCGTTAAAATTGAGTTAACATTATTTGAAATGAGATCAAGTAACAAGGGGAGATTTGAAATAAGATTTCAAAAATGGGAAATGGTTAAATATATTTGAAAGGAGACTAGAAAAAGTGAATTTGGGTTAAAGATCTAGGTCATGGGGTGGTATAACCAAACCCGAGTTGAAATGGAATTGGTTTTGAGATTTGAATGGAATATTGGGTTTTGATTGCAACTTATATTTATCTAAAAGATATGAACGTTGTTGATCAAGGTCTGAGAGGTAATTAAAATACCCCAACTTGAACGACATCAGGATTATCTAAAGATGATATTCGTTGGTAATCGTAAGTGAGGATAGTGATAGTTCATTATTTACATTAGTGGAATAATGCAACGTTTGGTGAGAATTTAGAGATCGTATGATGAAAGATCCGAAGTAAAGGAAATGAATTAGAAGGAAATGTAAAGTTTGGTTTATTTTTACTAATTAGCTATCATTTCAAGCATGGGATAAATGATAGTACATAACGTTGTTTACGAATAATAAGTCGAATGGATTTTCCAAGTTTAAACAATAAAGAATGATGTAATAAATGTTTTTGAAAGGAGAATTTAGTGGAAATTGAATATGGCTATTAGTTATTTTTTTCTAAGTATTATAATGAAATGATTTGAAGGGCATTAGCATATAAGAATTCAATTTTCGTATTTTTAAATATTAAAGAGTTAGAAGTTTTAATTAAGCAAAAATGAACTAGTTGGTTTAAAGTTAAAGGCCAAGTGATGCTGAATACTGAACCAGTAAACTCATTGGAGTGTCATGATTGAAACACCGTATATTTTGATAGTTAAATCACTGACTATCAAATCTGACCAATACGATTGTTGGTATGGAAAGACCGGGATCGAATCTATATTCGAAAACCATTCCGACCAACAAATACGTGAAGATATCAGAAGATGATCGAGATGGAGCATTGAAGACCGTGGATTTTCATAAACTGAAGAACCACTAATATTCTCGGCCTGGCAAGCGGAGATAAGCTGTGATTCTGTCGTGGTTGGATTCTACGGGTTGCAAGGACTTCTCGCTACTGATCCATGGGGTGATTCCTATATGGATGCGGTAGGAGAGTGCCTTCGGTTCATCCTGTTCCCGGATGACTTGTATGGACGGATGTCTGACAGAGTATTTCCAAAGGGTCACGTATGTTGATTTCTTCAAACATGCTATAGTTGTTGGTGGAGGATTGTCGTTCTCTTAGCTTAACTGCTAGAGTATTTTTGTGGACGTCAATTAGTGATATCTGACGGATCTGACGATGTGGCATTCAAAGTGAATGGTGATCAGATGTTTCAAAAATAAACTCTGACCTCAAGCCTCATCAACCGGGAAATGAAAAAAATTGGGCAAGCAGCATGGCTATGTGGGTCGCTCCCATTAGGGTGTATAATCACCTATCTAGAGGAAATCCTATTTGTTTCTTAAATCTATGTTTCGATGCTGTCCCTTATCGGGAGACGGTTGCTGATCCCAACCGTCGGTGATATACATTCGATACACTCAAGCGAAATGAGTGGTCGGTCATGTGAGGGCCGGGTTGCAAGACGTTCTTGTTGAACCCAGTGTATTCGTCTCTAGAGATACACTATCGGCAGGTGGTCCCATACCTTGTCATAGTTGGAATCCAATCTCCAATAAGCACCCGCGGTTTTTGAATGTATACTATATATATGGAGCGTGAGATGCAAGCGTTCCAATAGATTGATAATTATTGTATATAGACATTATTATAATATCAGAAAAGATATTGTTTTCAAATCTGTTTTGGGTTATCGTAAGGTAAAAACCGTCCGTGTTTATGCGTGGATTCGGTCTTACGATTATCCTTTTCTTTGAAAAGATTTCGAACTTTAAAAATCATGATTGGATGATTTACCCTTAACACTGTGCGAGTTTATCTCACTCTGGTTTACCAGACTGACCCGGTGTTTTGTAAATGCTCGGGTTAGCCCGGGGTGTACAGGTTCAGGTTATCGAATGCTGTGAAGTCCATAGACGAGCTGGAGATGTGCAGATGTATGATATTATATAGCTACTACTCCGATATGTGTTGTATATGGTAACAGATTATTATAACTGACCCATTATCTGATGTACTCTGATTATGTAAGTATTTATAAATCTCTCAGTAAAGATTTATTTCAGTATTATATTTTGTTCCGCTGCGATGTGAGACTCTGTTGTGTTGTTTCTTCTTCTTCTATTCTAATATTTCTTTCTTTCTTATCTCACCCTCTAATTTATTTCTAATAACTATCCAGTGTTTTCAGTGCTTGGAGGGTCGACATGAGTTACAGTAAAGGTATTTATGTCGATTTTCGAGGCCGGAAAACCTTGGGTCGTTACATTTCACTTATAATAGTCAAACCTGCTTGATACATTTAAAACAAATCATTTTGATATTACTATAAGTGTATAGTGTCAAAATCAACTTCAAATATAAATGTTTCAATCATAGACGGCATAGGTACCATATATCATGTCGCCGTACTAGGCTCTACAATTAAAACCAAAAAGTCACGTATTGGAAATTGGATTTCCATCATGTGTCGAGGCCATGGATGGCTCCTCACCGATTCGAGACACTCTAGCAAATGCCTCAGGATTACACACTCTAGGCAACCCTTGGATCTTCAAGGACGGTCCACACTTACGTTAATGGATTGATTATTCCTAAACACACGTTTCCCGGTCCTATCGGTCCTATCCATCGGCCCTGTAGTGACCTATATATCTGAGGCGCCTCGCTATCCATCATCCACATATGTAAAATATAAATGTATGGGCTCCATACCATGACACCACCCATTGTTTGAAAGAAACGTCATGCACTCCCTGCAGTCACAATCCCGTTTTTGACTCATATCGAGGTGTGAGGCCTACGAATTAACGCTATACACAAAGATATGTTATTTATGGTCGTGCTTTGATCATCAACCATAAGACTCTGCTTTTCAACAAAAAGCCTTGATCATTTTTATCTTAGCATGCCACACTGACAATTCACGCCATTCAACCAATGTATATCAATATATAACCTCTAAGATCGTACGTCTCAAAGAAGGGTGTTAAGCAAGAGAATAAATTCTCTGCCACCAAACAAATATATATTTAATAGAGATCAATCAACATAGAATACAATTCAATGTCAGACACACATCCATTTACTAGTTCGTTCTGGGTGTGAACAAAATCGGAGGCACCTTATTCCTCGTCCCATATGTCCAATACAGGAGAGAGGTCCTCGCGTATCCGGTCGATCTCCAAGTACGTCTGGACGATCACCACTTATTACCTTATCTTGGGTGTACAGCCCAATCAAGACATCAATAATCATCCAAACATTGTGAAGAACTCCGGTCTTCAACCACCGTCTTCATCGTCGACTTGTCATCGAATCAATTATTCAGAATGGGCATAAACACGGTCTTTCCGAATAACTCGCGTATCTCATAAACAAGTGCTATAAAAACATAGCATACGCATCATTCTAATTTAGAATATTCTTTTATTCAAATATTCACATCATTAGGGAAAGGTTCCCATTAATTTTATCAAAGATAAATTCTTTAAATTTATTCTTTAATCTTCCTTTGGATCTCAATTCAAACCAAATTAAGGTTTATCCAAACTAGTCGGGATTAGCGCACCTTACCGAAGTAATCGTTTGTTATATTTCCCAATCCCAACCGATTCATCCCATAGAGCAAAACTAGTAATGCTCCATATCTAACGCCATGGTGTTATCGGTAAATTTACTTACCATTTCACGTTCAAATCTAATTAAAGATTTAACTATCGCTTGGTGTTAAACTAGTGGTACTCCGTTCTCGATCATTTCCCAAATTTGATAATTTAAATTATCACATTTACATTTTAATCTAATTAAAGATTCATTAAAACTCCACTTAGTTTTAATCTTCCAACAACTTTGGGAAATCAAACATGTCGCATCGACAATCTACACCGTACCACTGATTTCTACCGATATATAACCTCTAGGCTCGTACGTCTCAGAGAAGGGTGTTAAGCAAGAGAAAAAATTCTCCGCCACCAAACAGATATATATTTAGCAGAGATCAACAATACAGTTCGAAATACAATGATAGACATGAAATCCTGCCTTTAATTGAGTTAAAGAACCAATGTCTTTTAAAACACCGTTCACGACAAACCCAAAATCACATTCCATTAATTATGGAATCTTCACAGAAAAATAGATCAATATATAATCGATATCAATTCCCGTATCCGACTAATAATATAAATGGAATAACGACTTAGCCTTTTAAATTCCATATATATATATTAACAGTCTTCCTCCATGGAAGCTCACTTTGATCTTTACCAAATCGAATTCCATTCCATTTCACTATTAAATTGGAAAACTTTACTTGGGGAAATTTCCATTAAATCTTGCTAAAAGGATTTATAAATTCCAAATCACATTTCACTGTTAATTGGGTTAAAGAACGAATGTCGTTAAAAACACAGTTCACAATAAACTCAATTCACATTCACTTTTATTCCAATTACTAAATATAATTGGAAACTCTAATAATCTTAATTAAAAGATTTATTTTTTTCACACGAGGTTTAAGAACAGTGTTATTTAAGACACCATTCATGACAAACCCAATATCCACTTCGAAAAATATAAGGCCCTAAACAGAAATTATATCGGGTTATATTCAATATTAAATTCTGAAACCGACACATATCGTATAGGGGATAACGATATATATATATCTATCTTCCAAATTCCTCCACAATATCTGTATAGTCATGGAATCCAATATCGAAATATCCCAAAGATGATTTCTATTCAAATCCATTCCAATTCATATATTGGAAAAATCCTAGTTAAATTAAAACCATTTCCCTATCCAATTTATTTATTTAAAACCATTGGATTATTTTTGTAGTTAATAACTAGTTCATTTTGATAAAAATATACTTTTATCTTTTCAAATATGGAATTTTCATCCCAATTCTTTCCAAATCATTTATTATGATTTTACACAAATTATTAATATTTTTAAAAATTTAATTAAGGCCCTTTCGGTCGATTTCCATAAACGGTCATCGAACAGCATTTACAATGACCTTTTCCAAATTTGATTTGGACATAATTCCAGATCCAACCATTAGATTTCAAATCTTTTATATTCTTTGGAAACCTCTTTCCAATACGAACCCAATGGTTCCGGTTTTACGAGAATCTGACGGTCGGATCTCCCGTAATGTCAATTCGAAGTCAATGGTCGAAATTCGCAAACGGTCGCGGCGCGGCGCGTTCTATTCAGGCCATTATATATATATATATAATATATTATATATATCGTCGATTTCCATTTAAAACATATTTTATAAATCATTTATAAATTCATTTCAAAATGATTTCAACTTCATTTCAATTTTAAAATCAAAATTGAGTATTCCTTTATAAATCCGTTTTAAATTCATGTTAAAACGATTTCAATTTCATTTCAATTTTCAAATCAAAATTGAATATTTCCTTATATATTCATTTTAAATTCATTTTAAAAAGATTTTCACTTTATTTCAATTTAAAATCAAAATCGAATAATTCTTAATAAATTCGTTTTAAATTCATTTTAAAACAATTTCAATTTCATTTCAATTTTCAAATAAAAATTCAATATTTCTTCTCATTATAATATTAAAATGATAATATTTTCAAAATATCTGATTTTGATTATACAATGAATATTATTTAAAAATATTCAATAATTCTGAATTGGAATCAGACTCAATCAATTACCGAATAATATTAGTTATACGAATTTCATACATCGCATGTAGACAATGATAATGATAAACAATCATCAAAAATTCACACAACATCCAAAGTGCATTTTACAACATTATAAGCATTAAAATAAATAAATAACGCTTATATAGTCTATCAACCCATCGATTGACATACCACTAATTATTGGGATTAGTGTATGTCAAATATCATCCCAATACCCGTGTGGGGTTTTCAAACAACATACACTGATTAATATATGTGCAATTGGGCGATGTGTAAAATTTATCGTCCCTATCAATGTCAGTTAAATGGGTGTACATAAACAAATCATCCGATTTGTAAATGAATATTTATTTTCATTTCAAGAGAATTTTATGCCATTCAAATATACGTTAAAAATTATATTTTTAACGATAAAATATTTATTTCAACACTTTACTATTTTATATAGTTCACACATTCAATAAAAATGATATTTTATTGTTCAAATATTTTAGTCAACATATGAATATTTTATACAATTCCTTTATACAATAAAAATGATATTTTTATAGCTCAAATATTTTATTCACAATCAATTTTTACAACCACAACCCAAATTTCCACAATATAATCCAAACAAACAACCATGGTTTGTACAACAAATAGTGTCAAGGGCTTCTATGCCCCGTCTGCATCCTAGTATATATTTAACTATAAAATAATTAGAGTGAAATGAGTTCTCACTTTGGTTTCCACTCCGTTAGTCTTTAATTGGACGTGTTGGATTTAATTCTACTCAAAAATTTAACTAGCTCCAAATTGGACCCGGTTAGTCCTGTTGTGAAGCTTTCGTCTTCACGATCACAACAGATTCAGTTTCGCTGAATTTGGACCTCGTATGTGTTTAAACGTTAGATAAATTTAAAGTAGTAATTAATTAAATTAATTTTAAATTAGCCACACTTAAAAACGTTACCATTTCTTTTATTAATCTTCTTCGTTAAATTCTGGAAACCGCTCCACTTCAAAATCTAATTGCCGTCGCCTCTACAAACCACCGGTCGACGATCGAAGCCCGCCACGTCGAAGAGCTTCGAACCGCCTTCCATCTCTAGGTAGAGCGACAATCTTGTCGGCCCCATCGGCTCTGAATTAAAATTCGATGGAGGCAACTTTAGGCACCCGATTCGAACAAAATACATCACGAAAACTGATGAACTTGGTAAGGATGGAGAGAGCAGGGAAAGCACTACAATTTTCCCTCAAGGACCATCATCTAATTCGATGTGGATTAGGAGAAAAAGGGAAGGAAAAATTCGAGCAATATCGCCCGTTCTTTTTAAGTGGAGGCGGCGGATCTGTTAATGGTTAGGGTTTAGATGGATTTTATAATATATTTTATTATTATTTTATTAATTTAAATTCAAAATTACATGTTTATCCATCCGAACTCCAAATCGAACCAAATGACTGTTGCCTCTGGCCAAATACCCCCATTTCGGACATAATGGGATATGTTTCATAAGCCAATTCGACTGTTTCGATCAGTTTTTCTTTAAATTAAAATATAAATCAATATATATTGAATTTGAACACACATTTTAATTTACCGAGGCCACATACTAACTCCAAAATTTTCCGAAAAATCAATCTAGCTATCTTTTGATGATACGGTCCTTAAAACAAATTTCGTCGAATTTGGAGGCCGTTTGAAAAATAGCCATTTTTCAGTCGATTAATTTCAAACTGAAATTACCAAACATGATTAAATTCACCACACTCACATATTAATTCCAAAAATTATAAAAATAGGAATCTAGCAATAATTTGACATTCTGAATCCAACAAAATTGGTTTCGTCGAAAACGGAGGTCGTTTGCAAAATGGATATTTTTAAGGGTCATATATTATATAAAATATATATAAATTCCATAAAGACTATTTTAAATTTTAAACTGGACATAACTTTCAATTTATATTATGAAATCTCAGTTTTTCACATTCATTAGAAAGATATTATTAAACAAATTCAAATATTTATGGTTTTACTGAAATCCGATTTATTTTGAATCCTGTACATTCATTTAAAATTTGAAATCGAATTTTGAAACTACCGCGCCATTTCAGACTCGTTATATAATTAAAATAAATTTATACGCTCTAATTTCGATTTAAATAATTTTTTTAGTCGTTATTATTTTAAATGAATCATTTTAAATATTCAAAATACATTAAAATAGATAAAATAAAAATTTTAAATTGGTTCTGAAATCCCGACTTGTTACAATCTCACCCACTTAAAATCTTTTCGTCCTCGAAAAGGAATGGAGCTGAAAGTTGTTTAACCAACCAATTCAACTTTCATTCTTCAACTTTTCAGTTTCTAAGAATTTTCTAATTTTTCAAAAATATGGCTAACACCCTGAATTTTCGAAAAATTTCGCCATAACCTCCTCTGTACGGGAGACCTTTGAAACCGCAACTAGCCTCACAGGGCCCTCATCATCCAAAACGAAACAGAAAAAGCAAAGCGGCTAGCCAATCAGCTCATAAAATCATCAAAATACATGAAATACAGTAAACATGTACATGTTTGTCCGGCATACAATTTTATTCCTCTTCTTAGCTTCCATGCTATGACCTGTTCAATATATATACATGTACATATATGTTATTCCAATCGATTTCAATTCAGTTCAATATTAAATTCAATTTGGCTAAATTTTACCATTCACTTACATATTGGTTTCAATAATTTTCATTCCGATATTTTTATTAGTTAAACTAATAATCAGACAACACAACCAACAATCAGTTAGTTGATTAGCTTTTCAAAAATATATCTTATGTATTCAAAAATCATAATTTTAGTGCCGAATCTCACCAATAAATTCTAACTATGTTTTGGTTCTCACACCAGTCAATTGGAATTATATAGATATCCCACTTTCGGTACTCGAAAATAAATACTGATAATGCTGCAGCATTATCAGAATCATCCCCGGGCGACTAGAGTGTAACTGTATATCCATCCAGTATATTTGAGGCTTTGTACACACACTAGCTAAGCGTATATGCAAAATCTTCATATACCCGATAGTCCAAATTCAAAATAAAATAAATATTCAAATATGAATAATAGATATAAAATTTCAAAACTAATTTTTTTTAATAAATAACACTCTTCCAACTCATTCTAGGGTATTACTAACCCTATCTCTAACGAGTCATTCATATAGGATGTTATTAATCCTATCTCTGATGAATTCTTTCGTTTGGTTCTAATGTGTCTTGTTCTCGAGCTCTGTAAACCAAAGCTCTGATACCACAAATGTTACGACCCAAACTCGCCCTTAAGGGAAAGCCCGGATTGCTTTGAGAACACCACAAATCAGAATGCAAAGAGGAGAACATTTCATTGCTATTACAACAATTACATCAGAGTACAAGAATACAACAGAGTATGAGTAAATAATATACACCAGAAAAAAATCAGAGATTAAAATACATTACATTAGCAGTAGAAAATTAATACATAACTTAACTGAAAGAGATACATGGATACAAAGCTTTTCGAATATATCTCCAGCTGTAAAAACCAGGATCCTGTGAAAATAATATCAGCAAAACCAAAACTACTAGCTGCCCGAGTGGGAAATATGGGCACCCAGAGTTTAGGTTAAAACAATAAACTGCTGGTCACTTATGTGACTGGTGTGAGAACTAAAACAGTAATTTAAAACTTTACTTTAAATGGAGTAAATCAAGGGACCATGCCATATAACACGAAATAGGTTTCCTCCCGAGAATACCAGTGCATCAAACAAACAGCGCAATGTTTTTTGGAAAAATGAAGCTATTATCAGACTCAGGTCCCATTACACAATGCAACGCAAGCCGGAGGATAGAGTTCTCCCTTATAATAGCCAAACATGCTTGATACGTTTAAAACAAATCATTTTGATATTACTACAAGTGTATATTGTCAAAATCAACTTCAAATATAAATATATCAATCATAAACGGCATGGGTACCATAGAACATGTCGCCGTACTAGGCTCTATAATTAAAACCGAAAAGTCACGTATTGGAAATTTGATTTCCGTCATGAGTCGAGGCTAGGGATGGCTCCTACCGATTCGAGACACTCTAGCAAATGCCTCAGGATTACAAACTCCGAGCAACCCTTGTATCTTCAAGGCCGATCCACACTTACGTTAGTGGATTAATTATTCCTAAACACACATTTCCCGGTCCTATCGGACCTATCCATCGGCCCCGTAGTGACCGATATATCCGAGGTGCCTCGCTATCCATCATCCACATAGGTAAAATATAAATGTCTGGGCTCCATACCATGACACCACTCATAGTTAGAAAGAAACGTCGTGCACTCCCTGCAATCAGATCCCGTTTTTGACTCATACCGAGGTGTGAGGCTCGCGAATTAACACTATACACAAAGCTATGCTATTTAAAGCCATGATTTGATCATCAACCACAAGACTATACTTTTCAACAAAAAGCCTTGATCATTTTCATCTTAGCATGCCACACTGACAATTCACACCATGCAACAGATGTCTATTAATATATAACCTCTAAGCTTGTACGTCTCAGAGAAGGGTGTTAAGCAAGAGAATAAATTCTCCGCCACCAAACAGATATATATTTAATAGAGATCGATCAACATAGAATAAAATCCAATGTCAGACACACATCCATTTACTAGTTCGTTCTATGTCTGAACGAAACCGGAGACACCTTATTCCTCGTCTCATATGTCCAATACAGGAGAGAGGTCCTCGCATATCCAGTCGATCTTCAAGTATGTTTGGACGATCACCACTTATTACCTTGTCTTGGGTGTACAACCCAATCAAGGCATCAGTAATGATCCAAACGAAGTGAAGAACTCTGGTCTTCAACCACCGTCTTCATCGTTGACTTGTCGCCGAATCAGTTATTCAGAATGGGTATAAACCCGGTCTTTCTGAATTACTCGCGTATCTCACAAACAAGTGCTATAAAAACACAACATATGCCTCATTTCCCAAATTTGATAATTTAAATTATCACATTTACATTTTAATCTAATTAAAGATTCATTAAAACTCCACTTAGTTTTAATCTTCCAACAATCATTATTAATGATTATTTAACTTTGGGAAATCAAATATGCCGCATCGACAATCTACACCGTACCACTGATTTCTACTGATATATAACCTCTAAGCTCGTACATCTAAGTGAAGGATGTTAAGCAAGAGAATAAATTCTCTGCCACCAAACAGATATATATTTAGCAGAGATCAACAATACAATTCGAAATACAATGATAGACTTGTAATTCTATCTTTAACTAGGCTAAAGAACCAATGTCTTTTAAAACACAGTTCACGATAAACCCAAAATCACATTCCATTATTTATGGAATCTTCACAGAAAAACAGAACAATATATCATCGATATCAATTTCCGTATTCGGCTAATAATATAAATGGAATTACTTTAAATTCCATATATATATTAACAGTCTTCCTCCACAGAAGCTCACTTCGATCATTACCAAATCAAATTCTATTCCATTCCAGTTCATTTTATTGAATTGGAAAACTTTGCATTGGAAAATTTCCATTATATCTTAGTAAAAAGATTTATAAATTCCAAATCACATTTCACTGTTAATTGGGTTAAACAACGAATGTCATTAAAAACACAGTTCACAATAAACCCAATTCACGTTCCATTTTATTCCAATTACTAAATATAATTAGAAACTCAAATAACCTTAATTAAAAGATTTATTCTTTTCACACGGGGTTCAAGAATAGTGTTAGTTAAGACACCATTCACGACAAACCCAAAATAAACTCCGATATTAAATATAAGGCCCTAAAAAGAAATTATATCGGCTTATATTCAATATCAAATTCTGAAACCAACACATATCGTATGGGGAATAACGATATATATATATATATATATATATATATATATATATATTCCAAATTCCTCCACAATATCCGTATAGTCATGCAATCCAATATCTAAATATCCCGAAGATGATTTCTATTCAAATACATTCCAGTTCATACATTAGAAAAATCCTGGTAAAATTAAAACTGTTTCCCTATCCAATTTATTTATTTAAGACCATTGGATTATTTTTCTAGTTAATAACTAGTTCATTTTGATAAAAATATATTTTTGCCTTTTCAAATATGAAATTTTTCATCTCAATTCTTTCCAAATCATTTATTATGATTTTACACAAATTATTAATATTTTTAATAATTTTATTAAGGCCCTTTCAGTCGATTTCCATAAACGGTCATCGAACTGCATTTATAGCGACCTTTTCCAAATTTATTTGGACATGATTCCAAATCCAACCATTGGATTTCAAAACACATATTCTTTGGAAAGCTCTTTTTCTATACGAACCTAACGGTTCCGGTTTAGGAGAATCCGATGGTTAGATCTCCTGTAATGTCAGCTCGAAGTCAGTGGTTGAAATTCGCGAACGATCGTGGCACGACGCGTTCGATTCAGGCCATTAAATATACATATTATATATATATTTCACCAATTTCCATTTAAAACATATTTTATAAATCATTTATGAATTCATTTCAAAACGGTTTCAACTTCATTTCAATTTTAAAATCAAAATTGAGTATTCCTTTAAAAATCCGTTTTAAATAAATTTTAAAACGATTTCAATTTCATTTCAATTTTCAAATCAAAATTGAATATTTTCTTATATATTCGTTTTAAATTAATTTGAAAATGATTTTCACTTTATTTCAATTTAAAATCAAAAATGGATATTTCGTAACGAATTCGTTTTAAAACGATTTCAATTTCATGTCAATTTTCAAATCAAAATTTAATATTTCTTATCATTATAATATTAAAATGATAATATTTTCAAAATATCTAATTCTGTTTGTACACTAGATATTATTTAAAAATATTTGATAATTCTAAATTGGAATCAGACTCAATCAATTACCATATAATATTAGTTATAGGGATTTCATACATCGCATGTATACAACGATAATGATAGACAATCATAAAAAATTCATACAACATCCTGAGTGCATTTTACAACTGTATAAGCATTAAAATAAATAAATAACGCTTATACAGTCTGGCAACCCATCGATTGACATACCACTAATTATTAGGATCAGTGTATGTCAAATATCATCCCAATACCCATGTGGGGTTTTCAAACAACAAACATTGATTATTATTTTTGCGGGACACTGATTATTATTTGTGCTGTTGGGCAATGTGCAAAATTTATCATCCCCATCAATGTAGTTAAATGGGTGTACATAAACAAATCGTCCAACTTGTAAACGAATATTTATTTTCATTTCAGGAGAATTTTATGTCATTCATATATACGTTAAAAATTATATTTTTAACATTAAAATATTTATTTCAACACTTGACTATTTTATATAGTTCATACATTCAATAAAATGTTATTTTTATGGTTCAAATATTTTATTCAACCCACAAATAATATATACAGTTCTTTTATACAATAAAAATGATATTTTTATTGTTTAAGTATTTTATTCACAATCAATTTTTACAACCACAATCCAAATTTCCATAATATAATCCAAACAAACAACCATGATTTGTACAACAAATAGTGTCGGCGGCTTCTAAGCCCCGTCTGCAACCTACATATATTTAACTGTAAATTAATTAGAGTGAGGAGTTCTCACTTTGGTTTCCACTCCGTCAGTCTTTAACTGACGGGTTGGATTTAATTCTACCTAAAAATTTAACAAGCTCCAAATTGGACCCGGTTAGTCTTGTTGTGAAGCTGTCGTGCCCACGATCACAATGGATCCAGTTTCCCTGAATTTGGACCTCGTATGTAAAAGTTATGAATGTTTAAACATTGGATAAATTTAAACTAGTAATTAATTAAATCAAATTAAAATTAGCCACACTTAAAAACGTTACCGTTTCTTTTATTGATTTTCTTCGTTAATTTATGTAAACCGTTCCACTTCGAAATCTGATTGTCGTGCCTCTACACACCACCAGTCGACAATCGAAGCCTACCACATTGAAGAGCTCTGAAACCCCTCCCATCTCCAGGTGGTGCGACGAACTCATAAGCCCAATCGGCCCTGAATTTAGCTTTGACGGCAGCATCTTTAGGCCCCCAATTAGAAAAAATACATCACGAGAACTAATGAACTTGGTATGGATTGAGAGAGCAGGGAAAGCTCAACAATTTTCCCTCAAGGACCATCATCTAATTAGATGTGGAGAAAAAGGGGAGGAAAAATTCGAGGAATATCGCCCGCCGTTTTTAAGTGGAGGCGGCGGATATGTTAATGGTTAGGGTTTAGATGGAATTTATAATATATTTTATTATTACTTTACTCTTTTAAATTCAAAATTACATGTTTATCCATTCGAACTCCAAATCGAACCAAACGGCTGTCTCCCCTAGCCAAATACCCCCATTCCAGACACAATGGGATCTATTTCGTAAGCCAATTCGATTGTTCCAAACAATTTTTCTTTAAATTAAAATATAAATCAATATATATTAAATTTGGACACATATTCCAATTTACTAGGACCACATACTGACTCCAAAAATTTCCAAAAATAAATCTAGCTATGTTTTGAAAATACGGTCCTAACAAAACTAATTTCGTCGAATTTGGAGGCCATTTGAAAAATGGACATTTTCCAGTCGATTAAATTCAAGGGTGCGTTTTTTACAGGTCCCTATTAAGTTTCAAAATATTAAAAAAACCCGGTGATAAAAAGAATATAGAATACATCCCTATTTTTTAAATACCGCTGAAAACATTCCAGTTCTACCCTTACGCAGTCAAAAAACCCTCCAACAAAGAGAAGTCGTCATTTAATCAGTCAAGCCGCCACGTTTATCTCGCTCAAAACCCTAATTTCTAGACTTCGAACTCGTTTGTTGTTATGGCGGCGGCAACTTCTTTCTGCAGTTCTGGACGTCGAACTTGTACGAGATGAAATTCAATTTCATAGCCGGTTTTTTCAGAGATTTATTTTGATCGAGCTTTGTTAAAAAAAAGGGATCTGTCCTCTTGAAGGTAATATAGAGTGTATTTTTTTTTTAATTTCGAATACTGGTTCCACTTTTGAAATCGATTTTTGTTGATTCATTACTATGCATTATTCTAATTTGTCTAGTTTTATTGATGGATTGTTGTAAATATTTTATACAGTTTTACTGTTATTGCTGATTGAACAGCCGTATAAATTAATTTGTCAGCATATTTCGTCATTTATTCTGCATAGATATGTAAAAATATGCATATAATGTGATTATGAGCATATAAAAATGCAAGTATTGGTGTAATATGTGTGGTTGGATGTTTGCAGAAATTTTTGCGTATATGTATGCATATTATCTGTAAACTTGCATAAAAATATTCAGATCATTTGAATTTCTGTTTGTTTGCGTGCCTGAAGTTTAGCGGCATATATGTATGAATATATTCTTAATATATGCATATTAGAGGTGTTCTGAATCTATTTTTAAGAAAAATATGTGCAAATATTTTGATATTTTGCATATAACTATGCAGATATAACTGTTATTTGCATATAACTATGAAGTTAGTTACAGTTATGTGAATATGTTTCAGTATTTTTATTTGATTACTGCAAATTGGGCTGATTATTTTTTTCTTTAAAACAGTGGTCGTGCAAAATATTGATGTAATGGTGGAGCGTCGTGAAGATGCTTCTATTTGGAATAGCGTTTTATGCCTTGTAAATGAAACTCGGTTACGGGATCTACATTTAGAAGAATCTTCTTGGTGTGCTATAATTCAAGGGAATATATCATTGAAGATGATTCTTGTTTATGGTTTATGTAACAGATTTTGTTCTTGTAATGTGTGGCAACTTATTTGATATAGTTGAATGGAAGTATGCAACTATTATGTATAGTTGCGTAGATATATGCCATTGAACTGCATATCTATATGAAATTATACTGCGTATTGTGTAACGTAAACTGTTGTGAATTTTTTCATGCTGCTTTAAATTTAGTTCTGTATTTTAATGATGATTCTATGTTTTTAACAGTCATTTTTGTTCAGAATTTTTGTGTACACAAATTTTTTATACAGTTGGATGGAAGTATGCAATTATTATGTATAGTTGCATAGATATATGCATTTATATTAAAATCTAAATCTACCTTGCCAGTATTTTGCACATATGAATAAATGTTTGTATTTACTAGCTTAAATGTTCACAGTTATATGTTTATAGTTTTTTTTGTTACATAATATTTAATACTTTTGCAGTTATATGTTCACAGTTATATTCATGCCGATAGTATTATAAACATCAAAGACGGCATCAGCTAGTTGATTAATTTTGCAAATATTTGATGTTATGTAAGCAATTATTTAGAAAAATTGCATAGCTGTATGCAATTATTCAAAAAATTTCAAAGATCAAACATTTAGAGCATTTGCAAATATGTATGAAACTAATAATAATACTTTCATACTGGTAAGTTTAAAAAAAAAAATCGTCTTTTGGAGAAATCCTGTAAATAGTTGCATTTATGTAAGCAATTATATTGAAAAAATGCATGTAAGTATGCAAAATATTATGAATAACTGTACACAAAAAAATAACATTCCATACTGACATGAGCAATTAGAACAACTTAATTTAATACATAAAATAGAAAATTAAATCATTTTCGACACTACATAATCATATTCGCCAGCTCAAAAACAATATATCAATCAACATTGTATTAAAAAAATATAAGCATCACTTTTCCCCCTGTTAGTCACTGGGTTTGTTTCCGTAATTACAGCTGGTTCGTGAGTACTAATGCTTCCTCGTTTTCAACATCTACCACAGGAACATCACCCACCATAGGTCTCTGTTACAAAAAGTAAAAATTTATTAAATGTAGAAAAGTTATAAATATGAGCGCACTAGTGTGCAATCAATCTAACTATATGCAAAAAAAAATATGCAAGCATTCTGCCTATACGAACAAAATTAATCACAGTCACATAGAAATTTGCAGAATAAATAGTCAAACACGCATACAAATAGACAGTCAAAAGATTTGCATATTTAAATGCATATACACAGAATATATGCACAATAACACAAAATTTTACTGAATACATGCAAAAAACCAGTAAGCACGTATTCTACAAATTATTTGCATAATGGTATGCTAAAATTCACAGTATTTGCATGCTTGTGTACACATATTTGAAATAGACGAACAAATATGTTGAAAAATTCACAGAATAAATAGTCAAACACGCATACAAATAGACAATCGAAAGATTTGCATATTTAAATGCATATATACAGAATATATGCAGAAAGACACTAAATTTTCCTGTGTAAATGCAAAACACCAGTAAGCACGTATTGTACCAAATATTTGCATAATGGTATGCTAAAATTCACAGTATTTGCATGCTTTTATACACGTATTTGTAATAGGAGAAAAAAAATGTTGAAAAATTCACAGAATAAATATTCAAACACGCATACAAATAGACAGTCAAAAGATTTTCATATTTAAATGCATATATACAGAATATATGCACAATAACACAAAATTTTCCTGAGTAAATGCAAAACACCAGTAAGCATGTATTCTACCAAATATTTGCATAATGGTATCCTAAAATTCAGAGTATTTGCATGCTTTTGTACACATATTTGTAATAAAAGAACAAATATGTTGAAAAATTCACAGAATAAATAGTCAAACACGCATACAAATAGACAATCAAAAGATTTGCATATTTAAATGCATATATACAGAATATATGCACAATAATACAAAATTTTCCTGAATAAATGCAAAAAACCAGTAAGCATGTATTCTACCATATATTTGCATAATGGTATGCTAAAATTCAGAGTATTTGCATGCTTTTATACACATATTTGTAATAGAAGAACAAATATGTTGAAAAATTCACAGAATAAATACTCAAACACGCATACAAATAGACAGTCAAAAGATTTGCATATTTAAATGCATATATACAGAATATATGCACAATAACACAAAATTTTCCTGAATAAATGCAAAACACCAGTAAGCATGTATTCTACCATACATTTGCATAATGGTATGCTAAAATTCAGAGTATTTGCATGCTTTTATACACATATTTGTAATAGAAGAACAAATATGTTGAAAAATTCATACATACAGCTGTATGATCAAAAAACAACTCTAATACCTTATACAATAACTAATTTATCCACTGAGTAAGCTCGACATGAAATAGAAGTAAAAAACAAAACAAAAAAAACCGAATAAGATTTTTTTTAATAAAAAGAGAAAATTACCTTGCAGAAGTAAAATCCATGAGCCTAATCAAGCAACGATCTGTTTAAAATGTCTGAAAAGTTCCCGAGTACATCTACTTCAACTGTACAGGCCCAAAACTGAACTCCACAGCGAAGTGATCACCGCCGCCGCCCCTGATTGGACTGCCTCCACCTCAGGCGCCGTCTGCTACCTCTGCTCCATCACCAAGCGCGTCCACTCCACTCCTCCCCCCTTACGATCTGTAAAAGTCGAAAACAAAAAAGAAAAAAGAAAATCACTAAGTGAAAAATGAGAACGAAAGAATCCAAAGACAAAAAATGTATATGGAAGACACCGCCGCCGCCATGGATACGAAAAATTTGTTTCTGGATAAAAAAAAACCTAATACGTAACCAATACACGTTAATTACAATGTAAAATTTAATAAGGGCATTTCCGTACAAATTAAAGCTGCGTTTTAAAAATAGGGATGAAATTTGTATGTTTCACAAGGGGAGGATGTGAGCCTAATTAACTTTAGTTTTAAGGATGTGAGCCTAATTTTCACTAAATTCAAACTAAAATTACCAAATGCGTTTAAATTCACCACGCTCACATATTAATTCCAAAAATTCTAAAAATTGGAATCTAGCAATAATTTGACATTTTGAATCCAACAAAAGTGGTTTCGTCAAAAACGGAGGTCGTTTGGAAATGGCTATTTTTAAGGGCCATATATTATATAATATATATATAAATTCCATAGCAACTATTTTAAACTTTAAACTGGACATAAATTTCAATTTATATTATGAATTCTCAGGTTTTCACATTCATTAGAAAGATATTATTAAACAGATTCAAATATTTCTAGTTTTACTGAAATCCGATTTATTTTGAATCCTATACATTCATTTGAAATTTGAAATCGAATTTTCAAACTACCGCGCCATTTCAGGCCCGTTATATAATTAAAATAAATTTATACATTCTAACTTCAATTTAAATAAAAAAATTAGTCATTATTATTTAAAATAAATCATTTTAAATATTCAGAATACATTAAAATAGGTAAAATAAAAATTTTAAATTGGTTCTGAAATTTCGGGTTGTTACATAATATTTAGAAATAATTTGCATAAGAAATGAGCAATATAAATGCATGTCATAAATAGTACAAAATTATGCAATAAAAAGGAAGTTCAAAATAACGTTAATCAAATAACTCTTCAATTTAGAATAGATATGCGTATATTAATGTATTAATGGTGTGCATTCGAAGTGAAATTAATGCGCGTTAAAAATTCCGTGTAACATAATGAAAATAAATTTTAAAGATAATGTTCATTGATTTTAAAAGGGAATAAACACATAGAAATTAAAACGGGAAAAATTATATACGCGTTTTTATTTCGCGTTTGAAATTTGATGTGGATAGGGCTAAAGAACGAGAGAAGAAAATTAAATTAGAACGTTAAAATTATAATGTTAAGTAAGAAATAAATGGAATTATTAACAAATAAAAGTTAATGAAGTTACACATGAATATATACGCTAAGATTTGAATTTAAACATGCATTGTAAATGGAAGAAATTAACATAGAAAAGACTAATAGGCAAGAAAAGTAATGTTGTTTGCATCGTTAAAAAAAATAAAATTGGGGTGAAATTAGCGTTCATGACCTAATAAATGGGTCGACCCATGCTTTAAGTGGGTTGACCTAGGATTGACCCACCTGGATCTTGGGGCGACCCAATACCGGGTGAAATGGTCATTTTTTATGGTTCCGATTTGACTTTATTTGATCCGACAAACGAGATTCTTTTGTGCACTTATAAATAGACTATCAGAGCCTAGCCTTCAACTCATTTTTTCTGAAACGATGCCTAGGCTTTGCCATATGCTTTCTCCTCCAAATTCTCCAGAAATAAGAATATTTATTTTTAGGGTTCCAATTCAAGATTTGGGGACAAAGAATATAAATCTAAGTAATAGGTGCTCAGGTTTCTCGTCCACATAAGACAAATTATGTGAATTTGAATTATTATGATTTCTTTCATTCTTGTAGCATCAAATTTGTAAATCCATGGTTATTTCAATAATAGATTCAATTAGGAAAACCATGGAAAATAGATCTTAATTAGATTCAAGAATTGAAAAGCAGTCAGGTGAGTGGATTTAAATTATATTATATCATCTGATTCCTGTTGCAATTATGATATGTTCTTCTTCTTCTTCCTTTTTTCTATGTCAAAATGTACAGTCAATGTTAAATTTCAATTCTGCACCAATTAATGTAATAATAACAATGTGCTAATTTTATGGAATTGTGGTTATGTGCAAACTTAATTGAAATATTATTAAGTGCAAATTAAGTGAGATGCAGTTATGCAAAATAGGAAAATTGTGATTAGACACAAGTTGATGAAATCATGGTTTGCGCAAATTTATGGAGATTTGTAATAAAATGGGGAAAATAAGATAAAAAATGAAATCGATGTATATCTAATTTATTAGGAAGTTGGTAGTAGCCAAAATTGATTGGTAAGTAAAAATAGAATATATATATTTCCATAGTTTTGTCTTTTTAGAAGAAGTGGGAAACATAATTGCAAGTTTAAATTAGGTGAAGATGTGCATTAGTGGGAAATAAGGATTTTCTCATATTGTGCACTGTTCAATAGCCTAAAACAATTGAAAAAGAAATGTCTTGCAATTAAGAGTTTCCATTGCTGTGATTACCGTAAGTTATGAAAACAGATCTTTGTATAGTTTCTAATAACCAATCAATTAGGAATAAATCTAACTTCCTAAAGAATTTTTTTTATTAACACTGTTATAATAAATGGAAAGTTAGTTTTTAGTACTAACTTTCTAAAGAATAGTTTATAGTATGTAGAATACAACCTATTATAATAAATAACATAAGAAAAGAATTTAATATAATAGGTAGACTTTTCATAGAGGCAAGTAGTATTATAACATAAAGGATATAATTAAAATACAAGATGGAAAATAAGAGCTTATTATGAATGGACTTAAATTTTGAAAAAGTAAGTTTAATAAGAAAAGCTCACAATTATAGTTGTGATGATATTATAACACGAGGTTATAGTTAAATGAAAAGGAGTAGAATAGGCTTATTATTGAAAAACTCATAATTTAGGAATTAAATTTTAATAAATATAATAAGCGGACGCTGGTTATAGCAATAGGAACTTATTAGAGAAAATAAGCGGCCAGTTAAGGCTAATAAACAAATAACTTGATTATAGGATAAACAATTTAATACCCAAAGTTTATTAGCAAAGTGGTAAGTAAAACAAGCGCCCAATATAGATTAGACACAAGATTTAGTAGTGTATTGATGAGATGCACTTGGGCCAGTCCGTATGTTTTGGGATGAAGAGCTCAACAGGGTTGATCATTGTGGGTGCTTGGAGACACAAGGGGAGTACGTCCAACTTATTCGACGAGACTGGAAGGAAGTGCAAGACTTCTACGGGACATGAGGATACTTCGTGATGGCCCTCTGTTGTTGGCCTAATGAAGCAGTACCCACAATGGCATGGTCTATACGGTTCTATCCGGTGAGTATTCCTTGGCTGCATCTTGGATGATGGACAATCTAAAGACTGATAAGAGGATGATCTTAGGATCAGCCAACGACTTCCCCAATGAGGGAGGCATCGTGTTCAGGACCTAACAAGGATAGTAGGTCATCGAGTGCCTGTCATCATTAGTTGGAGCATGTGCGGGAAAGACTGAAGCTAAGCTAATAGGCCAATGATCTTTTACTATCAGGTCATTGGACGAGGGACCACATGTTTGTTTCGATTGGATGGTAAGGTGGTCATTTAGCTCTTTTAGATAGTCTTTCATTAGATTGGGGGTAGGCTGGAGTAGGGCCTTGGAGAACCACTGAAGAGACAAACCTTAATCCGGATATCTATATTGTAAGCCTGACGAGGCTTGCCTTTACAGTTATGACTAAAGCCCCCGATTGAGTTTCATGGAGAAACTCATGGATTGTTTCACCTTTACGGTGCAACAATAGTGGCTTATTCGCTTTCGTAGCATAGCTTAGTACATTTTCATGGCGTAATGTTGGAGACATATGCCTTTTCATCAAAATCTAGTACGCTTTCGTAGCATGTAGATAGAGGTCCAGTATGTTTTCGTAGTATGACAACGGGGACTACTCGAGGAGGGTATTCTGGGAAGTACTTCAATATTAGGTATATAGGTATATATATTATTTATTAGGTTAATCTAATGAGGGGTTATATGGGCACGATTTAGGCGGTGAAATAAAAAGTGTATTATGAATAAACCCGAGTAACTTAATAGATATAAATCAGTGATTGAACGTTATATGTAGTGTTATTTGTAGAAAGTATTATTTATCCATTCACCAGAACTTTTGTTTTGACCTCTCCTCATAACAAACACACAGGTTAGCAAGGTGATTAAGATTCTGCAGCTTAGAGAAACTTGTCGATTCTGTCATTATATTTGTGAGTATTTACTTACTATTATATTTTTTCCTTCACTTGTGAGTTTTCTATTATGAGCCCATGTACATTTATCTTTGACTTTCTACAGTATGACAAATTGAATAGTTCACACTTTGATATATTCATATTAAAAAAACGATATATCGAAATTCGGGTTGTTACATTTGGTATCAAAGCTTAGGTTAAGGATTCCTACATAGATAGTGAGTGTAACACCCCGTAATTTTAACAACACTAAAGACGATAAATTAAAGAATACTTAATTAAATATTCAGAATTATGTGAAACGACTGCGCCATTGCATTCGTCTCGGAATTATAGTCAAAATAGACACCTGGTTTGCGTAAAATGGGCACCGTATGAAAAGATATTAAGGGTTAAAGTTTGTATACATATAAGCCAGTTATATATATATATATAATAAGATCAGAATTCAAAAATCAGTTCAAATTCGAAGGCGGGATATCTGGGAGGGAATCGGACCCGTTGGGGGTCGACACCATAAGGGGGTGTTTTCTGACCAGATTCACGAGCCCTAGGCTATAAATAAAACTCTATTCTCAGTGTTTTATTCATTCTAAAACAATGGAGAACTGGATGCTACTTCTGCATAGATTAAATCAAGTCTTTTTCTTCAGGAATTAAGTCATTCAAGTTTAGAGATATGTGATTCGTTACATGCAATCTTTCTTCTATTTACCTAGATCCAATCAAAGTGAGTCTACGTTAATTTTAGATCTGGATACTTAAAAGTTAATCTTGACATGACTATAACTTGCATTTAAGCCTATGACTACTTGAATCATATCAGATCTGCTATAACCGGTGTATTTAAGTTATTCTGACATGATAATGAACTAGATCTAAGCCTATACCTATTTATCATGTCAGATCTACCATTGTTTGTAGATCTAATTCACTTTTTAGATCACATCATGCCTGTTCCTATTATGTTTGTGGCTAAATCAGATCTGTTTTTAGTTGGTTATTGTTTGGATCGCACCATGCCTGTTTATGAGGTCCCTGTTATCTTAGAATCAGTTCTATTGTCACATGTTCATCAGATATGTTCCTATATGCCTATCTTGTCATTATGCCACTATATGTTTATGTCTATTTCTTCCATTATATGTCAATCTTGTTAGTATGATCATTTCTATCCTCTTCCCTTCATCTTTTTCCCTTTTATTTTTATAGCCAAGCTACCTTCAGACCTAGGCATGCCGCTGAATTATGCGAACGCATTAAATTGGGAACGAGGGGGAAATGGTAAAATTGGGACATAACTTGTAATTGGAAATTTTGGCATAATTTGAATGAAATATATGAATATGAATTTGAGGGTATAAATTGAATTGTGATTAAAGACCTTAATTTGGGGAATATAGTTCATTATGAGCATGACTTGGGAAAGGGTAGTGAGAACCTATAACGACATAGGACTACTTGGTTAATAATTGAAATGCCTACAGAAACTAGAAACTGTAACTGCGCTTAGACACGAGGTTAGATTACACTTATAGTGGAAGTCTGCCCGGAACCGCCCGGGATATCCACCAACCACAAGGGGTGAATCTAATGTGAGAGGTCTAAGTGCATAAACACGAGACATGCTAAGACACGAGGTTAAGCCCGACTTGTGGAAGAAGTCTTCTCGGACACAACCGGCATATCCAGCATCCACAAGTTGTAGGCTTAATGTGGGAGGTCTAGTGCATTGTAACCATAAATGAATATGGTAATAAACATGGATACTTAACCTAGTTGAATCCTTAGGGATTGGATGAATATGTTAACTCGAATAGGGGTTTAGTAAAATTGTATGAAACAGTGGGAGGGTTAAGTATATCTTGGGTTGGTGGGTAATATTTATATATAGGCCCACAAAATTAACCTATGGGGTTATGCAATCTTTTACTATGGTATGGCGCAACCTGTGGAAAACCTAGTAGGGATGCAAGCGTAGGGGGAAGCTTGTATCATCATGTGTGTGGGACCCGTTTCAGTTAGTAATCCATATATAGGTATCAAACGAGTACTTCAAACTAGGTCGGAGTCGGGGCACGCTTATTGGGCTGATTGTAAGAGATCCAAAGGAGGGGACGATTTCCGACAGCGCATTCCATCGGGCTCATGTGCGTGCATGAGCCCGCCTGCCTGGGAAAATAAGACGTTGTGGCATCAGTAGATATGGTTGTGCACATCCTGGAAATGAAGGGTTTCCACTTTAGGAAGTGATACATCCTAATGTGGGGCCAACACAGGTTATCTATGGAGTGGGGAGAAGATTGATTGGGGTAGTAATTAGTGTACATCTAGACTCCGATATGTTTAGGAGCCCGTTATTATCCTTAAGGGTAACTTTGGTATGTTAGACTGCCTGTTGATTGTATGGGGCTAAACCTCTCACTAGAAGTACGCTTAAGTCTACCATCTTATAGTTGTCGGGAACATCTTATTCTGGTTATACTAGTATCGGTGCAAAGAAAAAGGAAAGTGTTAAAGAAGCGCTATTTATTATATCCAGTTGTCCTATTTACCTTGTCATACATGCCTTATATGTTGTTACCTCTCTCTTATCCACTTTATATGCCTATCATAACACTTTTACTTATTTATATGCTAAAATAATTGGACTCGCCAGACTTTATGTCTGACCTATTTTGTTTCCATTTCTTTCTCTTTCGTTTCCCCCTAGTTCTCAGGGAGGGAATACTCAAGCTTGATCAGGACTCTGCTTTCATCTTGCTTGGATTTGTTTTAGATATACGGCTTGGTTTCATTTCTTCTACTATGGCTATGTTTTGGGGATTATGCTTGTTTTATTATTGCACGCTGATGTTTTAAGTATAAGACAGAAGCTTTAATGATGTACTGGATTTTATGTATTTCAGACATATGATGTAACCATGTTTCGAACCATGATGTTTTCTGCTTAATAAAAGTTTTAAATTTTGCTTCTGTTTTATATCTGTCTTATAATATCTCTGTTTACCTATAACGCTTCACGAAACTTAATGCATTCTCTTAATGAGTGACATTAACGGACATGGAGTGTCGCACTTGGTATTAGAGCTGAAGGTTCCAGATTGGATAAAAGATTTTGAAAATTATTTTCAAAAAGGTTTTAAAAGAAAGCATTTTCAAAAGAAAAGTCTATTTTGAAAACATATTCCCCAATTCCATATGTAACCTCTTTCAATTCCATATTTGAATCCCTTTTCCTTTTCTTTTCAGCATGTCTGGGGAACCTAATATTCCCGAGGGTGTTACGATACCAGGCTGGTTCCGTCAGTTTCTAGAGGCCATGGTGCCTGCCGATGGTCAAGCAGACATTCCTCTCCCAACTACACCAGTTGTTCCTCATCCTTCTCCTCCGTGAGAAGATAATTTCTCTAAGATCTAGAAAGATTTCTGTGCTCTGGGTGGAAAGCCATTCCGAGGAATCGAAACTTTTGTAGAGGCAAGGAATTGACTCAAAGAGACGGAGGACTTGTTTAGAACATTCGAAGTAGACAATCATAGGAAGATTCAGTTAGCCGCTTGGCTGCTGAAAGATGAGGCTTCATTCTGATGGGAAGTGACGCAAGCAGGGCATCCGGTGGAGATTTGGGATGATTTTCGCCAGAGGTTCGAAATGAAGTTTCTTTCTCAAGCTGAGAAAAGCATGCAAATGGAAAGGTTTCTGGCACTCAAGAAAGGAGGCATGACTAACAAAGAGTATGTTAACAAGTTCAATCAACTGGCGTGATTTGGGTTGGAACTAGTGGATGCTCCTCATAAGAAAGCTTTGCGGTTTGCTAAAGGAGTGAATGAACCCCTCCATGGGTTAGCTATGTCTCATATTCCGATAGGAGAAACTTTTCAAAGGCTCACTGACATGCATTGATGCATGAGGAAGATAAAGCTGAAAAGAAAGAAGTTAAGGTGGAGGAAACACAAAACAAGAAAGTGTGGCCCAAGAAGGGACAACAACAACAACAACAAAATGAAGAGCGGAAAAAAGTGATAAGGCTAAGCATAAGAGGAAATGTCACAATTATGGACATGAGGGTCATTTGATGAAGGACTGCAAAAGAAGGAAGAATGCTTGCTTTAGTTGTGGAGAGGTCGAACACTTTTCTAAGGAGTTCCCAAAGAAGTAAGGATAAGGTCAAAGGGCAGGAGCTTCTGGAGGGCAGGTGCATGCTCTCATGACCAGTGCTCCAGATCAAGGTAGGAAAGTTTCCGTTGAAGGTTTCATTTCTCTTTCCAATCATCCAATTAGAAATCTTTTTGATTCTGGCGCTTCAGACTCTTTTATATTTATTCTATGGTTGAGTCTTTGCACCTTAATACTAGTATGGTAGTGGATCCCATTATTATCTCAAACCCCATTGGTAGTACGGCTCATTTGTCCATGATTTGTCGGAGTTAGAGAATATATGTGTTAGGCGTCGAATTTGAATGCGACGCATATGTGCTCAGTTTTATGGGCTATGGTTTGATTCTAAGGATGGATTGGCTAGCCATGTATGGTGCCATTCTGGATTGTGAGAAGAGGGTCGTTGGACTTTTGACTTGCTAAAGGAGGACCCTCTGTGACCCTAAGGGGTCTTTCATGCTTAGTTTCCTAGAGTCACTTGATGCATCTATTGATAATATGCGATCTATACCAGTAGTCTGTGAGTATTCTTATGTTTTTGATGAGGTTCAGGGATTACCTCCGAGGCGTGAGATCGATTTTCATATATATATTTGGTAGGCAATGTAAAGCTAGTTGCATTTCCTGTGCGCCGTATGGCTCCAAGAGAAAGGAAGGAGCTTAGCAAGCAAGTAGGGGAGCTACTTGAGAATGGGTTTATTAGGCGAAGCATATTTGAATGGGGTGCTCCGGTGGTATTCGCAACTAAGGTGGATGGCTCGCTTCGCTTATATATAGACTATATGGAGTTGAATAAACTCACTAAAAAGAACACGCATCCACTTCTGAGGATAGATGATTTGTTTGACCAGCTAGTTGGTGTATTAGTTTTCTCTTAGTTAGACTTGGCCATGGAATTTCATCAGTTGAGGGTGGCCGAGGACAGTATAGACAAGACCGCTTTTAGGACTCCACTCGTTATGCCTTTTGGGTTGACGAATGCACTCGCCTATTTTGTTGATCTGATGAGTAGGGTGTTTTGGGAGTTTCTAATAAGCTCGTCATGGTCTTTGTTGATGATATCTTGATCTTCTCGAAGATCGAGGAACAACATGCCCAACATTCAAGAGAAGTCTTGAAAACTCTCCGGGCGCACCAGCTTAAAACAAAGTTCTCCAAATTTCATTTTTGGAGGAAAGAGGTGAGATTTCTAGGGCATGCGGTTTTTAAAGATGGGATAGCAGTAGATCCTACAAAGTAGTTACAGTTCAAGATTGGTAGATCCCAAATAATGCAACAGAGGTGAGAAGTTTTCTTGGATTGGCAGACTATTATAGGAAGTTCACTAAGGACTTTGCAAAGATATCAGCCCCACTCACCAGACTGACAAAGAAGAATTTGATGTTTTCGTTGGATATAGATTGTGATGTTGCTTTCCAACGATTGAAAAGGACTCTGACAACAGCCCCTGTCTTGACCTTGCCCGATGGGAACAAAGTATTTACAGTATACACTGATGCATGTGGTACAGGGCTTGGTGCAGTCCTAATGCAGGATGGAAGGGTAGTATGTTATGGAGGTAGACAGCTCAGAGTCCATGAGATGAACTATCCTATCCATGACTTGGAATTAGCTGCCGTACTATTCGCGCTTAAGACGTAGCGCCATTATTTTATTGGAGAGAAGTTCTAGTTATACACCAATCATAAATATATGAAGTAATTGTTCTCACAAAAGGATCTTAATTTAAGGCAACAAAGGTGGTTGGAGTTCCTAGCATCTTATGACTTTGAGACTGCTTATACCCCTGGCATGGGTAATGTGTTAGCAGACGCATTGAGTAGGCAGACGATGGCCTTAAGTCCTCTGTTTGTGGAGAGGAAAAGTTTAGAGTTCATATCGACTTTTGACTTTAGACCCTACACCGAGTTTTTTCCCGGCTTATTTGCATCACTAGAGGTGCGACCTACTCTTATGGGTCAGATAGTAGCTTCGCAGCGAAAGGATCCGCAGGTCTCAGACATCTTAGATTGGCTTGGTAAAGGGGAGACTACTAGTAACCTCAGTAGATACTCCATAGCCGATAGAGGGTGGTTGTGACGAGATGCAAGGCTTTGTGTTCCCAAATTGGGAGTTTGTTAAAGATAGTCCTTGAGGAAGCCCACCATTCCAAGATGACTATACATCCAGGCGGTGATAAGATGTATGGAGATATAAAGAGGGTTTTCTTTTGGGCTGGGATGAAGAAAGATGTGGCAGAGTTTGTTTCTCAATGTTTGATTTGCCAGCCAGTCAAAGCTGAGCAAAAGAAGCCTAGTGGTTTACTTTATCCTTTGGAGGTTCCATAGTGGACGTGGGAGAGTGTCTCTATGGATTTCATAGACGGTTTGCCTAGATCAAAGAAGGGTAACACCAGTATTTGGGTTGTAGTGGACAGACTTACTACGAGTGCTTATTTCATCCCAGTTAAGAGTAAGAGGACGACAGCATGATTGGCAGCAGTTTACATTCGTGAGATAATCCGTCTTCATGGAGTACCTTCTAGTATCGTAAGTGACCGTGACCCCCTTTTTCACCAGTGAATTTTGGAGGAGCTTGCAAGAAGCGTTAGGTACATAGTTGTGTTTGAGCACCACTTATCACCCTCTGAATGATGGACAGACAGAAAGGGTGAATAGAGTTTTTGAGGATCTTTTAAGATTGTGTATCCTAGACTTCGGAAGGACATGGGAAAAGCACCTTCCTTTACTAGAGTTCGCCTACAACAACAATTATCAAGCTAGCATTGGCATGGCACCCTTCGAAGCATTGTACGGACAACCCGGTAGATCACCGACTTGTTGGTGGGAGTCTACAGAAAGACATCTACTTGGACCAGATATGGTTATAGAAACGTACGAAAGATTGATCTCATTATATGGTGAATGAAGACAGCTCAGGATAGGCAAAAGTTATACATAGACAAGAGATGGACTGACATTGAGTTTGAGGAGGGAGATATGGTTTTCATTAAGGTGTCACCTTTGAGGAATGTTGTTCACTTTGGATCTATTGGGAAATCAGCACCAAGGTTTGTAGGGCTCTTTCCCATAATAGAGAAGATTGGCCAAATGTCCTATAGTGTAAAGCTACTAGAAAGACTATCTAGTGTTCATGATGTTTTCCACATTTCTCATTTGCGGAAATGCTTGCACGATACCCCAGAAGTAGTAGAACCGAGTATATTGGAGGAAGTAGAGGTGGAACGGGAGGCAACAGTTAGACGAGTTCCTACCTGTATTCTTGGATTAGAATTTAAGAACCTACGCAACCAAGAAGTCAAGTTGATGAAAGTTCGGTGGGGAGATAACCTTGAGGATGCAATTTGGGAGATCGAAGACAAGATTCGCACTTTGGTGTGTGTATTTTTCTTCTTTTTATGGATGGAAATGGATGTATCATCATATGGATGTTGTATTTGGATGGATAATTAGGCACACATATAGAACTTACATGTTATAATAGGATTATTAGCATACATGGTGGATTCATGGCACTAACATACATTGCATTAAGAAGCTCAACTGAATCAGTAGACGACCTGATCTTTCGCATTATCATTGGGACATATATACAAACCGTTGCAAATGTTCATATAAGCATTAGAAATTTTTATGGACATTGGATGCCTGTGATTGATGGATGAGTAGATGGATGTGGATGTTAGAATAAACATTCTTCTTAACTTAGAGATTTCGGGGACGAAATCCTTTGAATAGGGGAGAATGTAACATCCATAATTTTAACAATACTAAAGATGATAAATGTAACACCCCGTAATTCTGATAATATTAATATTCACAAATTAAAGAATAACTAATCTCAGACGTGAGAATTGTGGGAAATGGGTTGCGCCATTGTGTTCGTCTCGGAATTCTGGTTGAAATAGAGTCCGAGTTTGCATGAATTGGACATCGTATGAAGAAGTTATGGCCATCGGAAGTTTCAGAAAATTCAAAACAGCTCGCAGGAAATTTAAAATTCAAACAGAAAAGTGCAGAAGCGGGCTGGGCGGGAAAAATTCCCGCCCAGGCAGGTTGACTGGGGGGTCGACACTAGTGTCGACCTGCCCCCCCCCCCAGGTCGACTATGGTGTCGACCTGGGTCTGGCGGCTAGGGTTTTTGATTGAGCCTGTTTTTGACTGAGTGATGACCAATTAGGGTTTTGACCTAATCTGGTTGGCTGGGATTAGTCCTGAATTGATCTGAAGGTCTAAATATACTCTAAACTCTATAAATACCTAGGTAGTCTCTCACCCTAATTCATAAGAAAAATAGAATAGCTACCGTCATACCGCCGCCATGGAACTCAGTGGAGCCGCCGCCAACTAGGAAGGAAGAAAAGCTAATCAATCCTAATTTTACTCAACTCTAAAGCAAAGCAAAACTCTCTTTTCTTCTCTAATTGTGAGTATGATAGTCTTAACAAGATTATTATTATTTTAATTAGGTTAAGTCATGAATGGATTATGAGTAGATGATGTGAATTGTCATATATGTTGTTGTAAACCTTATGCTATCATGTATGTTATAAATTCTATGCTATGTGGTGATGATATCCTATATGTTGTAAATCATGCTATGATGATGTTATGTATGTTGAAAGTTTCTATGCTAAATTGTGATAAATCATACATGTTAAAAAGCCATGATGTTACTATCTATGCTAGTTAGTTCATAATAATTAAATCTTCATATTTGGGCTATGTTGATCTATATGACAAGTCACATATGCAAGTTAGATTGATTAGAAACGTTATGAACATATGCCATGACATCTATTATGACATCTAGAATTATGCTATGACATATGTGATATCCTATGCTAGTTCACACCATCATTATGTTGCCTAAAAACCCCATATGCAAGTTTATGTATAGATTTGGGCTATGATCATATCATGTAAATTGTGACATTTAACAAGTTGACACCTTTTGATCCTTTACATGTGTAGTTTATGCAAGTTTCACCCCTATTATGGTTAGATTTATTTTAATTGTCTATATGTTGTGATAATTTATCTTTGTGCTATGTGTTAGACTATTCAAGTCTAGCCTATATTATGCGTTGAATAAGCAAACGTATAAACGTGGGGGTAGGGGTAATATTAAGGATTTAATAATAAGAAGTTGGGGTGCAATTGATATGATTTTGCATGCCATGAGTGAATGACCATAATTGAGCCAATTATGGACATCAATAAAAGTGGACTTAATTAATAATTTGGATAGGGAATTATTAAAATTGGGGTAAAAGATTATAAGTGATAATCAATGCTTAGGACACGAGGCTGGACTCGTTTGTGACGTAAACCTGCCCGGAACCGCCTGGCAAATCCAGTGGTCACAAATGTCAGCCCAATGTGAGAGGTCCTAGGTCTAAACTAAAGCATAACAGTTGTAAAGACACGAGGTTAGACTCTTTTATGGTGTAAGACTGCCCGGACCCGCCCGACAAATCCAACTGCCATAAATGCCAGTCTAATGTGAGAGGTCTTTATGAGGTTATGCCCTGAATGAATTAAAAATACTTAACCAGATAAACATGTAAGGTGGGATATGGAGGTTAAGTAGGTGACTTGGGTGGCATGAGGAATCTAGTGGGTGCCCTTAGTGGCATGTGAAATACGATTAGTAAGACTTAACCAAACACACATGTAAATGAACATGACTAAGAGGGTTAAGTGGTATATACTAGTGGACAAGCTTAGGTGGGTAGCTTGTGGGGGCCCATTTCAACCCGTATCCCAAACGTATCTTTGTGGGCTCGACCCAAGTCGAGGACGGGACACACATACTGAGTTTGACTATAAGAGGCCAAAACGGGGAGCGGTGGCAACGCAAGTCCAACGGGTTTGATATGCGTGTGTGGGCCCGGGCTGGTAGGTAAGACGTTGTTGCATCGTGTAGGTATAAGCCGTGCATTCTCAAGTTATATCGGGTTGCCACTTTAGGGGAGTAATACACCCCACTGTGTGGCTAGCACGGGTATCTACGAGTAGGGAGCCGATCGAAAGTGGGTAGTGGGGTACACCTAGTGGAGATAGGGCAGACGGCACCTATGTAGTCAGCTAGGGGTACGTAAGGCTATGTATATTGTTTCTGTGTGAAGCAAGTGGGATCAACCTTTAGGGTGACTGGTGCAGTGCAGTGTAGTAATGTGCGGTGCAGTGTAGTAATCATTCGTTAGTAATTAGGTGGGCCTTTACCGTTATCTTTAACGTTATCTTAAACGTTATCTTTATCTGCTCTTCCATACCTAATAGTTCATAGACATTTACTTGTCTTCCAGCATATGCCTTAGTCTAGTTATTTTGATAATAGTATTGTTAGAATTATCATACTCGCCAGACTTTATGTCTGACCCCCTCCATTTCTATCCTTTTTCCTCCTCCAGGTCCTCAGGTTGGGCCCAGCTCTAGTGGAGTGTGATTGGATTTCTCATTCTCTCTTGGAAAGCTTGGACCATTGAAGTAAAGTCCAGCTTGTTATCTTTTGTTTAATGGCTATTTATGTAATGGGATTATGTATTTTGTTTTGATGAAGATGGATATTGTACTTGACTCTGATTAATGGTTTTGTGATGTAATAAACATGTTTAATTTCCACTGCAATAAAATGAAGTTTTAGATTTCCAAGTACTACTTATTATATGTCTTGTTGTAATTTTTCTGTTCTATATTCACTTATAACCTCCATGGAAGATAATGCATTCCCTTTGTGAGTGACATTAATGGACGTGGGGTGTTACACGTGGTATCAGAGCTTAAGGTTACCACAACAGATAAAATTTTTAGAAAAACTATTTTTCTAAAGTATTTTTTAAAAGAAGTGCTTTCAAAAACATGTTTTAATGAGTAATTTAAGAAAAACATAATCCCCAATAGCCATATATCTTTATCTTTCGAATTCTCCATTTTGAATCTTTCCTTTTTCGTTTCAACATGGCTGAAGATCTTAACCTACCTGACGGTGCAACGATACCAGGATGGTATAGGAGGTTATTAGAGGCTAGGGCCGCCGCAGGTCCAGCTAATGTTCCTCCACCACCAGTTGCACCCGTTCCTCCCCCTCCTCCTCGCGTAGATACTTTTGCAAAGACGTGCAAGGAATTTAAGGCTATGGGTGGAAAACCCTTTCAAGGGTCAAAAACGTTCGTGGAAGCTAGGGATTGGCTTAGGGAGGTGGAAGAATTGCTAGAAATCTTTGAAGTGGAAGAAGGAAGGAGAGTTAAATTAGCAGCTTGGTTGATGAAGGGAGAGGCCTCGTTCTGGTGGGAGGTCACTAATGGGGAGCGTCCTGTTGATTCTTGGGCGGATTTCATACGTAGGTTTGAGGCGAAGTTTCTCTCAAGGGCAGAAGAGAATCTATATATGGAAAAGTTCTTGACATTGAAGAAAGGAAGCTCATCAGTGAAAGAGAATGTCAACAAATTTAATCAGTTAGCAAGGTTTGGCTTGGACTTAGTGAACACGCCGGAGAAGAAGGCACTGAGGTTCGTTAATGGACTGAATGAACCGTTGCAAGGGTTGGCTATGACCCACATCCCTATGGGGGCCACCTTTGAGAAGCTTGTAAACATGGCACTCATGCACGAGGAGAAGAGCGCTAAAGTTGATAAGGCACCCGAGAAGAAAGGGGATCAGAAGAAACCACAACAACAAAACAAGAAGGGTGGTAAAGACAATAACGACAAGGGAAAGAAGAAATGCTTTAATTGTGGGACACCAGGCCATCTCAGCAAGGATTGCCGAAAGAAAAAGAAGACTGGCTGTTTCCACTGTGGCGAAGCGGGACATCTAGTGAAGGAATGCCCAAAGAAGGGGAAGAGGACAGAAGCTACCTCAGGAGGATAGGTGCAGGCTCTTATGGCACCAGGGCAGGCAAGGGAACAAGTTCAGGCTCTCGTGGTCCCACCGCTGCAAGAATGAGGTAGAACCATTTCTGTTGAAAGCTTAGTTTTTCTGTTTGATCATCATGTCCGTACCTTATTCGATTCGGGCGCATCACATTCGTTTATCTCTACGTCATTAGTTGAATCACTGCACTTAAACACCAGTTTAGTAGAGGATCCCTTAGTTGTTTCGAATCCAATTGGAGGCTCAGCTTATTTGTCTATGATGTGTTTGGATTTGAAAATTTCTATACTTAGCATTGAATTTAGATGTGATGCTTATGTGTTGGGCTTCACGGGCTATGGGCTAATTTTAGGAATGGATTGGTTATCCAGAAATAGGGTCGTTCTTGATTGTGAAAGGAGAGTAGTTAGGATCGTGACTCGCCTTGGTAACGCTCTCGAAATCTTTTGTAGTCCCATAAATTCCGTTATGCTAAGTTATTTAGAATCGCTTGATGCGTCTGAGGAAAATCTACAATCTGTTAGAGTGGTCCGAGAATATTCGGATGTGTTTGAGGAGGTGAAGGGTTTGCCTCCGAAGCGGGAGATAGATTTTCGAATATATCTTGTGGATAATGCAAAACCAGTATCTTTGCTAATGCGCCACATGGCTCCACGTGAAAGGAGGGAACTCGATAAGCAAGTGAAGGAGTTGCTTGAGAAGGGGTTCATAAGACGAAGTGTATCGGAGTGGGGTGCTCCAGTAGTATTTGCCACGAAGGCGGATGGGTCCCTTAGACTTTGTGTGGACTATAGAGAACTTAATAAGCTTACTAAGAAAAACAGACACCCACTGCCGAGGAATGATGATCTCTTCGATCGGTTAGTTGGCGCCTCAGTGTTTTCGCAGTTGGACTTAGCCACTGGTTTCCATCAGTTAAGAGTGGCTGAGGATAGCATAGACAAGACTGCCTTTAGGACTCCGGACGGTTTCTATGAATGGCTAGTGATGCCCTTCGGTTTGACAAACGCCCCCTCATAATTTGTTGATTTGATGAGTAGGGTGTTTAGGGCGTACCTTAACAAATTCGTGGTAGTCTTCATAGACGACATCTTGATCTTTTCTAAGGATGAAGAAGAGCATGCCCTACATCTTAGGGAAGTGTTGGAGACCCTACGAGCGCATAACCTTAAAGCAAAATTTTCTAAGTGTCACTTTTGGCGGAAAGAAGTGCGATTCTTAGGGCACGTGGTTTCCAAGGAAGGGATAGCTGTGGATCCCGCGAAGGTGGTGGCCATCCAAGATTGGAAGGTCCCTAAAAATGCTACCGAAGTGAGAAGTTTCTTAGGATTGGCTGGCTACTATAGGAAATTTATCAAAGACTTCGCAAAGATATCAGCTCCATTGACACGCTTGACGAAGAAGAACCTAGTTTTCACTTGGGACGTAGATTGTGATGATGCGTTCCAACGTTTGAAGAAAGCTTTGACCTCAGCCCCAGTCTTAGTGCTGCCAGACGGGAGTAAGCCATTTACCGTTTATACTGACGCTTGCGGGACAGGACTAGGCGCAGTCTTAATGCAAGAGGGTAGGGTAATAGCATATGGTGGAAGGCAGTTGAGAGCGCATGAGAAGAATAACCCTACACATGACCTAGAGTTGGCCGCTATTGTTTTTGCGCTTAAGTCTTGGCGTCATTATCTTCTTGGTGAGAAATTCGAATTATTCACTGACCACAAATCTTTAAAATACTTATTTTCTCAAAAGGACCTAAACTTAAGGCAGCAAAGGTGGATGGAGTACTTAGCGTCCTACGATTTCGAAATAACATATACCCCTGGTAAGGGTAACGTGGTGGCGGACGCCTTAAGTAGGAAAAGGTTATCCTTAAGTCCTTTGTTTGTTGAGCGGCGAAGTTTAGAGTTCATCTCTATTTTTGACTTTAAGCCTTCCGTTGATTTTGTACCCGGTTTGCTAGCATCCTTGGAGGTCAGACCTACGCTTTTGGGACGGATTGGCGAGGCACAGCGAGACGACCCGCAGTTGGATGAGTTAGTAGAAAAGCTCAAAGGAGGGGAGTCATCAAGTCATCTCCGTAGGTATAGCCTAGATGATAAGGGTTGGTTACGTAGGGACGGTAGACTTTGTGTACCAAAAGACGATGGCCTAAGGAAGACTATTCTTGATGATGCACATCGTTCGAAGATGACCATTCATCCCGGTGGGGACAAGATGTACAAAGATATGAAGCGAGTTTTCTTTTGGGCCGGTATGAAGAGGGACGTGGCCGAGTATGTCGCTAGATGCTTGGTGTGCCAACAAGTAAAAGCGGAGCAAAAGAAACCCGGTGGGCTGCTTCACCCATTGGAGGTTCCACTATGGAAGTGGGAAAGTGTCTCGATGGATTTTCTGGATGGATTACCGCGATCGAGGAAGGGTAATACGGGGATTTGGGTTATAGTAGATAGACTTACTAAGAGCGCCCATTTCATTCCCGTAAAGAGTAAGAGGACTGCTCCATGGTTAGCTTCTGTATACATCCGAGAAATAGTTTGTTTGCACGGTGTTCCTTCTAGCATAGTGAGCGACCGCGATCCTATTTTCACTTGCGAATTTTAGAGAAGCTTACAAGAGGCGGTAGGGACTCAGTTATGTTTGAGCACCGCATATCATCCTCAGACGGACGGCCAGACCGAGAGGGTGAATCGCATTTTAGAGGATCTTTTGAGGCTATGTATCCTAGACTTTGGGGGTACATGGGAAGAGCATCTTCCATTGGTGGAGTTCGCGTATAATAACAGCTTTCAGTCTAGCATTGGTATGGCACCATTCGAAGCTCTTTATGGACGACCATGTCGTTCACCTACATGTTGGTGGGAATCTACGGATAAGATCTTACTTGGGCCCGATATGATTAGGGAGACTTCGGAGAAGATCGACTTGATTCGAAGGAGGATGAAAGCAGCGCAAGATAGGCAGAAATCTTATGCGGACAAGAGGAGAATAGATCTCGAGTTTGAAGTTGGGGACATGGTCTTTATCAAAGTGTCTCCATTACGAAATGTTATTCGCTTTGGGTCCGTTGGGAAGTTAGCACCAAGGTTTGTATGGCCGTTTCCTATTATGGAGAAGATTGGACAGATGGCGTATAAAGTTGAGTTGCCCGAGAGACTTAGTGGTGTACACGACGTATTCCATGTGTCACATTTGAGGAAGTGCTTGCACGAGACCGAGGAAGTGGTAGAGCCGAGCTTGCTTAGAGAGGTGGAGGTCGAGAGGTCAGACTAGTCAAAGTACAATGGGGAGATGATGAAAGCAACGCTACTTGGGAGACGGAAGAGAAGATGCGTTCGCGATACCCTTTCCTTTTCGAGGGTATGTCCTTTAATTTCTCCTTTATCGCTTATCTTGTACTTATCTTACCTTTAGAGTATCCTCTCGTTAGGATAATCCTATGGTTGAAACATGTGTTTGAGACATGTTATGTATGATGGATGCAAAGTGGATGCAAGTGTTTGCTAGTGGTTGCTCGTGGACACATATACACACACTATTAGGCACAAGATCGGCTCAGTCACTTCATATTGCATATTGCATATATATGGTTGTATTTATTAAAATGGATGTATAATGGTTGTGCTATCATGTGGATACCGCATTTTGGTGAATGGTTGTGCACGCATGTAGAAATAATATGTATCGATAAGGAATTTTTGCATACATAATGGACGCATGGCACTATCATGGTTTGCATTAAGGAGGTCAACTGAATCAGTGGACCGCCTGATTTTGCATTGGATATGGACATATACACACACTGTGCATTTAAACATGAAAGCAATAGAAGTCTATAAGGACAATGAATGCTTGTGTTTGATGGTTGAGTAGATGGACGATTGGATGTTAGGATATACATTCTTCTTAACTTGAAGATTTCGGGGACGAAATCCTTTAAGGAGGGGAGAATGTAACACCTCGTAATTCTGATAATATTAATATTCACAAATTAAAGAATAACTAATCTCAGACGTGAGAATTGTGGGAAACGGGTTGCGCCATTGTGTTCGTCTCGGAATTCTGGTTGAAATAAAGTCCGAGTTTGTGTGAATTGGACTTCGTATGAAGAAGTTACAGCCATCGGAAGTTTCAGAAAATTCAAAACAGCTCGCAGGAAATTTAAATTCAAACAGAAAAGTGCAGAAGCGGGCTGGGCGGGAAAAATTCCCGCCCAAGCAGGTTGACTGGGGGGTCGACACTAGTGTCGACCTGTCCCCCCCCCCCCCCAGGTCGACTATGGTGTCGACCTGGGTCTGGCGGCTAGGGTTTTTGACTGAGCCTGTTTTTGACTGAGTGATGACCCATTAGGGTTTTGACCTAATCAGGTTGGCTGGGATTAGTCCTGAATTCATCTGACGGTCTAAATAAACTCTAAACTCTATAAATACCTAGGTAGTCTCTCACCCTAATTCATAAGAAAAATAGAATAGCTAACGTCATACCGCCGCCATGAAACTCAGTGGAGCCGCCACCAACTAGGAAGGAAGAAAAGCTAATCAATCCTAATTCTACTCAACTCTAAAGCAAAGCAAAACTCTCTTTTCTTCTCTAATTGTGAGTATGATAGTCTTAACAAGATTATTATTATTTTAATTTTGTTAAGTCATGAATGGATTATGAGTAGATGATGTGAATTGTCATATATGTTGTTGTAAACCTTATGCTATCATGTATGTTATAAATTCTATGCTATGTGGTGATGATATCCTATATGTTGTAAATCATGCTATGATGATGTAATGTATGTTGAAAGTTTCTATGCTAAGTTGTGATAAATCATACATGTTAAAAAGCCATGATGTTACTATCTATGCTAGTTAGTTCATATTAATTAAATCATCATGTTTGGGCTATGTTGATCTATATGACAAGTCACATATGCAAGTTAGATTGATTAGAAACGTTATGAACATATGCCATGACATCTATTATGACATCTAGAATTATGCTATGACATATGTGATATCCTATGCTAGTTCACACCATCATTATGTTGCCTAAAAACCCCATATGCAAGGTTATGTAAAGATTTGGGCTATGATCATATCATGTAAATTGTGACATTTAACAAGTTGACACCTTTTGATCCTTAACATGTGTAGTTTATGCAAGTTTCACCCCTATTATGATTAGATTTATTTTAATTGTCTATATGTTGTGATAATTTATCTTTGTGCTATGTGTTAGACTATTCAAGTCTAGCCTATATTATGCGTTGAATAAGCAAACGTATACACGTGGGGTAGGGGTAATATTAAGGATTTAATAATAAGAAGTTGGGTGCAATTGATATGATTTTGCATGCCATGAGTGGATGACCATAATTGAGTCAATTATGGACATCAATAAAAGTGGACTTAATTAATAATTTGGATAGGGAATTATTAAAACTAGGGTAAAAGATTATAAGTGATAATCAATGCTTAGGACACGAGGTTGGACTTGTTTGTGACGTAAACCTGCCCGGAACCGCCCGACAAATCCAGTGGTCACAAATGTCAGCCCCATGTGAGAGGTCCTAGGTCTAAACTAAAGCATAACAGTTGTAAAGACATGAGGTTAGACTCTTTTAGGGTGTAAGATTGCCCGGACCCGCCCGGCAAACCCAGCTGCCATAAATGCCAGTCTAATGTGAGAGGTCTTTATGAGGTTATGGCCTGAATGAATTAAGAAATACTTAACCAGATAAACATGTAAGGTGGGACATGGGGGTTAAGTAGGTGCCTTGGGTGGCATGGGGAATCTAGTGGGTGCCCTTAGTGGCATGTGAAATACGATTAGAAAGACTTAACCAAACACACATGTAAATGAACATGACTAAGAGGGTTAAGTGAGATATACCAGTGGACAAGCTTAGGTGGGTAGCTTGTGGGGGGGCCATTTCAACCAGTATCCCAAACGTATCTTTGTGGGCTTGACCCAAGTCGAGGACGGGACACGCATACTGGGTTTGACTATAAGAGGCCAAAACGGGGAGCGGTGGCAACGCAAGTCCAACGGGTTTCATATACGTGTGTGGGCCCGGGCTGGTAGGTAAGACGTTGTTGCATCGTGTAGGTATAAGCCGTGCATTCTCAAGTTGTATCGGGTTGCCACTTTAGGGGAGTGATACACCCCACTGTGGGGCCAGCACGGGTATCTACGAGTAGGGAGCCGATCGAAAGTTGGTAGTGGGGTACACTTAGTGGAGATAGGGGCAAACAGCACCTATGTAGTCAACTAGGGGTACGTAAGGCTATGTATATTGTTTCTGTGTGAAGCAAGTGGGATCAACCTTTAGGGTGACTGGTGCGGTGCAGTGTAGTAATGTGTGGTGCAGTGTAGTAATCATTCATTAGTAATTAGGTGGGCCTTTACCATTATCTTTAACGTTATCTTAAACGTTATCTTTATCTGCTCTTCCATACCTAATAGTTCATAGACATTTACTTGCCTTCCAGCATATGCCTTAGTCTAGTTATTTTGATAATAGTATTGTTGGAATTATCATACTCGCCAGACTTTATGTCTGACCCCCACCATTTCTATCCTTTTTCCCCCTCCAGGTCCTCAGGTTGGGCCCAGCTCTAGTGGAGTGTAATTAGATTGCTCATTCTCTCTTGGAAAGCTTGGACCGTTGAAGTAAAGTCTAGCTTGTTATCTTTTGTTTAATGGCTATTTATGTAATGGGATTATGTATTTTGTTTTGATGAAGATGGATATTGTACTTGACTCTGATTAACGGTTTTGTGATGTAATAAACATGTTTAATTTCCGCTGCAATAAAATGAAGTTTTAGATTTCCAAGTACTACTTATTATCTGTCTTGTTGTAATTTTTCTGTTCTATATTCACTTATAACCTCCATGGAAGTTAATGCATTCCCTTTGTGAGTGACATTAATGGACGTGGGGTGTTCAATAAATTAAAGAATACTTAATTAAATATTTAGAATTTAGTAAAATGGACTATGCCATTGCGTCCATCTTAAAATTCTGTCAAAATAGACACTTGGTTTGCGTAAAACGGACACCGTATGAAGAAGATATTAAGGATTGAAGTTTATACACATATAAGCCAGTTATGTATATGTATATATAAAATAAGGTCAGAATTCAAAAATCAGTTCAAATTCGAAGGCGGGAGATCTGGGAGGGAATCAGACCCATTGGGGTCGACACACCCTAGGGGTGTCGACCCATGGGTCAACACCATAAGGGGCACCTATGTCGACCCCCAACAGATCCGACCCAGGATCATTTTTGTGTACGTGGACTTATTTTCTGACCAGATTCACGATCCCTAGGCTATAAATAAGACCCTATTCTCAGTGTTTTATTCATTCTAAAACAATGGAGAACTGGATGTCGCCTCTGCACAGATTAAATCAAGTCTTTTTCTTCAGCAATCAAGTCATTCAAGTTTAGAGATCTATGATTCGATATCTGCAATCTTTCTTCTATTTACCTAGATCCAATCACAGCGAGTCTATGTTAATTTTAGATCTGAATACTTAAAAGTTAATCTTGACATGACTATAACTTGCATCTAAGCCTGTGACTATTTGAATCATCTTAGATCTGCTATAACCTGTGTGTTTAAGTTATTCTGACATGACAATGAACTAGATATAAGCCTATACCTATTTATCATGTCAGATCTACCATTGTTTGCAGATCTAATTCACCGTTTAGATCACATCATGCCTGTTCCTATTATGTTTGTGGATAAATCAGATCTGTTATTAGTTGGTTATTGTTTAGATCGTACCATGCCTGTTTACGAGGTCCCTGTTATGTTAGAATCAGTTCTATTGTCACATGTTCATCAGATATGTTCCTATATGCCTATCTTGTCATTATGCCACTGTATGTTTATGCATATTTTTGGCATTATATATCAATCTTGTTAGTATGATCATTTATGTCCTGTTCCCTTTATCTTTTTCCCTTTTATTTTTATAGCCAGGCTACCTTCAAGCCTAGGCATGCCGCTGAAATATGCGAACGCGTTAAATTGGAAACGAAGGGGGAAACGGTAAAATTAAGGCATAACTTGTAATTGGAAATTTGGGAATAATTTGAATCAAATATATGAATATGAATTTGGGGAATAAATTAAATTGTGATTAAAGACCTTAATTTAGGGCATATGGTTTATTATGGAAAATGACTTGAGAAAGGGGCATGAAAACCTATAACGACATAGGAATAATTGGTTAATAATTGAAATGCCTAGAATTATAGTAACTAGAAACTGTAACCGTGCTTAGACACGAGGTTATATTACACTTACGGTGGAAGTCTGCCTGGAACTGCCCGACATATCCAGCAACCACAAGTGGTGAATCTAATGTGAGGGGTCTAAGTGGATAACCATGAGACGTGCTAAGACACGAGGTTAAGCACGACTTGTGGAAGAAGTCTTCCCGGACCCAACTGGCATATACAACATCCAGAAGTTGTAGGCTTAATGTAGGACATGTAGTACATTGTAACCGTAAATGAATATGGTAATAAACTTGGATACTTAACCTAGTTGAATCCTTAGGGATTGGATGAATATGTTAACTTTAATAGGGGTAAAGTAAAATTGTATTAAACAGTGGGAGGGTTAAGTATAGCTTGGGTTGGTGGGTAATATTTATATATAGGCCCACAAACTTAACCTGTGGGGTTATGTTATCTTTTACTTCGGTATGGCGTAACCTGTGGAAAAACTAGTGGGGATGCAAGCGTAGGGGGAAGCTTGTATCATCTTATGTGTGAGACCCGTTTCAGCCAATAACCCATATATAGGTATCAAACGAGTACTCCAAACTAGGTCGGAGTCGGGGCACGCTTACTGGACTAATTTTAAGAGATCTAAAAGAGGGGACGATGTCCGACGGCGCGTTCCATTGGGCTCATGTGCATGCATGGGTCCGCCTGCCTAGGAAAATAAGACATTGTAGCATCTGTAAATATGGTTATGCACATCCTGGAAAGAAGGGTTGCCACTTTAGGAAGTGATACATCCTAATGTGGGGCCAGCATAGGGTATCTATGAAGTAGGGAGTCGATCGATTGGGGTAGTAATTAGGGTACATCTAGACTCCGGTGAGCTCGTTACTATCCTTAGGGTTAACTCTGATATGTTGGGATGCCTGTTGATTGTATGGGGTTAAATCTCTCATTAGAACTACGCCTAAGCCTACCATCTTATAGTTGTTGCGATCATCTCACTCTGGTCATACTAGTATCAGTGTAGAGAAAAAGGAAAGTGTTAAATAAGCGCTATTTATTCTATCCAGTTGTCCTGTTTACCTTGTCATACTTGCCTTATATGCTATTACCTCTCTCTTATCCACTTTATATGCTTTTCATGACACTTTTACTTATTTATATGTTAAAAGTAATTGGACTCGCCAGACTTTATGTCTGACCTATTTTGTTTCCTATTCTTTCTCTTCCGTTCCCCCCAGGTTCTCAGGGAGGGAATACTCAAGCTTGATCAGGAATCTACTTTCATCTTGCTTGGAGTTGTTTTAGATGTATGGCTTGGTTTCATATCTCTCTACTATGGCTATGTTTTGGGGAATATACTTCTTTTATTATTGCACTCTGATGTTTTAAGTACAAGATAGAAGCTTTAACGATGTACTGGGTTTTATGTATTTCAGACATATGATGTAACCATGCTTTAAACCATGATGTTTTCTACTTAATTAATGTTTTAAATTCCACTGCTATTTTATATTTGTCGTGTAATGTTTCTGTTTCTGTTTCTGTTTCTGTTTACCAATAATGCTTCACGAAGCTTAATGCATTCTCTTAATGAGTGACATTAACGGACGTGGGGTGTCACAATGAGTGAGCGTATATGTATTTGTATTTTTAAAATATAAATATACTATATATATAATACCTATATCCATGGAGGAATCCACTAATTAAGTGAACGACGCATGTAGGAAGTTGGATGTAAATTTTGTACATTTAGGAAATGGTTATGGAACTTTGAGGATTATAGACCCATGAGCGGCCAGGGTGGAAAGTGTACATAATGTTTGAAAAAAGAGAAAATATTCCATATGTTAATATTTGAATTTTTTGGTATTTTAGATTAGTGGACTGGGTAGTAGGGCCCTGCAAATTTAGAAAAATTAAGAAATTGAAAAATGGATTAGGAATTTATATATATACATACACACACACACATTTGACGCAAAAGTGACGCTAGTACTATTCCTTAATTCGTACATAGTTTGGTAGGAATTTATGTAAAGGAGAAATTTAGGACAAAAAATGTAATTTCACGCAAAGAATTTGAAAATTGCAAAAGTTAGAAACCACTTTGTATTTAGCCACAAAGCTAGAACTTTTAAATAGAACTTAAAAAAATGTAAATGTAGAAAAAGATTTTATGAAAAAGTATTCAAGTTTCAAAATTTTAAAAGTTTACAATTATAGAAATTTATTGATTTGTAATGTTAAAAGTTGTATTAAGAATATATTTTAGGTAACTGTGCAAACTAGTTTTCAATAGTATTATATCCGTAAGCAATTTGTGAGGTTAAGCGATGTAAGTGGTTAAGAGAAAGCGCGAATAAATGAATTGGCCATGTTGTGTGCATAGGTGACCTTGGGTGAAATAAAATATAAAAGCTTTTCAAGGATGGACTGTGGCACATTTTAATTGTTGGAATAATAAGAATTATAAGATAAGTTTTTATGAATAAATAAATTTGTAAATAAACATGTTTTGCTAAAGTGGCAAGGAAATGTGTAGCAAAAGAGTTGTAAAAAATATAAGTAAGGCAGCATATTTTGTGCTACCTATTTCAACAAAGAAATGAAAAAAATAGAGTCTTGAAGCTTCCATGTTACGTTACGCAGAACAAAATTGTCCTATTTAGAAAAGGTTCATAGAAAATTAATCTTATTCAATTAAAAATAATTTAGTGAGAAATGATTCCAGTAGTGTGCATAGATAGTTAGTAAAGGTTTGAAGAAATTATAAAAAAGAAGTTTCAAGTGGTTATTGTTTAAAGAAGTAAAAAGTAAGTTTTAAAACTTGCATGATTTAAAAGAAGTGGATAAAGAGGAAATGAATAGGGAAAAAGCTAGTTGAGATTTTTATAAACAAATTTATGATATGATTGGCAATTAATAGAAATCCTTTTTAGCACTCTTTGAGGAAATAATGAAGTTTTCTTTTAGTATAGATTTGCATTTCTACGTAGTACTCCATCTTAGAAAAATTGAATGGTTTAGTGGAATATTTTCTTCCTAGTTAAGAACAAAAACATTGGATATTGTGAATTAAATGAAATGAAGGTAAAAGATGAACAACTAAAAGAAAACAAACAAAGACGACTACCGCAAAAAATAGAGAACAATAAAAGAAAATGAATTCTTCAAAGTAAGTTTGGAAAAGAAATTTCTCTTACGTAAACTATACTTGGAACAGAAAATAAGAATTTTTGTAAATTAGCAATTAAGGTTTCCATGTATGAGGAAAAAGGTGTATAAAAGTGGATAGAAAATATGAAAATTACCATTTTCTACCTCTTTCTAACACAAAAAATCAAATTCAGAAAATTAGATGAAAAAGTGTTTTTGATTTTCAAAATATTGCATTCATATATAATTACCAGTATATTTAGGAAGTCAGTAGTATCCAAAATTGATTAGTAAGTAAAAATAGGATATATTTCCATCATTTGGTTTTTTAACATAATTGCAAGTTTAAAATAGGTGAAGATGTGCAACAATGCAAAATAAGGTTTTTCTCATATTGTGCTCTATCCAATAGCCTAAAATAATTGAAAAAGAAATTTCTTGCAATTATAGGTTTCCACAGCTGCGATTACCATAAGCTATGAAAATAGATTTTTGTATAGTTTCTAATAACCAATCAATTAGGAATAAATCTAACTTCCTAAAGAATAATTTGTTATTAACGTTGTTATAATAAATGGAACTGAAGAAAATAAACTTTTAACACTAACTACCTAAAGGATATTTTATAATATGTAATGAACTTACTATAATAAATTACATAACAGTGGTATGTAATATAATATGTTGACTTTTCATAGAGAAAGGTAAGATTATAACATACAGGATATAATTAAAAGACAAGATGGAAAATAAGAAGCTTATTATGAACGGACCTAAATTTCGAAAAAGAAAGTTTAATAAGCAAATCTCACAATTATAGTTGCGATAATATTAAAACATGAGGTTATAATTAAATGAAAAAGATTAGAATTGGCTTATTATAAAGAAACTCTTAATTGAGGAATTAAGTTTTATTGAATATAATAAAAGAGGCCCATTCCAGCCGTTGGAACTTATTAGGTAAAATAAGCGACCAGTTAAGGATGATAAACTAATGTAACGACCCAGATCTTCAGCCGTTAATTCTGAATATTTAAATTTATTTAAATATTATATTTGAGTTTTAAAAGGATTTTTATAAGGATTTTTATTTATTTAAAACAATGTTTGAACGTATAATTTATATTATAATTTAAAACGAGCTCGTAATATCGCCATAGTTCGTAATATTATGTTTTGAACTTCAATTGAATATATAGGATCCAAAATAAGCGGATTTCTTTGAAACAAGAAACATTCAGATCTATTTGATTATGTTTTTCTAGTGAAGGAGAAAAATCAAAATTTCATACTATTGATTTTGCTTTATATCCAAATCAAATTTTCAAATAGTCGCTATGGAATTCATTATTAAAAATATAATGATTTATTTTCTAAAATAAAAGGGATTTTTAATATATTGAATCGATTTGGTTTGAAACTCAACCAGAAGTATTTTATGTTGATACTATATAAAATTCTGCCCGAGTATGACTGATTACAATATTTTATTATTGTTATAGTGAGGTATTTTAAAATTGATTTATTTTAGTTTAAATTGGACCCTTAAAAAGGGCTATTATTCAAACGACCTATGTTTTCGACTAAAGCAGGTCCATCGTGTCTGGAATATTTTATTATTGTAAGATTTCAAGTTTCGAGCCAACTGGAATTGTTATGTGAGCATGCAAAAATTAAATGTTAATCAATCAACGATTTTGATATTTAAAATTTGGTTATTTTTCCAAACTGACTCGGATTTTGATGAAACAAGTTTCGTTAGGTCCTTAATATAAAACTATATCTAGAGATCCATTCTTATCATGAACGGATATCGTATGTAATCATATGAAATAATAAATGGTAAATAAAATAGCGATTGGCATAAACTGAATATATTGAACAAAATAATCAAATAATCAAATATATTATTTTCACCTATATTAGCAAATCATTTCCCCCTTCTAATCCCTATTTCCAATTTTCGATTATTATTTCTATGCTCAAAAGAAAATAGTTGGCCTTCTTCTTGGATTTGAAGGCTACAATAAAGAGATTCCCTCAATCAAAGAACTTCACTCGCCAATTCTTCTTCACCTAGAAAAAAACGTGTCTCATTTTGTCTTCATTCTTTGATTAATTCGAATGGCACATTGCAGCCGTTCTTCTCCATCTTCTTTCAATAAAACTCGGTTCTTCAAAAATCAACCCAAAACAAATGAAATTCCTTAAATTTCAAAATATGTTTATGTGAAATCCTGAGTTGCTGAGCTTCATTTTGATATGATAAATACTGGGTGTGATGGAGTTTAGTTTTTACTGAGCTCGATTATGGCAGCCTAGGTTTGTCTTGGTAGGATTTTTGAGGCCTTCGACTGGATGTTCGAGCATACAAATAGGAGGATTGTGAGAAGGGGATCGGATGTTGTATGAATGGGGTGGTGCGATGTCGATTAAGGGGAGTGACGCAGCTACATTGACCGGAATTTTGCCAGGTCATGTTTTCCAGGTTGGCGTGGAAGTTTGTCTCGGGTGAGTGTGACTGGGTGCAAGTCGAGACGTTGGTTTAGGTGAGGTGGTCAGTGGGGTCTTCACCGGTGATGTGTGGGTGTTAAATCGGTGGAGGAATGAGCGAGTTGTGGAGGAGAGATGTGTTGTGAGTCATGTTCATCGGCTATAGGGAATGAAAATTGATTTGTCTGGAAGAAGAAGATGCATTGGCCTGTCTCGTGTGTACTTCTGGATGCTACTTTACCACAGAATAATGAGAAACCCAACTACAAACCATTGGTTGCCAACTTAACTTTTAGATTGAATGGATTGACCTTACTTTAAATGGTAAAACCTATTCAAGTCCCCTTTTTCCTCTTGACAGCATGTACCGTGCATTCGACCCTGAGATGCGTTAGGGAATAAGATGGGGTTAAGAATTATTAATGGTAATTAATGTAGTAATTAATAATTGATATTTAAATTAATTTGAATTAATATTATAACATGCACAATTTATTCGTACAATATCAGAATCGAACCAAACAATTGCCGGAATCGCAGCGATGAAATCTACGTTGTAGAACCAATGTGTCCAAGAACAGAGCTATTGGAAGTTTGTGATAAAATCAAATGCCTGTTTGATTTAAAAACGAAACAAAAAGCAGAATCGTAAAATGAGATACAAGGTGAGTAAACTCACTAACTCTGGTGCCTTTATATTTTTATATAAACGAGTTTTAAATTTATTTATAGTAATTTTATACTGTGTGATGGTTGTTTGGATGAATTGTTGATCAAATTGGTTGAAATAGTTGATATAGTTATATCGTTGATTGATTATGATTTTATTTCACTATGATATTTCATTTTGACGTGAAATTAATATTATTGATGTTATTATGTTGATTAACATCTGTGGATGTAGGGAAACAGGTTGAAGGGATCCAACTGGATTCCTCAACATTTATATTTTTGTTTGTCATTTATTATGATATATGTTCTGGTGAATATACTGTTATTGATTATGTTGTATTAAATTACATTGGCCGTATAATTTTTATATTTATATATTATAAAATATTTTCAAATATGGAAAAGAAATTTGGGATTTAAAAGGGAAATCGAATTTTTATTTTTATTTTTATTTTTATTTTCCAAAATAGGAATTTATTTTGAGTGGACTTGAAAATAAGGACCTATTTTGTTGATTAAACAAGAAGATGATTATAAATGAGATTTATTAATTTAAATATTTATCATTATATAAATTGAAATATAAATTCAAATCTGAATTTATATAGAAAAGTGGTAACCGGATTTGAAACAGATACTTGTAAATGGACTTGAAGTTAGTTGTTATAAAGAAAATTATTAACGAGATTTTAAATGTTTGAAACAAAAAGAGATATTTTTATGAATAATTGTTAGAAAAATTTGAGATTTGGAACTATGATTTTAAATGGGAGATTGAATAAAACAAAATAGTGAATTCTATTTCAGAAAGGGGGTTAGCTATGGATTCAAAAGTACAAATGGATTAGTGATAACTCAAGAGAAAAATTATAGAATATCTTTTATATAAGAAAATAATATTATCACTGGTAAGCCTATTTGTTATAAAAAGATTTGGAAATTCACTCGAGATTTGGAAATCGAAATTTAATTAACAAATGGAATTTTATAAGAAAAATCTTATAAATCAGAATATAAAGAATAGAGACTTCGGAATGGATGAAGTAAACATGATGTAAAATTTATGAAGTGAATCGATAAACAGGATTTGAACATATAATGATATTTACAAATAAAATTAAGTTGATTGATAAAATGAGTCCAGATTTCTATTTGAAAGTGAATAACGGTTTGAAAGCAAATGTTTGGAAAATGAGTGTAGTTATAGTGGAATTTGTATTAACTTGAAATAGCAAATTTATTTTGAAGTTTGAAATATAAATCGAACACAGATTATTTGGAAAAGATTTATTTATTGAAACTCAGCTATATCCAATTCAGAGAAAAGTATTATTTACTTTCCGTTCTAATTAAGATTTGATTATTTAATTATTAGTTTATTTATTCATTCATTAAAATTAATGAATACAAGTTATATTTTACAATTAAATATTTCGAAAGCAAGGATTATAACGTTATCGTTAAAATCTATGTTTCTGAAAAAGAGTGGATTCTTAAATTGAATTCGAGAGTTGCATAAGCAATGACTGTTAAAGATTTAAAGTGGTGAACTTGATTATTTCGAAGTTGAGAATGATGTTTAGTTAAGGTCTGAGAGGTAATTATACCCCAACTTGATTGATTTCATGATTGACTGAGAAATGGTCAAGGTTTGGTAGCTAAGACTGGATAACGAAAGATTAATGGGTTGAGCTGTAATAACGATGTTTTATATAACATTAGTTTAATACAATAAAAAGGATTTTGGATTGTTTTCCAAATAAAAGCAGAGATATTTTCTAAGCATAGAAAATGAAATTAATTGGTTAACGATAAGTTAAGAAATGAAATATGGAAATGTTTTTCCGATATTAATAACGTATATTTTCTGAATATAGAAAATAAGGATTCGTGAATATATAGAAGTGTTTTCTAACCGGAATAAGAGATATTTTCTTGAATAAAGAAATTATGATATTGGAAATGTTTTTTTCAAGAATCTAGAGAGACAAAAGATATGGAAGATGGGGAAGTGAGAATTTGGAAATGATAATATAGTAAGGAATTAATTTAAAAGGGGCCAGTGTTGTTTGATAGTTGATCGATAAAATTCCATTTGGAAATAGGATAATTGGTTGTTTGGATGTTTTATTTGGTAGTTAAATCACCAATTATCAAAGTTTTAAATTATTTTATACTTCGGTTGTCAATATGGAGAGACGGGGATCAGGCTTATTATCTGAAAACCACTCCGTATGGACAGAAGCTTTACGTATCAACTTATGCTGAAGATAATTGAAGACGGATAAAATGCAAGGGTTATTCTGTTAATACTAGGTAGAAATTTCCCAAGATGGATTAATAGTTCGATGCCTTTGGTTTGTCAAGTCCTAGGACAACGTATATGGACGAATGTCTAACAGAGTATTTCTAGATGGTCATACACATTGATTTCTTAAACCAAGCATGGTGGTAAGGAATTTATTTTCTTAGCTTAACGCCCAGAGTGTATTTGTGGATGTCAACTAGTGATTTGACGGATCTGACGATGTGGAATTCAGAGCAAATGCTGGCCAGATGTTCTGAAAGATAATCGTGACCTCAAGCCTCACCAACCAGGAAATAGCAGAAATCGGGCAGGCAACATGGCCAAGTGGGTCATTCCCATTATGGGTATTATCACCTGGTCTAGAGAAATTCCATTTTCTTCTTATTCTATTTGTTGTTGTATGCTTTCGGTATTGGTTGCTGATCACAACCATTGGTGATAATATGCTCGGTACACTCAAGTTAAATGAGTGGTTAGCCATATGTGGCCAGGTTACAGGATGTTCTTGTTGAACTCCAGTGTTTCCCTTATAAAACACACTGGTTGGAAGGTGGTTCCATACCTTGTCATAGTCGGAATCCAATCTCCAACAAGCACTCTACGGTTTTGATTTTATATCGTATATGGAGCATGAGATGTAAGCGTTCTGCTAGATTGCTATTATTTGATTTAAACACTATTATAAATCACTAGATTTGATATCAAAAATATTTTTGGGTTATTGTAAGGTAAAAACTAACCATGTTTATGTGTGGATCGGTCTTACGATTATCATTTCTTTTGAAAGTATTTTTTAAAGTCAAACAAACGGCTGGAGTTTACTCACACCAATCCCTTGACTGGCCCAGAGTTTATTTTTTTTTGTTTTACCCTAAACTCTTGGGTGCCCAAATTTGTACGGGCAGTCAAGTAGTTGGGTTTTTTCTGATTCACTTGGAGGAGCTTGGAGCACGAGGCTACAACATTAGATTAACTGCTATTATTTTCCGCTATGATATGTTATGCTGTACTCTGATGATGGTATGTATATACAGAAATGATTTGAATTTCAAATTTATGTTATATAATATATTTTATTCGTTCTGCTAGAGATTTGTATTCTTCGTTTTCTTCTATTCTAACGTTTCTTTCTGTCTACTTCTCACCCTCTAACTTCTCTGTATTAATGTTTTGTATTTCTGTGCAATTTGGGTTGGAATTGTGGTATAATTAGTCAACTCAAAGGGTACGGAAATTCGGGCCAATGCATTTGGTATCAGAGATGAAGGTTGAGTAGTATCCTTGACACTACAACAGATTTTGCTTTCAACAGCACGTGAAAAACGCTATAATAACTTTACATAGCATTAGTGACGACGCTATATATCAACATGTTATAATAGATATGATATGTCTTATTGCTCGAAAATAAACGCTATTATATCAAATATTTTATAGCACATATTCACCCATATGAAAAGTTTTTCATAGCGTTTTACCCTTGCCATTCTATTAGCCTTCCTAAAATTTCATTTTATTTTCTATAGCGTTAATAATGTTTTTATAGTAAATATTCAATGATATAAAAAAGTTTTTCATAACGGTTTGATTTTTCATTAGTCTTTTTTATGCTATTATATTCTTTTTTATAGCATTTCTTCCTTTGACATGATTTCTTGTAGCAGTTCGTCTTTACTTCCATAAGGCTCATTTTCCGCTGTTAACGCGTTTGGCACATGGCACCTTTTCTGCAATGATGTATTTCTATATTATGACTTTCTCTTGCTTAAATTGTGCACATTAAAGACAATTAAACAGTGAGTTAAACAAACTATGTATTCAATGATAAATATATCTAAATACCACAAGAACATTTAATTTCATAGAATAAAAATGATTTTACAATAGTTGATACAATTAAATAAGTCCAAATGTAGTTAATGGCTAAATAAATTTAGGCATAGTTCCAAAACAATAATGCGTTAATAATCCCTCAGCATTTCAGCCTGTAAGCTTGTGCACGTTATATGTTCCAAAACCTGCAATTCACAATAATACAAGTTACCAAACTGCAAGCTCTTTGACGTGCCATTAAAAGGTGTATTGGCTACGAAATTTCAAGCTTTGATGCATTTAGATTTTAGGGATCAATTCGTCAGCAATTAAATAGAAAAATAACAACATAGAAAATGCACAATGGCAGCCAATTATTTTTCGTAATTGACCATGTTAAAATAATATGTAATAGAGAATAGCTACAGATATAATTTTTTGGTGTAAATATTTTTGTATGTCCAAGACAATTTTGTGAAAATGAAATGATCCCCGCTTATCCAAATACCAATCCCTAGCTTTGAAATAATTTTAACAATGCTCCAAAAGTAAATATGATACTCATCTAAACAAAATGAGTAATTAATACTTTGTAATAATTACATAACTAAAAAATGAAGAGCCTAAATGGTATTGCGGGCAGACTGAAGTGCGTAGAAAGCTGTCTGCAAACACAGTCAAGCAGTAAATCCAAACTGATGTGTATAAATAGAATTAAAGGTTCGGTTGTATTAGTTTTGCATAAATGGAAGATGAACCTAATTCTCAGACAAAACCCTGCAAAGTGAACATCTAATACCACCGAACCTTGTAACTTAATTTTGATATTATTATCCTAAAAGAAAATTATATAACAATTTTTCCATTCCATAAAACACCCTTACCTTAGTTCTATTCAGATTAGTTAAGTTCAATTCATAATCAGGCAACAAGTCAATTTACGACAAGATTTGCAGAACGTCCCTGAGAAATGAACCTGCAAATAAGATCATTAAAAAATAAATTCATATGCCAAAGGACCATTTGAACTTAATATCCAGTATGCAAACGTTGCTTTATTAGAACTAAATGGGACCAATGCATTTCAAAATACCCACAACACAAAAACACCAACAACAGAACCATACACTAAAAACTGTTAACATAACAATACGAACTGAAAACTACAATCAGATCCCATGCATCAACCAATTGCAAGACAAGCCACAATTACCACTCTTCATCAAAGACCAAAAAAAACTTTTCTGCATCAACCAATATCACCCTCCCACTACGTAATTACAACCAAAATCCAGCAAAAACATAGCAATAGCTTCATTTCAGTACATTAATCGCCTCTCCAATCACCATTCAATCGAAAGCTGGGACTGGTCTTCCAAATCACACACTGCCACAATCAGTTCCCCTTCAAAACATCACCCACTCCCCTACAACACACAACCAGTCAATTCGCAGCACTAACCCAACCAGCCACTCACAAACAGCAATGTCTGTCCATTACTGCTTCGTCACTCAACTTCCACCAGAATCCTCACTATTTTTGCAATATACAAACCAAAACAAACTTTGTCACCATCACCACCACCATGCATTTCCTCTGTCCAATAAATGATTCACATCACACCTTTCTGATCACCGACTAGCAATTCAGTTCGTTAACAAAAAAGCCTCCAATATCACAATACAATCACCAATTGCCGTGTCCCCCTAACCTTTAATATAATTCCTTTTCATAACTCCTATTCAACCCAACCACAACAGCAGTCAAAATCCCCATTCCGCCGTTACCACCTCAGTTTTCAACTATTAAAAACAAAACTCATCCATTATCCATCAAATTCCTCATCTAAATCTCTCTCTCTCTCACTCACATGTTATTTGAATATAAGCAGAAGGCAGTAATTTAGATGCAACTGGGGTGCTCTCAGACGGGATATTGGTGTTTGAATTATTTTTAACATTTAACTGAAATGTTATGATACTTTAGAATAAATATTCACAGAAGTTAAATAACAGATAAACCAATCATTGATAAGAACAGTGTATAGTTCATTACATACCATACTGGTGTTTGGACATTTAATTTTCCTTCTGTTTTTAGGGTAGACTTTCTATAAATTTGTTTGGTAGAAATTGGGTGGATATTGCTTTTTGTCAGGTGTTGGTGACGTTATATGTACTCTATGTTGCTATGTTCAAAATTGAGGAATAATATTTAATATTTAAGACGTCACTTCAAATAAAAAGATTAATAAGCCAAATCATTCAAGTAAGTAATTTATTTATTGTTTACAAAAGGTATGTGTAAAACTACATCATAATAATGGAAAAATATAGTCAGTTCTTCTACTGGATAATACAACATTGTCAATGTACATGTAGAACTGAAAGTGGATTAGCCAACTTCTGTAAATAAAATTTACAATGTCTTATGAACACATGGTTTGCCTCGCTTTTTGAAGTTATTTCTATCTCAACTTATTTCCTTGCCCACGTGATATACAAAATAATGTTTCAATAATGTTAACCATGTAAAAATGATTAAACTAAACGCATACTATCACAAATAAAATCATTATTTGTAGTGGAACCCAAGAGGGGCAGGTTAGAAAAATCAAACTCTTATGTGTTTAGCACATAGAGATGTGCAGTATTGCAATATGATACCTGTAAGAAAACATGAAGACTGTAAAGACTCATATAAAAAATAGTTAAAGTCAATTTGCCTGGTATTAATTTGTATGTAGTCTAAAATCAAGGGGTCCTAGAATGATAAATGGCTAACCCAAGTATACATGGCTCAATGCTTGGGTTCCCCATGCTACATTTTCCTTCTTCCCAAGGTGAACAACCACCAGGAGCATGAATGCCTCTGTAATCCTGAATAACTATCTTGAAAAAATTAACATATTGGTATAATGATATAGGCTATTGATGAATCTGCTACTTAATTAGAACATAACAGTAGTTATGTTTTGGCGTTTTATTAAACAAATTAGCACGGACCCCAAATCCAACTATCAAACTGCAACTTAATCCTAGAAAGCAAAGATGCAAGAATCAAGTAGGAAAAAATTATTACCCAATTACAAAATTGTTGGATGCTACACATACAACAAAAACTGGGGTGAATGTTGCAAAGTTCAAATGTACCTACCATAACACAAATAGGAAGAGAGGACCATCAATGACCAATATCAAAATACTTGAAATAAGTCACTCATCATTTTTATGGTATGTTTAGCACTAATGCACAATTTTCAAAGGAGCATTTGTGGACAACAAATCTTCACCATCAATTAAGTCACAATCATCAATGTGCATGAATCTTACATAAACAACATAGCATCAAGTACCAAATAAGAACCCTACATTAACAACCATAATTAACAGACATGCACACACCAAATCATTAAATTAGCTATAATTCACAATTAATTGTGGATAATTCAAGAAAACCAAACCTCGAAGCGTTGGTTCATAATGTGAACCCTAGATCAGCAAAAGGCGAGTTCACTTTTGGTGGCCTTCCCCTGCCTCTCTTAACAGTTGTCTCTGGTGCAGGACCCGTGTCCTCCTCTCCATTGACTTTAAGCCTTCTTCGATGGTCGGCCACGTCCCTTTGATTCTATTGTGGGAGTTCGAAATGAACTTGAGTGTAAAAGTATGAAAATGTTTTAGAATTTCCATTTTAATACGGTTTGATCACGGGGTGAAACTGAATAATTTCATTTTATCTGAAAATCCCAAAATGCATTAAGAAGGGTAAAAGTCCAATCTTTTATGAGTATCTAATTCAAAGAAAATAAATAGTAGAAAATTAACATATTAAACAAACTTACTTCAATATAAGGAGGAAGAGCGGAGGCCTTGATAGCTTCAACTTATGCCATAACAGAGAATGGAATAAAGAAATTTGTTATGTGGTTCAGGATATAGAAGCTAGGGTTTGACAAGGGGAAACAACAATAGTTTACAATTTTTTATATGGATAAGATTAGTTTACAAATTTAAATCGGGAAGTTTGATGAATTTCATGTAATAGTCCTTAAATCCCACCATATGGCTAAACAACAAAAACTTACAACATTATCAACCTAAATTCTCTAACTTCAACAAAATAATTGTTGTAAGTAGACCATTAGCATTGTATTAAATAAAACTATTAAATCATGATAAATGTAGAGACAGAAATAAGCCGCGAATACCATAAAACAACTTAAAGCGATGTTACGAAAAGAGAGTAAGAGCAAAAACCAATTAAAATAATTGTGAAATAAACAGTGCATGGTTAGTATATAACCGTGGAAAGTGATTTGAGAATTTTGAACCTCAAGCTTCAAGTTACTTATCCTACAATTTAGTAGTTTCCTTGTTGAATATAAAATTACCTGAAATATTATCCTGATATGATAAACTTATATACTACCTTAATGTGAGATCACTTTCTGAATTCTTCAATATGAGAATGTCACTATTTTGAAAATACAAATTAGAAAATAAAATAGTAAGATCTACAATTTCATGTTATCTCCTAAGTGAGCCTTTACTGTAGAAACCGTGTTTTTATTCACATTTGTAATGTTCAAATTATAATTTGTACTGACCATGACATAAACTATATACATCTACTTTGTGATTTATGTAAGTCAGCTTAATAAGAAGCTGTCAAATGTTTGAAGATCAAACTTAACAAATGGAATAAACCCGAATCCACATATCATACACCAATAAAAATGAAATGATAGAATAAAATTGTAGGTTAGAAGAAAATGGGGACTGCTACTTAAATAAAATGAAAAATCTTTATATATCTATCACTGAAATGTTAAAATTATTCCTGGATTGTAAACCCAAATTATTGTGAATAGAAAATGAGAGGAAATGTACATATATCAAATTTGAAATAAATGATTTGTATTAACAGAGTGATTGATGAATTTAATCAATCATAATGTTGTGCTAAAATTTCCGCTAATCGAACATCAACAACTCGAACTTGCAGCAACAATTGTTCATCTAAATAGTGCACCTCAAACCACATAGCATTCAATTCCTTTATTACATTAATAAAAATGAAATGATTGATTAAAGTCTATGATTAGCTGAAAAATGTAAAATATCAAATTTAAAATAAATGTATTGTGTTCACATAGTGGTCGATGGATTTAATCCAACACCCACAACTCGAAACTATAGCAATAATTGTTCATTTGAGTAGTGCATGGCTTTTGTTATGTACACAATAATATACTAAAATATTTGACCGCTTTAAAATTTTGGTAAAATGATATTTATACCTTGATAAACTAATTGAATCAAATAGTTTTTCGGTGTTAGTAACCTGATTTCCGAAATGTTGGACCGGCTAGAGAATTTGAGCAGCTACCTTTGCTCTTTTGTATATCATTAAGTGAATTCCTGAATTATATATAAATCAATAGATCAAAGTAAAAAATACCAGTAGAAAAACCCAAAATAGCAAAAAAAAATTAACAAAATAAATTAGCTAAGTCAGTCATTCTACAAATGAAGTAAATCTCTCCTTTGGGCTGAACAATTAGGAAAATATAAGAAAAAGCCTACAAATTGAAATTTGTTGTCTAATGGTCTTGCTACAAATATCCATGTTTACACGATCTATGATTCAGTCATATTAAAATGGATGGATGATTTAGAAAATACTCATTTTTTATGGTGCAGTGGGGTTGCAAGAAAGCGTTTGCTTTTTATACATACGCTAAACTTTCATCATCCTGTCAACTGTGTACTTTAGCCACTCCCAACTATCGTTCATATCTACTAAATCTCATATCTAAAAATTAAACACATATTTAATTTCATTGTAAATAAACCTTCAAATTAAATTTTGGTTTTAGAAATGAAACATAACTTATGCTAAAACATGAGAGGTACTCGAGCATAGCTAACCCAGTAAGGGTATTCTTACCAAAAAAATAAAGATCGTTAACAAAGCATTGAGCGCGATCCACTTGGTAGAGTAGACATGGAGCATCATCGACATCAGATCTCAAAGCGGATTGAATTTGGATTAATAATGATGCTCGATCATGTACATAATTTTGATGTACAATAGAGAAAGTTACCTAAATCAATGTGATTGTGAGTTTTTATGCTCCACTTGCCCAGTTTTTTACCCAGGCCTATGCTTCAATTATTGTCGGTAATAGCTCAACAGTGGTTGATATTTAAAATTTATGGAAAATTACATGAAAATATCAAAATTTTAGTTAAAATACATCATTTAAGCAATAAACTTACGAGTTAAGGGACATACTGCTTCATATTTTGACTTTCATATGATTTAAAGAAACTTACAGCATACAATTTAGGAAGTACACTAAGTAAAATCAACATAACTAAATAATTTACCTTTTTATTTGGTTATGCTACAGGCATACTGCAGTCTGATTGCACTAGTAGTCAACCGAGAACAGAATGGTTGAAGTTATCGTCGGAGAATTTACACAAATGAACACCATTCAATGTCAGTTTAAGCCAACTCGAACCGAAACAACAATCAGGACATGAGCAATTTATCAAATTGGAACAATTTAAAATTATTATTTCATACCATTCAACCATAGCTTCCTTTCTTTCTCGAAGGCTTCCGATGCTTCGATTTGAAAACTGAACAGCTTTGGGCATGATGACAAATTGAATCTAACAAATCAAATTAAACTTTAACAATGAAGATCTCACAAATGGTTACAAACTGAATTGAAATGAATTTTTCTTTGACATAAACTACAAGAAACCTTCAAAGAAATAATAAAGTAACAAATTAGAACTCACATACATATCAGCTGAAATACAAAGACGTACCAAATTGGACACTTCACTTCTTCAATTTCAGATCCCACAAGCTTTAATGTCCTAGTGAGGCATTAGAGGTCCATAATTTAATAGTTTTTTTAAGTCGCCGCTAGTTTCGCTCTTACGTTTTGCAGCAATTTGTGAGTTCAGCAAACCAAAATAAAAAATAGTGATATTCAAAATAAAAGTTAAGAAGTTCAAAATTTTGTACAATCTGATGATGACATCTTCGAATAAAGCTGGGCAAACTAATTGCCATCTTCATGGATTGATTGTTAGGGATTCAGTTGAAAAAAAAAAGATAAACAACGAGTAATGCCAATTTACAAAAGGAAGAAAGTAATAAAAACATTACCGATTTCATAAAAGCCCGCTATTGATTTGGAAGAATATAAGAGAACTAGAGAGATGCTCAAGATTTACAGTCGACTGAATCAGAGATGGTCGAAGACTCGACGTGGATGTTGGATTGAATCAGAGATGGCCGACTTTCTGGAGGTCACGGAGTTTGGGTGAATCGAAAAATTTAGGGATTTGGCCAACAATTGGGTACAAATAAAAGTAATGGAGGGATTTTTTTGTCTTTCGCGGCCTTATATTTTATCTTGTCCCGCTTAGTTTTTCGCTCCCGCTTTTTCGATGTGGAACATTGACATAGCGGAATATACCTATCAATAGCATAATTAATTTGTTATTTTCTTTGCTTCTTTAAATAACACAATTTAAAAGTTATTTTCTTTTCTTTGATTATTTTATTATAGCACATTAATGTAAGGCTGTGATATAATGCTATGTATACCACATATTCTTGTAGTGTGACTCTGTGACGTAACTCAATAAAGATGGGGTTAGTAATACCCTAGATTGAGTATGAGTGCATTTATATAAGCACGTATTTGTAGATTTGATATAAAATTGTTTATATTGTGTTAACTAGTTTATTGAGTGGTATATGAAATTCTAGTCGATACAGAGTGTACAACTGTTTCGATAGTTGTTTCTAAACTCTCAAACAAAGTAATTCGATACTGTATTGTTTTATAGGAGTAAATGAATTAATTTTACCCAAAAACTATTTACGATATAAAAGGAATAATTTTCTAAAATTATTGATTTAATTGGTAGTTATTATAGTCAAATGGGATTATATTATTAAAATGCTTATATAAAACCAAATTGAATTTATATAAAAGTGGAAAATACAAATAAGATGAATTACAATTAGATTCAGACTAGAATTTGAGAATTTAAATCTTGGATATTTAGTAACATTTTCTGAATATTTTTAAAAGTAATATAACATTACCTTTTGAAGAATTTTTGAATAAGAACGATTTTAAATAGATTTTATAAGTGATTAAGTACTGAAATCACTTCAGTGGCGAGAAATTAATTCTAATAATGGAGCGCGACGTTATCGGTATTCATTTTTAAGTTTCTGAGGGAGGATTGCTACCATAATAGTTCGTTAATGGAAAATTTATTTGAGAAGAACAAGCTATTTTAAAAATTCAAAGGTTTTGGATTTGTAAATGGTTATGGATATGTGTGTGTGTGTGTGTATATATATATATATATATATAATTTCAAGCGATTATGATATAAAAGCCGGAAATTCGAATTCCGAATTTAATATTTAATTTATATAAGTTAACAAGATTGAAATAATAAAAGTGAATCGAATAAATTATAAATTTAACTTAAGATAAGTTAAATTGAATTGGAAATTAAATCGAGTAGTTTATAAATTATAAGTGAATTGAGCTGAAATTGAAAGTGAATAAATTGATTTAAAATCAATTTGAATGGTTGTGAATGTTTGTGTGTTTATTATGAATTGGATGTAAAAATATAAACTAAAAATCATTCAAAACCAAAGGGATAATATGGTTATGAAGGTTGATTTAAACTTCATTATTCAAACTTACCTGTTGAATTGAGTTAGTACAGGAGCATGGAACCATTGGTTTGATCTTGGTTGCATAAACAACATACAAATTAAGTGAGTTCGATTAATAAAAGCTTATACAAGCTACGTCTATGCGAAAATACAAAAATTGGGTTTTGAATATTATTTTCTGACCGTGTGGGTCGATGTATATATATTTGTTGTTCCTGTGATATTGAAGAAGTCCCTCCGTACAGGGGAGACTCTTCCGAAATTTTTCGTAAATTTAAGGTGTAAGAAAATTTTCAGAATTTTTGAAAATTTTCGCTAGCAGGACTGAATTAATATTTTAATTAAAATAAATTGGTTCATTTAAAACTGAAATTAAGAAATAAAACAAATGATTTTTAGCTTATGTTTATAGGGTTTGTAGCACGCTTCCTGCCTTTGTAAATTCAGTATGAAATCTTTTAATGGGGGAGAAATGCAACGACCCAGATTTTTAGCCATTTAATTCTGAATTCTTAAATTTATTTAAATATTATATTTGAATTATAAAAGGGTTTTTATAAGAAATTTTATTTATTTAAAACGACGTTTGAACATATGATTTATATTATAATTTAAAACGAGCTCGTAACGTCGCGGTAGTTTGTAATATTACGTTTTGAACTTCTACTGAATATACATGATCCAAAATAAGTTGGATTTCTTTGAAACAAGAAACGTTCATATCTATCTGATTATTTTTTTTTAGGAAGAGAAAAATCAAGATTTCAGATTATAGATTTTGTTTTAAATCCAAATGAAATTTTCAAATAGTTGCTATGGAATTCATTATTAAAAATATAACGATTTATTTTATAAAATAAAAGGGATTTTTAATATATTGAATATCGATTTGGTTTGAAACTCAACCAAAAGTATTTTATGTTAATACTATATAAAATTCTGCTCGAGTATACCCTTTTGCAATATTTTATTATTGAGGTATTTTAGAATTGATTTATTTTAATTTAAATTGGATGCTTAAAAAGGGCTATTATTCCTAAACCTCTGTTTTCCACGAAACCAATTCCATCGTGTCCGGAATATTTTATTATTTTGAGATTTCAAGTTTCAAGCCAATTGGAGTTGTTATGTGAGCTTGTGAAAATTACAGGTGAATCAATCAATGATTTTAATATTTAAAATTTGGCTATATTTCCAAACTGAGTCAGATTTTGACGAAACAGGTTTCGTTAGGTCAGGAATGTAAAACTATAGCTTGAGATCCATTCTTATCATGAAGGAATATCATATGTAATCATAAGAAATAATAAACGGTAAATAAAATAGCGATAGGCATGAACTGAATAAATTGAATAAAATAATCAAATATAAAAATATATTATTTTCACCTATATTACAAATCATTTCCCTCTTCTAATCCCTAATTGCCAATTTCTGATTACTAGTTCTTTGCTCAAAAGAAAACAATCGGCCTTTTTCTTGGATTCGAAGGGTACAATAAAGTGATTCCCTCAATGAAATCACTGCACCTGCCAATTCTTCTTTACCTGTAAAAAAAGTATCATTTTGTCTTTGTTCTTTTATTAATTCGAATGGTACACGATAGCAATTCTTCTCCATCTTCTGTGGCGACCCGAACTCATCGCTCGGCCTAGACCAAACTGGAACATGGATTACGTTGAGAACACGACTCATCGGAACACAAAAAATGGAACATTTCATTGCTATTACAACAATTTACATCAGCGTACAAGAATATTAGAGTACGAATAAATATTACACAGCAGCAAAATAATATCAAAGATTAAAAATTTACATATCAGCAGAAATAAAAATATATAACTACAATGCGTAGCGGAAATACATCAACTAACACAACTAAAAGAAATCACGAATACAAAGCTTTCCGAATATAGCTCCAGCTGTAATCCAGGATCCTGTGAAAAGAAATATCTGCAAATCCAAACTACTAGTTGCCCTTGTGGAATATATGGGAACCCAGAGTTTAGGTAGAAACAATAAACTCCGAGTCAGTCATGGGACTGGTGTGTGAACTAAACAGTTATTAACTTTATTTTAAAGCTAGGTAAATCTAAGGACAATGTTATATAACATGGAACGTCTTCACTGCCATGAATCCACCGAAATAAAACAATTTATAAACAATGCAATGCTTTTCGAAAAATGAAGCTATTACATGACTTGGGTCCCATCACACAATGCAATGCAAGCTAGAGGATAGAGTTTTACCTTATAAAAGCCAAACATTCTTGATACACTTTAACAAAAATCATTTTGATATTACTATAAGTGCATAGTGTCAAAACAACTTCAAATATAAATGTATCAATCCATGATGACATGAGCGTCCAATGCCACTATGCCGCCATATAGGTTTAAAACTAAAAACGAGAAGTCGCATATTAGAAATTGGATTTCCATTTATGAGTCGAGGCAAGGGATCTTCCTCACCGGTTTTGAGACACTCTAGCAAATGTCTCAGGACCACACCTACGGGAAACCCTGGGAACGGTAGAGTCGGTCCACACTTAATTTAGTGGATTGGTTATTCCTGAACACATGTTTCCCGGTCCTATCGGACCTATCACTTGGCCAGTAGCGACCAATCATATCTGAGTCGCCTTGCAATCCTCACCGGTTTTAAGACACTCTAGCAAATGTCTCCGGACCACACCTACGGGCAACCCTGGGAACGGTTGAGCTGGTCCACACTTAATTTAGTGGATTGGTTATTCCTGAACACATGTTTCCCGGTCCTATCGGACCTATCACTTAGCCAGTAGCAACCAATCATATCCGAGTCGCCTCGCAATCCATCATCTACACAAGTAAAAATGTCTAGGGTTCATACCATGACACCACTTTTAGCTAGAAAGAAACGTCATACAGTCACTACGGTCCCCCATCTCATTTTTGACTCATACCGGTGTGAGTCTCGTGAATTAACGCTATACACAAAGTTATGCTATTTAAAGTCGTGCTTTGATCATCAACCATAAGACTCTTCTTTTCAACAAAAGCCTTGATCATTTGCATCTTAGCATGCCACATTAACAATTCACTCCATACAACTAATGTCTATCAATATATAACCTCTAAGCTCGTACGTCTCAGATAAGGATGTTAACCAAGAGAATAAATTCTCCGCCACCAAACAGATATATATTTAATAGAAATCAATCAACATCGAATGAAATCCAATGTTAGGCACACATCCATTTACAAGTCCGTTCTGGGTTTGAACGAAACCGGAGGCACCTTATTCCTCATCCCATATGTCCAATACAGGAGAGAGGTCCTCGCATATCTGGTCGATCTCCAAGTACGTCTGGACGATCACCAGTTATTACCTTGTCTTGGGTGTATAGCCCAATTAAGACATTAGTAATCATCCAAACGATGTGAAGATCTCCAGTCTTCAACCACCGTCTTCATCGTCGACTTTTAGTCACCGTATCAGTTATTTAGAATGGGATAAACCCGGTCTTTCCGAATAACTCGCGTATTTTATAATCAATAATCAAGTGCTAAAAAAACACATCATACGCCTCATTCCAAATCAGAATATTCTTTTATTTAAATATTCACATCTTAGTGCTATAAAAAATTATTCTTAAATCTTCCTTCGGATATCATTTTCAAAAGATTTTATTTTATCCTTTAACAATTCTAAACCAAATTAAGGTTCATAAAACTATTTGGGATTATCGAGCGTTATCGAAGTAATCATTAATTTATTATCCCCTCCCAACCTATTCATCCCATGGAGAAAAACCGGTAGTACTCCATATCTAACACCCACTGTGTTATCGGTAAATTTAATTACCATTTCCCATTCAAATCTAATTAAAGATTTAACTGTCGCATGGAATAAAACTGGTGGTACTCCATTCTCGATCAATTCATGAATTCTGTAAAATTAATTAACTCATTCACTTTCCAATCTAATTAAACATTCACTAAAACTCTATTTAGTTTCAATCTCCAAAAAATCATGACTTAATGATTATTTAATCTTTAAGAAATTAATCTTGTCTTTTACTGGGTCAAGAACCAATGTCATTAAAAAAACACAGTTCACAATAAACATAAATTAACTTCCATTAATTATGGAATCTTCACGGAAAGCATAACAGTATGTAATTGATATAAATTTATGTATCAGACTAATAATATAAATGGAATAACGACAAAGCCTTTTTAATTCCATATATAGTAACGGTCTTCCTTTACAGAAACTCATCTCGATTATTACCAAATCGATTCCATTCAATTCCAATTTAATATATTAAAATGGAAAATTTTACTTTTGAAAAATTCCAGTAAATCTTAACAAAAAGATATACAAATTCCAATCCTATCTTCTCTGTTAATTGGGTTAAAGAATGAATGTCATTTAAAACATTGTCCATGATAAACCCAAAATCAATTTTTATTTCAATTCCAATTAAATTAATTAATCGGTAAACTTCTTTAAATATTAATTAAAAGATTTATTTTATTCTCAACTGGGTTTAAGAATAGTGGTTATTGAAGACACCATTCATGGCGAACACGAAATCCAATTTGATATTAAACACAAGGCTCTAAATAGAAATTAATATCGGCTTATATTCAGTATCAAATTTTGAAACCAACGGATATCGTATTGGGAATAACGATATCTGTATCTTCCAAATTCCTCAACCATATCCGTACAACCACGAAATCCAATATCGAAATATTCCAAAGATTATTTTCAGTTAAATCCTTTCCATTTCATTCGCTAGAAAATTCTGGTTATTTCAAAAACCGTTTACAATTAAAATTTATTAATTTAAAAATTATTCGATTTCAAATCTAGTTATTAATTAGTTTATTTAGATAAAAATATCATTTATCTTTTCAAAACTTGGTATTTTTGATCCAAACTCTTTCCAAACCATTTATTATGATTTTACACAATTTTTCCATATTTTTAAAATTTTATTAAGGCCTTTATAGTCGGTTTCCAATAACGGCCACCGAACTGCATCCATAGCAACCTTTTCTGAAATTGTTTTGGATATAATTTAAAATCCAACCATTCAAATTTAAATCTCATATATTCATTTGAAAGGTCTTTTCGATACGAACCCAACGGTTTCAGTTTTAGGAGAATTCGACGGTCGGATCTCCCGTTATGCCAATTCGAAGTTAATGGTTGAAATTCGCAAACGGTCGCTGCGTGGCGCTTTCTATTCAAACCATTTATATATATAATATATATATATATATATCGTCAATTTCCATTTTAAAACATATTTTATAAATTCATTTTAAAATGATTTCAACTTCCATTTCAATTTTTAAATCAAAATTGAATAAACTATATCATTATAATATTAAAATGATAATATTTTCAAAATATCATATTTTGAAATCAAAGCTTTTCGATGTTCGATATAAAATAAATAAAATCGACAGAAAATTCCGTTTGAGTTGAAATAGCGTTTCTAAACTTAACACGACTTCATATTTTTATATATTTTCGTGTCCATCCAAAATCGGAAATCAAAATCATATTTTTATTCTTTACTAAATATTATTTTAAAATATTCGTTTTTATTGAATTGGAATCAGACTCAATCAATTACCATATAATTTTATTTATATGGATTCCACACATCGCATGTATTCAAAAATAGTGATAAACCACTATTAACATTCAATTCACATCTAGAGTGCAATTTACAACTGTATAAGCATTAAATAATTAAATAACGCTTATAACAGTATGTTAATCAATCGATTGACATATAATCAAATCCAAGGGAGATGTGAATTAATTATCATCACCAGACCCGTGTGGGGTTGTCAAACAACAACAGTAGATTCAAATTAATCACTGGTTAATAAATCTAACCAATTTTAACTTGATTCGAATTATTATTTTTCTGATTAACAAATTTTCACGGTTAATTATAAATGGATATTTATAATTTAATTTCAACTACCACAATAATATTAACATTATTTTTGATATGTTAATCATCACAATCACAACACAATACAGTCAATCAAATCATTCATGGTTTTCAAACAATAGTGAATGTGAGCTAACAGACACCGTACAACATTTGTGATAATTAGAACTTATAAAAATCAATACTAGTAATCACTACATTTTTAGTTATAAAATAAATAACTGTACAAATATTTTATTGAGAGAATTCTCGCTTTGGTTTCCACTCCGTCAGTCTTTATTTGAGGATTGTTTTAATAAAATTAAATGAGCGTTTAATTTTATCAAAAACTGCAACAACTCCAGTTTTTGTTCTGGTCAGTTCTGAAATGTAGAGTTTGTCTTCACGATCACAATGCAACTGAGTTTGCTGAATTCTGTGTTTGTATGGTCAAGATATGACAGTTTAAACATTTGATTAAATTAATAATTAATTAATTAAACTAATTATCTCCTTATCCTCTCCTCATCGTTAACCCGCTGAACCAATCGTCGATCCCCAAACCACCATGTCTCATGCACCTCCAGGTTGTCAGAGCCCGATCCATCGCCACTACATGATGCGCCGTCACGACGCCACCCTCCTCCATGAATCCACTGCATCTTGGCGGTCCCACCATGCTGCAAGTCGGCTTCGAACGCCAGCCCTTTGGGCCCCAAAATCATCCACCGTGCCACACAATTTCCAATCTCCACCATTGATGATGTAGCTCTCGTTGAGCACTAGAAGAATACAGTTATGAATTTCTTCAATTTATCTATGGATTTCACGATTTAGGGGAGGAAATATTGGAATAATTCCTTTCATTCATTTCATTTTGAAGGCGGTAAAGAAGTTTGACCATGATAGAATGAATTTAGGGTTTGACTTGGAAATGCTTATATATATATATATTTAATAATATTTTAATTCTCTAATTAGTTCATTTTAATTCTCTAATTAGTTCATTTTCATTCGAACTCCAAATTAAACCCAACGACTGTCGTCCCTAGCTAATAACCCCCCATTCCGGACACAATGGGATATGTTTTGTAAGCCAATTCGACTGTTTCGATCAATTTCGTCAAAACTAAAATAGAAATTAATATAGCAGTCAATATTGAATTCCAACGTACATTTCAATTTACCGGGGCCAGATACTGACTCCAAAAATTATGGAAATTGAAATCTAGCTATATATTGATGATATGGGCCTAACAAAATTAATTTCGTCGAATTTGAAGATTGTTTGAAAAATGGCCTTTTTAACGAGTCGATTAAATTCAAACTAAAATTGAAAACGTGTTTAAATTTAATACACTCACATGTTAATTCCAAAAATTATTAAATTTGAATTTAACAATAATTTGACATTCTAAAGCAAACAAAATTGGTTTCATCAAAAACGGAGGTCATTTGCAAAATGGCTATTTTTAAGAACTTATATATTATTAAAATTTAATAAAATTCATAGCGACTATTTTAAATTTTAAACTAGACATAACTTATAATTTATAAAATGAAATCTCAGTTTCTTACATTCGTTAGAAAATTACAGTTCAAAATATTCCAACTTTTCTTGTTTCACTGAAATTCGATTTATTTTGAATTCTGTACATTCATTCAAAGTTTAAAATCGAATTTTCAAACTACCATGCCATTTCGACTTCGTTTTAATTAAATTTTAAATTCATACGTTCTAACTTCGATTTAAATAAATTTTTATCGTTAATTCTCAAAATAAATCATTTTAAATTCTTCAAATCCATTAAAATAGCTGAAATTAAAATTTTAAATTGGTTCAGAAATTCCGAGTTGTTACAATCTCCCCCAATTAAAATCTTTTCGTCCTCGAAAAGGAAAACGGAATTGAAGGTCGTTTACTTAACCAACTCCACCTTTGCTTGACTCAAGTTCTTCAACTTTTCAATTTTTAAGAACTTTCTAATTTCTCAAAAAATTGGCTAACACCCTAAATTTTCAAAAAAAATCGGCTAACAACCTAAATTTTCAAAAAAATTCGCCATAACCTCCTTTGTACGGAAAGGGTTTGAAAATTTTATTGGGCCGTATTAGGCACCAATAAATCAATAAAAAGCATACACAATTTTTGTGATATATCTGTGCCTAAGGGAGACGTGTAAAAAGTCGAAATCTCATACCTTGCCCCAGTGTTGGAAATAAAATAATCCATGTGCCATAAATTAAAACAAGGGAGACATGATTTTTTGTCTTCCCTAGACCTATGTAGGGTTTTTATTAAATCCTGCCCCGAGCACCTTTATCTGTTATTAAGGCCATAATTAGCCTTCTGTTTAACCTATAATTCAGTCCTCGCCATACAAGTATTCTTGCCCGTATGGAAATCCAAACCTCGTCATATAAGTGCCAAATGCTTATATGAAATATGATATGATATGTTATCTTCATGTAGTATGCCGTGCTGTTTAGTTCATAATTTATTTATTGCTATCCTATGGCGTATGTTTTTAATCTCACATAGAACAACCATCACAATGCATCCAAAAACACTCGCAATAGCTTATATAATAAATAAAATTGTGCAACCAACTGATTAAGGTGCACCTATTTGTTGGGCACGCAATTTATTTCTCCACTCAACAGTAAATCCATAACCTGCTCAGCATGTATATATATGTGCATATTTATCTAATATATAAATCCAATTTGAACTAAAGTTTCTGTTCAGCTCTATATTATATTTGATTTGGTTTTATTTATCGTTCATTCTCATATGGGTTTTATCATCCCAATATTTTTATTAGTTAAATTAATTATCACACAACACAACCAGCAAAAAATTGGTTAATTAGCTTTTTAAACATGTAACTTCTATATATACTCAAAAATATATTCCAGTGTCAAATCACAAGCAATAAATCCTAACTAAGGTTTTGGTTCTCACACCAGTCAATTGGAAATATATAGATATCCACTTTAGGAACTCGAACATAAATGCTGATGATAATCGATTAATCGCCAGGATCATCTTCGGGCGACTAGAGTGTGAGTCTATATCTACCCAGTATATTTGAGACTTAGGATACACGTGGATTATACGTATATTAAAAATCTCCTTATACCAGATAGTCCATATTCTATATAAAATAAAATATTCAAATACGTATTATAAGATATAATTTTCAAAATTAAATTCGTTTTTAGAAATAACACTCTTCAAACTCATTTTAGGGTATTACTAACCCTATCTCTAACGATTCATTCTTATAGGATATTATTAATCCTATCTCTAATGAATTCTTTCGTTCGGTTCTAATGTGTCTTGTTCTCGAGCTTTGTAAACCAAAGCTCTGATATCAACTGTGGCGACCTGAACTCCCTGCTGGGCCTAGACTGAACTGGAACACGAATTGCGTTGAGAACACGACTCATCGGAACACAAACAATAGAACATTTCATTGCTGTTACAATAATTTACATCATAGTACAAGAATATTAGAGTACGAATAAATATTACACAACGGAAAAATAATATCAAAGATTAAAAATTTACATAGCAGCGGAAATAAAAATGTATAAATACAATGCGTGGAGGAAATACATCAACTAACACAACCGAAAGAAATACACGGATACAAAGTTTTCCGAATATAGCTCCAGCTGTAATCCAGGATCCTGTGAAAAGAAATATCTGCAAATCCTAACTACTAGATGCTTGTGCGGAAAATATGGGCACCCAGAATTTAGGTAGAAACAATAAACTCTGTGTCAGTCATGGGACTGGTGTGAGAACTAAAACAGTTATTAACTTTATTTTAAAGCTGGGTAAATCAACGAACCACACTGTATAACACGGAACGGGTTCACTCCCATGAATCCATTGAAATAAAACAATTTATAAACAACGTAATGCTTTTCGAAAAATGAAGCTATTATAAGACTCAGGCCCCATCACACAATGCAACGCAAGCCGGAGGACAGAGTTTTACCTTATAATAGCCAAACATGCTTGATACGCTTTAAAACAAATCATTTTGACATTACTACTAGATTGGAAACCATGCTTCGCACACGGTGAGTGTTGGATATCATTGAGTGAAAAGCAAGGTGCTGAGAGCAGAAGGGTTGTCGTAAACGTTCCCTTCTAAGCACATGGGCAGTGTAAATAATTCTACTTGGATATTATTAGATGGACAATGTATATCAAAAATTTATTGATGTTTCTTACTAATTATTTATATTTTATTTTTGCTACATGATTCTTTTTACATAGTTTTTTTTTTGTACTGAATCAACACTAAATTAAATTATTAAATCCTGGAATATTATGATATCAAATTTATCTTTCTTCTTCAGGACGCAACAACATATGTAATGGATATAGGGAGTATATTTATCTTTCACCTTTTGTTTGATTTGAGATTATAAGATCAATATTGTATGCCACCATGCAAAAATAAGAGTAGATAAATTATTTATACATATATGTTAACTTAATAATATTATCAATGTAAGTGCATTGTTTTAAGTACTGCAATAATGTAAATAATGATTGGAATGTGACCTTTTGTTGCAATACTTTGTATAAGCAATGTAAAGTGTCAAATTTTGATGACACGAATTGATTTTAGTAATATATTATCTCAATAGCATGCTAATATGAATTTTTGTGAAGAACTTATTATGGCTAAGTGGTATCTCCCTTAGAAACACTCTTTTGAAAACATCAAAACAAATATGGATTAAAAGGAATGTTTATATGATGGGTTATTAGGTAGTACCCGATGTAATGTTTTTGCTAGGCTTTGAGGCTTATGTACTAATTTTCTCCTTAGTCAAAAAAATACATAAAATGAACATGTCTATAGCTAAGCAAGCAAAGTTGAATGGTAGAACATGAGTGGAAATAACCATAAAAAGTGGATTCTACTTCCATTTTGATATTTATCAAGTGTATCCATAGTCAATTGTAAGAGATGTTGTAGCAAAACTACCTTCCAGAGATTAGCATCCTACCAAACTACAACAATTTGTTGCTAAAAAGATAAAAAGCTGCAAAAGGTTCAGTATGGTGTTTATCTTACATACCGTTTCTTGCCTTCAAAACGTCAAATATTAAGTTCGTTCACCAGCATTGCCCACTCGGTAATTCCACCCAATAACATTAGTCAGATTCAGTTAACAACAACTTTGACTCTTTCTTCTTCATGGAATCCTGCAATCTTGAACTTGGCACTTAAACATTATCGTCGGAGAATTGCACCCAAATTTGCAAAGCCTACAGACTGAAGCATCATCATCAGATTCTATTGTCAATGCCATATCACAATATCTAAATCAGCAAAAGACTATAACTCTAACTTACTACGGGAAACACATATAAATCACTTGGCTTGAAATTTTTTGACTAAATTGTCCAAAGCCAGTATATTTTCCATACTCGGCATATGATTATAATCATATTTCACAAAAAAACTGAAAATTGCTTAAACGCTTCTTGGTTATTTCATGATTTCCAACTGCTATTTGCCGTAGAAAATTTCCATACACAACAGTCGAAACCTGATTCATATGCCAGAAGAAGTTGTATGTATATAACAGCAATAAATGTTGTATGTATCTTTATATATTATTGACATTGCCAACGGTCTTGCACTGCTATCTTAGAATCATGAAAAATAAAACAGAGAATGATTAATATGTAATAGGACGCCAAATCTTTCTCAAGTGTTGAATTAACACTATTAACCAATATGTTGTGCTTATAAAGTTAGCAGATAGCATGTTACACTAAACAGTGAATGTATTATCGAGGAAGAAACAATAGATTCTGTTATAACATACCAGATTTTACTGATGCATGTAGGTGTAAGAAATATAAAGTATGAAAGAGATCTATGAATACGACATCTAAGTCCTAGTGATCTCAATCTCAGAATCAATAGTCACATGTGATCTGTTGACGATGTCGAAAAAAAATCATTTGATAAGTTTCATCTTATCTGCATCAAATATTATTATGCATATAAGAAATTAAACTCTTTACCCATGAACATTTGATCAATTCACAGTACTACGAATACCACAACGTTAGTACTTGGAAGGGGAAAAATCTCTACAACATTTGTTGCCATCAAAAAAGGACAGGCAAATCCCCCTCTTCACAAGCACTCTCAACAACAACACTCCACACATAAATCAAAAATCATCGTCATCTTCCTCAAAATCAGACACTTCGGACTCCTCACTCAATTCCAAATCCTCCTCTTCACAAGCACTCTCTATATATGTAACCTTACCAGGTGTCTTCCTCTCCCTTTTTGGCTTGCTTACATCAACCCCAAGCACTAAACTGCTCTACATGCAGCAACTTTCCTTCCTATTTCAAAGATTTAGCAAATAGCCAAGTAAAGCTTGTTACATTGTTTCACATAAAGCCTTAAACAATACACACGTACATTTCAAGCGCACGTGCGTGTGTGTGTGTATATATGTATATCTTCAAATAAATATTAAGAATGAAGAGAGTTTGGACTTTAAAATACGATAATTTTTTACATATTCTCGTGCAAATACCACCTTAATAATCGTAAATTTAGCACACCTATGATCACAGTATTTTCAATCTAATATGTAACCACATTTAAGTCTATATATGTAAAAGTATACCAAAAAGATTATCCTTTTCCCTTTTACAGATCGCTCATGCAACCCCTCGCTCACACGGTGTGCGCCGATTAACCTCGGCTCAACTTTTTATTCTTCCTTGTAACACCCCGGATTTTTAAATAGTCAAATTAACTAAATTAAAGAATAATTAATATCAGATGTGAGAATTAAGGGAAACGAGTTGCGCCATTGTGTTCGTCTCAGAATTCTGGTTGAGATAGAGTCCGAGTTTGCGTGAATTGGACTTCGTATGAAGAAGTTATGGCGATCAGAAGTTTCAGAAAATTCAAAACAGATTTCAAATTTCAAAAATTCAGAGTCAAACAGGCTAGGTAGGAAAATTCCCGCCAGGGCCCCAGGTCGACCATAGTGTCGACCTAGGGGTCGACCTGCCCCCCCCCCCCCCCCCCCGGGAGATTTTATTTATAACCTTAGATGACTATGTGCTGACTCATTAGGGTTTCTGATATTCTCTGATTGGCTGGGATTAATTCTGGGTTGATCGGACGGCTTAAACTAATCCTAAACTCTATAAAAACACCTATAGACCCAAAACCTAAAATCAAAATAAAATTGGATACATGGCCTCCATGCCGTCACCTAGCAACTCAGCATAGCCGCCACCAATTAGAGAGGGAGAAAGCAAATCAAATTCAATCATTTTCAACTCTAACAACGAATCTTCATCAAAGGAGCGCTAACTCAACTCCAGAAATCAGAATTCAGAACTTAAGACTGCTTTAGAGTTGTGAGTTCGATAGTCTTTACAAAATAATTAATAAATGAATTGGATTTAGTTATAATGCGGATAATTCGGATGTGATATGAATTGTTGATTGCATGTTGTAATTATGTTGTAGGATTGCGTTGTAATTTCTATGATACTATGTTATGATGCTATCATCTACGATGTAAAGTTATGATGCTATTTCCCATGTTATACTCCTATGATAGGCTTAGGTCTAGTTGAATTATCATGTTTCTTATGCTAGTTTGTAATATTGATTCATATGATAAATCATATGTAGGAAAGTTTAGATGTTGATTCAAATATGAACCATATACAAGTTTGGGTAGAATTATATGTGACCTTACATGGCTATGGCACCTAGTTTATGTGAGAATTTAATTGAAAGTTAGGCTATGACATATGCTAAATTCTACATGATACTTCACATGTCTACACCATTGTTGCGATGTATGAATCACATATGTAAGTTTATGAGTTGGATATGAATCATGTTATGCAAGTTTAGGATTATTACCTATGCGAATATAGAACTATGACATGTGTTACTTATGCAAGTTTGTGGCTATTATTTCATTAAGTTCACACCTTAGATTTGATCCATGACATATGATGTTTATGCAAGTTTGGGGCCATTATCTCATCAAGTTCACACCTTTAGATTTGGATCCATGACATATGTTATTTATGCAAGTTGTAATTTTGGCTTATGCAAGTTTTAGATGTAGAACATCATTCACATATGCAAGTTCACCCCTATGTTAGATTTGTGATGTTTTCTTTTATTTTATGAGTTAGACTATTCGAGTCTAAGGTATATTTTTACGTTAAACGAACAAACGTACTACGTGGGGAAAAAGGGGATAATATTAAAAATATTTAATTGGCATAAATGCCTTAAAAAGGCATAAAATATAATTGTGGTGAAAAATTGGTATGATTTTGCATACCATAAATGGATGAACATAATTGAGTCAATTATGGACATCATTAATTGATTGATAATTTGAATAGGGAAAGTAATTCAAATTCGGGGAATGATTAATTAGGAGTAATTAATCGTCTAAGACACGAGGTTAGGCTCTTTTGTGGTGTAAGACTGCCCGGACCCGCCCGGCAAATCCGGCTGCCACAAATGCCAGTCTAATGTGAGAGGTCTTAGGCACAAACTAAATACATAACAGTTGTAAAGACATGAGGTTAGGCTCTTTTGTGGTGTAAGACTGCCCGGACCTGCCCGGCAAATCCAGTTGCCACAAATGTCAGCCTAATGTGAGAGGTCTTTATGAGGTTACGGTCTTAATGAATTAAGAAACACTTAACCAGATAAGCATGTAGTGGGACATGAGGGGGTTAAGTGGGTGCCTTGGGTGGCATGTGGAATCTAGTGGGTGCCTTGGGGGCATTTGGAAATACGATTAGAAACACTTAACCAAAAATTGAAACGTGTAATTGAAACATGAATAAGAAGTGGGTTAAGTGGGATGTACTAGAGGGGACCAAGCTTAGGTGGATAGCTTGTGTCAAGTAATAGGGGCCCGTATCAACCAGTAACCCATACATATCTTTGTGGGCTCGACCCAAGTCGAGGACAGGACACGCATACTGGGCTTGACTGTAAGAGGCCAAACCGGGTTAGCGGTGGCAACGCAAGTCCAACGGGTTCATATGCGTGTGTGGACCTAGGCTGGTAGGTAAGACGTTGTTGCATCGTGTAGGTATAAGCCGTGCATTCTTAGTGGTATCGGGTTGCCACTTTGGGGAGTGATACACCCTACTGTGGGGCTAGCACGGGCATCTACGAGTTAGGGAGCCGATCGTTTGGGGGTAGTGGGTACACCTAGTGGAGATAGGGGCAAACGACACCTATGAAGGTAGCTAGGGGTGAACGAAACTACCAATATCATTATTAAGTCTGTATGCGGGATCAACCTTAAAGTGACTAGTGGTGGTGCAGTATACTAGTGGCGGTGCAGTATAGCAATTATCCTATAGTATTGGTGTAGTTTAGTAAATTTATCTTAGTGGGTTAGGTGCGCTTTAACGATATCATTGTTCATCTTGTTTCCTTGTTTACTCTGTCATACTCAATGGTTCATGATCATTTCCTTATTTTCCAATTTATGCCTTAGCCTAGTTACTTTGTTAATTATATTGTTAGAGTTATCGCACTCGCCAGACTTTATGTCTGACCCCCTTTTTTCCATCTCTTTCCCTCACCCCCCCCCCCCCCAGGTGCTCAGGTTGGAACTAGGCACCAGTAGAGCTTAATTTTGGACTTCTTTTAGAAGATTTCTTGGACCACTGAAGTAAAGTTCAGCTTCTCTTTATTTATGGATACTTTAATGTTGGGGATTATGTCTTTCAGTCTATGTACTTTGTTTTATCAAGATGGATATGATGTACTTGACTTTGGTTTATGGTTTTGATGATGTAACCAAACATATTTACCTTCTGCTGCAATAAATGAAGTTTTAAATTTTCAAGTACTACTTTATATCTGTCTTGTTGTGATTTTTTGTTCTATATTCACTTAAAATGCTCCATGGAAGTTAATGCATTCCCTTTGTGAGTGACATTAATGGACTTGGGGTGTTACACGTGGTATCAGAGCTGAAGGTTACCAGAGCAGATATGAATTTTTGAAAAACTATTTTTCAAAGCAATTTTTATAAAGAAGTACTTTCAAAAGTATGATTTAAGGAAAGTATTTTCAAGAGAAAAGTATATTTTAGAAAGCATAACCCCAAGAGCCATATATCTTTCCTTCAGTCCTTTTTGTATTGAATCTTTCCTTTTTCGTTTCAGCATGTCTGAAGCATCTGAGATACCAGAGGGCGTTCATGTGCCCAGTTGGTTTCGTCAATATCTTGAGGCTAGGGCCGCCATCGCAGGTCCAGCAAATCCTCCTCCTCCTCCTCGTGTCGATAATTTCGCAAAGATATGTAAGGACTTTAGAGCAATAGGTGGAAAACCTTTTCACGGGACGGAGACTGTTGACCCGCCTTTTGGCAAGGCCGTCAACCCATGGACCCGTCATAAGACCGCTCAGGGCTCGAGCATGGGCCTTGACAAGCCCAGACATTCTCAGAAGATGTGGTGGAACACTCCTAGACATAAAAGACCTGGGCTCGATGGTCTTGAGATGAGATTGCACTACAACAATGAATTGGTCATGAGATATATTTCATAGCCTATTTACTTGGTCCAACTACCTATTCTAAAGCATATAAACTCGGATCTAGCTACGTTTATACTGCCACATATTAGAGGGATCTTCGCTACGTAATCAAGACTCAACTCCATTATCTGCTATTCACATGGATCAACTGACACATGGCACCTCCAATTATTGAAGCCTACTGCCTATAAATACACCAAACAATACAACAAAGAGGGGATCATCTTCTTCAGCTTAGATTAGAGCCTAACTCTCTGGTCCATGCATGACTCAATCATGATTGCCAACCACTTTCATCATGAAATACTCGTTATATTCCTCAAAAACGATTATGTAATAGAGATTCTGACGATCTCATTCATTGTATCTCCGACTTTATGATATTATTATGAGACTATAAAGTGGACGTAGGCTCATTAACGCCGAACCACTATAAAAATGTTATTGTCTTGTTTTTTCTTCCTTTTTCTCGCTTTTTCAGATATTTCTTCATAAATCACGCTCAAATTCGACTTTTGGCCGTTGATGACCACTTTTTGGCATCAAATGTTTGGTGCTTTCACTGAGAAATGAATCTTCAACGTCTTAAGGGTTTTGCTCAACTTTTGGATCACCAAGTCCAAGACGAAATCCTAGTTTCAGTCATCTTCAACAGCCATGGTTTCCAATACTTATGTACATGCTTTGGAAAGTAGAAGCAGCAACACCTGCATAAAAAAACTATTTTTTTTAAGTTTTGGATTCGACCCTAGTCGGGTTGACCCTTCCTGGGTCGACATCAACCCGACCAGAGAACCAGCCAGTAGGAATTGCACTTTGGAAAGCTCCCAGTATGTAGCTTGGCCCAGAGCAGGTCATAGGTCGAAGTGAGATCAGTTCAAACAGCCATCGTCGTAACGATGTTCAAGTCCAGGTCGACCGACTCGTTTGAAGCTCTCCAGGTCGACCGATTCCTCTGAAGATCTCCAGGTCGACCTGCTTCGAACCAACTTTTTCAGATATATCGGCCCGGATTACTAGTCATTTCTAAAGTCCTGCACATCGACCCGAGACAAGGTCATTTTCAGAAAAAATGCAATTTTCTGATCGTTTCAGAAAAGACTCCATCTTCCAAAATCGAAAAAAAATCGTGCGGTGCCCGCATTTTCGACCTAACCGGCTAGGTCGATCGCCGCCGGGACTGTGGGGCCCAGGACCCCCACCGGCGCTGCGCCCGAACCCGCTTGGTGGCTCGTCTTCGGCTCGGCATATATTTTGACCAACAATAATCATAAAGAATTAGCATTCAAGATTCGACGGATGGTCTGAGAATATCAACAGCAAGATGGCAACGACCGGGATTCTTCCAAGAGCCATCACCCTCATTTGTTGAGGTTATTCAATCCTGATCGACTGCTTCAGTCTTGCCCGAAGATCGACGAGTTAAAAGCTTGAAACACTTAAGTCGGATTGTTGATTGATTGTCTATATATCGGCTCTCGTTCCCCGACATGGAATCAGACATAACCGTGGATGGACGAGGCATGTCTACATTATTACCCTCCATATCCCACTTCCTGACATGGAAAGGACAAAGCTTCTATATGCATGGATCCATCTTTCTTCTGCCAATCAAAAGCCTTAACACCCACAAGATGAGATACTACCATTAGCAGTTCTGATCTGACTACCTGACCTTTATTCCTTGCCCTCGACGTGGGGACAGGAAGGCGATTCAAAGGAAACACACCCTCATCATTCACCCACAAAGGCCGCCTGATTGCCTTTATTATCCCAATACCCCGATAAAGGTCTGATCGTTCTTGGCATTGCCGCCCCATGAGGATTTGGAAAGACTTCCTTCATCAACTAAAGCTTCAACGGTCATCACCTGTCAGAGATGGGACAAGTCAAAATGGGCTGGCAAAGGATATGTGATACCATTCTCATTCTGAATAATACTCATTCCCTTAACAGGATTATTTTTTACCCGTATCTTTTATCTTCACATGCTTTATGAGTCATTTATGTGACTAATAACTCTTATGAATTTATGTGTGAATGATATAGGTACCCAGAGTCTAGTACTGATCATACTTCCAATGTCTGCATACAGAACTACAAGGCATTGCCATAACGAGCCCAACTGAACTATTCGTTTACAAAACCATGCCCTCCGTTCGAGGAAAGTTATACAGCTCAAGGTGGATCTGACATGATCATCCACTACTCGGCTCATGCGTGGCACGATTCTAGACAATTGTGCATCGATCATTGCATTTCAAAGTCCAAATCCGACTCAGAATGGACGTGGTTCGACAATCCATATGGCCAGATCCTATGTCTGACATCATCGGATTTCGTGGATCCCAATAGAAGAGGCAGCATCGCTCATCAACATACTTATTTTCCAATCATGCATTTTGCCTTTACATACTTCTTGAGTTATTGACATGATTAACTCATGTAAATTCGTATATGAATGTTGCAGGTACCCGAGGTTTGGTACCGACCACTCCTTCCATAGTTTGATCAGAGGAATGTAAAGCTTTGGCGAACGTGATTCGACCCTTCACCCGCTTACTATTGGCCTAACGATAACATTCTAAAGAAAATGAAGTTCGACCATTCATTCACTGAATTTTTTCCCTTGACGCGGGGGCAAGAGATTAAATGCACACGAGTTCGACGTGTGTTATCCATATATGGACATACTAATGAGGCCTCCTCAGCATCTATCCATTGATTCGCCACGCAAGACATAGAAATGTATTCGAGTGTGACATAACCACTCGGTAGATCGACGACTCTATCCCTTGATCTGATGGGAAAAGTGCAACAGTGACGGGTACAATACCATGAACGACATAATTTTTACCTTCGAAGTGGGGGCAAAAGAGATATGTTAAGACGAGGATGAGTATGACTCGACCGCTCTCTAACGACGTATCTAACTCATTCCCATGCTTCGGAAGGAAGGAGTATAAACTCAATAGAGGTGAGAACAGATCATCCCCGATGGCGACCTTTGCCCTTGACGTGGGAGCAAAGGGACGATGCCAAGGAAAATGTGACCCGACTGTTTGCCCGACTAACTCTAATCCTTAGAGTTTGGATATGAGTATAAACTTAGGACGAGTGTGACATGCGCGCCAAGATTTAAGACCACTCGATCCACAACTCTAACCCAAACTGACTTTAGGAGAGTATAAAGGATGAACTGCGACGTCCATAACTCTGACTCTCACGACTTGAGAAAGAGTATAATCTGTTGTGTTAGTGTGAATGGTGCACCATGACTTAAGACCACTAAACCCATAACACTAACTCTCACGACTTGGGAGAGAGTATAAAGGACAATGCTGCGACGTGCATGCAATCTTCATTGCCCTCCGACTGAGGAGAAGATTATAAAGGACTTACAGACCAGACATCCAAATGACTTAACCCGGTTCCCATCAACGCTGGGGGCACGGGCATAGATTTCTGAATTAACTTCAAACACGCTTCGGACGCGACCCGTATTTCAAAGTTAAATGGAGGCTACAGACACTATACCTCCAAACTATGACACCTGACACTTTGACATTTAATAATTCTATGCTAGATAGATTAGCACTCAACATGTTTTCATTTCGAGCTACAATTGCTTGTGACTTAAAGATTGACTTAGTAGCTTGCAAGACTAAGCTAACTATTCTTTTTCGAATTGCAAGATTATGTACAAATACAAAGCAAAGACACGAGGGACACACTCGCATACAACAACAAAGAGGTCGTGTTCGAAGGAATGACGTTGACTTCTAATGCTAAGCTTCCCACACGACTCAATGCAATGACCGAAAGGAGACCTTGAGAGTGGGATGTTCAATAACACATCACACGATTTAAGGCAACAAATGGAAGAGGGCTTCGAGAGTGATATCTAGAATCGACACACATACCCATATGTGACTGACTATAGCCCAAGAGCAACGACAAGTTTTCACATTGCAAGTACACTGAATAGAAGATGCATTAGCTCGAGCATTTGGAAGGCTGCATGTGGACCACGAAAGGGTGTAGAGTGTCCATCTATTGACTGATCCCAACCTACTTCCCAATTAGAAGGGGAAGAAAAAGTGCATTCAAAGTGACAACTATCTGACCTCTCGCAGCCCAACTTCGATCCTCAGAGCTTGGATGGGAGAGCAGAAACCGGTATGGGTTGAATACCAACAAATCATTTTGCATCTAACTCACGACATGATGAGGGAGTATGAATCCTGAGAAGACATGGATTTGACGTCCACTACTCAATCAAACCACAATGGCTAGGGACGAAGAGCGCGAGCCATGAAAAGCATGAATCTACTACTCGACTGCTCTATGCACATTTTCAACTTCTTAAAATTTCATAGGATCTCAAACTACAGCCAAAAATGATGACCTCAATAGAACTGTGCATGAAGAGCAAACTTAACAAGAATATGATGACCATTTTGGACTATGGTGGAACATAAACAAAGGGGATCGACCTAATTGGCTCGAATGATAAGAGTAACTAAGTTCATTAGCGCTCGATGAGCCGATCCTCATTTTCTAACTAAAGTGAAGGAACGATGCCTAGGCAAATGAGATTCGACTGTTTGCGTGTTCAACTTTAACTCTCGCTGACTTGAGAGAAAGTACAAAATGACTTGGGTTGGCTAAGACCGCCAAACCTGCAACTCTAATCAGAAAAAATGGCGGAGAGTATAAAGTCTTAAGGACTGGACGCCCGACTGACTTAGCTCGACCCACACTGAAACTAGGGGCATGAGCATTGGCTTCGTTTATTCCCCACCGACGCTGTGGGCATGAGCGTCAGCTTACAGACTGACTTTGAACACGTCCTTGACTTGACACGTGATTCAAATGATATATACTATACCTTCGGACCATGACACGACTTGTCTTACTCACACATTCAAGAGAGAATGCTTATGTGTTCGACATGACTGGACTCATTCAATAGAGACTGCTTATGAGTTCGACATTACTTGACCTTACACTTGACCATGTCCTCGACTTGCATAAAAAGATGACACCATTTGGCGAAGACTCTTTATGAACGACCATGTGCAGAAGCCAGCGGCCCAACTTGACTTATGATGATTTCATTCGACCTCTTGACTCAACGAGGCAGAAAAGAAAAAAGAATTCAAGCTTCAAGACTATTCTCAAAGACATGACAATTCAACATTGCTTTCTCGAAGATGAATGACATTCCAAAGAGATGCAGTTCGACTTACTCAAAGTACATCATGTCTGCCACACGATGCACTTTGGGGGGCAAAGTGTTGACCCGCCTTTTGGCAAGGCCGTCAACCCATGGACCTGTCATAAGACCGCTCAGGGCTCGAGCATGGGCCTTGACAAGCCAGACATTCTCAGAAGATGTGGTGGAACACTCCTAGACATAAAAGACCTGGGCTCGATGGTATTGAGATGAGATTGCACTACAACAATGACTTGGTCATAAGATATATTTCATAGCCTATTTACTTGGTCCAACTACCTATTCTAAAGCATATAAACTCGGATCTAGCTACGTTTATACTGCCACATATTAGAGGGATCTTCTCTACGTAATCAAGACTCAACTCCATTATCTGCTATTCACATGGATCAACTGACACATGGCACCTCCAATTATTGAAGCCTACTGCCTATAAATACACCAAACAATACAACAAAGAGGGGATCATCTTTTTCAGCTCAGATTAGAGCCTAACTCTTTGGTCCATGCATGACTCAATCATGATTGCCAACCACTTTCATCATGAAATACTTGTTATATTCCTCAAAAACGATTATGTGATAGAGATTCTGACGATCTCATTCATTGTATCTCCGACTTTATGATATTATTATGAGACTATAAAGTGGACGTAGGCTCATTAACGCCGAACCACTATAAAAATGTTGTTGTCTTGTTTTTCTCGCTTTTTTAGATATTTCTTCATAAATCACGCTCAAATTCGACTTTTGGCCGTTGATGACCACTTTTTGGCGTCAACAGAGACATTTGTTGAAGCTCGTAACTGGCTAAAGGAGGTGGAAGAATTGTTTAGAATCTTTGAAGTGGTTGATGGAAGGAAAGTCCAGCTAGCTGCGTGGCTAATGAAGGATGAGGCCTTGTTTTGGTGGGAGGTCACTAATGGGGGACGTCCAATCGATACGTGGCCAGATTTTAGCCAAAGGTTTGAGGCGAAGTTTCTCTCATGGGCTGAAGAGAATTTATACATGGAAAGATTTTTGTCATTGAAGCAAGGGAACCTATCGGTGAAAGAGTACGTTAACAAATTGAACCAATTGGCAAGGTTTGGCTTAGACATGGTGAACACTCCAGAAAAGAAGGCTCTAAGATTTGTTAAGGGCTTAAACGAGCCGTTTCACGGGTTAGCTATGACCCACATTCCCATGGGGGTTACCTTTGAGAGGTTAGTTGACATGGCACTCATGCATGAAGAAGAGAAGGGCGCCAATGCTAATAATGCACCCGAGAAGAAAGGGGATCAAAAGAAGCCGCAACAGCAACAACAGAACAAGAAAGGTGGCAAAGGCAACAACGCTAAGGGGAAGAAGAAATGCTTTAACTGTGGGACACCCGGCCATCTAAGCAAAGATTGTAGGAAGAAAAAGAAGACTGGTTGTTTCCACTGTAGCGAAGCGGGAAATCTTATCAAGGACTGCCCAAAGAAAGGGAAGAGGGAAGGGTCTACCTCGGGAGGACAGGTGCAAGCTCTTATGGCACCCGGGCAGGCAAGGGAACAAGTTCAGGCTCTCGTGGTTCCACCGCTGCAAGAACGAGGTAGAGCAATTTCCGTTGAAAGTTTAGTTTTTCTGTTTGACCATCTTGTCCGTACTTTATTTGATTCTGGCGCATCGCATTTGTTTATTTCTACATCATTAGTTGAAACACTGCACCTAGATACTAGTCTAGTTACTGATCCCTTAGTAGTCTCAAATCCTATTGGTGGTTTAGCTCATCTTTCTATGATTTATCGGGATTTGAGAGTGTTTATCTTGGGCGTTGAGTTTGAGTGCAACGCTTTTGTTCTTGGCTTCATGGGCTACGATTTAATTCTTCATATGGATAGGCTAACTAGATATGGGGCCATCCTAGATTGTGAAAGAAGGGTAGTTAGATTGTTGACTCGTTCTGGAAGGACCCTTGATATTTCTTGTAACCCTAGAGGTCCAGTAATGCTTAGTTACCTAGAATCCCTTGACGCATCCGATGATGATTTACATTCTGTTCCCATAGTCCGTGAATATGCTGATATCTTTGATGAGGTGAGGGGTTTACCCCGAAAACGTGAAATCGACTTTCGAATATATCTAGTAGATAATGCAAAGCTAGTTGCATTGCCAGTGCGCCACATGGATCCAAGAGAGAGAAGGGAACTCAGTAAGCAAGTGAAAGAATTGCTTGAGAAGGGGTTCAACAGACGTAGTATATCGGAGTGGGGTGCTCTAGTAGTGTTTGCCACGAAGGCGGATGGGTCCCTTAGACTTTGTGTGGACTATAGAGAACTCAATAAGCTTACTAAGAAGAATAGACACCCACTGCCGAGGATTGACGATCTCTTCGATCAGTTAGTTGGCGCCTCAGTGTTTTCACAGTTAGACTTAGCCACTGGTTTCCATCAGTTGAGAGTGGCTGAGGATAGCATATACAAGACTGCCTTTAGGAATCCAGACGGTTTCTTTGAGTGGCTGGTGATGCCCTTCGGTTTGACAAACGCCCCCGCATACTTTGTTGATTTGATGAGTAGGGTGTTTAGAGAGTACCTTAATAAATTCGTGGTAGTCTTTGTAGATGACATATTGATCTTTTCTAAAAGCGAAGAAGAGCATGCCCTACATCTTAGGGAAGTGTTGGAGACACTTCGAGCGCATAGCCTTAAAGCTAAATTTTCTAAATGTCACTTTTGGAGAAAGGAAGTGCGATTCTTAGGGCACGTGGTTTCCAAAGAAGGGATAGCTGTGGATCCTGCAAAGGTAGTGGCCATCCAAGATTGGAAGGTTCCTAAAAAATGCTACCGAGGTGAGGAGTTTCTTAGGGTTGGCTGGCTACTATAGGAAGTTCATCAAAGACTTCGCAAAAATATCAGCTCCATTAACACGTTTGACGAAGAAAAACTTAGTTTTCACGTGAGACGTAGATTGTGATGATGCGTTCCAACGTTTAAAGAGAGCTTTGACCACAACCCCAGTCTTAGTGTTGCCAGATGGGAGTAAGCCATTTACCGTTTATACCGACGCTTGTGGGACAGGACTAGGCGATGTCTTAATGCAAGAGGGAAGGGTAATAGCCTATGGTGGAAGGCAGTTGAGAGTGCATGAAGAAATTACCCTACACATGACCTAGAGTTAGCCGCTATTCTTTTCGCGCTTAAGTCTTGGCGTCATTATCTTCTTGGCGAAAAATTCGAATTGGTCACTGATTACAAATCGCTAAAATACTTATTCTCTCAGAAAGACTTGAATTTAAGGCAGCAAAGGTGGATGGAGTTCTTAGCATCCTACGACTTCGAGATAGCATATACCCCTGGCAAGGGTAACGTGGTGGAAGATGCCTTAAGTAGAAAAATATTATCCTTGAGTCCGTTGTTTGTTGAGCGGCAAACTTTAGAGTTCATCTCTACGTTTGACTTTAAACCTTCCATTGACTTTATACCTGGTTTGCTTGCATCCTTAGAGGTCAGACCTACGCTTTTGGGACGGATTGGCGAGGCACAACGAGACGACCCACAGTTGGTTGAGTTAGTAGAAAAGCTCAAAGGAGGGGAGTCATCGATCCATCTCCGTAGGTATACCCTAGATGATAAGGGTTGGTTGCGTAGGGATGGTAGACTTTGTGTACCACGGGACGAGAATCTGAAGAAGGCCATTCTTGATGATGCCCATCGTTCGAAGATGACCATTCATCCCGGCGGGGACAAGATGTACATGGATATGAGACAAGTTTACTTTTGGGCCGACATGAAGAAGGATGTAGCCGAGTATGTCGCTAGATGCTTGGTGTGCCAACAAGTAAAAGCAGAGCAAAAGAAGCCCGGTGGATTGCTACACCCATTGGAGGTCCCACAATGGAAGTGGGAAAGCGTCTCGATGGATTTTGTTGATGGATTACCAAGATTGAGGAAGGGTAATACGGGGATTTGGGTCGTGGTAGACAGACTTACTAAGAGCGCCCATTTCATTCCCATGAAGAGTAAGAGGACTACTCCATGGTTAGCCTCCGTATACATTCGAGAAATAGTTTGTTTGCACGGTGTTCCTTCTAGCATAGTGAGCGATTGCGATCCCATCTTCACTAGCGAGTTTTGGAAGAGCTTGCAAGAGGCGGTAGGGACTCATTTATGTTTGAGCACTGCATATCATCCTCATACGGAAGGCCAGACCGAGAGGGTGAATCGTATTCTAGAGGACCTATTGAGATTATGTGTCTTAGATTTCGGAGGTACATGGGAGGAACATCTTCCGTTGGTAGAGTTTGCATATAATAATAGCTTTCAGTCTAGCATTAGCATGGAACCGTTCGAAGCTCTTTATGGAGGGCCATGTCGTTCGCCTACATGTTGGTGGGAATCTACGGATAAGATCTTGCTTGGACCCAATATGATTAGGGAGACTTCGGAGAAGATCGATTTGATTCGAAGGAGGATGAAGACGGCGCAAGATAGACAGAAATCTTATGCGGATAAGAGGAGGTCAAATCTTGAATTTGATGTTGGGGACATGGTCTTTGTCAAGGTGTCTCCATTACGGAACGCCGTTCGCTTTGGGTCCGTTAAGAAGTTAGCACCAAGATTCGTAGGGCCGTTTAATATTAGAGAAAGGATTGGGCAGATGTCGTATAGAGTGGAGTTGCCCGAGAGACTTAATGGTGTACACGACGTATTCCATGTATCACATTTGAGGAAGTGCTTGCACGAGACCGCGGAAGTGGTAGAGCCGAGCTTGCTTAGAGGGGTGGAGATCGAGCGTGATGCGACGATTCAACGAGCTCCTACGTGCATTCTTGGGTCGGAGATTAAGAAGTTGAGGAATCGAGAGGTCAACCTAGTCAAAGTGCAATGGGGAGATGATGAGAGCAACGCTACTTGGGAGACGAAAGCGAAGAAGCATTCATTATACCCTTTTCTTTTCGAGGGTATGTCTTTTAATTTCTCCTTTATCGCTTATCTCGTACTTATCTTATCTTTAGTATGTCCTCTCGTTAGTATCTTTGACCTTTAGATAGGATAGTCCTATGGTTGAAACATGTGTTTGAGACATGTTATGTATGACGGAAGCAAGTGGATGCAAGTGTTTGCTAGTGGTTGCTCGTGGATGCATATACACACAGTTTAGGCACTAGATCGGCTCAGTCACTTCATACTGCATATTGCATATAAATGTGTGTACATAATTAAGAAATGGATGTATAATGGTTGTACCATCATATGGATGTTGCATTTTGGTGAATGGTTGTGCACACATGTAGAAATGACATGTATCGATGGGGCTCTTCGCATACATAATGGATGTATGGCACTATCATGGTTTGCATTAACGAGGTCAATTGAATCAGTAGACCACCTGATTTTGCATTAGACAAGAAACATATACACACACTTCTTGCATATGTTCATACAGCATTAGGAATCTATAAGGATAATGGATGCCCGTGTTTGATGGTTGAGTAGATGGTTGTTTGGATGTTAGGATATGCATTCTCCTTAACTTAGAGATTTCGGGGGCGAAATCCTTTAAGGAGGGGAGAATGTAACACCCCGGATTTTTGAATAGTCAAATTAACTAAATTAAAGAATAATTAATCTCAGACGTGAGAATTAAGGGAAACGGGTTGTGCCATTGTGTTCGTCTCGGAATTCTGGTTGAGATAGAGTCCGAGTTTGCGTGAACTGGACTTCGTATGAAGAAGTTATGGTGATCGGAAGTTTCAGAAAATTCAAAACATATTTCAAATTTCAAAAATTCAGAGTCAAACAGGCTTGGCGGGAAAATTCCCGCCAGGGCCAGGTCGACCATAGGGTCGACCTACCCTGACCAGGTCGACCATAGTGTCGACCTACCCCCCTCCCCCCCCCTTGGGGGCAGATTTGATATATGACCTGTAGATGACTGTGTGCTGACTCATTAGGGTTTCTGATATGCTCTGATTGGCTGGGATTAATTCTGGGTTGATCAGACGGCTTAAACTAATCCTAAACTCTAAAAAACACCTATAGACCCAAACCCTAAAATCAAATTCAATCCTTTTCAACTCTAACAATGAATCTTCATCAAAGGAGCGCTAATTCAACTATAGAAATCAGAATTCAGAGCTCAAGACCGCTTTTGAGTTGTGAGTTCGATAGTCTTAACAAAATAATTAATAAATGAATTGGATTGACTTATAATGCGAATAATTCGGATGTGTTATGAATTGTTGATTGCATGTTGTAATTACGTTGTAGGATTACGTTGTAATTTCTATGATACTATGTTATGATGCTATCATCTACGATGTAAAGTTATGATGCTATCACCCATGTTATAATCCTATGATTGGCTTAGGTCTAGTTGAATTATCATGTTTCTTATGCTAGTTTGTTATACTGATTCATATGATAAATCATATGTAGGAAAGTTTAGATGTTGATTCAAACATGAACCATATACAAGTTTGGGTAGAATTATATGTGACCTTACATGGCTATGGCACCTAGTTTATGTGAGAATTTAATTGAAAGTTAGGCTATGACATATGCTAAATTCTACATGATACTTTACATGTCTACACCATTGTTGCGATGTATGAATCACATATGTAAGTTTATGAGTTGGATATGAATCATGTTATGCAAGTTTAGGATTATTACCTATGCGAATATAGAACTATGACATGTGTTATTTATGCAAGTTTGTGGCTATTATTTCATCAAGTTCACACCTTAGATTTGGATCCATGACATATGATGTTTATGCAAGTTTGGGGCCATTATCTCATCAAGTTCACACCTTTAGATTTGGATCCATGACATATGTTATTTATGCAAGTTGTAATTTTGGCTTATGCAAGATTTAGATGTAGAACATCATTCACATATGCAAGTTCACCCCTATGTTAGATTTGTGATGTTTTCTTTTATTTATTCAGTTAGACTAGTCTAACGTATATTTTTACGTTAAACGAACAAACGTACTACGTGGGGAAAAAGGGGATAATATTAAAAATATTTAATTGGCATAAATGCCTTAAAAAGGCATAAAATATAATTGTGGTGAAAAATTGTTATGATTTTGCATACCATAAATGGATGGACATAATTGAGTCAATTATGGACATCATTAATTGATTGATAATTTGAATAGGGAAAGTAATTCAAATTCGGGGAATAATTAATTAGGAGTAATTAATCGTCTAAGACACGAGGTTAGGCTCTTTTGTGGTGTAAGACTGCCCGGACCCGCCCGGCAAATCCAGCTGCCACAAATGTCAGTCTAATGTGAGAGGTCTTAGGCACAAACTAAATACATAATAGTTGTAAAGACACGAGGTTAGGCTCTTTTGTGGTGTAAGACTGCCCGGACCCGCCCGACAAATCCAGCTACCACAAATGTCAGCCTAATGTAAGAGGTCTTTATGAGGTTACGTCTTAATGAATTAAGAAACACTTAACCAGCTAAGCATGTAGTGGGACATAAGGGGGTTAAGTGGGTGCCTTGGGTGGCATGTGGAATCTAGTGGGTGCCTTGGGTGGCATTTGGAAATACGATTAGAAACACTTAACCAAAAATTGAAACATGTAATTGAAACATGAATAAGAAGTGGGTTAAGTGGGATGTACTAGAGGGAGCCAAGCTTAGGTGGATAGCTTGTGTCAAGTAATAGGGGCCCGTTTCAACCAGTAACCCATACGTATCTTGGTGGGCTCGACCCAAGTCGAGGACGGGACACGCATACTGGGCTTGACTGTAAGAGCCCAAACCGGGTTAGCGGTGGCAACGCAAGTCCAACGGGTTCATATGCGTGTGTGGACCCGGGCTGGTAGGTAAGACGTTGTTGCATCGTGTAGGTATAAGCCGTGCATTCTTAGTGGTATCGGGTTGCCACTTTAGGGAGTGATACACCCCACTGTGGGGCCAGCACGGGTATCTACGAGTTAGGGAGCCGATCGTTTGGGGGTAGTGGGTACACCTAGTGGAGATAGGGGCAGACGACACCTATGAAGGTAGCTAGGGGTGCACGAAACTAACAATATCATTATTAAGTCTATAGGCGGGATCAACCTTAAAGTGACTAGTGGTGGTGCAGTATACTAGTGGCGGTGCAGTATAGCAATTATCCTATAGTATTGGTGTAGTTTAGTAAATTTATCTTAGTGGGTTAGGTGCGCTTTAACGATATCGTTGTTCATCTTGTTTCCTTGTTTACTCTGTCATACTCAATGGTTCATGATCATTTCCTTATTTTCCAACTTATTCCTTATCTTAGTTACTTTGTTAATTATATTGTTAGAATTATCGCACTCGCCAGACTTTATGTCTGACCCCCATTTTTTCCATCTCTTTCCCTCTCCCCCCTCCCCCCAGGTGCTTAGGTTGGAGCTAGCACCAGTGGGGCTTAATTTTGGACTGCTTTTAGAAGATTTCTTGGACCGCTGAAGTAAAGTTCAGCTTCTCTTTATTTATGGCTACTTTAATGTTGGGTATTATGTCTTTCAGTCTATGTACTTTGTTTTATCAAGATGGATATGATGTACTTGACTTTGGTTTATGGTTTTTATGATGTAACCAAACATATTTACCTTCTGCTGCGATAAATGAAGTTTTAAATTTTCAAGTACTGCTTTATATCTGTCTTGTTGTGATTTTCTGTTCTATATTCACTTAAAATGCTCCATGGAAGTTAATGCATTCCCTTTGTGAGTGACATTAATGGACGCGGGGTGTTACATTCCTCAAGCTAGAAACTTGTAGTATCTTACATTTCAACATCTTGCAGCAACATCGAATATCTTCACGCATAACACACTCTCCTCTCAGGTCATTCATTCAACTGCACTTCAGCTTGCATCAGCAGAGCATGCTCAACCCCGTTCATGTTGTGGGTCTACACTGTGAATACTTCCATAACTTGGTTATTGTATTGCGTTTCAGTTTTTTGGCACTTGTCAGTATTGTTGCATATCTTGTTGACTACAGTTGACGGATTGCTTCAGCATGTCTGGCACCCCTAGATACACATATATGATAAGTGATGCATTATTAGTTATACGAACACAAACAAAAAATGCAAAAAAACATGGAGAGAAAGACGAGCAACAATACATAAACTTGAAGAATCTTTGAAGGTCAACTTAGTTCTATGGTTTTCTCTCCAGGCTTATTATCAGATGATGCATTGTTAAGTTGGTTTCTATCTCATCATCCTGTGAAAATCAAAAAGAAAAAATCATAGTTATCTCTTATAGTAGCAACATGCGGATACGAATATCACATTCAGGTCTGAAATTTTGTTGTTGAAGAAAAACAGGAAATAATGAGATGAAACCAATCATGTTTTACCATCAAAAGCTAAACTTGGTGCATTTAATAAATACTCCGGGCAATACACAACAGTTAAAATATAAGAAAACCGGGGAAAAGCTTATGTGTTATGCCCAATAACTAATACTGTAGCAAAACATGAAATAAATGTTTGTATAATTAAGTGATGGATTATGTATATTAACATCTAAAACTCAAACAATTACTAAGTGGGTATAAGAAACATAAATAAATTTGGTACATTATATTCATGTATTATAAATGACTAGTGTGAAGATTGAACATTTCATACCTGCTCTTTAAAGCTTCAGCTGCAAGTTGTTGACGTTGCACAGCATTTGGTAATGCTGTTTAACACAAAATTAAAGTTATGAAAGCTGACTCAAAGATAATTTGATCATACCAATTTCTTTTATTTTTTTTTATTTCTGATAGTTCCAAAAGCAAAAGAAGAACCTTAAATATGGAAGATGAATTCTACCTCAAAAGAATATGCAGATTAGTTACAAAAAGAAAATCAAAAGCATAAATCAAAAGTAGTAAACAAAAAAGCATAACGAAGCTCCTGGTTTTTAGCTTATCCAAATGTTGAAAAACTCATATACCTCATCTCTTCTTAAATCTGGTACTACTTCCATAAATTCCCAAATAAACCCCTAAAATATTCATTTTTCTACAGCTTGCTTAGCTCTGATGGGAAAGAATTCAGCGATGACCTAAAGACGCATACCCTTGGTTTCCAGAACCTCCAAGTAAACAAACACCAAAGCTATCACACAGATGATAGCGTAAACGCCAAGTACCCCGACAAACCAATGGAGTAAAGCATCAAAGAAATGGTACAATGACAATAGTGCTCCGAATTGATCCTCTATCTAGGGGAAAGGTAAGCATCGATCTCCTTCCTAAAGGAGGCATCAATCCATAGTTAGCCAATTACAGAATGTCATCTGAATGAATCGTTTTTCCCATAGCTTCATAACCTTGTTTTATTCACTTTCCGAGATTGGTCGTCTCTGGGCTTCCTGCCTAAGTAACTGTGAAGTTTTCTAGACAAATCTGTTATGTTGGTTCCTTGCAAAAATGCTGGTTAACAGCCTATAATAAAATTTCGTAAGGATGTTAGATGGATGAATTGAAATTCTGACATTTAAATTATTGTAGAAAACCCAAGTTGCATCGGGATCTAGTACATTCCAAGTAGGATGGATCAGAGAAATTTTTCCTACTTCATTGTTTTTCTGTAGTCCACATTGCTGAATGGGTCTTGCCACAAGCTGACATGTTCTGTTCTCACTTCATGGAGTTGCTAAACATGACACTCAATGTGGCAAGCAGTTACATTATAATGAGAAGCTCTTACCATTCACAGCTGGTCCTAACCACTTATTAGCCAAATAAAGGTTCTTTCATCAAATGTTTTCAAATAGCTTAATATTTTTAAGATACATCACTAATTGTGATGGAAAACAACATTAAATAAGAGCTAAAATCAAATTCAGCATCTGTGGATTAAAAAATAGCAAATGCACTAAGAAACTAATGAAAGTAAAAATTGTTTAGTGTAATCGTTAGAGAGTATAACTATTTAAGGGTCCAGACAGAGAATTTTATCCAAGCACCCTATATACTTATTACATCATTTGATTAAAATGATATTCTACAAATATACAAATTTCACTCTTTTTTCTATATAAAATGATCCATTTACAGGGCAGATATTTGTCTTATTGCAAAAATGACTCATTGAGTTTTAAAAAGAGCTTAATCCTATTTAAAAAAAAAAATTCTAATGACTATTACCTACCAAAATAAAAGATTCTGCAAAAGAAGTATTTCTCAAATTGGTTAACATGAGCATGTAAAACACAACACTTCATCTTTTCAATGAGCATGGTGGATAGTGGAACTCTTTTTTTTACTTTTTTCTTAGAACTTACTCGTTGTATTTTATTTGGATTCCTCATAATATAGGATTAACATTCCATAAAAAAGGAGGATTAAATAACTGAGTTCAAAGTTGAAAACATATTTACCTATTACACTACAACGTATTACACATAAATGCAAAATTTAATGTTATTAGAGTTCAGTAGCTTGGCCTAGTAGTATGATGATAACATCCACAAAAGCATATGCAGAGCAAACATGCAAAAACGACAGAACTACTCAGTTTATATAGATGTCAAATAAGATAATATTTTGTTTACAGTACTTTACATGTAAATTTAAATAACAAATGCAACCTAAGGATTATGCTATAAGTCTAATTATTATTTAATAAATACGTCAAAATCATGATAAGATAATATTTGATATAGTTTTCATTTGAAATACTTTGTGGCAGTATAAACCAAAATAAGCACATTAGAATACCAGTAAATACAGGTGGAAAATAATTTTCAACCTGAATTTACTACCACGTCAACTTGGACTCGTACAGTTTGAATTGTGTCGAATATTTAAGTAAAATTAAGTAAAGCGAACCACACACGATAAAATGAAAGAAAAATGATTTCAAAATCTACTTAATATTCAATGGAGTCTTACCTGAATAAAGGTGCAGTTGAAAAGTAAGTTTGTATAACCAGTTGGAATTAACTTCGCCTCTACCAATAAATTTAGCTAACAACACATTTATCCAACAAATATCATGCCAAAGTCAAGGTAACTGCGATAAATTTAAACTATTCTGTCCATTATTATGCATCAACAAAATTTAGATTAAAAAAATAGGGCAGAATAGGATTATGCAATAGTGGGTATTGTAGTTGCTCAGTTGTAAAGTAAGGCTAATTCAGATATAGTAAAGTTAATTTTGGTGTATTGTCTTACTTAAAGATAAGGTGCGTTGATGAATGAAAATGTCACTTATGCCATAGAGCGTACAATATTTTCCTTTTTGCATGTATATGGATCAATTCTGTTATGTACAGAAATGAACTTAACAAAAGTGAATCACAAATACATTGGTTTGAAATATTCCTCTGTATGCTTACATACTGATTTAATGACATTAACAATATACAACATAGTGATCTGTAGAATTTTTAAAGCAGGTATTACCTCGGCAGAAACTCAACTCTGAAGGTGTTACCATAATTCAATATTACAACTGAGATCTATAACATGGTTATAGAGTTGGAGTAAAATTTGAGAACGACTAAAGTGAATCTATATCAATACGTAAGAAAACTTGATTTATACTTTGATAGTATCACATGTATGTTGGAGTAAATTGATTATTATTAGTTGATTAGTTATCTCATAATTCCATTTGAATAGATAAAGTATCCAATCCTAAATAAAGTTTTAAAACCATGGAATAACCAGGTTACTTACTCATGACAATCAGCACATGTCCAGTCCGTAAAGATCGATTTACATCCATGATCAACTACAGTAGATGCTAACAGATCATCATACCCGGCTGTAAAAAAACGTAGGTACCAATACAAATGGTGACAGAACTAGATAGTGTAGAGTGGTTTATATGACAAATCATTATGAAGGGGTTGGCGGTTCTGACACTTTTTCATTGGTAGTAGAATGGTTGAAACTTCTGTGGCATCAAAATTTAATTTGCATTTCCAACCATTGTCCACAAGATTGGAAGGTTCTATCGAATCCCCTATACTAATCAATCATGTAAGACGAAGGTGAGGAACTAATGACATATATAAGTAGCATAAATTGAAGTCATGGCGCATGCTACTACCGCAAATCCATGAAACGATCGATCTTATTTTAAAAGCATAAGAAAACTGGAATATGCGCGGGAGTATGATGGAATATAGGTCACAGTTTATTGTTTCCAAATTTTTTTAGGTAATAGTTCTATTGACAGACCAAATGATTAAATAGAGGAAAGAAACTGGGTTGTAGTGCTTTAAAACATAGATTGCGAGGCTTTACTACCCACGGACTATGGTTGAATTTATCAAATCATGAATTTTGCAATGACAACTCCACAATAAATTTTGGTTAAAATCAGCACCACTACATTTGGATAAGAAGAGAAGTTGATCTAGAAAAGGTAGGTGATGTTGGAATTGAAGCAGGCAGAAATGCAGTAGTATAAGAAAGGGAAAGTTCACTTGAGGAGCGGCTGTACTAAATTCATTAGGAATAGAGGCAGAATCATTTCAGTGTTAGTAAGTAGGAAGGGATGCAGTCCATGGTGACGTTGCATATTCACTGCTATGAAATATCTTTTAACAAATTTGAACATGAATGAGTAAAATAAAGTGATGTGTTCTTTACTGTGCTCAACTTAAGCAATCTAATCCCAAACTATCTTTCATTTATAAATCATGTGTAACCCCTTCAACATCTAAGTTGAATAGATTAACACTTAAATTGATTAAAAAAATAAGCAGTAGGCATGTTCCTGTTTTCCAAAAAAGATGCTGTCAGTGCAGGTAATTTGTTATCCAAACCATTTCAATATTCAAATATCTTGTTATCATAAAATAATTTATGAATGGAACTCCGATTGTTGATCCTTCCATCAAAATTTTATTACTTGAAACTCCAGTAAGAAATTTTAGTTAAAAGCACAAAAACGGTTTTCTTTCTGTTTTCACAAGGAACTCATTGACATATATTGTTTAGTTGAAAATTGTTATTGAAAATCGAGAAGACAAGTACCTTTTTTTCAGAAGATTATTTCTCTAAAAGCACCGTTATCACACTCCCCAAGTCGATGGTGAGGTGAAAAGACCCATTTTATGTAAATAAGAAAAAACCCATCATACAGGAATGATATAATTGTGGAGCAGGCCGACCAACATAAGTTAAGTGAGCGACAAAAAGTTTCAAACCTATTACCTATCGGAGGTTGAGAATAGACGAATTAGAACATGATAGTAAACATCATTTAACGCTAGTGGGATTAGTACCTGATGAGATGTCATGAATTAAGCGAGGAGTGCTTACATCAGCCATAGCAGAACTAATTTGGATTGCAAGGTCGAACGAAGTTGCAGGGTGAAAAAATTGAGTAGAGGTTGCCGGGCCGCCCACCTGCGAAAGAACCGCCCTCCTCATCCAAGTTTGTTGCAGGATGGATTGAACATGTAGGTGGAGAAAAGTTGGCAAGGGGGAAGGAGATGACAACATCGGAATAGGAGGAGAAATCGGGGATGATAGATCATTTATTGAGGCAAATTTTGAGCGGCGAGAAGAAAAGGGTTGTAAGTGGTTTCCCATACGTTCTTTTTCCTCAAACCATTAGTGGAAAATTAAAAAAAAAATTAAAAAAATTGTTCAGTGCGCACTATTTGAAAATGAAGTTGAGAGTCGTTGAGAATTGGAGAATGCAAGGAAAAAAGAAATTTAGGGTTCCACGTAAGCAGTTTTTGGTTTTTATTTTCTATTATAGCTAATAGATAAGTGCATAGTGTCAAAACAACTTCAAATATAAATGTATCAATATAGACGACATGAGTTTCTCATGCCATTATGCCGCCATATTAGTTTACAACTAAAACCGAGAAGTCACGTATTGGAAATTGGATTTCCATCTATGAGTCAAGACAAGAGATCTTCCTCACCGGTTTCGAGACACTCAAGCAAGTGCCTCAAGATCACACCTACGGGAAACCCTGAGAACGATAGGGCCGGTCCACACTTATTTTAGTGGATTGGTTATTCCTGAACACACGTTTTCCGATCCTATCAGACCTATCACTTGGCCAGTAGTGACCAATCATATCCGAGGCATCTCCCAATCCATCATTCACATAGGTAAAAATGTTTGGACTCCATACCAAGACACCACTTTTAGCTAGAATGAAGAGTCATGCACTCCCTATGGTCCCTTATCTCGTTTCTGACTCATACCGGGTGTGAGGCTCGCAAAGTAACGCTATACACAAAGCTTTACTATTTGAAGTCGTGCTTTGATCATCAACCACAACACTCTGCTTTTCAACAAAAGCCTTGATCATTTGCATCTTAGCATGCCACATTAACAATTCACATCATACAACTGATGTCTATCAATATATAACCTCTAAGCTTGTACGTCTTAGAGAAATGTGTTAAGCAAGAGAATAAATTTTCCGTCACCAAACAGATATATATTTAATAGAAATCAATCAACACAGAATGAAATCCAATGTCAGACACACATTGTAACACCCCACGTCCATTAATGTCACTCTCAAAGGGAATGCATTAACTTTCATGGAGTATTATTAGTGTATAGAACAGAATATAACAAGACAGATACATATATTGGTACTTGAAAATTTTAAAAAGACAACTTTTATTGCAGTGGAGAAATAGTTTGGTTACAACAACATCAAAAACCTACAATAAAACCAAGTACACTTAATATCCATCTTGACAAATTATTTTCTGAGTACATAAAGTAAAAACATAACCCCAACATAAGTAGTCATAAAAGAGATAAGCTGAACTTTACTTTCAGCAATCCAAGCACTTCCAAAAGAGAGAGAAAGAGATCCAAATCAAGCTCCACTAGCACTAGTCCCACCCTGAGAACCTGGGAGGGGAGGGGGAAGGAAGAAAAGAGGCGAAAACGAAGGGGGTTAGACATAAAGTCTGGCGAGTCCAATAACTTTAACAATATAATTATTAAAGTAATTAGGATAAGGCATAAACTGGTAAAACAAGGAATGACTATGAAACAAATGGGCATGACAAAGCAAATAAGAGGAATAAGATAACGTTAATTTGCGCCTCAAACACTATAGGATAATTACTATACTGCACCATTACTAATCACCCTAAAAGTTGATCCCGCCTACTGAACAAAATAATAATAATGGTAGTTTCGTGTACCCCTAGCTGTCTTCATAGGTGCCGCCTGCTCCTATCTCCACTAGTTGTACCCACTACCCTCCCCATTCTAATTACAACATTTATTCATAATATGGTAGTTGGACTCCCAGCTGTCTTCTTAGGTGCCGCCTGCTCCTATCTCCGTTAATCATACCCGCTACCTTCCCCATTCGATCGGCTCCCTAACTCGTAGATACCTGTGCTGGTCCCACAGTGAGGTGTATCACTCCCCAAAGTGAGAACCCGATACCACTAAAGATGCACGACTTATACCTACATGATGCAACACCATCTTACCTACCAGCCCGGGCCCACGCACGTACATGACCCTGTTAGACTTGCGTTGCCACCGCTAACCCGTTTTGACCTCTTACAATCAAACCCAGTAAGTGTGCCCCGTCCTCGATCTAGATCGAGCTCACTTAGATACTGAATGGGTCACTGGTTGAAAAGGGTCCCCACACTTGACACAAGCTTTCCACCTATGCTTGGTCCCTACTAGGATTTCCCACTTAACCCCCTCTTATTCATGTTTTCTTACATGTTTCAACTTGGTTAAGTGTTTATAATTATATCCCACATGTCACCCATGTTACCCACTTATCAAATCAACATGTGTTATTGGTTAGGCTTATCTTAACCCTATCCGCTTATCAGATCAATATATATATATATATATATATATATATTATTGGTTAAGCTGGTCTTAACCCTATCCACTTATATATTATTGGTTAAGTTGATCTTAACCCTATCCACTTACATATTATTGGCTAAGTTGGTCTTAACCCTATCCTCTTAGCAGATCAATATGTATTATTGATTAAGTTTGTCTTAACCCTATCCACTTATCATATTAATATATATATTATTAGTTAAGCTGGTCTTAACCCTATCCACTTATATATTATTGGTTAAGTTGGTCTTAACCCTATCCACTTATCATGTTTTATGTGTCATATATATATATATATATATATATCATATAACATGTTTTACTTAAGTTATGATTAAGTACATCTTAGTTCAAAGATACATTGGTTAAGAGAATAACTCCCTAAGTATCAACCCCGAAGACCGAAATCAACATCAAATTGGTACTCAGAGAATTACTCAACTCAACCAAACTTCTGTTTGTCATTCTTATTCGTCTTTGATCAGCATTAATTAATTATTAATGCACAAACCTCTCACATTAAGTCGATTGCTTGTGGCCGTTGGATATGCCGGGCGGTTCCGGGCAGACTTCCACCACAAGCCAGACTTAACCTCGTATCTAAGCACCTTTTAATTATGCCTACGACCTCTCACATTAGACTGCCTTTTGTGGTTGCTGGATATGTCGGGCGGGTCCGGGCAGTCTTATACAACAAACGAGTCTAACCTCGTGTCTTAGGCATTTATTATGCATTTAATTTATGCCTTTGACCTCTCACATTAGACTACCGTTTGTGGTTGCCGGATTTGTCGGGCGGGTCCGGGCAGTCTTATACCACAAACGAGTCTAATCTCGTGTCTTAGGCATTTATTATTACACATTATTATTCAACCCCAACTTGAATTAATATCCCTATTTCAAATTGTCAATAACTTCCAATTTCAATCCATGTCCATAATTGTCACTTAAATTATGTCCAAAATTTTCAGGTATGTAAATTATACCAATTAATGTATCAAATTAATTATATGCCTTTAAAGTCATTTTATGCCAATTCACAATTTGTATAATTAATATTTTCCCATTGTCCCCACGCCGTTCATGCGTTTAATATGAAATATGTTTGACTCGCAAATAGTCTAACTCATAAAAAGAAAAGAAACATCAGAACTTACATAACACATAAAACAGATCTAACTTGCGAATAAGAATTATAACATAAGTTTGCATAGCCAAAAACTTGCATAGGAAATGGTCATATAGAACATAAATTTGCATAAACTAACATGGATCCAAATATAGATCTAAACATGAAATTGCGAACTTGCATATATGAATATGGGTTTTACCTAAACTTGCATATGTGAATATAGTTTTCACCTAAACTTGCATATGGATTCCTACAAACTTGCATATGAATTTAAACATGTAAACTAATATCACATGTTTTACATACAAACTAGCATATGTATATACTTGATTCACATATAGACTTGTGTATAGTTCACATACAGACTTGCATAAGATTCACATACAAACTAGCATATGTAAAAACAGACTTGCATAAGATTCACATAAAAACTAGCATATGATTTACATCCCAAACTTGCATATAAACTGATGTCATAAAATGAATCAAATTAAACATATGTGATTGGACATATGAAATAGATCTACCAACATAAGTTAACAAAACTGTCATATATTCACCAACAGACGATAACAAAGTTAAGTAACATCACATGATTCAACAGATATATTCTCATAATCCAAATTATAACTCATCATAATTAATTTATTAATTATTTTGTGAAAGAAATTGTACTCACAAAGACGGATTAGAGAAGAGAATAATTCTTTTGTTGTTTCTATTAGAATTCTGACTTGCAATTCCTAAGCTTTAAGAAGAAGAACTATTCTAGCAGCAGTATGGAGGCCAAGAGATTAATTTAGTTTAGGTTTAGAGCTTGAGTCTATGTGTGCTTATATAGAAGTTTAAATCAATATAAGCCGTTAGATCATCCTAGAAGCAATCACAATCGTCCAGACTAGATAGGGTCATCCAGAATTGCCACCTATGCCCTAGTGACTCAGCAACAGGTCAGAAAAGACTTAGCAACAAGTCAGCATCGTCACAGTTCACATCTGCCCTGGGGGGTAGGTCGACCCCCTGGTCGACCTGGCCTGGGGTAGGTCGACCTACCTTGGTATATTCGAATTTTGAATTTAACTCTATTTTTTTTAATTTATTTAAATTTCTCAAACTTCTTAGGGCTATAACTTCCTCATACGAAGTCCGATTTACGAAAACTTGGACTCTATTCCAAGCAGAATTTCGAGACGAACGCAATGGCGTAACCCATTTCCCTTAATTATTCTCCTAAAAATTAAGTGTTCTTAAAATTGCTAATTTTAATATTTATAATTACGGGGTGTTACATTCTCCCCTCCGTAAAGGATTTCGCCCCCTAAATCTACAAGTTAAGGAGAATGTATATCCTAACATCCAATCATCCATCTACTCAACCATCAAACGCAGGCATCCATTGTCCTTACAAGATCTCTAATGTTGTATGAACATATGCAAAAAGTGTGTGTATATGTTCCTTATCCAATGCAAAATCAGGCGGTCTACTGATTCAGTTGACCTCCTTAATGCAAATCATGATAGTGCCATGCGTCCATTATGTATGCGAAAGAATCCTAACGATACATATTATTTCGACATGTATGCACAACCATTCATCAAAATGCAGCATCCATATGATAACACAACCAATATACATCCATTAATTTAAATATGCACACATATTTATATGCAGTATGAAAGTGATTGAGCCGATCTAGTGCCTAATGTGTGTGTAAATGCATCCATGAGCAACCACTAGCAAACACTTGCATCCACTTGCATCCACCAAACATAACATGTCTCAAACACATGTTTACAACCATAGGATTTTTCCTAACTAAAAATCGAAGATATAATTGCGAAGACATACTAAACGATAGGACAAGCATAAACAAAGAGGTAGAAAAAGGAGAAGTTAAAAACATACCCTTAAAAAGGAAAGGGTGCAGTATACGCATCTTGTCTTCCGTTTCCCAAGTCGCGACTCCTTAATCATTTCCCCATTGCACCTTGACCAACTTGACCTTTCTGTTGCGTAGCTTTATAACCTCTGATCCAAGTATGCATGTAGGGGTTCGTCTAATCGGGGCATCTCACTCCACTTCTCTAAGCCTGCTCGGCTCTACTACTTCTGCAATATCTTGTAAACACTTCCGCAAATGTGACATGTGAAACACGTCGTGAACACCACTAAGCTTGTTGCCTCTTCTCATGTCCCTCCAAAATCTAGGATACATAACCTCAAAAGATCTTCAAGGATTCTATTCACCCCTTTCTGTCTGCCCATCCATCTGTGGATGATAAGCGATACTCGTACTTGCCGCCTTTTGCATATTACCCTTTCCTCTTGCACCGAAAACTGCTCCAAGCCCTGTCCCGCAAGCACCGGTATACACTGTGAATGGCTTACTTCTCTCTAGCAAAACTAAAACTGGAGTTGTCGTCAAAACCCTCTTCAAACGTTGGAAAGCATCGTCACAGTCAACATCCCAAGCAAAAGTCAAGTTCTTCTTCGTTAACCGAATAATTGGGGCTGATATCTTCGCGAAGTCCTTAATGAACTTCCTATAATAGCCCGCCAGCCCTAAAAAGCTTCTTACTTCTGTTGCGTTCTTAGGAATCTTCCGATCTTGGATTGCCACCACCTTTGCGAGATCCACAACTATCCCTTCCTTAGAGACCACATGTCCTAAGAACCTCGCTTCTTTTCTCCAAAAAGGGCATTTGGAGAACTTAGCTTTGAGTTGATGCGCTCGTAGGGTCTCTAAGACTTCCCTAAGATGTAGGGCAAGCTCTTCCTCGCTTCTAGAGAAAATCAAGATATCGTCCACAAAGACTACCACAAACTTATTTAGAAACTCCCTAAACACCCTACTCATTAAGTCAACGAATTATGCGGGTGCATTCATCAAACCAAAAGGCATGACGAGACACTCGAAGAAACCATCAAGAGTTCTAAATGCAGTCTTATTTATGTTGTCTTCGGCCACTCTTAGCTGATGAAATCCTGTAGCTAGATCCAGCTACGAGAAAACTGAAGCACCAATCAACTGATCGAATAAATCATCTATCCTCGGCAATGGGTGTCAGTTCTTCTTTGTGAGCTTATTCAGCTCTCTATAGTCTACGCACAATCTAAGTGAACCATCAGCCTTTGTAGCAAAAATAACTGGAGCACCCCATTCCGAAATGCTTCCTCTTATGAACCCCTTCTCAAGCAAATCCTTTACTTGCTTACTGAGTTCTCTTCTCTCTCTCGGAGCCATATGGCGCACCGGTAATGCAAATGGCTTTGCATTATCTACTAGGTATATACGAAAGTCTATCTCGCACATCGGGGGTAAACCCCGAACTTCATCGAAGATGTCACCATATTCACGGACCACACGAACAAATTCCAAATCATCATTGGACGCGTCAAGAGATTCTAGGTAGCTTAGCATCACCGGACCTCTAGGGTCAGAAGAAATATCAAGGGTCTTTCCATAACGAGTCAACAAATCAAACTACCCTTCTTTCATAGTCTAGGATGGCACCGTATCTAGCTAGCCAATCCATGCCTGGAATGAAGCCATAGCCCATGAAGCCAAGAACGAAGGCGTTGCATTCAAACCCAACACCCAAGATAGACACTCTCAAATCCCGACAAATCAGTGAAAGATGAGCCGAACCACCAATAGGATTTGAGACTACTATGGGATCCGTAACTAGACTAGTATTTAGGTGCAGTGTTTTTAACTGATAAAGCAGATACAAACGAGTGTGAAGCGCCAAAATCAAATAAGGTACAAACAGGATGACCAAAAAGAAAAACCAAACTTCCATCCAAGATATTTCTACCTCTATCAGGTATGCCAGCCGTGAGGGAACGCGTCTGCCCTCAAGAAGATCATGTACTTTGTCCTTACCTTTGCCTTTTGCTTCTTCGGACGATCCTAATAAGATGTCTTGTTTCTCCATAATGATAACAACTAGTCTTCTTCTTCTTTCTAACGTCTTTATTTAAGTAGTCAGGTATTTAAGAGATAACAACTAGTCTTCTTCTTCTTTCTAATTTTCAGTTAACATTAAAGTAAAGTAACAAATTATAGAGATAACAACTAGTCTTCTTCTTCTTTCTAACGTCTTGTTTCTCCATAATGATAACAACTAGTCTTCTTCTTCTTTCTAATGGCATAACCCGTTTCCCTTAATTACAAACTTTTTTATTAATTAAAGTAACAAATTAAAGAATAATTAATAAAAAAGTTTATAATTAAGGGAAACGGGTTATGCCATTGCGTTCGTCTTGGAATTCTGCTTGAGATAGAGTCTGAGTTTGCGTAAAACGGATACCGTATGAAGGGGATATGGACAAAGGAAGTTAGGCAGAAAAACCGGAAATTAGCCAGAATGCATTGGTGCACTTATGAAGTGCGCCAGTACAAAAATGCACTGGCGCACCTGCCAAGTGTGCCCATGTCGAGCTAAAGACCTGCACAGATTTCTGGAGTGTTATGATCTTAACAGTGAGTCATTGCTGAGTCATTAGGGCTGAGGTGTTATCCTATCTTGACTGGATGGCCTTGATCACTTCTAGGGTTAATCTGGCAGCTCTAAATTAATTAGAACTCTATATAAGCAACCTAAGTCTCAACCTAAAATCACACTAATTCATTCCAAGAGCCTCCATGCTGTCAATGGTGAACCTAGAATAGCCGTCATCCCTTTCAACTCAGAAACAAGATAGAAGCTTCATATCAAATTAAATCAAAATCTAATTTAGAACAATGATTAGTCTACATCAAAGGCGAGCAATTTAGTTTCAGAATACAGATCCCAGAAATCAAGTTTTTCCTTTTGTTGTAAGTGTAGTTATCTTTCAGATGTGAACAAATTAAAGACATGGTTTGTAATGAATTGTAAAATAGAATTATATCAAGTTGTATGTGATGCTGATTCATGTCTATTCTATCATAAATGCCTATGAACTATTGTGGTCTACCGAACCTATCATGTTATGTGGAAATTGGTGAATAAAACCTATGATGCTGTATAGGAATTTGGGAATGAAATTATCATACGTAAGTTTGGTGATATTATGATACATACAAGTTTTAGGCTAAGTCATGTCGTTTAGGCCTAATTGTTTATATCCATTATGCATACATGTTTAGATCTACGACCTTATATAATTTGGTGATGACATCTATATGTTGTATGTCAATTTGGAAATTATGCCATGTTTATGCAAGTTAGGTGATGCTATCATGTTATGAATACATGCAAGTATATAGGTTAAAAACATGATTATGTAAATTTATATGTTTAGATCTACAACTTTATATGTTAGATCCATATGCCTTTATGTTAGATCTATGTTAGCATGATTCAACCCCTATGCAAGTTCACCACTACATGTCTAATTAAGTTTTGGTAGTTCTATGTAAAACTATTATTTTATGATTCATGTTGCATAGATACAGTTTGCAAGTTCATAATTAAAAGTATATTATGCCAAGTTCATGTGACATATTTGTAGTAAGATCTATATTTTTATATGATGTTGGAATGTTGCAAGTTCCTCTTTTTCCCCTTTTAGTTTATAAGTTAGGCTAAAATGTCGAGCCTAACATTCTATGAAACTTTGCGAACGTACAACGGGGGTAACGTTGTGGGAAAACATGAAACTACATGTAATTGACATATTTGGCTCACAACTATGTAAATGGTATGGCATTGAAATGGTATAATTTACATACCAAAAATTCTGAATTTGATTTAGAGGGAAAGTGGGCCATGACAATGAATTGTTGACAAATTTACATATAAGCATAAAAGGATAAATATGTAAATTTAGAAAAGACGAATATGCCTAACCCGAGGTTAGACTGAGTTGTGGTGTAAAACTGCCCGGAACCGACCGGCACATCCGGTGACCACAACAATTCCTGTCTAATGTGGGTGATTAGTGCATTGATCCCAAAAAGGACCCGAGGTTAGACTGATTTATGGTGTAAAACTGCCCGGAACCGACCGGCACATCCAGTGACCACAACAATATCTGTCTAATATGAGTGGTTGGTACTTTAATAAAGCTAAGTCAAGATTGGTAGGGTTAAGTCAATTAAGGAAACACTTAACCAATTCAACATGTTAACTAAACTGATGGGTGGGGTTAGGTAAACTTGGACACTTAACCAATTTAACATGTTGACTAGAAAACCCTAGTAACGGGGACCCATTTCAGCAGTAACCCACATAGATGTATCATGGTATCCTGAACTAGGCAGGGTGGGGCATGATTACTGGGCTGATTGTAAGCGGTCAAAACGTCGGCGGGTGGTGTGTCAATGTAGGTTCCGACGGAGTACGAGCGTGCACGTACTCCAAAGCGGAAAAAGCAGGCACTGGGCATCAGTAGTCATACACTGTGCATCATGAATCATGTCGGGTTCCACCATAGGATTTGATACACCCCGTGGTGGGACCAGCACAGGTATCTACAGTCAATGTAACACCCCGTAATTTTTAATGTTAATATTCACAAATTAAAAAATAACTAATCTCAGATGTGGGAAATATGGGAAACGGGTTGCGCCATTGTGTTCGTCTTGGATTTCTGGTTGAGATAGAGTCCGAGTTTGCGTGAATTGGACTTCGTATGAAGAAGTTATGGCCATCGGAAGTTTCAGAAAATTCAAAACAGATTTCAAATTTCAAAATTTCAGAGTCAGACAAGCTAGGTGGGAATTTTCCCGCCAGGGCCAGGTCGACCATAGGGTCGACCTGCCCTGACCAGGTCGACCACAGGGTCGACCTGGGGGTCGACCTGCCCCCCCAGGCAGAATTGAATTATGACCTGTTAATGACTAGACGCTGACTCATTAGGGTTTCTGTTATGCTCTGATTGGCTGGGATTAATTCTGGGTTGATCGGACGGCTTAAACTAATCCTAAACTCTATAAAAACACCTCTAGACTTAAAGAAGAAAAAACTGAAAGCATCCATGGCAACCGTTGACAATCTTCCCCAAATCCCGCTTCTCAAAAATCACCTTCCAATAGACCCTCCTGCCGCTCTTCCGCCTGGGATCCTCCCTCCTCCAGCTCCGCCTGACCCATCTTCTCTCTCCTCCAATTTTCCGCTTCTCCCATCGACCGATTCGTTTCCGACGAACAAACCCTCGTCTTCGAATCAAAGTACTCCTCCAATTTTACATCAACGTGCATGGACTTCGCCGTTTCAGCGTTTGCCTCGCAAGGCTGAAAAGTACAAGCCCGTTGATATGAAACTGCAATTTGATAATGGAGCCTTGAAACATAACGATGACATCCTTAATGCTGGTTCATCAGTTTGGAGTAATTCCCTTGTTGGCTTCTTCCTCGACAAGCCGCTCTCATATACGGCTGTTGTTCTTAAGTGTAGATCTGTATGGAAACCTAAAGGAGATCTGAAAATCAAATCTGATGGTATTCTATTCTTATTCCAATTTGCTTGTGACGAAGACAAACAAAATGCCCTGATGGGGGATCCAATAGTCATTCAAGGTAAACTGTTTATTATTAAGCCATATGACTCGAACGTGAGCAATGTTTGCAGCATGGTCAAATTTGTCCCTGTGTGGGTTCACTTCTCCAACATCCCACTTTACGTGTGGTCACATACAGGAATAAATTGGTTGGCTTGTATGTTGGGGAAGCTGATATGTCTAGATGAAATGACCGAGAAATTAGAGAGACTTCATCACGCTAAATGTCTAATTGAGATTAGACCTGATAAAGAACTTGTCGAAGATTTTTTGGTGACTTTACCTGATGGAGGTACTCAGTGCGTTAGAGTGCACTACCCATGGAAGCCTCATCTCTGCACAACTTGTAGTGTGTTTGGTCATAAAAGTGAAGATTGTGGTGAAAAAAGCAACAGGGAAATAACTCAAGTGATTACAAACAATGGCAACCAAGTGAAATCAAATACAAGGGCAAATACGTTAGAAGTGAACAAAGGCAAACAACAAATGGAAACAACCACCAAACCTACTGACACAAGAAAAGGAAATGAGCAATATTACAAGCGCCAAGTGCAAGAACCCTGGCACATAGTAGAGAGAAACAGGAACAGGGTTACTTTTAAACCCTAGAAGGCGGTTTATAGACCTAAACCGTACGCTCCACCGGTTAAAAACAATGGCAGGAGAGAAATTTGTTTGGCTGACTTCATTCTTGAAGAGGGTGAAATTAGAGAAAAACCAAACCAGCAAAACTCGGTCACGAAGAAAAATACAAATTCAGTTATTGATAATACCATCCTAACTACGAACAGCTTCGCTATGCTTGATCTGGATGTGGATAGTAACAATGCAGAGCCTACATCTTCCATTGCCGCTTTTATTCAATCAGAAGTGGATGCAACCGAGGCTATCAATGTGGTGGAACAAAGTGCTACGACAATCGATGCTGATAGAGAATTTGAAGCTTCTGCCAAAGTTGTAGTTGCAGATGTCAATAAGAGGAAGCAAGTTAATTCAAGCAAAATTGATGATACCATACGCCTAGAATCAGCTGCTAGCAAGGAAAAGAATGTGGAGAAGAATTTCCCAACCCAGGATGATGCATTATTACAATCTATAGTTAATGGCAACAAGGAAAATGAGGCTGAGCAAGTTTACTGTCAAGTGGAAATAGAGGCTAATTCCGTGGACACTTTTGTAAAAGCTGCTGTTGATTTATTTACGGATGCAAAAACAGATGAAACCGACAGCGATTTCAAGACCAAAGAATTTTTCGAAGTTTTCACAGAAACTACCTTTGAACCAGGTATTTTGGCTCTAATGCTGGGCATTAGTTCTTTGACAGTTTGTACTCTTGAAACTTCCAACTTTGAGGATCAGAGCAGCTCTCTTATGTCGGGAAGCAAACAAAACCAATGTAATTCCGCAATCAATGGTAGTCCATCTGAGAGTATCCACCAAAGAGCGAGCCTGTACAGTAGTACTCCCCCTCCGCCTGGTTTCAAAGAAGCCTCGGATTCTCACCTCTTTGAGGCTGACAAAACCTGTCCTGAAGTTCAAACCTCCACTACCAACAAAGGCAAGAAGCAAACCAAATATGAATCTCCTATGATTACTGGAGTTTCAATTCCTCTAGACCCCAACATGGTCAAGACTAAATCAATGACAAGAAGTTCGGAAAAACAAATCGAGTTTAATGATGCAGCAGAACCTGTGCATTTGGAATATTAGAGGAGCCCATAAGGATATTAAACTGGACAAATGCAAGATGATGATCAGGAAATATAATCTCTCAGCGATGGCTTTATTGGAAACTAAACTTAATGCTGAATTATCTATCCGAGCCACCAGGTATATCAACCCTAACAGGAGTATGATTCATAATCTTGAAAATTCTAGTTACGGTAGAATTCTTATCATGTTTGACCCTGCAATACACAATTTCACTAAACTTAGTTCTAATAGTCAATATATTCTTTGTCAAAATATGCACATACCCTCGTCGTCATTGTATTTCATCGCTTTTGTGTACGCTTTCAACTCATTTGCTGCTCGTGAAAGTCTTTTCCACGACATTCCCACACTTAAGCAGTCACTTCACCCGTGGATCATTACTGGAGATTTTAGCTCTCCTCTGAAATTGTCTGATAGAATAGGTGGCAATGTTGTTTCTCTCTCTGAAGTTAGTCACATTAATTTAGCCATCATGCATGCCGATTTAATTGAAATCAATACTCAAGGTTCTGAATTTTCATGGAATAATAGTAGTAGGAATGGTATACGCATTTTTTCCAAAATTGATCACTCTTTTTGTAATTTAGATGCTTTAAAACACGTGGCCAAGTATGTCAAATGAGCTAGCTTCGTCCATTCTTTCTGATCATACGCCTCAAGTTCTCCGCTTGAATGAGTGCATGATCGAAAGAAAGCCGAGCTTTAGGTTTTTTGATATATGGACGGAACAGCCTGAGTTTTTCGAAGTTGTCAAGAGATCTTGGGCTGTTCCGTGCTATGGCAACCCCATGCTAATCCTTTTCAGGAAATTAAAAGCGCTCAAGGACGTTTTGAAGGAGTGGTCATCGGAAAACTTCGGGAGTGGAAGTCTGAAATCTAGCATTATTCAAAGGCAACTTGAGCAAATACAAAGAAGTATGCAAAATGACCCGGCGAACCCCCTTCTCTCAAGTATAGAATCTGACATTGCGCGGAAACACTGTGAAGCTCTTACTATGGAATCCATGATGAGAAAGCAGAAAAGCAGGATCAAATGGTTTGAGGATGGCGATAGGAACACTGCCTACTTTCATGCGGTTCTTAGGGCTAAGCAAGTGCGTGAAACAATACATTCCATCACTGATATGCAAGGTCAGGTACATGTTTCTCTTCCATGTATACAACAAGCTATTGTCAAGTATTTTGAGGAGTTGTTTGGTAATAAAGATAATTTTGTCCCATGTGTTGACGACATTAACCCAATGATTCTTCCTAGACTTAGCTCTGATATGAAAGATTTTTTATGCAATGATATTACTGATGTGGAAATTAAAGAGGCTATGTTCTCTCTTAACCGACACTCGTGTGGTGGTCCGGACGGATTCAACGCTGTTTTTTATACGAAATGTTGGGTTTTAGTTCATAAAGATGTCTACAAAGTTGTTAAGTATTTCTTTTTAAAAAGGAAAATGCTTGAAGCTTTTAATAACACTGTTATTGCTGTAGTTCCCAAAATTAAAAATGCGAGTTGTGTTAATGCTTTCAGGCCTATTTCCTGCTGCAACACCATTTATAAGTGCATTACGAAAATTTTAGCTAGCAGACTTAAACATATCCTCCCGACTATAATATCAAACAACCAGTCTGCCTTTTTGCCAAATAGGAATATCCTAGACAACGTGCTCCTTGCTCATGAACTAATCAAAGGTTATAACACTAAGAATATTTCTCCTAGAGCGATGATTAAGCTCGATATTAGAAAAGCGTTCGACACTATCCAATGGCCTTCTATCATAAGAATCCTAAGTTTTATGAATTTTCCTGCTTGCTTTTCTGCGTGGATATACTCATGTATTAGTTCAGCTCATTTTTCTATCAACATTAACGGCTCCCCAACGGGCTTTTTTCATAGCAAACAAGGAATTAGACAGGGAGACCCGATCTCCTCTTACATTTTCATTACTGTCATGGAATTGCTAACAAAAATGATTGATCAATTGGTTGTCTCTGACAACTTTGACCTGCACCCCAAATGTAATAACCCTCGCATCACTACGTTAATGTTTGCCGACGACTTAATTATTTTTTGTAAGCCTACCCATAGGACCTTATGTAGCATAATGAACACTATTGATAAATTTTACATGCTTACCGGTTTGAAAGTGAACTATGAGAAATCTAATATAATGCTTGCGGGCGTTAGCCAAGCTAGTAAACTTGACATTCAAAGTTTTATTGGTCTTGCTTGCAGTGAGACCACCCTAACTTATCTCGGTTTACCTATGGCTACGACCAGAATAACCACTTCCCAATGTATCCCATTATTTGAACGAATTACTGATAGAATGAATTGCTGGTCCTCTAGTCTTCTTAGTCAAGCGGGTAGACTAACTCTTATCAAGTCAGTTTTAATTTCAATGCAAATTTACTGGTCTAGAACGTACTTGTTACCTAACAAATTGCATAGCTTAATTAGATCAGCTTGCATGAAATTTTTCTGGAAAGGTAATATCCATGCGAGATATCTTGCCCCCGGTTCGTTTGCAATGCTTGAGCTGCCTGTTTGCAAAGGAGGTTTAGGAATCGTCAATACCAAAGTATGGAATACTGCTGCAATTGGTAAGCATATTAATGATATATTTAATAAAAATAGTACTTTGTGGGTGTCTTGGTCCATGTCTCATGTGATCAAAGAACAAAATTTCTGGACGATGAAAACTCGGCAGTGTAACAGTTGGACGTGGAAATGTATTAACAAGCTTAAACACAAACTTCTTCCTTTTTTCAAATATGGGATAGCGGCCTTTGACCGTATCAGTTTTTGGGAAGATCCTTGGGTTGATTATGGTTTTATTATAAAAGACAAAATAACATACATGGAAAAAATCACCTCTGGAATTCATAGCAGAAAGTTAGTAGAAGAACTAGTTGTGCATGGCACTTTTGCCATGCCTTTTACCACTAACCTTAATCTGCAGGTTATATGGAACAAAATACATGTAATGGACATTACAACCAATGGAGCTCAACACACTAACTTGGTTTGGCAAGGTGAGAGTTTCAGTATTAAGCAACTTTACATTAGAATGCATGGTACATCATTATTAGTTGATTGCAGATGGCATAAATGTGTGTGGAAAAATGACAATAATGTAAAGGAAAATCTTGGGCTTTGGAAGGTCATCAACAAATCTCTACTTACTAAAGAAAAGCTAATCAGCTTTGGGATGAACCTAAATGCTAGTTGTGTTTTCTGTGATGGTGCGGTAGAGAGCTTGCAACACCTTTACTTTGAGTGCATGGTAACTCAGCAGGCCTGGAAAGATATCATCATGCAAATGGGCTTCACGAACCTTCCTTCTTCCAGTGCAGAACAATGGGAATTTATCAAAAGAAAAGTGGGTGTGAAGAAACCAAGGTCAAGACTGTTCACCTTTTTGCTGAAGAAAACTGTTCTTAGCATATGGATTCAACGTAACTACAGGGTTTTTGGCAACTATCATGCAACGAGCAACACCCTTTGGAATCAACAACTGTGGCGAAACATCAGAGATGGCCTCAAGTTCCTTCGATTCACATTTGATCCGGGAATTTTTGTGACATAGCTGAACTCTGTTCCTTTTTGTTTATTTGTGTTTGTCTTCGTTAATGTAGTCGTTGATATGCTTTGTAATCTCTGTGTTTCTTTTGTTTCTTTTCTGTCTTTGTATCTTTGTAATCTTCCTTGCATATCAATAAAAGTGGTAGGGGTCCACTCAACCCCATCGGCTTTGCCAAAAAAAAACACCTCTAGACTTAAACCCTAAAATCAAAACAAAATTAGATTCATGGCCTCTATGCCGTCACCTAGCAACTCAGCATAGCCGCCACCAATTAGAGAGGAAGAAAGCTAATCTAAATCAATTCTTTTCAACTTTAACAACGAATCTTCTTCAAAGGAAAGCTTTTACAACTTCAGAACTCAGAATTCAGACCTCAAGACCTTCTTTGAGTTGTGAGTTCGATAATTTTAATAAAATAATTAGTAATTTAATTGGATTAAGATGTGGATTATATGGATTTGATGTGAATTATTGACTGCATGTTGTAATTATGTTGTAAAATTGTGATGTTATCATATATGTTATAAATTTTATGATGTTATGTTGTGATGTTATCATCTATGTTGTAAAGTTACGTTGTTATCGTCTATGTTGTGATTTCATATATATTCAAATCCTCATGTTTCATATGCTAGTTTGGTTATGTTGATTCATGTGATAAATCATATATACTTATGCAAGTTAGGATGTTAATTAAAACATGAATCATATGATTAGTGAAAATTATCTTCAACTTTACATGACATCTGTTTTAGATCTAAAGTTAGGCTATGACATGTGTGAGTTATATGATAAATTCTACATGCTAGTTTACATGTTTAGATGTAAGTTTACACCATTGTTATGTTGCATGAATCACATATGCAAGTTTATATAAAAATATGAGTTTGGAATATGAATCATGTTATGCAAGTTTGTGGTTATTGCCTATGCAAGTTTACACCTTTAGATGTAGATCTACGACATACATGATTTATGCAAGTTTGTGACTACTACCTAAGCAAGTTCACACCTTTAGAATTGGATCTATGACATATGTAGTTTATGCAAGTTGTAACTTTGGCCTATGCAAGTTTTAGATGTAGAACATCATTCACACGTGCAAGTTCACCCCTTATGTTTAGATCTAGTTTTATTTCTATGTATGTTGTGATGTTTTCTCTTTATTCCATGAGTTAGACTATTCGAGTCTAACCTATATTTTACGTTAAATGAGCGAACGTACAACGTGGGGTAAAGGGGATAATATTAAATGATTTAATTGGCATAAATGCCTTAAAAGGCATAAAATAAATTTGTGATGAAATTGGTATGATTTTACATACCATAAATAGATGGACATAATTGAGTCAATTATGACCATAGTTAAATTTGGAATTAATTGATAATTTGAATAGGGAAAGTAATTCAAATTTGGGGGATGATTAATTAGGAGTAATTAATCGTCTAAGACACGAGGTTAGGCTCTTTTGTGGTGTAAGACTGTGTGGACCCGCCCGGCAAATCCAGTTGCCACAAATGCCAGTCTAATGTGAGAGGTCTTAGACATAAGCTAAATGCGTAACAGTTGTAAAGAGATGAGGTTAGGCTCTTTTGTGGTGTAAGACTGCCCGGACCCGCCCGGCAAATCCAGCTGTCACAAATGTCAGTCTAATGTGAGAGGTCTTTATGAGGTTACAGTCTTAATGAATTAAGAAACACTTAACCAGATAAACATGTAGTGGGACATGAGGGGGTTAAGTGGGTGCCTTGGGTGGCATGTGGAATCTAGTGGGTGCCTTGGGTGGCATTGGAAATACGATTAGAAACACTTAACCAAAATTTGAAACATGTAATTGAAACATGAATAAGAAGTGGGTTAAGTGGGATGTACTAGAGGGGACCAAGCTTAGGTGGATAGCTTGTGTCAAGTAATGGGGGCTCGTTTCAACCAGTAACCCATATGTATCTTTGTGGGCTCGACCCAAGTCGAGGATGGGACACGCGTACTTGGCTTGACTATAAGAGGCCAAACCGGGTTAGTGGTGGCAACGCAAGTCCAACGGGTTCATATGCGTGTGTGGACCCGGGCTGGTAGGTAAGACGTTGTTGCATCGTGTAGGTATAAGTCGTGCATTGTTAGTTGTATCGGGTTGCCACTTTGGGGAGTGATACACCCCACTGTGGGGCTAACACGAGTATCTACGAGTTAGGGAGACGATCGCTTGGGGGTAGTGGGTACACCTAGTGGATATAGTGGCAGGCGGCACCTATGAAGGCAGCTAGGGGTGCACGAAACTACCATTATCACTATTAAGTTTTGTAGGCGGGATCAACCTTAGGGTGACTAGTGGTGGTGCAGTACAATAGTGGTGGTGCAGTATAGTAATTATCTTATAGTGGGTTAGGTGCACTATAACGTTATCTTAGTCCATCCAGTTTCCTTGTTTACTCTGCCATACTCAATTGTTCACAGTCATTTCCTTATTTTCCAACTTATGCCTTAGCCTAGTTATATTGGTAATTATATTGTTAAAGTTATCGCACTCACCAGACTTTATGTCTGACCCCCTTTGTTTCCTCCTCTTTTCTTCCTCCCCCCCCCCCCCAAGTGCTCAGGTTGGAACTAGCACCAGTGGACCTTGATTTTGGACAGCTGTATTTCTTGCTTTTAGAAGATTGCTTGGATCGCTGAAGTAAAGTTCAGCTTCTCTTATTTATGGCTATTTTGTATTGGGGATTATGTCTTTCAATTTATGTACTTTGATTTAGTCAAGATAGATATTATGTACTTTGACTTTGGTTTTTGATGATGTAATCAAACCTATGTGTTTATCCGCTGCAATGAAATAAAGTTTTAATTTTCAAGTACTGTTTATATCTGCCTTGTTGTTAAGTTTCTGTTCTATACTTACTTAAAACGCTCCATAGAAGTTAATGCATTCCCTTTGTGAGTGACATTAATGGACGTGGGGTGTTACAGTCAAGCGGGGGCCGAATGACACACATGATAAATGCATGCGAGTAGGATCCGATCGATATAAGGGGATCATTTCACCATGAACACGTGGTGCTAGTTGGACAAGTATAAGTAGGTGCAGAGAATTAGACATGGGTGCGATGTATATTCGGTTTATCCTACCTTGTATTTGCTGTCCTAGTACTGTCCTATTTTCAGTTTATTCCTATCATGACCTTTTCCTTATTCACACACTGAAAAGTCACTGGACTTACTCAGACTTATGTCTGACCCATTTTTCTTTCGCTCTTTTTTCTTCCGTCCCCCCACCCCTCAGGTACCTAGGGAGGAATAGATCATTTTAATTTGGACCGTTCAACCTTCCAAGCTTGAAGACTCTGTGATGTATAGCTTGGAATCTGTTGCTGTTGGCTATGCCTTTGGATACACTACTACTTGGGGATTTATGCATTTTTATTTTGTTTTATGCTTCTTTAGAAAATAATCAAGACATAAATTATGATGTAATGGTCTGGAAGTTGGTTTGAAACAGTTTGCTGTAATGTTTTGTTATGAACCACGTTTGAAATAAAGTTAGTTTTATTTTCCGCTGCTTATATATATCTGTCTTGTAAATTATCTGTGTCTTTTACCTATAATGCTCCATCAAGGTTAAGGCATTCCCTTTGTGAGTGACCTTAACGGAGGTGGGGTGTTTCACTTGGTATCAAAGCAAATGTTTATTAGATCAGATAAAAGCTTTTGAAAACTATTTTCAAAAAGAAGTATAAAGAAGCATTTTTCAAGAAAAAGTGTTATTTTACTTTGAAAGGCATAATCCCCCAAAGCCATATGTACTATCTTTCTATCTTCTGTTTTGAATCTTTCCTTTTTCGTTTCAGCATGTCTGGGAATCTTAACCTTCCAGAGGGTGTACCGATACCTGGCTGGTTCAGGAGGTACCTAGAGGCTAGGGCTAACGACGTAGGTCCAACAGGCATTCCTCCTCCCCCAGCTGCAGCGGTTCCTCCTCCTCCTCGTCGTTCAAATGCTTTCTCAAAAATTTGTAGAGACTTTAGAGCCATGGGTGGAAAGAATTTCAATGGAACTGAATCATTTGTGGAAGCAAGAAACTGGCTCAAAGAAACTGAGGATTTGTTCGATATCTTCGAAGTGGATGATAGACAAAAGATACAGTTGGCGGTGTGGTTGCTCAAAGACGAAGCCTCCTATTGGTGGGAAGTCACTAACGCTGAAAGACAAACTGAAACTTGGATGGATTTTAGAATAAGGTTTGAAATGAAATTCCTCTCACAAGCTGAACGAAGCCTTAAATGGAGAAATTCTTAGCTCTCAAACAGGGAAGTATGACGGTCAAGGAATACGTTAACCAATTCAACCAACTGACAAGGTTCGGGTTGGAGTTAGTGAACACTCTTCATAAGAAGGCTCTCTGTTTTGTTAAGGGACTGAATGAGCCACTACATAGCCTAACTATGACCCACATACCCATGGGAGCGACTTATGAGAGACTGGTGGACATGGCATTGTTACACGAGGAAGACAAGGGCAAGAAAGAGGTAAAGGTGGAGGTGCCTCAAGACAAGAAAGCGGAGGGGTCATAGAACAAGAAGACAGATTCAAAGAAAGGAGGGAAGAACAACAAAATCCATGACAAGAGGAAGTGCAATTTCTGTGGCATTCATGGACATCTGGTTAAGGACTGTAGGAAGAAGAAGAGGAAGATGGGTGGTTGTTTCCATTGCGGCGAGACAGGACACATGGCTAAGGACTGCCTAAGAAAGCAAGGGCAAGGGCAGAGGGATGGTTCTACTTCTGGAAGGCAGGTTCACGCTCTCTTAGCACCTCCGCAAGAACGAGGTAGAAATATTTCTGTTGAGAGTTTAGTTTATCTTTTTGATTATCCTGTTCATACACTCTTTGATTCCAGTGCATCACACTCTTTTATATCTACTGCTTTAGTTGAATCTCTGCACTTAGACACCAGTATAGTAGAGTATCCCTTAGTTGTTTCAAATCCAATTGGGGGCTCAGCTTATTTGTCAATGGTTTGTTTAGATTTGAAAATTTCTATACTAAGCATTGGGTTTAGATGTAACGCCTATGTTTTGGGCTTCACGGTCTATGGGTTGATTCTAGGCATGAATTGGCTATCCAGTAATGGTGTCGTCCTTGATTGTGAAAAGAGAGTGGTTAGACTCATGACTCGCCTCGGTAACACTCTCGAAATCTCTTGTAATCCCATGAACTCTGTTATGCTTAGTTATCTAGAATCTCTTGATGCGTCTGTTGAGAACTTGCAATCTGTTAGAGTAGTCCGTGAATACTCGGATGTGTTTGAAGAGGTAAAGGGCTTACCTTCGAAGGGGGAGATAGACTTCCGTATATACCTTGTTGACAATGCAAAACCAGTTGCTTTACTCATTAGACACATGGCTCCAAGGGAGAGGAAAGAACTCAGCAAGCAAGTTAAGGAGTTGCTTGAGAAGGGGTTTATAAGGCGGAGTATTTCTGAATGGGGTGCTCCAGTAGTGTTCGCAACTAAAGAGGACGGTTCACTTCGCCTATGCGTTGATTATAGAGAGATAAACAAGTTGACCAAGAAAAATAGGCACCCACTCCCAAGAATAGACGACTTGTTCGATCAGCTTGTAGGTGCATCGGTTTTCTCCCAACTAGATTTGGCTACCGGGTTTCATCAGCTAAGAGTGGCTGAAGACAGCATTGATAAGACTGCGTTCAGAACTCCGGATGGATTCTTCGAGTGCCTTGTCATGCCTTTCGGCTTGACAAACGCACCCGCTTATTTCGTCGATTTGATGAGCAGGGTGTTTAGGGAGTTCCTCAATAAGTTTGTAGTGGTCTTCGTGAATGACATTTTGATTTTCTCGAAGAGTGGGGAAGAGCATGCTCAACATCTAAAAGTAGTCATGGATACTCTTCAAGCACATCAGTTGAAAGCCAAATTCTCCAAATGCCACTTTTGGAGAGAGGAAGTAAGATTTATTGGACATGTGGTATCCAAGGAAGGGTTGACTGTGGACCCCGCAAAAGTAGTTGCGGTGCAAGATTGGAAGGTCCCACGGAATGCAACCGAAGTCCGAAGCTTTCTCGAGCTAGCAGGCTTTTATCGAAAGTTCATCAAAGATTTTGCGAAAATTTCAGCTCCACTTACAAGGTTGACAAATAAGAACTTAACTTTCACTTGGGATTTGGATTGCGATAAGGCTTTCGAACGCTTGAAAAGGGCTCTGACAACAGCCCCAGTTCTGACATTGCCTGATGGAAGCAAGATGTTTAGCGCATATACAGATGCATGCGGTACGGGACTAGGCGCTGTCTTAATGCAAGAAGGGAAGGTAGTAGCTTATGGAGGCCGATAGCTGAAAGCACATGAGAAACACTACCCAACCCACGATTTAGCGTTGGCTGCCATTGTCTTTGCGCTTAAGTCTTGGCGCCATTATCTCCTAGGTGAGAAATTTGAATTGTATACTGACCATAAATCGTTGAAGTACCTTGTAACAACCCTGAATTTTGGGGCCAATTTAAAATTTATTTTTAACTAATTTTAATGCGTTTGGATATTTAAAATAATATTTTTAAAATAATAATGATTAAAAGTTGATTTAAATCGAAGTTAGAATGAATAATTTAATTTTAGTTATAAAAGAAATTAGAAATAGCGTGGTAGTTTGAAAATTCAAACTTAAACTTTGACTGAACGTATAGGATGCAAAATTTAACGGATTTTAGTGAAACCAAAAATATTAGAATCTATTTAAAAATATCTTTCTAACGAATCTGAAAAATTGAAATTTCATAGCGGTAATCAAAAGTTATGCCCAAATTAAAATTTAGAAAGGTCGCTATGAAGTTTACAAAGGTCAAAATTGCTGCTCTTTGCATACGAAGGAATTTGGACTCGAAACCACTTCCATTGAGTTTAGAATGATGTTTCTGCATTTAAAAAGTATAAACACTTATATATTTCGAGTTTCGGAAATTATTGGTATGAAAATTTATTTTTAATATTAAATATATACGCCTTGGGAATTGAAATTTTGCAACCGGTCTCCAAATTGAACAAAATTAATTTTGATGGGTTCGTATCGTGAAAACAAAGCTAAAAATGATTTTTCGTTAATTTTTAGAATTAATATATAATTATAATTGATTTTTTTCAGCGTAAACGGACAATTTTTGACTTTAAAAATTCATACGGACTCGAAAATTTACGAAACCAGTTTCTATAGGTTCGTATTGATTAGAATTAGCTGTGATCCAAATTCCATCGAATTTGGAATCAGTATGTGGTCGTACGGTTTTAAAAACTGCAAAACGGATGTTAATAATTACACTAAAGCTATAATTAAAAAGAGCTAAATTACATATGGGCTGAATTAAAGTAACCCCTATATAATATCTCATAGACCAGCCATAACCTAATTCTGAAAATCTAAACATAACCTAGCCTCCATCTTCTTCATCTTCATTTCCATGGCTTCCTCCTTAGAAAAAAAACTTCTTTGCACAAAAATCCCCAAATTTTCAAAATCTCAGAAACTAGCCTTGTGATGTCTCGATCAATTTGCCAAATTACCACAAAATTACTGATCAAATTCGTTTTTCGAAATTCATAAAATTCTGGGCTAGAAATTCGTTTGAAGCTGTTTCAATTTTCTAAATATCAAAAATCCCCAAATTTTCAAAATCTCAGAAACTAGCCTTGTGACATCTCGATCAATTTTCCAAATTACCACAAAATTACTGATCATATTTGTTTTTCGAAATTCATAAAATTCTGGGCTAGAAATCCGTTTGAAGCTGTTCGACGTTGCCTCAGTTTCTAAACGATGGAAGGTAATGCTTTAATAATGTAATAAAAAGTTAATTGATTTTGTAATTAAGTTATTTAAAGGATTAAATAGCGATATCTTTTTTTTATTTTTTTTATTTTTTATATAAGGTCTGAATTTGATGAAACGAAATGCGTTGGAATCCGCTTGACGAGAAGCTTCGCATAGACACTAATTTTGCCCAAAACCGCCCATTTGGAACAGATTAGAGCGTAAACAGAGCATCTTAGAAATTCAGCAAATTTCAGATCTGACGAATACAAAGATGAGAGTTCTGATTTACAAAAATCAATTTTAAATTAATTATTCTCCTCGCTTATAGATGCGTGATATTTATATAATTGTTTCTGATCCGTGATGTGAGATATTCTGAACTTAATTTAATTAAATTAAATTTATTTATCTTTCTTAGATAATAAATCTGTATATGTGAGATCTCTTGATTTAAAATAAAAATATTAGTTAAATTGCTTTTGATTGTGTTATCACCAGTTCGCTGAAAAATTCTGTTTGTTATGAGACGTGATTTGATTCTATGATTGATGTGTGTATAGATCTGTTGATTTGATGATATGGTGTTATAATAAAATTTGTAAACACATATAGATCATTTTTGTCGCTGAATAAAAGAATTGTCAATTTGTCAAAATAACAAATTTGTTATTTTTGTCAAATTGAATTAGTTGAAAACAAATTTGTTCTTGATGTCAAAATAAATTGGTTGGAAACAAAAATTCACATTTTTTTGTTAATCATAGTTGTCAAAATAAAAAAAAATTCACTTTTTTATTTGTTATGTTAAACATGGAAATTTGTATGCAAATAAATATATTTCTTTTTATTTATCATGTTGAAGTTTGGAATTGTATACAAATAAGGATAAACAGTTTTATGTCATGTTATACATTGAAATGGTATACGAATAAAAAAAAATCTTTTATTTTGTCATTAGAATTATATAACATGTTTTGTAGACAAAATTGTCTTTTATTTTGTCATTAGAATTATACAACATGTTATGTAGACAAAATTATCTTTTATTTTGTCATTCGAATTATATAACATGTTTTGTAGACAAAATTGTCTTTTATTTTTGTCATTAGAGTTATATAACATGCTATGTAGATATGTTACTTAAAAAATGTTAATACATGCTTATTATTAAAATGTGTCATTTTCTTATGTTAGCCCACAATGTTAATACATTATAAAAATACCATTTTTATGTATAAGAGGTTAACATAATAAAAATATTATTTTGTTTATAACATGTTATATGAGATAAAAGAATGTCACTTATGTAAGAGGTGTTAAAATTGATTAAAAATGTCACTTATATTAGAAGTGTTAAACTAGATAAACATGTCACTTTTGTTTAAAATGGTTATTTAGTATAAGAAGGACATTTTATTAATAATGTTATGTTAAAATGGAAATGTCGTTATATTAGAAATTTTCATTTTGGTTAAAATGGCACATTAGAATAGAAATTATCATTTCATGTTAAAATGTTACTTTAGGATAGAAATTATCATTTTGGTTAAAATGCCACATTAGAATGAAAATGGTCGCTTATGTTAGAGATAATATAAATTGTCATTTTAGTTAGGTTATGAAAATGCCAGTTAATTAGAATCATGTCATGTTAATGAAATATACTGTTTTATTAGAATCATGCCATTAAAAATTTTCATTTTGTATAAAAGGTTATAGTAGTTAAACCCATCATTTATGTTAGGAATTTGAAAGAACATTTATGTTAGGAATTTGAAAGAACATTTATGTTAGAATTCAAAATGACATTTATGTTAAGATTCAAAAATGTCATTTATGTTAGATTAAAAATGTCCTTAAATTGGAATGGTCATTAAATTAAAATTATCATACTTGTTGAAATAAGAGAGTTGAAACCAAATTATCATATTTGTTGAAATGATAGAATTGATTTAAAATAAAAGTATTCTTTTTATGTTAATATATGAATTGTTAGAATTATTAAACATTAAAAATATCTGTGCTAATTAAACAGCATTTTTATAAGAATATATCATGTTGTGTTAAACATATCATTTTAGTTAGGAAATATCATGTTAGTCAAAAATGTTTAATTAGGATAGACATGCCACTTTTATTAGAAATATGTTATGTAAGGTAAATGTGTCATCTATGTTTAAGTTGAATTTGTCATTTATGTTAGATTAAAAATGTCCTTAAATTGGAATGGTCATTAAATTAAAATTATCATACTTGTTGAAATAAGAGAGTTGAAACCAAATTATCATATTTGTTGAAATGATAGAATTGATTTAACATAAAAGTATTCTTTTTAAGTTAATATATGAATTGTTAGAATTATTAAACATTAAAAATATCTGTGCTAATTAAACAGCATTTTCGTAAGAATATATCATGTTGTGTTAAACATATCATTTTAGTTAGGAAATATCATTTTAGTCAAAAATGTTTAATTAGGATAGACATGTCACTTTTATCAGAAATAAATTTGTCATCTATGTTTATGTTTAATTTGTCATTTATGTAGAAATAAATTTGTCATTTATGTGGAATTTAGTTTGTCAATTTTAGGGAAATTTGAAATTGGCATTTATGTTAGGACAAACTTGCCCTTCATGTTAAAATATTATAAGGTCATTTATGGAAAATATCATTAAATTAGGATGTCATTAAAACTAGAATATCACTAGATTAAAATGTTGTTAAGTCATAATGTCATTAAAACTAGAAGGTCATTAGATTAAAAAAAAAGGTCATTAGAATTCACAGAAAATATATTTACATATAAAATATCCTCTTTATATGACATTAGAATTCATCACCTTTATTAAAGAATGGCACGTGAATTAAAAACATACATTATGTTAAGAAGTGTCATGTAAAATAATATTTTTAGTAGAACAATTATACAATTAATTAAAATTGTACTTGGACACGAGGTTAGGTCACATTTGTGGTGGAAATCTGCCCGGACCCGACCGGCATATCCAGCAGCCACAAATGTGGGCCTAATGTGAGAGGTCCAAGTGCGTAAATACAAATTAGGCCAAGACACGAGGTTAAGCCCAATTTGTGGGAGAAGTCTGCCCGGAACCGACCGGCCTATCCAGCATCCACAAGTTGTAGGCCTAATGTGAGTGGTCTGGCCCATATTAAAATATAAATGGATAACTTAGAAACTGACGTTATTTTCACACCGTTATGTGTTAACATTTTTAATATAATAAGATAAGGATTATAAAAGTTTTACATTTTTCTTAATGTAAATATTAGAAAAGTTACATTTTTCTTAATGTAAATAAAAGGAAAATAGGAAGTTACATTTTTATATGTAATTAGAAAAATACAGAAACTTACATTTTTCAATGTAAATAAGGATGAAATAGAAATTATATTTTTATATGCAAATAAAAGAGTTTACATTTTTCAATGTAAACCAAAGAATGATTAGGAATTTATATTTTCCAATGTAAATAGAATATGAAATAAAGGTTACATTTTCAATATAATAATATATTGAAGTATAAGTTTGCATTTCTCAATGTAAATAAAATAGGAATAGAAATTTACATTTTTCAATATAAATAATAAGATTAGAAATTTACATTTCTAAGGAATGGATTTTCACTAGAAAAATAATGAAACCAAATATACATTTGGTGTAAATTGAAAAATGGAAGAGTAGTATATACATTGTTATGTTTAGGATGTGTATGTAAAGTAAAAATAGCGATAGATCATTATAAATTATTAACAACGATATGAAATGGTTTTCAAATTTATATATGCGAGAATTATTGGGAAAGTCCGAGTTTACTCTCATTCCAAATAATGATACGACGTTCGAAGAATTGAAGACGGCGATTGAAGACCGACGATCTTCACATCGAATGGGTAACTAGTGTTGAGGCCCTTGATTGATTTGCTCCCAAGACGGGGCTAAAATGGTAGTTATCCGGACGTAGTGCTGATTTGTACAGATTTGGCTTTCGCTCATACCCAGAGCATAAGCTTATAAATGGAATGTGTGTCTGACATTGTACTCCTTTATATTGTATTTATTGATTTTCTATCAAATGTATGAATGTTTGGTGGCAAAGAATTTATTCTCTTGCTTAACACCCTTTCATATATTTCGGCAAAGGATTGGTAGTGTGATATGGAGTGACGATGTGGCATGCTAAGATGCATATGATCAAGGCTTTGTTGAAAAGCAGGCATTGTGGGATGATTAAAGCATAGCCTGTTTAGGCATAGCTTTGTGTATAGCGTGACTTCGCGAGCCTCACACACCGGCGGAGTCTAAAACGGGAGAAGGGAACGCAGGGAGAGCAGCACGTTTCTTTCTAGCTAGAAGTGGTATTTGGGTTTTAACAAGGCCCGACATTTTACTTATGTGGATGATGGAATGAGGCGCCTCGGATGATAGGTCCTATAGGACCGGGAAACGTGTGTTCAGGAATTGCCAATCCACGAAGCTGTATGTGTGGACCGGCCCTGCAGGATCCAAGGGTTAACTGCGGGGAATCCTGAGACATTAGCTAGAGTGTCTCGAATCGGTAAGGAGCTCCTCCCTAGCCTTGACTCATGATGGAAACCCAATTTCCAATACGACCTCATGCGGTTTTGATTGTATTACTAGTATGGAAGCATAGTATTATGGTATCTATGTGTCCTAGGATTGATACATTATGATTGAAATGTTTTTGAAACATATACACACTAATAATAATATCAAATTCATTTTTACCGTATCAAGCATTTTTGACCATTATAAGGTAAAACCCTATCCTCCGGTTTGCATTGCATTGTATGATGAGACTTGGGTCTTATGATGGTTTCATTTTTCTAAAAAGCATTGCGTTGTTTAACGATTTACTTTAATTTATGCACGACAATCCATTGGAGTAAACCCGTTCCGCGTTAGCGGCGTGGTCCTTGGATTTGCCTTATTACTATTAGTTAAATTAGTTAAGAATTCTCAGACCAGTCCCATGACTGACCCGTTGTTTGTTTCCACCTTTACAAACTCGGGTGCCTTCTTTTCCATACGGGCAGTCGAGTAGTTTGTCTACTGGTTCTTATCTCAAGCAGGATCCTGGATTGAAGCTTAAAGCTGTGTCCAGAGCATAGTTGTCTTCCGCTGCCTTAGTTACTTTGTTTCCGCTGCACTGTATTCTATTAAAATATTGTAATTTATCTTCCGCTGTATTTTGTCGATGTACTCTGATATTCTGTACTCTGATGTAACATTATTATGATGTTTATAAAAGTTTGATGTTGTTGTTCTGATGTGTTGTATTCCCAAAGTTAAAGTATTCGTAGATTTCTAATCTTTTTGGTTCAGACTTGTGTGGTTTATGGTCGATCCATAGCGCGGGAATTTACGGGTCTTTACAGTTGGTATCAGAGCTTTGGTTAGCTCAAATCTTTGGGGTATAACTCGTTAGAACTGAACAAAAGACTCATCAGAGATTGGATTAGTAATATCCAATAAGAATACTCATTAGAGATAGGATCAGCAGTATCCTAGAATGAGAAAACTCATTAGAGATGGGGTTAGTAATGCCCTAGAATGAGTTGAGATGACAAGCTTATAATTGACATATTTGTAATTATAATCTATTTTAGAAAATATGATTTTTGAATATATAAAAGTTATATATATTTTAAAGGTTAATCAACTAATAAAATTATTGAGATTAAAAAAGAATAAAAAAAATTGAGTAGGATAATTAAACAACTTTAGCTTCGTTCCTTTTCGAGGACGAAAAGTTTTTAAGTGGGAGAGACTGTAACAACCCTGAATTTTGGGGCCAATTTAAAATTTATTTTTAACTAATTTTAATGAGTTTTGATATGTAAAATAATTTATTTAAAATAATAATGATTAAAAGTTGATTTAAATCGAAGTTAGAATGAATAATTTAATTCTAGTTATAAAAGAAATTAGAAATAGCGGGGTAGTTTGAAAAGTCAAACTTAAACTTTGACTGAACGTACAGGATGCAAAATTTAACGAATTTTAGTGAAACCAAAAATATTAGAATCTATTTAAAAATATCTTTCTAATGAATCTGAAAAATAGAAATTTCATAGCGGGAATCAAAAGTTATGCCCAAATTAAAATTTAGAAAGGTCGCTATGAAGTTTACAAAGGTCAAAATTGCTGCTCTTTGCATACAAAGGAATTTGGACTCGAAACCACTTCCATTGAGTTCAGAATGATGTTTCTGCATTTAAAAGGTATAAACACTTATATATTTCGAGTTCCAGAAATTATTGGTATAAAAATTTATTTTTAATATTAAATATATACGCCTTGAGAATTGAAATTTTGCAACCGGTCTCCAAATTTAACAAAATTAATTTTGATGAATTCGTATCGTGAAAACAAAGTTAAAAATGATTTTTCGTTAATTTTTAGAATTAATATATAATTATAATTGATTATTTTTCAGTGTAAACGGACAATTTTTGACTTTAAAAATTCATACGGACTCGAAAATTTACGAAACCAGTTTCTATAGGTTCGTATTGATTAGGATTAGCTGTTATCCCAATTCCATCGAATTTGGAATCAGTATGTGGTCGTACGGTTTTAAAAACTGCAAAACGGATGTTAATAATAACACTAAAGCTATAATTAAAGTAGGCTGAATTAAAGTAACCCCTATAAAATATCTCATAGACCAGCCATAACCTAATTCTGAAAATCTAAACATAACCTAGCCTCCATCTTCTTCATCTTCATTTCCATGGCCTCCTCCTTAGAAAAAAACTTCTTCGCACAAAAATCCCCAAATTTTCAAAATCTCAGAAACTAGCCTTGTGACATCTCGATCAATTTGCCAAATTACCACAAAATTACTGATCAAATTCGTTTTTCGAAATTCATAAAATTCTGGGCTAGAAATTCATTTGAAGCTGTTTCAATTTTCTAAATATCAAAAATCCCCAAATTTTCAAAATCTCAGAAACTATTCTTGTGACATCTCGATCAATTTGCCAAATTACCACAAAATTACTGATCAAATTCGTTTTTCGAAATTCATAAAATTCTGGGCTAGAAATCCGTTTGAAGCTGTTCGACATCGCCTCAGTTTCTAAACGATGGAAGGTAACGCTTTAATAATGTAATAAAAAGTTAATTAATTTTGTAATTAAGTTATTTAAAGGATTAAATAGCGATATCTTTTTTTTATATATATATATAAGGTCTGAATTTGATGAAACGAAATGCGTTGGAATCCGCTTGACGAGAAGCTTCGCATAGACACTAATTTTGCCCAAAACCGCCCATTTGGAACAGATTAGAGCGTAAACAGAGCATCTTAGAAATTTAGCAAATTTCAGATCTGACGAATACAAAGGTGAGAGTTCTGATTTACAAAAATCAATTTTAAATTAATTATTCTCCTCGCTTATAGATGCATGATATTTATATTATTGTTTCTGATCCGTGATGTGAGATATTCTGAACTTAATTTAATTAAATTAAATTTAATTATCTTTCTTAGGTAATAAATCTGTATATGTGAGATCACTTGATTTAAAATAAAAATATTAATTAAATTGCTTTTGATTGTGTTATCACCAGTTCGCTGAAAAATTCTGTTTGTTATGAGACGTGATTTGATTCTATGATTGATGTGTGTATAGATCTGTTGATTTGATGATATGGTGTTATAATAAAATTTGTAAACACATATAGATCATTTTTGTCGCTGAATAAAAGAATTGTCAATTTGTCAAAATAACAAATTTGTTATTTTTGTCAAATTGAATTAGTTGAAAACAAATTTGTTGTTGTTGTTAAAATAAATTGGTTGGAAACAAAAATTCACATTTTTTTGTTAATCATAATTGTCAAAATAAAAAAAATTCACTTTTTTATTTGTTATGTTAAACATGGAAATTTGTATGCAAATAAATATATTTCTTTTTAATTACAAATAAGGATAAACAGTTTTATGTCATGTTATACATTGAAATGGTATACGAATAAAAAAAATTCTCTTATTTTGTCATTAGAATTATATAACATGTTTAGTAGACAAAATTATCTTTTATTTTGTCATTAGAATTATATAACATGTTTTGTAGACAAAATTATCTTTTATTTTGTCATTAGAATTATATAACATGTTTTGTAGACAAAATTTTCTTTTATTTTTGTCATTAGAGTTATATAACATGCTATGTAGATATGTTACTTAAAAAAATGTTAATACATGCTTATTATTAAAATGTGTCATTTTCTTATGTTAGCCCACAATGTTAATACATTATAAAAATACCATTTTTATGTATAAGAGGTTAACATAATAAAAATATTATTTTGTTTATAACGTGTTATATGAGATAAAAGAATGTCACTTATGTAAGAGGTGTTAAAATTGTATTAAAAATGTCACTTATATTAGAAGTGTTAAACTAGATAAACATGTCGCTTTTGTTTAAAATGGTTATTTAGTATAAGAAGGACATTTTATTAATAATGTTATATTAAAATGGAAATGTAGAAATTGTCATTTTGGTTAAAATGGCATATTAGAATAGAAATTATCATTTCATGTTAAAATGTTACTTTAGGATAGAAATTATCATTTTGGTTAAAATGCCACATTAGAATGAAAATGGTCACTTATGTTAGAGATAATATAAATTGTCATTTTAGTTAGGTTATGAAAATGCCAGTTAATTAGAATCATGTCATGTTAATGAAATATATTGTTTTATTAGAATCATGCCATTAAAAAATTTCATTTTGTATAAAAGGTTATAGTAGTTAAACCCATCATTTATGTTAGAAATTTGAAAGAACATTTATGTTAGGAATTTGAAAGAACATTTATGTTAGAATTCAAAATGACATTTATGTTAAGATTCAAAAATGTCATTTATGTTAGATTAAAAATGTCCTTAAATTGGAATGGTCATTAAATTAAAATTATCATACTTGTTGAAATAAGAGAGTTGAAACCAAATTATCATATTTGTTGAAATGATAGAATTGATTTAACATAAAAGTATTCTTTTTATGTTAATATATGAATTGTTAGAATTATTAAACATTAAAAAATCTGTGCTAATTAAACAGCATTTTTGTTAGAATATATCATGTGGTGTTAAACATATCATTTTAGTTAGGAAATATCATTTAAGTCAAAAATGTTTAATTAGGATAGACATGCCACTTTTATTAGAAATATGTTATGTAAGGTAAATGAGTCATCTATGTTTAAGTTGAATTTGTCATTTATGTTAGATTAAAAATGTCCTTAAATTGGAATGGTCATTAAATTAAAATTATCATACTTGTTGAAATAAGAGAGTTGAAACCAAATTATCATATTTGTTGAAATGATAGAATTGATTTAACATAAAAGTATTCTTTTTATGTTAATATATGAATTGTTAGAATTATTAAACATTAAAAATATCTGTGCTAATTAAACATCATTTTCGTAAGAATATATCATGTTGTGTTAAACATATCATTTTAGTTAGGAAATATCATTTTAGTCAAAAATGTTTAATTAGGATAGACATGCCACTTTTATCAAAAACAAATTTGTTATCTATGTTTAAGTTGAATTTGTTATGTAGAAATAAATTTGTCATTTATGTGGAATTTAGTTTGTCAATTTTAGGGAAATTTGAAATTTGCATTTATGTTAGGACAAACTTGCCCTTCATGTTAAAATATTATAAGGTCATTTATGGAAAATGTCATTAAATTAGGATGTCATTAAAACTAGAATATCACTAGATTAAAATGTTGTTAAGTCATAATGTCATAAAAACTAGAAGGTCATTAGATTAAAAAAAAGGTCATTAGAATTCATAGAAAATATATTTACTTATAAAATATCCTCTTTATATGATATTAGAATTCATCACCTTTATTAAAGAATGGCACGTGAATTAAAAACATCGATTATGTTAAGAAGTGTCATGTAAAATAATATTTTTAGTAGAACAATTATACGATTAATTAAAATTGTACTTGGACACGTGGTTAGGTCACATTTGTGGTGGAAGTCTGCCCGGACCCGACCGGCATATCCAGCAGCCACAAATGTTGGACCTAATGTGAGAGGTCCAAGTGCGCAAATACAAATTGGGCCAAGACACGAGGTTAAGCCCAACTTGTGGGAGAAGTCTGCCCGGAACCGACCGGCCTATCCAGCATCCACAAGTTGTAGGCCTAATGTGAGGGGTCTGGCCCATATTAAAATATAAATGGATAACTTAGAAATTGATGTTATTTTCACACCGTTATGTGTTAACATTTTTAATATAATAAGATAAGGATTATAAAAGTTTTACATTTTTCTTAATGTAAATATTAGAAAAGTTTCATTTTTCTTAATGTAAATAAAAGGAAAATAGGAAGTTAAATTTTTATATGTAATTAGAAAAATATAGAAACTTACATTTTTCAATGTAAATAAGGATGAAATAGAAATTATATTTTTATATGCAAATAAAAGAGTTTACATTTTTCAATGTAAACAAAAGAATGATTAGGGATTTATATTTTCCAATGTAAATAGAATATGAAATAAAGGTTACATTTTCAATATAATAATATATTGAAGTATAAGTTTGCATTTCTCAATGTAAATAAAATAAGAATAGAAATTTACATTTTTCAATATAAATAATAAGATTAGAAATTTACATTTCTATGGAATGGATTTTCACTAGAAAAATAATGAAACCAAATATAAATTTGGTGTAAATTGAAAAATGGAAGAGTAATATATACATTGTTATGTTTAGGATGTGTATGTAAAGTAAAATAGCGATAGATCGTTATAAATTATTAACAACGATATGAAATGGTTTTCAAATTTTTATATATGAGAATTATTTGGAAAGTCCAAGTTTACTCTCATTCCAAATAATGATACGACGTTCGAAGAATTGAAGACGGCAATTGAAGACCGACGATCTTCACATCGAATGGGTAACTAGTGTTGAGCCTCTTGATTGATTTGCTCCCAAGACGGGGCTAAAATGGTAGTTATCCGGACGTAGTGCTGATTTGTACAGATTTGGCTTTCGCTCATACCCAGAGCATAAGCTTATAAATGGAATGTGTGTCTGACATTGTACTCCTTTATATTGTATTTATTGATTTTCTGTCGAATGTATGAATGTTTGGTGGCGAAGAATTTATTCTCTTGCTTAACACCCTTTCATATATTTCGGCAAAGGATTGGTAGTGTGATATGGAGTGACGATGTGGCATGCTAAGATGCATATGATCAAGGCTTTGTTGAAAAGCTGGCCTTGTGGGATGATCAAAGCATAGCCTGTTTAGGCATAGATTTGTGTATAGCGTGACTTCGCGAGCCTCACACACCGGCGTAGTCTAAAACGGGAGAAGGGAACGCAGGGAGAGCAGCACGTTTCTTTCTAGCTAGAAGTGGTGTTTGGGTTTTAACAAGGCCCGACATTTTACTTATGTGGATGATGGAATGAGGCGCCTCGGATGATAGGTCCTATAGGACCGGGAAACATGTGTTCAGGAATTGCCAATCCACGAAGCTGTATGTGTGGACCGGCCCTGCAGGATCCAAGGGTTAACTGCGGGGAATCTGAGACATTAGCTAGAGTGTCTCGAATCGGTAAGGAGCTCCTCCCTAGCCTTGACTCGTAATGAAAACCCAATTTCCAATACGACCTCATGCGGTTTTGATTGTATTGCTAGTATGGAAGCATAGTATTATGGTATCTATGTGTCCTAGGATTGATACATTATGATTGAAATGTTTTTGAAACATATACAAACTAATAATAATATCAAATTCGTTTTTATCGTATCAAGCATTTTTGACCATTACAAGGTAAAACCCTATCCTCCGGTTTGCGTTGCATTGTGTGATGGGACTTGGGTCTTATGATGGTTTTATTTTTCTAAATGGCATTGCGTTGTTTAACGATTTACTTTAATTTATGCACGACAATCCATTGGAGTAAACCCGTTCCGCACGGCGTGGTCCTTGGATTTGCCTTATTACTATTAGTTAAATTAGTTAAGAATTCTCACACTAGTCCCATGACTGACGCGTTGTTTGTTTCCACCTTTACAAACTCGGGTGCTCTCTTTTCCACACGGGTAGTCGAGTAGTTTGTCTACAGGTTCTTATCTCAAGCAGGATCCTGGATTGAAGCTTAAAGCTGTGTCCAGAGCATAGTTGTCTTCCACTGCCTTAGTTACTTTGTTTCCGCTGCACTGTATTGTATTAAAATATTGTAATTTATCTTCCGCTGTATTTTGTCGATGTACTCTGATATTCTGTACTCTGATGTAACATTATTATGATGTTTATAAAAGTTTGCTGTTGTTGTCCTGATGTGTTGTATTCCCAAAGTTAAAGTATTCGTAGATTTCCAACCTTTTTGGGTCAGACTTGTGTGGTTTATGGTCAATCCATAACGCGGGAATTTACGGGTCTTTACATACCTTTTCTCGTTGAAAGATCTTAACTTGAGGCAACATAGGTGGATGGAATTCTTGGCATCCTACGATTTCGAGATTACCTATACCCCTGGAAAGGGCAATGTAGTAGCAGACGCCTTGAGTAGAAAGAAGCTGACCTTAAGCCCTCTCTTTGTAGAAAGGCAGAGCTTGGAATATATAGCCAACTTTGACTTTAGACCCTCCATCGATCATGTGACTGGTTTGTTAGCATCGCTTGAGGTGCGGCCTACTCTTTTGGACTCGATAGGAACCGCCCAACGTGAAGACCCTCAGCTAGTTGAGGTGATGGACAAGCTAATTAGGGGTGAGACTTCTAGTCACCTCAATAGATACTCCATCGATGATAAGGGCTGATTGAGGCAGGATGGAAGGCTATGTGTCCCACAAGTAAGGGATTTGGTGAAGAAGGTTCTCGAAGAAGCACACCATTCCGAGTTGACCATACACCCCGGTGGTGACAAAATGTACAAAGACATCAAAAGGGTTTTCTTTTGGAATGGAATGAATAGAGATGTAGCTGAATTCATTTCTAAGTGCATGATATGCCAACAAGTCAAGGAGGAGCAGAAGAAGCCTGTGGTTTGCTTCATCCTCTAGAAGTCCCACAGTGGAAGTGGGATAGCATCTCGATGGACTTTACTGATGGGATGCCTAGGTCAAGAAGAGGCAATACTGGTATTTGGGTAATAGTGGACAGGCTCACAAAAAGCACTCACTTCGTACCCATTAAGAGTAGAAGGACTGCCTCATCTCTAGCATCCATATATCTTAAATAGATAGTTCGATTCCATGGGATATCCTCCAGTATAGTGAGTGACCAAGATCCTATCTTTACGAGCGAGTTTTGGAGGAGTTTTCAAGAAGCTGTAGGCACACAGTCATGCTTAAGCACGACCTATCACCCTCAAACCGATGGTCAGACGGAAAGAGTGAACAGAGTATTAGAAGACCTCTTGAGACTATGCATTCTTGACTTTGGAGGTACATGGGAGGATCATCTTCCTTTGGTGGAATTCGCTTACAACAATAGCTACCAAGCCACCATAGGAATGGCACCTTTAGAAGCTTTATATGGAAGACCATGCCAATCACCAACTTGTTGGTGGGAGTCTACAGACAAGCTCATACTTGGACCAGACATGATCAGAGAAAGTGAACTTGATATGAAGAAGGATGAAGACTGCTCAAGATAGACAGAAGTCCTACGCAGACAAAAGAAGAACCGACCTGGAGTTTGAAGTTGGAGATAAGGTGTTCCTTAAAGTATCTCCTTTGAGGAACGTCGTTCGCTTTGGATCCGCAGGAAAGTTGGCACCAAGATTTGTAGGGCCGTTTCCTATCATTGAGAAGATTGGGAAGATGGCTTATAGAGTAGAGCTGCCCGAAAGATTGGCTAGTGTTCATAATGTCTTTCATGTTTCTCACCTACGGAAGTGCTTACATGAGTCTGCGGAAGTGGTAGAACCAAGCATATTAGAGGAAGTAGAAGTAGAATGAGAGGCGATTGTGAGAAGAGTTCCAACTCGTATGTTGGGTACAAAAGTAAAAAAGCTACGCAACCGCGAAGTCAAACTTGTTAAAGTTCAATGGAGTGACACTGAGGAAGATGCGACTTGGGAGACTGAGGCTAAGATACGTGCAGCGTACCCTTTTCTTTTTGAGGGTACATCTTTGATCTCTTTTTCCTTAAGTTTATTCATGCTCATATCTATCCTTTTTGAGTATATTTCCTCAGTACTATCTTGATCCTTAGGTAGAAACCAATGGGTGTAAACATGTATTCGAAACATGTTATGATTGATGGTTCCAAGTGGTTGCAAATGGTTGCTCGTGGATGCATATACACACACATTAGGTGTTAGATCGGCTCAGTCACTTTCATATTGCATATGCATATATGTATTTGCATATGATTGAAACTTGATGTGTTATCATGTGGATGTTGCATTCGTATGAATGATTGTGCACTCTTGTAGAAAGTATGATTCGGGAAGATTGCATACATAATGGACTCATGACACTGACATAATTTGCATTAAGGAGGTCAACTGAATCAGTGGACCACCTGATTTTGCATTAGATAAGGACATGTACACACACTACGCATATGATCATGAAGCATTAGAAGTCTTTTAAGGACAATCGATGCCTGTGTTTGATGGTTGAGTAGATGGACGATTGGATGGTAGGATACATGCTCTTCTTGACTTGAAGATTTCGGGGACGAAATCCTTTAAGGAGGGGAGAATGTAACAACCCGTATTATCAGTTAACATTAAAGTAACGAATTAAAGAATAATTAATTCCAAAAGTGATAATTAAGGGAAAAGGGTTACGCCATTGCATTCGTCTTGGAATTCTGCTTGAGATAGAGTCCGAGTTTGCGTAAAACGGATACCGGATGAAGGAGATATGGACGAACGAAGTTAGGCAGAAAAACCGGAAATTAGCCAGAATGCACTGGCGCACTTGTGAAGTGCACCAGTACAAAAATGCACCGGCGCACCTGTCAAGTGCGCCCATGTCGGGCTAAAGGCCTGCACAGATTTCTGAAGTGTTCTGATCCGAACAGTGAGTCATTGCTGAGTCATTAGGGCTGAGGTGTTATCCTATCTTGACTGGATGACCTTGATCGCTTCTAGAGTTAATTTGACAGCTCTAAATTAATTAAAACTCTATATAAGCAACCTAACTCTCAACCTAAAATCACACTAATTCATTCCAAGAGCTACCATGCCATCAACGGTGAACCTAGAATAGCCGTCATCCCTTTCAACTCAGAAACAAGATAGAAGCTTCATATCAAATTAAATCAAAATCTAATTTAGAACAACGATTAGTCTACATCAAAGGCGAGCAATTCAGTTTTAGAATACAGATCCCAGAAATCAAGTTTTTCCTTTTGTTGTAAGTGTAGTTATCTTTCAGATGTGAATAAATTAAAGACATGGTTTGTAATGAATTGTAAAATAGAATTGTATCAAGTTGTATGTGATGCCGATTCATGTCTATTCTATCATATATGCCTGTGAACTATTGTGGTCTATCGAACCTATCATGTTATGTGGAAACTGGTGAATAAAACCTATGATGTTGTATAGGAATTTGGGAATGAAATTATCATATGTAAGTTTGGTGATATTATGATACATACAATTTTTAGGCTAAGTCATGTCGTTTAGGCCTAATTGTTTGGATCCATTATGCATACATGTTTAGATCTACGACCTTATATAATTTGGTGATGACATCTATATGTTGTATGTCAATTTGGAAATTATGCCATGTTTATGCAAGTTAGGTGATGTTATCATGTTATGAATACATGCAAGTTTGTAGGTTAAAAACATGATTATGTAAACCTATATGTTTAGATCTACAACTTTATATGTTAGATCCATATGCCTTTATGTTAGATCTATGTTAGCATGATTCAACCCCTATGCAAGTTCACCACTACATGTCTAATTAAGTTTTGGTAGTTCTATGTAAAACTATTATTTTATGATTCATGTTGCATAGATCTAGTTTGCAAGTTCATAATTAAAAGTATATTTTGCCAAGTTCATGTGACATATCTGTAGTAAGATCTACATTTTTGTATGATGTTGGAATGTTGCAAGTTCCTCTTTTTCCCCTTTTAGTTTATTAGTTAGACTAAAATGTCGAGCCTAACATTCTACGAAACTTTGCGAACGTACAACGGGGGCAACGTTGGGGGAAAACATGAAACTACATGTAATTGACATATTTGGCTCATAACCATGTAAATGGTATGGCATTGAAATGGTATAATTTACATACCAAAAATTATGAATTTGATTTAGAGGGAAAGTAGGCCATGACAATAAATTGTCGACAAATTTACATATAAGCATAAAAGGATAAATATGTAAATTTAGAAAGGACAAATATGCCTAACCCGAGGTTAGACGGAGTTGTGGTGTAAAACTGCCCGGAACCAATTGGCACATCCAGTAACCACAACAATACCTGTCTAATGTGGGTGGTTAGTGCATTGAGCCCAAAAAGGACCCGAGGTTAGACTGAGTTGTGGTGTAAAACTGCCCGGAACCGACCGGCACATCCAGTGACCACAATAATACTTATCTAATATGAGTGGATGGTGCTTTAATAAAGCTAAGTCAAGATTGGTAGGGTTAAGTCAATTAAGGAAACACTTAACCAATTCAACATGCTAACTAAACTTATGGGTGGGGTTAGGTAAACTTGGACACTTAACCAATTTAACATGTTGGCTAGGAAACCCTAGTAACGGGGACCCATTTCAGCAGTAACCCACATAGATGTATCATAGTACCCTGAACTAGGCGGGGGGGGGCACGATTACTGGACTAATTGTAAGCGGTCAAAACGTCGGCGGGTAGTGCGTCAGTGTAGGTTGCGACGGAGTACGGGTGTGCACGTACTCCAAAGTGGAAAAAGCAGGCACTGGGCATCAGTAGTCATACACTGTTCATCTTGAATCGTGTCGGGTTGCCACCATAGGATTTGATACACCCCGTGGTGGGACCAGCACAGGTATCTACAGTCAAGCGGGGGACGAATGACACACGTGATAAATGCATGGAGTAGAAGTCGATCAGTATAAGGGAATCATTTCACCATGAACACGTGGTGCTAGTTGGACAAGTATAAGTAGGTGCAGAGAATTAGACATGGGTGCGATGTATATTCGGTTTATCCTGCCTTGTATAGTTTTATGTTAGTTTTCTGTCCTGGTACTGTCCTATTTTCAGTTTACTCCTATCATGACCTTTTCCTTATTCAAACACTGAATAGTCACTGGACTTACTCAGACTTATGTCTGACCCATTTTTCTATCGCTCTCTTTTCTTCCGTTTCCACCCTCCCCAGGTACCCAGGGAGGGAATAGCTCAGCTTAATTTGGACCGTTCATCTTTCCAAGCTTGAAGACTCTGTGATGTATAACTTGAAATCTTTGTTGTTGGCTATGGCTTTGGATACACTACTACTTGGGGATTTATGCAGTTTTATTTTGTTTTATGCTTCTTTTGAAAATAATCAAGAAAGAAATTATGATGTAATGGTTTGGAAGTTGGTTTGAAATAGTTTGCTGTAATGATTTGTTATGAACCACGTTTGAAATAAAGTTAGTTTTATTTTCCGCTGCTTATATATATCTATCTTGTAAATTATCTGTGTCTTTTACCTATAATGCTCCACCAAGGTTAAGGCATTCCCATTGTGTGTGACCTTAACGGAGTGGGGTGTTTCAAGATCCAAATCAAGCTCCACTAGCACTAGTCCCACCCTGAGAACCTGGGGGGGGGAGGAAGAAAAGAGGCAAAAACGAAGGGGGTTAGACATAAAGTCTGGCAAGTCCAATAACTTTAACAATATAATTATTAAAGTAATTAGGATATGGCATAAACTGGTAAAACAAGGAACGACTGTGAAACAAATGGGCATGACAAAGAAAACTAGAGGAATAAGATAACGTTAATTTGCACCTCCAACACTATAGGATAATTACTATACTGCACCATTACTAGTCACCCTAAAAGTTGATCCCGTCCACTGAACAAAATAATAATAATGGTAGTTTCGTGTACCCCTAGCTGTCTTCATAGGTGCCGCCTGCTCCTATCTCCACTAGTTGTACCCACTACCCTCCCATTCTAATTACAACATTTATTCATAATATGGTAGTTGGACTCCTAGTTGTCTTCATAGGTGTCGCCTGCTCCTATCTCCGCTAGTCGTACCCACTACCTTCCTCATTCGATCGGCTCCCTAACTCGTAGATACCCGTGCTGGTCCCACAGTGAGGTGTATCACTCCCTAAAGTGGCAACCCGATACCACTAAAGATGCACAGCTTATACCTACACGATGCAACAACGTCTTACCTTCCAACCTGGGCCCACGCATGCACATGACCCCATTGGACTTGCGTTGCCACCGCTAACCCGTTTTGACCTCTTACAATCAAACTCAGTAAGTGTGTCCCGTCCTCGATCTAGATCGAGCTCACTTAGTTATTGAATGGGTTTCTGGTTGAAAAGGGTCCCCATACTTGACACAAGCTTTCCACCTATGTTTGGTCCCCACTAGGATTTCCCACTTAACCCCCTCTTATTCATGTCTTCTTACATGTTTCAACTTGGTTAAGTGTTTATAATTATATCCCACATGTCACCCATGTTACCCACTTATCAAATCAACATGTGTTACTGGTTAGGCTTGTCTTAACCCTATCCGCTTATCAGATCAATATATATATATATATATATATATATATATATATATTATTGGTTAAGCTGGTCTTAACCCTATCCACTTATATGTTATTGGTTAAGTTGGTCTTAACCCTATCCACTAATATATTATTGGCTAAGTTGGTCTTAACCCTATCCCCTTATCAGATCAATATGTATTATTGGTTAAGTTTGTCTTAACCCTATCCACTTATCAGATTAATATATATATATATATTATTAGTTAAGCAGGTCTTAACCCTATCCACTTATATATTATTGGTTAAGTTGGTCTTAACCCTATCCACTTATCATGTTTTATGTATCATATATATATATATATATATATATATATATATATATATATATATCGTATAACATGTTTTACTTAATTTATGATTAAGTACATCTTAGTTCACAGATACATTGGTTAAGAGAATATCTCCCTAAGTATCAACCCCGAAGACCGAAATTAACATCAGATTGGTACTTAGAGAATTACTCAACTCAACCAAACTTCTGTTTGTCATTCTTATTCGTCTTTCATCAGCATTAATTAATTATTAATGCACGGACCTCTCACATTAAGTCGATTGCTTGTGGCCGCTGGATATGCCGGGCGGTTCCGGGCAGACTTCCACCACAAGCCAGACTTAACCTCGTGTCTGTAACACCCCACACCCACTACGGACACTCACTAAGGGAATGCCATAGCATCGGTGGAGTATTTTAAGTGAATATAGAACAGAAAAATTACAACAAGACCGATATAAATAATACTTGAAAATTTAAAACATCATTTCATTGCAGCAGAAGATAAACATGTCTGGTTACAATACCAAAACCAACTAAAACAAGAGTCAAGTACTAAATATCCATCCTGATAAAAACATAAGTACATAATCCCACTACATAACTAATAGGCATAATAGAAAAGATAACCGAGCTTTACTTCAAGAGTCCAAGCTCCAAGATAGATAAAGCAGTCTGAATCAAACTCCACTAGAACTAGGCCCAACCTGAGGACCTGAGGGGGGAAAAGATAAAAACAACAGGGTCAGACATAAGTCTGAGTGAGCCCTATAACTTTAACAATACAATCATTAAAGTAATTAGGGTATGATATAAACTTGGTGCGGTAACGACTGGGGATAAATGACTACACTAAGCAGCTAACTAGACATAGGAAGAACTAAGATATCGGTAAAGACGCATCTACCCACCCAAGGGTAATTACTACACTGCATCACACCAGTCATTCCTACTTAAAGGTTGATCCCACCCATGGACTTAGAAAATATAACTAGTAGTTTCGTGTACCCCTAGCTGACCACATAGGTGCCGTCTACCCCTATCTCCACTAGGTGTACCCACTACTCCCCAAGCGATCGGCTCCCTAACGTAGATACATGTGCTGGCCCGACAGTGGGGTGTATCACTCCCCAAAGTGGCAACCCGATACAACCAACGGTGCACGGCTTATACCTACACGATGCAACAACGTCTTACCTACCAGCCTAGATCCACACACGCATATGAAACCCATTGGACTTGCGTTGCCACCGCTAACCCGTTTTTGGCCTCTTATAGTCAAGCCCAGTATGAGTGACCCATCCTCGACTTGGGTCGAGCCCACAAAGATACGTTTTGGGTTACTGGTTGAAATGGGCCCCCACAAGCTACCCACCTAATCTTGTCCCTTTTCTAGTGCATCCCACTTAACCCTTTAATCATGTTTAATTACATGTTTCCACTTGGTTAATTATTCTAATCGTATTTTCTATTGCCACCCAAGGCAACCCACTAGATTTCCACATGCCACCCAAGGCACTTACTTGATTTCCACATGCCACCCAAGGCACCCACTTAACCCCTCATGCCCCACTACATGCTTATCTGGTTAAGTGTTTCTTAATTGATTAAGACCGTAACCTTTGCAAAGACCTCTCACATTAGACTATCTTTTATGGCAGCTGGATTTGCCGGTCGGGTCCGGGCATCCTTACGCCATAACCGAGTCTAACCTCGTGTCTTTACAATTGTCACGTATTTAGTTTATGCCTAAGACCTCTCACATTGGGCCAATCATTTGTAGCCGCTGGATTTGCCGGTCGGGTCCGGGCAGTCTTATGCTACAAAAGGTTCCAACCTCGTGTCTTAGTCGATTAATTACACCTAATTAATCACCCCCATATTTTGAATTAATTTTCCCTAATTAATTCCAATTTAATGATGTACATAATTGACTCAATTAAGTCCATCCACTTATGGTATGCAACATCATACCCATTTCACCACAATTTTGTTGACATGAATATTAACCTCATCGTTCCCCACGTAATACGCTAACATGACATACTTAAAAGGGAAGATTCATCACAAATGCAATGGGTTCTACTTAGCATAACATTAGCATCATCATGGGTTTTAAAGGTGTCAACGTGCATACATGACCATAGCATCAAACCCAACTAGCATAAATAACCAACCCAAACTTGCATGAATCACATATGTCATAAAGAGGGTAACTTGCATAGATGTTCATGTCATAGACCTATCATAAAGGGATACACTTGCATACATGTCATAGATCTAAAAAGGGATGAACTTGCATATGTTACTCATATCATAAAAAGGGGTAAACATGCATATATATATGCATGACATACAAAGGGGTAAACTTGCATATGTATGCATATCATACAAAGGTGTAAACTTGCACATGTTACTTGCATACAATCAAACACCAAACTTGCATAACATGTCATATATGAACTTGCATATAATCAAACACCAAACTTGCATAACATGTCATATATGAACTTGCATATAATCATACACCAGACTTGCATAACATGTCATATATGAACTTGCATATAATCAAACACCAAACTTGCATAACATGGTGTCATAATGGATCAATGTTTATCATAGTGATTTGCATAACTAGCATCATGAACATATAGCATAAAACTTGCATAACTAACATCATGAACATATAGCATATGATAACATAACTTGCATTGATCCACATTCAAAACCATAACCTCATTATATCCTATCATAATTAGTTTAGCAATTGCTTGCTAAAGGTATAGAAACTCACAACTTGCTGATTAGCACTTCTATGAAGAAGATTAAGTTGCTAGAGTTGATTAGAAGTTGATTTGAGAAGTTATCTTCCTCTTTAATTTGTGGAGGCTCCTTCTAAGTTGCATTTTGACGGCATGACGACGTTGTATCCAATTTTAGTATGAATTAGGGTAGTCTTAGGGTGTATTTATTGATTAGTTAGGTGTTTTAGGCCATTATATTAACCCTAAATCAGATTAGAGCCATCAGATCTCGTCACTAGCCACCAAAACCCAGCCCAGATCCCAAATCAGTGCACCCAGGTCACCTGGGCTCGACCAGGGAGGTCGACCCCTAGGTCGACACTAGGGTCGACACCCATGTCGACCTGGTGGGCAGGTCGACCCCCAGGTCGACCCCCAGATCGACTCCCAGGTCGACCTGGTCTGGGCGGGAATTTTCCCGCCTAGCCCATATTCTGCATTTTTGAAATCTGTTTCGTTTTCTGATTTTTCGTGAAACTTCTAAAGGCCATATCTCAGTCATACGGATTCCGATTCACGAAATTTCGGACTCTATTTCGCGTAATTTTCCGAGACGAACGCAATCGCGAAACCCGTTTCCCTTAATTCTCACGTCTGAGATTAATTATTCATTAATTACTAAACATTAATATTAAGTGAAATTCGGGGTGTTACATTCTCCCCTTCTTAATGGATTTCGTCCCCGAAATCTCTAAGTCAAGAAGAACGTATCCTACCAACCAAACAACCATCTACTAAACCATCAAACACGGGCATCCATTGTCCTTAAAGTTTCTAATGCTGTATGAACATATGCAAGAAGTGTGTGTATATGTTCCCTATCTAATGCAAAATCAGGCGGTCTACTGATTCAGTTGACCACCTTAATGCAAACCATGATAGTGCCATGCATTCAATATGTATGCGAAAGAACCCTATCGACACACACTATTTCTACATGTGTGCACAACCATACACCAAAATGCATCATCCATATGATAACACAACCATTATACATCCATTAATATAGCTACCTACACACAATTATATGAAATATGCAATATGAAGTGACTGAGCCGATCTAGTGTCTAAAGTGTGTGTATATGCATCCACGAGCAACCACTAGCAAACACTTGCATCCACATGCATCCATCAATCATAACATGTCTCAAACACATGTTTCAACCATAGGTTTACCCTATCTAAAGGTCAAAGATACTAACAAGAGGACATACTAAAGATAAGATAAGTACTAGACAAACGATAAAGGAGAAGTTAAAAGACATACCCTCAAAAAGAAATGGGTACAGTGAACGCATCTTCGCTTCTGTCTCCCAAGTAGCATTGCTTTCATCATCTCCCCATTGCACTTTAACTAGTTGAAACTCTCTGTTTCTCAACCTCCTGATCTCTGACCCAAGGATGCGAGTAGGAGCTCGTCGAATCGTCGCATCACGCTCTACCTCCACTTCTCTAAGCAAGCTCGGCTCTACCACCTCTGCGGTCTCATGTAGACACTTCCTCAAATGTGACACATGGAATACATCATGTACTCCACTAAGTCTCTCGGGCAACTCTACTCTATATGTCATCTGTCCAATCCTTTCCTTAATAGGAAACGGTCCTACAAACCTTGGTGCTAACTTCCTAACGGACCTAAAGCGAACAATATTCCGTAATGGAGATACTTTGACAAAGACCATGTCCCAACATTAAACTCAAGATCCGTCCTCCTCTTATCTGCGTAGGATTTATGTCTGTCCTGCGCCGCTTTCATCCTTCTTCTAATCAAATCAGTCTTTTCCGAAGTCTCTCTAACCATATCAGGCCCAAGCAAGATCTTATCCGTAGATTCCCACCAACATGTAGGTGACCGACAAGGCCTTCCATAAAGAGCTTCGAAAGGAGCCATACCAATACTAGACTGAAAGCTGTTATTATACGCGAACTCCACCAATGGAAGATGCTCTTCCCATGTACCTCCAAAATCTAAGATACATAGTCCCAAAAGGTCTTCTAGAACACGATTCACCCTCTCGGTCTGGCCGTCCGTCTGAGGATGATATGCGGTGCTCAAACACAACTGAGTCCCTACTGCCTCTTGCAAACTCTTCCAAAACTCGCTAGTGAAGATAGGATCTCGATCACTCACTATGCTAGAAGGTACACCATGCAACCGAACTATCTCTCGAAGGTAAACTGAAGCTAGCCATGGAGCAGTCCTCTTATTCTTCACGGGTATGAAATGGGCGCTCTTAGTAAGTCTGTCTACCACAACCCAAATTCCCGTATTACCCTTCCTCGATCTCGGTAACACATCAACAAAGTCCATCGAGACGCTATCCCACTTCCATTGCGGAACCTCCAATAGGTGAAGCAACCCACCGGGTTTCTTTTGATCCGCTTTCACTTGTTGGCACACCAAGCATCTAGCGACATACTCGGCCACATCTTTCTTCGTACCGGCCCAAAAGAAAACTCGCTTCATGTCTTGGTACATCTTGTCCCCACCGGGATGAATGGTCATCTTCGAATGATGTGCATCATCAAGAAAAGCCTTCTTCAAACCCTCGTCTTGCGGTACACAAAGTCTACCGTCTCTACGCAACCACCCCTTATCATCTAGGGTGTACCTACTCAAATGGCTGGACGATTCCCCCTTATGTGCCTCTCTACCAACTCAACCAATTGTGGGTCGTCCCGCTGTGCCTCGCCAATCCATCCCAAAAGAGTAGGTCTGACCTCTAAGGATGCTAGCAAACCGGGTACAAAGTCAACGGAGGGTCTGAAGTCAAACATCGAGATAAATTCCAAGCTTCGTCGTTCCACGAACAATGGACTCAAGGACAACCTTTTTCTGCTTAAGCCATCCGCCACCACGTTACCCTTGCCAGGGGTATACGCTATCTCGAAATCATAGGATGCTAAGAACTCCATCCACCTTTGCTGTCTTAAGTTCAAATCCTTCTGAGAAAACAAGTACTTCAATGATTTGTGGTCAGTGAACAATTCGAACCTCTCGCCAAGAAGATAATGGCGCCAAGACTTAAGCGCAAAAACAATAGCGGCCAACTCTAGATCATGCGTAGGGTAATTTTTCTCATGCACTTTCAACTGCCTTCCCCCATAGGCTATTACCCTTCCCTCTTGCATTAAGACTGTGCTTAGTCCTATCCCACAAGCATCGGTATAAACAACAAATGGTTTACTCCCATCTGGCAACACTAAGACTGGAGCTGTGGTTAAAGCTCTCTTTAACCGTTGGAACGCATCATCACAATCTACGTCCCATGTGAAGACTAGATTTTTCTTCGTCAAGCAAGTTAATGGGGATGATATCTTCGCGAAGTCCTTGATAAACTTCCTATAGTAGCCAGCCAACCCCAAGAAACTCCTCACCTCGGTAGCATTCTTCGGAACCTTCCAATCTTGGATGGACACTACCTTCGCGGGATCCACTGCTATCCCTTCCTTAGAGACCACGTGCCCTAAGAACCGCACTTCCTTCCTCCAAAAGTGACATTTAGAGAATTTAGCCTTAAGGCTATGCGCTCGAAGAGTCTCCAACACTTCCCTAAGATGTAGGGCATGCTCTTCTTCACTCTTAGAAAAGACTAAGATGTCATCCACAAAGACCACCACGAACTTATTAAGGTACTCCCTGAACACCCTACTTATCAAATCAACAAAGTATGCAGGGGCGTTCGTCAAACCAAAGGGCATCACAAGCCACTCATAAAAACCATCCGGAGTCCTAAAGGCAGTCTTGTCTATGCTATCCTCAGCCACTCTCAACTGATGAAACCCCATGGCCAAGTCCAACTGTGAAAACACTGAGGCGCCAACCAACTGATCAAAGAGATCATCAATCCTCGGCAATGGGTGTCTATTCTTCTTTGTAAGCTTGTTGAGTTCTCTATAGTCTACACAAAGTCTGAGGGACCCATCCGCCTTCGTGGAAAAAACTACCGGAGCACCCCACTCCGATATACTTCGTCTTATGAACCCCTTCTCAAGCAACTCCCCTACTTGCTTATGGAGTTCCCTCCTCTCACGAGGAGCCATGTGGCGCACTGGCAAAGATACTAGCTTAGCATTGTCCACCAGATATATTCGGAAGTCTATCTCCCGCTTCGGAGGTAAGCCCTTCACCTCCTCAAACACATCCGAGTATTCCCAGACCACTCTAGCAGATCGCAAACTCTCGACCGAAGCGTTAAGCGATTCAAGATAACTTAGCGTAATAGAATCCATGGGATTACAAGAGATCTCGAGAGTGTTACCCAAGCGGGTCATAAGCCTAACAACTCTCCTTTCGCAATCAAGAACGACACCATTACTGGATAACCAGTCCATGCCCAAAATCAAACCATAGCCCGTGAAGCCCAAAACAAAAGCATCACATCTAAACTCAACGCTAAGTATAGAAGTCCTCAAACCCAAACATATCATGGACAAATAAGTGGAGCCCCCAATTGGTTTTGAGACAACCAAGGGATCATCTACTAGACTGGTGTCTAAGTGCAGTGACTCAACTAATGATAATGAGATAAACGAATGCGATGCGCCAGAGTCAAATAAAGTACGGACATGATGATCAAACAGAAAAACCAGACTTTCAACGGAAATAGTTCCACCTCTTTACTGAATCGATGGAACTGAGAGAGCCTGAACTTGCCCCCTTGCCTGACCTGGTGCCATAAGAGCTTGCACCTGTCCTCCTGAGGTAGATCCCGTCCTATGCCCCTTCTTAGGGCAGTCCTTCACTAGATGCCCTCTTCACCACAATGGAAGCAGCCAGTCTTCTTCTTCTTTCGACAATCTTTGCTTAGGTGGCCTGGTGTCCCGCAATTGAAGCACTTCTTCTTTCCCTTGCCACCGTTGTCTTTCCCACCCTTGTTTTGCTGTTGCTGTTGAGGTCTCTTCTGATCTCCTTTCTTCTCGGGTGCCTTATTAGCATTGGGACCCTTCTCTTCCTCATGCATGAGTGCCATGTCTACTAGCTTCTCAAAGGTGGCCCCCATAGGGATGTGAATCAGGGCCAATCCATGCATCGGTTCATTCAAGCCTTTAACAAACCTCAAAGCCTTCTTCTCCGGTGTATTCACCATGTCTATGCCAAACCTTGCCAACTGATTAAACTTGTTGACATATTCCTTCACTAATAGGTTTCCTTGCTTTAGTGTCAAGAACCTTTCCATATACAGATTCTCTTCCACCCTTGAGAGAAACTTTGCCACAAACCTTTGTCTGAAATCCGCCCAAGAGTCAACTAGGCATTCTCCATTAGTGACCTCCCACCAGAACGAGGCCTCTCCCTTCATTAACCAAGCAGCTAACTTGACTTTCTTTCCTTCTTCCATCTCAAAGATATCTATCAATTCTTCCACCTCCTTAAGCCAATCCCTAGCTTCCACAAAAATTTCTGATCCTTGAAAAGGTTTCCCTCCCATAGCCTTAAATTCCTTGCAAGTCTTAGCAAAAGTATCCGCTCGAGGAGGAGGAGGAAGATCGGGTGCAACTGGTGGTGGAGGAACATCTGCTGGACCCGCAGTGGCGGCCCTAGCCTCCATCAACCTCCTATACCATACTGGTATCGCAACACCCTCCGGAAAGTTGAGATCTTCAGCCATGCTGAAACGAAAGAGGAAAGATTCAAAACGGAGAATTCGAAAGATAAAGATATGGCTATTGGGGATTATGCTTTTCTTTCAAAATCTTTTCTCTTAAAAGACATGTTTTTGAAAATACTCCTTCAAAAATATTCTTAGAAAAATAGTTTTTCTAAAAGTTTATCTGTTCTGGTAACCTTAAGCTCTGATACCACGTGTAACACCCCACACCCGCTACGGACACTCACTAAGGGAATGCCATAGCATCGGTGGAGTATTTTAAGTGAATATAGAACAGAAAAATTACAGCAAGACAAATATAAATAATACTTGAAAATTTAAAACATCATTTCATTGCAGCAGAAGATAAACATGTCTGGTTACAATACCAAAACCAACTAAAACAAGAGTCAAGTACTAAATATCCATCCTGATAAAAACATAAGTACATAATCCCACTACATACCTAATAGCCATAATAGAAAAGATAACCGATTCAAGAGTCCAAGCTCCAAGATAGATAAAGCAGTCTGAATCAAACTCCACTAGAACTAGGCCCAACCTGAGGACCTGAGGGGGGGAAAAGATAAAAACAACGGGGTCAGACATAAGTCTGAGTGAGCCCTATAACGTTAACAATAATATCATTAAAGTAACTAGGGTATGATATAAACTTGGTACGGTAACGACTGGGGATAAATGACTACACTAAGCAGCCAACTAGACATAGGATGAACTAAGATATCGGTAAAGACGCATCTACCCACCCAAGGGTAATTACTACACTGTACCACACCAGTCATTCCTACTTAAAGGTTGATCCCACCCATGGACTTAGAAAATATAACTAGTAGTTTCGTGTACCCCTAGCTGACCACATAGGTGCCGTCTGCCCCTATCTCCACTAGGTGTACCCACTACTCCCCAAGCGATCGGCTCCCTAACGTAGATACCCGTGCTGGCCCCACAGTGGGGTGTATCACTCCCCAAAGTGGCAACCCGATACAACCAACGGTGCACGGCTTATACCTACACGATGCAACAACGTCGCACCTACCAGCCCGGGTCCACACACGCATATGAAACCCGTTGGACTTGCGTTGCACCGCTAACCCGTTTTTGGCCTCTTATAGTCAAGCCCAGTATGCGTGTCCCGTCCTCGACTTGGGTCGAGCCCACAGAGATACGTTTTGGGTTACTGGCTGAAATGGGCCCCCACAAGCTACCCACCTAAGCTTGTCCCTTTTCTAGTGCATCCCACTTAACCCTTTAATCATGTTTAGTTACATGTTTCCACTTGGTTAAGTATTCTAATCGTATTTTCTATAGCCACCCAAGGCAACCCACTAGATTTCCACATGCCACCCAAGGCACTTACTTGATTTCCACATGCCACCCAAGGCACCCACTTAACCCCTCATGCCCCACTACATGCTTATCTGGTTAAGTGTTTCTTAATTGATTAAGACCGTAACCTTTGCAAAGACCTTTCACATTAGACTTTCTTTTATGGCAGCTGGATTTGCCGGTCGGGTCCGGGCAACCTTACGCCATAACCGAGTCTAACCTCGTGTCTTTACACTTGTCACGTATTTAGTTTATGCCTAAGACCTCTCACATTGGGCCAATCATTTGTAGCCGCTGGATTTGCCGGTCGGGTCCTGGCAGTCTTATGCTACAAAAGGGTCCAACCTCGTGTCTTAGTCGATTAATTACACCTAATTAATCACCCCCATATTTTGAATTAATTTCCCCTAATTAATTCCAATTTAATGATGTACATAACTGACTCAATTATGTCCATCCACTTACGGTATGCAACATCATACCCATTTCACCACAATTTTGTTAACATGAATATTAACCCCATCGTTCCCCACGTAATACGCTAACATGACATACTTAAAAGGGAAGATTAATCACAAATGCAATGGGTTCTACTTAGCATAACATTAGCATCATCATGGATTTTAAAGGTGTCAACTTGCATATATGACCATAGCATCAAACCCAACTAGCATAAATAACCAACCCAAACTTGCATGAATCACATATGTCATAAAGAGGGTAACTTGCATAGATGTTCATGTCATAGACCTATCATAAAGGGATAAACTTGCATACATGTCATAGATCTAAAAAGGGATGAACTTGCATATGTTACTCATATCATAAAAAGGGGTAAACATGCATATATATGCATGACATACAAAGGGGTAAACTTGCATATGTATGCATATCATACAAAGGTGTAAACTTGCACATGTTACTTGCATATAATCAAACACCAAACTTGCATAACATGTCATATATGAACTTGCATATAATCAAACACCAAACTTGCATAACATGTCATATATGAACTTGCATATAATCAAACACCAAACTTGCATAACATGTCATATATGAACTTGCATATAATCAAACACCAAACTTGCATAACATAGTGTCATAATGGATCAATGTTTATCATAGTGATTTGCATAACTAGCATCATGAACATATAGCATAAAACTTGCATAACTAGCATCATGAACATATAGCATATGATAACATAACTTGCATTGATCCACATTCATAACCATAACCTCATTATATCCTATCATAATTAGTTTAGCAATTGCTTGCTAAAGGCATAGAAACTCACAACTTGTTGATTAGCACTTCTATGAAGAAGATTAAGTTGCTAGAGTTGATTTGAGAAGCTATCTTCCTCTTTAATTTGTGGAGGCTCCTTCTAAGTTGCATTTTGACGGCATGACGACATTGTATCCAATTTTAGTATGAATTAGGGTAGTATTAGGGTGTATTTATAGATTAGTTAGGTGTTTTAGGCCATTAGATTAACCCTAAATAAGATTAGAGCCGTCAGATCTCGTCACTAGCCACCAAAACCCAGCCCAGATCCCAAATCAGTGCACCCAGGTCACCTGGGCTCGACCAGGGAGGTCGACCCCCAGGTCGACACTAGGGTCGACACCCATGTCTACCTGGTGGGCAGGTCGACCCCCAGGTCGACCTGGTCTGGGCGGGAATTTTCCCGCCTAAACCCATATTCTGCATTTTTGAAATCTGTTTCGTTTTCTGATTTTTCGTGAAACTTCTAAAGGCCATATCTCAGTCATACGGACTGCAATTCACGAAATTTCGGACTCTATTTCGCGTATTTTTCCGAGATGAACGCAACCGCGAAACCCGTTTCCCTTAATTCTCACGTCTGAGATTAATTATTCATTAATTACTAAACATTAATATTAAGTGAAATTCGGGGTGTTACAGTGTCTAAGCATCTTTTAATTATGCCTATGACCTCTCACATTAGACTGCCGTTTGTGGTTGCTGGATGTGCCGGGCGGGTCCGGGCAGTCTTATACCACAAACGAATCTAACCTCGTGTCTTAGGCATTTATTACGCATTTGATTTATGCCTTTGACCTCTCACATTAGACTACCGTTTGTGGTTGCCGGATTTGTCGGGCGGGTCCGGGTAGTCTTATACCACAAACCTATCTAACCTCGTGTCTTAGGCATTTATTATTACACATTATTATTCAACCCCAACTTGAATTAATATCCCTATTTCAAATTGTCAATAACTTCCAATTTTAATCCATGTCCATAATTGTCACTTAAATTATGTCCAAAATTTTCAGGTATATAAATTATACCAATTAATGTCTCATATTAATTATATGCCTTTAAAGCCATTTTATGCCAATTCACAATTTGTATAATTAATATTTTCCCATCGTCCCCACACCGTTTGTACGTTTAATATGAAATATGTTATACTCGCAAATAGTCTAACTCATAAAAAGAAAAGAAACATCACAACTTGCATAACACACAAAATAGATCTAACTTTTGAATAAGAATTATAACATAAGTTTGCATAGCCAATAACTTGCATAGGAAATGGACATATAGAACATAAATTTGCATAAACTACTATGGATCCAAATATAAATCTAAACATGAAATTGTGAACTTACATATTGTTAGCCTACTTTGTGAAGTTAGGCAACACAAAGTCGAGAAACCAAACATTGAAGGGTATTTTTAATTATAAGGCTTCGGTTCGGATTGAAGGAAAACACTACAATTCAAATTGGTAGCTGCAGTTGTTCGGATCGGACAGGGTCCTCTGTTCGGATCGGGTTAGAGCAGCATATTGGTTCGGATCGGATAGAGTTCTTTGTTCGGATCGGTGATCTCTTACTGAATAGATTGGTAAGGCATATCCAATCGGATCGGAAGGCAATTAAATCTCGAATGGATCGGAAAGCCATCTGCTTGCCACAGCACTGGAGCGGAGCGGAATAGGTTAGAGAAGGAGAGACACCCAAACCAATCCGGTTCGGATCGGGTATCCCGATCCGAACCCCTTACCCGCATATCTCCGACCCGCACCCATGATCCATGTTAATCTCCTGTAAAATCGCCTGGAGAACCGGACCGGCTATGACTGATTCCTACCCCTAACGTCCTTCCTTTTGATGTGTTGTCAACCTGATAGTTCATCCGAACCCGAAGAGAATGCGATGGATGACACGTGGCCCGACCTGGATCAAGTCTCAAGCAAATTCACACCTATAAATACCCCATCTGGAGACAAAGAGAAGGATCTTTTTTGGAGCACTTAAAGAATTCAATCACCTCCAACATCCGAACTCCATTACTCCCGGAAAATCCAAATCATCTTTTAGTTCTTGTTTTAGTCAGTTGAGTGAACAAAAAGTGAGTTGTGAGTGAATCTTTCATTGTATTTGCAACTAAATTATTGAATATAGTAAAGAATCAGTGGACGTAGGCATTTGTTCGCCGAACCACTATAAATCTTGTGTGTTCATTTTTATTTTTATCACATTTTATCTTGTTTCAAATCAATTTGGGTGTTAGAACCACTTTTGGGTCTAACATTTTGGTGCTTTCACTGAGAGCCCTCATCTAAATTCTTTATTTTCCGGGATCTCTTTCTACTTTTTGGACCGTCGAGTTCAAAGAAGTGAATCCTTAAGTTTCTCCGCTTTCTTACATTCGTTGAAGTAATTGTCAAAGACTCATGGCCAAAGGAAAAGGCAAGGAAGTTCAGTCTTTTCGAGGAAATGGAGCTGGCGAAGATCAGCAAAATGCTGTTGTAACAAGGTCTCGGGGGCAGAGTTCAGCAGCAGGAAGAATCAATGCAGGAAATCCGAGCCGCCAGCAGGGGGAGAGCTCCGATCCGATCCGGGTAGGAGACTCTGAAGCAGTGCATTCCCCCAATCTGAACCGACCCGAACTGCCTGCTGCGCTCCGATCCGACCCGACCTCTAACCTCCGACCCGACCCGATGCTTGGTGAAGCTGGAACTTCTACTCGAGTCCCTACGAATGCTCCAATTCCAGCTGCCAGGGTTGGAGATCAGGTCAATCCATCTGCGCCCATCACTCAAGGAGATTTTTCGCGCTTGCTTGATATGCTTGAGAGCACAAGGGAAGCTATGAGAGTTCATGAGCGCACTAATCTCATGATGCAGGAAAATATGAGGCTCATGAGTCGGGAGATTAGCGAACTCCGTCGGCAACGGACTCCGTCACCGGTTCATCACACACCAGTAGATCAATCTTCATCTTCCGAGGAAGAGAGGCCCCGTGAACGGAGGCCACTCGAACGACCTCAGAATGTGGAGCAGCTAACATTTGGATCTTTGGGATCTCGCGAGGATATCGCACGAGCATTAGGAAACGATGACCCCACTCGGGGGCAAAGACTCCAGTCCCCTCTTCCCGAGATCGACCGGGAACGCAGGGAACGGAATCGAGCAGAGGCAGCTCGAAGAAGAAGGGCATCTCCTGAGCAAGAGCCCAGAAGGAACTCGGATACTAGGGCCAGGGAACCTGAGCAGCCCATAACTAGTGCCGATGTATAGGCAATGGTTCGCCGAATTATGTCCGAGAGCCGGAATTATACAAATGAAGACTATGGCATTGAGCGAAGCCATACTCCGTTCACTGACGATATCCTCGACTTCCAGTTTCCCTGACGCTTTAACTTGCCACAGATGGACAAATATAACGGAAGGACTGATCCAGGACAGCATTTGATGCGGTACTCGTGGCTCATGAATGCCGCTGCTGCCCCTGATGAAGTGAAGTGCAAAGCGTTCCCAATCTACCTAGAAGATGTGGCATTATTCTGGTTTACCCGACTTCCTCCTCGTTCAATTTCTAATTACAAAGAACTAAGCGAGCGTTTCATGAACCAGTTCCGACTACATGCCCGAAAGTCCAAGAGTGTTATTGAATTGTCGAGAATCAAACAGGCACCAGGAGAGTCTTTAAGGGCATATCTAGATCGTTTTAACCAAGCCGTAACTGAGGTCAGTGACCCGCACGAGCCCACTATTCTGATGGCATTGAAGGAAGGAGTCGATCCTGAATCCGAGTTTGGAGACTACCTTTCTGGGAAAACACCCCCCACAAGGGCAATATTCTACGAAAAAGCCGATATTTATCTAAGACGAGAGGAAGCCAGGGCAAACCGAAAGAGAAAGTCTGAGATAGCTTCAAAGGAGAATGTGCAGAGTAATATTGCCGTGAAGCAGTCTGGGGAAAGTTCTGGCAAGGTTGAAGTAAATGTAGGAAACAAGGGTGGAAACAGCAATACTGGAAATGGGGGAAACAACAACAACCGTAATTCGAACAGTAACAGAAGAAACAGAAATAGGGGAAGTGACCCTAACAAAAGGCCGCGATTCCAGAACTACGAGAACTATACACCATTGAATGACACCCTGGAAAATATTTACCTGGATACGTACAATGTGTTGCAGTACAAAAGACCGCCACCTCGTGATTCGACCGAGAAAGAAATGGCGACAGGGAAATTTTGCTTGTTTCACGGAACACATGGACATTCGACCAATGAATGTCGGCATTTGAGGGATGTAATTGAAAAGCTGCTGCGTGAAGGAAAGTTGGATGAGTACAAGGTTGCCCCGAGGGAGAGGGGGCAAGGAGAGCAGGCTCCAAAACAGATCCTACCTGCTCCTAAGCCTACCGCACAGCAGAAAGGTAAAGGGATTGTCATCAACTCCATAGTAGGCGGACCTCACCCGGCAATCCGAAGTTTTAGGTCAATGGACCAATATGTGAATGCTGCCAAGCATCTAGATGTGAATGAAGGTGACGATTTGGAAGATGTCACCCCCATAAAACAACAAAAAACCATGTTCGACGACGTGGTATTTCGCAGCCGAGACAACACGGGGATACAATCTCCCACCAATGATCCGTTGGTTATTACTACCACCATTGGGCCGGCCTTGGTCCATAAGGTATTAGTAGACAACGGAAGTTCCGTTAATATTTTGTTCAAGAAGTCATTTGATCAGATGAAGCTTGAGCCCGAAGATCTGAAACCTTGTGAAGGATGGATTAGAGGCTTCAACGGAGCGACGACAGCTCCCATGGGATATATAGAGTTGCCCGTGACCCTAGGGCAAGGAGAACGTAGAAGAGTGCGAATGCTTCAGTTCGTAGTATTGGACGTAGATTCGCCCTATAACGCATTTTTAGGGAGACCTGCCCTCGCTGAATTTAGAGTTTGTATCGCCCCTTGGTGCTTGTTACTAAAGTTCCCAACCGAAGCCGGAACTGGAGTAATAAGAGGGGATCAGGTCTCTGGACGGGCCTGCTATGTGGACGAACTGAAGATGTTGATGAAAGGAGTTAATGCTGAGAGTAAGGATGCCTCGTCTCCCTCAAAGGGGGACTCGGCATAGCAATTAGAGAAATTGACCCCAAAGGAGTTGCCCAAAGGAACACCTGAAGACCTGGATCCTAGAAAAGACGAGGAACCAGAGGCTAGAAATGCAACTCCTAATGAAGCGACAGTGGAAATTCCTGTTGATAAAGCTGATCCGACGAAAGTTTTGAAGATTGGTTCCCAATTGGATCCACGTCGTGCTGAAGAACTGACGGACTTCTTGAAGGCAAACTTAGATGTGTTCGCCTGGACCCATGCTGACATGTGTGGGATATCACCTTCCATTATCAGTCACAAATTGAATGTAAATCCGAAGCATCCGCCTGTGAAGCAAAAGAGACGCGTGCTGGGCCCAGAGAGGTCGGCTGCTCTCAAAGAGGAAGTAGAGAAATTGAAGCAAAATGGATTTATTCGAGATTCAACTTATCCCGACTGGATATCGAATCCCGTCTTGGTAAAGAAGCCAAACGGAAAGTGGCGAACTTGTATTGACTTTTCAGATTTAAATAAGGCTTGCCCAAAAGATAGTTTCCCACTTCCCAGGATTGACCAGCTTGTAGACTCGACAGCAGGTCATGAACTTCTCTCTTTCATGGATGCATACTCTGGATACAACCAAATTCCTATGCATGTACCAGACCAAGATCATACGAGTTTCATTACGAATTTGGGGCTATATTGTTATGTTGTAATGCCATTCGGATTAAAAAACGCTGGAGCTACTTATCAGCGGTTGGTAAATAGAATGTTTTATGATCAAATAGGAAAAACTATGGAAGTTTATGTAGATGATATGCTTGTTAAATCAAAGCAGTCTTCCAGTCATACGCAAGACTTAGCGGAAATGTTTGGTATCTTGCGAAAGTACCGTATGAAATTGAATCCTTTAAAATGTTCATTTGGAGTGGCGTCGGGAAAGTTCCTCGGCTTCATTGTGAGTTCCCGAGGAATTGAGATCAACCCTAGCCAGATAGCAGCGATTAGAAACATCAAAGAACCAAGGAGAATTAAAGACGTCCAAAGTCTGGCAGGGAAGGTAGCGGCGCTGAGTAGATTCATCTCCAAAGCCACCGATAAATGTGTTCCGTTTTTTGATTTAATAAAAAGGGGAAAGAAGAACTTCCAATGGACTCCCGATTGTGTTGAGGCCTTTCAAAATCTGTTAGAACTACTAGAGAAACCGCCAATCTTATCAAAGCCCGTAGATCACAAAGAATTATTTGTTTATCTAGCAGTCTCGGCTCACGCTGTCAGCACAGCCCTGGTTCGAGAAGAAGACAAAGTACAAAGGCCAGTATACTATGTGAGTAAGAAATTAGCAGCGGCAGAGCGCAACTACCCAAAGATTGAGAAGCTTGCTTACAGCCTCCTGATTGCATCCCGAAAACTTCGTCACTACTTCCAAGCCCATCCAATAACCATATACACCGATCAGCCATTAAGACAGGTGTTGCAGAGACCCGAAGCATCGGGAAGGTTGATTAAATGGAACATAGAACTAAGCCAGTTTGATTTGAATTTTCAACCACGAAAATCAATCAGGGGGCAAGCTCTAGCAGACTTTATTGCGGAGTTCACCGTTCCAGAGGAGGAAATAATCAATGACCGAGTGGTCAAATCCGAGGATAAGCTAGAGATGAATCCGTGGAAATTATATACAGATGGAGCTAAAAATGACCAAAGGTCCGGAGCTGGAATCGTCTTAGTCACTCCCGAGGGACGGTCGTTATATTACGCCCTGCGATTAGAATTTTCAGCAACTAACAATGACTCTGAGTATGAAGCCCTGATTGCCGGGCTGAAACTTGCTAAAGACCTCGGAGTAAGAATGATGGACATATTTTGTGACTCTAAGATTGTTGTTTGTCAAGTGCGAGAGGAATTCGCGGCTCGAGGACCTCGACTTATCGCCTACCTCAAGAAAGTGAAAGAGCTATTGAATAGCTTAGAGCGGTACAACATAACGCATATTCCCAGAGTTGAAAACCAGAAAGCGGATAGACTGGCAAAACTGGCTAGTTCTGACAATCCAGAAGGGGCTGAGGTAATTCCAATTGAAACGTTGGAGTCACCAAGCTTTGAGTCAATGGAAATTGAATTCGCTCTTGAAGCAGAACCAGAGAAGGAGTCATGGATGACTCCAATTAAGAATTTCCTTAAAAATGGGACACTCCCATCGAAGAAGAGTGAGAAAAGAGCTGTAGTTCGCAAAGCAACCAGATATGTTATGCAAGACGATACTCTCTATAGACAAGGATTTTCTATGCCCCTGTTACGATGTATCGCACACGACGACATCAAGCGTGTACTAAGAGAAGTGCACGAAGGTGAGTGTGGAGATCATACAGGAGGTCAAACTTTAGCAAAGAAAATATTACGGTACGGATACTTCTGGCCTACGATCAACAAAGATGCAGCTGATTATTCACGACGCTGCGATAAGTGCCAGAGATTCGCCAAAATCCCCAGGGCACCGTCAACCCAGCTTAAATCGATGGTGAGTCCTTGGCCATTTGCCACATGGGGAATTGATATCATTGGAGTTTTACCGATCGCTAAAGGAGGAGCTAAGTATGCAATAATAGCCGTGGATTATTTCACAAAGTGGGTGGAAGCTGAGCCCTTGACTAAGATCACCACAAGAAAGGTGATAAGTTTTGTGGTCAGAAATATTATATGCCGATTCGGGATCCCAAGGACGATTGTTACTGACAACGGGACCCAATTTGATAGCTCTGAATTCAGAAATTTTTTCCAGAAATATAAGATAGACAAACGATATACTGCGGTTGCCTATCCACAGTCGAATGGGCAAGTAGAGGCAGTAAACAAAGTTATAAAATCCATCCTCAAGAAACGGTTGGAGCGTGCAAAGGCAAGATGGGTTGACGAATTGCCTCTAGCTTTGTGGGCATATCGAACAACATTTAAAACGGCTACCGGTCATACCCCTTTCTCTCTCTCCTTTGGCTCAGAAGCAGTAATTCCAGTTGAACTGGAAGTTCCCTCCCACAGGGTGACGTATTATGACCCGATGACGAATCGGGCACTTTTACTTGAGTCTCTTGATGAAGTCGAAGAGAAAAGGGACGAAGCAGACTTGCGTGCAGCAAGACATCGGCGTCAGATGGCACGTTATTATGACAAAAAAGTTCGCCTCAGAACTTTTGAACCAGGAAATTTGGTGCTAAAGAGAGTTTTTCCATCCCTTCCTCACCTCGGCCCAAAATGGGAAGGACCCTTTGTCATCCAACGGAAACTTGAAAAAGGAACCTTCAAGTTAACGATCGTAGATGGCGAAGAAGTTCCTCGAGCATGGAATGCCCAACACTTAATGCGATATTTGGATTAGAAATGCTATACTTTTTGTCGTTTTTACTGTGAATTCTGTAACAAGACATGCCTGGCCTTGGGAAAATCTGATGATATGAATAAAGCACTATAAAGTGGACGTAGGCTACGACTTAGCTGAACCACTATAAAAATATTGTGTGTTATTTACTTTTATGCATTTACATTCATTAGTTGTTCTGTTGTGATTGTAAAATACAGGATAACTAAGAGCCTAAAAAAGGTTGAAAACAGTCTGGACATAAAAAGAAGCACAATGATTATTTGTGCAATAAGATGTAAAAGAATGAGAAAACGACATTCTAACTCTAACTCTCCAGAGAAAGAGAGAGAGTATAAAAGCGTCTCAGACTGAGCGCTGAAAAAGAAATTCTATTCTTAACTCTAACTCTCCAGAGAAAGAGAGAGAGTATAAAAGCGTCTCAGACTGAGCGCTGAAAAAGAAATTCTATTCTTAACTCTAACTCTCCAGAGAAAGAGAGAGAGTATAAAAGCGTCTCCGACTGAGCGCTGAGAAAGAGATTCAACTCCGAACTCTAACTTTCCAGAGAGAAAGAGAATATAAAGGCGTCTCCGACTGAGCGCCGAAAAAGAAATCTTTTCCCGTTGAGAGACCGGGGAACGAATAGATGACTAAGCTCGAACTCTAACTCTCAAGAGAATGAGAGAGAGTATATAAAAAAAATGCCAGGAAAAACAACAGGTATTGACGACACAGGAAATGCCATCCCGTTACATAAGTGCAGAACTATTAACAAATAAACATTGCAAAAAGTGAATTATTTTTATTTACAAATGAATGAATTTGTACAGGGAAATAACTAAAAAAGAAAGTGCGGAAGCTGCTGTTGTAGCAGCACTTATTGGTTTACAAAGATGCTAAAAAGATACAAGGGAACCCACTATTTGGGTTTGGAATGAGCCTTCGATTTCTTGGCAGCTTTTTCCGCATCCTTTGCTTCCTTCTCGGCTTCAGTCAAGATTCGTTTCGATTTCTTTTTTCCTGAAGATGCGGTACTGGAGCCAGTAGACTTCTTCCCGGAGGGCGGGACACTGGAATCAAGAGAAGATTTTTTAGCAAGTTCTTCGGTAATAGATCTAGTTGAGAGCTTAACAACTAACCTTGAACCTGCATCCATAACTGCGAGGGGCTTGAGGACCTCAGGGTCTAGTTCTTCGGCCTTTAATTGCAAGCGCTTGTCTTGATCGGCCTTCATGGCCGCCAAGGTAACGTCATCGGCGCTTTTCGACTCCCCAGTTATTGCAACCTCCGGTTCCTCATCGTGCCCCTCGTCTCCTCCGTCGTCTTTTAAAGCTGCGATCATTTCTTCATCATGGGGAGTGGTGACCTTAGTTGGTTCATTTCCTTCTCCCAAGTCTATAGAAGCAGCCTTGTCTTCCCCTTGTTTGGTCCCATCTGCGGGCTTTGTCCCAGCGGTAGCTCCTTGAGCCACATCTGTCTTTGCGGATGATTCAACGCCTACAGAATGAGAAACATCGGTTATCAACTCAGGCGAAAGCAAAGGATTTATCATTGAGCGTTCGATCATGTAGCCAAAGGTAGTAGTAGCCTTGGCAAATTGAGGAGAAAAGATAGGGATACCTTCTGAAGACTTTTCAGCGGGGGTGACTACTACCTCTGGAGTTATTTCGGGAATGGGAGATAGCAAAGTTGTTCGGGGAATTCCCGGGTTTTCGGGATCATACCCTTCTACTTCGGGAGTTACAGGAGCAGAAGAAGAGGAGCCAGCTTCAGGAATGGTTTTCTGTTTAGACTTCCGCCTCTCTTCTTCCATGGCCTCAGCAATTAGACGGCGCCCTTCAACTAGGCGCTCCGGTTCGTCGTCTCTCAAGTATTTCTCCATCAGCTTATCTTCATCAAGGGAATCGACCTTAAGTTCTTCCTTTTCCCACTCAACGATTTGATTCCACACTTGAACCAGAGTGGATGGATAGTCCTCGATCCAAGAAATGTTTCGACGACGAATAATGTGCGCGAAGAATTCAATCATTAGCTCGCCGAAACCCTGAATATCAGCCTCCGCCTCTGATAGTTGCTTGCGGGTTTCCTCCGCAGATTTAATAGCGCACTCCACATTGCCCTCAGCCAGAGCAGCCCTGTTCTCTGCCTCCAATAATTTTGAAGCCAAGTCAGCGTTCTTCTTTTCTAATTCAGCATTCCTTTTTGCTAACTCGGCGTTTTTCTGCTCAAGCTCAGCATAAGCAAGGCGTGTCTTAGCAGCCTCTGATTTGGCCTCGTCAGCTTGCTTATTCAACTCAGAACGCTCCTGAGTGTGGGATTCAAGCAAGTCATGATAGCGCTTCTGCATGTCCTCAAACTGTTGTTTGAAGTTAGAAGCGTTCTTTTGAGCAACAGCTAGTTGAGCTTGAGTGTCTTCTAAGTTTTTTCCTAAGGTTTTTAAGGCCTTAGCATCCTCCTCTGCGGTCTTTTGCATTGAGTTAGCATTTGTCATTAGAGTGCGGATGATTCTAGAGAGAGTGCGGGAATACTTGAACATCTCGGTATATTGTTTTTCCACCAAATCAATCTTTGCTTTGGCCTCATCTGCCCAATTGGACGAAATAGGTTCAAGGGTAGGTAGAAAGGTCAGAGTCTCGAAGTAGTGCTCGGGAAATTGCTCCTTTAAATATGCCAGCCTTACTGCGGTTCCCGCATCTGGTGAAGGAGGAGCGAGGATTGTTAATTCGGTGTCCCTTCCTGAAGAAGATTCTGTAGAACCCTTGTCTGTCCTAGGTCGTTTAGTAGCAGGAACTTTTTGCTTACTTCGAGACCCGGTTTCCTTTGGAGGAGTTTTCTCTCTACTCCGCTTTTCATGGGAGGCAGTGGAATCCTTAGATGGTGGTCTATCCTCCTCCCTACGACCTTGATAGCTCTTGTATTTCTCTTGTTCCGGTCGAACTGGTGAGCGGGAGCGTGAGGACCGGGATCGATAGGGATCATAAGGTCTTCTCTCCTCCCTACCACGGTCATCCCGGCGATCATACTCGGCATCCTGAGGAGGATTGGACATGCTGCGACGAAGCTTTCTTATATCATAATAGGATCGAGACATTGTACCTGCACGATAAAATAAACGAAGTTTAGAATCGATGGATTCATGGAGAAAGAAGTGCAATTAATGCTAATGCTGTGGTGTAAAGTGCATCCTAAGTGGTGTATGTCCCCCCAACCAACCCGAGTCTGAAGCTAGACTGGTGCGGGCAGGCTCTTTGGCCTTGGCAGGAGTAGTTTCTTCAGAAGAGGTGAAGACTAAAGGGTCCTTCCTGAAATCTTCTGAAGTATATATAGTCTCAGGTAAGGGGAGATCCCCCAAACCCTGAAATATGTGCTCGTCAGTGCTAGGAACATCCCCTTCAGAAGCGCGAAGTGGTGACTCTTGGGAAGACTTTGACTTGTCTGGAGAAGTAGTTTCCTCGGGGGCAATGTACCCTTCACGATGTTTTTCGGCCAGATTGGCCAGTTCGTCATCTTGTGTGGAAGAGGGAGAAGGTGAAGTTTGAAGAGGAGCTGCAGGAATTCCCAAGCCTTCTCCTATCTCTGGAACTGTTTCCACTGGAGGAATGTATGCATAAGGGACCGTCCCATGACCGATGCTACGGAAAACGGATAGCAGCCCGTGAAAATGAAGGTATTCATCTTTAAGGACCTCGTCGATAGTCAGGAATTTTTGATCGCCATTAAGAAGACGGTGCATCCGATCAAAGAACACCTGGTCTGATATCTGTTTGGGATTGTCGACTGCAAACAAAAAAGGAAAACAGGTCAGAGTGATGATTCAAGTGTATAGAGTCCGGGTTCAGAAAATCAATGCTTTACTTGATTTTGTCCATCTCCTGGCGCATCCAGACTGTTGCTTTATATAGAACCACTCTAGTCTGGAATCTCCAGCTTTACTGCTAAACGGCGTAGAGATTATCTTCCTTTTTGGGACTGATTCAAAGTAACAGAAAGATGGAGTTTCTCTAGTCCGATGTTTGAAATTATAGAAGAAATGAACATCATCGAACGTGAGCTCTACGCCTAGAATTTCACGATATGCTATGAATAAGGTATGCAGATAGGCATATGAATTGGGATGCAACTGCATGGGGGCAATCCGCATTTGTCTTAAGAAATCAACGATGAAAGGCAAGAATGGAGGAATGGCGCCGACCATGCACATCAGTCGAGTGACCGTCATATATCCTTCCGGAGGGTTGTGGGGACGGTCAGAGCGTGAGGGCACTAGAGTGTCCCTTTTCATTATTCCATACTTCAAGCAAATTCGAACAAGTCGGTCGTTGTCGATTGTCGATTCTATGGAATCTGGAGGTGACTCCAATATAATGGCCGAGTCAAATTCATCGGGTGCTCGATTGTCACCAATCCCTCCTTCCTCCTCAAATCCTAGGGAAACTTCATTTTCTGAAGACATTTCGTCGCTTTCCCGATGACCAACTCCGTAATCCGGACCCTCACTGTCCCATTCTGGGTCAGATGAAGAAGATATATCCTCAAGAGTGGTTTTGTTGGAAGTTTCCGGAGCTTCTTTCCTCTCAGCTAGACGAAAAGAGCGTCTGGGCCTCATTGTCATGGAACTATTGAAGAAGCAATAGCACGGATTAGAGTAAATTATCCCGTGTCCCCCTTTTTTGTGTATGTGTGTGAACTAAAGTGTGTGCAGCAAATGTGGGAAATGCAAAATAAAAGTACAGCAATGTAAGACGAAGCTTTAAAGAGAAAGTGATAGTCAGAGTTGTTCTTAATTCTCGTTTATGTTCACAAGGCACTATCCTAACTGTCCGCGAAGCATATTCGTCTAGAGTAAGTGTTAGTTGGATTAGTTGGGTAGTCTTTATGTGCCAAGTTTGATGCGTTCGGTTCGGTTCGGGTATGCATATGATGTCTGGCTCAATACAAATACAGATAACAGTCGGTTCGGGTGCTTCATTAAGGCAAGGTCAGTTCAAGACAAGGAAAACAATGGGTTCGGAAGCAGGACTGATCTGATCGGATCGGGTGACCTGATCCGAACCGAACCAGCACCACTTAACCGGTCCATTTATTTCAACGTCTTATCCCAGTCACTTCTCCGACCCGAACCGACATTTTCTTTCCTTCCCGTCTTTCTAAAGTATGAAACCCGAACCGATCCCCTTTCCTTCTCCTTCCTTTTTGCTCCTTCGTCTTCTACCCGAACCAGCTCCAATTTGTCATCACGCTCCTCATCTTCTTCCTCTTTCCCCCCTACTCGCAAACAAATCTGTTCTATCGTCAAAGCTATCGTTAAGGACAAATATTTGCCCTCTCCAGCCTTGCAACGCCTCGAAGTGATGGCGGATCCACCAGTAACGACGTGGAGTTCAAGTAAAGCCCCGTGGCTAAACCATCCCAGTCAACCACGAATTGAAATCAAGTACAGTTACAACGAAGTTACTCGAGATTAAAAAGCTACCTATATGTTCGATTTGAGAAATCTACGAGGAATAGTTTCAGAATATTCGAGTTTCTGACGTTTTCAATACTAGGGTTGGGAGCGGCAGCAGAAAAGAAGAAGGAAGGAAGGAAGATAGTGGCGGATTTATATAAGCGGTGATGTTGACTCCTCGTATTCCTATTCTTTCTCACCCGCTCGGACCGGAGTGAAGGCCCAATAGCACAACTCTGTCTGAAGGCCCAACGTCCAAGAACCAAACCCACGAAAGCGCTTCGGATCGGAATCCGAACCGAGCAAATTTCACACATTAATTTAGCATCCGACTCGAATTGAGTTCAAACGAGAGATAAAAGAAGGGCATACCCGAGAGAAGCACTATGTGTCGAGAAAAATTCCCAAACTTGTTCAGAAATGAAGAAAATGTGCTCGAGTCAGACACCGAACCGAATAGAAGTCTGTGCATTCCTCCTGACCGTTCTGATTTAAGGACTAGCATTTCGAACGACATCAAAGCACGCTTCGTATGCAACAGAAGCATCCTTTGAGGGGGCAAAATGTTAGCCTACTTTGTGAAGTTAGGCAACACAAAGTCGAGAAACCAAACATTGAAGGGTATTTTTAATTATAAGGCTTCGGTTCGGATTGAAGGAAAACACTACAATTCAAATTGGTAGCTGCAGTTGTTCGGATCGGATAGGGTCCTCTGTTCGGATCGGGTTAGAGCAGCATATTGGTTCGGATCGGATAGAGTTCTTTGTTCGGATCAGTGATCTCTTACTGAATAGATTGGTAAGGCATATCCAATCGGATCGGAAGGCAATTAAATCTCGAATGGATCGGAAAGCCATCTGCTTGCCACAGCACTGGAGCGGAGCGGAATAGGTTAGAGAAGGAGAGACACCCAAACCAATCCGGTTCGGATCGGGTATCCCGATCCGAACCCCTTACCCGCATATCTCCGACCCGCACCCATGATCCATGTTAATCTCCTGTAAAATCGCCTGGAGAACCGGACCGGCTATGACTGATTCCTACCCCTAACGTCCTTCCTTTTGATGTGTTGTCAACCTGATAGTTCATCCGAACCCGAAGAGAATGCGATGGATGACACGTGGCCCGACCCGGATCAAGTCTCAAGCAAATTCACACCTATAAATACCCCATCTGGAGACAAAGAGAAGGATCTTTTTTGGAGCACTTAAAGAATTCAATCACCTCCAACATCCGAACTCCATTACTCCCGGAAAATCCAAATCATCTTTTAGTTCTTGTTTTAGTCAGTTGAGTGAACAAAAAGTGAGTTGTGAGTGAATCTTTCATTGTATTTGCAACTAAATTATTGAATATAGTAAAGAATCAGTGGACGTAGGCATTTGTTCGCCGAACCACTATAAATCTTGTGTGTTCATTTTTATTTTTATCTCATTTTATCTTGTTTCAAATCAATTTGGGTGTTAGAACCACTTTTGGGTCTAACACATATATAAATATGGGTTTCATCTAAACTTGCATATGTGAATATAGTTTTCACCTAAACTTGCATATGGATTCCTACAAACTTGCATATGAATTTAAACATGTAATCTAATATCACATGTTTTACATATAAACTAGCATATGTATATACTTGATTCACATATAAACTTGTGTATAGTTCGCATAAAGACTTGCAGAAGATTCACATACAAACTAGCATACGCAAAAACAGACTTGCATAAGATTCACATACAAACTAGCATATGATTTACATCCCAAACTTGCATATAAACTGATGTCATAAAATGAATCAAGTTAAACATATGTGATTCAACATATGAAATAGATCTACCAACATAAGTTAACAAAACTGTCATATGTTCACCAACAGATGATAACAAAGTTAAGTAACATCACATGATTCAACAGACATATTCTCATAATCCAAATTATAACTCATCATAATTTATTTATTTATTATTTTATGAAAGAAATTGTACTCACAAAGATGGATTAGAGAAGAGAATAATTCGTTCGTCGTTTGTATTAGAATTCTGACTTGCAATTCCTAAGCTTTAAGAAGAAGAACTATTCTAGCAGCAGCATGGAGGCCAAGAGACTAATTAAGTTTAGGTTTAGAGCTTGAGTATATGCGTGCTTATATTGAAGTTTAAATCGATATAAGCCGTTAGATCATCCTAGGAACAATCACAACCGTCCAGACTAGATAGAGTCATCCAAAATTGCCACCTATGCCCTAGTAACTCAGCAACAGGTTAGAAAAGACTCAGCAACAAGTCAAAATCATCACAGTTCAGATCTGCCCCGGGGGGTAGGTCGACCCCCCAGGTCGACCTGTATAAGGGAGGTCGACCCCCTGGTCGACTCCCTGGTCGACCTGGCCTGGGGTAGGTCGACCTATAGGTCGACCTACCTTTGTATATTCGAATTTTGAATTTAACTCTGACTGTTGTTAATTTATTTAAATTCCTCAAACTTCTGAGGGCCATAACTTCCTCATACGAAGTCCGATTTACAAAAACTTGGACTCTATTCCAAGCAGAATTTCGGGACGAACATAATGGCGTAACCTATTTCCCCTAATTCTTCTCCTCAAAATTAAGTGTTCATAAAATTGTTAATTTTAATATTTAAAATTACGGGGTGTTACACACATCCATGTATAAGTCCGTTCTTGGTCTGAATGAAACCTGGGGCATCTTATTCCTCGTCCCATACGTCCAATATAGGAGAGAGGTCCTCGCATATCTGGTCGATCTCCAGTTACGTCTGGACGATCACCACTTCTTATCTTGTCTTGGGTGTACAGTCCAATCAAGACATCGGTAATCATCCAAACGATGTGAAGATCTTCGGTCTTCAACCACCGTCTTCATCGTCGACTTTTAGTCATTGTATTAGTTATTCAGAACGGGATAAACCCGATCTTTCCGAATAACTCGCGTATTTTATATCAATAATCAAGTGCTATAAAAACACAACATACGCCTCATTCCAATTCATAATATTCTTTTATTTTAATATTCGCATCTTAGGGGAAAGGTTCCCATTAATTTTATCAAAGATAAGTTCATTTAAACTTATCCTTAAATCTTCCTTTGGATATCATTTTCAGAAGATTTTATTTTATCCTTTAACATTCTAAACCAAATTAAGGTTTATAAAACTAGTCAGGATTACCAAGCTTTACCGAAGTAATCATTATTTAATTATCCCAATCACAACCTATTCATTCCATGGAGCAAAACCGGTAGTACTCCATATCTAACACCCACTGTATTATCGGTAAATTTAAATACCATTTCCCATTCAAATCTAATTAAAGATTTAACTATCGCATGGAGTAAAACTGTTGGTACTCCATTCTCGATTAATTCATGAATTCGGTAAATTTAATTAACTCATTCACTTTCCAATCTAATTAAAGATTCATTAAAACCCTATTTAGTTTTAATCTCCCAAAAATCATCACTTAATGATTATTCAACCTTTAAGAAAATTAATCTTGTCTTTTACTGGGTCGAAGAACCATTGTCGTTAAAAACACAATTCACAATAAACCCAAATCAACTTCCATTAATTACAGAATCTTCATGGAAAACATAACAGTACGTAATTGATATAAGATTCCGTATCAGACTAATAATATAAATGGAATAATGGCAAAGCCTTTTAAATTCCATATATAGTAACGGTCTTCCTTTACAGAAGCGCATCTCGATTATTACCAAATTGATTCCATTCAATTACAATTTAGTATATTAAATTGGAAAACTTTACTTTGCAAAAATTCCATAAAATCTTAATAAAAAGATTTATAAATTTTAAATCCTATCTTCTCTATCAATTGGGTTAAAGAACGAATGTCATTAAAAACATTGTCCACAATAAACTCAAAATCAATTTTTATCTAAATTCCAATTAAATTAATTAATTGGTAAGCTTCTTTAAATCTTAATTAAAAGACTTATTCTATTCTCAGTTGGGTTTAAGAACAATGCTATTGAAGACACCATTCACGATGAACCCGAAATCCAATTTGATATTAAACAGAAGGCTCTGAATAGAAATTAATATCGGCTTATATTCAATATCAAATTCTGAAACCAACGGATATCGTATTAGGAATCTGTATCTTCCAAATTCCTCAACCATATCTGTACAACCACAGAATCCAATATCGAAATATTCAAAAGATTATTTTCATTTAAATCTTTTCCACTTCATTCGTTGAAAAATTCTGGTTATTTCAAAAACCGTTTACAATTCAAATTTATTATGATTTCAAATCTAGTTGTTAACTAGTTCATTTAGATAAAAATATCTTTTATCTTTTCAAAACTTGGAATTTTTCATCCAAAATCTTTCCAAATCATTTATTATGATTTTGCACAATTTTTCCATATTTTTTATAATTTTATTAAGGCCTTTACAGTCAGTTTCCAATAACGGCCACCGAACTGCATCCATAGCGACCTTTTCTGAAATTGATTTGGACATAATTTAAAATACAACCATTCAAATTTAAATCTCATATATTCATTTGAAAGATCTTTTCGATACGAATCCAATGGTTTCGTTTTTAAGAGAATCTGACGGTCGGTTCTCCCGTTATACCAATTTGAAGTTAATGGTTGAAATTCACAAACGGTCGCTGCGCGGCGCGGCGCGTTCTATTCAAACCACTTATATATATATATATATATATATATATATATATATATAATATATCGTTGATTTCTATTTTAAAACATATTTTGTAAATCGTTTATAAATTCATTTTAAAACGATTTCAACTTCCTATTCAATTTTTAAATCAAAATTGAATGTTCTATATCATTATAACATTAAAATGATAATAGTTTCAAAATATCAGATTTTGAAATCAAATCATTTCGATATTAATTATAAAATAAATAAAATTGACAGAAAATTCCATTCGAGTTAAAATAGCGTTTCTAAACTTAACCGGGCTTCGTATTTTTATATATTTACGTGTCCATCCAAAATCGGACATCAAAGTCATATTTTTATTCTTTACTGAATATTATTTTAAAATATTCATTATTACTGAATTGGAATCAAACTTAATCAATTACCACATAATATTATTTATATGGATTCCATACATCGCATGTATTCAAAAATAGTGGTAAACCACTATTAACATTCAATTCACATCCAGAGTGCAATTTACAACTGTATAAGCATTAAATAATAAAATAACGCTTATAACAGTCTGTCAATCAATTGGTTGACATATGATCAAATCCAAGGGAGATGTAAATTAATTATCATCCCCAGACCCATGTGGGGTTTTCAAACAACAACAGACGATTCAAATTAATCACTGGTTAATAAATTTAACCAATTCTAACTTGATTTGAATTATTATTATTTTTTATTAACAAATTTTCACTGTTAATTATAAATGGATATTTATAGTTTAATTTCAGCTACCACAATAATATTAACATTATGCTAATCATCACAACACAATACATTCAATTAAATCATTCATGGTTTTCAAACAACAGTGAATGTGAGCTAACAGGCACCGTACAACATTTGTGATAATTAAAACTGATAAAAATAAATACTGGCAATCACTACATTTTTGTTATAAAATAAATAACTATACAAGTATTTAAGTGAGAGAATTCTCACTTTGGTTTCCACTCCGTTAGTCTTTATTTGAGGATTGTTTTAATAAAATTAAACAAGAATTTAATTTTATCAAAAACTTCAATAGCTCCCGTTTTCATTCTGGTCAGTTCTAAAATGTAGAGTTTGTCTTCATGATCGCAACGCAACTGAGTTTGCTGAATTCTATGTTTATATGGTCAAGATATGACAGTTTAAACATTTGATTACATTAATAATTAATTAAGTAAATAATTAAACTAATTATCCCCTTATCCTTATCCTCTCCTCATCGTTAACCCGCTGAACCCATCGTCCCCCAAACCACCATGTCGCACGCACCTCCAGGCTGCGAGAGCCCGATCCATCGCCATCACGACGCCACCCTCCTCCTTGAATCCTTTGCTACTCGGCGGTCCCATCACGCCACAAGTCGGCTTCGAAAGCCAGCCCTTTGGGCCCCAAAATCAGCCACCATGCCACATAATTTCCAATCTCCACCGTTGATGGTGTAGCTCTCCTCGAGCACTAGAAGAATACAATTATGAATTTCTTCAATCTATCTATGGATTTCACAATTTGGGGGAGGAAAGATTGGAACGATTCCATTTGTTCATTCCGTTTTGGAGGCGGTAAAGAAGTTCGACCAAGATAGAATGAATTTAGGGCTTGATTGGAAATGCTTATATATATATATATAATAATATTTAAATTCTCTAATTAGTTCATTTTCGTCCGAACTCCAAATTAAACACAACGACCATCGTCCCTAGCTAATTACCCTCATTCCACATACAATGGGATATGTTTCATAAGCCAATTCGGGTGTTTCGATTAGTTTTCATTAAAATTAAAATATAAATTAATATAACAATCAATATTGAATTCCAACGTACATTTTAATTTATCGAGGCCACATACTGACTCCAAAACTTATGGAAATTGAAATATAGCTATGTTTTAAAGATACGGTCCTAACAAAATTAATTTCATCGAATTTGGAGACCGTTTGAAAAATGGCCTTTTTAACGGGTCGATTAAATTCAAACTAAAATTGAAAACGCGTTTAAATTTACTACGCTTACATAATAATTCCAAAAATTATGAAATTTTAAGTCTAATAATAATTTGACATTCTGGACCCAACAAAAGTAGTTTCAACGAAAACGGAGATCGTTTGCAAAATGGCTATTTTTAAGGGCTTATATATTATTTAGTGAAAATTAGTCTCACATCCTTAAAACTAAAGATAATTAGGCTCACATCCTCCCCTTTTGAAACATATAAATCTCATCCCTATTTTAAAAACACAGCTTTTTTTTCCGGAAATGCCCTCATTCGATTTTAACGGTGCGTTTTTGTTTATAGGTTACGTATTCGGGTTTTATTTTTTACAGAAACACACTTTTCTAATCCATGGTGGCGGCTGGAGGCACCAAAACACGAGAGGGCTCCAGCACCAAAACACGAGAGGGCGGCTCCAGCACCAAAACACGAGAGGGCTTCAGCACCAAAACACGAGAGGGCGGCTCCAGCGCCAAAACACGAGAGGGCTTCAGCACCAAAACACGAGACGCACGACTGAATTGCAGAAATGAAGGATCAGATTGCGGTGCTAAGAAGAAGAATACGCGAGATCTCAACTCTGAAACTGGTAACCGTACTTTCTAAATTGCCCCATTTTAGTTTAATTTTCATTATATTTGGAGCGGCTCCAAACTTTGCCAATTCCGAATTGATTGAAGGAATTTTCTTTAAAACCTGAAGCTCCGTGACTACTACAGGTGATTGTTCCTTTTAATTCTGCCTTGAATTGGTTTGTTGGTGTTTAACGTTTTGGATTGACGATCTTTGGGATAGAACTGGTTTAGATTTGATTAAATTGGGTTAATTTTGTTTATGGTACCTCTGTTACGAATTTGAGAATCTTGAGTTTGCACTTGTAATTGCCGAGTGTATATGACTTTGATGAGGTATACTTTTGCCCATCAATGGGTTGAACGATCAATATGTAAACTGGTCAATTGCATTGGAATGAGCATGAGTTTTATTTCTGAACTCAGTTGTGCTTCTTGGAATGTTGACTCAACTGTTCTCCTAACCTTCGTGGATTTTTGCTGAACTTCTGATAAAAAGTTGCGGATAAATATGCATCTATTCTTAATATATGCATATATGTATGCAATTTTTTATCAAACAAACAGAAAAACATATTATTTTACAAATATATTCATATTTCTATGCATATATCTGGAATACTTTCATATAAATATTCAGAAATTATTGTTTTTTGCTGAATTCTACACATGTATTTATATTATTCTGAAGCAGTTTTTGTAATTTAGGTTACTGCACATTAAGCTTATTAATGTTGATTTTCTTTTTTTGATAACAGTGTTCCGGCGGATATTGGTGTAGTGGTGTTGTTGAAGCTTGGTCCTCCATCCTTTTCCAAATGATTGAAATCTGCAGTTGTTTCTACAGAGACTACTAAATGTTCTGAAATTTTTGATGTAGTACATGTAAATTTGGTCTATACTTATTTTTTGATGTAGTACATGTAAATGTTATGAAATTATTCATGTAAGTATGCACATATTTCTGTTATTTGCATATATATATATGCATCTTGTTATAATTATATGTATTTACTTTTTTGTCATTTCTCTTGTTTCAGTAATTATGCAGTACAGTTCTGTATATGTATGCAATTATTTCACTTTTTTGCATAATGTATGCAATTTTAATTAATATTTGTATCTATTTGTCTAGTTTTTCGTAAAAATCATAAAATCTTAATGAAAAAATTGTAGTCCCTACATTCAAGTAATTATTTATTTCTGAATAATATTAATGTATGCACGTCTACTTCATTGTTGCGTAAAACTAATAATTTATTTTCTGCATAATATTAATAAATGTATGCAATTATTCCACTTAGTTGCATAAATGTATGCAATTTTACGTAATATATGTATCTAATTGTCTATTTTTTCGTAAAAATCAAAAAAGTAATAAAAAAATCGCTCTTGGAGTGATCGACGGTTTTCCAAAATTGTAGGATTAGGTTTATGAGCGAGATAATAGGAGCAATAGACTGAGTAAATGAGGACAAACAGCTGTTGGATAGTTTTTTAGGTGTGTAAGGGTAGATCTGGAATTCTTTTAGCGGAAATTCAAAAATAGGGATGTATTCTATATTATTTTTATCACTGGTTTTTTTTTATATTTTGAAACTTAATAGGGACCTGTAAAAAACGCACCCTATTATTTAAATATTAATAAGATGCATAACGACTATTTTAAATTTTAAACAGGACGTAACTTGTAATTTATAAAGTGAAATCTCAGTTTCTTACATTCTTAGAAAATTATAGTTCAAAATATTCCAACGTTTCTTGTTTCGCTAAAATCCGATTTTTTTTAATTATGTACATTCATTCAAAGTTTAAAATCGAATTCTCAAACTACCGCGCCATTTCGAGTTCGTTTTAATTAAATTTTAAATTTATACATTCTAACTTCGATTGAAATAAATTTTAAATTGTTAATTCTCAAAATAAATCATTTTAAACTCTTAAAATCCATTAAAATTGCTAAAATTAAAATTTTAAATTTGTTCAGAAATTCCGGGTTGTTACATCTTCTTTTAGTAAAACTCGGTTCTTCGAAAATCAACCAAAATCAAATGAAATTCCTTAAATTTCAAAACCTATTTATGTGAAATCCTGAGTTGCTGAGCTTCAGTTCGATATGATAAATATTGGGTGCGATGGAGTTTTGCTTTTGCTGAGCTCGATTATGGCAATCGCTAGGGCTGTCTTGGTCGGATTTTTGAGGCCTTCGACTGGATGTTGGAGCATACAAATGGGAGGGTTGTGCGAAGGGGACCAGATGGTGTAAGAATAGGGTGGTGGGATGTCGATTAAGGGGAGCGACGCAGCTACATTGACCGAGATATTGCCAGGTCACGTTTTCCAGGTTGGCGTGGAAGTTTGTCTCAGGTGAGTGTAACTGGGTAGTGTTCGAGAAGTTGGTTCAAGTGAGGTGGTCGTCAGGGTCTTCCCTGGTGATGTGTGGGTGCTAATTCGGTGGAACAATAAGCGAGTTGTGGAGGTGAGAGGTGCTACGAGTCATGTTCATCGACTACATGAAAAAAAATGGTTTATCTGGAAGAAGAAGATGCGTTAGCCTGTCTCGTTTCTATTTCTAGATGCTGCTTTACCATAGAATAATGAGAAACCCAACTGCAAACCATTGGTTGCCAACTTAACTTTCAAATTGAATGTATTGACCTTACTTTAAATGGTAAAACCTATTCAAGTCCCCTTTTTCCTCTTGACAGCATGTACCGTGCACTCGACCCTAAGATGCATCAGGGAATAAGATGAGGCTAAGAATTATAAATGGTAATTAATTTACTAATTAATAATTGATATTTAGAATTTGAATTAAAACTATAACATGCATAATTTATTCATCCAATATCAGAATCAAACCAAACAATTTCCAATGGAATCGCAGCGAAGAAATTACGTTGAACCAATGTGTCCGAGAACAGAGCTACTAGAAATTCGTGATAAAATCAAAGGTCTGCTTGATTTTAAAATGAAACAAGAAGCAGAATCGTTAACTGCGATACAAGGTGAGTGAACTCACTAACTCTGGATCGTTTATATTTTTATATAAACGAGTTTTAAATTTATTTATAGTAACTTTATATTGTGTGATTGTTGTTTGGATGAATTGTTGATCAAATTGGTTGAAATAGTTGATATAGTAATATCGTTGATCGATTATTAATTCTGTTCACTATGATATTTCATTTTGATGTGAAATCAATATTATTGATGTTGTTATGTTGATTACGATGCAGGGAAATAGGTTGGAGCGATCCAACTGGATTCCTCAAAATTTATATTATTGTTCGTCATTTATTACGATATATGTTGTGATGTATATAGTGTTATTTATTATGTTGTGATAAATTACACTAGCCCTATAATTTTGATATTTATATATTATAAAATATTTTCAAATATGGAAAAGAAATTTGGGATTTAAAAGGGAAATCAATTTTTATTTTTATTTTCCAAAATAGGAATTTATTTCGAATGGACTTGAAAATAAGGACCTTTTTTGTTGATAAAACAAGAAGATGATTATAAATGAGATTTATTAATTAAAATATTTATCATTACATAAATTGAAATACAAATTCAAATCTGAATTTATATAGAAAATTGGGAATCGGATTTGAAATTGATACTTGTAAACGGACTTGAAGTTAGTTGTTATGAAGAAAATTATTAACGAGGTTTTAAATGTTTAAAACAAAAAGAGATCTTTGTATGAATAATTATAAGAAAATTTTGAGATTTTGAAAAATGAATTTAAATGGGAATTTGAATAAAATGAAAAAGTGAATTCTATTTCGGAAAGTGGGTTAGCTATGGATTCAAAAGTATAAATGGATTGGTGATAAATCGAGAGAAGAATTTATAGAATTTCTTTATTATAAGAAAATAATATATTTACTAGTAAGCCTAATTGTTATAAAAAGCTTTGGAAATTCTCTCGAGAATTGAAATCAAAATTAAATTAACAAATGGAATTTTATAAGATTTTTTTTATAAATCAGAATATAAAGAATAGAGACTTCAGAATGGATGAAGTAAACATGATGTAAAATTTATGAAGTGAATCGATAAATAGGATTTTAACAAATAATGATATTTACAAATAAAATTAAGTTGAATGATAAAATGCGTCCAAATTTTTATTTGAAAGTGAATAACGGTTTGAAAGCAAATGTTTTGCAAATGAGTGTAGTTATAATGGAATTTGTATTAACCTGAAATAGTAATTTTATTTCGAAGTTCGAAATATAAATCGAATACAGATTATTTGGAAAGGATTTATTTATTGAAACTCAACTATATCCAATTCAGGGGAAGTATTATTTACTTTCCGTTCTTATTAAGATTTAATTATTAGTTTATTTATTTACTCATTAAAATTAATGAATATAAGTTATATTTTACAATTTAATATTTTGGAAGCATAGATGATAACGTTATCGTTAAAATCAATGTTTCTATAAAAAGAATGTATTCTTAAATTGAATTCGAGAGTTGCATAAGCAATGGATGTTAAATATTTGAAGTGGTGAGCTTGACTATTTCGAAGTTGAGAAAGATGTTCAGTTAAGGTATGAGAGGTAATTATACCCCAACTTGATTGACTGAATGATTGACTGAGAAATGGTCAAGGTTTGGTAGCTACACTTGTTAATGAAAGATTAATTGGTTGAGTTGTAATAACGATGTTCTATATAACATCAGTTTAATCCAATCAAAAAGTATTTTGGATAGTTTTCCAAATAAAACTAGAGATATTTTCTAGGAACAGAAAATGAAATGAATTGGTTAACGAGAAGTTAAGAAGTGAAATATGGAAATGTTTTTCCGATATTAATAATGTATATTTTCTGAATATAGAAAATAAGGATTTGCGAATATATAGAAATTTTTACTAACCAGAATAAGAGATATTTTTTCGAATAAAGAAATTATGATATTGGAAATGTTTTTTTTCAAGCATCGAGAGAGACCAAAGATATGGAAGATGGGAAGAGAATTTGGAAATGATAATACGATAAGAAATTAATTTAAAAAGGGCCAGTGTTGTTTGATGGTTGATCGATAAAATTCCATTTGGAAATAGGATCGTCGGTTGTATGGATGTTTTTTTTGATAGTTAAATCATCAACTATCAAAGTTTTAATTTATTTTATACTTCCATTGTCAATACAGAGAGACCGGGATCAGGCTTATTATCTGAAAACCACCCCGTATGGACAGAAGCATTACGAATCAACTTATGTTGAAGATAATTGAATACGGAGTAAAATGCAAGGGATATTCAGTTAATCCTAGGTAGAAATTTCTCAAGATGGATTAATAGTTCGGTGCCTCCGGTTTGTCCAGTCCCAGGATAATGTATATGGACGAATGTCTGACAGAGTATTTCTAGATGGTCACGTACATTGATTTCTACAAATATAGCAAGCACAATGGTAAGAAATTTATTTTCTTAGCATAACACCCAGAGTGTATTTGTGGACTTCAATTAGTGATTTGATGGATTTGACGATGTGACATTCAGAATAAATGGTGGCCAGATGTTCTGAAAAATAATCGTGACCTCAAGCCTCATCAACCAGGAAATGACAAACTTCGGGCAGGCAGCATGGACAAGTGGGTCATTCCCATTAGGAGTATTATCACCTGATCTGGAGAAATTCCATTTGCTTCTTCTTCTATTAGTTGTTGTATGCTTTCGGTAACGGTTGTTGATCACGACCGTCAGTGATAATATGCTCAGTACACTCAAGTTAAATGAGTGGCCAGCCATGTGCGGCTGGGTTGCAAGATGTTCTTGTTAAACCCCTGTGTATCCCCACCAGAGTACCCTGATCAGAAGGTGGTTCCATACCTTGTCATAGTTGGGATTCAATCTCCAATAAGCGCACGACGGTTTTTGATTTTATATTATATGGAGCGTGAAATGTAAGCATTCCGCTAGATTGCTATTTATTTGATTTAGACACTATTATAATATCATTGGATTTGATATCGAAAATATTTTTGGGTTATCGAAAGGTGAAATCCTTCCATGTTTATGTGTGGATCGGTCTTATGATTATCATTTCTTTCGAAAGGATTTTTGAAAGTAAAACAAATAGTTGGAGTTTACTTACGCTAGTCCCATGACTGACCCAGAGTTTATTTTGTTTGCTTTACCCTAAACTCTTAGGTGCTCAAATTTGTACGAACAATCAAGTAGTTGGGCTTTTTTAGATTCACTTAAAGGAGCTTGGAACATGAGGCTTTGACGTTAGTTTAGCTGCTATTATTTTCCGCTGTTATATGTTATGTTGTGCTCTGATGATGGTATGTATATACAGAATTGATTTGTATTTCAAATTCATGTTATATAATATATTTTATTTGTTCCGCTGTGAGATTTTTTTTCCTCATTTTCTTCGTTTCTAACATTTTTTCTTTCTACTTCTTACCCTCTAACTTCTTTCTATTAATGTTTCGTATTTCTGTGTAATTTGGGTTGGAAGTGTGGTATAATTAGTCAACTCAAAGGGTACAGAAATTTGGGCCATTACAACAGATAACTTGATTGTAGGACAAACCCTGTAATACTTAAAGTTTATTAGAAATGCAGTAAGTAAAACAAGCATGCAATGAAGATTAGACACAGGATCCTGTAACGTATTGATGAATACTCTTAGACTAGTCCCTACTTTTGGTACGAAGAGCTCACAGCGTAGATCATCGTGGGTGCCTGGAGACACGAGGGGAGCCATCTAACTTAATCGACGGGTGTGGAAGGAAGTGCGAAACTTCTATAAGACATGAGGATAACCCATGATGGCCCTCTTTGGTAGGCCTAATGATGTTATACCCACACAGGCATGGTCTGTACAATTCCATTCCGGTGTGTATGCCTTGACTGCATCATGGATGATGGACAACTTAAAGAATGATAAGAGGATGATATTATGATGATTCGGCGGCTGCCTCAAGAAGGGAGACTTCGTGGTCAGGACCCATCGAGAATAGTAGGTCGTCGGATACCTGTCATCATCAATCATAGCATGTGCAAGAAAGGCTAGAGCTAAGCCAATAGCCCAATGATATTTTACTATTGGGCCATTAAATGAGGGACAACATGTTTGTTTAGATTGAATTGTGGGGTGGTCATTTATCTCTTTTGTATAGTTTTTCATTAAATTAGGGGCAGGGTGGAGTGGCGCCTTAGAGAACAACCGAAGAGATAGACCTAACTCTAGATATCTATTTTTAGTCCTAATGACGCTGTCCTTTAAATTATGCGTAAAGCCCACGATTGAGTTTCGTGGAGAAACACAGGGATTAAGTCGTCCTTATGGTTCAGCGGTAGTGGCTTATTCACTTTTGCAGTATAGCCTAGTACACTTTCGTGGCATAACGTTAGAGAATTGGTATGCCTTCATAGCAGTCTAGTATGCTTTCATAGCATGGGGATGAAGGTCCAGTTTGTTTTCCTAGTATGACGACGAGGACCACTCGAAGAGGGTACTGTGGGAAGAACTTCAATATTAGGTATATAAACTACATATGTATTATTTATTAGGTTAATCTATTAGGGAGTAGATGGGTACAATTTATGTGGAGAAATCGAAATTGTATTATGAAATAAACTCGAGCAACTTAATAAATATAAACCGGTGATAGTACGATATATGTACTGTTATTTGTAGAAAGTATAATTTATCCATTCACCAGAACTTATATTATGACCCCCTCCTCATAACAAGCTCGCAGGTTAGACATGTGATTATGATTTTGCATCTTAGAGACACTTGTTAAATAGTGTCATTATATTGGTGAGTATTTACTTACTGTAATATTTTTCCCTTCCGCTGTGAGATTTATATTATGAGCTTTGATATATTTATCTTTTACTTTCCATAGGATACAAGATAAACCAGCTCAGGGTTCGATAGATTCAGATTTAAAAAAAAAAAGGTTGGTCTATCGAAATTCGCGTTGTTACATTAATCCAAACTAAATCATTGAATTCAAGTATGACAAACCCATAAGAAAGCTGCTTAAATTGTTTTAACAAAAATTGAAGCAACTATGAATATAATAAACCAAGGAAGCATATACTAAAAATATATAAAAGCAGTTATCCTCATACCCAAGTACGAACAACAAAGGATAAGACAGATACATAGTGCTAAGTTGTATAGGTCTGGCAGGACTAAAGTGGTAAAGGCAAAATTTAATTTTAGTTTCATCACAAGATAAATGAAGGGGGTGATATGAACACAATTATACAGGTGAACAATGCAACTTTCATTTCAGTTTTATCACATATACATATTTCAGGTTAAACAAGTAATATTTGTAAGTGTACAATGGTCCTGACAATGTTTCAAACTGGGTGAACACTTGTGAACAAAATGTTTTACTTATATGTAACTATGTGTATCACCTTGTGCACCAGGGATGCAAGGCATGGGACAACTCTGTTCAATTTACAAAGTGAACACATCATAACAGGCACATGAACTTTCAAGTATATATACCCCAAGCTAATCAAACAACATAGGAATAAGGCAACATATGTAAATGATAAGTTACCAAATGCCAAAATACATGTTAAAGTAAGTGTAAGATCGAGACACATGATTCTCAGGTTGATAAAACAAGGTGGGAAGTTTACATTAACATGTACTTTTCAAGTGAACAAAATAGGAACAATATACGATGATCAAATAAATCAATCGACAAAATGGCCAAGATCAACAGGTGTATAACAACAGTAAAGGAGCAGTTCACAAGTGATATGCATGTGTGCACATCGCTGGTGGACAAGCCACAGCAATAAAATATCATAACAGATCAGGCCAATTCATGTGTCACAACCGATCAGGCTAGAGTAGTGCAAGACAAAACAAAACTATACAGCATACTGACAAAAGAAGATGCAACAATGGCTAAATATATAACCAAGGCAACATCACGACAATTGATCGTGGCTACCGCATATAGATCATGACTAATACTTTAGGTAAAGGCCAATATTCCAGGCTATTCAAACGATCCATGAATGCAACATGCCAACGTAGACAATTATAGCAACCCAGTGGGTATGGCAATAACTATGAATGAAGGTGCAGGAACAAAATAAGGTCATGACACAAAGGTGCAAGGAATTGGACCAAGGGCCAATAGCACCAACACAACTTAATGATTAATTCAAGTACACAAAAGTAAAGCTCCATGGTAGTAGGAATGTTGCAGCAAGCGTGTGGCCTAAAATGTTGCAACTCAAGCCATATTGTTAAAGTAATGCACGCTATTTAAAAAGAACAGATCAATGTAGGGTAGGACAGTGAACTTGTATAAATATGGGTGCACAAATAATGACACACAAGTCAGTAGTGGAAATGGAAATTTAGACTGTCATACCCATGCAAATACACGAGGCCAATAAAACATGGAAAGGTAATGTCATTCAGACTATATACAAGTAACATGTACATGCAAAATTAAATACACAAGTGCATACGATCTTAGTGCATGATTTCCAGGGTGCAGATTAGCAACATAACATGATCACTAACGTTTTTAATTTTTTTTAATAGGAATATAGGAGTTTTCAAACACCCAACAAGAAAAGGGCAGAATCATGTAATAATTACAAGGAAGCCACAAACAACAAGAACCGACTATTATATCGAGTTTATATCGATGTTGCAATATTTGAATAAAGTAAATCATGAACAGATGCCTACTTTTATAGTCGTGCTTTCCGAGGTGGAACGGACTGTTGTGCTGTTAGCATCAATCAGTGTTGGAGGCGAGAACTTCTATTGGAGCAGAAGCGATTTGGGGTAGGGGAATGATGGAGAATTTAGGAGAAGGAGGTAAAAGCGATTTTAAGAAGGAAGCGGTTTTGCTGTCATTTTTTCTTTAATTTGGGGATGAAGAGTTTATTGGTGGAAAAGTAGATGAAAAAGGTTTCTTCAAATGAAAATAAAAGGAGAAGGTTTTCCATTGTAATTATCATGTTAACACTTGGTTTTCAAGTGGTGCTTAAATTTTACAAGTGTAAAGACAAGTGTCAAACTTAGTTAAACAATTATTTTTCTAAAGGGTATATATTCTTGTATATACTAAGAATATAAACAACATAAATACATTTACATTCAAAATTTAAATTAAAAATCAAATTCAAAACAAGTAAGAATAAAATTCTTAAGTTAGATTTCAAAATCAATTTTTTTCTAAAATTGAAATTAAAATAAATGTCAACAAAACTGTTTAGATCCAAAAATTGAAATAAGAATTTTATAAGTAATAATTTCAAGTTATCAATTTGAGAATTTCTTATTTGGTAATTTCTTATTTCTAGTTATCCATAAATGCTTATTTCAGAATTTTATTCTTATTTTATTCTCAAATTATCAATTTCAACCATATTGTTTAGATCCAAAAATTGATTTTTTTTTTTAATAAAATTTATTCCAAATCAAGTTAAAATAGACTAGATTTAAAATTCTAGACAAATTTCAATATTGAATCTAAATTAACTACATATTTTAAATGCTGAAAATCCTGGGTCGCTACAAAAAACATATAGTCTCAGACTAATGTTTTAAAACCTATTATTGGCAATAATAGCATAAATTGAAAATATAGAAATGAATATGTTAAAAAGCTTAATTGCTACTTAATTTGATGCTTAATTATTGAAACCTTGTTTTCAAATAGAAGCAAGCATTTACCTCAAAACATTTGTCATTTTGAAGGGCATTAAAGATTCACATTTGGACTACAAATAAAACATAAGCATTAGAATAAGAGATGTTATTTTACTCTTAATTTAAGAATTTATGAGCATTTAATAAATGTTATAAAATTTTAATTGGGACATTTACTTGGAATGGTTTGTAAGAAACATGGAAGTTATTAAGATTTATCTTTAAAAGGTAAAAAAAACCTTGAGCATTGCTTCAAAAGAGTTAGTGTGTGAAGTAGTAATGCATTTTGAAATTCTAGCAATAAATGTCATTAGACATTTCAGGATATTTAATTACCACCTAATTTAATCCTGATATTAATTAATATTATATCTTCTCAAATAGAATGAGCATTTGTTTTATTATCCATTAAAAAGTTTATTGATCATTTTGGAAAGGGCCAATGACTGACACTCAAATAGTTAATAAAGATAAGTCTTTGAAAAGAAAAGTATTTCTACTCTTATTTTAAGCATCTAGTTAACATTTGAAAAGAGACATCTAAATCCTTGTTGAAACATTTTGGAATAAATTCTTAATAATGTATGTTTTAATTAAACAAGACATGTACTGGCATTTAGCTCAGTAAGCATTAAATCTTCGTCCCAGAGTTGTTCCAGGATTAATAGTTACACAAAATTTCTAGAGTTATCTCAGAAGAATATATTTTGGAAATAGTGCATTTATATCCATATTTAGCAATTAGTGTTTATATATATATATATATGTAGTATAACGTAACTTACCGTAATTTGCGATTTCGGAAAAATATTCATGGGTATTAATTGCAAATTTATTGGGCAATAAATTTGTGATTAATAAGATCAAAAGAGGATTTTATGGAATGGTTTAAAAGATAAATCTATTTGGAGAACATGGATATATTGTTCAAACTTGAAGGAGCTTGAAGGAATTAAGTAAGTACGCATGGAATGGTCCAGCTTTGATAATGAATGGACCACATTTATAAGGAAGAAGAAGATGGAATATTTAAAGGAATAGATGAGCATGTTAAGGAATTGGGATAAAAGTATTAAGACCTTAGCATTATTTGGAAAAGCCGACGAGGCTGAGGACCCATACCTTTATTGAAGCATTGAGAGAAAAAAATACAATGCACTTGATAATGGAAAGTGTGAAATATAGGTTGAAACAATACCCCAATCATGGGAAGCACAAAAAGAAAACAAAAAACAAGAAAACCCAAAAAGATCCACGATTAGGCAGAAAAATGCTGTCATATTCCAGGATTTATTACAAAGTTTTGATGTAGAAGGGCTTCTTGTATCTCATGTGCAAGCCATGCCCTTAAGTCAAGGCATCCTCCCTTAACTCCGATGAGAATACGATGATGTTTCTATCTTTCTGTATGGAGAAATCAAATATTTTCAAGATCATGTTGTTCATTCTTTTCATACCATCACCGATGCCAGTGTTCTTGAAAATGTTATCCCATGTAACAACTGCATCATTAGTGCCACTATTCCATCCAACTTTCAAAGATAGGTACTCCCATAATTAACTTATAGAAATGCAACTGAAATAAAGATGCACCAAAGTTTCATGTTGATCCATACAGTAATAACATCTTCCAACTATTGTTACGCCTATAGTTATTAAAATATCCTTTGTTAATATAGCTCCTTTCAGCACCCTCCAAAGAAATAGAATTTCGTTTTCTTTGTTATCATTTTTCCACACCCTTTTCCTCCACTTCCAGTTCAGTATTTCTATGTCTTGAGTGATATGTTCATAAACTATCTTGATTTTGAAGCTAATACCACCATGTCTCCATCTCGAAATGTCTAGTGAAGAGAGGTAGATGCATTTAATCAAATATATTGCCAAAGAGAGTTGATTCTTGTATTTGAGTTCGAAGGCAACCTTATTTCTTGTCCCGTATATTGGGCATTGACTAGAGAATCAACTGTAATGCCAGTTTGTATGATGTTTGCATGCTCCAGTCTTTTACCAAGTATTTCTCCAAAGTTAGTCCAAGGGTACTGCCAAAAAAATATGTGGTTATGATCATTCACATTATGCTTAACCATTAGGAGTATTACCTCCCTGAGCTTGAAGAGTCTACGCCATGTTTATCTACATCTTTATGGGATGTTCATTGCCCAGAAACCATGATACTTGATAACATTTTTCTTAGACCATTGAGCCCATAAACTATTTTGGTTATTGAGGTGGTTATTAAGGTGTCATGCATGTGCATCTTTATTCCACGCAATAAAGTCAAGGAACCCCAAACCTCCCTTTTCCATAGGCTTTTCCATGTTATTAAAAGCTATTGGTGCTATGTATTTTCTTGTAGTATTCCCTTTCCAGAAAAAATTCATCATTGCAGATCTAATTAGTTTGATTAGTTTAATAGGTAGAACAAAAGTTATAGCCCAATAAACTTGCATATAAAATATAAATGATTTCAACATTGTCCCATGCCCTGCTTGACTCAAGAATCTACATGACCAACATTCAAGTTTTTCAATAATTTTTTCATATATTGGTAAGCATTGCGTCGTCGTAACCTTATGTGTGACCATAGACAATCCCTGATATGACATAGTGCCCGATTCCTCTTGAGCCTAGTCACATTAATTATTTCATTACTTTTTCTGAGCTAATTCCTATAGTAGCAAATTTTTATTTTTCTATGTTTATTTGTAGACCTGTCAGTTTGTAAAATTCATCTAGATAATGAAGTATATCATTAATGGTACTCATCTCAAGTTTACAGAATATATATCCCCAAATATGAGAGAGACAATATGTAGATCCTTGCATTTTGGATGTAGTTTAAAAAACTTTTGTGTGACCATCTTGTTGAGCATTTGTGTAAGGAGTTCCATCACAAGGATAAATAGGTACGCAGGCAAGGGGTTTCCATGTTTGATACCATGTTTACCCTTGAAGAAACCCACACTTGTCCCATTATGAATTATAGAGTAGTTTATCGTAGAAATGCATATGTATGTCCATAAGATAAATGGAATAGGAAAATTCATATACCTTAATATTCTAACTATAGAACCCCAGTATATGGAGTCAAAAGCTTTTTGTATGTCCAGTTTCATAATATCTCGTGGAGATGTTTGAGAACAGTTGTACCCATTCATAAGTTCATGGAATAGAAAAACGTTATCTAATTAATATGTTTCTTTTGGTTACAAATGCATTTTGGGAAGAACAAACTTATCCTGTTAGCTATGATTTTCGAAATAATCTTGTATATGACATTATAACAAGAAATGGGTCCAAATGATTGTACCTTGCTAGGGTTTTTAACTATAAGAATTAATGCAAAATTCGTGTTGTTGAATGAGTCTTGTTGTTGGATAAAACTTAATTGTAGGAATTATTTAATCCACTTAATGTACGAGAAACTTTCCAAGGAATTTTTTAGGTTGTTATCGCTAGTGGTCCCCCGTATTGCTTGGATAAAGTTATAAAGTGATATAAGCAATGAATCCTCATTTATGCCTATGTTGTCGGGATTTAAAGCGTTATTAAATTTTAAGATAAAGAAATAAGAGAGAATTTCATGGGAACACTTAACTTAGCGATCTACCATATTCGGGATTTTGTAGTCAATAACAAAATTAAATTTGTGGCCTATAAGGAGGAAGAGTGTTGGTCTTTTGATTTTTGGAAAAGAATAAGTTTAATTTGAAAGAAAAAATGTCATCCTCTGAGAACTTAAAGCATAAGATTAAGGAATATGCTTAAATATTGGATTTGTATTATCCTTTTTAGTATGAATATAACCTTGTTTTGGTTTGCATAGGGATACTTGTTTAATTTTTTTATAAATTATCCCTTTGTCGATTTTCATATAAAAGAATATATTTTAAATTATAAAGAATATATATAAAATGTAAATGATGTGATGTGTAATTTATGTGTTTGCATGTAGATTGTAGTATCCACTCAAAATAACACAATACCCATTCCTTGTAATTTTAAATATGTCAATATTATTGTTTGGGCAAATTTATGGAAATTAAAATAGAAGACCTCACCTAGATTTAGATTCCAGCAAATTGGAACATAGAAAAATATTCTAGTTATCAGTATAGACTAGAACACTGATTATTTAGATTTAGAAAATTTAGATTTAGTAAAATTTTAAATTTTTCTGTTATACCCCATTTGAAGATTGGAGGACAAACTGAAGATAGCAAGAGGTTTGGGGATGAGAGGAAAAGTTGTGTCTTGGATCTCTTTGATAATAGGAATAATATTTATCTTTATTGGTGTAGCGTGATTATCTTTTTGGTAATTAGTGGTCGCTCTGGAAGAATTTCAAGGAGGACATAATAAACACTAAAGTGTTGATGGAATAACCATTGACAAATTCTACTTGAAACAAATTATGATTAGACTTTGGAAAAGTATAATTTGATTAGTTAGCCTGTGAAGGGTAGGGATACAATATTATATTTTGGGCTTTCCCAAAGTTGGGGAGATAAAAGATATTGTTGATGATAGGAGCCCATAATGTTTTATATTTGATGAGATACCTTCACAGTACGGTAAATTTTTGGTAGGGCCTAATCAAGGGATGAGGCAATGGCGGAACCTTGGGAGTCTCGTTCCAATATGGATATTGTGGAGCATGGGATTTCAAGACCTTGAAATGTTTAGATAAATTAGTTCGAGTACTTTATGGAGAAAAATTCGATGAAAGGCATGCAAAATTTAAAATTTTGTAGCCTTCCTTGAAAGTCTAGGATTCTATGGTTGCATTGCGGTTGATAGGTTGGACGATAGGATATGGCTGCAACACAAATGCATTGTGCAGTCATATAGGAACTATACATATAGTAGGAAGTTTTGCATACTTATAACATCGCATGTCATACTTTCACGCTAGGACTAAGCTCACTTTAGCATGTCTGCAGTACATAATCACTATGAGTTATGCATATTTTATGGATGTTTATAAAATAACATAGGTATATGACATGGTCAATAGAGCAAGTTGTGTTTCTAGCCCTTCCGAAATGATTTCGGGATAAAATCTCTTTTAAGAGGGAAGAATGTAACATCTCGTAAAATAAACCATAAATGGATTTAGATAATTAAATCAAATGATAACAACAACAATAATTAATAAATTAAGCAGGCTGATTTTTTTCGAATAATTAGGAATTGGGCCATGAAAGTATTACTATTGATTTTGTAGCGAGATTTCGATCCATTGTCATATTTTATTTATCGAAAACGGAGTTCGTATGAATCAGATATTAACGAAACAAGTTACGCGTAAATATTAACAAAAAAGGTTTGAAATTCAAATGGATTATATATAAATTTGAAGTATAATAATTATAGATTGGCATAAAAGAATATTACAAAAGGATTTGATTTGTGTGTATATATTTATATGCAAAGGGGACAAAGATAATCAACATAAGGAAATAAATCAAAGCAATCAATTTAGAATTAATAGAAAACTATGTTACAAGAGGATCAAATACTCCTAGCTCGACTCCAGAAGGTGTGTCGACTGCTGCTTAGGAATGGGTCGACCTGGGGATCGACCGCCCTCCTACAAAGGGGGTCGACTGCCCTTCTAGGCAAAATGGTGGTGCGTGTGTGTTTTTGTTAGCGAGATTTATATAACTTGTATCAGTTAGACCATCCAGATTAATTCTAAATAATCCAATGGTCTCTACTTACTTGCAACTATAAATATGACTCCCTAGCCTCACTCTAAACCTTACTTTCATTTCTCTCTACGCTAACATACTGTTCTTCTACCATTACTATTTCCGGAGATAAGGTTAGGATTCTCTTGTATTCCTATAACCTCAATTATGTCCTCTCTATTCTATATTAATATAGATTCAGGTTCTCAAATTTAGTTTATATATATAAGATTATGATTCACTTAATTCTTGTATATATATATAAGGATTGGAGCACGATTCCGCAGGCTAGACGCAAATCTGACTCTACACATATCTTATTATTCTCCATTCTCAAATTATTGTGAGTGGAAACCATATAAATTATTATTTTCTATCTTTTGTAATTTAGATTTGGAATATTACATCTACATGGGATTTGGATTTAACAAAAATAAAATGCTATAAAACCTCAAAATCATATATTTTGTTTATCGTTGAAATGGTCAATCAAAAGTGGTATATTTGGGTTTTTATTATTTGAATAATAGAAGTTAGACATAGGGTGATACTTTTTTGGTTCTTATTCACTTGATTCTTAATTTAAATGTTCATATATGTTTGTGTGTTAAAAACATAGGATTCATACATTGTAAATTAATAGGTTCAAGCGTCTATTTTTAAATAAATTGATTTAAACATATTAATTACAATATATTATCTTTAGATTTTTCATACAATATACATTAAAAAGTGAAGCAACGCCAAAAGACTGGTTTTGCATATATAATTGGATTTATTGCATCTTTCCTATATTTTATTATTTAAATAACTATTTAAGCCTAGTTTGCAAGTTTTATCATATGTGTTCTTATTTCCCTTTTTATCATTAATTGAGAATATGCATGTTGGACTACGTTAATTGAAATGTAAATTAACTTGTATACCTTAACTTGTGATTGTTAGGATTGTCGTTTCAACATATTAGGCCGTTATTCTCATGTGCTAAAATAATGCCTATTTATTTATATATTTATAGCATATTCAAAAGTAATAATAAAGCGTGTTAAATGCGCACTAAATACGTTTAGATTAGAAAATATAATTTGAATGTCCCTATAGGAATTTGTGTGCATGGGCGTGAGTTAATGGCTTTAATTATAATAAATGATACATGCACACGAGGTTAACCATTACTTGTAGTAAAAAATTTCTCGGGACCGAATGACATATTCAACATCTACAAGTAAGATTGGTTAATGTAAGACATCTAGGTATCATGGGTCATTATAATTAGTACAATAAGACGCGAGGTTAAGCCCAATTTATAGTAGAAGCCTGCTCGGAACCGACCGACAAATCCAGGATCTACAAGTGGTCGGTTCAATGTGAGATGTCTAGTGTGTGTATACATACACACATACGTGTATATATATATATATATATATTTGTGTGAAGTAAACCTGCCTTAAGAATGGTATAAAGTGGATGACTTTCCTCTTGTTGGGTATTAATTGTTTATAGGGTTGGCAATTAGAACCGAGAACTTAAAACCCGAACTAAACAAACCCGAAAATGAACCGAAACCATTGGGTCTCTGTCAGGTCTAGGTGATAAAAAACACGTTTACAACCCAATTAAACCCAACCCGAAAAACCCAACCAAAAAACATTTAAATATATGTGTTTTTAATGTTACTATCCAACCAAACCCGAGCCAACCCGAACAGAAGCTCAGGTCTGCCCAGCTCCAGATTTTTGAAAAGTATTGTCTAGACCTGACAAAACCCGACCCGCTTAGAACCGAGACCCATCAGATCGGGTCTGGGTCCATCGAGTCGGGTCTAATTGCAACCCCTAAGTGTTTAGGACTAGGTCTGTTCCTAAGGTTCACTCCTTGGTTCTGGAACAAAGTCATAAGACCCGCCTTTCTAGGTTTTAAGTGGTCACTGGGTCCGCCTTTCTCTTATATGGGAATAAATGGCCCTAATAAACAATAGCGTACGAGAGGGGTAGTTCTCCAAATAATGTCTGCTTCTAATCTAGGTGCTTAGCGAGGGATGACCCAGGGACATTTATATGACAGACCTAAAGGAATTACCGTCCTAGGAGTTCATCCATAGGGACAACGATATAGTAACAAGATGATCCGCCAGAAGGGTCTTAAATAAAGTTGTGTTCCTACCTAAACCTGGTATTAAGTGGTAGTTACTATTTCTCAACCTACATGTACAATGTATAAACTATAGAATCAAAAGATTTTGATTATTGGCAAGATGAAAGAACAATTCAACACATCAAATCAAGACATCTTGTAAACACATCGAAGACTCTAGAAGTACATCTAGTGATTCTATATTAATTTGAGTCTTGTGTTAGCTTATAATATTAAAATCTTTCCAAAAACTATTTATTTTTAAAATCTCTTAAAACGATGTGTATATATGTGAATCTAGAAAATGCAATTTTCAGTCGACAAATTCAATCAATTCAGTTGACGAAATATGTGAGCACATGAAAGTATTGTGCATGTTCCAGTTTCAGTCGACTAAATATACATATTCCGTCGACTAAATCTGATTGTATTGAAAACTTTTATTTGCTGCCAAGTTGAGTAGGCTGAACTGAGTTCCAACTGTCATATTCTGAAGACTTTTCTAAAGAGTTTCCTTGATCATTATAGGTTGCAACGTTTGATTTTGCTTATGAATCTTCATTCACTATATATATAAATCCTTACTGGATCTCATTCTTATTTGTTATATTGAATTCAAGTTCTTGCTTATCCTAAGTGCTTATTTCTTGCATTCTAGATCTCTTTGATATCTGTGATTATAATTTACATCAGTTGAATTCAAAAGAAATCAAAATCATATCCTATCTCCACTCACTCACATTTCTCAATCTATAAACTCGAGGATAAGATTATATGATATTGTACTTCATTTATGACAAATCTATGTTATACTAGAACAAAAACAAATCATTTATATTGCCTGAACCCTTACCATATGTTCCCCTTCATTTAGCTAAACACATTGTCCTGAACCTATCGTCGACTCATCCCTACAAGTTATAGGTCCCTTAGGATGGGACCCATGGCCTTCCTCTGAACTTAGGTGGGACCCTCTAGAAGTTTTGGACCTCTCTGCCCTGCAACTGTGCCGAGAATCACACCCCCAGTTTACCCCTCATCATCCAACTTCCTTGAGACTCCCTCATCACTACAAACCGATGGTCAAGACCCAATGATGGATACATCTCTTTTCTCCACTATGATTCGTAGAAGTGAAGGACTCAATGCTATGACCTCTGGTAATTCCTCTCATGCTAATGATAGTTTCTTTCAGCCTGTTATTCTGTTTTGATGAAAATTATGCCCTAGATAAAAAGTTAGCACATTGCATGTGATTAAATTTATTGGATAAGCATTACTCTTCCACTCAATCATTGGAAAAGGAGAGATCATCCTTTTCTCAATGAAGATTCTTTCGTCGAATGTCAGGGGGTTAGGGGACCCCAGTAAACGGTTTGTAGTTGATTTCATTCTTTCTTCTTTACACATAAACATTCTTTTTCTCCAAGAATCCAAACTTTTCCACCCCACCTTCATTTATTTTCTCTTTTGATCACTTTTTTCGAATTGGGAAGTTGTTGATGCTGTCGGTTCCATAGGTGGTATTATCACTGTCGGAATTGTACGGTATGGTCCCCGCTGCAGTCATTTAAATCCACCTTTATTCTTCACCTCGTCCTCCGTCATCACTCGTCGGGAACCACTATCTCTTTTCCAACAATTATGGACCATCATGCAGCAATGATCGTCGATTGATCTGGCATGCATGTAATGACCCGCATTTTCAGCGATATAATAATTAATTAATTTAATTATATAAATAGTAATTCAAAGAATTTAATGGTTGTTTAATTAAATAACTTGGAATATTTAATTAAAATAATAATTAAATAATATATTTAATTCTGAAATAATCAGAATTGGCCGAAATGGCGATATGGTGTGAATGGGGCAATTCAAAATATATAATTCAGTTTAGAATTGAATTTGAATAACGAATATATTATATCAACGATAATTGAACGTATAGTTTTATTATAATTAAAATCGAGCCCGTAACGGCGCGGCAGTTCGCTATTTGGCGATTTGAACTTCAACTGGATATACAGGGTCCGTTTTAAATCGGATTTCTGTGAAACAAGAAACGTATGGAGCTGGTGGAGTATATCTTTCTAGTGGAAGTGAAAAATCGGGATTTCGTCGCGTAGATTTTTATTTATGTCCAAATCAAATTTCAGAAAAGTCGTTGTGGAATTCCTTTATAATTTATAAAGGAATTATTTATATTTTAAAAAGGGATTTCATTATAAATCGAATATCGATTTAATCAGGATTTGAAATATCGAGTTAGAAATTCATATAGGATTATTCTGAAGCTGTATGATATTCTCTTGTGAATATATACAATAATATTTATTTTTAAATATTTAACTTAATCATTTTTAAATATATTTATATATTTAAAGGGCTATTTAGAGCTTTAAAAATAGCCAGTTTTGCAAATGACCTCAGAATTCGATGAAACTAATTTTGTTGGATCCGCAGTGTTAAATTATTGTTAGATTTCAATTTTCGTGATTTTTGAAGTCAGTATGTGGTCGTACGGGATTTTAATGTGAAAAACAGTCGATATTTAACCGTTAAAAATACGCTGTGTTAGCAAACGAAGTCGGAATTTGACAAAACCAGTTTCATTGGGACCGTAATGTCAAACTCTAGCGGCATCTCAATTTTCGTAATTTTAGAAGATCGTATGTGGTCGCAGGGGTTTTTAAGGACGAGAGACAAGCATATAATCAAGAAAATAAAATGTAAAAATCAAAAATAAAATATCCAAAAATCTTTCCATGATCATAAACAGGCCATGAGACCTCTCTCCTCAGCCACAAAGCTTACCAACCCAAAACAGTGTATAAATACTGCATAAAACCCAAATTTCGTGATCCTTTTAAAATTGAGTAAAAACCAAATCAAGTTCTATAAGTTACAAAATATATACAAATGGAATCAGGAAAGCGAGCACTCCATTTCCGTGTAGTCCTTGAAGGGTGCGATACGAGTTTGGGGGTGTTTGATTTATTCCAGTGAAGCTAGGATTCCGATTTTCTGGAAAGGAGAGCTGCGATTTGAAGTATAGGAGTTGGATTCATACTCAGGGGGTAGTTTCGAATCATTTGTGGTATTGTTGAGGAATTCGATAATGAAAATGGTTGATACCTGCTATGTATTGGGGTTCGACGCAATTCATATAGTGAGCTCGAGTTGGACGTTATGGTGATAAGGACGGAGAGGAGGTGAACAGGAGTGTAATGGTGGTGGTCTTGCGAGGTTCGGTGGAGGATTTGATCGAGTTAGGAGTGGAGGAAGCAATTCGAAGTGGTGTTTGGGTTTACTGGAGGACACGGCAAAAATTGGTAATTGGGGAAGGAGATGTTTCGGTCTGGGCTTGAAGGGTGTTGGGCCGGGGGGGGAAGTTAAGTAAAGGCCCAGTTTTTATTTCATGTTTATTTAATTTAAATGTGTATTTAACTTCGATAAGTCATAACTTGACCATACGATATCAGAATCACGAACGGTCAGATCCATTGGGACCGAATGGACGGACACTACGCAATGGGACTGACTGGGAGTGGAGTGGAGCTCGTTTGAATTTAAGGAGAGATAAATTGTTTGTTTCAAATCAAACAAACAGTTTATCGTTCTTTAACGATGAACTGCCAAAGTGAGTAAAACTCACCAACTCTGAACAGTTCTATTTTCTTAACGTATATTTAGTACTGACAAAAGATGACTGATTGCTGGGTATTAACTGTTTGGTTGAATTGTTTGTGTATTGATTGAAATCATAGATAACGATATATACATATATATATATATCGTTAATCGAATATTGCTTCTGGTTAACAGAATATTTTATATTCGTGTTGTTTAACATCTGTGATGCAGGGAAACAGGTTGGAGGAATCCAACTGGATTCCTCAACATTTATTTTACTGTTTTTCATATATTGTGATATATGATGTGTCATATAATCTGTTATGGATTATGGGTGTTAGAATGATATTGATCCTTGTTATTCGATATTTTAAATATCATAAAAAGACCCTGGGATGTAAACAAGAATTATTTCAATGTATATTGAAATAATGGGATTTTATAAAATCAACAGATTTTATAAAAAGGAAAATTTTCGAAAGTAAATAAAAAGGAAAATGTTTATAAAATGAATAGAGTTTTATAAAAGGGAAAAATGTTGATAAAACAAATAAATAGAATAAAGGATTTTTTTATTTAGAAAATAAATAGAATAAAGGATTATTTATTGGGAAAATAAATAGAGGAGTTAATCGAATCGAGTTAATCGAAAGGAGTTAATCAAACAAAGTTAATCAAAATGGAGTTAAACAGAAATTGGAAACTGACTAGAGATTAATAAGTTGAATGGTTTCTTGAGTATCAATCTGATGTTGGTTTCGGCCTTCGGGGTTTATACTTAGGAAGTTGTTCTCCTGTTAGTTTATAGTTAAAGTCTGATAGATGTGGAATGATAGTGATATGTAAATAAACAAATGGAAATGTTTTCCAGTGTTAATAACATATATTTTCTAAACATAGAAAATAAGGAAATGAATATATATATATATATGGTTGATGATTGATCGATATAATTTCCATTTGGAAATAATATCGTTGTTTGCACACGTATTTTTCTTTGATAGTTAAATCACAGACTATCAAAGTTTTCGACCATTTTAACGTTGTTACTATGGAGAGACCGGTTGGATTATTATCCGAAGAACCACTCTGTATTGGCATAAGCATTGTGAATCATATATGCCAAAGATAATTGAAGACGAAGTAAAGTGAAAGGGCTATTGTATAAATCTTAGATAACAATTGCCTAAGATGGATGTACTGAATAGTGCCTTCGGTTTGTCTAGTCCCAGGACAACTTGTATGGAAGAAGGTCTGACAGAGTATATCCAATAGACCGCGTAAGTTGATCTCTTCAAACGTATTCACGTTTGTTGGCGGAGGAATTCATTTCTCTTAGCTGTATACCCATGTTATTTTTGGATAAATCAATTTATGATTTGGCGGGTATGATGATGTGACATTCTAAGTGAATGAAGATATGATATGTAATAAAAAGATAAGCGTAGCTTCTAGCCTCACAACCGGGAAATGACAGAAATCGGGCAGGCAGCATGGCTATGTAGGTCGCACCTATTAGGGTGTATAATCACCTGATCTAGAGTTTCATTTACTTCTAAAAATCTATTGTTGATGCTGTCCCATTCGGGAAACGGTTGTTGATCTCAACCGTTGGTGATATACATTCGATACACTCAAGCGAAATGAGTGGTCGGTCATGTGTGGCCGGGTTGCAAGATGTTCTTGTTGAACCCAGTGTATTCCTCTCAAGAGGTACACTAGCGAAAGGTGGTTCCATACCTTGTCATAGTTGGAAATCCATTACACATTACGTGCTTGCGGTTTTGATTGTATACTATATATGTAGAATGTGAGATGAAAGCGTTTCTGCTAGATGATTATTATATTGTGTATGATAGATATTATTATAATATCAAAGGTTTTTGATATAAAGATATTTTGGATTCTCATAAGGGAAAAACCCGTTTCGTTATACGGCGTGGTCTTATGAGATATCGTTTACTTGTTCAAACTGTTTTAAACTGTTTTACTCACACCAGTCCCATGGCTGACCCGGAGTTTATTTGTTTGTTTTCCCTAAACTCTTGGGTGCCTGATTTGTAAGGGCAGTTAAGTAGTCGGGATTTTACAGATACACTTGGAGAGCTTAGAGCAGGAGGCTTCAGGATTCTATAGCTATTATTATTTCCGCTGTTGTTGTAAGTGTTGTACTCTGCAATGTTATTGTATACATATACTGTTTGTATTTCAAAAGTTATGTTCTATTTTATTCGTTCCGCTGTGAGGTTCGTGTTTACTCTGATGATGATGTTCTTCTTCTTCTTCTATTCTATAAGTTTCTATCTTATCTATTCTCACCCTCTAACTTCTTTCATCAACCATTCAGTGATTTTCGAGTCTTGAATGTTCGATATGTGTTGTATATCGGATATCCAAGGTCTCAAAATTTCCGGGTCGTTACAATGCATGTCCAAAGTTATGTCTTATTTATCTCGGTCCTTGAACCATTGGCGAATATTTCAACATCATTCGTAGGCTTAGTGAATGAAGCTCTACAGTCTCGTCCTCTAACTCGGTGGACTCCAATGATTTCATTAATCGTTGTGCCCTCATTGACCCTGCTATTATCAACAAACATTTCAACTGATCCAATTGTCGTGATACCCCAACTCTTGTTAAACTTACCCATTTTCTCTTCAATACCCTATGGGAGAATATTCATCCCATATCCTCTGTGTCAGGGTTAGCTTCAACCCTTTCTGATCACTGTCCCATCCTTCTGACTACTGACAACCCTCTTCCTTTTCGTTGTCCTTTCCGTTTTAAGTGATTGTTGCTGGCCGAACCTGGCTTTACCGACTTCATTGGTGTTGCATGGTCTTCTTTCCCTCATTTTGGTACTACTTTAGCTACTTTGGTTTCTTAGTTTTGTTGTCTTCGTAAACTCATCAGGTCTTGGGCTAGTAATGTTAGGATTTCTCTTAGGAGGCACATCTCTAGCCTCTAAGAAGACATTCTGGAACTTAAAATCAAAGAGGAAATTCTCTCCCTCAATCAAACATAATCCAACAAGCTTTATGATTTCGAAACAGAGTTCCAGCGCATCCTTAGAGAATAAGAATTGGGTTGGAGACAACGTCCTATGGCCCGCTGGCTGGCCGAAGGTGATCAAAACACATCTTTTTTCCACATATTCGCCAATGGTAAAAGATGTTTTCAGACCATTCCCAAACTACACTACAACGACTTCTTCTCCTTTGACCCTTATATCGTCAATGCTCACTTCACCACCTACTTCCGTGACCTTTTGGGTCAGCGACCACCACACTCTCCATTGACTAACCGCTACTTTACCCCCAACGATGACCTCATTCCCATTGAACGTCCCTTCTCTAAAATTGAAATTCTATCGACATTAAAGGACATGGACATTAACAAGGATCTTGGACCAAATGGTTTTGGTCCATCATTTTTCATCATTATCTAGGATACCATCAAACCTGACATCTTGAACTTGTTCCATGAATACTCCGATCCCTCTTGTTTTATCTGTTTTGAACTACACAAAGATCATCCTCCTCCATAAACATGAAGGTGCAAATCATTCAAACAGTTTCTGTCTGATCAATATCTTCAACTGTACTTTCAAACTTATTACCAAATTCCTAGCTAAATCCTTCAGGCTCTCATTCCATCATTAATTGGTTCTGAGCAGTTCGCTTTCATTCTCGGCAGGAATATCCATGGCTGCATTATGACTATCTAAGAAACCATTTTTTCTGTCATTGTACTCGAATGAATGATTACTTCTTAACATTGACTTTCACAAGGCATTCGATACAATTAACTGGGACTTCCTCACCCAGGTTCTCTCTAATAAGGGATTCCCATGGTGTTGGTGCAATTAGATCTCTAATGTCCTCAACAGAAATTTCTCGTCAGTTCATACCAATGGCAATGATGGTGTCTTAATCAAGTCCACGAGGTGTCTCCACCAGGGTGACCCTCTATCACCACTTTTGTTCATCTTAGCCACAGATGTCCTGAACCAAATGATCAGACTTGTCCTGAATAATAACATCTTCAGCAGCATCCAACCCGGTCCGTTTGGCCTTTGTGTGCCAAAAGTTAGCTTACACACGATCCTCTTTACTATGACAAAACCAAGCAGTTATAGCTTGAAAGTTCTTCTATGCTCCTTCGAACTTATCTCTTGTCTTTTCATTAAATTCTTGAAGAGTTTCGTTATCGTGTTAGGTGGTTACGGTCATCATGGCTTTGCTATCGCCCAAGTCCTCAATTGTCATCTTCGAAATATCCCAATAAATTATTTTGGGGTTCCCATATTCCCAACTAAGCTAACCCGTAATGAATGGAATCCCCATATCGCTAAGATTGAATCGAAACTTGGGTGCTGGAAAACCTCCTCCCTATCCTCTGCTGACCGTCTAACCCTTGTCAAAGCCATCCTCTCAGTCGTACCCCGTTACTGGCTTTCTGTTCATCGTGCTCTGGTCTGGGTTATTTATAAGATCGACCAAATTCATCGTTCTTTTCTTTGGCATGGTGGACCTACCAGTTCTCTTGTTAATTAGAGATCCACTTGCAGTTTGTTCAATGATGGCGGACTAGGAATTCCATACATCCGATTGCTGAATCGCACCCGCCTCTCCAAGTGGCTTTGACGTTGCCTCACTCCAAGTTCATCTGGAAATCATGGACCCTTACTCTTTACTACAACAACCAACCCGAAACCATCCTACCTGCACACCCCTTAACTCGCCCTTTACCATTCTGGAGCGGTATTATGCGTTCACTAACTCACATTAACTACCCCTTCATTAGTAAGATAGGCAATGGATCCAAAAGTTTCTTCTAGCATGACTCCCGGCTGTACAACTGTCCCTTAGCCCATCTCTACCCTTCCCTATACTATGTTTCTCCATATCCCTCAATTTCTGTCCAAGAAGTGATTCGGCATGACACTTTAGCTACCACTCCCATCACCTACTTCCACCTTGTTGTCCTTGAGGAGTTATATGAAGTCTCCCGCATAATCCAAACCACTTCCCTATCCACGACACCTTATAGCTTCACTTGGAATCTCGTATCCAACCACTCTTTCTCAGTTAGTTCTTGTTATAAGTTTCTTTCATTATATGGAAGATTCTTCAGCTACCCAAGACTTTGGAAGATTAAGGAACCTCCAAGAGTTCGATTTTTCTTGTGGAGCTTGGCGCGCAGGAGTATCAACACCAATGATAGATAGATCCGCAAGAACCTTAGTGTAGACCCCATTTGTACACTCTATCACCTCGTCGAAGAATTAAATCACCACCTCTTTTTTGACAACGAGCTCGGTTTCTTCCTTTGGTCATCCATGGTTGTGCATTTATTGGGATTTATCCAGTTGCCTTTTTAACACTTTGATTACTAGCAATATTCCCCTTCCTCCTCAGATCTAGATCCATTCATCGTCGCCTTCGCATAGATTGTTTGGCTCGAGCGTAACAACCGTCGCTTCAATGGACGATCATCAAGTGGGTTATAGTTGTAATACCCTTAAGTCCCACATCGTGAAAGCCTGTGTGCAGTGGGTACTTATATAATAGAACCCGTCTCTTACTAACGCCGAGGCCTTTTGAGGAACAAAACCCCACACCTATACGGTGGTTAAGCTGGGGATAATATCTTGTGCGAACGGAGGTGCGGGCTGTTACAGTGGTATCAGAGCCAATACCCAATCGGAATTGTGGTTAATGTGTGGACCACAGCGCCTGAGTGAGGTGTTTGTGAGCCAACGAGGACGTTGGGCTCTGTAGGAGGGGAGAATGTAACACCCCTAAGTCCCACATCATGGAAGCCTGTGTAAAGTGGGTACTTATATAGTAGAGCCCATCTCTTACTAATGCCGCGGACTTTTGAGGAACAAAACCCCACACCTATACGGTGGCTAAGTTGGGGACAATATCTTGCGTGAACGGAGGTGCGGGCTGTTACAATAGTTATACCATGAAATAATTCAATATTTATACTTATGGACAGGTGCTGAAGTGAGGTTACCATTCAGACCCAGATTGGTGATCATAGATAACACGTCTGAAGAATCGGTGGCAAGCTCGGAGTCGGACGATTCTGTAAGCGAAGGTCCTTCCCTCGCCCATGGGAATTAGTTCTTTCTGCCCATTTTGCAGCCCATTTAGTGTATTGCTGCCAGTTCTCTAGCTTCGTTGCAGATCTGTCTTTGTTTCCTTGTTTTGGAGCATGTTACAATGGTTGTATTTTGGATTATGTGGCGTTATTTGTATGTATTATTACATCTGTACATTATGACTTAGCTTGATTGCTTGTAACTTAACCACTTGAACTTATTTAGCCAACCGTCAAGCATTTTGACCGTTTATTTTAAGTATCTACCTATATATGAATCGGATGTGTAGATCTTCTTTGCACATCTAACTTGCTTAAAAAATTATTCTTGTAATAAAGTCCTACAAAGGCGGTAGAAAATCCCAAAGGAAATTCAGGTGGTGAAGTCCTGTAAGCTGGTCTAGACGGAAAAATCCTAGCTGATAGAGTATAGATGAAAAGAAGTCCTATAACGGCAATAGAGACATGTTCCTCTGGGTAAAGTAAAGGTTTTATAGTGAAAGGCCTATGGGTATTTTAGGGATTAAATGTAGGTTGGTGCTCCGAACCAGTATAAAATTTCCTTGTGTCTTTACATTTATTTATAACTTTTATATTGCTTATTTGTAATATCATCTCTAGTTATTAATCTCACTAAATATTTACTTGCATATAACAAGTTAGTAAACCATCAATTAGAACTTCCGCATTTAGTATAATACACATACTTCCATGTTAATCGATTCTACTAGATCACTTTTTCAATATTTAATAATGTTGATGGTACGGATAAGGTCTCAAGTGGCTAGTGTAACACCCCAATTTTAATAGACAATAATTATATTAAGAGGATAATAATAACATGAATATCAATTAAATAATCAGAATTAGGTAAAACATACTTTCCTAGATTGCGTCTATTACGAAATTTTGGTTCAGATAGACCCTTCATGTGCATAAATCAAATTAAATATGAAGAGATGATGGGCTTAAGAAGAATGAACAAGAATATATATAAAATAAAAATAAACAACGCAAAAAGAAACAACCACTAGAAGACCGAACTAGACCGGGTCGACCCATGTCTAAGGCAAGTCAACCCTTGGGTCGACACAGTTTAAGGTGGGTCGACCCACCTGCATGCAGGCAGGGTTCCGACTTCTGTATCTCGACTATTTTCTTCACTATATTCATATGTTGACTCATTTTGAGGTGTAAGGTCTGATTTGTAAACCTAAAATCAAATGGTTTAGAATTATCCTAGCTAATCTATAAGTAGGCTAGCAAACATTCTTCATTCTCCTTCCTCCAAACTATTTCTAAATAAAAATATGAAGATGTTGAGTTGCTGCCTAACCATAGATTAGAATGGACATTCTATTTATTTCTACAACAACAATATAAAGAGACTTTTTTTGGATTTCAATCAAACCACTGTGAGTTCTCTTTATTTTTCGATTTGATAATTAAAAAGTATTCTAATAATAAATATTCTGAATTTGAAATTATAATGTTTATATGTTATCGTTTTACTGTTAGTTATCTATTTAGTTTTCAGTTGTTTTACTGTTACGTGTATATCCCTATTATCCCTTTTTCTGTCTTGGTTTTATTTACAATCTTATGCCTAATTATTCAGCTTATGTATTTCTGAGTAGTATCTACATTTTATACTTTTCCTTTTTATTTGCGCTATGCCTAGGCCATCCACGTTAGAATTGCGTAAAATTGGTTAAATCCGAATAAATTATAATGATAGTCGAAACGAGAATTAGGCATATTGAAACATGGAATCTAATGACAGTATAATTGGGATAATATGCAAAACATGTTAATCTGAATAGGTTAATAATTAAGTAAAACATGTCGGGATGATCATATGTAATTAACTAAAATAAGTAACTTAATATATACATACACACACACACACATCTAAGCAGGTGCTTGTCTGTTTTGAGGATGGGGTTGTATACATAATAACATTTATAGGAAATGTCATTTACAACCATGCTTATTAATGAATTTAATACTAAGTTGAACATGTTAATTAATAAGCCAAGAGGTCCCACTTCTTGTTTTTTATATCCGGATTTAGGACTCATAAAATCATAGTTTGGGGGCACAAGCCTAAGGGGTAGCTTGTTTCAATTTTGTTGTGTGACATCCGTATTAGTCAGTGTCCCTATTGTTATAATAGATAGGGGTCCTACACTAGATAAGGGCCAGGACACGCTTTACTGATCTGGATTGTAAGAGGTTCAAAAGTAAAAGGTTAGTATGGGCGCGTTCCGATGGAGTCATGAGCGTGCATGGGTCCGATGGAGGAAACTAAGATGTTGTAACACCAGCGAATAGGTCTATGCCTTATAGTTTATGTGTTAGAGAATGATATCTCCTACTGAGTGGCTGGCACAAGATATTTGCGTAGTAGGGAGCCGATTGCATGGGTAGTAATTAGGGTAACACCTAACCATGATAATCTAGTGGTGGTACAGAAACTTATTCTTAGGATATGAATGTGAAGCGTACATGATCTTTACCTTACCTTGTTATCTCGTTATCATGTTATCTCATTTACTTCATACTTCTCTATTTGTTGTATTTTCATGTTCAACATTAGTTACCTGTCTTGATACTCTCATCTTATCCTATTGCTGAAAATCACACTAGAAATCGCCAGACTTTATGTCTGACCTACTTTGTTTTCCCTTCTCTCTCTTCCTCCCCCCCCTCCCCCCCCCCTCAAGTTCTCAGAGTGGCGGTGGACAGTACCTGTGATCGTGATTCTATTCTGCTTGGAATTGGATTGCTTTCATTTCCATGTATTTCTTTAGTTTATTTATCTATATTTATTGTTATGACATATGAGGGATTTTATTTATGGTTTGTGTACTCTGATGATGATTTGTGAGACATATATTTATGGTTTTGACATTTATGGTTTATTTGGAAATATGTAACACCATATTTTATTTGAAATAAAAAAGTTGAAATTTTCCCTACATTCTCTCTTGTTTAATTAGTTTCTGTATTATTATTGCGCTTTATGAAACTTAATGCATCCTCGTATGTGTGACATTAAGGTGAAAAAAAATGCTAGAGTAGGATGAATCTGCGGAAGCTTAGATAATGTGATATTATAATTTATGCAATAAATATGCAAGTAAAAATTTAATGAACTAATTTTAATGATATCACAGATAAGCAATATATGAATGCAGTAAAGTAAAATGAATGACATCAGGAATTTTTATACTAGTTCGGAGTATCGTTCTACATCCAGTCCTAGACTTCTTTTAGGTTTTCACTAGCAACACCCTCATTTCACTCGGAGGAACAGGTTAACAACACACCTGAGCAACTGAATGGGATTACGTGCCTGAGCAGACCGAACCAGACTTTAACAACATGCCTAAGCAAATGAACAAGACTTCAACAATACAACATGTGTTTTTACTACAACATTTGTTCTAAGTAACACGCTGTTGACCAACTTTTTACCAAAAGCGGTCATAGTTCAGATCAAACTCCAATATCCAGAAACTCTCTCTAGCATCGTCCCATCGACCGACATAGAAGCTCGCGGTTCAAAAAGCCCAAACAAGGTTCGTTCCAAACCAGCTTCCTTTGAGGCCAGCCCGAATCAGTTCCAACTTCGTATGATTATCTTCAAGCTTCAATTCGTCGAGGTCGGGAGAATCGCTCTCAATCTACCGAGTCAAAGGCTTCTATCAAAAGCGGATCGACCGAATATCTCGAGTTCTCCTGGAAATATCCCACCGGATCATTCATTTCTCAGATCGATTCTCAAAGCATTAAAGACGGTCAAACATATCCGGAAAAAGCACTCCTTTTGTACACCTCACCTGGAACGCCACGTAAGCCATGGTTTCCGAAGATACTGTTTATGAATAGTGGAGTCAGTCTTCCAGTCTAAATTTTGTCCAAGGGATGAACTCCACATGTCCAAGCTTTCACAGAAAGGGCGTGCCACGTCACACCAGCCTTAGCCGACTTTCCCATCTATAAATACCCTCTTCCCTAAAGAAGAAAGAGAGGTAATAATTCAGAGGAGCTCACGCCATTTTTGGTACTCCAAGCTCTGGAAGAAGAAACTTTCAGCTTATTCCTCAAATAGCCAATTCTCACTCCTCTAGAGAACTTCTCATCTCCTACTTTACTTCAAAAGGAAATAGCATTGTACTTGTAATCAAATATAAATCAGTACATATAAAGTGGACGTAGGCACCTTCTTCGTCGAACCAAGTGTGTTCCTTGTTTTATTTGCTTTTCCGCATTTCGTAATCGTTATTCGTGCTCTTTCCATACGATTGGGGGTTGACAATCACAAGCGACCAACTTTTGAAGACAACACTTTGGCGCGCCAGGAAGAGGGAATGCACCGACGTGCCCTGCGACCTTCTGCAAATTTCAATCCATGGCGGACAAAGGAAAGAAAGATGCAACGTCTTCTCGTCCCACGAATGCCGATACAGCCGATACAAACGCTACAGAAACAAGTCAAGAAGCTCCTCTCATGAAGATGTGTCCCGATATCTTACTTGGGACGACACAGACAAAATCATGACCGAGTTCAGAGACCACATGACATCTCAGGGTAAACTCCTCGAACGACAACAACAGTTGATGGATCAACTTCTCGGTCGAGTGGATATGAGGCTAAACACTTCGACAGCAATTCCTCCACCGACCGGGAGTTGGGCAACAACTGATCTTCGGCTTGCACAAAATCTGGCCACTGATCAAATCACACCTTTTCTTCCTCCTAGCTTGGCTCCACCTCCAGACCAATCACACCCATAAGTATCGCTTCCAGCGACCAGCGCAGCCGCAGTTGCAGATTCATAGGAGGCCCGTGATCAAATTCTTGGTCATTCGACCACTTTGCCTCCATCCTGGGGGATAGGTCTGCCCCCTGGATCAATCGAGCAACCATTAGGACAGTCAGGATCATTGCCATTCCCATTACAACCCAGTTTCTTACTACAGACTCGCCTTATGCCGCCTTTCCTTCAACGAAGAGCTGGTGGAGCCTTCCCTTCGAACCAGGGAGACCACTCTACCATACCGATTCGTAGATCGGCAGAGGAAAATGCTACTGTAGATCCTACTAAAATCACCTCGAGCGGGGGCATCAAAAAACCCCGAACATTACATGCTATGCTGGATCGGGCCAGACCTCTTGCCTTGGGTACGGCTCGGTCCAATTCTCATCAGGTTCAAGAGGGGCCACTCGGCCCTAAACCAACAGCTGCGATGAACCCTTACCTTCACTCAACTCTCAAAGGTCGAACCTAACTGTAACAACCTGCATTTTACGCATCGGAGGATCGTAGAATATTTATTTCTTTCCCATATGAAGTCGTATGGTCATGTAACTTTGGAAAACAACCATTAGAGTCATTTCCCATGTTCATGATTTTTGCCGATTTTTAAATGACCGTTTACCCTTACTGATCTTGTTTCGGCCATAATTTTTGATTGGAAAGGAATTTTGACTTGAAACCACTTCCATTAGATTTGTTTGATGGTTTACCTTTCCGTTGAGTGGTCACATGTGAAAAATGGACTAACCGTTTGGGAGATATGGCTGAAATAAGGTTTGGAAGGTGAAAAACTGCTTAACCGGGCCAAATAGGGTGATTAGTGAATGAGCCATAACCCATTTCGGGATTAGGGTTATGGGGAGGCTGAAATGAGTTAGGGTTTCATTTCATTTCAGTTTTCTAGCCTCAACTTACCTCTTAGAAACCCTAAAAATGGCCTCCAACCTCTAAATCAGCTTCTAATCAAGGATTAAGCTTAGCAACATTAAATCAAGGGAGATCTTCACCAAATCAAGATTTGAGCTGCTGTTTAGCATTGATATTCATGCCCAAACAGAGAATCATTTCAGTTTGAGGTATTATTTGTGGCTAAGGTGAGTGATTTGCATAGTTCCTCGCTAATTAAGGGTAATTAGTGTTAATTAGTGAATTTAAACATGATAAAATTCTGGAAAAATATTTATAAAATTTGAATTGATGTTTTAGGCCTCTGATATGAATTTGGGTTAATTTGGTTAAGTTTTGCTAATCATATCATTAGTTTCACCTAAACATGCTTAAGGGAAAATATGGGGTTTTGGCTATGTTTGATCCATTTTAACCTATCATATTGTTGTTTGGTGTTTCTGGTTGATTATACATGTTGCTATGACTGTATGGTATGCTTTGTGATTGATTAGAATAGTTGGAATGGTCAAAAACGCCGTCGAGTGGCATAAACTGCTTGTTAGAGAAAGTGCAGAAAATTGGCCGATCCGGATCGGAACGGAGGAAAGGACCCGATCCGAACCACCTCTCTTACCCGACTTGAACCAATTCATGGGTATTTGCAACGATCCGGACCGGAGGCCACGACCTGATGGTGGAAGGATCTCGAACCCGAACCGCGTCGCATACTGGAGCACCCGATCCGCTTACACGATCCGAACCGTGGAGAATGGAGCACGATCCGAAGATGGTCCACGACTCCGCCAGCAGCTCCGACCCGATCCCATGGATGGAGATGGACTTGGAGACCCCGACCCGACCTGTTGAGGTGTTGATGATCCGAACCACCACCAGGTGGATACCCCGAGCCGAACCGTGTTGACGATGGAGAGCTGGAGATCCGAACCGATCCGGTGATGACCAATAACCTGAGATGCAAAGGTAGTCCAAATGGAAGTTAGAGCTCAGGATCCGGTTGGGAACCAATGAGATCACTTCATGGTTGGGCTTTGCTGCGGGATGTGTGCTAAGGAGTTGTCGACGTTCATAACTTCGATTCACCACTGAAAATGAATGATGGGCTACTTATCAGTGCAGTAGAGTCATTATGACTCGAGGGGCAAGGTGATGGTAGCAAGACTACGTTATCAGTGCAGTAGAGTCATTATGACTCGAGGGGCAAAGTGATCGAAGTAAGACTATGAGCCAGCGCAGATGGGGTGAATAACTCCATGGGGCAAGTGGACATAGTAAAGGATTGGTAAGGTTATGAGCCAGCGCATATGGGGTGAATAAATCCATGGGGCAACTGGACATAGCAAAGGATTAGTGGCTATGTATCAGTGCAGTGAAGCCATTTATGACTTCATGGGGCAAGATGATCATAGCAAAGTATTGAGGTGTTCGAAGTGGTGAATATCGTATGCTTTACGCACTGAGTGAGAGATGTGAGGATGGTTGCTATGCTTGATTGTTACCATCACTATGACATGCACACCCCCACCCCCGTATCTTTACACCATATGTTAGTGGCACCTTAGAGTGTTGTACAGTATGCAGTGCTAACTCTTTGGTTGCAGGTCCAGGTTCAGGTATGGTTTACTATACCTATTATTGTTCTATTTAGCTGCTTATCGCTCATACCAGACTTTTGTCTGACCCAGAGTTTTATGTCTCTTCTTATTACTCTGGGTGCTCACACGAGCAGACTAGAGACAGGTTAGCTGGTGATGCACGAGTAGCTGATTCGGAGACGAGCAGGAGGCTCCTACGTATGATATCTACATATATTCTCCCTGTGTCGTTGGTGGTCACTACTTGGGCATTAGTAGTGTACCTTCCTTATCTTGCTTTTTCTTTTTGAGACAGTATTTGGAAGTTGTAATAATGTTGGCTTTGGGTCATAAGCTGTACTTGGATTTTCCGCTGCTATGTTAGTTTGTTTTCAGCTTATGCACTGTCTCACCTGTTTTATGTCAAGTATGTTGTTATTATATCTTGTTCCATGCGCCGTGAGACATTTTACAGGTTCCTTGTTAGTTTATTTCCTTCTTTCCTTTCCTTCTGACGACCATCCCGTGCTAACTGGACATGTGTACAGCGCACTTTTGGAGTAAATGTCGGTTGGTGCGGGGCGGGCCGTCACATTTGGTATCAGAGCTCTAGGTTGCGTAGTTAACCTAGGGAAAGACACTAGGGAGAGATAGTACGTATATGAGAGCGCGTATTTGTGATTACTTGGTTTTCAAAAAAAAACTATATATATATATATATATATATATATATATATATACTATTAGTAGTATAAGAATGAAGTCGTACTGCACTAGCACCACTATGGGGTCGTTAATCGTTTTCTCTTTACAGATTGAACGATGAGTCAGGACACCAGGGGTGCTGGTAGAGGGACCAATCATGGGAATGCTCCTGACATGAGGACAATGTTAACTAACTTCATGAAGGAGATGCTTAGGGATGTTCAGGGAGCAGTTCCCAATCCCGGAAATGGTGGGTCCAGTAGTGCAGGCGCCTAGGGTCGATTTCGCCAAGTTGTGTAAGGATTACACTAACCTTGGTAGGAAGCCGTTCCACGAAACGGAGTCGGCCACAGATGTTCAGGATTGGTTGGATAGCTGTGATCATATCTTCGACGACTTGGGTATTGAGGATGCGATGAAGAGAAGTCTAGCGTCTTGTCAGCTGCAAGGGCGAGCGATGAATTGGTGGAATGCCATTATCAACCACATCGATGAGACTTTTGAATCAATTATGGGAAAATCTTTGAGATCAGAGAGTCTTTACCCTAAGCCAAAGATTGAGGCTGCTTCTGCAGAAGGGCTGAAGCCGTAAGCGGGTGGTGGAGGCAAGAATAACTCTCAGAATAAGAGGAAACAGAACCAATCTAAGGATGGCCAGAAAAAGAGCAAGAAAGATGTTGAGTGCTTCAGCTGTGGTAAGAAGGGCCATTCTGCCAAAGAATGTCGGGCCAAGCCAGCGGATAGGAAGTGGTACAACTGTGGCCAAGTGGGACATCATAAGGATAAGTGTCCACAACCTCTTAAAGAGAAGCAGATTGTGAAAGCATATGATATCGATGTTGTTCCTTCTTCATCGAATGCCCCAATTGCGGCGGAGAAAGGAAAGAATGTCGTCATTCAAGGTATGCTTTCTATTTATGATGTACCAGTTCGAGTTTTGTTTGATACTGGGGCTTCCCGTTCCTTCATATCTAGTGACCTGGTGAATAGGTTGGGACTGGAACCCGAGATAGTCGATAGACCGTTGGTTGTGACGAACCCGATTGGTGGTTCGACTAAACTTAGTATGATTTGCCGAAATTTGGTCTTAACGAGTCATGGATGTATGTTTGTGATTGCTTTGTTTTGGACTTTACTGGGTATGGCATTATATTGGGGGTCGATTGGCTCCAAAGATACGGGGTGGTGGTAGACTGTGAGGGCTTTTTGGTGACAGTTAGGATGGATGATGGGCGGAGGGTAGTGTTTGGTAGTCTACCTAGTGATGGGGTAATGGGTAGTTTTATAAATTCCCTCGACATCCCGCATGATGAGTTGTCAGATGTGCCCGTGTTTGGCCAGTATCCGGACGTCTTCGAGGAAGTGACCGGACTTCCACCACACCGAGAGATTGAGTTCCGTATTGATTTAGTGAAAGATGCCAGACCTATAGTGATGCCACTTCGTCGTACGGCACCAAGGGAGCAGCGAGAGCTCGGGGTGAAAGTAAGCGATCTTTTGAAGAAGGGATTTATTAGTAGAAGTGTCTCCGAGTGGGGAGCGCCAGTTGTGTTTGCCACTAAGGCAGATGGTTCCCTTCGTTTGTGTGTGGATTATCGCGAGTTGAATAAGGTGACGAGGAAGAATAAATATTCTCTACCGCGGATAGATGATTTGTTTGATCAACTGGAAGGAGTAAGAGCGTTCTCCCAGTTGGACCTCGCGACAGGATTTCATCAGCTCCGAATACTAGATGAGAGTGTTTCGAAAATGACATTTAGGACGCCATCAGGATTCTATGAGTGGTTGGTTATGCCATTTGGATTGACCAATGCACCAGCATATTTCGTGGATCTTATGAATTGGGTATTCAGAGATCAGTTGAAAATGTTTGTTCTTGTGTTCGTAGACGATATCCTTGTTTACTCGAGGACAGAGGAGGAACACAAGGGACACTTGAGGATAGTGATAGACGTGTTGCGGAAACACCAATTAAAAGCGAAATTTTCTAAGTGTCACTTCTGGAGGAGGGAAGTGAGATTCTTGGGTCATGTTGTTTCAGAGAATGGTATTGTCGTGGACCCTGCGAAGGTGGCTATGGTACAGGATTGGCCTACGCCCAAGAATGCAATGGATGTAAGAAGTTTCTTGGGGTTAGCTGGATATTATCGTAAGTTTATCCAGGACTTCTCCAAGATAGCAGCACCATTGACTCAGTTGACTAAGAAGAATCAAGCCTTCGTCCGGGACGGAGTGTGTGAGAATGCATTCAAGAGTCTAAAAGAAAAGTTGATGCGTGCACCAGTTCTAGTGATTCCTAAAAGGAATGAAGAGGTGACAGTATACACGGATGCTTGTGGTACCGGACTAGGTGCTGTATTGATGCAAGGAGGTAGGGTTGTAGCTTATGCTAGTCGGCAACTAAAGCCGCATGAGAAAAGGTACCCTACCCATGATTTGGAACTAGCAGCGATCGTGTTTGCGCTGAAGATGTAGAGACATTATCTCTTGGGAGAGAAACTTGAGTCGTTTACCGATCATAAATCGTTAAAGTTTCTCTTCTCCCAGAAGGATCTGAATCTCTGTCAGCAGAGATGGTTAGAGTTCTTGGCTTCATATGATTTTGATATCGCATACACACCTGGGAAAGGTAATGCGGTAGCCGATGCCTTGAGTACGAGACATGCCAGTTTAGGGGCTATGTTTCTAGAATGGAAGCAACTGGAGTATATCGCAGGGTATGATTTCAGATCAAAGTGCGAATTGGATCCAGAGATGTTAGCAAGTTTGACGATCAGACCCACTTTGATTGATCGGATTGGTTCCAGCCAGAGGGACGATCCTAATCTATTGGAAATCATCTCCAAGTTAGAGATGAATATCGACGGTGAGGAGATGAATTTGTATGGGCTTGATCGAGATGGATGGCTTAGAAAGAATGGAAGACTAGTTGTACCCAACGTGAATGGTTTGAGAGATGAAGTGCTTAGGGAATGTCATCACTCAAAACTGACTATACACCCCGGTGGTGATAAGATGTAACGAGACATGAGACAGACTTACTACTGTGAAGGGATGAAAATAGACGTTGGGAAGTTTATATCCAAATGCATGAATTGCCAGCTAGTTAAAGCCGAGCAAAAGAAGCCTAGTGGTTTGTTGCAACCATTAGAAATTCCCGAATGGAAATGGGAGCAAGTCTCGATGGATTTCATCGATGGTTTACCAAGGACTAGACCGGGATATGATAGCATTTGGGTAATTGTGGATCGATTGACCAAGAGTGCAAGATTTATACCAGTCAAATCGACCAGAATGGCAGCTAAGTTAGTAGAATTGTATATGAAGTGGGTAGTGAGATTTCATGGAGTACCTAAAAGCATTGTGAGTGACCGAGACCCGTTGTTTACTAGTGGGTTTTGGAAGAGCTTATAAGAGGCTCTAGGGTCAGAATTACATCTCAGTACCACATATCATCCTCAGACCGACGGTCAGACAAAGAGGGTGAATCGTATGTTGGAAGATCTCTTGAGAGCTTGTATATTGGATTTTGGTGGATCATGGGATGACCATTTGCATCTAGTAGAGTTTGCATATAATAATAGCTACCAATCCAGTATCGGTATGGCTCCATATGAAGCTTTGTATGGAAGACCGTGTAACTCACCATCATGTTGGATAGAGACCGGTGAGAAGTTTATGCTTGGACCGGATGTGGTAAGAGAAACTTCAGACAAGATTAAGATCATTCAACAACGAATGAAGGCTGCCCAAGATAGACAGAAGAGTTATGCTGGTAAGAGAAGAAGAGACTTAAAATTCTCCGTTGGTGACTTGGTGTTTGTCAAGATTTCTCCGTTGAAGAGCGTGATACGATTTGGCAGGAGAGGCAAGTTGGCACCAAGATTTGTTGGCTCATTCCCAGTTCTTGAACTAGTTGGGAATTTGGCGTATAGAGTTGACTTACAAGAAAAGATGGCGGGAGTTCACAACGTATTTCATGTTTCCCAACTAAGGAAGCTCGTACACGACCCAGATATGACTACTTCACCTGATCAATTAGAAGACTTCGAAGTGGAACCTGAGGCGGTTGGGAATCGCAAGCCGATTCGTATTGTCGAGCATGGTACGAAGCAACTTCGAAGGAAGGCGGTGAAGCTAGTCAAGGTTCAGTGGGGCGGGAACGAGAATGACTGTACATGGGAGACAGAGGAGAGCATTAGGAAGACGTATCCAGAACTCTTTGCCTGGTAAGCTTTTCTTTGCGATTTATTTATTCCGCATGCTAGGATAGACTTGTTTTGCTTGTTTTACATGTTTGATTGTTGTTTTATGGCTGATAGGCATGCGGGATCCTTTGTGTCTTTTGATAAGCGAATTTCGAGGGCGAAATTTCTTAAGGGGGGGGGGGGGAGAATGTAACAACCCGCATTCTACGCATCGGAGGATCGTAGAATATTTATTTCTTTCCCATATTAAGTCGTATGGTCATGTAACTTTGGGAAACAACCATTAGAGTCATTTCCCATGTTCATAATTTTGCCGATTTTTAAATGACCGTTTTGCCCCTAGCTGATCTTGTTTCGGCCATAACTTTTGATTGAAAATGAATTTTGACCTGAAACCACTTCCATTAGATTCGTTTGATGGTTTACCTTTCCGTAGAGTGGTCACATGTGAAAAACGACTTACCGTTTGGGAGATATGGCTGAAATAAGGTTTGGAAGGTGAAAAACTGCTTAACCGGGCCAAATAGGGTGATTAGTGAATGAGCATTTCGGGATTAGGGTTATGGGGAGGCTGAAATGAGTTAGGGTTTCATTTCATTTCAGTTTTCTAGCCTCCACTTACCTCTTAGAAACCCTAAAAATTGCCTCCAACCTCTAAATCACCTCCAAATCACCTTCTAATCAAGGATTAAGCTTAGCAACATCAAATCAAGGGAGATCTTCACCAAATCAAGATTTGAGCTGCTGTTTAGCATTGATATTCACGCCCAAACAGAGAATCATTTCAGTTTGAGGTTTTATTTGTGGTTAAGGTGAGTGATTTGCATAGTTCCTCACTAATTATGGCTAATTAAGGGTAATTAGTGTTAATTAGCGAATTTAAACATGATAAAATTCTGGAAAAATATTTATAAAATTCGAATTGATGTTTTAGGCCTCTGATATGAATTTGGGTTAATTTGGTTAAGTTTTGCTAATCATATCATTAAATTCACCTAAACATGCTTAAGGGAAAATATGGGGTTTTGGCTATGTTTGATCCATTTTAACCTATCATATTGTTGTTTTGGTGTTTGTGGTTGATTATACATGTTGCTATGACTGTATGGTATGCTTTTTGATTGATTAGAATAGTTGGAATTGTCGAAAACGCCGTCGAGTGGCGTAAACTGCTTGCTGGGGAAAGTGCAGAAAATTGGCCGATCCGGATCGGAACGGAGGAAAGGACCCGATCCGAACCACCTCCCTTACCCGACCTGAACCGATTCGTGGGTATTTGCAACGATCCGGACTGGAGACCATGACCTGATGGTGGAAGGAGCTCGAACCCGAACCGCGTCACGTACAGGAGCACCCAATCCACTTACACGATCCGAACCGTGGAACATGGAGCACGATCCGAAGATGGTCCACGACTCCGCCAGCAGCTCCGACCCGATCCCATGGATGGAGATGGACTTGGAGACCCCGAACCGACCTGTTGAGGTGTTGAAGATCCGAACCGCCACTAGGTGGATACCCCGAGCCGAACCGTGTTGACGATGGAGAACTGGAGATCCGAACCGATCCGGTGATGACCAATAACCCGAGATGCAAAGGTAGTCCAAATGGAAGTTAGAGTTCAGGATCCAGTTGGGAACCAATGAGTTCACTTCATGGTTGGGCTTTGCTGCGGGACGTGTGCTAAGGAGTTGTCGACGTTCATAACTTCGATTCACCACTGAAAATGAATGATGGGCTACTTATCAGTGCAGTATAGTCATTATGACTCGAGGGGCAAGGTGATGGTTGCAAGACTACGTTATCAGTGCAGTAGAGTCATTATGACTCGAGGGGCAAAGTGACCGTAGTAAGACTATGAGCCAACGCAGATGGGGTGAATAACTCCATGGGGCAAGTGGACATAGTAAAGGATTGGTAAGTTTATGAGCCAACGCATATGGGGTGAATAACTCCATGGGGCAAGTGGACATAGCAAAGGATTAATGGCTATGTATCAGTGCAGTGAAGCCATTTATGACTTCATGGGGCAAGGTGATCATAGCAAATTATTGAGGTGATCAAAGTGGTGAATATCGTATGCTTTACGCACCGAGTGAGAGATGTGAGGATGGTTGCTATGCTTGATTGTTGCCATCACTATGACATGCACACCCCTACCCCCGTATCTTTACACCATATGTTAGTGGCACCTTAGAGTGTTGTACAGTATGCAGTGCTAACTCTTTGGTTGCAGGTCCAGGTTCAGGTATGGTTTAGTATACCTGTTATTGTTCTATTTAGCTGCTTATCGCTCATACCAGACTTTTTTCTGACCCAGAGTTTTATGTCTCTTCTTATTACTCTGGGTGCTCACACGAGCAGACTAGAGACAGGTTAGCTGGTGATGCACGAGTAGCTGATTCGGAGACGAGCAGGAGGCTCCTACGTATGATATCTACATATATTCTCCCTGTGTCGTTGGTGGTCACTACTTGGGCATTAGTAGTGTACCTTCCTTATCTTGCTTTTGCTTTTTGAGACAGTATTTGGAAGTTGTAATAATGTTGGCTTTGGGTCATAAGTTTTACTTGGATTTTCCGCTGCTATGTTAGTTTGTTTTCGGCTTATGCACTGTCTCACCTATTTTATGTCAAGTATGTTGTTATTATATCTTGTTCCATGCGCTGTGAGACATTTTACAAGTTCCTTGTTAGTTCATTTCCTTCTTTCCTTTCTTTCTGACGACTGTCCCGTGCTAACTGGACATGTGTACAACGCACTTTTGGAGTAAATGTCGGTTGGTGCGGGGCGGGCCGTCACACTAACCAATGGCCACCCTTCCGAGCATGATTTTGTTAGATTCCGGTACTGTAAATCTCCGAATGCTCAGTTGGATTCATGGCAGCGACTCCTCGAAGATGGAAGCCAACTTACAAGTATAGTCCGTCGCTTCACTTGGGGCAATTCTTCTTAACAGGATATAGATAACATCCACCGCAGCCCCTTCACTAGGGAGATCAGGAATTCCCACAATCCTCTGTACTGCAAGTTTCCAACTATCGAACTATACAATGGTCGAACTGACCCGACCATCCATCTCATGCAATACATGCGACATATGGAAGTGCTCAGTGCATCAAACAACGTCATAGCCAAGTGCTTTCAACTCTTCCTCACAGATATAGCCGACATGTGGTTTCGGCAGCTAACAACAGAGTCGATCAGTAGCTGGAATACGCTGGTCACCCCGCTTCATCGAACAACTCAGGGTACATATCTCCCAGCCAAGGAGTGTCATGTTTTTGACCACCATCAAACAACACCCAGGAGAAACACTTCAGTCCTTCCTAGAAAGATTCAACACGACCACATCATAAGTTGATTGACCTAAGCCATCGATGGTGCTTATAGCCGCCGTTACAGAAGTTCAGAACCGATTAGAATTCTCAATCTTCTTAACCAGAGATCCTCCCAAGGATATAGAAGATTTCTGTGTCTAGGCCGAGCGATTCCTCCGATAAGAAGATGCTAGCATTGATATGGAGAACAACCAAACATGGAAGTCCATCCAACATTAATGCCAAAATAAAGGAAGAGGAAAGGCCCCGAAAAAGAACGAGCGCAATGTACGACCTCGAAGAGAAAATAAGTATGATCAGTATACTGAGCTCAATTCTTCCTTGCTCGACATCTACCTGGACATACGAGGGTCCCTTCCTTTCCCAAGACCTCCTCGAAGAGAGCGAACCCGGAAAGATCTTGAATTTGGAAAGCACTACATGTTCCACAACATCGTTGGTCACGGCACCAATGAATGCAGGCACTTACGCGATCTCATCGAGGATAGGGTCAAGCGAGGGGAGTTTCCTGAATATGTCAAGAAGAACCCATAGGCCGTGCTACCACAATCTTCTTCCCAAGCTCCTCAGGCCAATCCTCGAGCTCCTAGAAGAGGAAAGGGCCCTGAGACTTGAATTCGCGGCATTATCATTAATTAAGTTTAGATTTCTTTTTTGATGTATTTCTATTTCCTTCAATAGAAAGGGCACTTTGATGTACACAAGTATAGGGTTAGGATTTAGCTCCTAGGCGTGCTTTGGAATCAACAGTTGTCCTCTTAGAAATTATTTTCATTTTCTCTGTAATAGTTCTCTAGTGACTATGAAATTTCTTTAGCAAACATGGATTATGTTCGAATGACTTAAGCCGAACATGACCGACGCTCGCCCCTCCCCCCTCCCCAACCGAATATGGTCAGTGCAGAAGCTTGCCACCATCTCTAAACCTACTCCTTAGGTCGGGTATGGTCAGATCTCTTTTAGCCGAGTATGGACTATACTCGCCCCTCTAAGGTTTATCCAATGACCTTATGCAAGTCGAGCATGGTTAACACTTGCCATGACCTGAGTATGGTTAATACTCGCTACCTCTGGAAGCCAAGTATGGTTAATACTCGTCACCTCTGTAAGCCGAGTATGGTTAATACTCGCCACTCCTCTTAGCCAAGTGAAACTATTGCTCGCCTAAATATCTCGACCTACCTTCAAGTCGAGTGTGGCTATTACTCGATTAGATGAAACTAAAGACCTTTTATAGATCGAGAATGGCTTCTACTATCTTTATAGGTACTAATACTCATAACCAGAAATTACAGTTATTCTCTCGGCCTTAATACGGTCTTCGATGGTTGTCGGTTTTTTGTCCTTAATACGATCTTCTTCTGTGTTCGGTTTTTTGGACTTAATACAAACATCGGGGCCGTCGGACTTTTGGACTTAATATGGTTCGGCGCATCCATCGCTATCTGCACATTGGACTTCGACACAAGGAATCCGAACACACCTCCCTCTACCGAAGAAGATGTATTCTAAGGGGCAAAGTGTTGACAAAAATTTTACCAAAAGCAGTCATAGTTCGGATCGAAGCCCAATATCTAGAAACTCTCTCCTGCATTGGCCCATCGACCAACATAGCAGCTCGCACTACAGAAAGCCCACACAAGGTTCGGCCCAAACCAGCTTCCTTCGAGGCCGGCCCGAATCAATTTCAACTCCATCTGATTATCTTCAAGCTTCAATTCGTCGAGCCCGGGACAATCGCTCTCAATCAACCGAGTCAAAGGCTTCCTTCAAAAGTGGATCGACCAAATATCTAGGGCTCGCCTAGAAATATCTAGCCGGATCATTCATTTCTCAGACCGATTCTCAAGGCATTAAAGACGGTCAGACATATCCGGACAAAACTCTCCTTTTGATACACCTCATTTGGAACGCCACGTAAGTCACGGTTTCTGAAGATACTATTCATGAATAGTGTAGTCAGTCTTACAACCGCACTTCTGTCCAAGGGATGAACTCCACGTGTCCAAGCTTTCCCAGAAAGGGCGGGCCACGTCACACCAGCCTTAGCCGACTTTCCCATCTATAAACACCCTCTTCCCTAAAGAAGAAAGAGAGGTAATAATTCGGAGGAGCTCACGCCATTTTCGGTACTCCAAGCTCTGGAAGAAGAATAATTTCGGCTTATTCCTCAAATAGCCAATTCTCACTCCTTTAGAGAACTTCTCATCTCCTACTTTTCTTCAAAAGGAAACAACATTGTACTTGTAATCAAATATAAATCAATCTATCTATTACTTATACTGGAAAGGAGAAACCAAACCTTTCTTATTGTGACATGTATCCTTTTTCTTTCTTATAGACACGATATCTTTCAATTAATTAAACCACTATTTTTTTCAGCGTGCTACTATTCACACCCCGGTTTACACTTTCGGCCACCAAAACTAAAAGCATCCAAAATGTTTCAAATTTCCTCTGCTGGCCACCGTCTATATAAAAATGTAAAAATGGAGAGGCCACCAACACCTTCCTCAACATTTATGTCTTTTGAGTCATTTCATCGAACATCTTGCATCATATTATCACAACCATCATGTTTATCGTTCAATTTATCATCTTTCAAATACTCCATCTATCAAACAACAAAAAAAGTTAATATATCAATTTGTAAAAGAAGATACATAAGTTATACGAATAAAAACCCTACAAGTCAAAGCTTACATTGTCATTCTCTATTACAACGTCGTCAAATTTAATGTCCTTAAAGCTCGAAATTTCCAACGAGCGGAAAAGATATCCAAAAATACAATGGAAAACTATAACCATTAAAAAAATAAAACCTAACAACATGTTCAATAACATAATAGAAAACAGTAAAAATTAAGCAATTCTAACATCTTTTTTTTATCATCATCTTCCATCTCTATTAGACACAAAAGAATATTAGCTTTTGTTAGGGATTATGATTTGAAATTGTAGAGAAGTATGTGTTTTTTAGGAGAAATATGGTGGTGAATAACCGAGTGAAAGAATAATATATGTTGGTCAGAAGGATATAAAAAATAATCATTTATATTAAATTTAGAAAGGTGGTCGGAAATGCAAATTGGAGTTTCAATAGGCGCACCCTTTTTTCCATGCGTCCCCATTCCTTTCATTTCTGGATAACCGCAACAAACAGTCTTCCCCATGCGTCTGAAAACTAGAAGACTGCTACCATCAATTTTCCTCCCTAAATCTTCGACTTACTTGCGACCGTCGAGTTGATTCTCCACCGGCTTGCGGGCGGTTTTTAAAATCAGGTAATTTCGATCCTAGTAATTTTCACGGCTGTGCCAAAATTCAGATTTTTCGCTATTGAATTTCATCTAATTGACGGTTAATGATGTTTCTGAACTTACTACAACAGTTATTTTTGATTTTAGAATAGGATCGTGTGTTGAATTTTGGGTACATGGATATCTTTGGGATCAGATGAAACTAGGGTTACAATTAACTTACATACATCATGGATTATTGCGTAAAATGTTTGATACTGAACAAGTACTTATATATCTAATCTCTTACCAGTTACGTTTCCAGTTTAAAATGGAGTTTGATTTAGAAGCATTTGCATTTCTATTAAGTTTTCAGAGTCATTTTTGCCTGTTGTCTTCGATGTCATTTTGGTTACAAAGCACAAAAATAAATATGTAGTACTGGCAACTGCTAAAACAATATAGTCAGTGTCGTTGGTGTGTTTCAAGAAGACTTTCATTATTTTGGAGTTATTACCATGTGATCAGTTCGTTGGATTTCATTTTGTCCACTGTACTTCATTTTTCATTTTTTGTTTTCTGGAAACCAAGTTCTGTAGTTATCAGATATATGAAACAAGATAGATTTACAACATATTTTATTCCTATTAGAAATCTATTACTTATATTGGAAAGCAGAATCCAAATGTTTTGTGTCGTGACATCTATCTTTTTTCTTTTTCACGCATCTTCTTTCTCGGCTATTCCTTTCTTAAGTAATTAATAGTAGAACCGCTTCCCATCTCTCTCGCCATCCCTTTCTTCCGCCACCAAATTATCGCCATTTTCACCTCAATATAATTCCCTACATACCAACTAATCGATCTTTGCTTCTTCTCCACTATAAGTTCCTATTTAGTGGCACTAAACCAACGTCCAATAATATAACACCTCCGTTTTCGAACTCCCCTCTATTCCGTTCCCTCTCCTCCTCCTACAATACCGTCTTCCACGATCGATTTCTGGCCCTTTATTCCTATCCAATTTAACACCCCTTTCTGCCCTAACAAACCAACCAATGACAGTACCGCAGCCCTTATTCCCAGCCTACAAAGCCCTATTTCATCGGACCTGATAATCCACTTTAATCGGTTACCTTATTGGTATGGTGCTCAACATTCATCGCTCAACTTCAATTTCTAACCGTTAACTACCTTATTAATTCCGTTCTCAGCGCAATTTACTTGCTAATTGACTTAATTTTGATCGACATCCGGACTTTTTTTCTTCACTTTCTGGTCTAGGCAAACAATCCAGAGCGTGTGGCAATGAGAAGAAGGCAAAACATATTTGCTCTTTCTACTTGAATTCCTGTAAGGTAACAAACTAAATTTACTGTTTTCATTTGCTATTTTGTTGTAACCTTTTATTGTGCACACATTTTTTTGTGACTGACTGATTTTTGATAATTCATTTAAATCTGATTTGTTATTGAAATTCAGTACAAAAAAATACCTAAGTTTTCCTACTGTTTCATTAAACATAATCTGGGTGCCCAAATTAAAAGTGACAGTTAATAGAGAGATGAAATGTCTGTTAATCAAATAATGATATCTATGCAGTACAGTAACATGCTATGAAACATAATGGATATTGAAAATACAAATACAAATACAATTGCAGACAGTGACGTCTCCTTTAACTGAGATGCACATGCTTAAGTAAAAAAGAAGAAGCTTATGCATTTGTTTTTCAACCTTCAGTTGTTCTAATTTAGATTATTCCATCCTGTATATTCTTGGAGTAACAATATGTTTGTTTTTCATGACGTTGGCGCTTTGTTGGAAATAACAACCTGACAGCATCAACAGTTTTCATTTGATATTCGAGGTAGGCATTAAAATTGCTACCTACTATTTCTATCAACTATTTTTTTTAAAGAAAACCGACTTAGGTTGATTTCAATTTTTCAAATGGTGTTTGAATATTTCACCTAATTTTAATTTATTCACTGTCAACAAGCGAACCGCAGAAGCATGTAAATCATCGATGTATTGCATTAGAGTTACATCTAATGTTACATGTGTGTTGCCATAGACTTTTTAAATTATTGTTTCTCTCCACGGTGAATTGCATAGATGAGTTTTCTACATTGAATTATATATTCATCTATTTACCATTTTATGGTCAGTTCTATTATTTAACACCGTTATGGATTAAAGTAATATTTCACCTCATAATTACACTACACTTTATGTAACATGGTGCTTCTGATTACAGAAATATAACGTTATTATTTTGTGTAAAACCTGCGATTGGAAGGCAGCATATATGCAACTTTAATTTGTTCGAACATTTTTTAACCTGCAATTGTTTTTTTTTCCTCTTTATTTTTTAACTACATTCATCTGTATATTAAATTCGTTAAGTTATAATTTTGTAATGCGGTTTTCTTAAAAAAATTATAGTCAGCCTGCATCTTGATGTTTAACCAATAAATCAAATAGGAGAAAAATTATTCCTTATTTGCATTTGAACTTTAATATGTATTGAATTTATATATAATATGTCTAATTCATCAGTAATGTGGGTTGTCTTTAGCATGCTATAGATATTGAACCTATCATTGTTCCTTTGAGATATACTACATATATAAACTCCATATATATTTATTACATTTAGCACTTTTAGTAATTGATATGATGCACATATCAATGCTCTATTCAGGCAAACAAGGACATATGCCAATCTAATGCATGATTGGAACAGAACAACTGACATACGCTAACTATGGTAGGTTATGATCATAAATAACGTAAACTATGAATTTTATCTTATATTGAATCTCTTTGAAGACTCTAAGAAATTCTGATTCAATTTTGAAATATTAATGAGCATAATTTTTTTTTATATGGATATGTACGTTTTTGCTTCACTTTATTATTTAGTTTCTCATTTATCATCTCATTATTTCCAGTAAATTGCCTTTTCAATAGATTTTTGCAATGTGTTGTACATATTATCTGTAAATTTTGAAATTTGACATCTTTAATGAAACAAATATATATACATGTTTTTAATGAAGACCACAACAACTAAACATATTCAATTTATGCATCCAAAAATTAAAGTTTGGACTTATAAGATTTGCTTTTAATGATTTTAGGTACACTCATTAAGTCTTTAGACAATATCTGTGCTATTCTAGACTCAATCCAGCTTGCACTCTTTATTTGTCTAGTATCTACTGATTAAATTAACATCTTTTAAGTTTTATTGGAGTACAAGCATCAGGTCAACATGACTAAATTTAAATGGACTACAATTCATTTAGCAAGTAGTATAAATGACAAATCCGAATTCCTCTTACTAATTTTGTATTAATGACTATTTATTTTGCTATACCTGCGTATCCAATGATGATTTAAAGCGTAGTCAAATAAATTATTTAAATAACTCTACAATGAATACATGTTCAATGGGATATAGAGCATCAATTTAGTCATCAGATTGACGTATCTTGCATTTGGTGATCTTAAATTGTATTTATTGAGTCAACATTCAGTTGTGACTAAATTATGAACGATCATCATTTTCCTATCATGAATGTAAAAATATTAATTTAGGAATATAAAATGTACATGTCACTAGATGAAATCTTCTCATCCCAAGCATATAGTTATCAACTCTATTATCGCTGCTTTAAAACAGTGGATTTTCAAAATAAGGTCACCCATTTATGAAATAGATGTAATGAATCCATATTTGTAGAATTTTTTTTATACACTAACCGTATGGTGGTAGATCAAAACTGTCATCAATATGTAACAAAATTACTTCATTGTTTCAAACGTCATGAACGAAAAGTTAAATGCAACTATTGATTAGGAATCAATAATTTATAAGCAAATATTTTATAATTTTGGTTCACTTGATCAATAATTGAAAAACCGAATTTTTTAGGAAGAAATAAGACAGCTAAAATTATATTTATTACATTTCCATTTCAAAAGAGTTGGGAAAAGGAATACAAGGAAGGATACTTTTCACTGCAAAAAATTAAAAGTGAACACAGTTACATATGAGAGGTGCTGTAATAAATGTGCTATGAACAAAAAATAATATGTAAACGCTACAATTATAGAGAGAAATAGAAGAGCTGAATGAAAAATAGTTCGTAAAGCTATCCGTTTGGGAAACTATAGGCGACATTCACAAAAATTGAACCGGTAATTCATTTTGGGCTGTCCTTTTCCTTTTTGTCAGTTTTCTATGCATCAGCACACACTTTTCTTATTTTACTTTCGTTTCATCAAAATTTTGGCTGTTTTTTAAATTTGTTCTCATCTTCTCGATTTTTCACTACTTACTGTTAACAAACTATTGTTGCTTGCATCTCTTTGTAAACCAACTAATCGTATTACGATTTTGTTCATGTTCATCTTCTCCAAATTTTGTATTAAACCATTATTTATAAAACAATGGTTGCCTAGTTAGTAACCAGACTACTATTTTTTACCTTAATTGATTCTTTATAAATTTTGACATAGAGACGTTATAATGGGTTGTGTAACATAATTCGATCATTTATTTTTCCTACGGATCATGCATACTATATTTTTCTTTCAATTTTTTGACTGTATGTAGATGTGAAAGCATATTATTAGCCAATGTAGGTATGTATAAAAATGAAAAAGCATATTATTAGCCAATGCATGTATTCATTTTTACGTTTTCATATTAGATGATACTGATTTGGATTTTTCTAGTTTATGTCGATTTCAACATGATTTTCATTCACTGTCGGCCTTGCAGGTAATGCCATAACCCTGACAAATAAAAAGAATCATACGTCTTATTACAAACAGATTATTTAGTCAAAATTTAATAATAATCCTACCCTTGTCTTAAGATTTTAATGTACAAAATTAGATGAGAGATGCTTCACATAACATGAGTCCAATGACATATGCCTGTTTAAGGGTTCACCTATCAAACAGGTGTACAGTTTTAGGTTAAAAAAACACTGTATCCTTAAAATAAACTAACGAAGCTTAGTTGCATTGATACCATCAAAACACAGTTTACATTTTCAATTTCTAATCTAAGCATGTCTGCTTTTTTCTATTGAAGATTTACTCTCTTCGTCAACTACATAGTACAGTAATTTATGTTCTATTAAAAGAAACAGAGTTCAAAGTTGCGGTATTACATTTCAAATGAATATTTTCATTAAAAAATCAAAATTACAATCTTAATCTTACTCATTGGCTAATACCCAAATAATAATAACATTTGGAGCATACCTTAAATGAATCCTCTAGAGAAACAAAATGAAGTTACGTAATAAGATGATTAATACAATTGCACCTATAAAGAAACAAATCAAACTTACAATATAGAATGATCAGTGAAACAGATTTATGAGTTTTCCACTTAATTGTAAGCATACTACTAAATAACTAAGATGATAGAATGTTCATTACTCCTTTTGCACTCACATAATGTGTTTTGTTTATCTGTGACGTAATCCCCTACGAGACGGTGTTTGGTCATCATTTATGCATTGAGTTGCTATAGATGGTTAAGTTGTTAATCTTACTATATAAATTTCTTTGTATGACTATTTGGTTTATCTATACTTTTTTAACTAAATTGATGGAATATAATGTATTTGACCATCATTACTAAGTATATAATATTTAATGTGGTCAAGGAGTACAAATTCAACTGTGGGAATTAGTTTGAACATCACAACGTCCTTTACTTAGGATCAGCAACAAAATTGAATTGATCCAAAATGAAATTTAATATGTGGTTAACTAAAATTGATGGAATATAATGTATTCTGACCATCATTACTAAGTACATAATATTTAATGTGGTCAAGGAGTGCATGTTCAACTGTGGGATTTAGTTTGAACATCACAACGTCCTTTACTTAGGATCAGCAACAAAATTGAATTTATCCAAAACGAAATTTAATATGTGGTGCAAGTGGCTTTTATTTTACAAGGGCAAAACAATTACTGAAAGTAATTTGAGCAATTGCACCTTATGTGAGGAAAGGCATTTCTGTGCGCACATGTTTGAATTATATTTATCAGGAGAAGATCACAGTTTTTAACTATCTTTGGCTCTTTCTGAACCATTGATGATAAATGATGCACAATTTATTTTAGTTGGATGTTAAAGAATAAAATTGATAATATTGCTAATTTCCTGTCCAACCATTTTATAATATGAAATATTTTTGATAACTCTACTCTTGCTTCAATTTTATTTCAAACTTTATGTCTTCTAACTAGTTACTGTTTTAATTCAAATATCAACTCAGGAGAAAATGCTGTATATGCATACCATAATTTTTTACTGCATTAAACAGTAGTACCTAATATTAATTTTGGTTGCTTCCCATGTGAGTTTCACTAAGAGTGTCCTCATGCCATTTTGTAATAAATTATTCAGTCTCTCCACCGGCGAGTAAAATGACAAAAAAAATGATCTTGGGGTTTCAAAAGACTCGATATTATTGCTACAAACATAATAACTTACTATTCATGCCATTTTTATCATAAGTTAATTAAGTTTTTCAAATGATAACTATTGATAGTCAACGATATTCATATTTTACCAATATTCACGTTAGATTAACAAAAGAATCCAATGTCATAATTAAATTTCAAAATAAATTAAATTTCAAAATATTCTGTAAGGAAGACTGTTTGTTTCGTCATTAAACTAGCTACCACTTATATTTATATAAGCAAGGCATAGGAAGTACATGGTCTAACTATGCAAGCGTTGTGATGTTAAAATAGATGTTGTCATTCAGGAGTGTAAGATACATTGCTAATCATACCTGATATGATTCCTTATTTCCTGTATACTATAATTAGAAACTATTCCATTTCTTTAAATTTACTTGGTACTTATAATCAAGGGTAAGTTGGCATTTTGCAAAGTGCCTAAGTTGTACCTTTTGTTGCTAAGAGGGAAAAAACAATTTGTGATGGTCCTATTCAAAATTCATTTCCAGCCTGTCTAACACAATAGAGAGAGTTGAGAATAATTACCATATTTCGTACCACCATTTGAACCGTTTGGTATGTCCTTTTCTAATAGTTTTGTGCTGCGATTGTAATGCGAATAACTTAACAAATCTACAAGTTAAGGTCTCTATTAGTTTCCAAATTTGGATGAATCACGTGTACCTGCATGTGCTAAAATAAGAAATGGTTTGGAATTCATATCAATTAGTTCTTCATTTATGTTCACAATTACGCATTTCTATCTTCTTAAACTACTTCTGTTTTTCCTGTAAATTTAACCGTATAATAATACTCTTCATAGAAAACAAAGCTCAATGCATTTGTATTTTGTTTCAGCTAGATTTATATTTTTTAGATTATAATTGAGAATGTTAGGATTAATTTAAACATTCTGCCAGGGATTAGAAACAGAAGAAGAGTATTTAAGTCAAGTTTATTATAACGATACCGGACTCAGTTGCCGGTTATGGTTTTGGAACATTGTTGTGAGGTTATAAATACTTGGCGCACAGTGAACTATTTAATCGAATAAGTTATAAATAATATACTATTTGACATATTAATCAATAAAAGAGGTACACATACGTCTAAATTTCATGTTTATCGAGAGGGTGATTTTATTCATAAATAATTTATTACTTATACTGTAATTAAACTGTTGTTTTGGAATTTAAGGAATTCATGCTTCATGGTTTAGGACAAAGAAAATGTAACCAATTAGGAGTTAAGAAACAATAAGCCAAGTTGAGAAGCATATTGATTCCCCAAATTGTAAGTATTTTCTCTTTATTTTAAAATCAGTCTAGGCAGAATTTTTTCATAAATCGATGATTTTAGTTTTAACATTCATGTTCTGGCTGCAATTATCAAGATTTTTTTTTTAATTTTAAATTTGGCTGCAATTTTTTATGATAAGTAATGTAAACAGAGTTCTTCTTTGTCTTCGAATAGGTTTTCATATGTTTTAGATCTGATAACATGAACGTTTGATAATTATGATTAACCAACCCCTTCTTTAAATAATATGTAATCTGAATCAAAATATAATATTTTGTTATGCATCAAATGGAGATTCCCTAACATGGTGTTTTAAAATATCAATTAATTTGAATTATTCTTATGTTTTGCTTGCACTATTCTTTGGTTATGTGATTAAATATCGATTTAATGTAAACCATTCTTATCTTTTGCTTGGACTAATTTTAGGTGGTGTCATTAACATGTTTATTCCAAATTACGATGTAGAAAGTAGGAGTTACTAAATGTAGGCCGATAGTTATAATAGCCAATTATTAGATACACTGATGGATGCTAAATAATTTTTAGCGGACACCAAAGCAGTGTTCTCATCAATAAATCACATTATAAATATCAATTAAGCATTGATAAAATTATTACCATGGTACTATGACATGTTGTAAATGCACAACATCTGGTATTGCTATGACATGATAGTAACTTGGTTTAAACATTCTAATATTAAGCATCAAATTACTCATAGTTCAGTTAATGTTGTGAAACATGGTAGGGTTGAGTAGATTCGGAAAAATCAAAGCACTACGACATGCACCTTAGTAGTCAATCTAAACCTGCTTTTGGGGTATTATTTTTATTAAAATCTGATTTTAATAAATGTTAGAATCATAGAGTATTGAATTGAAACCTCAGGAAGAAAAAAAATCAACTTGAGGCAACTATTTTTATAACAAAGTATATTTTCAGCTTAAAGTCAACCTAATACTCTCTTTTTGCCTTACGAAGATTGCTTAAATTCTATCTAATTGTTTTATCCTTTTTTTTTTTTGCTATCTGTTTCTTCTTTTCCATCTCCTCAACGCCTCCAGGTCAATGGAGATAAGAAATTCAGTGAATAGGTTATTTCAGATGGAATGGCTTGCTAATAACATCTGCGTATGTCAAGTTGATCTGCTAATCTATTTTTATTATACATTCTTGCAAGTGATTCGCTTGGATACCCATCTAGAGCAAGAGGTTTTAACAGCATAATGATAACTGTCAGGTCATAAATTAGATATATTTCTACATTATTGGGGGTTCTGATCAATTTTTTAAACCTTAGTTTTAATTTGTAGCATTAGTTAGTTTAATATTATCATTTATATCTTTATTTTAAAAGAAGAAACAACATCATAATTTTTAATGTAAGGTTTCTCTTTGTCTCAAGTTCAATCTTTTGATTTCCTTATGTTTTGGCATTTAAGGTTGGCTACTTAGTTGCTTCTGCAATGGTGAAGTTCGTTTTGATTACATTGGTCAAGTTTATTATGGATATAAGACATTTTCAACCTTTTTGGATGGAGGTACAGACATATGCATATCTGGCTACTGCATTTCCATTCCAAAATGGTATAGCCACATAAAAATACCATATTTTATAAGCCTTATAATTAAAGCCCACTAAATTTATGTATTTTGCTTCTATTTTTTTAATTTTAATGGAGCATGTCTTTGTTGTCCTTTTATTCTTTTCTTAGCATCATGTTCATGAATGAATCATGTGCTTTCTATCATCTGGCTTCTTTTTTTATTGCGGAAGTGTTCCCTTTTAGATGACAGCACTCATATTTTATTTGTCACAAATAAAAGTCTATACGGAAGTTCAATGGTAATTAGTTTGAGATATCTTTTGAATATTGGACTGGCGGTTTTGACTAGCTTCTGAGGATTTTGAACAGCTTATGCAGCTAAATGGTTCATATGCATTCTGGTCCCACTGCTGGGAGTCTGCAATTTAACTTCGGATGGCTCCGGTGGTGAGACAAAGGAAGAAACACAAACTAAAAGGGCTACTGAATGGATGTGCAAATGCAGATGTGCATATAGTGCATAAGAAGGATGAACAACTGAATGGGCTAACAACAAAAGCATAAGCATGATCCACTATAGTGAGATATAATGCCAAAGGTAGAGGGTTTGGAAGCACCACGACGGACGGACAACGTAGCAAGATTGGACAAGATCGGGAGCTTGATCAGCCGCATTACCCGGTCCAATAGAGCAGAAGTAGCTCTATTAGCTCAAATTCCATTTATGAGAAATTCAATTTTTGGTTAATGGATGGTGAGGGCATTGATTTATCATATGATAATATTCATCCTGATGACATGATGACATTATTTTACAATTGACCATCCCTTCTTTATTGTGCATCTCTTCAACTAATACTGTATTATTCGGTACCGAGCATGGTTGTTATACATTGTGTGATCAGGCTTTATTGTTTAAGCAATAAAAATAATAATCTTTCCCATATGACAATGCAAACCATGTTACTAATAGTTATTTATTTGTTTATTTTAATGAGTGGTGCTTGACACAGGGGTCTAATGCATAAGTGTTAGAATCCATATTTATGTATGCTAAGCAAACAACCAACTCTTCTCTTCCTATTTGCAAAATAATGACCTATGAAATATCTTATTTTATAAAACAGTATACCAATAACCACTCTACTAAGTATTACCAATGCAACAACTCATTTGTAACAATCGCATAGCAATGTAATGATATATTTTATGTCACCTAACAGAAAATGAGATGATAGACATCTCATACAGTGCAGTTAACATAAGTTATATTGCATGCAGTTGGAAGGCTATAAACCAAACTGTTAAGATTATTGCAATGAAACTTATACATAGTTTCGCTCCTACTGAATAAAAATCAACTCTCATGTATAATTAGATGATAAGTACCACATATTCAAACTAACTGCCCGTATGCGTAGCACGGGCCACACACTAGTACTTATAACGCGGACGTAGGCACCTTCTTCGCCGAATCACTATAAAAATTGCATGTGTTTCATATTTTATTTGCTTTTCCACATTTCATAATCGTTATTCGTGTGCTTTCCACATTAGTGGAGGTTGACTGTCACAAGTAACCAACTTTTGACGTTAACACACAGATTAGTCACGAGTTGAGTACACCCTTCCTATAATCTTATCCTTAGATATTTGATGTATGTATGAAGATTTGTAGAAAGTATATTGCTTATTAAATCGATAATTATGAAATAGAATCAGCGATTCAAAGCAATAGATATGAATTTGAATGCTTTTAGATTGCAAGAGAATATAGAAATAAGATCAGAAATTAGAGTATGATTAGTGATTTGGAATGTAAAATTTATGATGTATAAATAGTGTTCGAAGAGCGATGATTATTCATGAAAAGATTCATTGGAATGAAGCAATTATTTCTGTTCATAAATAGTTCAAAACATTCCATGAAAAAAGATGTCTTTTCAGAATTATGACCATTAATTTTGGATCAGTCGACTGGTAAAAAATGACCAATCAACTGGTAATTAAAAACGTATATGTATATTTAAATATATTGGCACTGAAGAATGCACTGGACTATGCAAACTTATGCACAATCGACTGGTGGATTTTCGACGAGTCGACTGTCAGTGCCAAGAGGCACAGTCTAGTGACTATGTGCCACCATATATTTATATTCAAATTTTCTTTTGTGTTTAATTGTTTTATTGTATTTGAGGATAGATTTTAACACAACTAAATCACAAATAAAAGTTCATACTAAATCACTCTTCTTTAGATCGTCTTCTCGTTGTTGACATGAATTAACATTCTCTCCCTTTTTTGATTGATGACAACCTTTTGCAATCTCTTGTAGAAAATTTATTTCCCCCCCGAGTGTACGTAGTATTTGAATTTTTCTCCCCTTTAGTGTATGACTATACTTTTCCTGCAATAATTTGTTAGTGTACTTACCTTTTTCTCCTCCTTTGTCATCGATTAAAAAGATCATATAATATGATAATTAATTAGTTATCCATCACACATTAGAGTTCACAAGCAAATACTAGATGATGTTCACAAGCCAAAATAATATTGTCAAAGTGCAAGAGGCACTATTTACTACAAGTCTCTAAAAGTTTATAGAAAATTATAAAAATACTTATAACCATGCCAACAAATCAAAAAGCGTCACAACTTGTGCTCTCAGAAGTAGTCCAATTTATTGGTGAAGCGGGCCTTTTTCTTGGATCTTGTGCCTGAGTGGATGCAGAAGTCGAGCATGAAATAGCATTTCACATGTTGCCAAGAAAAGTCTTCATTTTTTCGAACTTCTTTTCCATCCGCTTGAGGCGAGCTTCAAGTAAGAGTTGATTTCTTTCCAAGACATCAGTAGCTTCACGATTAGTTTGAGATAACGTAGTGATACATATATCTTTCGAATGTGCTTGAATAGGAGTGGTGGATGATTGATCCCTTTCTCTTTGTTTCCACTTATCTAAACTTGTTATACTAAGAGATGGCGGAGGTAACTTCATCATTTAAATTTTTTACCATTTGAAATTTTCACTTCTAACTTTTCGGATGCCGGTTCGGGAATTTCGACATTAGTAAGTAGTCGCATAATATATTATCCATAGTAAAAATACCGCAAGGTTCCATCAGTGAATAATAATAGGTAATTCATGATTATTTGAATCCAATTGATTCGTACATTACTGTAGATTGCATACAAAGCTCGAAATAATTCTGTGTAGACCAAATCAAACGAGCCAGTTCTCGGTGAAATAGTTCGCGTTAAAGCATGATGTAGCAACCTAGCACTTGGACGCAAACCCATAGTTCTTATGCCATCTGAATTTTCATCGATAAAATAGTGACATACTTCATCCCGAACATGAATCTCACAATTTAAATCTTCTAGTGTATGCCATCGGTAGGTGAATTTAGAATATGACCCAATCTTTCCATAGAAAGGACCGGCATTTTTCCACAAACCTAGCTCCAAACACAGTTATCGGGATTTCTAGGAGATTGATGATCTAAATTAAGGTTTGCAAGAATCAATTTTACCATATCAATATTGATCTTCAAATTGTTTTGCTCGTAGTCCATCAACGATTCAAGTCTTCCTCTACTAGCCAAGCTTTGTAACCCGTATGAATTGGAACCCGGAAATCTAACGAAAACTCCTTCTAGAAACTCGAGTTTCTCCATTTTGTGCCATTGTTCCACAATGATTTCATTGTATAGCCACTTAGCTATATAAGAATCAATTGGCTTTTTGGTTGATGAAGAAGATCATCTCTTTGTTTTCTTGATTGGAGGAGCCATTTTTTGTTTGATTTAGGGGAGAGAAAAAAAATCATATTTTTTGCTATTGGAATTCTAGAGTTTTTACTTAAAGTTTTGAAATGAAGAAAAAATAAGAGCTGGTGGGGGTTTAAAGGCCACGGTAGTAGCAACAACAAAATTGCTACCTGGGCCGAACCAGTTGACTGGTTCGAATGTCACCAATCAACTAGTGATTGTGTCTGGCAATTCCACGCACATTTTCATAAATATTTCATATATATTTTTATCTGTTATTTCAATGTTTTATGTGTGTGTGTTTATATATATATATATATATATGTATATATATATATATATATGTATATATATATATGTATATATATATATATATATATGAGTTGTAAATATATTTGAGTTCATTATTTAATTCATTTCAACATGTTACGGTGAAGATAAATATATTTATTCATGAAATGTCAAAAACAACATACAACTCTTCTTGCATTATATCAATGCAACATTATTAAATGTTGGAACAAATAAACAATAACGGGATATGATATTCAATCTGAATCCGAAGACGTCGATTTCTGCTTAGGAGTTTCCTTTTTAGATTATTCATTCGCCGCGTAATTTCTATCCCATGAATTTGGGCTATACTGAGGGCGAGTTGGTATGTTCTTCCGCGGGCTCCAAGAAGTTGTTGGTTGTTCCGGAGTAGTAGATAGCGGATAATGACGTGGTTCAAGTACATTTGGCTTTCTGCACACTCTTATCGCTACTTGCTCTAAGAAACTTACTCGTCGTGCCGCAATTTTTTTCCTCAAAATATAGTTCTCGTTGCAAATCGAGTTGTTGTTGCTGATAGTGGTGTATCCCATCGATCTGGTATTTTATAGTTAGAGAAATAGAAAATTGTCATTTTGTTTTCTTTTAGTCCGGTGTATAACCGGTGCGATAATCTTGCCACTTGTATCATGGTTGTTACTCCGCATTTGGAGAAAATATTTGAACTGATTTGGAAGATTCTTTCTCCTCTGATTTGGTTGGAGAAATTTTTGTGGATAATGACTTGTTGAAGTTTGACATTTTCTTGTTCTCTTTTGAATTTGATATATAGTATTATGAAACTTGTGTTTCTTTTATATTTTTTTTTGAAAATTGAGTGTTTAAATAAGAGAGGTTTCCTTAACATCATCAGAAGTTAAATGGTCGATATGTAGGATTTCTTTTAAGCCAATTATAAATATAGAAAGTTTGTTAATTAGTTAGTTTAGAATCAGTGATTATAGTTGCCTGAAATATAATACTGACCTATATCCTATGTTAAGCAAGAAACATAACATAACCCAATGAAATGTATACTTAGCTACCTGTGAAAGCACCAAGATTCGAGACCCAGTTCATGCATAAACATTTTTTTATTTTTAAAATGTTCATTTTTGCACTTAAAACTTGTAAATTTTATAAATCTTTATATGAAACTATTATAAGTTCTCTTGTAAGTTTAATAAAAGCATTTTCTTGTAGCACGTTTCGTAAAAATATCGGGGGTTTCAGAATTTACTAATTTTAAGTTTATAATTTCTTTTTCAATGTTATCTCATAGAAAGTGATATCTTATATCCATATGTTTTATTCTCGAATGGTTTACCAATTTTTAGATAATTTTATTGCACTTGTGTTGTCACAATATGTAACACCCCATAATTTTAACAACTCTGAAGAGGATAAATTAAAGAATAATTAATTTAATATTCAGACTTAGGGAAAACGGACTACGCCATTGTGTTCGTCTCGGAATTCTAGTCAAAATAGACACCTGGATTGCGTAAAACAGACACCGTATGAAGAAGTTATTAAGGTTTGAAGTTTTTATACGTGCAGGAAGAATATATATATATATATATATATATATATATATATATATATATACATACACACACACACACACACACACACATATATATATATATATATATATATATATATATTAAGTCCAGAAATTCAAAATCAGGTCCAGAGGTTCAAAATTGCACAGAATTGGGGTGGCGGGAATTTTCCCACTCAGGGGTGTCGACCCCTCAAAGGGGGTGTCGACCCCTAGGTCGGTCCCTCAAGGGGGTTGTCGACCCATGGGTCGACCCCCTTGCAGTAGATAAGGGTTTTGGATATAGCTATATATACATGGCCTAATTTTCTGGTTTCTCCATATCAAAAATAATGGAGGACTAGATGTTATCCCTGCCCAGATTGAATCAAACCTTTTCTTCTTCAACAAATCAAGTTATTCAAGCATAGAGATATGTGATTCAACGCTAGCAATCTCTTCTCTATTTTTCTAGATCCAAACACTATGAGTCCATGTTAATTTTAGATCTAAATAATTAAAAAGTAAAACTTCTGTAACTTGGATCTATGCCTGTGACTGCTTGAATCATATCAGATCTGTTATAACTTGTGTATCTATGATATTCTGACATGACTATGACTTAGATCTTAACCTTTATCATGTCAGGTCTGCTTTTGATTGTAGATATAATTCACTGTTTAGATCACATCATGCCCATCTCTATTATGTTAGAATCAGTCCTATTATCATATTTTCATCAGATCTGCTCCTATATGCCTACCTTGTCAATAGGCCACTATATGTTTTATGCATGTTTCTACCATTATATGTCCATCATGTTAGTATGATCATCTTTGTTATATTCCCTCTATCTTTTCCCATTTATTTTTATATAGCCAGGCTACCTTCGAGCCTAGACATGCCACTGAAATATGCGAATACGTTAGATTGGGAACGAGGGGAAAATGTTATATTAGGCATAACTTGTATTTGGTCATTTGGGCACAACTTGAATAAAGTGTAATAATATGAATTCGGGGCATATAATTTATTATGAAAATAACTTGGGATAAGGGGCATGAAAACCTATAACGGCATAGGAATAATTGGTTAATAATGGAAATGCCTAAAATTACAGTAATTAGAAACTATAACCGTGCTTAGACACAAGGTTAGATTACACTTGTGGTGGAAGTATGCCCGGAATCGACCGGCATATCCAGCGACCACAAGTGGTGAACCTAATGTGAGAGGTCTAGGTGCATAAACATGAGACGTGCTAAGACACGAGGTTAAACCCGACTTGTGGAAGAAGTCTGCCCTGAATTGACTGGCATAACCAGCATCCGCAAGTTGCAAGTTTAATGTAGGTGGTCTAGTACAGTGTAACCATAGCTGAATATGGTAATAAAGTTGAATACTTAACCTAGTTGAATATATGGGGATTGTAACTTAAATAGGGGTTAAGTAAACTTGTTTGAAATAGTGGGTGGGTTAAGTAAATCTTGGGTGGGTGGGTAATATATATATATATATATATATATATATATATATATATATATATAGGCCCACAAACTTAACCTGTGGGGTTATGCAATTTTATGACACTGGTAGGTAAGCATAACCAGTAGAAAACCTAGTAGTGGGGATGCAAGACAAAGGGGAGAGCTTGCATCATCTTGTGTATGGGACCTATTTTAGTCAGTAACCCATATATATGTATCAAATGAGTACTCCGAACTAGGTCGGAGTCGGGGCACACTTACGGGGATGATTGTTAGAGATTTAAACAAAAGGGGCAGCGTGGGCGGCACGTACCGACCGGGTCAAGTGCGTGCATGGTCCAGACAGAGGAAGATAAGACGCCGTGGCACCTGTAGATATGGTTGTGCACATCTTGAAAACAAACGGTTGCCACTTTAGGGAGTGATACACACTACTATGGGGCCAGCACAGGGTATTTACGGAGTAGGGAGCCGATCGATTAGAGTAGTAATTAATGTACACTTAGACTTCAGTATGTTGGGGGCCCGTTAATACCCTTAGGGGTAACTCCGATATGTTGGGCTGCTTGTTGATTGTACGGGGTAAAAACCTCTCACTAGAAGTACACCTAAGTCTACCATCTTATACTGGTTTGGGATCATCTTGTTAATAAGACACTAGTATTGGTGTAGAGTAATCATTAGGGAAGCGTATACATTCTATCATGTTTATCCTGTTTACCTTGTCATACCTTCCTTTTATGATGTTATCTTTCTTATCCACTTTATATGCCTATCATGATACTTTTACTTGTTTATTTGCTAAAAGTAACTGGACTCGCCAGACTTTATGTCTGATCCATTTTGTTTCCTCTTCTTCCTCTTCCGTTTACCCCTAGGTTCTCAGGGTAGGAATACTCAAGCTTGATCAAGATTCTGCTATTGTCTTGCTTGGACCTGCTTAGATGTATTGTTCAAGTTCTTATCTTTACTACTATGGCTAAGTTTCTTCTAGGGATTTCTTTTACAATTGTACTCTGATGTTTTAAGTACAAGAATTTTTTTTAATGATGTACTGGGTTTCTGTATTTTCAGACATATGATGTTTTGAACCACGATGCTTTATGATTAATAAAGTTTTTAATTCCGCTGCTATTTTATATCTGTCTTGTAATGTTTTTGTTTCTGTTTACCTATAACGCTTCCCGAAACTTAATGCATTCTCTTAGAGAGTGACATTAATGGAAGTGGGTTGTCACACTTGGTATCAGAGCTGAATGTTACCAGATTAGATAAAAGTTTTTGAAAATTATTTTCAAAAAAGAAAGCATTTTCAAAAAGAAAAGTCTATTTTAAAAAAATATTCCCCAAAGCCATATGTAACATCTTTCGATCCTTTGTCTGAACCTCCTTCTTTTTATTTTCAGCATGTCTGGGGAACCTAATATTCCTGAGGGTGTTACGATACCAAGCTGATTCCATAGGTATCTAGAGGCCATGACACCTGCCGGTGGTCAAGCAGACGTTCCTCCCCCAACTGCATCCGTCGTTCCTCCTCCTCCTCCGCATACAGATAATTTCTCTAAGATCTGCAAAGATTTCTGTGCTATGGAACGGAAGCCATTCCATGGAACAAAGACGTTCGTAGAGGAATGGAATTGGCTCAAAGAGACGGAGGATCTATTTGGAATCATTAAAGGGGACGATCATAGGAAGATTCAGTTAGCCGCCTGGCTACAGAAAGATGGAGCTTTGTTCTGGTGGGAAGTGACGCAAGCAGGGCGTCCAGTTGACACTTGAGATGATTTTAGACAGAGGTTTGAAATGAAGTTTCTTTCTGAAGCTGAGAAAAGCATGCAAATGGAAAGGTTCTTGGTACTCAAGCAAGGAGGCATGACTGTCAAAGAGTATGTAAACAAATTCAAGCAACTAGCGAGATTTGGGTTGGAGCTAGTGGATACTCCACATAAGAAAGCTTTACGATTTGATAGAGAACTGAATGAACCCCTTTATGGGTTAGCTATGTCTCATGTTCCAATGGGAGCAACTTTTGAAAGGCTCGTTGATATGGCCTTGATGCATGAAGTAGATAAAGCTAACAAGAAAGAAGTTAAGGTTGAGGAAACAAAAAATAAGAAAGTATGGACAAAGAAGGGACAATAACAACAACAACAACAACAACAACAAAAGAAAGGTGGAAAGAATGACAAGGCTAAGGATAAGAGAAAGTGCCACAATTGTGTACGTGATTGTCATTTGATAAAGGACTGCAAAAGAAGGAAGAATACTTGGTTCAATTTTGGAGAGGTCAGACACTTTTCTAAGGTATGCCCGAAGAAGCAAGGACAAGGTCAAAGGGCAGGAACTGCAGGAGGACAAGTGCATGCTCTCACGATCAGTGCACCAGATCGAGGAAGGAAAGTTTCCGCGGAAGGTTTGATTTCCCTTTCCAATTACACTATAAAACTCTTTTTGATTTCGGCGCTTCACATTCATTTATATCTGATTCTATAGTTGAGTCTCTGCACCTTAATACTAGTACAGTAGTGGATCCCATTGTTGTCTCAAACCCTATTGGTTTTTCGGCTCATTTGTCCATGATTTGTCGGGGTTTGAGAAAATCTGTGTTAGGCGTCGAGTTTGAGTGCGACACATATGTGTCGGTTTTATGGGCTATGGTTTGATTCTAGGGATGGATTGGCTAGCCAGATATGATGCCATCCTAAATTGTGAGAGGAGGGTCGTTAGACTTTTGACTTGTCATGGAAGGACCCTCGATATTTCTTGTGACGCTAAGGGTCTGTCATGCTTAGTTTCCTAGGATCTCTAGATGCATCTATTGATGATCTGTAATCTGTGAAAGAGACTATGTGATAGTACGATCGTGTAGAATGGAGAATAAGATATAAAGTATATTTTAGAGTAGAAAGCAGTAAATCACACAGTCGATTTATACTGGTTCGGACCACTATCCTACGTCCAGTCCCAGACTCACTTTTGGTATTTCACTAACACTAAAACCCTCACTTCACCCGGAGGAATAGGTACACAATTACCCGAACTGCTGAACGGGATTTCTTGCCTCAACCACTGAAGAGGTCTTTTACAATACAGAATAATTGATGACTTATTTGTGTTCTTGTTAACACTGATATGTCGGTGTATAGTACACCCTTCCTATAGTCTTTCCTTGATGATAATCGTGAAGCTTATAAAAGATTATAGAAAATAATATTGAGTATAGTATGCTTTTTGAAAACTAGAGAGACATGAATAATATAGATAAAGATAGAATGAAATTCAGTGCTTTGATAAGTTAATCAAGTCTCTATTTATAATATACCAATAGTCGTAACCAATCATGAAGAGTTTCCATCAAGAGAAGTGATCTAGAAAGTTGTGACTCTTCATAATAGGTTGTAACTTTTTGTAATCAGAATTCTGAAAGTTTTATTCAGATGTCTTTTTAATTTAAAAAATGAAACAACAAAGAAATAGTGTATTTCGTAGCTGATTCAGACGTCTGAAATATTCAGAACAGATGTCTGAATATTATGTTAAATTTAAATTTTGTCTCAGCAAACAGACGTCTATCTGATTTAAATCAGACGTCTGTTTTCTGGGAAAAATATATTCTTTGCCTTTTTTTGAATATGAAAACATATATATGTGATATGTGTGTGTGTAATCATCAAGGAAGACTTTAACATGAATACCTAGGACTAACAGACCCTTACAACATATTCAATCTTCATTTTGGTGTTCTTGAATCTGTTTATCGAATATCTTCCTGCAAAACAAGGTTAGATGATAATATATATGCTTATGTATAGTTGTCATAGTCAAAACGCTATGTAGCGAGATCCAACATTCTCCCTCTTTTGACTAATGACAACTATATAAGCTCCCCCTGTCAATATGTGTATAATGCCACTTGTTTCTCCCCCTTTGTCATTTGAAAAAAAGGAATACTTATTAAAGAACTTAAGCACATATGTAATACACAGAAACAGACAAACAAATATGGATAAGCAAACCATCATACATAACATAGAACACCACATACTAGAGTTTTGTGCGAAACATAAAGAGAAGTACCAAAATATATTGCAAACCATTTAGATAATTAAAGAGTTTGTAGGCAAAATATGTAGACTAGCATACCGTCAACCACACTTACCATCCTTCTGAAGTAGATGCCTCAATAGTCGTCCTACCAACTTTGGGAGAGGCTTCTTCGGAATTGGGAACTTCTTTGGAGCTTGAAGACCATTAAAATGGAGCTGGAGCTTGAGCTTGGCTCGAAGAAGTGCCAATGCAAGAAAATTTTTCCTAAATTTTATTCAAGAATCCTTTGATAGACTCAAACTTCCTGGTTGTTTGTTTCTGATAATTCTTTAATTCTTTATGATGTTTGGCTTGGTTTTGGGATAACATTATGATAGCTTGTTTGGAAGAAGTCTCAGGAGAAATAATATGAATATCGTCGCCTTCTTCTTCTTCTCTAACTTGGCGATGGTGAGGAAGTTCAGGAATAAGTGATTCGGGATTGGAAGCTACATGTTCAGTCCAAGTCTCGAGCAACATAAATTCTAAAGTAGTAGGATTCAAAGGGATATCCATAAGCTTCAAGGTTTTGGGACCAATTTCTTTGATGAAGAAGGGATGTTTGGTATGTTGATTTCACAAGCGGCAAGAATGCGAATAATGTAAGCACCATAGTGTAGAGTCTTGTACTTGCGCTTATACGTGATGTCAGTCCATTCGTCCATGATAATTTTAGCCCAATTGATTTGTTTGTTGGATTATAAAGGTAGAGAGCTTGAAAATTACAAAAACTTTTTCATAGCTCCCTTTCTGTGGTTGGATGGTCCGTACAAGAATGCGATTAAGCAGACGAGCTTGTGGTCGGAGATGAGTGGAGGTAAGTTCACTACAACAAAATGACCCTATTACAACGGTGGAAAACCATTGTAATATACATTTTTCAACGGTGGGCTAACCGTCGTGTATTAAGAAGTTGTAATAGACTAAAATCTTTTACAACTTTTTTGCATCGTTGCAACACCGTTGTAATATGTATATTTTACAACTTTTTTCCACCGTTGTAATAAACTTTATTACAACAGTTATACACCGTTGTTGTTGTAATTTTTACAACTGTTTATAACCGTTGTGATATATTTTATTACAACTTTTATTTTACATTTGTAATATATCCACAAATTATATGCATAAAAATCTATATATTATATATGAGCAACAACAAATAGACAAATAACATAAGAAATAGATGTAAGTTTAAAGACATCATGATCCATTCATTAATAGAAATCACAACTTTATATCCTAAATACAAATTATAAATCATACACGACACAAAAATGTATAAAATTACAGCTGAATTATACATACAAAGATGAAGGGATTGGTTGTTGCTTGTAACCTTGAATGTTAGTCTTCAGCAAAGAGGTGATGGCCATTATCATGCCTTTACTTAAAATACATTCTGGCTCAAGCTAGCCTGAATAGTGGCACATTCTTTCAGCTGCACTTGCATTAGTGCACACTTGTCTTCGCTAACGCCATCAGTTGCTAATTCAATCTTGACAATTCTAGAAAGGATCTTGACATCATTGCGGAGTTCGTTGCATGCGTTCGATTTATCACAAATTTGCTTGTCAACATTTTCAGTGTGCTGTGAAGATACAACATGGTCTTCTTTTCTACTTGCCTTCCATTCATTTTGCTTCATTTGCTATGAAGAGGCATGCAGTGTTTCAAGTAATGCCATATCAATGTCAGCCGTGTCATGGTGCATAATATCAGCTCCATTCACTTCACAACCAGACACTTCAACAAGTGATATCTCATTACCATGTTCTAGCGTCTCAGCAGCTTTCAATACATGAATCTCCCTCTCCAAAACATTGACACATTCAACTACCTTTTGTTGACTGTCAGATTCCACAATAGACACTTTCTCGATTTTGTTTGCCTCACCATTATCTTCCAAAATCTCAGCGTGGTCAACTACTACACATCTAACCTATCTTCATTGCTATTCTGATCAATAACAACATGATCATCATGTTGACTCAATTCTCTATCTTCTAACTCCAAGTCTGTTGCATTGTTCTAAGGCTTTTTATCATCATTTGTGTCAAGCTTTTCAGAACAAACACGCATGGCAATGCCATATTGTACACACACAGGCCCAGTTGCAACTTCACTGAAAACAGACAGTGGAATATCCAGAAAATCATCATAATCACTTTCCTTGTGCTCTTAAGTACCAAGAATAGATAGTGGAATGTCCAGAAAATCATCATAACAAACATGATGATCTTGTTATTACTTATACATGTCTTGGGGATGAATCTCTATTCAATAGATGATAATGGTTGATGGTGCAAACAACCTCTTAATGTTTATAGATGGTAAAAAGGAGGACAGTGTCTGCCTTACTCTATAAGAAGACGCCTTTATTTTAGATCCATCATAGACTGAAATGGGAAGGTCATTTCCATTTGATGAATCAACTCTCATATAATCCATGCTGCTTTCAGAAATAAGTTTTGCATTTTCTTCTAGAAAACTACCGGTTAAATCCTGGTTTGTTTCAGTTGCTTTATCTTCTATTGTAGCAGTTACTCGTATAATATTGTACCAAAGTAAAAAAGAACCAAGTAGCTGAGCAACAACCAATAATGAGACCCCTTAAGCCAGCAGGGATGTTGGCGATTTGAACAGAGATCCATCCAAACATAGAACTAATTATAAAGGTAAACAGAGCATTCACTGACATAAACCACCGTGATTATCCGAGCAGTCACTATTTCATATTCTATCTACGGACAGTTAGAATCTCTTCCTATTAACCAAATTCAAAATTACAAAGAATAAATTGCAAGCTATAGCAATATACTCAAAATTACCTGGATTTTGAAAAAATAGAGAAGTCGCCTCAGATTGAAGATGTTGCCTCGTTGAATCTGGGTCATCTCCTCGGAATTCGATTTGCCATTGACAATTAGGTCGCCACCGCTGAGCATTCGCAATCATGTATGCCGATTCGCGATGCGGATGAGATTTTATCAAGAGTTTGGGTGTAGTTTTTTTTATCGGGTATGGGTTTTGGATGAAGGAACATTTAGAGATTAGCACTGAAGTTAGCAGGGAAAAGGGAGATAGAAAGGATTTGTGAAAACACGTGAAAACGTCGTTTGGAGCCCAAAAATTTGATTTCGGAGCCTAACGAAAATTTGGATTTGGAGCCAAAACGAAAAAATTTGGTTGAGCCAAACGACATTTGGATTTGGAGCAAAAGGAAATTGTATGTCTTACTATATTACATTACATTATATAATTATCATTTGAAACATTCTGTATCCATCAAAAAATAAAATTTTATCTACATTCAAAAAACGAAAACGAATACAAATATAGTCACATCCACACCAATAATTCTCCATTCAATTTTAAACAAAAGCATCGTTAGTTTTTGGTGTATTTTAGGATATAAAATAGGTTGTTATTTATCGTTTTATGTAAGTAAAATATAATAATATGTGTAAAAGATTAACGCTTGAAATTATTTTTCTTAGCATGTTTATTAATTTTTATATTTTTGTACTACATTTGATTTATAACGGCTAAGAAGTTTCTATTTGTTTGTTTAGATTTATTATTTTTATTATTCAATATCAAAATTTAACTTTAACTAGCATAACTTAATTATTACTTACTGTAGAAATTTATTATTAATTATTAATTACAGTATTTAATAGTGAATTATTTATAAATTATAAATTAAATATTTAATATCAATTCATTAACTAAATATTAATTATTAATTAATTATAATTTCTAATATTGATTATCAAATATTAAATATTAATTACTTATTAAATATTAATTAACAATATTAATTATTTATTGAACATTAAATATTAATTACTGATCAATAAAAAAAATTAATTAAATATTAGTTACTTAAATGGAATTGTTAAAAATGCGCATCTATTACAACAGGTGAAATGGAAAGGTTGTAATTTGTATCTATTACAACTGACAAAATAAAAAAGTTGTTGAAAATAAGTTTACTACAACTTTCTGGAAAAACAGTTGCAAAAAATCGTTATTACAACTGTGATTTTTCGACAGTTGTAGAAATACAGTTGTAATATGGTATGTAGTGGTTCTTGCATATTTATTAGATTATCAGAGAGAAATTTATGTGAAATCTCATCTCGTGCAGACATATCTATTTCTATTGTGTCTATATCCAATCCTTGCCATGCACATTCTAGAATTTTGCCTAATCGTTGCATGGTTATAAGCACATGCTTTCCACATACCCATGACCAAATCGTATCCTTTTTAACTTGAGGCTTAGTATGATCAAGGTTTAGATTTGCTAGAAACAACCTGACTAAAAGGGGGTTGATTTTTACATTGTTTTTGTTATAATCAACAAGTGATTCAAAGTGGCAGTGTCTAGCAAAGTGTAGTAGACGATAATTGGAAAAGCACCAAATTTTACGAAGGCACCTTCAAAGAATTTTGAATCCTTCATTGCTTTATACCTAGAATTTGCAGTATCATCCCAAAGCCACTTTTGGATCACTTCTTCGGAAGGTGGAAGAGATCTTCTTCACGTGTTCTTTTGCCTCTATGTGCCATGATTTGTTGTTTAAAATATGAAATTTTTGTGGTAAATTTGTGATTTTGGGGATAGGGTTTAGAAACGAAGTGAAAAAGATGAAGAGGTAAAAAGTAAAAAGATGGGATAATGAATGCTTGTGATGTTTGGGAGGAGTCACATGTCTTTTAAAATACACGTCAGTTACGTTTTTGGACATTTGATTTGAGAAAAACAGACGTCTGTTTTTGGGTAGTTTTGAACCCGAGAAGAATTAGTTCAAAATAGGGCAATTTCAGACGTTTGTTATTTTGGATTCAGACGTCTGATTCTGGAAGGAATATAATTCTTACTTTTGAAACAGACGTCTAAATTTTTTTGTCAGATGTCTGTTTTTGAGGAAATTTTAACCCGCAAGCATCTAGTTAATTTTATAACAAATTCAGACGTTTGTTTTTTTTCGGTACAAACGTCTGGTTTGAAGTTCAATTTTATTACTCTTGTTAAGTCAGACTCTATTTTGTTTTTCCCAGATGTCTGTTCTATGAAGTGTTTGTACAATTAATTTTTTATTTTATATATAAGGAGTAAATAACAAGTTAGATATAGAAATATAAAATAAAGTAAATGATACTTTAATTTTTAGAAGGTGGAGTCTTCTTTAGTGTTGATGGATTCTTTCCTTCATTAGCTTGGTAATTTCTATCCCATGAGTTTGGATCATATGACGGTCGTGGAGGTGAGAAAGTGTAGTACTTCATTGTGGGATTTACTGGATCGTTCTCAGTTCGGTAAGAGGAAGATGGATCAATAGGGTTTGGTGGAGTTGGTAAAGGTGAGACAACATCTTTTTTCTTTTGAAACACAAAATTTGTAGATCATTTTTTCGAGAAGGCTTAAGTGAGTCGATGTTACTTTCGAAATATAACTCTTTCTGAAGCGCTATCTATTCTATCTAATAATGATGGAGATCGTCTATTTTCATTTTGTATCTGGAGATGAGAATAAAGCTCTTTTATCTTTTTTTACTTCAGGAGTAAATCCAGTATGATAATTCCCCCAACGGTATTGCGGTTCAAATCTAGGTGTTGGTGTTTGAAATTGAGGAGAATCGGAAGAGCTATCCGATGTAAAGGTAATACTGATTGAAGAGTTGGAGTTACTTGAAGACATAGTGTTTCTAGTTGAGCTTGTTTTAATGTCGAAATTTGTGTTTGTAAGTTTGTAATAATCCATAGGTTTATATACGAAAAACAATTAAGGTATTTGTGGTTAAAATTTTCAGAAGTCTGTAGCCATAAAAGAACTTGAGTGTTGAGAGGGTTTTTTGGAAATGGATAAAAATAAGTAGTAAATTAAAAAGAAAAAATGTACTTGATTTTAAGAAAAAAGATTATGTAGAGTTATATATCTTTTACTGAAACAATCCCTAATTCTCGTCGTAATTTAATGAAAGAATTTTCTAATAATGGTTTAGTAAAAATATCTGCAAAACATATTCTAAGTTAATAATATCTTTTTCTATATTGTCACGTAAGAAATGATGTCGGACATCTATATCTTTAGTTCTATAGTGATTTATTGGATTTTTAGATAAATTTATAGCACTAGTATTATCACAATATATTGTTGAATTAGTTAAATTAACTCCAAAATCTCTGAGTGTTTGTTGCATATAAATCACTTGTGCACATGCTAAAGCAGCAGATATGTATTCTGCTTCACATGTAGAGAGCGACACACAGTTTTGTTTCTTACTAAACCAAGATACAAGTGATTTTCCAATGAAATGGCACGTACCACTTGTACTTTTTCTATCCGTCCGGGATCCATCAAAATCAGTATCACTGTAGGATACTAATTCAAATGGACATCCTTTTGGATAAAAAAGACCGAAGTCCTTAGTATTATTAAGATACCTTAAAATCCGTTTTACTGCTCTTAGATGTGATTCTTTGGGATCTGACTGGAATCGTGCACACAAACATACACTCATCATAATATCAGGATGACTTGTAGTAAAATAAATAAAGTAGCGAAACTATCATACTTCTATATAATTTATGATCAATACTTTTTCCTTTTTCAACTTTTTCAAGATGAACAGACCTACTCATTGAAGTTGGTTTTCCCGAAGTGGTCTAAACCGAAACATTTAATTAAATTGTTACAATATTTTTCGTAAAAAATAAAAATACCACTGGAAACTTGTTTAATTTGTAATCCAAAAAATATGATAATTCTCCCATATGAGACATTTCAAATTCATTCGTCATTATTGTAGAAAATTCTTTATAGAAATTTTCATTAGTCAAACCAAAAATTATGTCATCTACATAAATTTGTACAATTAAAATATCTTTATTTGTATTTTTAATAAATAAAGTTTAATCTGCTTTTCCTACCCAAAAGCCAGAATTTATTAAATAGCTTTTAAGTCGTTCATACCAAGCACGAGGTGCCTGTTTTAAGCCATATAATGCCTTTTTAAGTTTGTAGACATAATCTGGATATTTTTCATATTTGAATAGTAGTCATTGTTCTACATAAACATTTTCTTCAATAAAACCATTTAAGAAAGCGCTTTTAACGTTCATTTGATAAAGTTTAAAATTATGAAAACTTGCATATGCTAATAAAATACGTATAGCTTCTAGTCTTGCTACAGGTGCGAAAGTTTCTTCATAATCGATACCTTCTTCTTGATTGTATCCTTAAGCAACCAATCTGGCTTTATTTCTTGTGATATTTACAAGTTCATCCACCTTGTTTTTAGAAACCCATTTTGTGCCAATAACTGATTGATCGTTTGGTCGAGGTACTAGCTCCCAGACATCATTGCGTTCGAATTAATTTAGCTCTTCTTGCATAGCAATAATCCAGTAATCATCTGTAGAGGCTTCTTTCAGATTCTTGGGTTCAATATTTGAAAGAAAAGCTGCATGACTTATTTGATTTAATTGACTTCTTGTTCGAACATGCGTGTCAATTTCACCAATAATATTTTTTGTAGGATGATCTTTTAAGATTCTGGGAGGTGATCTGATATGTTCTATGGAATTATTTTCCGTATTTTCAAGACTTATATTTTCAATGATTTCATCATCATCTTTGTTCTTTATATTTTTATTAAAATTTTCATCAAAAGAAACGTGTAAAGATTCTTCTATAACATTAGTATGTTTGTTGAAAATTTGATATGCTTTACTACGTTCTGAATATCCAACAAAAATTCCATGATCAGCTTTTGCATCAAATTTTCCAAGTTGATCTTTAGTATTAAAATAAAACATTTAGAACCAAAAACTTTAAAATATGAAATAATTGGTTTTCTTCCATTAAAAAGTTCGTAGGGAGTATTTTTAGTTAAAGGTTGAATAGAAATTCGATTTAATACGTAACAAGCGGTCGCTACAGCTTCTGCCCAAAATTGTTTAGGTAGAGCACTTCCATTAAGTAGTGTTCTTGCACATTTTTGTAAAGTTCTATTTGACCAATAGGATACGCGAGGCCCTCAGTAACGAGACATAAAGTAAAAACTCCTTTTTATTTTATTGAAATTTCATTCATTTTACAGAAGAAATCGAAATTAAGACTGAACTAAATCGGGAAATATTACTAGCAGCCTATTTGCTAGCTAGGGCGGCGGGCGCTGTAGCGAAACTGATCGCAAAAGAGGTTGAATCATATCATTTTTATTTCCTTTATACAACTCCATTTTGTTGTGGAGTTCTAGGAAAAGAGAAATTATGACATATTCTTTTCTTTTTACAAAAATGTTCAAAAGATTCATTTTCGAATTTTCCACCGTGATCACTTCGAATATTTTTAACTTTTAAATCTTTAGAGTTTTGAATCTTTTTAATGAAATCTTTGAAGTGTCCAAATGTATCACTTTTATCTTTTATAAAAATAGTCCATGTATATCTTGAAAAATCATCAATTGTTACAAATACATAATGATTATGATTTAATGATTGTATTTGAGTAGGACCAAATAAGTCCATATGTAATAGTTCTAATGGTTGTAAAGTTGAAATAACTTTTTTAGATTTAAAAGAAGATTTGGTTAGTTTACCTATCTGACAATCTTCACATAAATTGTTTATTTTAAAATTTATTTTAGGTAGACCTTTTACTAACTCATGTTTCGAAAGTGTTTGTATAGTTTTAAAGTTATGTGACAAAACGCTTGTGCCATAACCAAGAATCGTCGTTATTGGCAATCAAACACATTTCTTTATTATTATTTACTTTCATATTTAAAACACAAATATTTCTATCTCTATGTCCTTCAAAAATAATATTTTGATCTTTGTCGAAAATACTACATTTGTTTTCAGAAAACGTTATTTTAAAACATTTGTCAAATAATTGACTAATACTGAGTAAATTATGTTTTAAATTTTTAACTAAAGAAACATTAGTAATAAGAGGTAGATTTGAAATACCATAGTTGCACACATCTCCTTAGCCAATGATAAATCCTTTTGAATTATCTCCAAAGGTAACTGAGCCACCATCAAAGTATGAAATATTGGTTAGCATATCTTTGTCTTCGGTTATATGTTTTGAGCAACCACTGTCTAATATCCATTTTCTCTTTTTGAGTGGGACCTGCAAAAAATATTAATAAGCACATTGGTACCCACCTTTTTATAGGTTCCTAAGTGTTAGGTCTTAGGAATCCAAACCCAAATGGGTTTAGTATCACTTTTATATAAATAATTTTCATTATTATGCACAGATTCCATAAATGAGTTAATGTGCTTGTTCCTAATCAAACTATTGTTAGTTTTTGGAACCCATATCTTAAATCTATTAAACCTTTTTATAGGTTTTGGTTTATTATTAATTTGTGAACTAATTTTCCTCTTTAGCTTTGTATTTTTCTTTGGAGGAAATTTTGATACCTTTTTAAATCCTAAACCATTTTTATTTGAAGAAGGTCAAGAATTTTCTATGATTCTTGACAAATTCTCTCTACCCTTATTAAAATTTGAAACAATTTTAGAAATGTTTTCTAACTTAGTTTGAATTCTTTTATTTTCTAATTCTATTACTTTAGTTTTCAACATGTGATTCTCAGAACTAATTTCATCATTCTTTGTCTTTTGAGTTTCGATTTCTTGACTCAAAAGAGAAAGTTGACTATCTGAATTTGTAAGAGTGTCTTGAACTTTTTCAAGTTCTTCTTCCAGAATTATTTTTTCATCTTTCAACATGTTTCTTTCAAATTCAGCTTTATTCTTATTTTCACGAGTTTCTTTAAGCTTTTTCTTTGCATTTTTTATAATATTTAAAAGTTCAACATTAACATCTATTGATTCTTCATAAGATAATTCACTTACTTCAGATTGTTGTGCCATGAAACACACATTTGCTTGTTCATTTTCGCTTTCACTATCACTGTCACTATTTGATGAATATGAGTCTGAGTCATCCCATGTAACAGGAAAAGCTTTCTTCTTGAACTTTTCTTTCTTGCTTTTGTTGAAGTTTTACTGATTTTCTTTCATTCCTGAACAGTCTTTTACCGTATGACCCTTCTTATGACAATTGAAACATTCCAATTTTGAGGATGAGAGTTTGTTTGAGGTATTCTTTTTAAAATTTCCTTTTCTATATTTTAGAAATTTCTTAAAATTTTTGGCAATAAAAACTAGATCTTCATCTTCTGATTCAAATTACTCTTTATCAGCATGAAAGGCCACATTTTTCTTTTCTTGAGCCTTTTTCGCTTAAAGATTTACTTCATATGACATAAGATTTCGTATTAGCTCTTCTGGTTTCATAGCTGATAAGTCATTTTCTTCTTCAATAGCTAGTACTTTTCTTTCCCAGTCATCAGTTAAAGAATTCAATACTTTTGAAATGATGTCAAAGTCACTATATTTTTCTCCTAGTCCTACCAATGCATGTAAAATGTCTTGGAATCTTGAGTACATTTCATTGATAGTTTCAATTTTGTTTCATCTTGAAGTTCTGGAACTGGTTTTTGAGCATTGAAATTTTAGTTTGCTTGACTTTGTTTGTTCCTTCATGGATAGTCTTGAGTGTTTCCCATATTCGATATGATGGTGTACAAATGCTAACAGATGGAATTCATTTCTATCCAGTGCACGGTATAGCATATTCATAGCATTTGCATTTGCATTGGCCTCTTCTTTTTGAAATGTTGTCCAAGTTGAATATTCGGTAGTAGGTGCCGTAAATTCTTTTTGAGTAGCATTCCACACACTAAAACTACTTGCTTGCATAAAATTCTTATCCTTGTGGCCCAGTAGTTGTAGTGTAGTCCATTGAATAAAGGTGGTCTTTGAGTAGATTGTCCTTCGACAAAAGTAGTTTAGCTAGTACTTGGGTTATTCTCCATTTTATCAAAGTATCAAATAACAGTGTTACGATTATAGGATGGCCTTGCTCTGATACCAATTGAAAGAGGCTATGTGGTAGTAGGATTGTGTAGAATGGAGAATAAGATATAAAGTATATTTTAGAGTAGAAAGCAGTAAATCACATAGTCGATTTATACTGGTTCGGACCACTGTCCTACGTCCAGTACCAGACTCACTTCTTGTAATAACCCGGAAATCAGAGCCAATTTAAAATTTTTATTTTGGAAATTTTAGCGAATTTTGATTATTTAAAATGAATTATTTTAAATAATAACGACGAGAAATTTATTTTGAATGAAATTAGAACATATATATTTATTCGAATCGTCGTTAGAATATAAATATTTATTTTTAAATATAAAAGGAATTGAAAATGGCGCGGTAGTTCGATAATTCGATTTCAAATTTCAAATGAATGTACATGATTCAAAATAAACCGGATTTTAGCGAAACCAAAAATATTTGAATCTAATTGAGAGTATCTTTCCAACGAATCCGAAGAATCAAAATTTCATAGCGGGAATCAAAAGTTACGCCCAGATGAAATTTCAGAATAGTCGCTATGGAATTCTGGCCCTTAAAAATGGAAATTTTGCAAATGACCTCGGTTTTCGATGAAACCACTTTTGTTGGATTCGTGATGTCTGGTTATTGTTAGATTACAAAATTCGTAATTTTCTGAATCAATATGTGAGCGTGGCAAAGGAAAACGCGTTTGACCAGTTTTAGTTGATTTTAATCGACTGGAAAATGGCCATTTTTCAATCAGTCTCGGAATCTAACGAAATTAGTTTTGTTAGGACTGTATCGTCAATACGAAGTTAGAAAATATTTTTTGGGAATTTTTAGAGTTCGTATGTGGCCCCGGTAAATTGAAATGCGCATTCAAATTAAATATATAGAGTTATATTTTGATTTTGACGAAAACTGATCGAAACGATCGAATCAGCTTACGATACATATCCCATTGTGTTCGGAATGGTGGTAATTAGCTATGGACGATAGGCGGTGGGTCCCGTTTTGAGATCGAAATTTCAAGTTGCTTTTTGGAGGATAAAATAATTAAATTAATATATATATTTATATAGGCGTTGACCTTCTCTCTCTCCCTCACTTCTCTCTCGTTCGATCTGAAGGAAAAAAGAAAAAAATCCGCGCTGTCGTGCAACCGCCTCCTACCCCCTCGTCGTCGCCGCCACCGCCTGGGGGTGCTCCATCGCCGCACTCCCTCCCCTCTCGCACGCTTTTCACTCCCCTTCCAACCCATGAGACCGCCGCCCAAAACCGCACCCCCTCCCCTTTCCGACGCTGCCGCCTCGACCCGCACCAGGCGCCGCCCTGCCTCCTCCTCGATCCTCGAGCTCCACTCACCCCCTTCCACCAAAATCCGATTTTTTATAAAAAAAAGGGGGGAAAAAGAAAAGAAAAGCCACACCCCCTTGCCATCCACCGCAGCTCCTCCAGCGAGATCTACGGTGAAAGGTGATTTTTATATGTATGTAGAAAGGATAAAATTTCAATTTTTATGTATGTATGATAATAAAAATATGATTTTTATATAGTAGAGATTATAAAATTATAATTTTTTTTATAGGATAGAGAATATAAAAATACGATTTTTATATATGTAGCGAAATAAAAATCTGATTTTTATTATATATATATAGTGGAATAAAAATGTGATTTTTATATAGAGAATAGCGTGATAAAAATATGATCTTTATTATATGAACACCGTTATAAAAATAGAATTTTTATCTATATAGCAGCAGTATAAAAATAGAATTTTTATCTATATAGTAGCGGTATAAAAATGTGATTTTTATCCATATAGCGTAGTTATACAAATGTGATTTTCATATACATAGCTACAATATAAAAATATGATTTTTATAAATGTAGTGGCTATGGACAATGAAAGTGACAAAAGGCGAGTACGACGAAGATTTCCTACATATGAAGAGTCGCAGCGTTTGGTTTAGCTATCGGTGAGAACTCCTCACCTTTAATTTAATTCTAGTTTGAAATATATACTAGGATGCAGACGGTGCTTAGTAGCACCCGACACCCGTCGTCCACAGACCATGGATGACTTGTTTGTTTGGTTGTTGTGTTGTGAAATTTTATTGTGTGATGTAGAATGAAATAAAATATTTTATAGTGGAAAATATTTTATGGTTAAAAATATAATTTTTAATATATAAAATAAAAATATTTATAAACAAATCGGACGATTTGTTTATATACACTAATTTGACTGATATTGATTGGGACGATAAATTTTACACATCGCCCAACTGCACAAATAAAATCTGTGTTTGTTGATTTGAAACCCCACACGGGTATTGGGTTGAGATTTGATGTACACTAATCCCGATTGTTTAGTTGTATGTCAATCGATGGATTGACAGACTGTGTAAGCGTTAATTATTTATATTTAATGCTTATGCAGTTGTGTGGTGCACTCTGGATGATGGTCGATGATTTATCGTTGCTAGTATATACATGTGTTGTAGAAAATCCATATAATTAACGTTATATGGTAACTGATTGGGCCTCATTCCAATTTGGAAAATAAGAAATAAATATTCATGTGTTGAATAAGAAACAAATATTCATGTGTTGAATAGAAAATAAATATTCATGTGTTGACTAGAAAATATATATTCATGTGTTGAATAGAATATATGTTCGTGTGTTGAAGAAAATATTCATTTGTTGAATAGAATAATGAAGTTGTTAAAATATATATAAAAGCCGTGTTGATTATATTGACGCCATTTTGACATGAACGATATTTATATCCATTTTATTCATTTTTATAATGAATATAGAAAAGAAAGTGATTTCAAAATATAACGTTTTGAAATATTAACTTTTGTATATCGATGATGTGGAATATTCAATTTTGATTAGAAATTGAATATGAATTTGAAATTGTTTTGAAAACGAATTTAAAACGATTTATAAAATACGTTTTTAAAAGGAAATCGACGAAATATATAATATATATATATTATATGTATATAATGGCCTGAATAGAACGCGCCGTGCCGTGGTAGTTCGCGAATTTCGACCATTGACTTCGAATGGATATTATGGGAGATTCGACCATCGGATTCTCCTAAAACCGGAACCTTTGGGTTCGTATCGAAAAGAACTTTCTAAGAATATTAGAAATCTAACGGTTGGATTTGGTATTATGTCCAAATCAAATTTGGAAAAGGTCGTTGTAAGTGCAGTTCGATGGCCGTTGATGAAAATCGACTGTACAGGCCGTGATAAAATTATTAAAAATAGTAATAATTTGTGTAAAATCATAAGAAATGATTTGGGAAGAATTGGGATGAAAAACTCCATATTTGAAAAGATAAAAGTAGATTTTTATCGAAATAAACTTGTTTTGAACTAGAATAATAATTTATTTATTTTTAAAATAAATAAATTGGATTTGAAATGGTTTTGAAAATAACCTGAATTTCCAATAATTGAATTGGATTGGATTTGAATCGAAATTGTCTTTGGAATATTTCGATATTGGATTTCATGATGAAACAGATATTGTTATGGGAATTTGAAAGATATATTTATATCGTTATTTCCAATACGATATTTGTTGGTCGTAGAATTTGATATTGAATATAAGCCGATATATTTTCTATTTAGAGCCTTGTATTTAATATCAAATGTGATTTAGGTTTGTCGTGAATGGTGTCTTCATTAACACTGTTCTTAAACTCAGTTGAGAAAAAGATTAAATCTTTTATTTAGATTTAATGAAGTGTACTAATTAAATGGTATTTAATTGGAATTGAATTTGAATTGATTTTTGCGTTTATCGTGAATGGTGTTTTAAATAACAGTTGTTCTTTAACCCGATAATTAATGGAATGTGGTTTTGGGTTGTCGTGAATGGTATCTTCAATAATACTGTTCTTAGACCCAACGGAGTTAAGAAAATCAGAAACTAACTGGAGATTAGTTAGGTTGAATGGTTTCTTGGGTATTGGTCTGATGTTGGTTTCGGCCTTCGGGGTTTAATACTTAGGGAATTGCTCACTTGCTATTTTACGGTTAAAGGCTGATAGAATGGAATGTGATTTTGGGTTTATCGTGAACCATGTTTTAAATGACATTGATTCTTTAACCCAGTTAAAGATTAAAACTAAGTGGTGTTTTAATGAATCTTTAATTAGATTGAAAAGATCGAGAATGGAGTATCACCAGTTTTGTTCTAGGCGATAGTTAAATCTTTAATTAGATTTGAACGTGAAATGGTAATTGAATTTACCGATAACACCGTGGTGTTAGATATGAAGTATTACCAGTTTTACTTCATGGGATGAATAGGTTAGGATTGGGAAATTAAAACAAATGATTACTTCGGTAAGGTTCGTTAATCCCGACTAGTTTGAAGTGATATTCAAAGGAAGATTAAAGGATAAATTTAAAAGAAATTATCTTTGATAAAATTAATGGGAACCTTTCCCTAAGAATGTGAAATTTAGAAACTAACTGTAGGTTAGCTAAGAAGAATGGTTTCCTCGGTATTGATCTGATGTTGGTTTCGGCCTTCGGGGTTAATGTTTGGGGAATTATTGTCTTGCTAATTTACGGTTAGTGACTGATGAATTGGAATGAGGCATATGTTGTGTTTGTGTAACACTTGTTTATTATATACGCGAGTTATTCAGAAAGACCGGGTTTATCCCATTCTGAATAACTGATTCGACGATGAGTCAAAGATGAAGATGGTGGTTGAAGACCGGAGGTCTTCATGTCGTTTGGATAATTACCGATGATCTTGATTGGGCCGTACACCCAAGAGGAGGGAATCAGTTAGTGGTCGTCCAGACGTACTTGGAGATCGATGGATATGCGAGGTACAAGGTGCCTCCGGTTTCGTTCAGACCCAGAATGGACTTGTAGATGGACTGTGTGTCTGACATTGGATATCATTCTGTGTGATTGATGGATATCGGTTGCATGGAGTGGTCTGCCTGTGTGGCATGCTAAGATGCAAATGATCAAGGCTTCTGTTGAAAAGCAGAGTCTTGTGGTTGATGATCAAAGCACGGCCTGTGTGGCATAGCTTTGTGTAGTGTTGATTCGCGAGCCTCACACCCCGGTTGTGAACCAGAAACGGGAGAGGACCTCAGGGAGGACATGCGTTTCTTTCTAGTTAGAAGTGGCGTCAGTGGTTTGACACGCCCTGACGATTTTGACTTATGTGGTTGTTGCTGTTGCGAGGCGCCTCGGTTATATCGGTGACTATGTGGAGTCGATGGAGTCATTTGTTGGCTCATTTACGCCCCCAAAGGGCGGGGAAACGTAGTGTTCAGGCATTATAATCCACATCGGTGGACCGACCCTGTCGCTCCAAGGGGCAGTTGCGGATGTTCCTGAGGCTCGGGCTAGAGAGTCTCGAATTCGGTAGAGGACTATCTTTTGCCTCAGTTCATAGATGGAAATCCAATTTCCAAATACGTGACTTTGCGGTTTTGATTGTAGAGCCTAGTATGACGACATAGTAGCATGGGATACTATGCCGTCTATGATTGATACATTTATATTTGAAGTTGTTTTCATACACTCTACACTATAATAGTATCAAAATGTTTTTTTTTGAACGTACCAAGCATGTTTGGCTATTATAAGGGAAAACCATATCCTCCGGCTTGCGTTGCATTGTGTGATGGGACCTGGGTCTTATAATAGCTTCATTGTTCTTTATTTAGCATTGCGCTGTTGTTTTATGCACTGGTATTCTTGGGAGGAAACCTGTTCCGTGTTATACGGTGTGGTCCCTTGATTTACCTAACTTTAAAATAAAGATTAATAACTGTTTTAGTTCTCACACCAGCCCCATGACTGACCTGAAGTTTATTGTTTTAACCTAAACTCTGGGTGCCCTTATTTTGACATGGGCAACTAGTAGTTTTGGTTTTGTAGATTTATATTCACAGGAACCTGGTTTACAGCTGGAATGATATCCGGAAAGCTCTGTATCCGTATATCTCTTCTAGTTATGTATTGTATTATTTTCCGCTGCTATGTAATGTATTGTGATCTCTGATATTTAGTAATTTGTAATATTGATTTATACTCTGTATATTCTTGTTTTCTGATGAATTGTTGTAATTAACAATGAAATGTTCTTCTGTCTGCATTCTTTTGTGTGTTGTTCTCGAAGTATCCGCTCTTTTCTTACCGGGGAAGTTACGGGTTATTACACTTCTGGTATTTCACTAACACTAAAACCCTCACTTCACCCGGAGGAATAGGTACACAATTACCTGAACTGCTGAACGGGATTTCTTGCCTCAACAACTGAAGAGGTCTTTTACAATACAGAATAATTGATGACTTGTTTGTGTTCTTGTTAACACTGATATGTCGATATATTGTACACCCTTCCTATAGTCTTTCCTTGATGATAATTGTGAAGCTTGTGAAAGATTATAGAGAATAATATTGAGTATAGTATGCTTTTTGAAAACTGGATAGCTTTGAATAATATATAGAAAGATAGAATGAAATTCAGTGCTTTGATAAGTTAATCAAGTCTCTATTTATAATATATGAATAGTTGTAACCAATCATGAAGAGTTTCCATCAAGAGAAGTGATCTAGAAAATTGTGATCTTCATAATAGGTTGTAACTTTTCGTAATTAGAAGTCTAAATTTTTTATTCAAATGTTTGTTTTAATCTAAAAAGTGAAACAGCAAAAAAATAGTGTATTTCGTAGCATATGCAGACGTCTGAATAGTATGTTAAATTTAAATTTTGTCTCAGTAAACAGACGTCTATCTGATTTAAATCAGACGTCAGTTTTCTAGGCAAAATATATTCTTTGCCTTTTTTTGAATATGAAAACATATATATGTGATATGTGTGTGTGTAATCATCAAGGAAGACTTTAACATGAATATCTAGGACTAACAGGCTCTTACAACATATTCATTCCTCATTTTGGTGTTCTTGAATCTGTTTGTCGAATATCTTCCTGCAAAACAAGGTTAGATGATAATATGTATGCTTATGTATAGTTGTCATAGTCAAAATGCTATGTAGCGAGATTCAACAATCTATACCTGTAGTCCGTGAGTATTCTAATGTTTTTTAGGAGGTTCGAGGCTTACCTCTGAGGCGCGATGTAACGTCCCAGAAATTTCGACAAACGGAATATGGAGTTAATTGTAGATTTAATTATGGACAATCAATGTTATATTAATACTTGAGTTAGAAATTTAAAATCAAATATATTGTTTGGGTTGAATTGAATTCGATATTTAATTCAGAATGGTTAATTGGAAATTCAATATTTGTTTTTAAATATTTGAATTGGATAGAATTTGATTTAGAATCGATTGAAAATATAAATGAATGAATTTAAAAATAAACTTCGTTGACATAAAAACAAATCGGAGATTTTATTCGGTTAAATATATGGAAACTATATTGGAAATGAAGTTGAATGTGTGTGTCTGCGTATATATATTAAACAATCTTAAATTAGTCGAAGGAGTTCGTAATTTACGAATTGTTTTGGAATTAGAAATATTATATCGATACGATATCGGCTTTTAAAATAATTAATTTTCGAAAGACTTCGGTTTGTTAGAAAAAGGATTTTTTTAATATGTATAATTTTTATCACATTTAGAAGTTACGTTGGCGGTACGAATTCAGGGCATTACAGGGTACACGGTAGAATTAATATTAAATTAAACTAAGTACTTAACCTTCCTCAGTAAAATTTCCGCTAGCCTATTTTCTGAAAACACACGCCTACCCTAAACCTATTGGCATTTACATTGATCTTATCTCAAAGTTTTGCTCTTGTAAAAATGGCATCATCCTCCAATTTACTCAGCAAAAAGCATTGGTTTCCCCATTTCCTTCACACAAAAAAATCAATAACTCATTCCCTTCAGTGAAGAAAAAAATTTGTTTCCCTTTTCCATTTTTATGGCAGTTGATAACCCTAATCCCATTTTTAATTTAATGGCTCCCCCCACAATTGACCGTCGCTCATCGCTTCGGATCAAAGCTACACCACCTTCATCTTGTTCGTCACCGCAACACGTACCTTCGTTTCACCTCCTTTAGCAGTGCATAACCACCATGACCCCATTTCGTAGAAGCCACAAAGCATCTCAAATCAAAGTCGAGCCTTCGGTGTTTGTTGCCGTTGAAGCTGCTCAACAAATCGAAGTCCGCCTCGTCAGTCACCACACCTGTCACCAACGTTGTCGTTTAAAGGTGAGTATTCACTCACGATTGATCGTTGATTCAAGTTTATTAATTTCCGCAATTAGCTGAAATAAAATAGTTAATTTGGATTGCTTGAGTAGGATTTCTTCCCTACATGTTTGTTGCCTTGATTGGTTTTCACTGAAAGTTTATCGGAAGTTGGGTTGCTTGTTACTGCTTTTGTGCATGTTTTCCTGCTTGTTGTCGGAACCACCATGAACCCTTATTGCCACCCTGTAGCCGTGTGTGTAAACTGGGCTGCATCGGTACTTATACCTTCATACGTATACACGCTATAAAATACTTTGAAATCTAGTGAGTCATGTTTAAAGAACACAGCAGCCTTCTAAGTACACCAGAAAATGTGTAATTTCAATCTATTTACATATAAATGTACCTAGGTTGTGAGATGTCCCATAAATTAACATTTAGCCCCCCCTTCCCCCGGGTGTTATTTTATATTGCGTAAATCAGTCATTAATTCCATTTGAACAATTTATTGAGTTTTTGAATACGAGATTTTCACTTCACTCGAATTACTGGTTTATGATAATGCTATCAAGCGCTTAAATATCATGCTGGCATCTAATTTGAGTCTGTATGACATAGGTTAAATGAATTGGTCATGAGTTGTGAGGAAATAATGATATGCTGTCATCACTGCTTGGTAAGAACAAATATAAATTGTAAAAACCAGCAACAACCATCTCTGTAATTGCATACACGGATGTTTGCAGAGGAACATATGGCTTGTGCACTTATGCATACACTTGACTAGCTATATTATTTGTTCCCCTTTTTGTTATTTTCCTTACATACTGTTATGAAAATACTAAATGACTGCATTTTGTGTAGCCTGTATACAAATATATCAGTATAGTGCTTGGAATTCTACATTAACGCATAATACGTACACCTGTGTCCATAACCTGTGTCCTTAACTGGCATTGATGTATAAAATACTATAGCTATTCATTCATATTCATTAATATATGTAAGGTCTCCTGTATGTATATATATAGCTAGGCGGGAGGGAAAATGAATGGTTCGTTAGTTAGTTCGTTCATCATTAGCTGTAGTTGTGTAGTGATAATTGAAATTTGTTACATTGTTTAATATTGAAGAGTGGTCAGTCAGTCCTTGGGCTTTTTCTTACACCTGATTGTATCGAACCTAGACCAGCCTTTTATGATCATTCACATACTTAGTTTTACTGCAAATGCATATGGACCTTCTGTGCATAATTTAATTATGATTTTTGGAGTATTTAAAAACTGCACATGTCCCTTTCCTTAAAAACAAGAAACTGACACCTTATATGGTATTATATATATAATTAGTTTTGGGTATACATAGTGGAAAACATGGAATTTAATACCCTACCAATATAGTTAAATGGGTCATCAAAATTATTTCACATTGTGTAAACATAGTCGAACTTATTTTATAAAATCCTCTGTCATGCTATTTTGATTCCTTTTAATTCCGCTATGTAGAATATTGTTTTACTCCTTAGATGGGAAGCGGTGTGTGGTAGACATGTCCCTTACCTGAAATATTTGCGTCTGGATTGTGTGTGTGTATATATGCTAGCATTCACTATACCCATATATATATATATGTATGTATGTATATATATATATATATATGTATGTATGTATGTGTAATTGGTTTCACTTAAATCACCTATCTCAAAACTGGACATATACTTGCATACATGTCTTATTAGTAAACCACATATTTTTGTAAAAACCTGGTAGTGGTTGTCATGAGAAACAGGACGCACATGTGGATGAACTTTTGGTTTTAGTCTATTTTTGAATAAAATGCAATGTTATTTGCTAAAGAGATAACATATATATGGGTTTTCCCTGTTGTTGTTGACACTAAAGCGTGCATATGATAGGCTATCCCTACTGGAATTTATATTGGTTCATTATTGTGTATACATGCATTTTCATATTTTAATCTTATATACATACATACATATATATATAAGACAAGCCACAATTATACATTTGTTGTACTTGATGTTGTAAACTAATGAACGCACTGAGGTGTTATGGACTATGCAATTGAAGTCTTTTGTTTCGCAGCGGTTCACCATTTCGACTTATTGCGTTCAAACTTTGAATGACCGAATGGAACTCCTGGTGATTACATGAAACTGCCATATTTTGTTCCTTATAAAATCACATGAACAAAATTTATTGAAATGATCAAGAAGTTCGATGGTGAAGTTGCAGAAACAACGAAAATTTCATGAACAAAAATTATTGAAATGATCAAGAAGTTCGATGGTGAATTTGCAGAAACAACGAAAATTTCAAATCTTAGGTTGACATAAGTGTACTTGTTTTAAGTTACATCAAAGATTATTGGATCATTAAGGGTATGCACTTGAAGTGAAGCATAAATTGATAATAATGAGGAATGATATAAAAATTTGCTAATGAATGTATAATGTTTCTCGGGTTGTTTATTGCACTGTCTTTCTAGAAGGTTCTTGCCTTGTGTTGTAAGTATGCTAACTTTGTTTTATGCACAGAACAACTTGACTGCACCCTTATATTGATCTCGAGTCTGCAACATATATCTTGAGATTAAGATGCCAAGATTAACTATTTATTTTAGTGATTTATTGAAAATAATTTACTTGAACAAATGATTAATCCTAACTTGAGTGTTTTGTGTTTTGTATGAAACACTCGGGTCAGACCCGAGCATTACAAATTTAAAGATGACAGCTTCAGATTCGAAGATTGGCGAAGTTGGGGATTCCAGGAGACGCGCGCTCTGAAGATTTCAAAACAGTAATATTTTCTTGTATTCCACTATATTTTAAAATTCCTCTACATGGAAAATTTTGTATCAAAAATTTTGATTATATATAAAAGTTTATTCTGCTGTTCAATTCTATGTTATTTATTTATTCTGTGTTTTCTGTGTTGATTCTATTTTAAACTCTATCAGCTAAATAACAATCCTTCGATTTGAACGTTTTAAGTTGGTTTAATTACCAATTTGAAGCGGTTAAAAAGACGGGACGTTACAAGTGGTATCAGAGCTTTGGTTTATTCAAAGCTAGCTTATCAGGTTTGAAATGAATGGGATCGACACTAGAAAAATGGTTTTTGAAAATAAAAATGTTTCGAAATACAAATTTCGGAAAGTAAAAATAATTTTGAAAACAAACTTTGAAAGGTAAATTATTTTGGAAATATTATTTGTTTTGAGAACTGGTTTTTTGAAAATGATACAGCGGGAATAAAAAATATATTTTAAGATTGAAAATAATAATCAGAATCTCCAATCTTCAGCAAGCCGATTTGCTAGAACTAGTTCTTCGATAAGGTCTCCTTAGGTTTGAATCTCGAATCCATTATTGAATGGTATCTAAGGAAAGTAAGTATAATAGAATCGACAAATCAATTTCTGTAATCGTGTATTTTAGAAATCAAAGGCGACTGAAATTTATTGGAAATAAATTTCAGGTAAGAATTTGAATGAAAAGGGAAAATTTGAAATCAATTCAAGAAAATGAGATGATGTATTTCATTTCGATATTCGAAATGTAAATTAATAAAAATCGAAAAGGTTATAATTGGAACTCGACTGTGGCAAGTTGTATTACTAAAATATTTGAACTATTCAGATTTCCGTAAGATAAATTATAATTGGTTTCGAACCAATAGTGCATAATCAAATATATGAATTCAATAGGAAGCTATGAACTTGTTAATTAATTAACGAATAGTGGATTTTAAATGAGAGTTATAAATAAAGTGAAATATGAATGAAGATTTTAAAGGGATTAGAACCTGTATTTGAATGGAAAGATTAATTTGATGTGACGATTTCAGGAATAATATTTACGTTTAGAAGTAAATAAGGTTTCAAAGCAAATATGGTGCAAATGAAATTGGGATAAGCGAAATAGAGTTGACCAGTACGGCGAGATTATTCTGAAGTTCAGAATATAAATCAAATGAGACTTTCTGAAATTCGGAATATATTATCGAATAAGAGATTATTCGAAGGGAAGTTATTTATGCGAGTCAACTATGACGAATTTCGAGAAAATACTGTTTACTTTCTTTTTTAATTTAAAATTTAAAATATTATTAATTAATTGTTTATATATTCAGATTTAAGAATAAAGTATTTTTTTAAGGTTACATATCTTGAAGGCGTGAATTATTGTAAAGGAAATAAAATCAGAAATTACGAGAATGGATGCTTTTTTCGAAGTTGTGAATTTTATCTATTTCAAAGTTAATAATGTTGTCCAATTAAGGTTTGAGAGGTAATTTTACCCCAACATGATTGACTTCATTGTTGACTAAGAAATGGTTAAGGTTCGATAGCAAGAATTGATTAAGTGAAGTGATGAGTGTCAACGGTTAGGTGGAAATATGGATGTTTTATTTAACATCTGTTTTAGTCCAAATAAAGAATTTAGAAATATTCCCTCTGAGAATAAAGTATATTTTCTATTGAATTTAAAGATTTGCAAATATAGGGAAATATTTTCTAATGGTAATATGAGATTTTCTAGAATTATAGAAAATGGACATGAATTGTTTTTCAAGGATCGTGAGAAGTTAACGGGTTTTGACAAATCAGAATGGTGAGAACTGAAGAACAAAGAGTCGCACATCGAAAACGAAGGGCGGCAGGACGTAAAAGAAGTGGATTCGTAAATTGAATCTGAGAGTGGCATAAGAAATGTTTTGATAAGTAATTAAGAAATGGAGTTAAGAAGTTTAGAAACTGACTGGAGATTAGCTAAGTTGAATAATTTCGCGAGTGTTGATCTGATGTTGGTTTCGGCCTTCGGGATTGATACTTGGGAATTTGTTCGCTTACTAATTGACGGTCGAAGGATGTGAATATGGAAAAGAAATAGAGCGTAAATGAGAAATTTGTTATAAGGATGAAGAAAAGAATTCTAGAATTTTGGAAATGTAAATATTTGAATTAAGTGATGAATTGAATAATTGGAAAATGTGAGTAACTGGAAAATTATAAGAGATTTGGGTTTATAACCAATAGGTTTGAAAAATATGAGTTTGAAAGGATATCAGATATCTGAATTGATTATGAGATAAAAATTAAAATTTTGAGATTTGAATGGAAAATTGAGGATATTCGATTTTGGATACGAGACATAGAAGTTTTCAAAATTTATATGGAAAAATATATATGAGAATATAGCAAATTCGGAGAAAATTAAGTGGAAGATAAATTGATTTGAGATGTTATGTCTGGAAATATGATTTGGAAATAAAATCATAAGTATGAATTATGAGGAGTATGAAATGAAGTACTATATGTACATGGTATTATATGTTTTCAAAGCAAAATAAGGAGAGTACCATCCTCCCCCTTTGAATTTCGAACATAGTTGAGATTGTGCTGCTGGTGGTAGTAGGTTGTTTGGACATAAAACTCGAGTTGTCTGAAATAACACGACCGTGTTGCGTAATTTGCAGGGATGTAGATGGCCTACGGCGGACGGATATTTCTTGGGGGAACCAAGCGTAACCATTGTGTCTACTGCGATCTACAGTCGTGATAAGGGCGTAATCGGCAGAGCTGTGAAAGCTTACGGGTATGGATGTTTCGTGAGGGAATCAGGCGTAACCATTGTGTACCTGCGGTCCCCATGGCATATCTACAAGTGAAAGAGATGTAACCACTAAAGTTACTAAAGATAGAATGGAGCCATGCGATGTGTGATATATCTTAGTGATTGTGAGCCACCTGGTTGATGCAGCACTATGTCTTCGTGACTAGATTCGTCTTCATGACGTGAATTGTCCTTGTGACTTGATTGATCCTTATGCCTTGAATTATTTTCATAATTTGATGATTTGTTTCATGACCCTGAGATAGAACCACCAACGCTTAGTGACCTCATATTTTCTTTTAATTCTTAAATATCGTTCGTTGATCTGTCCATGACGAAATTCACAGGGAAGTGATTTCCTATGGATACGGATGTTTTTTGGGGGATCTAGATGAAACCATTGTGTATCTGCGATTCATGAACAATCAACAAATCAACATCACTTTGGTATTTTTCGTATTTTTTTAAGAGTTTTTGAAATATTTTCACCGGGAGTTGAAACAAGGATATTTAATACTTGGAGATTTTAGTCGTGCGCCTGGCCAGCGTATGCCTAACATCTGTAAGAACGATAATAGACTTGTCACTTCGAGTTATAAAGTATTTTCAAATAAATAATTTGAGATTAAAATATAATTAATTTAATAAGTTAAGAAAGCATTTCGAAGTAATTTCAAGTCCATAGCTCTAATATAATAATACAAGTATTTTGTGTATTGAAATTATAAAAGATTTCGGATTTTAAAAATTTTCAAGTCACAATTGGTAACTTGAAGAGGAGATGTTATTTACACTCTTTAACGAGTGTTTGGAAAAATTAAATGTATTAAATGAGAGAAGATTGAGTTGTCTAAGATTGTAAGAAATAAGTACAATAATGGATAAGTAAACATTGACAGATAAAGCTATGAAGGAATTTGGAATAATTCGAGATGCATAAATCTAACTTATGTAGAATTTAAAATTTAAGAAGAGATTTGTTTTGTAGAGGAATTTGATTTCCCGGGTTAATTGGAAAGGATAAATAAAGAGGATCGATGATTTAAATATCGATATTTATATTTATGTAGAATAATTTCACAGAAATATGAAATTTGAAGTATACATTGGTATAACTATAACGATCTCTCCTTTTCGAGGATGAAAAGTTTTAAAGGGGGGAGATTGTAAAGTCCCAAAAATTTCGACAAATGGAATATGGAGTTAATTGTAGATTTAACTATGGACAATCAATGTTATATTAATACTTGAGTTAGAAATTTAAAATCAAATATATTGTTTGGGTTGAATTGAATTCGATATTTAATTTAGAATGGTTAATTGGAAATTCAATATTTGCTTTTAAATATTTGAATTGGATAGAATTTGATTTAGAATCGATTGAAAATATAAATGAATGAATTTAAAAATAAACTTCGTTGACATTAAAACAAATCAGAGATTTTATTCGGTTAAATGTATGGAAACTATATTGTAAATGAAGTTGAATGCGTGTGTGTATATATATTAAACAATCTTAAATTAGTCGAGGAAGTTCATAATTTACGATTTGTTTTGGAATTAGAAATATTATATCGATACGATATCGGATTTTAAAATAATTAATTTTCAAACCACTTCGGTTTGTTAGAAAAAGGATTTTTTTGAATATGTATAATTTTTATCGCATTTAGAAGTTACGTTGGCGGTACGAATTCAGGGCATTATGGGGTACACGGTAGAATTAATATTAAATTAAACTTAAGTACTTAACCTTCCTCAGTAAAATTTCCGCCAGCATATTTTCTGAAAACACACGCCTACCCTAAACCTATTGACATTTACATTGATCTTTTCTCAAAATTTTGCTCTTACAAAAATAGCGTCTTACCCCATTTTGCTTAGCAAAAAGCATTGGTTTCCCCATTCCCTTCAACAACAACAACAACAACAAAAAATCAATCACTCATTCCCTTCAATGAAGAAAAAAAATTGTTTCCCTTTTCCATTTTTATGGCAACTGATAACCCTAATCCCCTTTTTAATTTAATGGCTCCCTCCACAATCGACCGTCGCTCATCGCTTCGGATCAAAGCTGCACCACCACCTTCTTGTTCGTCACCGCAACACGTACCTTCGTTTCACTTCCTTTAGCAGTACATAACCAACATGACCCCACTTCGTAGAAGCCACAAAGCATCTCAAATCAAAGCTGAGCCTTCAGTGTTTGTCACCGTTGAAGCTGCCCAACAAATCGAAATCCGCCTCATCAGTCACCACACCCGTCACCAACGTTGTCGTTTAAAGGTGAGTATTCACTCACGATTAATCGTTGATTCAAGTTTATTAATTTCGGTAATTAGTTGAAATAAAATATTTAATTTGGATTGCTCGGGTTGGATTTATTCACTACATGTTTGTTGCCTTGATTGGTTTCCACTGAAAGTTTACCTGAAGTTGGGTTGCTTGTTACTGCTTTTGTGCATGTTTTCCTGCTTGTTGTCGGAACCACCATGAACCCTTATTGCCACCCTGTAGCCGTGCATATAAACTGGGCTGCATCGGTACTTATACCCTCATACATATACACGCTATAAAATACTTCGAAATCTAGCGAGTCATGTTTAAAGAACACAACAGCCTTCTAAGTACACCAGAAAATGTGTAATTTCAATCTAGTTACATATAAATGTACCTAGGTTGTGAGATATCCCATGAATTAACATTTAGCCCCCTCCCCCCCACGCTATTTTATATTGCATAAATCAGTCATTAATTCCATTTGAACTATTCATTGAGTTTTTGAATTCGAGATTTTCACTTCACTCGAATTATTGGTTTATGATAATGGCTATCAAGCACTTAAATATCTTGCTGGCGTCTAGTTTGAATCTGTATGACATTGGTTAAATGAATTGGTCGTCGAGTTGTGAGGAAATAATGATATGCTGTCATCACTACTTGGTAAGAACAAATATTAATTGTGAAAACCAGCAGCAACCATCTCTGTAATTACATACATGGATGTTTGCAGATGTACATATGGCTTGTGCACTTATGCATACACTTGACTAGCTATGTTATTTGTTCCCCTTTTTGTTATTTTCCTTACATACTGTAATGAAAATACTAAATGACTGCATTTTGTGTAGCCTGTATACAAATATATCAGTATAGTGCTTGGAATTCTACATTAACGCATACGTACACCTGTGTCCTTAACTGGCATTGATGTATAAAATACTATATCCATTCATTCATATTCATTAATATATGTAAGGTCTCCTGTATGTATATATATAGTTAGGCATGAGGGAAAATGAATGGTTCGTTAGTTAGTTCGTTCGTTCATCATTAGTTGTAGTTGTGTAGTGATAATTGAAATTTGTTACATTGTCTAATATTGAAAAGTGGTCAGTCAGTCCTTGGGCTTTTTCTTACACCTGATTGTATCGAACCTAGACCAGCCTTGATGTTCATTCACATACTCAGTTTTACTGCAAATGCATATGGACCTTCTGTGCATAATTTAACTGTGATTTTTGTAGTATTTAAAAGCTACACCTGCCCCTTTCCTTAAAAACAAGAAACTGGTACCTTGTATGGTATTATATGTATATCCTTATATATATAATTAGTTTTGGGTATACATAGTGGAAAACATGGAATTTAATACCCTACCAGTATAGTTAAATGGGTCATCAAAATTATTCCACATTGTGTAAACATAGTCGAACTTATTTTATAAAATCCTCTGTCATGCTATTTTGATTCCTTTTAATTCTGCTACATAGAACATTGTTTTACTGCGTAGATGGGAAGCGGTGTGTGGTAGACATGTGCCTTACTTGAAATGTTCGCGTCTGGATTGTGTGTATATATATGCTAGCATTCACTACACCCATATATATATATATATGTATATGTGTGTGTGTGTGTGTGTGTGTGTGTGTGTGCATGTATGTGTGTGTGTATGATTGGTTTCACTTAAATCACCTATCTCAAAACTAGACATATGCCTGCATACATGTCTTATTAGTAAGCCACATATTTTTGTAAGAACCTGGTAGTGGTTGTCATGAGAAACAGGATGCACATGTGAATGAACTTTTGGTTTTAGTCTATTTTGGAATAAAATGAAATGTTCTTTGCTAAAGAGACAATATATATATATATATATATATATATATATATATATATATATATATATGTGGGTTTTCCCTATTGTTGTTGACACTAAAGCATGCATATGATTGGCTATCCCTACAGGAATTTGTATTGGTTCCTTATTGTGTATACATGCATTTGCATATTTTAATCTTATATATATACATATGTATCTAAGACAAGCCACAATATACATTTGTTGTACTTGATGCCGTAAACTAATGAACGCACTGAGGTGTTATGGACTATGCAATTGAAGTCTTTTGTTTCGCACCAGTTCTCCATTTCGACTTTATTGCGTTCAAACTTTGAATGGCTGAATGGAACTCCTGGTCGTTACATGAGACTGCCATATTTTGTTCCTTATAAAATCACATGAACAAAATTGTTGAAATGATCAAGAAGTTTGATGGTGAAGTTGCAGAAATAATGAAAATTTCAAATCTTAGGTTGACATAAGTGTACTTGTTATAAGTTATATCAAAGATTACTGGATCATTAAGGGTATGCACTTGAAGTGAAGCATAAATTGATAACAATGAGGAATGATATAAAAATTTGCTAATGAATGTACAATATTGCTCGGGTTGTTTATTGCACTGTCTTTCTAGAAGGTTCTTGCCTTCTGTTGTAAATATGCTGACTTTGTTTCATGCACAAAACTACTTGACTGCACCCTTATATCGATCTCGATTATGCAACATATACCTTGAGATTAAGATGCCAAGATTAACTATTTATTTTAGTGATTTATTGAAATTTTTTTACTTGAACAAATGATTAATCCTGACTCGAATGTTTTGCATTTTGCATGAAACGCTCGGGTCAGACCCGAGTGTTACAGATTTAAAGATGACAGCTTCGGATTCGAAGATTGGTGAAGCTGGGGATTCCAGGAGACGCACACTATGAATATTTTAAAACAGTAATATTTTCTTGTATTCCATTATATTTTAAAATTCCGCTGTATGGAAAATTTTGTATCAAAAATTTTGGTTATATATAAAAGTTTATTCTGTTGTTCAATTCCGTGTTATTTATTTATTCTGTGTTGATTCTATTTTAAACTATGTAAGCTAAATAACAATCCGTCGATTTGAACGTTTTAAGTTGGTTTAATTACCAATTTGAAGCAGTTAAAAAGACGGGACGTTACACGCAAGATCGACTTTCGCATATACTTGGTAGACAATGCGAAGCCAGATGCATTAACTGTGCGCCATATGGCTCCAAGAGAAAGGATGGAGCTTAGTAAGCAAGTAGGAGAGCTACTTGAGAAAGGGTTTATTAGGCAACGCATATTTGAATGGGGTGCTCCGGTAGTATTTGCAACTAAGGCAGATGGTTCGCTTTGCTTGTGTGTGGATTATAGAGGGCTGAACAAACTCACAAAGAAGAATAGTGTAACACCCCGAATTTTTGAATAATCGAATTAACTAAATTAAAGAATAATTAATCTAAGACGTGAGAATTAAGGGAATGGGGTTGCGCCATTGTGTTCGTCTCGGAATTCTGGTTGAGATAGAGTCCGAGTTTGCGGGAAACGGGTACCGGATGAAGGAGTAATGGACGAACGAAGTTTGGTGGCAAAACAAGGAAAAAAATTATAAATTTGCATCGGCGCACTTGGGAACTGTGCCAGTACAAATTTGCACTGGCGCACCTGCCAAGTGCGCCCAGGTCAAGGCAGCAGGCCTGCACAGCTTTCTGGTTCAGTCTGACCCATGTTGCTGAGTTCTTTCTGACTCCTTGCTGAGTCATTAGGGCTGAGGTGTCACCCTATCCTGACTGAATGGTTTTGATTAACCCTAAGATCATCCGACGGCTTAAATTAATTCAAAACTCTATAAAAAGACCCATAGACTCAAAACCTAAATCAGAATTAAAACTAAAACTATGGCCGTCATGCTGTCGTCTTGAACCCTAGAGTAGCCGCCACCAATTAGAGAGGAAGAACAGCAAATCAAATCAGTTCTATTCAACCCTAACAACGAATCTTCTTCAAAGGAAAGCTAATTCAACTTCAGAAATCAGAATTCAGAACTCAAGACCGCTTTTGAGTTGTGAGTTCGATAATTTTAATAAAATAATTAGCAATTTAATTGGATTAAGTTATGATGCGGATTGTATGGATGTCATGTGAATTATTGATCGCATGTTGTAATTATGTTGTAGAATTGTGTTGAAATCTCTATGATGTTATATTGTGATGCTATCATTTATGATGTAAAGTTATAATACTATCACCTATGTTGTAATTCTATGATTAGCTTATGTATAATCAAATCATCATATTATTCATATGCTAGTTTGGTGATGTCGATTCATATGATAGATCGCAAGTATGTATGCAAGTTTAGATATTGATTTAAGACATGAATCATATGATTAGTGAAAATTATCTACAACTTTACATGACATCTATTTTAGGGCTAAAGTTAGCCTATGACATGTGTGAGTTATATGATAAATTCTACATGATAATTTTCATGTTAGATGCAAGTTTACACCATTGTTACGATGCATAAATCACATATGCAAGTTTATATAAATATACGAGTTTGGAATATGAATCATGTTATGCAAGTTTAGGGTTATTGCCTATGCAAGTTAACACCTTTAGATGTAGATCTATGACATACATGATTTATGCAAGTTTGTGGTTATTACCTATGCAAGTCTACACCTTTAGATTTGGATTTATGACATATGTTGTTTTATGCAAGTTGTAACTTTGGCCTATGTAAGTTTTAGATGTAGAACATCATTCACACATGCAAGTTCACCCCTATGTTTAGATTTATGTTTTAATTATGTGTATATTGTGATGTTTTCTCTTTATTCCATGAGTTAGACTATTCGAGTCTAACGTATATTTTACGTTAAACGAACAAACGTACAACGTGGGGTAAAACGGGATAATATTAAAAAGATTTAATTGGCATAAATGCCTTAAAAGGCATAAAATAAATTTGTGATGAAAATTGGTATGATTTTACATACCATAAATAGATGGACATAATTTAGTCAATTATGGACATCATTAAATTTGGAATTGATTGATAATTTGAATAGGGAAAGTAATTCAAATTGGGGAATGATTAATTAGGAGTAATTAATCGTCTAAGACACGAGGTTAGGCTCTTTTGTGGTGTAAGACTGCCCGGACCCGCCCGGCAAATCCAGCTGCCACAAATGCCAGTTTAATGTGGGAGGTCTTAGGCATAAACTAAATACGTAACAATTGTAAAGACACGAGGTTAGGCTCTTTTGTGGTGTAAGACTACCCGGACCTGCCCGGCAAATCCAGCTGCAATAAATGCCAGTCTAATGTGAGAGGTCTTTATGAGGTTACGGTCTTAATGAATTAAGAAACACTTAACCAGATAAACATGTAGTGGGACATGAGGGTGTTAAGTGGGTGCCTTGGGTGGCATGTGGAATCTAGTGGGTGCCTTGGGTGGCATTTGGAAATACGATTAGAAACACTTAACCAAAATTGAAACATGTAATTTAAACATGAATAAGAAGAGGGTTAAGTGGGATGTATTAGAGGGGACCAAGCTTAGGTGGATAGCTTGTGTCAAGTAATGGGGGCCCCTTTCAACCAGTAACCCATACGTATCTTTGTGGGCTCGACCCAAGTCGAGGATGGGACACGCATATTGGGCTTGACTGTAAGAGGCCAAAACGGGTTAGCGGTGGCAACGCAAGTCCAACGGGTTCATATGCGTGTGTGGGTCCGGGCTGGTAGGTAAGACGTTGCATCGTGTAGGTATAAGTCGTGCATCATTGGTGGTATCGGGTTGCCACTTTGGGGAGTGATACACCCCACTATGGGGCTAACACGGGTATCTACGAGTTAGTGAGCCGATCGCTTGGGGGTAGTGGGTACACCTAGTGGAGATAGGGGCAGGCGACACCTATGAAGGCAACTAGGGGTGCACGAAACTACCAATATCATTATTAAGTCTGTAGGCGGGATCAACCTTAGGGTGACTAGTGGTGGTGCAGTATAGCAATTATCCTATAGTGTTGGTGTAGTTTAGTAATTATCTTATAGTGGTTTAGGGGCGCTTTAACGATATCGTTATTCATCTTGTTTCCTTATTTACTCTGCCATACTCAATGGTTCATGGTCATTTCCTTATTTTCCAACTTATGCCTTAGCCCAGTTACTTTGTTAATTATATTGTTAAAGTTATCGCACTCGCCAGACTTTATGTCTGACCCCCTTTGTTTCCTCCTCTTTTCTTCCTCCCCCCCCAGGTGCTCAGATTGGAACTAGCAGCAGTGGAGCTTGATTTTGGACTGATGTTTCTCTTCTTTTAGAAGATTGCTTGGATCACTGAAGTAAAGTTCAGCCTCTTTTATTTATGGCTATTTTGTATTGGGGATTATGTCTTTCAATTTATGTACTTTTGGTAGTCAAGATGGATATTATGTACTTTGACTCTGGTTTTTGATGATGTAATCAAACATATGTGTTTTCCGCTGCAATGAAATAAAGTTTTAAATTTTCAAGTACTGTTTATATCTGTCTTGTTGTTAAGTTTCCGTTTTATACTTACTTAAAACGCTCCATAGAAGTTAATGCATTCCCTTTGTGAGTGACATTAATGGACGTGGGGTGTTACAAATAGGCACCCACTTCCGAGGATAGATGATTTGTTTGACCAGCTTGTTGGTGCATCGGTATTCTCTCAATTAGACTTGGCCACGGGGTTTCATCAATTGAGTGTGGCCGAGGATAGTATAGACAAGACCGCTTTTAGGACTCCAGATGGTTTCTTTGAATGGCTCGTTATTCCTTTTGGGTTGACGAATGCACCCGTCTATTTTGTTGATATGATGAGTAGGGTGTTTCAGAAGTTTCTAAATAAATTTGTCGTGGTCTTTGTTGATGACATCTTGATTTTCTCGAAGAGCGAGGAAGAGCTTGCCTTACATATAAGAGAGGTTTTGAAAACTCTGCGTGTGCATTGGCTTAAGTCAAAGTTCTCCAAATGCCATTTTTGGAGAAAGGAGGTGAGATTTCTAGGGAATGTGGTCTCTAAAGATGGGATAACAGTAAATCCCACAAAGGTAGTTGTAGTTCAAGATTGGCAAATTCCTAAGAATGCAACGGAGGTGAGAAGTTATCTTGGATTGGCAGGCTATTATAGGAAGTTCATTAAGGACTTCGCAAAGATACCAGCTCCGCTCACCGGGCTGACAAAGAAGAATCTAACGTTTTCATGGGATATAGATTGTGATGTTGCTTTCCAACGATTGAAGAGGGCTCTGACAATAGCCCCAGTGTTGACCTTGCCCGACGGGAACAAAGTATTCACAGTTTACACTGATGTATGTGGTACAGGGCTTGGTGCGGTTCTGATGCAAGAAGGAAGGGTAGTATGTTATGTGGTAGACAACTAAGGGTTCATGATAAGAACTACCCTACCCCTGACTTAGAGTTAGCTGCCATAGTATTCGCGCTTAAGATGTGGTGTCATTATTTGCTTGGAGAGAAGTTTGAGTTCTACATCGATCATAAATCTCTCAAGTACTTGTTCTCGCAGAAGGATCTTAATTTAAGGCAACAAAGATAGATGGAGTTCGTAGCATCTTATGACTTCGAGATTGCTTATACCCCTGGCAAGGGTAATGTGGTGGAAGACGCACTAAGTAGGAAGAGCATGGTCTTAAGTCCTCTGTTTGTGGAGAGGAAAAGCTTGGAGTTCATATCGACTTTTGACTTTGAACCCTCCATCGAATTTTTGCCTGGTTTGTTTGCATCGCTAGAGATATGACCTACTCTTATGGATCAGATAGGAGCTTCGCAGCGAAAGGATCCACAGATTTTAGACATCTTGGATTGGCTCAGTAAAGGGGAGACTTCTAGTCACCTCAGTAGATACTCCATCGACGAAAAAGGGTGGTTGCGACGAGATGGGATGCTTTATGTTCCCTAAACTGGGAGTTTGTTAAAGACAGTCCTAGAAGAAGCCCATCGTTCTCAGATGACTAGTCATCCAGGCGGTGATAAGATATATAGAGATATGAAGAGGGTTTTCTTTTTGGATGGGATAAAGAAATATATGGCAGAATTTGTTTCTTAATGTTTGGTTTGTGAGCAAGTCAAAGCTGAGCAAAATAAACCGGTGGTTTACTTAATCCTTTGGAAATTCCGTAGTGGAAGTGGGAGAGCGTCTCTATGGATTTCATAGATGGTTTGCCTAGATCGAAGAAAGGCAACACCAGTATTTGGGCTGAAGTAGATATACTAACTAAGAACACTCACTTCATTCCGATTAAGAGCAAGAGGACGGCAACATAGTTGGCAGCATTTTATGTTCGTGAGATAGTCCGTCTTCATAGAGTACCTTCCAGCATCGTAAGTGATCGTGACCCCATTTTCACTAGTGAATTTTGGAAGAGCTTGCAAGAAGCATTAAGTACACAATTGTGTTTGAGCATCGCTTATCACCTATAGACCGATGGACAGTCGGAAAGGGTGAACAGAGTTCTTGAGGATCTTTTAAGGATGTGTATCCTAGACTTCGGAGGGACTTGGGAAGAGCACCTTCCTTTAGTATAGTTCACCTACAACAACAGCTATCAAGCTAGCATTGGCTTGGTACCTTGCGAAGCATTATACAGATGACCCTGTAGATGAACGACTTGTTGGTGGGAATCTAGAGAAAGACTACTACTTGGACCAGATATGGTTAGAGAAACGTCCGAGAAGATTGACCTTATTAGATGGCATATGAAGACCGTGCAAGATAGGCAGAAATCCTACGCAGACAAGAGAAGGACCGACATTGAATTTGAGGTAGGAGACATGATTTTTATTAAGGTGTCACCTTTGAGGAATGTGGTTCGCTTCGGATCTGTAGGGAAGCTGGCGCCAAAATTTGTAGGGCCATTTCCCGTAACAGAAAAGATTGGCCAAAGGCCTATAGATTAAAGTTACCAAAGAGGCTATCTGATGTTTCTCATTTACGGAAGTGCTTGCATGATACCATGGAAGTAGTTGAGACGAGTATATTAGAGGAAGTAGATGTGGAACGGGAGGCGACAGTCAGACGAGTGCCTACCGGTATTCTTGGATCGGAAGTTAAGAAGCTACGCAAAAGAGAAGGCAAGTTGATGAAAGTTCAGTGGGGAGATAACCCATAGGATGCAACTTGGCAGACCGAAGACAAGATTCATGCTTCGTACCCTTTTCTTATCGAGGGTATGTTCTTAACTTCTTTTTCAAAGCTTTTATTTATACTTGTTTATATCATTTAAAGTATATCCTATCGATCGAATCTTCGACCTTTAGGTAGAAATCCCATGGATGTAAATGTTGGATCTAGATTAACCCTAGAGGGGGGTGAATAGGGTTTATCACAGTTTTTCATTGAATTAAAAAAACTGACAGGATATTAAAATAATGAACAGATCACATAATGCAGCAAAAATAAAAAGTGCAGAAAATAAATCACACACAGATATACCTAGATTCGGCAAATCCGTGCCTACTGCTGCATTCCTAAGGTTTCTACTAGTAAAAGAACAGATCCCGCATACAAGACCATGTACACTCGCGAACCCCTCGATCCTATTCTAATCCTATGCTCAAAACCCTAGACTGGTCTATATCCACTAGACCAGATTTTCCCTTAGTTTTACAGACACTAGTAAACTGTCAATTAATCCCTAACTGAATCCCCCTAGAATTTTACAGACTCTAGAAAACTGTTCAGATGGAACGAATACAAAACAAAATTAAAACAAAACAAATTAAAAAACCCTAGGAGTTTAAATTAAAAGGGTTATCCCCTTTAGAATAGGCTTGGCTTAGTTTAACTCCATGTAGGCCGGCCCCTTCTGTAATTCAACTTGCCTGAATCTCTTTTGTCCTCTGGAAAAAATAATATGGAGGCGGCTTTAAAGAAAAACTAGGGTTTTTGTAATCCCCAATCGGATTGATGCTTGATGAATTTGATGATGAGGTTTCTTTGACTGCTCTAATGCTTTGTTTTCCTTTCTCGATTGATTTGCAACTCTGATGCCTCGGGATCGAAACCCTAGCAATTTGTGAGTTCTCTGAAATTTGATCTTTGATTCCTTGAATTGAATATTGTTGGTTTCGATTATGAATGCCTATGATGAAATGGTGATAGAAATAGGATTTCAAATCCTTAACTTGCGCTTGATTTCAATTAAAATGGCTTGCCTGATTTGTGTTTTCTCTTTTGAATTCTCGGCTTTAAAAATGAGCGTGATTATGTTGATGGATTTGGCCATGTTCTCGTCCCTTGTGTAGTAACAGAATGATTCTTGCCCCATATACATTGTTTGTTCACGTGGAAACAGATTTGTGATTTTATTGAAACTGTAAATTGCTGTCCATTCAAATTATTGCCTTAATTTGAAATGCTTGATTGACATTTAATTCCCTGTTAAAAAAAGCTGAAAAGATGATTTGCAATTTTAGTCTTTCAACATTTCAGGAAAGTGATTTCTGTCCAAAACAAAAGATTTGAGATTCATGCCATATATTAGAACATAGATTTGTGCATATCTGAAAATAGTTTTCCAGACTTGTTTCTCTTGCATAATTTCTGGAAGAATAAAATAAGATTTCCATTTGCTCACTTGCCATATATTCTGATTTCACCATTAACCTGTTGCCACAATTTCCTTACCAAATAAGCAGTCGTTTCCGGAATCAAATTCTTATGACATTCCCATTTGATTCTCTATGAAAACAATTTGTTGCCCAATATGTAATGATAAAACTGGAAGTTCAATTTCCCCTTTTCATAATCATTGTTGCCTTGAAATGTCTTTGAAATTGATGATAAAAACTTTCCTAAAAAAAAATGTTCTCTGAATTTACATAAAACGTGCTAAATTTGAAATGCTGATTTTCTGGCACCTTATTGTGTATGCTGCGCTTGATCTTTTTGCCAACCATTTTGCTTTTTACTCGAACATAATACTGCATTTGTCATTTGGTTATTTGGCATGCTTGAACTTGAGATTTTTAAACTGCTCAACTCTTTAACTTGATTATACATGTGCTTGTACATGAAACAGCTGTATGATCATATTGTTTTGATCTCCATTTGCCCTGCACGATCATATTGTTTTGAACCTTGAAATAGCTTGATCATTAGAGTATGTGTCTTAAAAAATTGGCTTGAACTTCACTGATCTTGCTCCCTTGTTTACATGTATTTGCCACTATATGTTTGTGCATATTCATCATGCTGTGTAGCCATTATGAACCGATTTGTCCATACATTCTTGAACTTGCTGTTTCACTATGACATGTACCCATTGTAGTACTAAAACTTGGCTTTTTTGCTTCACTCTGACTTGGAACTGAGATGTACCAAGCTTGTATCACCATTATGCTCGACCATGATTATGCTTGTGCTGTGTGCACTACTTGTACATGCATTTGCCATTTGCAACATATCATGCTGCTATTATTTATGTTGGTTACATCTTGTCTGAACCACCACGCGTTATGCATCACTTATATCTGAAGCTGACTGGACCATGTGACTTCACAATGACTTGTTTACTTGGGTATATTTTGTATATGCACCTGATTTTGTTTATACTTCATCTTGTACCTGCATTGTTTTGTGATTGTCTATGTGCTGTCGTGATTCATCGAGCCTACTTGCATGCATTAGTATACCGCAGTCCATTGCTCGACCACATTTCTGAACTTTGCATTTGTGTCACTTTATCCAGTTATAAATATGTTGAGACTCGACCATGCATCATTGTTGAGTTGTTTTCACTTTTGCTTGTATGAATGGTTATTTGGCTCGACTATGAACTGTGCACTGAGTCGAGTTGGTCCACGTGGCTGCTCGTCAGTTGTACACTGGATTGGCGAGGCAGTGCACACGTGTATATATATATACGTGTGTAAGCCATCTAGAATAGATTTTCCTGTCCCTGCACTGTAATATGTGTATATACATACACATGTGTGTGTATACATATATCGTGTGCGTGCTACAATCACATATCAGATCAAGTCATGAAAAATGATGAGAAGCACACCAAAATTCTGAGGCAAATAAAATTTTAGAATTAAAATTATATTTGCTAGAATATGAAATTATTTCTGTTTAAGATTACTATGTGTGTTTCTGTATATGACAGGCATGAAGACTAGATTGATTGAAAGCTGTGAAGACAAAAGACTGAAGATAGTGAATAAGCGTATAAGTGTCTGTATATTAGTCAATGTGAAAATGTATGTATATATGAATTGTAAAACTGAGTGACAGTGTTGTAGTGAGGAGCTGAGTATAATGAGAGAATTGTACTGGCATTTGTAATAAACAAATTCGATTGAAATAAAATATTATTTTATCGTGTTCAAACAAACTTGTCTATTATATTCAGTTTAATTACAAATACAATATTCTGGGAATGTATATGAAATGTGAGTTGAATAAATAGTATAGTTATAAATAGTTGTACTATTTGAATGTTTAAAATATAATATTCAATTTAAATAAAATACTGTATGAATATATGAATGTTTGTACAGTCGTATTCTATTTAAATATAAATATTATATTCCTGTCTGTAATGTATATATAGAACAGTATAGTAATAAACAAATTTAAAATAATATTTATTTGTTTGTTATCATCAAACAAAAATCATATAATTGTGTATACAACTACGTTATATACAACAATCTCCCCCTTTTGATAATGACAAACAAAATATTTTGAGCACAATAAATGTGTTTGACAGTGAATTTTGAACTCCCCCTATTTATTAGCTCCCCCTACAATAGAAAACTCTCCCTATAACTGTGCAAGAGTGAACATAACTAAATAATAATGAATTTTGAACTCCCCCTATTTATTAGCTCCCCTTACAACAGAAAACACCCCTATAACTCTGCAAGAGTGAACAAAACTGAATAATAATGAATTTTCAAAATTAAAAATATTTATAAAATATTCACTCACAAATCAAAATCTCAACTCATTCTCCCCCTTTTGTTATCATCCAAAGGATACAGAAATTAAAATATAGATGAAAAATGATTAAAAAAATATATTATCAGCATAAGAGGAAGAACTGTCATCATAAATCTAAACCAATCAAACAAAAATCATAATATTCTAAGAACAGGTGGCATATTTCACATTGTAGAGAATGACTGATTTACGATGAATTTTATATAAATGAAGAGAGTTAAAAATTGAATTCCAATTATTTTTGAATAAAATTATCTTTTATATATTGAAGCACAAAACAGTGATGGATTTGGACTATAATTATTAATTCAATTTAAGTGACAAAATCAAATAATCTCAAATCCCAATAGCTATCAATCAACAAATCATAATACGTCATAAAATATTAACACATTTCATAGTCAGATTTATTTCAATTTATAGCACATTATTTCCTTTTATTTTATTTTTATTTAAGAGCACACTGACCACGCATAACCAGAGCTTAGATTTTTAAATAAGGCCAATCGCAGCTTAAATTATAAGTTATCTCTTAACCATACATGACCAGAGCTTGGATTTTTAAATGAGGTTAGAGACACACTTATATTTTAATTATATTTATTATTTTCAGCATTTAAAGAAAAAAAAACTCCTCGGTATATAAAACCAATATATAGATGATAGAAATGTGGTAAGTACAGAAATGGACTATGAAATAAATTTCTAAATTAATTATATTATGAGATATGCTCGACTGTACCAGGATCATTGAAAATTTTCAATTGTCACTAATTAGGAAAAATAATATAGTCCCATTTCTATCACAAATATTTTCAATGTTTATTCAAGATGATATTTTTATATAAAAAAATATATTAAACTCTCCATATTATTATAAAGTCACGATGGATGGTAGAAAGATGAAAGATAATGAAGATGGTCATGAAATAATTGCCAATCCAAAATTATTATAATGAATGTTCAACCATCATGAAAATATAAATAAAATCTCCTCTTGTTGTGAAATATACTGCAGTCACTATTCATCACAATTTCGAATTCTAATAATAATTTTGATGAATTATAAATACAGTTCAATTTGGATATTGATTTCAATTTCTGAATGAATAATAAATAATTTTAAAATTGAAAATCAATCACAAGAGGGATATGAAGAGTCATACACAGTAAGAGGGAATAAAAATATATACAACAACGCAACAACAACACATCTAAACTGATACCACTTGATGTCTCAATTAATGAGAATTTTGACATGATACTAAAGACGAACAAGAATATCATAGACAAAAGAATTATAAGTACAAAGCCCAAGAAGACAAGATAACAGATTATGCACATGTATCAGAGCAGCAAACAGATGATTCCAAAACAAACATTTTTCAAAACAGTGTCAGAGCAGCACAAAAAATAGTTTCAAATCATACTTTTCAAGATGACGATCACATAAGATGATTCATGATCCAATGACTAAAAATATCGTTTATTTGAAATCATTTGAGGAATATGAAACTCTCAAGATTCAGTGAATCAATCACACCAGAATGTAAATTTCAGATTCAAGATATGTGTGCGATTCAATAAATCAATAATTTCAAATGATTTTAAACAAAAAAATATTTACATCAAATCGTCATGAAATAACAGTGAATTTTAAGACCATATTTTCAGTGAAATTTTCACAAGTATTTCTAACAAGTACAAGAGTAATTTCAGATCATTTACATCAAGATTAAGAGATATTCATGATCTAAAAAATTTAAAAATAATTTATTTGAAATCACTTGAATCAATGTCAAGTTTTGAGATATAATGAATAAGTCACACAAGGTTGATAATTTCAAATTTAAGAGGTGTGTGAGATTCAAAATATCAAGAATTTTAGATGATTTCAAACAAACAAATTTCAACATAATGATCATGAATAAGGATGAAATTCAAGATGAATCACTGTGATTCAAGACAGAACTTAATATCCAAGCCAATCTGAAAAATCAATGAAATCATCACAACTGATAAATATTGGAGTATATTATTTCAGGCTTTTCTAAAATGAATTAGTGAAAACTCAAAACAACAGTGATGTGTAAAATTTCATTAATTATTCAGATCTTCAAAAATTTAGAATTCAAAAACAACAGTGTTCAAGATATGACAAGAATACATCAACACTGTTATGAATTCAGAAATCAGAAAATAAACTTCAAAATAATTACAGATATTTACAAATTTAAACTCAAGATCTGGAAATGGTTAAAACAATAGAGTTTTATTCAAATTGAATCGAATTTCCAGAAAAATGTGAATTTTGCAATTTGAAGTTAATGAAGCCTAAAAAGAAACAAAAAAAAAAACATATTGCAGCGACAAATCAAAAACAAAAGAAAAGAAGAAGAGGTAGAAGGAGAAATAAACCAAAAAAATATTGACAAAGATGAGTCTAGAGATCATACCTGAATTCAGTGTAAGAAAATGAAGCTCTAACTCAATAACCTTAGCTAAGGAACTCTGAGTGATACAGAACCATAAAACAGTTTGAATTTGAATCTCCTTTGAATAGCTGTTCCTCAGCCTCCTCCGGTACCTAAGCGTTTAGGGGATTGAGTGGTCTAACAAAATTAGTAAAACCACTCACAGTTTTGTTAAAAACTTTCAGTACCCAAACTTGTTTGTATAACGATCCATTCGAATCTACCTTTGTGCCCTTAGGAACCCAAATTTGTTTAAATTTAGTCCAAGTTATTTTATTTTCTTTTGGGATCAAAGAATGTTTAAATAGATTGATACAAAACAAATTCTCATCTCGATTATGATTTAAAAATCCTTTGAAATTTTCAGAGATTAAATTTTCAAAGCAAACATTTCCAAAGTGATTTGAGGGATTTTTAAAATTATTAGAATTCCATTTTTCAAAACCAATTGTTTTTCCAAAACCAAGACCATTCTTATTTCCTGGAGAAAGTTGATTTTTCAACAACATATTCAAAGATTTTTCTTCGGTTGAAAAATGTTTTAAACTTAATTAAAGATCATTGATTTTGGATTTAAGATTAAAATTTTCTTTTATCAGATTTGAACAACGGTTAATGCTGATCTTTCTCCTTTCAGTATTATTTTGTTTCAAAACCAAGTTTTTATTTTCAAGCAATTTGATTTTGGTTTTGGATTCAAAAATATCATATTCAAACTGAATTTGTTTTTCAAATTTTTGTTTCTCAGAATTCTTGAATTTTTCAATCTCGTTTTCAAGCTCTTTCAAAACAGATTCAGTTTTCAACAAGCTTTCTTTTTCAAAAATTTCATGTTTGGAATTTTTGGTTGTCTTAAAATTTTCAAATTCCTTTTGCAAAAAATTATTCGAACTTAATAACTCAATCTCGTTTTCTTTTAGGATTAGTATTTCATTTTCAAGCTTTTGAATATTTTTATTGAGATGAACGATATCGGTTTTCAATTTCGAACAATTTTTACAATCAGAATTTTCAAATTTCCTGACGTTTTCAAGTTTCAATTCCAAACAGTTATTTTCGCTGATCAACTCAAGATTTTTAGATTTCAAAGTTTTGTTTTTCAGTTGGAGTTTATCAACGGATTTAGTTAAATCAGCACACATATAAACTAAATCTTCGTATGAAAAATTTTCTGTCTCATTATCTGTTGAATCTCCATCGACTGATCCACCTGAATTTTCATTTGTAAATCCTGTTAAGCAGAACTTTGAATCTGAGTTGACACTCCGGGGTTTTGAGAAGTCGTCAGATTTTCCATACAGCGCATTTAGAGTCCTCCAGATTTCCTACGCAGTTAAACAATGAGAAATAAGGCTATATTGGTCATCATCCATATAAGAATACAAAATATGAGTAGCACGAGAATTAAATTCAATATCAACCCTATTTACAATATCATATCCATTTAAAATACTATTCCAACATTTAATATCAACAGATTTTAAATAGGATTTCATTTATGATATCCAATTTAAAAAATCTGTGCCATTAAAAATAGATGGAATATGGCTGGACTGACTCTCTATGGAATGACAACTAAGGATCACCATTACTCTAGAGTTAAACAAAAATACCTTTTCTGATACCACTTTTTGGATCTAGATTAACCCTAGAGGGGGTGAACAGGGTTTATCACAGTTTTTCATTGAATTAAAAAAACTGACAGGATATTAAAATAATAAAAAGATCACATAATGCAGCAAAAATAAAAGTGCAGAAAATAAATCACACACATATATACCCAGCTTCAGCAAAACCCTACCTACTGCTGCATTCCTAAGTTTTCTACTAGGTAAAAGAACAGATTCCGCATACAAGACCATGTACACTCACGAACCCCTCGCTCCTATTCTAATCCTACGCTCAAAACCCTAGACTGGTCTATATCCACTAGACCAGATTTTCCCCTAGTTTTACAATCACTAGCAAACTGTCAGTTAATCCCAGGTTGAATCCCTTAGAATTTTACAAATAATAGAAGACTGTTCAGATGGAACGAATACAAAACAAAATTAAAATAATACAAATTAAAACAAATTTAAAAACCTTAGGAGTTTAAATTAAAAGGGTTACCCCCTTTTGAATAGGCTTGGCTTAGTTTAACTCCATGTAGCTGGCCCCTTCTGTAATTCAAGTTGCCCGAATCTCTTTTGTCCTCTAGAGAAAAAAATATGGCGGCAGCTTCAAAGAAAAACTAGGGTTTTTGTAATCCCCAATCGGATTGATGCTTGATGAATTTGATGATGTCGTTCCTTTGATTGCTCCAATGCTTTGTTTTCCTTTCTCGATCGATTTGCAACTCTGATGCCTCGGGATCGAAACCCTAGCAATTTGTGAGTTCTCTGAAATTTGATCTTTGATTCCTTGAATTGATTATTGTTGGTTTCGATTATAAATGCCTGTGATGAAATGGTGATAGAAATAGGATTTAAAATCCTTAACTTGCGCTTTGATTTCAATTAAAATGGCTAGCCTGATTTTTGTTTTCCATTTTGAATTCTCGGCTTTAAAAATGAGTGTGATTGTGTTGATGGATTTGGCCATGTTCTCGTCCCTTGTGTAGTAACAGAATGATTCTTGCCCCATATACATTGTTTGTTCACGTGGAAACAAATTTGTAATTTTATTGAAACTGTAAATTGCTGTCCATTCAAATTGTTGCTTAATTTGAAAAGCTTGCTTGACATAATTCCCTGTAATAAAAAGATGAAAAGATGATTTGCAATTTTACTCTTTCAACATTTCTGGAAAGTGATTTCTGTCCAAAACAAAAGATTTAAGATTCATGCCATATATTCGAACATAGATTTGTGCATATTTGAAAATGGTTTGCCAGACTTGTTTCTCTTGCATAATTTCTGGAAGAATAAAATAAGATTTCCATTTGCACACTTGCCATATATTCTGATTTCACCATTAACCTGTTGCTACAATTTCCTTACCAAATATGCAGTCATTTCTGGAATCAAATTCTTGTGATATTACCATTTGATTCTCTATGAAAACAATTTGTTGCCCAATATGTAATGATAAAACTGGAAATTCAATTTCCCCTTTTCATAATCACTGTTGCCATGAAATGTCTTTGAAATTGATGATAAAAACTTTCCTGAAAAAAAATGTTCTCTGAATCTACATAAGACATGCCAAATTTGAAATGCTGATTTTCTGGCACCTTATTGTATATGCTGCGCTTGATCTTTGTGCCAACCATTTTGCTTTTTACTCGAACATAATACTACACTTGTCATTTGGTTATTTGGCATGCTTGAACTTGAGATTTTTAAACTGCTCAACTCTTTAACTTGATTATACATGTGCTTGTACGTGAAACTGTTGTATGATCATATTGTTTATATCTTCATTTGCCCTGCACGATCATATTGTTTTGAACCTTGAAATAGCTTGATCATTAGAGTATGTGTCTTAAAAAATTGGCTTGAACTTCACTAATCTTGCTCCCTTGTTTACATGTATTTGCCACTATATGTTTGTGCATGTTCATCATGTTGTGTAGCCATTTTGAACTGATTTGTCAAAACCATGTTTGCTGATCATATGTTCATGTCCATACATTCTTGAACTTGCTGTTTCACTATGACATGTACCCATTGTAGTACTGAAACTTGGCTTTTGTGCTTCACTTTGACTTGGAACTGAGATGTACCAAGCTTGTATCACCACTATGCTCGACCATGATTATGCTTGTGTTGTGTACACTACTTGTACATGCACTTTCCATTTGCAACATATCATGCTGCTATTATTTATGTTGTTAACATCTTGTCTGAACCACCATGCGTTATGCATCACTTATATCTGAAGCTGACTCGACCATGTGACTTCACAATGACTTGTTTACTTGGGTATTTTTGTATATGCACCTGATTTTGTTTATACTTCATCTTGTACATGCATTGTTTTGTGATTGTCTATTTATGCTGTCGTGATTCATCGAGCCTACTTGCATGCATTTGTATACCATAGTCCATTGCTCGACCACATTTCTGAACTTTGCACTTGTGTCACTTTATCCAGTTATAAATATGTTGAGACTCGACCATGCATCGTTGTTGAGTTTTTTTCACTTTGGCTTGTATGAATGGTTATTTGGCTCGACTACGAACTGTGCACTGAGTCGAGTTGGTCCACGTGGCTGCTTCTCTGTTGTACACTGGATTGGCGAGGCAGTGCACACGTGTATATATACACGTGTGTATATGCAGCCATCTAGAATAGATTTTCCTGTCCCTGCACTATAATATGTGTATATACATACACAAATGTGTGTATACATATATCGTGTGCGTGCTACATTCACATATCAGATCAAGTCATGAAAAATGATGAGAAGCACACCAAAATTCTGAGGCAAATAAAATTTTAAAATTAAAATTATATTTGCTAGAGTATGAAATTATTTCTGTTCAAGATTACTGTGTGTGTTTCTGCATATGACAGGTATGAAGACTGGACTGATTGAAAGCTGTGAAGACAGAAGAATGAAGACCGTGAATGAGCGTATAAGTGTCTGTATATCTGTCAATGTGAAAATGTATATATATATATATATATATGAATTGTATAACTGAGTGACTGTGTTTTAGTGAGGAGCTGAGTATAATGAGAGAATTGTACTGGCATTTGTAATAAACAAATTTGATTGAAATAAAATATTATTTTATTGTGTTCAAACAAACTTGTCTATTATATTCAGTTTAATTACAAGTACAATATTCTGGGAATGTATATGAAATGTGAGTTGAATAAATAGTGGAGTTATAAATAGTTGTACTATTTGAATGTTTAAAATATAATATTCAATTTAAATAAAATACTGTATGAATATATGAATGTCTGTACAGTCGTATTCTATTTAAATATAAATATTATATTCCTGTCTGTAATGTATATATAGAACAGTACAGTAACAAACACATTTAAAATAATATTTATTTGTTTGTGATCATCGAACGAAAATCATATAATTGTGTATACAACTACGTTATATACAACAGTAAACATGTGTTTGAGACATGTTATGTTTGATGGATGCAAGTGAATGCAAGTGTTTGCTGGTGGTTGCTCGTGGATGCATATACACACACATTAGGCACTAGATCGGCTCAGTCACTCTCATACTGCATATGGATGTGTGTACATTTTTCTTCTTTTATGCATGAAAGTGAGTGTATCATCACATGGATGATGCATTTGGATGGATGAGTGTGCACACTTATAGAACTTACAAGTTATAATAGGATTATTTGCATACATGTTGGATTCACGACACTAACATACACTGCATTAAGGAGGTCAACTGAATCAGTAGACTGCTTGATCCTCGCGTTAGTATTGGGACATATACACACACCTTTGCATATATTCATATAAGCATTAGAAATCTTTTAAGGACAATGGATTCCTATGATTGGTGGATGAGTAGATGAATATGGATGTTAGGATAAACATTCTTCTTCTCTTGGAGGTTTCGGGGACGAAATCCTTTGAGTAGGGTAGAACGTAACACCCCATAATTTTAACAACTCTAAAGAGGATAAATTAAAGAATAATTAATTTAATATTCAGAATTAGGGGAAACGGACTGCGCCACTGCATTCGCCTCGGAATTCTGGACAAAATAGACACCTGATTTGTGTAAAACGGACACTGTATGAAGAAGTTATTAAAGTTTGAAATTTGTATACGCACAAGAAGAATATATATATATTAAGTCCAGAAATTCAAAATCTGGTCAAAGAGTTCAAAATCACGCAGAATTGGGGAGGCAGGAATTTTCACGCTTAGGGGTGTCGACCCCTAGGTCGACCCCTCAAGGGGGGTGTCGACCCCATAAGAGGGGGTCATCCCCCCTGCGGCAGATTTGGGCAGATTAGGGCTTTGGGAATAGCTATATATATGACCTCATTTTCTTGTTTCTCTATGCCAAAATTAATGGAGGACTGGATGATATCTCTGCCCGAATTGAATCAAACCTTTTCTTCTTCAATAAATCAAGTTATTCAAGCTTAGAGATATGTAATTCAACACTAGCAATCCCTTCTCTATTTTTCTAGATCCAAACACTGTGAGTCCATGTTAATTTTAGATCCAAATAAATAAAAAGTAAAACTTGATATGACTGTAATTTAGATCTTGCCGGTGACTGCTTGAATCATATCAGATTTGTTATAACTTATGTATCTATGATATTCTGACATGACTATGACTTAGATCTTAACCTTTATCATGTCAGATCTGCTTTTGATTATAGATCTAATTCACTGTTTAGATCACATCATGCCTATCCCTATTATGTTAGAATTAGTCCTATTATCATATGTTCATCAGATCTGTTCCTATATGCCTACCTCGTTAATAGGCCAATATATGTTTTATGCCTGTTTCTACCATTATATGTCCATCATGTTAGTATGATTATCTTTGTTCTATTCCCTCTATCTTTTCCCTTTTATTTTTATATAGCCAGGCTACCTTCGAGCCTAGGCATGCCGCTGAAATATGCAAATACGTTAGATTGGGAACAAGGGGAAAACAATAATATTGGGTATAACTTGCTATTGGGAATTTGGGTACAACTTGAATAAAGTGTAATAATATGAATTTGGGGCATATAGTTTATTATGAACATAACTTGGGATAAGGGGCATGAAAACCTATAACGGCATAGGAATAATTGGTTAACAATGGAAATGCCTAGAATTACAGTAATTAGAAACTATAACCGCGCTTAGACATGAGGTTAGATTACGCTTGTGATGGAAGTCTGCCCGGAACTGATCGGCATATCCAACGACCACAAGTGGTGAATCTAATGTGAGGGGTCTAAGTGCATAAACACGAAACGTGCTAAGACACGAGGTTAAACCCGACTTGTGAAAGAAGTATGCCCAGAATCGACCAGCATAACTAGCATCCGCAAGTTGCAGGTTCAATATAGGAGGTCTTGTACAGTGTAACCATAGCTGAATATGGTAATAAAGTTGTATACTTAACCTGGTTGAATTTTTAGGGATTGTAACTTAAATAGGGGTTAAGTAAACTTGTTTGAAATAGTTGGTGGGTTAAGTAAATCTTGTGTGGGTGGGTAATGTTTATATATATAGGCCCACAAACTTAACCTGCAGGGTTATGCAATTTTATGACACCGGTTGGTAGGCACAACCTGTAGAAAACCTAGTAGTGGGGATGCAAGACAAAGGGGAGAGCTTGCATCATCTTGTGTGGGGGACGCATTTCAGTCAGTAACCTGTATATAGGTATCAAACGAGTACTTTGAACTAGGTCAGAGTCGGGGAAAGCTTACTGGGATGATTGTAAGAGATCCAAACGGAAGGGGTGGTGTGGGCGGCGCGTACTAACCGGGTCATGTGCGTGCATGGTTCGGACAGAGGAAGATATGACGCCGTGGCACCTGTAGATATGGTTATGCACATTCTGAAAATGAAGGGTTGCCACTTTAGGGAGTGATACACCCTATTGTGGGGACAACACAGGGTATCTACGGAGTAGAGAGCCAATCGGTTAGGGTAGTAATTAGGGTACACTTAGACTCCGGTATGTTAGGAGCCCGTTAATACCCTTAGGGTTAACTCCGGTATGTTGGGCTGCTTGTTGATTTTATGGGGTGAAAATCTCTCACTGGAAATACACCTAAGTCTACCATCTTATACTGGTTGGGGATCATCTTGTTGATAAGGCACTTGTATTTGTGCGGAGTAATCATTAGGGAAGCGTATACATTCTTCATGTTTATCCTGTTTACCTTGTCATACCTGCCTTTTATGATGTTATCTTTCTTATCCACTTTATATGCTTGTCACGATACTTTTACTTATTTATTTGCTAAAAGTAACTGGATTCGCCAAACTTTACGTCTGACCCCTTTTGTTTCCTCTTCTTTCTCTTCCGTTCCCCCTCCCCCAGGTTCTCAGGGTGGGAACACTCAAGCATGATCAGGATTCTGCTATTGTCTGGCTTGGAGCTGCTTAGATGTATTGGTCAAGTTCTTATCTTTGCTCCTATAGCTATGTTTCTTTTGGAGGTTATGCTTCTTTTACTATTGTACTACGATGTTTTAAGTACAAGACAGAAATTTTAATGATGTACTAGGTTTATGTATTTTCGGACATATGATGTTTTGAACCACGATGCTGTATGATAAATAAAGTTTTTAATTCCGCTGCTATTTTATGTCTGTTTTGTTATGTTTTTGTTTCTATTTACCTGTAACACTACACGAAACTTAATGCATTCTCTTAATGAGTGACATTAATGGACGTGGGGTGTCACACAATAAATAGTTTATTTATTTAAATTTACGTTAAAATGTTTAACTGTTTGTTGCATATATATTACTTGAGCACAAATATATATATATATATATATATATATATATATATATATATATAGCTTCACATGTGGATAGTGAAGCGCAATTTTGTTTCTTGCTAAACCAAGATATTAGTGATTAGCCAACCAAATGAAAAGTAACACCTGTACTTTTTGATACGTCCGTGATCCTCCAAAATCAGCATCGCTATATGTTACTAATTCGAAGGAACAATCTTTCGGATAAAAAGCCCAAAATCTTTGGTGTTGCTTAGATAATGCAATTTACGTTAACAGCTCATAAGTGTCATTCTTTTGGTTGGCTTGATATAGAGCGCATAAACAAACACTCATCATAATATTTGGTCGACTAGCTGTTAAATATAATAATGATTCTATCATGTTACGGTATAATTTTTTATCGACGCTTTTACCATTTTCATATTTTTCTAAATGTTTTGTTGTACTCATGGGAGTTGGTTTACTTGACGTATTTTCCGTACCAAAACATTTTATTAATTTATTGCAGTATTTTCGTGATTTGTAAAAATACCATTAGGAATTTATTTAATTTGTAAACCAAGAAAATATGATAATTTTCCTATATGAGACATTTTGAATTCACCAGACATAATTTTAGAAAATTCTTTATGTAATTTCTCATTTGTAGAACCAAATATAATATCGTCTACATATATTGGAATTATTAAAATATATTTATTATTTCGTTTCATAAATAAAGTTTGATCAACCTTTCCAATTTGAATCCTAAACTTAATAAATAATTCTTAAAACGTTCATGCCAGGCACGAGGTGCTTATTTTAAACCGTATAAAGCCTTTTTAATTTATAAACATTATCAGGATTATTTTCATGTGCAAACAAAGGTGATTGTTCAACATAAACTCTTTCTTTAATATAATCATTCAAAAATGCACTTTTCACATCCATTTGATATAATTTGAAATTATGATAACAGGCATAAACTAATAAGCTATGAATTGCTTCTAATCTAGCGACTGGAGCAAATGTTTCTTCACAGTCTATTCTTTATTCTTGATTATATCCTTGTTTGATAAGTCTTGCTTTATTTCTAGTTATATTTCCTAACTCGTCAGCACTATTTTTATAAACCCATTTTGTACTTATAACAGCTTGATCACTCGGTCTTGATACTAATTCGCAGACTTCATTGTGTTCGAACTGATTTAATTCTTCTTGCATAGCGATAATCTAGTTTTCATTAGTAGAAGCTTCTTTTGGATTTTTGGATTCAATTTTTTGATTTCTAGTTCTTACATTTGAGTTTATTTCACCAATAATATTTTGAGTTGGATGATCTCGTAATATTCTTGGTGGAGACCATATTTCGTTATTACTTTGAACCATGTTCTCATTATTAGCATTATTATTTTATATAATGATATTTCCAGTTTGATGGTTATCTTTAACAATGTCTTGACTCTCAGTGATATTTTCGTTTATATTATTATGAACAATGTTTTCATCTTCTCCAGAATTATAAACAGTATTATCTTCACCTTGAGAATTTCTATCTTTCAAAACTTCAGTATTGTAAGAATTCTGAATATAATATTCGTTGAAAGAAACGTGAAGTGATTCTTCTATTTTTATGTTCTTTTATTAAAAATACGTTAAGCTTTGTCCAGTATGAATATCCTAGAAATATACCTTCGTCGGATTTCGAATTGAATTTACCAAGCTGATCTTTAGTACTTAAAATAAAACATTTTGAACTAAAAACTTTAAAATATGAAATTTTTGGTTTTCTACCATTCAAAAGTTTATATAGAGTATTTTTCACAAGTGGTCGAATGGAAACATGATTCAAAACATAACAGACCGTTACGACTGCTTCTGCCCAGAAATGTTTTGGTAATGAACTTCCATTCATCAACGTCCTAGTACATTCTTGTAACATTCGATTTTTCAGTTCTACTGATCCATTTTGTTGTGGAGTTCTAAGGAACGAAAAATTATGGAAATTTCCTTTCTTTTAACAATATAAATAAAATTGTTCATTTTCGGATTCTCCTCCATAATCACTTCGTATGTTTTAATTTTCATGTCTTTTAAATTTTGAATTTGTTTTACAAGCATTTTAAAATGATCAAATGTATCACTTTTATTTTCCAAAAATATCGTCTAGGCATATCTCGAAAAATCATCAACTATTACAAACACGTTTCTACTATGATTTATGGATTGAATTTGAGTTGGTCCAACTAAATCCATACGTAATAATTCTAACGATTTTAAAATGACCTTTTTTGATTTAAACGATGATTTCATTAATTTTCCTAACTGACAAGCATCGCATAAATTTCATTTTTGGTAAATCTTTTACGATTCCATTTTTTGAAATTTTATTAATGGTTTCAAAATTTATGTGACAAAATCACTTGTACCATAGCCAAGGATCATTATCTTTGGCTAATAAGCACATATCCGGATTATTATTAATTTTCATATTTAAGATATAAATATTCTTATCTCTATTACCTTCGAAAATGAGATTTAGTTTTTTATCAAAAAAACTACATTTAATTTCAAAAAACAATATTTAAAAACACTTATCGCATAACTAATTAATACTTAGTAGATTATGTTTAAATTCTAAACTAATAAAACATCAATAATAAGAGGTAAATTAAGTGTACACTAATTGCTCACATCGCCTTTGCCAATGATATATCCTTTGGAATTATCTCCAAATGTGACAGTTCCTCCATTTTAGTGGATAATATTATTTAGCATTTCCTTGTTTCCTGTCATATGTTTTGAGCAACCACTGTCGAGTGTCAATTTTATTCTTTTCTTGAGTGAGACCTACAAAAAATATGTAATGACGTTGGTATCCACTTCCTCCGTTAGGGTCCTAAGAGTTAGGTCATAGGAAACCAAACCCAAGAGGGTTCAGTGTCCCTTTTAAAAATATAATCCTTATTATTATGAACAGTTTATAAGACTATTTTTATACATTTGTTCCTAATCAATTAATTATTCGTTTTAGGAACCAATGTACAAATAGTTTTAGAAACTTTACTCTTTTAAGAAGGTGTTACTGGCTTTCAAGATTTAAACTTTTTCTTAGATTTCTTAGAAAAAATAGTTTTCTGTACATATCCTAGTCCCTTTTTACTAGATGTAGGTCGAGAATTTTCCGAAATGTCAGATAAATTCTCTCTACCTTTATTGAAATTAATAACATTTTCAGAAATATCATCTAGTTTAACCTTCAGACTAGAGTTATATAATTCTATTATTTTAATCCTAGTAAATAACTCATGGTTTTCAGAAGCAATCAGATTATTCTTTTCTTTTTGAGTTTCAATTTCTTGACTCAACAAGGAAAGTTGAGAATTCACATTCAATATAGATTCTTGAAGTTTCCTAATTTCATCTTTTAATATCTCTTTTTCATCTTTTAGCAAATCTATTTCAAATTCTGTCTTTTACTTATCCTCATTTACTTGTTTATATTTTCTTTTGAAATTATTTCTAGATTATAATATTTCCGTATTTATTTATACTATATCTTCAAAAGTAAAATCACTAACCTTGGTTTCTTTGGCTATGAAGCACATGTTAGCTTGCTCGTTATCGCTTTCAGAAGATGAAGAGTATGAATCATCCCAAATTATTGAGAATGCTCGTTTCTTTGATTTCTCCTTCTTGTTTTTGTTGTTCTGTTGTTTCTTTTGTTCCGGACAATATTTTTGATAATGTCCAGTTTTGTTACAACTGAAGATGGAGCAACTTTATTATTATTATTCTTGTAATTTTTCTTTCCATTGTTCTTGAATCCTTTCTTGTATTTCAGAAATTTTTTGCAACGAAAGCTAAGTCTACTTCTTCATCTGGATTTGATTCATCTTTTTCAGCATTGAAAGCTAAGTTCTTTTTATCCAGTGCATGAACCTTTTTAGCTTGCAAATTACTTCATATGACATTAGATTTCTTATTAACGCTTCAGGTTTCATGGTTAAAAGATCATTAGCTTCTTCAGTAACCAAGACCTTCCTTTCCCAATCATCCATCAACGAGTTTAGGATCTTTGATACTATATCAAAATCAAAGTATTTTTCACCCAAGGCCAATAATGAATGAATAATGTTTTGAAATATGGAATACATATCATTAATTGATTCATTTTAATTCATTTTAAAATTCTAAAATTGATTTTTAAGCATGGATATCTTGCTTACTTTAGCCTTGCTAGTTCCTTCATGTGTAACGTTGAGTGTTCGTCAAATTTCATGTGTAGTATTGCACATACAAATCCTATTTAACTCATTTGTATCCAAGGCACAATGCAACATATTCATGGCTTTAACATTAGCTGTAGCTTCTGCATTTTCATTGTTTAACCGCTCGGAATAGTTAGTAGTGGGAGGTGTATATTCTTTTTAACTAATATTCCAAGAGTCAAAACTGTTTGCTAGCATATAAATTCTCATTCGTGTGGCCCAATATTTATAGTTCATGCCATTAAAATGGAGGTCATGTAGTAAATTGACCTTCTGTGTGGATAATGTTTATGTTGTTGTTAGTGTTCGTATTGTTATCCATATTATCATGATATCAAATAACTGATTTACGGTTATAAGATGTCCTACTCTGATACCAAATGAAAAAAATGCTAGAGTAGGTTCGAGTAATATAGATTGATATGAATCTGTGGAAGCTTAGATAATGTGATATTCTAATTTATAGAGTAGTCATGTAAGTAAAAATTTATGAAACTAAAAATAATGATATCACAGATAAGCAATATATGAATGCAGTAAAGTAAAATAAATGACACTAGCAATTTTTATACTAGTTCGGAGCACCGTCCAACGCCCAGTCCCAGACTTTTTCGGATTTTCACCAGCAACACCCTCACTTTGCTCGGAGGAACAGGTTAACAACCACACCCGAGCAACTTAATGGGATTTCATGCTTGAGCAAACCGAATAGTACTTCAACAACATGCCCGAGAAACAGAACAAGACCTTAATCAATACAACAAGAGCTTTGACTTCAATATATGTTCTAAGTAACATGGATTAGTCACAAATTGAGTACACCCTTCCTATAATCTTATCCTCAGATATTTGATGTGGGTGTGAAGATTTAAAGGAAGTACATTGCTTATTGAATCAAGAAATATGAAATAGAATCAGTGATTGAAAGAAATAAGTATGAATTTGAATGCTTTTACAAAGCACGAGAATACAGAAAATAAGATCAGAAATTGGAGTAAGAATCGGTGATTTGGAATACAAAATCTATGATGTATAAATAGTGTTTGAAGGGTGATAATTATTTATGAAAAGATTCATTTGAAAGAAGCAATTATTTCTGTCCAAAAATGGATCAAAATCTTTCATGAACGAAGACATCTTTTCAGAAATATGTCCATTTTTGTATCATTCGACCGGTAGAAAATAACCAGTCAACTGGTAATTAAAAACATACATATTTAAATATATTGACACACTAGATTGCACTGTGCTGTGCAAACTTGTGCACACCCGTCGACTAGTGGATTTTCCACGAGTCGACTGGTATGTGCCAAGAGGCACAGTCTAGTGACTACGTGCCACGATATATATATATATATATATATATACATATACATATATATATATACGATTGTGTGCCTGATTGTTTTGTGATATTTGAGGATAGATTGTAACATATTTCAACACAACTAAATCACAAATAAAAAATCGCTCTTCCTTATATCTTCTTTTCTTTGTTGTTGTTGATTAAGAAACTCGTTAATCAACATAAGGGATGTAGGGTGTCACATTTGGTATCAGAGCCTATGGTTACAAGATCAGATATTTATTTTGAAAAGGCGTTTTCAAATAAAACCAATTTTAAAAAAATATATCCCCTTAACTCATTTAACAATATTCCTTCATTCTCTTTCTGAATCCTTGTTTCGTCTCTTTTCAGCATGTCTGGGCTCCTAATTTCCTCAAGGGCATTCCCATTCTAACATAGTTCCATAGGTACATAAACGCTACGGCACCTGCCGGAGTGCAAAAAATGTCCCTCCCCCAACTACTGTCGCAGTAGCTCCACCTAATCATGTAGTTCACTTCTCTAAGCTTTGTAAGGATTTATGCATGACAAGGAGCAAGCCATTTTGTGGTACTGAGAGTTTTTTGGAAGTGCACAATTTTCTTAGGGAAACTGAAAATATATTTAACATGTTGGAGCTCGATGATAGGAGAAAAGTTCAGTTTGCCGCTTGACAACTGAAGGACGAAGCATCGTATTGCTAGGAGGTGATTCAGGTCGCACAAATGGTGGCCAATTGGGATGAATTTAAGACTAGATTCGAGATGAGATTCTTATCGCAAGCCGAAGAAGGAATGCAAATGGAAAGATTCTTAAATTTGAAGTAAGGAAGCATGACAATAAAGGAATATGTTAACAGCTTTAATCAGCTAGCGAGATTTGGATTAGAATTGGTGAACACTCCTTATAAGAAAGTTTTAAGATTTGCAAAGGGTTTGAATTAACCCCTCCATGACTTAGTACTGATGCATGTACTAATTGGAGAAACTTTTGAGGGATTTGTAGACATGGCTTTGATGTACGAGGACGGTAAGGAGGAGAAGAAAGAAGTTAAGGTAGAGGAGGAAAAACCCAAGGTTGAGAAAAAGAAATAGTGGCCCAAGAAGGGGACAACAAAGAAAGTAGGAAAGCATGATAAGACTCAGATCATGTCAGAGGTTAAATGCCATGGTCGTGGGAACTTGGGGCACTTCGTGATAGATTGTAAGAAGACAAAGAATGCTTGTTTCAGTTGTGGCCAAGTTGGACATTTTACTAGGAAATGCTCCAATAAGCAAGGACAAAAAGCTGGATCATCTGAAAGGTAAGTGCATGCGCTCGAGGATGGTGGACCGAATCGTGGTAGGAAAGTCACCATGGAAGGTTTGATTTATCTTTTTGACTCTCCTATTAGGACTCTCTTTGATTCTGGTGCTTCTCATTCATTTATATCCAATTCAATAGTAGATAATTTGCACCTAGACACTAGTATTGTTTTTGATCCTATTGTATTCTCAAACCTCATAGGAGGAACGACTCATTTGTCTATGAGATGTAGGGGTTTGATAAATTCTATTATGGGCATCTAATTTAAATGTGATGCAGATGTTCTTGGCTTTATGGATTACGGATTAATTCTAGGAATGGATTGGCTAGCCATGTATGGTTCCATCCTCGATTGTGAGAGGAGAGTTGTTAGACTTCTAACATGCCAAGGTAGAACTCTCAAATTTGTTTATGACCCACAGAGGTCAGTTATGCTCAGTTTCCTAGATTCTCTTGATGCTTCGGTTGATGATCTTCGGTCAGTACCAATAGTTAATGGTTTTCTGGACGTGTTCGACAAGGTTAGATGATTACCTCCCAGACAAGAGATCAATTTTCGGATTTACTTGGTGAAGAATGCGAAACTAACAGCTTTACTGGTGCGCTACGTGGTCCTAAGGTGAGGAGGGAGCTCAACAAACAAGTAGGTGAGTTATTTGAGAAAAGATTCATTAGACTGAGCATTTCTGAGTGGGGAACTCCAATCATCTTTTCAATTAAGCTATTTGGCTCTCTCCGTCTATGTATGGACTACAAAGTGTTGAATAAACTCACTAAGAAGAATAGGCACTACTTCCGAGGATTAGTGACTTGTTTAACTAACTACTTCGAGCTTTGGTTTTCTTATAGTTGGATCTAGCCACAGGATTTCATTAGCTAAGAGTAGCGGATGATAGTATCAATAAGACGGCTTTAAGAACCCCAGACGGTTTCTTTGAGTGTTTGGTCATGCCTTTTGGGCTGACCAATGCACCTGCATACTTCGTGGATCTAATAAGTCGGGTGTTTAGGGAGTATTTGAATAATTTCGTGGTGGTTTTCGTGGATGGTATTCTTGTTTTATCGAGGAACGAGGAAGAACTTGTCTGACACTTAGAGGAGGTTCCCAGCACTCTGGAGAAAGGAAGTAAGGTTCCTAGAGCATGTAGTCTCTAAGAATGGAATAGCGGTGGACCCCACTAAAGTTGTCATGGTTCAAGAATGGAAGCCTCTAAAAATGCGACAAAGGTAAGGAGTTTCCTTGGATTGGCGGGTTATTATAGAAAGTTCATTAAAAAAAATTGTGGATATCAACTCCACTCACCTTTCTAACAAAGAAGAACTTGGATTTCTCTTGGAGCATTAATTGCGAGGATGCATTCCATAGGTTAAAGAGGGCTACGAGGTTAACATGCATTTTGACTCTTCCCGATGGTAGCAAGGTGTTAACGCTCTACACAGATGCTTGTATCATGGGATTACATGATGTGTTGATGCAAGAAGGTAGGGTAGTCTTCTATGGAAGTAGGAAATTGAGGGTTCATGAAAATAACTACCCCACCCACGACTTGGAGTTGGCGGCAATAGTGTTCGCACTTAAGTCTTGGCGACAATATCTACTTGGAGAGAGATTTGAGCTCTCCATGGATCACAAGTTGCTCAAATATTTTTTCTCGTAGAAGGATCCCAACTTAAGGCAGCAGCGATGGATGGAGTTTCTTACATCCTACGATTTTGAGATAGCTTATACCCCAGGCAAGGGTAATGTGGTTGCAAATGCATTGAGTAGGCAAAGGACCTTGAGTCCTTTGTTCATAAAGAGGCAGGGTTTGGAGTTTATCTCGACCTTTGATTTTAGGCTATCTACTAATTTTACGCTTGGTCTGCGGTATCATTGGAGGTGTGACCTACTCTTTTAAAGCGCATTGGATCCACATAGCTAGAGGATCAACATTAAGTGGACATCTTGGATAGACTCGGTAAAAGAGAGACCTCTAGTCACCTAGCTAGATACTCCATGGACGAGAAAGGGCGGCTAAGATGAGATGGAAGATTGTGTGTTGCCAAAGTTGGGGATTTGCTAAGATCAATTCTTGAGGAGGCTCATCACTCTCAGATGACTATCCATTTGGGTGGTGACAACATGTACCGAGAAATGAAGCGAGTTTTTCATTGGACTGACATGAAGAAAGATGTGGTAGAGTTCGTGGCCCGATGTTTGACTTGTCAATAATCCATGGCTGAACAAAGGAAACCTGGCAGATTACTTCAGCCCTTGGATATCCCACAGTGGAAATGGGAGAGCATCTCTAAGGACTCTATTGATGGACAATCCCAATCGAGGAAGGGCAATACGAGTATATGAGTTATGGTAGATAGACTTACTAAGAGCGCTAACTTTATTCCAATCAAGAGCAAGAGGATGGCGGCTCGGCTAGCATCAGTTTACCTTAGAGAGATCATCCGACTTCGTGGGGTACCTTCCAGTATAGTAAGTGACTGCAACTCCATCTTTTCAAGTTAATTTTGGAGGAGCTTGCAAGAGGCCCTAGGTACACAATAAAGACTTAACACAGCTTATCACCCTCGGACTGATGGATAAACTGAGAGGGTCAATAGGGTTCTCGAGGAATTATTAAGGCTGTGTATCCTAGTTTTCAGAGGGTCTTGGGAGGAGCATATCCCATTAGTTAGTTCATCTGACATGTTGGTCGGAGTCTATGGACAGACTTCTACTTGGACCAAAGATGGTTAGAGAGACTTCTAAGACGATAAACCATATTCAAAGAAGGATGAAAGTAGCTCAGGATAGGCAGAAGTTATATGCCGATAAGAGGAGGACTGACTTGGAATTCGAGGTAAGAGATATGGTCTTTATTAAGGTATCATCTCTAAGAAACGTAGTTCGATTTGGCTCGGTAGGGAAGTTGGCACCAAGATTCTTAGGGCCATTCCCCATAGTTGAGAGAATAAGCCAAATGGAATGCAAAGTTAGACTACTGGAGAGGCTGGCAAGAGTTCACGACGTGTTTCATGTTTCCCACTTGAGGAAATGTCTACATGATTTAACATAGGTAGTAGAGCCAAGTGTTGACATCAAAAGTTGATCACTAGTGACAGTCAACCCAAATCGTGTGAAGAGAACACGAATACATTACACCAAAACAACCGATTTGGCACACCAGGATGCGGAGATTTGATACGACTTTAAGCCGTATCAAATTTGAAGCCGTATCAAATTTGATAGTGCTCATGACCGTATCAATTTTTTTTGCAATCTGCATCCCCTCCAGTAACTACAATCTAACCCTATATCTTCATCTATTTAGATTAGTTCATTTTGATACGGCCTTCGGCCATATCAAATTCGCCTCATAATTTTGCACCTCCAGATCCCCGCTATTTTTCATTTTTCACTATCCTTAAGTTATACAATCCCTAACTCCACGCTATTTTTCATTTTTCACTATCCCTAAATTATATGATCCCTAACCCAATATTAAATCCACTCGTCCCAAAAACCTCAAAGATGTGGGTATCCATGCATGACTACGAACTCAGTATTTCTTATCTTCCGCTATGAATTTTCAATCTTATTTTGTTCTCGGATCTGTGTTGTCGACTCCATTGGTAATTAGGTAAATTCGGATTATGCAGATTTTCTATTCGAATTGTTAACTACAATCAGTTTGTCATTTTGTAATTGCTAACCTATGTTCAGGGCTTGCCTACGTAGGGAGTGTGCATGTTTTACTGTGCTTTTTCAGGGATTTTTGGGGAATGAAGGCTCAAGATGCATTTAGTTGACGCACAACTGGCCATCAGGTCACATTATTATTTTGTCTAATCTTTGCTTTCTTTATTTATTTGTTTGAAGTTGTGGTATGATTGTCTAGGAATATTCGATTGCATAAGCTGCTCTCATTTGTCATTTTACTTTTGCAAGAGATCTAATTTTTAAATTAGTTCTTGACACTTCACCAAACCTAAATTTGTGGCACATTAATTACATCCTAGGGATATTCTAGTAGTTGAAATTCTTTGACTAAGATGACTTAATATTAGACGAGGCAAACCAAGTCAGGTATATAACTTCAGCTAATTGGGATAAGGGCATCTCCAACAATTTGGGTGTAGAAATCCAAATTTCTACACTCTGAATAATATCCCAACAGTTTTGAGACCACGCAGTTGTTAAACAAACACGTGGATCTATGCGCTTGTTGAACGAGCGCATAGGCCACGCGTTTGTTTAACAACCGCGTAGATTCCACGTTCGTTAAACAAACGTGTGGTTCTTAGGTTCAAAATTACAAATTTTCTTTCCAATTCTATTTTCTACTACTATTTTAATATATTGTTTGTACTCATTTTAACCATTCCTATTTATTTAAAAATATGTTTATATACTGCTTTATATTTGATTTGAATTTATATTCATATTGGAAGAGTATAACTGGTACCGAAATTTTGACTACAAAGTGGCTTACAAGAGATAACAATGAAATAAGTACTAAAATTTATGATGCACCTACAAGCAATAAGCAAAATCATTTTCCTATTCAGCACCGTATCGGGTTATCCAACTATAACGCAGTTTGTAGGCTTCGTACCCAACAAAATTAGTCCCCATACTCTACAAGGTAATGAGAATCAAAAGTTGCCTGATTCGTTTTAAATACGTTTTCATCTTCAACTGTCTCTATAATCTTCTGGTATCGTTCACAAGTATTAACGAAAAGACAATAAGCCATTTCAATTTTAGCAGAAGTTCATGTAGTACTGGTGCATTTACGATGATTGTTATGTAATCTTGTTATCATGGACCAAAATTCTTCGTGGGTAAGCTCTCCTACATTTTGCATCAGCATCAAATCTCTTCTATCGTAAGCTTCAATATAGGATTTCATGAGTATAAGTAAGTCCTGAGGAGAGAATTCTGTTGTAGTACCACTGGAGCTAGCATCACTTTGGTTGGGACGATTACGGTTAACCACTTGCCTTCTTATGTTTTTGCGTGGACGTCCTTTTGGTTTTTACACTTCAACTATTTGTTAAGTACCATGTACAATTTCATTATGAACTATAACTTCCGTCTCTTCTACTTGTGAATCTGGAACGAAACCACCATCTTTTTCCTCCTCCTTGTTCCGTTCATACTCATCAAACATTTTATCTACGATTTCATCACTTATTATCCAATCGTCCATTTAAGCTACACACAAACAAGAAACATATTATGTACGCAAAGAAATACGAAAACACGTAGAAGGAAAAAGAGTACTAGTTTCTCACCTTATCGTTGTGGTTTATGTAGAACACACAATTTTGTGGGTATGGTTGGGGGGACGAAGTTTAAACTATTTAAACAAGGGGGTTACTTTTTGGTAAAGCTCTGTCATCATTAATTGAGCAGTAGGATACAGACGTATGACAAGACAACTCTCCGTCCTCAGCAGTTGATGTTACTACATGACTTGACAACTCGTACTGATTAAAGATGACTTGACCACTGCTTTAATAATGCAAACCCAGAAACAAGGGGGCTTAGATACAGTATTCCCTACAGTGGTATCAGTGTCCTGTCTTGTTGCATCATATGTATGTTTACTCCACAAATTGAACGTATAAATATACACGGTTACTACTTTTAACTTAGCTAGAACCAAAATTTTCAACAAAATTATATAATGTCTTCATGGTCATGGCCCTCGTCAATGGATTCAAACTATGATCAAAACTTTCCTGAGCGTCCGCCTTCAAGTCCAAGAACAGATATTGATAGGAATATCGAATACCAAGAGCGGCAATACGAGGACCTGCGTCGATAACCAAGAGCTGGCCCGCTTGACGATTCATCCGCCAATTGCTCAAGTTCCAAATGTAGGTCATCGAGTAGACCAAACTGTAAATGAAGAGCACTTTCGAGCGGCTACAATGCCTCGTCCACCGACTGTTCCAGCTGTAGGTCATCGATTGGTACGACGAGTTTCAGTTAACCAGCCTCCTAACGAGCAGGAAGTTGACTCCTATCCCATTTGTTGCCACTGTGGTTACGCGGTAGAGGTGGTAGTCCGGGCTGACGGGGAGAATATTGGTCGTAGGATCCAGTTATGCTCGCTATGGCCTAACAGATGCAATTATTTTGAGTGGATAGACGACCGTTTTTGTCCAAGGGCTATTTCTTACGCTAACGAGTTAGAATAAGAGAATAGGCGACTTCGAACCCCTTTAGAATCCCTTCAGAATGAGCGTAACAATTAATGTGTTTGCATACTGAATCTACTATCGTAAGCTGTTGTATCTTTACAGGCTTTTGTATCTTTATGCTTATTGTTGGATCTATTGGTGTTATAGTTGTATCCTTAAGTTTATTGTTGTATCGTAAGCTTTAGTATCTTTAAAATAAGTGTTGCTTTATGTCAGTGATACAGCCACTGCAGCTTTATTTCAAACATTTGAATGGATATGAATGACAAAATGCGGTATCGAATGAAGACCAGATTGAACAACAACATTGAAGCTTAGAAGCTCACAATAACAACAATTATACAAACTACAACAACAAACATACGAACTACAACAACAATTTAAAAGCTTATGACCAAACCACAATCATACAAACTACAACAATAATTAAACATCCACTAACCAAATACATCTACCACGGCCTTGGGAAAGGTCCAGCTCTAGGTTTATCGGCAACAATCTTGTTCAAGCGTCTTATTTCGGATTGCGCTTCCAGTGCATACTGACGGCCACGTTCGCACATGGAAGGGTCAATCTACTGCTTAAAGTTACAACAATCAATTTCTGCAGGAAAAACCTTGTGGTCCTTGTAGGCTTCACAAGCGAAAAATCGCTAACCGACATTTTTCTCAGTATTGGCAACAACCACGACCGATTCTTGTCCACAACGGCAGAGAGGGTTGGATCCAATCATACGTAGCGGCTCGGAAACCTTCCCTTCAAGTACAATTTGTTTTCCAGGTCATTGATTAATGGAAGCCTCATCGTCGTTTTCCCAGTTGTTCATAGCTCAAATTGTGAATGCATGGTAATTTAATTATGAGTTTACTAAGCATAAAACTGTGCCATATAAATACATCTTCGAAGTCAATTATATATTGGTGTTATTGTAGACTGGTCAAGTCTTGCACATTTCCCATAGTGCATTTATGTTTTATGGCAGAGTGGAGTCATGTCACTCTTTTTCGAGAGTTTTCAGATTATAGTGCAGTCCTTAGTCCTGTTTGGGTCATCCTCGATATACGTTATAGTCCTTAGTCCTTTGTCATGTTTGGGTCGTCCTCGATATAAATTATAGTCCTTAGTCCTTTGTCCTGTTTGGGTCGTCCTCGATATACCCTATAGTCCTTAGTCCTGTTTGGGTCGTCCTCGATATACGTTATAGTCCTTATTCCTGTTTGGGTCGTCCTCAATATACGTTATAGTCCTTAGTCCTTAGTCCTTTGTCCTGTTTGGGTCGTCCTCGATAGACTTGTCATATCACCTTAAAGATGAATGACTTGCTTTATGACAAGCATACTCCGGTAACCAATGCATGACTTGCTTTATGACAAGCATACTCCGGTAACCAATGCATGACTTTCTTTATGACAAGCATACTGCGGTAACCAATGCATGACTTTATGACAAGCATACTGCGGTAACCAATGCATATCACATTTTGGTATCCAATGAAGACCTAAATGTAGAAAAACTATGTTATATAAGGAGGAAATCTTGTAGCATTCACTACTCAGACACAGTCCACTATTTTTAGTATATACACTCAAAAACTCAAAACACCACAATGTCCACCGAAGAGTGTTTATTGTTCGATGATAGTGACGAAGACTTTGATGTTATGGTGGATGATCATTTTCGTTGACAAAGACAGTTTATAGCTACATTAGGAGATGATGAATCTAGAAATAAACATGGAGGTTCTGTTGTAGGCCGTCGATATAAAAATCGACATCATGCATTGCACAATGAGAGACTAATGGAAGATTATTTTGTTTCAAATCCGAGGTACACAAATACGGAGTTTAGAAGGAGATTCCGAATGAGGCGTCCTTTGTTTCTTCGAATCCTAAAATGTATTAAACAACACGATTCCTACTTTATCTACAAACGCAATGCGTCTATGACAATGGGGCTCACCGGAATTCAAAAGATGACAGCTGCACTGCATATGATAGCCTATGGAGGTCCTGCTGATGCTCAAGACGAATATTTGAAAATGGCAGAAAGCACAGTACTAGAATGCTTAGACCATTTCTGCCAAGCAATCGTAGACATTTACGGTAATCAATACTTGCGTAGACCAAACGAAGCTGACATTGCAATGTTAATGGATATGCACGGTAGCAGAGGATGGCCAGGGATGTTAGGATCTTTGGACTGCATGCATTGGGAGTGGAAGAATTGTACGAAAGCATATGCTGGAGCTTATCAGGGTAAGTCTCATATGTCAACTATTATATTTGAAGCTGTAGCGTCGTACGACTTGTGAATATGGCGTGCTTTTTTCGGAATGTCAGGTTCGAACAATGATTTGAACGTAGTTGAACGTTCAACGTTGTTTAACGATTTGGCAAACGCTAGATCAGCTCCACATCATTTTACTTTAGAGGGTCACGAGTATGACCATTGTGACACCCCGTATTTTTACGCTTTAGAAATAAGAAATTTACGTACGTATGTGATGATACGCAAGCGTATAAACTAATGAACTATGAAAAAGATATTCTGTTTACACTTTTAGAACTAAGTTAAACAGGAATTTACCATTGCGTTCGCCTCGGAAAAATACGCGAAATAGAGTCCGAGTTTTCGAGAATCGGAGCCCGTATGACCCAGTTGAGGCCCATATCGATTTTCAGGAAATTTCAAGTATGAAACAACTCGAAAACTCAGAAGTTTGGTCTAGGCGGGGGAGGCGGGAATTTTCCCGCCAAAGCCCATGTCGACTGGGGAGTCGACAGGGCTGTCGACACCCCAGGACCCAAGTCGACAGGGCTGTCGACTTGGGCGTCGACTGGGCCCAAAAAACACACTTCTGTGTATTGCGGCCTGGTGCACCTGGTCATCTGTTTTGGTCTAGTCTGGTGGCCTGAGATGGGTTTTAAAGGTTCAGATTGGTCCTAGGGTTAATCCTAAGGTCCTAATCACTCCTAATCTCTATAAATAAGCCCCTAACCTACCCCTAAATCCTCATTATTCATTCATGCAACTAAACTATGGCAAAATTATTACTCTCATGGCCTCCACTTTCATGCTAAAATTCCTAAGTAAATTCCTATGAGAGGTTTCATGATCATGTGAGTGTTAGAGAGTCTCTATGTTAGTATGAGAGCTTCTCAAGTTGATTTCAAGGCAAAAGCTTTGATCTTTGTTCATAAAGATGGGGTTTTTTATTGATTTGGAGCGTTCATCTTTGGGTTTTTGGGTGATGGCATGCATAGGCCTCATCACAATCTTTGTTTTGCATTTCGATTTGTGCCTTCATAGCAATGTAAGCCCTTTCCCTACTATTATATATTAACTATGAAGTTAAATGTTCATGTTGCAAGTTTGGGTTTGATCATTGAGAATGATACATGCTATCATGTCATGCAAGTTTATGAAGTCATTATCTTGATCTTGTGGGCTAAAAGCTACAACCTTTATGTTGAGATGTTGCATTATGCAACATGAGAACTCTCATAACCTTTATGTCAACTTGCATATGAGGTCATAACCCTTATATGATGATATATGCGAGTTACTAGTCATCATTCCATGTCTTTTGTCACCATGATTCGCTTATGTGCCAAGTTTGGGTTTATGCATGTTTTGAGGCTTAAGGATGTAACATGCAAGTTAATGAACATGATTTGGGTAAATGGGTATAAACATGACAACATGTAACGTTAAATATGACATGTGTTTATACTTGAAAACACGACTTGAAATATAACATGGAAGTTGACATGTAAGTATGCTTGAAACATAAGCTTGGGAATTTACCTATTAAGTTAGGTCTACCCTTTGGGAATTTACCTATTAAGTTAGGTCTACCCAAATGCTTGAAAAACGTGTAACATGTTTTGGAAACATAATGGACATGACACTTAGAAAATATAAGTGTGACCAACTCGAGGTTGGGTTGAGTTTGCAACATAAAGCTACCCGGAACCGACCGGCCTAACTAGTAGTTGCAAACAATAGGACCCAATGTGAGAAGTTGGTCATGTTGTGCTTGAACCCGAGGTTAGACCAAGTTGTGGTGTAAAGCTACCCGGAACCGACCGGCCTAACTAGTAACCACAAATAAGTCTAATGTGAGAGGTTGAGGTGCATTAAGTAATTAATGCCACATGATAGGGTTAAGTTAATTTGATTAATGACTCTTAACCAAATATGACATGGACAAATGGGTTAAGTAATTTGATTAGGCTATTGATACTTAACAAAACATGACAAGGTTAGGTAGGTTAAGTAACTTGATTGGCCTAATGACACTTAACCATTTTTATAAGACTAGTGGACGGGGTTAAGTTAACCAACACTTAATCAATCCAACACGATAACTTGGTAAGGTTAAGTAAGTTTTCTTAATGGCGCTTGACCGAAAAATACAGTTAATGGATGGGGTTAAGATTGGACTCAACTAGTCTAAGCATGGAAATCGGATGGGGTTAAGTTAGCTTAGACTTAATTAATCCCACTTAGTAGTTTAATGGAGTTAAGTTAAACACTTAACTAATCTAACATGATGATTTGAGGTGGATAAGTGACCTATACTTAACCAATCTAACTCGTGAATTTATTGAGGATAAGTTAACCTATACTTAACCAATCTAACGTGAAAACATGATAAGGCTAAGTCACGAATCGCTTAAATATGCTTGACCGATTTGACTCGGTAATTTGATAGGGTCAAGTTAATATATACTTAACCAACTTGAGCATGGTTTGTAGGATTAAGTCTTGAACTTGGAGACTTAGCCAATTTTGACATGATTTGTGGACGGGTTAAGTCATGAACTTAAGTGAAACTTAATCCATTATGAAAACCCTAGTTCTGAGGATTAGGTGGATAACCGTAGTTAACAAGGATAACGGGAATGAGGCTAAGTGGTAAACCTTAGTTGAAGAATAACTAAGTAATGATTCTTAGTCAAGGAAATTTAGACCAGTTCATAGATAGATGAGTAACCTGATATGGTAGGTCATCGTTTAAGTGTACGAGTAGGAGCAAGTATCTGATTTAGATAAAGGCTCCAACGAACTGGGTAACGAAGCAGCGGCTTCGGGGAACGTGAGGATATTCTTGGTATCCCTCTGTGAGCTGCCAGGTGATCATACTAGGCTCATGAGAGGTTAAGGTCTGCGTTAGAAGAACCAAGAGTATGCCTTGGTTGCTATACGAGCGACCTAAAGACGGGGATGGATAGGGGATATTCGACGATACATGGTCGTACCCTAGATAGCATTTCGTCAGGCTACCTACCATCTTTGGTCAAGCGTGTACGTACGGAAAGGCAGAGAACACCCAAAAGACCATAATTGCTATCTAAGTATGGGTGCGGTAAGGCTTGGATGTGGGTTGGCCAGTGTTGTGTTCTCATACAGGATTTATCCTGTCTTGTCTTTCGCTAGTTGAGGGAGTGGTCTCATGGGACCATAGCCACGTATAGAAAAACAGACCTTAGCATCTGCATCGGCAGATAAATCGAAAGCTCCCGACTGAGTCCTGTATTTCCTGGTCTGCCCTGTGACAGGACTTGGATGGCACGATGTGATACATGTGCATACAGTCATGGAAAAACGATTCACGATGAATGAGGGGAAAAAAAAGGCGCGGTTGACGGTTAGCGTAATTCCTAGTGGCCCTGGGTGGTTGAACCAAAACCGAGATACGAAAACGTGCAATAGGTAAGCATAATCCCTAGTAGTCCTAGGTAGCATAAGTCCTAGTTGCACAATGATGATTCATGTTGGGGAAGCCTAGCTAGGTCTAGGGTAACAGTCCAAAATGATCTTAAGGATCATGGAATTACGTTAGAGTAGTATAGAACCTCATGGGAAAGCCCGTACGGTCTACGGCAAGGGACTGAACATTTACATGGAATAAAACATACGAGTTGAGTAACCTATATATGCGAGATATTAGGTTGACATGGACCATTACACGACTTTTGAGTCAGGGTCATTCATGGTTCACACATGATACGGTGGGGATACTAGTACGGTAGGTGCAGAGCTAAAAGACAGGATAGATACCATGGGATGTTATACGTGATAGATATCTTGGGGATATTATATTTGACAGGAACTTGACGATGGGATACCACATTTTATCTTGACACAGTAATTTATCATGACACATTAGTTTATCTGAGTTCAGTAGTTCATCCTGTTATTTTGATTTAGCTTATCTATCATGTCATCATGCTTATGTTCATCTCTGTTTCTCATGTCAGTTAACTTTATTAGTTTTTATGTTAATAGTAGATAGGGCTTACTCAGTCTTTTTGACTGACCCGTTTTGTTTCACCTCTTTTCTTCCGTTCCCCCCCCCCCCTCCAAGGTTACAGGGAGGAAATACTGTTGTTTAGTTCGGACTTCTTCTGCTTGAAGGTCATCATGGATGGCTTGGACTTTACTTGACTATGACTACTTTACTGTTTTTACTTGGGGAATAATTTATGAAAAAGTCTTTTTGCTTCTTTACTATTGCAAGACAGGTTTTGATGTACTCTGATGTAAAAGGCTTTAGACCTTAATTATTAATGTTTATGAAAGTTCGATTTTACTTCCGCTATTTTATATGTTCTATCTTGTGATATTTCTGTGCATGTTTACCAATAATGCCCCTCTAACGCTAGTGCATTCCTTTGCGAGTGACCCTAGCGGAGGCGGGGTGTTACATTTGGTATTAGAGCAGAAGGTTACCAGGCTGGGCAAAAGTTTTTAAAGACCTTCTGAAAACTACTTGAAAACCGTTTACAAAGAAGCATTTTACCAGAAAAACTTAACTTCGTTTATAAAGGCTATTCCCCAAAGGCCATTAGTACTGTCCTTGTTTTATCGGTTGAATCCCCTTTTCCTTTCTCTCTTCCATCGGTAGTCACGATGGTTTTGGTTACGACTAGTTTCCGAGTTAGGAAAGTGTTTTCTATACGATGGAGATTGTTCTCGAGAGAAATAGAACTGAGTTAGGACAAAGGATGGCAATGGAAGGGTAGCTGGGCAAAGAAGAGAATATATATATATATATATATATATATATATATATATATATATAGGGGCAAGTCGACAGGCCTGTCGACAGGGCAGTCGACTTACCCCCCCCCCCCCCCCCCCGTCGACAGCCCTGTCGACACAAGGGGCCTGTAGGGGAAAAAAATATATAAAGCCGCAGCCGACGGCTTTCTTTCCCAAACCCCCATTTCTCTTGCCTCTTCCCTTCCAGCCACCAAAACCCGAAAATTCACCACTTCCCCCACCTCCCATCACCTCGTTCCTCCACTATTCTTCATAAATTTGGTCTTAAATCGAAGCTAAAGACCCTCTCTACCCGGATATATAGTTTACCTCTTCAGATTCATGCTCGAACCAACATGGCTAATCCACCCAATCTCTACGAGCTTTACCCTCAATTAACCGCGCAAGAGGTCGAGTGGTGTGACGAGCAACAAGAGATAATCGAGCACTACGTGCGGATCGCCAATAGGAACTTGCTTTTAGGACGACCGGTGAGGTTTGCAGATTTTGCGGGAACCGCCGTGGAAAATTTGTTTGCTAATGCGGGTTTGATTCATATTCTGGATACGCGCACGGCCGAGAGGAGAGGCTACAAACGTATGGTAAGACTTTTTGATGCTCATTTGGAAATTGGTGTGGATAATGATGGGCTAATAACCTATAGTTCAAGGGTTAAGGGTACCCATATATTTATGAATGAGATCCAGTTTGGGGACATGTTGAATATCCGCGGTACGGGACTGGATACGAACGATCTTTGTAACAACCCGTATTTTGAATAACTTGTTATAACATAAATCAAGGGAGAATTAAGTTTTAAAATCTGAATTATGGGAAACGGGTTGCGCCATTGCGTTCGTCTCGGAAAAATACGCGAAATAGAGTCCGAGTTTTCGAAAATCGGAGTCCGTATGAAGGAGATATGGACGAACGAAGTTAGGCAGAAAAACCGGAAACAGGCCAGAAATGCACTGGCGCACCTGTGAAGTGCGCCAGCACAAAAATACACTGACGCACTTGGGAAGTGCGCCCATGTCGAGCCAGTTTGGCCTGGGTGCACTGTTTTGGCTATTGGGCTGTGTTTTGGTGGCTTGTGACGATTTTTGATGTGCTGGACGGACCTGATGGCTTCTAGGGTTAATCTAAGGGCCTAAACTACACCCTAATCCTATAAATGCACCCTAATGCAAGCCTAATCCATACTAAAAATAGAATTGATGCCATCATGCCGCCAAAATCAAACTTAGGAGGAGCCTCCACTAGTTTATGAAGAAAGTTGCAAGCTAATCAACCTCTAGTCATCATCTTCTTCAAATATTGCAACTAGTTCTACTTCATAAGTTTGCTAATCTTGGTTTTGGTGAGTTTCTATAGACTTAACAATCAATTGTTAAATTGATTATGATAGGATATGATAAGATATGGCTATGTTTGTGGAATCAATGTGTTTATGCAAGTTTAGTATAGTGTATGTTGTGTGCTATATGCAAGTTTAATGCTATGTTTTAAGATGCAAAACACTATGTTGAACATTGATTCATATGTAACATGTTATGCAAGCTATATGGGAGATTATATGCAAGTCTATATGTAACATGTTATGCAAGTTATGTATTTGGTTTTATGCATGCTAAGTATTTGGTTTTATGCACGCTATGTATTTGGTTTTATGCATGCTAAGTATTTGGTTTTATGCATGCTAAGTGTTTGGTTTTATGCAAGTTATGATGCAAGTTCATATGAAAGTTATGATGCAAGTTCATATGCAAGTTTTTCTCTTTTTTATGATATGCATAATATATGCAAGTTTGCCTCTAGGTATGGCATGTTATGCAAGTTCATATGCAAGTTATGATACATGTTCATATGCAAGTTATGATGCAAGTTCATATGCAAGTTATGATGCAAGTTCATATGCAAGTTTGCCTCTAAGTATGGCATGTTATGCAAGTTCATATGCAAGTTATGATGCAAGTTCGTATGCAAGTTATGATGCAAGTTCATATGTAAGTTATGATGCAAGTTCATATGCAAATTTGCCTCTATGTATGACATAAGTACATGTGCAAGTTCATCCCTTTTAGACCTATGACATGTATGCAAGTTGACACCTTTATGATAGGTCTATGACATGAACATTTAAGCAAGTTACCATCTTTATGACATTTGTGATTCATGCAAGTTTGGGTTGGTTATTTATGCAAGTTGGGTTTATGGTCATATATACAAGTTGACACCTTTTAAACCCATGATAATGCTAATGATATGCTAAGTTGAACCCATTGTGTGTATGATGAATCTTCTCTTTTGAAGTATGTCATGTTAACGTATTTACGTGGGGACGATGGGGTAAAAATTAATGAACACATAAAATTTTGTGTGAAGTGGGTATGATTAAACATACCGTAAAGTGGATGGACATAATTGGGAATTTACCTATTAAGTTAGGTCTACCCATATTATGGAATTGGGAATTTACCTATTGAGTTAGGTCTACCCATATTCTTAAATATTTGTAATTAATTAGGGATAATTAATACAAATTATGGGGGTGATTAATTAGGTGTAATTAATCTACTAAGACTCGAGGTTGGACCCTTTTGTAGCATAAGACTGCCCGGAACCGACCGGCAAATCCAGCGGCTACAAATGATTGGCCCAATGTGAGAGGTCTTAGTCATAAACTAAATACGTGACAAGTGTAAAGACACGAGGTTAGACTCTGTTATGGTGTAAGGCTGCCCGGAACCAACCGGCGTATCCAGCTGCCATAAAAGACAGTCTAATGTGAGAGGTCTTTACAAAGGTTACGATCTTAATTAATTAAGAAACACTTAACTGAATTAGCATGTAGAGGGGCATGAGGGGTTAAGTGGGTGCCTTGGGTGGCATGAGGAAACTAGTGGGTTGCCTTGGGTGGCAATAGAAAATACGATTAGAATACTTAACCAAAGTGGAACATGTAATTAAACATGATTAAAGGGTTAAGTATGTGCCTTGGGTGGCATGTGGGAATCAAGTAAGTGCCTTGGGTGGCATGCGGAAATCTAGTGGGTGCCTTAAGTGGCAATTGAAATATAATTAAATGACAAGCTTAAGTAGTAGCTTGTGGGGGCCTTAAGTGGCAATTGAAATATGATTAAATGACAAGCTTAAGTAGTAGCTTATGGGAGCCTTAAGTGGCAATTGAAATATAATTAAATGACAAGCTTAAGTAGTAGCTTGTGGGGGCCTTGAGTGGCAAATGAAATATGATTAGATGACTTAACCAAACCTTAACATGTAAGTGGGTATGATTATAAAAGGGGTTAAGTGGGATGCACTAGATAAAATGACAAGCTTAAGTAGTAGCTTGTGGGGGCCCATTTCAACCAATATCCCAAACGTATCTTTGTGGGCTCGACCCAAGTCGAGGACGGGACACGCATATTGGGCTTGACTATAAGAGGCCAAAACGGGGTAGCGGTGGCAACGCGAGTCCAACGGGTTTCATATGCGTGTGTGGACCCGGGCTGGTGTGTAAGACGTTGTTGCATCGTGTAGGTATAAGCCGTGCACCATTGATTATCGGGTTGCCACTTTGGGGAGTGATACACCCCACTGTGGGGCCAGCACGGGTATCTACGGTAGGGAGCCGATCGCTTGGGGGTAGTGGGTACACCTAGTGGAGAAAGGGGCAGACGACACCTATGTAGTCAGCTAGGGGTACACGAAACTACTGGGTAAAATTACTAAGTACACTTAGTGGGATCAACCTTTAAGTAGGAATTACCCTTGGGTGGGTAGAACTGGTGTGGTGCAGTGTAGGAATTACCCTTGGGTGGGTAGATCTGGGGTGGTGCAACCTAGTAATTATCCTTGGGTGGATAAATGCGTCTTTTCAGTTATCTTAGTACATCCTGTGTTTAGTTGGCTACTTAGTGTAGTCATTATCCCCAGAGGTACCGTACCTTGTTTATATCATACCCTAATTACTTTAATGATTGTATTGTTAGGGTTATAGGACTCACTCAGACTTATGTCTGACCCCGTTGTTTCTTTATCTTTTTTTCCAACCCTCAGGTTTTCAGAGTGGGCCTAGCACTAGTGGTCTTTGATCAGACTGCTTTATCTATCCTTGGAGCTTGGACCGTGGATGTAAAGCTCAGTTTATCTTTTCTATTATGGCTATTAGGATATGTAGTGGGATTATGTACTTTTGTTTTTATCAGGATGGATATTATGTACTTGACTCTTATTTATGGTTTTGGTGTAACCAAACATGTTTTACTTTCCGCTGGAATGAAATGATGTTTTAAATTCTCAAGTATTACTTATATCTGTCTTGTTGTAATTTTTCTGTTCTATATTCACTCAAAAATACTCCACCGATGTTATGGCATTCCCTTAATGAGTGACCGTAGCGGGTGTGGGGTGTTACACGTGGTATCAGAGCTTAAGGTTACCAGAACAGATAATTTTTTTAGAAAAACTATTTTCTAAGAATATTTTTGAAAGGAGTATTTTCAAAAGCATGCCTTTTAAGAGAAAAGTTTTTGAAAGAAAAGCATAATCCCCGACAGCCATATCTTTATCTTTCGAATTCTCTGTTTTGAATCTCTTCCTCTCTCGTTTTGAGCTTCCCCTCCGTGTATAGATGATCTTTCTTAGATAGATAAGAATGAAAAACCACTTCAAGGGACTTAGACATTAGTCGGATTAGAAGTTGGTTCAAGAAGGAGGAGGACTTGTAGGTACCGATTGGATAGACGATGGGAGGAAGGCTCGAATAGTTGTTGTTTAATGAAGGACGAAACCTCATTTTGATGGGAGGTTACGAGTGGAGAATGGGAAGAAGAAGGCGAGTAGTTATCCTTTTAGAGGAATAGGACACCTTATTAGGGTTGTCCAAAGAGGCAAGGGCAAGGTACGGAATCTTTTGGAGGGTAGTTGTATTCCCTCGCGGCTAGTGTACCAGATGGGGATAGGACCGTCTAGGTTGGAATTTGGATTCCTTTATTTTCCGGTTCGAACTTTATTTGATTCTGACGCATCGAGTTCGTTTATCTCATCATTTTTAGTTGAGTCACTGCACTTAGGCACCACTTTAGTAGATGATCCCTTAGTTGTTTCAAACCCAATTGGGGGCTCCATGATGTGTTTGGGTTTGAAAGTTGCTATACTTAGCATTGAGTTTAGATGTGATGCTTTTTGGGCTTCACGGGCTATGGGTTAGTTTTGGGCATGGACTGGTTATCCAGTAGGGGTGCCGTTCTTGATTTTGGAGGGAGAGTTGTTAGGCTTATGACCCGCTTGGGTAACACTCTCGAGATCTCTTGTAATCCCATGGAATCTGTTATGCTAAGTTATCTAGAATCGCTTGACACGTCGGTCGAGAGGTTGCGATCTGTTAGAGTGGTCCGGGAATACTCGGATGTGTTTGAGGGGGTGAAGGGCTTACCTCCGGAGCAGGAGATTGACTTCTGAATATATCTGGTAGACAATGCCAAACCAGTATCTTGGCCAGTGTGCCACATGGCTCCTCATGAGAGGAGGGAACTCCATAAGCAAGTAGGCGATTTGCTTGAGAAGGGGTTCATAAGACGAAGTATATCGGAGTGGGGTGCTCCAGTAGTTTTTGCCACGAAGGCGGATGGGTCCCTCAGACTTTGTGTAGGATAAAGAGAACTAAATAAACTCACAAAGAAGAATAAACACCCATTGCCGAGGATTGATGATCTCTTTGGTCAGTTAGTTGGCACCTCAGTATTTTCGTAGTTGGACTTAGCCATGGGGTTTCGTCAGTTGAGAGTGGCTGAGGATAGTATAGAGAAGACTGCCTTTAGGACTCCGGATGATTTTTTTTTATGAGTGGTTGGTGATGCCATTTGGTTTGACGAACGCCCCCGCATACTTTATTGATTTGATGAGAAGGGTGTTCAGGGAGTACCTAAATAAGTTCGTGATGGTCTTTGTAAATGACATCTTGGTCTTTCCTAGGAGCGAAATAAGTTTCTGTATGTGCTTAATAGGTTGAGCAAAGTTAGTTATGGGATAAACGGTGGTTTTGGAGCGAGACTGGCGAGGACATTCAGAGTTGGACAAGGGCTTAATTATTTAGCCGTTTTTACTAGTATCATCTCACGTAGGTCGTCTGAATTCGAAAGAGGTATCCCTTGGGTGTTTGTCTGATATTGGTTTAGGCCTTTGGGGCTTGCATTTGGGGGATGCCGAGTTCAACTAGGGTGGTCTGCGTGAGAGATGGACAGTTGTGATGATTTTGGATGGGGTAATATCCTGGTTTTCTATAAGTGTGGAGAAGAGCATGCCCTACATCTTAGGGAAGTGTTGGAGACTCTTCGAGCGCATAGTCTTAGGACAGCAAAAGTGGATGGGATTCTTAGCATCCTATGAGTTTGGGATAGCGTATACCCATGGCAAGGGTAACGTGGTAGCGGACGCCTTAAGTAGAAAAAGGTTGTCCTCGAGTTCATTGTTCGTTGAACGACGGAGCTTAGAGTTTATTTCTATGTTTGACTTTAGACCTTCCGTTGACTTTGTACCCGGTTTGCTAGCCTCTTTGGAGGTTAGGCCTACTCTTCTGGGACGGATTGGCGGAGCACAGCGAGACGACCCACAGTTGGTTGAGTTAGTAGAGAAGCTCATGAGGAGGGGTAGTCGTCCAGCCATTTGGGTAGGTACACCCTAGATGATAAGGGGTGGTTGCGTAGTGACGGTAGACTTTGTGTACTGCAAGACGAGGGTTTGAGGAAGGCTATACTTGATGATGCACATCGGTCAAAGATGACCATTCATCCCGGTGGGGACAAGATGTACCAAGACATGAAGCGGGTTTTCTTCTGGGCCGGCATGAAGAAAGATGTGGCCAAGTATGTCGCTAGATGCTTGGTGTGCTAGCAAATGAAAGCGGAGCAGAAGAAACCCGGTGGGTTGCTTCACCCATTTGGAGGTTCCGCTATGGAAGTGGGATAGTGTCTCGATGGACTACCGAAATCAAGGAAGGGTAATACGAGAATTTCGTTTGTGGTAGATAGACTTACTAAGAGTGCCCATTTCATACCCGTGAAGAGCAAGAGGACTGTTTCATGTCTAGCTTCAGTTTATATTCGAGAGATAGTTCGGTTGCATAGGAAACATGACGTATTCCATGTGTCACATTTGAGGAAGGGCCTACATGAGACCGCAGAGGCGGTAGAGCCGAGCTTGCTTAAAGAAGTAAAGGTAGAGCGTGATGTGATTATTCGACGAGCTCCTACCCGCATCCTTGGGTCAGAGATTAGGAAGTTGAGAAACAGAGAGGTTCGACTAGTCAAAGTACAATGGGGAGAAGATGAGGGCAACGCTACTTAGGAGACGGAAGCGAAGATGCGTTCGTTATACCCATTCCTTTTTGAGGGTATGTCCTTTAAACGTCTCCTTTATCGTTTGTCTACTGCTTAACTTATCTTTAGTATGCCCTCTCATTAGTATCTTTGACCTTTAGATAGGGTAAACCTATGGTTGAAACATGTGTTTGAGACATGTTATGGTTGATGGATGCATGTGGATGCAAGTGTTTGCTAGTGGTTGCTCGTGGATGCATATACACACACTCTAGACACTAGATCGGCTCAGTCACTTCATATTGCATATTGCATATAATTGTGTGTAGGTAGCTATATTTATGGATGTATAATGATTGTGTTATCATATGGATGATGCATTTTGGTGAATGATTGTGCACTCATGTAGATGTTGTATGTGTCGATAGGGTTCTCTCGCATACATAATGGATGCATGGCACTATCATGGTTTGCATTAAGGAGGTCAACTGAATCAGTGGACAGCCTGCTTTTGCATTAGACAGGGAACATATACACACACTTTTTGCATATGTTCATAACAGCATTAGAAACTTTAAGGACAATGGATGCCAGTGTTTGGTGGTTTAGTAGATGGTTGTTTGGTTGGTAGGATACGTTCTTCTTGACTTAGAGATTTCGGGGACGAAATCCTTTAAGGAGGGGAGAATGTAACAACCCGTATTTTGAATAACTTGTTATAACATAAATCAAGGCAGAATTAAATTTTAAAATCTGAATTATGGGAAACGGGTTGCGCCATTGCGTTCGTCTCGGAAAAATACGCGAAATAGAGTCCGAGTTTTCGAAAATCGGAGTCCGTATGAAGGAGATATGGACGAACGAAGTTAGGCAGAAAAACCGGAAACAGGCCAGAAATGCACTGGCGCACCTATGAAGTGCGCCAGCACAAAAATACACTGGCGCACTTGGGAAGTGCGCCCATGTCGAGCCAGTTTGGCCTGGGTGCACTGTTTTGGCTGTTGGGCTGTGTTTTGGTGGCTTGTGACGATTTTTGATGTGCTGGACGGACCTGATGGCTTCTAGGGTTAATCTAAGGGCCTAAACTACACCCTAATCCTATAAATACACCATAATGCAAGCCTAATCCATACTAAAAACAGAATTGATGCCATCATGCCGCCAAAATCAAACTTAGGAGGAGCCTCCACTAGTTTATGAAGAAAGTTGCAAGCTAATCAACATCTAATCATCATCTTCTTCAAATATTGCAACTAGTTCTACTTCATAAGTTTGCTAATCTTGGTTTTGGTGAGTTTCTATAGACTTAACAATCAATTGTTAAATTGATTATGATAGGATATGATAAGATATGGCTATGTTTGTGGAATCAATGTGTTTATGCAAGTTTAGTATAGTGTATGTTGTGTGCTATATGCAAGTTTAATGCTATGTTTTATGATGCAAAACACTATGTTGAACATTGATTCATATGTAACATGTTATGCAAGCTATATGGGAGATTATATGCAAGTCTATATGTAACATGTTATGCAAGTTATGTATTTGGTTTTATGCATGCTAAGTATTTGGTTTTATGCATGCTATGTATTTGGTTTTATGCATGCTAAGTATTTGGTTTTATGCATGCTAAGTGTTTGGTTTTATGCAAGTTATGATGCAAGTTCATATGAAAGTTATGATGCAAGTTCATATGCAAGTTTGTCTCTTTTTTATGATATGCATAATATATGCAAGTTTGCCTCTAGGTATGGCATGTTATGCAAGTTCATATGCAAGTTATGATACATGTTCATATGCAAGTTATGATGCAAGTTCATATGCAAGTTATGATGCAAGTTCATATGCAAGTTTGCCTCTAAGTATGGCATGTTATGCAAGTTCATATGCAAGTTATGATGCAAGTTCGTATGCAAGTTATGATGCAAGTTCATATGCAAGTTATGATGCAAGTTCATATGCAAATTTGCCTCTATGTATGACATAAGTACATGTGCAAGTTCATCCCTTTTAGACCTATGACATGTATGCAAGTTGACACCTTTATGATAGGTCTATGACATGAACATTTAAGCAAGTTACCATCTTTATGACATTTGTGATTCATGCAAGTTTGGGTTGGTTATTTATGCAAGTTGGGTTTATGGTCATATATACAAGTTGACACCTTTTAAACCCATGATAATGCTAATGATATGCTAAGTTGAACCCATTGTGTGTATGATGAATCTTCTCTTTTGAAGTATGTCATGTTAACGTATTTACGTGGGGACGATGGGGTAAAAATTAATGAACACATAAAATTTTGTGTGAAGTGGGTATGATTAAACATACCGTAAAGTGGATGGACATAATTGGGAATTTACCTATTAAGTTAGGTCTACCCATATTATGGAATTGGGAATTTACCTATTGAGTTAGGTCTACCCATATTCTTAAATATTTGTAATTAATTAGGGATAATTAATACAAATTATGGGGGTGATTAATTAGGTGTAATTAATCTACTAAGACACGAGGTTGGACCCTTTTGTAGCATAAGACTGCCCGGAACCGACCGGCAAATCCAGCGGCTACAAATGATTGGCCCAATGTGAGAGGTCTTAGTCATAAACTAAATACGTGACAAGTGTAAAGACACGAGGTTAGACTCTGTTATGGTGTAAGGCTGCTCGGAACCAACCGGCATATGCAGCTGCCATAAAAGACAGTCTAATGTGAGAGGTCTTTACAAAGGTTACGATCTTAATTAATTAAGAAACACTTAACCGAACTAGCATGTAGAGGGGCATGAGGGGTTAAGTGGGTGCCTTGGGTGGCATGAGGAAACTAGTGGGTTGCCTTGGGTGGCAATAGAAAATATGATTAGAATACTTAACCAAAGTGGAACATGTAATTAAACATGATTAAAGGGTTAAGTAAGTGCCTTGGGTGGCATGTGGGAATCAAGTAAGTGCCTTGGGTGGCATGCGGAAATCTAGTGGGTGCCTTAAGTGGCAATTGAAATATAATTAAATGACAAGCTTAAGTAGTAGCTTGTGGGGGCCTTAAGTGGCAATTAAAATATGATTAAATGACAAGCTTAAGTAGTAGCTTGTGGGGGCCTTAAGTGGCAATTGAAATATAATTAAATGACAAGCTTAAGTAGTAGCTTGTGGGGGCCTTGAGTGGCAATTGAAATATGATTAGATGACTTAACCAAACCTTAACATGTAAGTGGGTATGATTATAAAAGGGGTTAAGTGGGATGCACTAGATAAAATGACAAGCTTAAGTAGTAGCTTGTGGGGGCCCATTTCAACCAATATCCCAAACGTATCTTTGTGGGCTCGACCCAAGTCGAGGACGGGACACGCATATTGGGCTTGACTATAAGAGGCCAAAACGGGGTAGCGGTGGCAACGCGAGTCCAACTGGTTTCATATGCGTGTGTGGACCCGGGCTGGTGGGTAAGACGTTGTTGCATCGTGTAGGTATAAGCCGTGCACCATTGATTATCGGGTTGCCACTTTGGGGAGTGATACACCCCACTGTGGGGCCAGCACGGGTATCTACGGTAGGGAGCCGATCGCTTGTGGGTAGTGGGTACACCTAGTGGAGAAAGGGGCAGACGGCACCTATGTAGTCAGCTAGGGGTACACGAAACTACTGGGTAAAATTACTAAGTACACTTAGTGGGATCAACCTTTAAGTAGGAATTACCCTTGGGTGGGTAGAACTGGTGTGGTGCAGTGTAGGAATTACCCTTGGGTGGGTAGATCTGGGGTGGTGCAACCTAGTAATTATCCTTGGGTGGATAAATGCGTCTTTTCAGTTATCTTAGTACATCCTGTGTTTAGTTGGCTACTTAGTGTAGTCATTATCCCCAGAGGTACCGTACCTTGTTTATATCATACCCTAATTACTTTAATGATTGTATTGTTAGGGTTATAGGACTCACTCAGACTTATGTCTGACCCCGTTGTTTCTTTATCTTTTTTTCCAACCCTCAGGTTTTCAGAGTGGGCCTAGCACTAGTGGTATTTGATCAGACTGCTTTATCTATCCTTGGAGCTTGGACCGTGGATGTAAAGCTCAGTTTATCTTTTCTATTATGGCTATTAGGATATGTAGTGGGATTATGTACTTTTGTTTTTATCAGGATGGATATTATGTACTTGACTCTTATTTATGGTTTTGGTGTAACCAAACATGTTTTACTTTCCGCTGGAATGAAATGATGTTTTAAATTCTCAAGTATTACTTATATCTGTCTTGTTGTAATTTTTCTGTTCTATATTCACTCAAAAATACTCCACCGATGTTATGGCATTCCCTTAATGAGTGACCGTAGCGGGTGTGGGGTGTTACAATCTTGAGATGAATGATTTGAATGTGTGGGGTAGGATCTTTTTTAATGGACTGATGATACATTGGGATAATACACATTTGCGCCCGCTAGCTAGGTTTGTGGTCAGAATATTGCAATATAATCTTGCGGGGCAAAATGCTGGGTTTGATAGAGTCCCAGTCGTTGTTAAGGCCGCCACTTATGCTATTTTTGGGGGCATACAAATGAACTGGGCAAGGACCATCTTACAGCAATATCAAATTTATAGGGAAGCAAGGCACGCCAATATTTGTTTTGGGAACTTATGGACCACGGTTTTTCACCGATATGGGGTTGATTTGCATGATGAGAATTATCTGACACTTTCTAACCATCCACTGCTATCATCACTGAAGCTGCACTAGGAAGGATGGGTATAAATATGTAAGATCTGCAAGATGAGCCACAGCCTATGGAGCATGAGGGATTAGATGAGGGAGAGAGTGAATGTGACGAGGAGGAAGAACCACATGATGGTCAGTTCAGACAGTTTGAGGAACCCTATCAGGCACCACAGCATGAGGACGAGCAGGCACAGACAGGGCATGCTTGGGAAGGAGCTTGGGCTCATCAGGCCCCGGCACAGGGGGCTTCAGATACAGGTGCCTGGGATCCATGGGTTGTTAGGGATCCAGATTGGAGGACTGAGCTGAGGTATGTTTCAGAGCAGCAGGCTCGCATAATGAGGAGCCACCGGGACATAATGAAGTCACAGCAGGAGATGCTGCAGACACAGGTAGGCCTAGCTCAGACTTAGCAGCAGATGCTTCAAGACATGGGTAGCTCCTATGATCAGTTAGGAGCGGGGATACAGGACATACAGTTAGAAGTTAGGCAGGGGAACCGCCGACATGAAGAGAGGTTAGATAGCTTAGAGGAGCTCATCCGTGGCTACTTCCATCAGGATTGACTTCTATCAGTGTATCCCTAGGATAGTATTTTTATTCAGTACTGTTTTCTTTGTTATCTGGTAGTAACGAGATACTGAAAGCTATCTTAATATTTGCATGTTGTTTGTTTATGAAATCTGTTGTGCTTAATGTAATTATGAAATATTGCACGATAATGCCTTATAAACAAAGTAAAGCGAGAAAGTAATATAACGGGAAATCTTTCCGTTATATAAAGTTTAGAAAATTAGATTTTTTTCTAAATTAAAAATGGATGGTAAGGTCTTGGATGCGCCAATTGGATGAACTTCACTCTTATCTTGTAAGAGTGTGGGAAAATTTGGATGAAATTGCTTTCTCAAATTTTTGCATTCATTTAGAACTGCAAGTATATTTTAGGATGAGAGCATCATGTTTTCAGAAAAGAAATTTTCAAGAAATAGCATTCATATAGGTGGTACCACAAGTTAGGCATACATATTTTTCTATATTGTGATTCACTTTTGCACATGTGCACATGGTTGCAACAATTGGCTGAACACTTATGGATGATAATGAGGGGACATAAATCCTACTATTATTGAATTTCGGGGACGAAATTCCTTAAGGGTGGGAGAATGTGACACCCCGTATTTTTACGCTTTAGAAATAAGAAATTTACGTACGTATGTGATGATATGCAAGCGTATAAACTAATGAACTATGAAAATAAAAGATATTCTGTTTATACTTTTAGAATTAAGTTAAACAGGAATTTACCATTGCGTTCGCCTCGGAAAAATACGCGAAATAGAGTCCGAGTTTTCGAGAATCGGAGCCCGTATGACCCAGTTGAGGCCCATATCGATTTTCAGGAAATTTCAAGTATGAAACAACTCGAAAACTCAGAAGTTTGGTCCAGGCGGGGGAGGCGGGAATTTTCCCACCAAAGCCCATGTCGACTGGGGAGTCGATAGGGCTGTCGATACCCCAGGACCCAAGTCGACAGGGCTTTCGACTTGGGCGTCGACAAGGCCCAAAAAACACACTTCTGTGTGTTGCGGCCTGGTGCACCTGGTCATCTGTTTTGGTCTAGTCTGGTGGCCTGAGACGGGTTTTAAAGGTTCAGATTGGTCCTAGGGTTAATCCTAAGGTCCTAATCACTCCTAATCTCTATAAATAAGCCCCTAACCTACCCCTAAATCCTCATTATTCATTCATGCAACTAAACTATGGCAAAATTATTACTCTCATGGCCTCCACTTTCATGCTAAAATTCCTAAGTAAATTCCTATGAGAGGTTTCATGATCATGTGAGTGTTAGAGAGTCTCTATGTTAGTATGAGAGCTTCTCAATTTGATTTCAAGGCAAAAGCTTTGATCTTTGTTCATAAAGATGGGGTTTTTATTGATTTGGAGCGTTCATCTTTGGGTTTTTGGGTGATGGCATGCATAGGCCTCATCACAATCTTTGTTTTGCATTTCGATTTGTGCCTTCATAGCAATGTAAGCCCTTTCCCTACTATTAGATATTAACTATAAAGTTAAATGTTCATGTTGCAAGTTTGGGTTTGATCATTGAGAATGATACATGCTATCATGTCATGCAAGTTTATGAAGTCATTATCTTGATCTTGTGGGCTAAAAGCTACAACCTTTATGTTGAGATGTTGCATTATGCAACATGAGAACTCTCATAACCTTTATGTCAACTTGCATATGAAGTCATAACCCTTATATGATGATATATGCGAGTTACTAGTCATCATTCCATGTCTTTTGTCACCATGATTCGCTTATGTGCCAAGTTTGGGTTTATGCATGTTTTGAGGCTTAAGGATGTAACATGCAAGTTAATGAACATGATTTGGGTAAATGGGTATAAACATGACAACATGTAACGTTAAATATGACATGTGTTTATACTTGAAAACACGACTTGAAATATAACATGGAAGTTGACATGTAAGTATGCTTGAAACATAAGCTTGGGAATTTACCTATTAAGTTAGGTCTACCCTTTGGGAATTTACCTATTAAGTTAGGTCTACCCAAATGCTTGAAAAACGTGTAACATGTTTTGGAAACATAATGGACATGACACTTAGAAAATATAAGTGTGACCAACTCGAGGTTGGGTTGAGTTTGCAACATAAAGCTACCCGGAACCGACCGGCCTAACTAGTAGTTGCAAACAATAGGACCCAATGTGAGAAGTTGGTTATGTTGTGCTTGAACCCGAGGTTAGACCAAGTTGTGGTGTAAAGCTACCCGGAACCGACCGGCCTAACTAGTAACCACAACAAAGTCTAATGTGAGAGGTTGAGGTGCATTAAGTAATTAATGCCACATGATAGGGTTAAGTTAATTTGATTAATGACTCTTAACCAAATATGACATGGACAAATGGGTTAAGTAATTTGATTAGGCTAATGATACTTAACAAAACATGACAAGGTTGGGTAGGTTAAGTAACTTGATTGGCCTAATGACACTTAACCATTTTTATAAGACTAGTGGACGAGGTTAAGTTAACCAACACTTAATCAATCCAACACGATAACTTGGTAAGGTTAAGTAAGTTTTCTTAATGGCGCTTGACCGAAAAATACATTTAATGGATGGGGTTAAGATTGGACTCAACTAGTCTAAGCATGGAAATCGGATGGGGTTAAGTTAGCTTAGACTTAATTAATCCCACTTGGTAGTTTAATGGAGTTAAGTTAAACACTTAACTAATCTAACATGATGATTTGAGGTGGTTAAGTGACCTATACTTAACCAATCTAACTCGTGAATTTATTGAGGATAAGTTAACCTATACTTAACCAATCTAACGTGAAAACATGATAAGGCTAAGTCACGAATCGCTTAAATACGCTTGACCGATTTGACTCAGTAATTTGATAGGGTCAAGTTAATATATACTTAACCAACTTGAGCATGGTTTGTAGGGTTAAGTCTTGAACTTGGAGACTTAGCCAATTTTGACATGATTTGTGGACGGGTTAAGTCATGAACTTAAGTGACACTTAATCCATTATGAAAACCCTAGTTCTGAGGATTAGGTGGATAACCGTAGTTAACAAGGATAACGGGAATGAGGCTAAGTGGTAAACCTTAGTTGAAGAATAACTAAGTAATGATTCTTAGTCAAGGAAATTTAGACCAGTTCATAGATAGATGAGTAACCTGATATGGTAGGTCATCGTTTAAGTGTACGAGTAGGAGCAAGTATCTGATTTAGATAAAGGCTCCAGCGAACTGGGTAACGAAGCAGCGGCTTCGGGGAACGTGAGGATATTCTTGGTATCCCTCTGTGAGCTGCCAGGTGATCATACTAGGCTCATGAGAGGTTAAGGTCTGCGTTAGAAGAACCAAGAGTATGCCTTGGTTGCTATACGAGCGACCTAAAGACGGGGATGGATAGGGGATAGTCGACGATACACGGTCGTACCCTAGATAGCATTTCGTCAGGCTACCTACCATCTTTGGTCAAGCGTGTATGTACGAAAAGGCAGAGAACACCCAAAAGACCATAATTGCTATCTAATTATGGGTGCGGTAAGGCTTGGATGTGGGTTGGCCAGTGTTGTGTTCTCATACAGGATTTATCATGTCTTGTCTTTCGCTAGTTGAGGGAGTGGTCTCGTGGGACCATAGCCACGTATAGAAAAACAGACCTTAGCATCTGCATCGGCAGATAAATCGAAAGCTCCCGACCGAGTCCTGTATTTCCTGGTCTGCCCTGTGACAGGACTCAGATGGCACGATGTGATACATGTGCATACAGTCATGGAAAAACGATTCACGATGAATGCGTGGGAAAAAAAGGCGCGGTTGACGGTTAGCGTAATTCCTAGTGGCCCTGGGTGGTTGAACCAAAACCGAGATACGAAAACGTGCAATAGGTAAGCATAATCCCTAGTAGTCCTAGGTAGCATAAGTCCTAGTTGCACAACGATGATTCATGTTGGGGAAGCCTAGCTAGGTCTAGGGTAACAGTCCAAAATGATCTTAAGGATCATGGAATTACGTTAGAGTAGTATAGAACCTCATGGGAAAGCCCGTACGGTCTACGGCAAGGGACTGAACATTTACATGGAATAAAACATACGAGTTGAGTAACCTATATATGCGAGATATTAGGTTGACATGAACCATTACACGACTTTTGAGTAAGGGTCATTCATGGTTCACACATGATACTGTGGGGATACTAGTACGGTAGGTGCAGAGCTAAAAGACAGGATAGATACCATGGGATGTTATACGTGATAGATATCTTGGGGATATTATATTTGACAGGAACTTGACGATGGGATACCTTGTTTTATCTTGACACCGTAATTTATCATGACACCTTAATTTATCTGAGTTCAGTAGTTCATCCTGTTATTTTGATTTAGCTTATCTATCATGTCATCATGCTTATGTTCATCTCAGTTTCTCATGTCAGTTAACTTTACTAGTTTTTATGCTAATAGTAGATAGGGCTTACTCAGTCTTTTTGACTGACCCGTTTTGTTTCGCCTCTTTTCTTCCGTCCCCCCCCCCCCCCTCCCCAGGTTACAGGGAGGAAATACTGTTGTTTAGTTCGGACTTCTTCTGCTTGAAGGTCATCATGGATGGCTTGGACTTTACTTGACTATGGCTACTTTACTGTTTTTACTTGGGGAATAATTTATGAAAAAGTCTTTATGCTTCTTTACTATTGCAAGACAGGTTTTGATGTACTCTGATGTAAAAGGCTTTAGACCTTAATTATTAATGTTTATGAAAGTTCGATTTTACTTCCGCTATTTTATATGTTCTGTCTTGTGATATTTCTGTGCATGTTTACCAATAATGCCCCTCTAAAGCTAGTGCATTCCTTTGCGAGTGACCCTAGCGGAGGCGGGGTGTTACAACCATGGATATTATCTAGGCGATGGTATATACCCGCAATGGAGTACTATTGTCAAGACAATACCGAACCCACAAAACAATAAACAAGCAAGGTTTGCAGCAATGCAAGAAGGACAAAGAAAGGATGTAGAAAGAGCATTTGGCGTTTTACAATCCAGATTTGCCATAGTTAGTAACCTATGCAGACTTTGGTCTCCAATTAAAATGACTAGGATAATGTATACTTATGTTATTTTACATAACATGATTGTAGAGGACGAAAGAGACATGGAGGATGATTTCAATTACGACTGCACTGCTCCACCACCTGCGATTTGGCGTGAAAATATGATTGAAAGCGAACTAGAGCTCGAGTTTCACGTCGAAAGCCAAATGACCTACCGTAATGCTCACATTCATCGAAGACTCCAGAAAGATTTAACAGATCATTTATGGAGCTTTGTTGGAAGTCAGTAAAACTGTTTACCCTTAGTTGTGTTTTCGTTGCTTTAGTAGTTATAATATTGTACTTTGTATCCTTTAATCAATATCTGAAACTATGTATCCGTTAAATGTTTAGTGAAATCATGTATTTTAAGCTTTTGTATAACTGTTGAACGTTTTTGTTTAATCATGTGTCTAAATTTCGGTGGAAGTAACATAATTAGCACAAAATTTAATCATAAAATCCACGGGTCTGTTGAACATGCGTCTGGAAATACGTGTTTGTTTAACAAGCGCGTAAATCCACGCGCTTGTTAAACAAATGCGTATTTCCAGGCACATGTTCAACAACCGCGTCACTGGTTTACACATTCCGGAAATATTCGGTCCAAAATCCAAACGATGGGAATAATCCATACCCTGTTGGAGGCCATTTTGGGTGTACATATCCAATTTTCTGATATCCATGCTTTTGTTGGATATCCTCTAAGTTACCACCAAATAGTTGACTTACCAGTTCAACCTAGTTGTTTATTAAGTGAACCTACATTAACCAAACCTTATAACATAAACAATCCTGGATTGATTGGTATGTAATCGGTCTGATATGATGTGTGGTTGAGGCACTTAAAGTTTCATACTCGTGGATAATTGAACTTTCTTGAACCTATCTTTTATCTTTACCGTCAAACATGCATGTGGTAGAGAGAAGTTACTGTTATAAGGAGCATTTTTGTCAGTCCGAGGTTCTCTGTAGCTGTAGCATCATAACTTTTATAGCTTGATCTTCTTAATACATTTTTTATGGGACAAGGTGTTCCCTATTAACGGTTAACTTTCCTTCTACTTCTACCTAAATAATCAAGTAACAAAATTTCGTGCCCCTGTTGATTTCATAACAACTTTGTGCATATTTTTCCAAGAAATTGGGATTTTTATCATGAGTGGATGAAAACATTCAGTTATATTGCTGCAAAAAATACATCTGGTTTACAATATCACCTCACTGATACATTCTGGAAGTAACAAATGCATCTTGAAAGCCATACACAAAAAAAAGCTAAAGCTATAGCTAACACAAGTTGAGTTCGGAAGTATGTTATTTTAACAATAGATTAATGATATATCTTAGTCTGAAAATCTCTTATGATCATATCTAACTTTAACATCTTCCTTCTCCAGATTAATTACTTTCTTATTTTGGATCAGATCAGAAAACCATAATTATTCCATGCAAATGCAAGAATCTACAATGCTTTCCGCCTGCCGCTCCTCTCCTAACCCCGACGAGGAAGACAGAGGAAACGGCGGAGGCGACGACGAGTCCAAGCTTCGAAAGTTCCCTTCGTTCTTGGCCAAGCATTTCGTCGCACGTGTCACTATGAGCGGCCTGGACAAGAATTGCCTTTTCATTTTCTTTGTTTTGTTTTTGGTTTTTGGTTTTCGGTATTGGTTCTATTCTGATATCGAGATCTGGATCCGATGCTTGCGCAGAGACGTACGGAACATTCAATAGTGTTAGGTTGTTTGAAAGAGATTTGATTGGTATTGCTTCGGATTTCGGATACCTTGGTGTACCTTGGTGCAGGTCAAAACAGAGAAAAACAGTTGAGTGGACCTCAAAAGATTTACTTAAAGCTTTAGAAGAGTTTGTACCAATCTATCATACCCGTCCTATCAAGAACAATATGTATGGAATGGGGTTTGACCACAGTTTTGGTTTATGGTTCATGACACGCTGGCTTAAACCGGAATAATGATAGAGAGTAGAGCTTTCAAAGGCCATTCTACGTGGGTACTGAGACAGGAAATGCCCGATACACCTATTATATTGATTTCACCATGTCACCCAGAAAAGTACTTAAAGAAGGGACCAGCTTACGTTGATGAGAATTGACTTATTTTGCTGGTAAAGATTTTGTGGACTTTGGGAGCATGAACTGGAAGAGTGTTTTGCGGAATCACGGGGTTTCTGATCTAAGTAAAGTGCTTCTTTTCTTTGATGATCACCAAAATGAACTCAAGAGGTTAAAACAAGCACTAAAAGTAGGCTTCCAACATCTCATATTCGAGGACAATTATGACACTGACACTGGTGATCAATATTCACTGCGCCAGATATGTGATCAAGATTACATTAGGGGCGGCGGCCACAGCTGCTTCAGAGACAGCGAAGAAGCCCGAATAAGGAAATCAAGAAAGAATCTGTACGTAAAAGCATTGGAAATAGAAGACCTATGCGGCAAAGACGACGCATGGTGGGGGGTCAAAGGTGAAATGCGCGACGATTTCAACCACAGCAACGAAGCCATCTCCTACTCCGAACATTTCAGAAACAGCAGGTTTGTGGAATTCTTGCTGGACGTCTACTAGGAACTCCCTCCTGTAGCGGGCCCTTCACTCACACACCAGACCCGGTATGACCCTATTAGAGAAATGTAAATACAGCTGTTAGGTTACACGTGTTATCTCCTGCTATATGATGCGTTGGACCAACGCATATGAGGACTGGGCTGAACTAATAGCCCATGTACATGCTATATAATCCCCTGTACTTCATCTACAAACCACTTAATAAAAATACAATTCATTCTGTTATCAATACTTTGATATGGTATCAGAGCATAAATCTGCTTAACAGCAAAATCAAATCTGAGAAAATTGCTTATCTTTTCAGCGATTCAACTCGAGGGGATTGATTCAAGATCAATCATCATCATTAGGCTTGTGCCATCCACGCACAGCTGTTCAAGAGATCATCTGCACCGGTTGCAACAGTTGCCTTCAGCCTCGTTGTTTTCATCACTGCTGCGTCATCCTAGAATCATTGAATACAAGAATAAATTCCTGTATTCAAGCGACCTGGTATCGCAACGTCTTTTCAGAACAGTTCTTGAAAGCATTTCATCACCGTGTTGTCCTCAATCATCAAATACAAGAATAAGATCTTGTGTTTGAATAATTTGGTTTCACAAGTGATTCCTGAAACAGTTCTTGACTGTTCTTTCCCACTGATATTCCTCTCATCATGGCTGGAACACCAACATCACCAGCGTCTGTGGCAAAAACAAGCCAATCATCAATTGATCTGATGCAAGAATCAATAAAATCTATAATTAAACCGCAAAGCCAACTTATCTCAATACAACTCGATGAATCAAATTTCTTGCTCTGGAAGCTGCAGATCGAAACAGCAGCAAAAGGCTATAGGCTCGAAGAGCACCTATATGGGACAAAGATGATTCCTGCAAAATATATAAGAGATGCTGAGGATAAACTCATACCAAATTCAGAATTTACTACATACCAGAGACAAAATAATTTGATCAGTTCTTGGATCATGTCATCAGTGGGCGCAAATTTGCTACCCCAACTGATTGTTGCAATTCCTCGCATGAAATTTGTTCTACATTACAAAGAATTTTCACATCACAATCCTCTGCAAGGGTCCTACATTACAAAAGACAACTCCAAAACATCAAGAAAGAGAACTCCACTATGAATGACTATCTCATGAAAGTAAAGAACTTATGCGATCAAATAGCTTGCACTGGTCAAAAGATCACAGAAAATGAACAAGTTCTCTACATCATAAGTGGTCTTGATGATGAGTATGAAGCAGTTGTTGCATTCATTACATCAATAGAGCCAACTCCTTCACTACAGAACGTATATTCAATGTTATTAAGTCATGAAGGCAGAATTCTACAGAAAAAGGAAGTGAATACTGAAATCAACTTGACCACTAGCAAGTTCAAGAACCAAGAACAAGGAAATAATTCAAAAAATCAGTCAAATACATACCAAAGAGGTGGACAACCTGGCAGAGGAAGAGGAAGATCTGGCAGAGGCAATAACAACAGACCAAAATGTCAAATTTGTGATAAAATTGGGCATACAGCAAACAGATGCTACTTTAGATTTAACAGCAACTTCAATACTGGTCAAACTGCCAACAACAATCGAAATAATCCTACAGCAAACATGGTTAGCAACCAAAGTGACAATAAAACTTCTCAAGACAATGGAAATGAGGCTGCCAGTATCTCAGATATACAAGATGATGCCTGGTATCCTGATTCAGGAGCCACAAATCACGTGACTCACAACCTAAGCAACCTCAATCTTGGCAACAGAGAGTATAGAGGTAAGCAATCTTTATCTATGGGTAATGGCAACACTGCATACATCACCCACACTGGTCACACTAGTATTAAGGGTACAAGACAAATATTTCTAAATAACCTATTAAGGGTGCCCAATATAAGAAAAAATCTTATAAGTGTGTCTCAGTGTGCTAAAGATAATAATGTCTCATTTGAATTCTATCCAAATCAATGCTTGGTTAGAGATCTTCTAACCAAGAACATCATTTTGCAGGGTAGTGAACAAAATGGACTTTACAAGTTTGATGTTGATTCAAGAAATTGTTCTGATTCTAATCAAGTTTATGGATGTAATGTGACTGAACTGAAAAATGATGAAAACTGTAAGATCTTTGATATATGGCACTGTAAGCTAGGTCATCCTAGCATGCAAATTGTTAAAAAAATTCTTGATAATAGTGATATTGCAATCAGTTTTCCTGACCATTACTTCTGTTCATACTGTCAACTAGGAAAAAGTCACAAACTGATGTTTGAAAACTATAAAACATCTTATACTAAAACACTTGAACTAGTTGCAGTGGACCTATGGGGTCCAGCCCCAGTGAACACTGATTACAAATATAGCTATTATATATCATTTATTGATGCATACTCAAGATATGTGTGGATTTATTTTATGAAATCAAAATCTGAGACCTACAGTGCAGTTATAAAGTTCATCACAAATGCTGAAAATCAGTTAAACAACAATGTTAAAGTGATTCAATCTGATGGAGGTAAAGAATTTTTGCCCTTAAAGGAATTCTTTAATAAGAAAGGTATTACACATAGATTGACTTGCCCACATACCTCTGAGAAAAATGGTCTTATAGAAAGGAAACATAGACACATAGTTGAGACTGGATTAACACTGCTGGCACAAGCATCAATGCCACTTAAATTTTGGCCTGATGCTTTTGCTACAGCAGTGCATCTCATAAATAGGCTACCAACAAAAGTGCTTGGTTTTAAAAGCCCTATTGAAGTCATCAATAATGTTAAACCAAAGTATAATGAACTGAAGGTGTTTGGGTGTCTATGCTTCCCTTATATAAGGCCTTATAACTCACACAAGCTTGATTTTAGATCCACACAATGTACCTTTCTTGGTTATGCTCCTAACTACAAAGGTTATAAATGTCTAGACAGTATAAATGTCTAGACAGTAATGGCAAAATTTATATATCAAGACATGTTACTTTTAATGAAAGAGCATTTCCTTTTAGCAAAGAAGAGTACAAAACTACAAAGAAAGTGTATAGTCCAAAGGTATCTATTCCTAGTGTACCTGACCTTCATGAAGAAATCATTCCAGTATATAAGCAAAGCAACACACAGCCAAGACAAGTGACTACTGATGATTCAAGCTCTCAACACACATCTCTCAGAAATGACACTACTCAAGGGTCAACTGACACATCTGAAAGCTCTAACAAAAGTCCTTAAAAGAGTGTTAGTGACAACAATCAAGAGAACACTACACCACAAGAGAGTGATCATAACAGAGAGGATACTACTGCTCAAGTTCAGAATAAGCATCATATGACAACCAGGGGCAAAAGTGGCATTTTCAAACCCAAAGTGTTTCATATTGAGGAATCTCTTGATGAGCCATCCACTTATCATCAGGCAAAGCTGAATGATAAGTGGATGGGTGCCATGCAAGAGGAATACAATGCTCTAATAAAGAATAATACTTGGACACTTGTGTCATGTTCCAAAAACAAAAACATTATAGGATGCAAGTGGACTTTTAGAATTAAAAGAAATCATGATGGTTCAATATCTAAGTATAAGGCAAGACTAGTGGCTAAAGGATATTCACAACAGTATGGAATTGATTTCAAAGAAACATTCTCACCTGTTGTGAAACCTACCACTATAAGAATAATACTAACAATTGCCTTACACAAGAATTGGGCTATCAAACAATTAGATGTCAATAATGCCTTTCTAAATGGTGTTTTACAGGAAGAGGTCGACATGGATCAGCCTGAAGGCTTTAAGGTGCAAGGAAAGGAAAACTTTGTGTGCAAACTCAACAAAGCAATTTATGGTCTCAAACAGGCTCCACGAGTTTGGTTTGACAAACTCAAGTCAACTCTCTCAAAACTAGGCTATACTCCCACAAAGGCTGACAACTCCCTATTCACTAAGTTTTTCAACAACACTGTTACCTATATACTTATTTATGTCGATGATTTTCTGATTACAAGAAGCAGTATTGAAGAAATTCAAAATGTTACCAAACAACTAAATAAGGAATTCTCAATCAAGGACCTAGGGGACTTGTCATACTTTCTTGGGATTGAAGTCATCAGAAATCAAAATGATGAGTTACAACTAAATCAAAGGAAATGCATCAAAGAAATTCTTATAAGATCAAACATGGACAAAGCAAATCCACTGCCAACCCCTATGGTCAGTAACATACAAATCAGTAAAGACAAAGGTGAATCAATTGATAATGAAAGACAATACAGGAGTATAGTAGGGGCTCTTCAATATGTTATATTACAAGGCCAGATATCACTTATAGTGTGAATAAAGTCAGCCAATACATGCACAAACCACTCAGTGATCATTGGGTAGCTGTAAAGAGAATACTAAGGTATCTAAAGGGAACTATTGATCTATGCCTAAGCATGAAGAACAACAAAACATTAAATCTAACAGGCTATGCAGACTCAGACTGGGCAAATGATAAAGATGACAGAAAGTCAACATCGCACAAACCACTCAGTGATCATTGGGTTGCTGTAAAGAGAATACTAAGGTATCTAAAGGGAACTATTGATCTATGCCTAAGCATGAAGAACAACAAAACGTTAAATCTAACAGGCTATGTAGACTCAGACTGGGCAAATGATAAAGATGACAGAAAGTCAACATCAGGTTATTGCATATTCCTTGGTAAAAGCCCTATATCATGGTGTGCAAAGAAACAGTCAACTGTGTCAAGATCAAGTACAGAAGCAGAGTACAGGTGCATAGCAAGTACAACAGTAGAACAAATGTGGATTCAATCTCTCCTAAGTGAACTACAAGTCAAAATTAGTGGCAAGACTACAATTTGGTGTGATAATTTAAGCGCTATAGCTATTACTGAAAACCCAGTCCTACATTCAAGGACAAAACATATGGAACTGGACATCTACTTTGTCCGAGAACAAGTCATGAAGGGAAAAATTGTAATTAATCATGTACCTTCCTCTTACCAAGTTGCTGACGTCCTGACAAAGCCACTATCAAAGGTGAACTTCATAATACACAGGGAAAGCTTAAGCATCTGCAAATCCATACTCAGATCTGATTTCACCAACAACGAGGAAGAGCCAAAAGTAAATCAGAACCCTAAGGACTGTAAAAACTCAAACTCCCTGCAAAATCAAAAGAAAAAGGCTATCAACGACCTAATCACACCAAATAAAGATGAAAATAGAAGGAATCAGACTCAAATTAATTATGGAGACATAGCTTCTTTATCAGAGAAGAAAACTAGACCCGATTCCTCAGAAAACTTCAAGGAGCTCGCAAAGATTTAAGGAGATCGCTTTACCAGCCGCCATTTTTTTTTCATTGAGCAAACCCTAACCAAATCGTTAGGTTTGAGGGGGGATATTAGAGAAATGTAAATACAGCTGTTAGGTTACACGTGTTATCTCCTGTTATATGATGCGTTGGACCAACGCATATGAGGACTGGGCTGAACTAATAGCCCATGTACATGCTATATAATCCCCAGTACTTTATTTACAAACCACTTAATAAAAATACAATTCATTCTGTTATCAACACTTTGATAGACCCGGCTCGTGTGTCCGACCCGATTATCGAAGATGGGCGGTATAGGGTGTTTAAAAGAACGGGCTTGACTGCCTTTGATGCGTCTGTTTTTTAATGGGTACACACAGATGGTATATGTTCGAGTATCTCCTCCAAATTCATTTTAGGAAAGTGAAGTAAATGTGTTTTTGGGTTGCTGTATTGATGTTGTATACGTCGGGTACATACATCACACGGAAGTGTTTAATCTGTTTTTTATAACTTGTTTTTTAGTTAGTTGTTTGGGCAGTTTGTGAAGATGAAACTGTTTTCATAGGTGTTTTCATGACTTCGAATTATAGAGTGGTTCTTATGCCAACAGTTTCTCAAACTATAGGTTTATGAAGTATATACTCATTGTTTAATGATTTTTTTTTCTTCTGAAAGTTTGAAAAAACCAATTAAGGATGAAAACCATGCCTTGTGTAGATGTCTGTCTAAAATGAATACACATTTTAAATAATTATACACAATTAGTTATCCCAAATGCCAAATTTAAACGTTTTCTTTCTCAGAAATAAGCATCTGAGCTAGAGTTACCACTATTTCATCCTCCCACATTGTCATTTGCAGGGTTGGGGAACTCGCAAATGCTGAGATTGATCAACTCATGACTGGATTGAGTGTGTTGGGATAGACGATAGGTCTGCTTATGATTTGAAAGCGCACTCGATAAGCTGCTAGACAAATTCTCTATTTACCATGTATGGAAATAAGAAGGAAACTGTCTTTGTGTTGTTATTATTATCTGATTTGTTTCAGTTCATCAGCGGTTACTCTGTCTGAGCATAAAGTTATTCCTTTTTCCCCTCATTTACAGTATCTTCACTTTCATGTCCTATACTAACATTGCTCTTATATTTCTTTTGGTTTCATAAATTGATTTCTATCCTAGCTGCAGACTAGTTACTCATTGACTGGTATAAATTATCAATCACAGGAAAATAACGGCGTCCAGTTTGTTGCTCAGGAAAGATATCCGGAACCTAGAGAAGTGGAGGTAATGTGTTTAGTGAAAATGCATAGTTACTAAAAGCAATGGCAAGGCGAGGTGCTATGACACCATTATGTGGTTAAAAGCAAAGCTAAAATAATACTGCTTACATACGGCCTCCCAGATTTATTGAGTTTGCTTACTGTTCCATCTGTAAGTTTTCTTTGTGATTATCACTTCAGAAACTGGTTATAGTACCATCAAAGAGGGATCTGGGTGTTGCATTCAAGGGCAGTCAAAAGATGGTAGTTGAAGCTTTGGAGGTATTCGATATTAATATTGGCGTCATCTTCATACATACTGCCTGATAACATTGAACCTATTGCCTCTGACCTAAACAGGCCATGAATCAAACCGAAGCACTGCAAATGAAGGCTGCTTTAGAATCTGTTGGCGAAGTTGAATTCAAAGTGTGCACTCTTAACAAAACTGTCACAATAAAGAAAAACATGGTCTCGATACGTGTGGAGAAGAGAAAGGAGCACCAAAGAGTATTTACCCCTTCGGTGATTGAGCAATCTTCTGGAATAGGTCGTACCATATATTGTATATATGAGGCACTGTTTCGACACACGACCAAGCAAAGATGGCGAAGAGCAGTTGAATCTTTTCAAATTTCCAAAACTCATGGCACCAACCAAGTGTACAATGTTCCCACTTGTAAAGAACAAAGAATTTGATGAAATCGCCAACAAGATTGCAGAGTCACTTACAGTCCTTGGAATCTCACATATTATAGATACAACAGATTTATTTGTGCTTTAATCTACTGCTTTAATCACATGGTAAAGACATCATTAATCGCAGCACAGTGTTGTAATTTCAGGTGGTGTGAGTAGTTTCATTTAAATTTAGGAGATATTTCTCTTGTACATGGAGTAGTTTCCTCATTAGACAAAATTTCAAGCACAGATAAACTGAAAGCTTATTTAGTGTTTTTATAATCTTAATAAAATTAATGTAAAATGGCCTATATAATAATAGCACATAAACTAATATATTTGTAATACATGTTTTACAGATTTTCATATTTGGTCACTCTAGTGCTTTCCATGCGGCTCCACTTTGCTATCCTGTCTTTACAGTCATTTTTTGATTTTCTCGGCAAGCACTGTGGGCGATCGGATTCGTTTGCCATGATTAAAAAGGTTATGTTCGAAGTCAGGTACTAAAGAGGTTATGTTCGAAGTCAGGTATGATTTCCTACTTTTTTTATATGTATTCATTTGTTTTTGCTATCGTTTTGCTGGGATTTATATTTGAATCATTTGGTTATTAGAGCGGTTCTGTCCCTTCTGTGCTTCATCTTTGTCTATAACAAGCACGAAGAGAATAAAAAATTTGAAACACTAAGCTATTTTGGTGCCACCAGAATTAAGCTTGTATCATGTAAATTTTATTTTGATAACTTTAAATTTACCCATGGTTTATTTCTTGTGTGTCTTATTCATACTGAAATTACATTGTAGGTTTGAGCGTTATTGGGATATATTTAGGTGGTTGTACTATACTTGGTCTTGCATGGCTGTTAACCAGATGTTCAATCCACAAAGCTGCAATTGTGCTTATTCATGGGATGGTGCAATGATATTCGGCTATCGAAGCTTCAAGCACGTGAAGTCGCACTCGCTTTGGTTCGTCATTTTTGTTTTATGTTTTATGAAATCTAAGTTTGTATATTAATCTCCCGCTGTATAAAATGAAATTTTGTATTAACTTTGATATTTTGTATAAATAAAATTCCGTTGTGAGATATTGTTGTATAATCTAGATTTATGTTTTGCGGCTTTCTAGTTTTGTTCATTCTTTCTTTATATGGTATCAAAGTAGTTCTCATGGATTATAAAGTTAATTGTATTTTTTTTTAAATTAGCTACGGCTTAAGTCCGTATCTAATGATGAAGTAGATACGGCTAATGGCCGTATCAAATTGACAAAGACGCCATTTTTTGATACGGTCCAAAGCACTGCCAAATCGATTTAGATACAGTCATGAGCACTGCCTAATTGGCATTTCTAGTGTAGTGATAACAATCATAAAAATGTATCGGGAAACACCCAAGATTTTTATAGTGGTTCGGCAAAGATGGTACCTACATCCACTTTATATGTATTGATTTGCTTTTTTATTACAAGTACAACACTTTTTCAATTTGGAAAAAGAAGGAGAGTTGGCTATTTTTGGAGTTAGCCGTAAGAATAGTTTAGAATCGGAAGTCTTAAGTGGAGAATAGAGCCTCCGGAAGTAGATTTGAAATGGAGTCTGAAAAGGAGGCCCCTTTCCATTTTGATCTTGGAGGTATTTATAGGTGAAGAAATGGGCTGAGCGGGCCGCCACGTGGCCTGCCTCTTTTGCGGAGCTCGGACACTGGAGCTCAATCATTGGAAGTAGTTGAGGCGGTAAGACCCGGTCCGCTGTTGATTAATAGTATCCCCGAAAATTGTGGCTCACATGGCACTTGAGATGCAGCGTATCAAAAGTACAGCCTTGTCCGGAAGTGGTTGACCGCTTTTAATGCCTTGAGAGTCGGGCCAAGTATTGAATGACTCAACTGGATATTTCCACATACATTCGGAGATATCTGGTCGATCCAAACTTTAAGGAAGTACTTGACTCGGTCGATCTGGGAGAGCAATTGTACTGGGGCACGAGATGCCGCTGCTCAAAGAAAATTAGCTCGGGCCAAATCTTTTCTGGACTTTCTGAAGTACAGGTCGTTCTATCGGTCAATTGACCGATGCTAAAAAATAAGCTTCTTGACATTGGGCTTCGATCTGTTAAACCATGATAGCTTTTACCAAAAAGTTGGTCAACACTAAGTAAGCTTGGGGATGTCGAAGTAGAGAAGAAGGCATCGGTTCAGAAAGTTCCTACCCTTATTATCGAATCGGAAGTTAAGAGGCTACACAGCAAGGAGATCATGTCAGTGAAGGTGCAATGGGAAGACGACCGAGACGACGCGACATGGGAACCCGAAGACAAGATTCGCTGTAACACTCCGTATGTTGAATAACTTGTTATAATATAAATCAGAGCAGAATTAAATTTTAAGATTTGAATCAGGGGAAACGGGCTATGCCATTGCATTCGTCTCGGAAAAATACGCGAAATAGAGTCCGAGTTTTCGAAAATCGGAGTCTGTATGACCCAGTTAAGGCCCAAAGAAGTTTTCAGAAAATTCAAATTTCGAAAAACAGATTTCAAATGCAGAAATGGAGCTAGGCGGGAAAATTCCCGCCACACCCCAAGTCGACTGGGGAGTCGACTTGGGAGTCGACACGACTGGACCCAATTCGACTGCCCTGTCGACTTGGGAGTCGACACAGGCGACCGGGCAGTTTTGCCTGGTGCACCATTTGAGTGAGTTGGTCAGGTTTTGGGCTGTGTTTGGGGCTTATGACGAAATCTGACGGCTCTAACCTAAATTAGGGTTAATCTAAGGGCCTAAATTACATCCTAAATCTATAAATACACCCTAAGACTACCCTAATTCATACTAAAATTGGATACAACGTCATCATGCCATCAAATTGCAACTAGAAGGAGCCACCACCAAATTAGAGAGGAAGATAGCTTCTCAAATCAACTTCTAATCAACTCTAGCAACTTAATCTTCTTCATAAGAGTGCTAATCAACAATCTGTGAGTTTCTATGCCTTTAGCAAGCAATTGCTAAACTAATTATGAAAGGATGTAATGAGGTTATGGTTATGAATGTGGATCAATGCAAGTTATGTTATCATATGCTATGTGCTCATGATGTTAGTTATGCAAGTTTTATGCTATATGTTCATGATTCTAGTTATGCAAATCACTATGATAAACATTGATCCATTAGGACACCATGTTATGCAAGTTTGGTGTTTGATTATATGCAAGATCATATATGACATGTTATGCAAGTTTGGTGTTTGATTATATGCAAGATCATATATGACATGTTATGCAAGTTTGGTGTTTGATTATATGCAAGTTCATATATGACATGTTATGCAAGTTTGATGTTTGATTATATGCAAGTAACATGTGCAAGTTTACACCTTTGTATGATATGCATACATATGCAAGTTTACCCCTTTGTATGTCATGCATATATATGCATGTTTACCCCTTTTTATGATATGAGTAACATATGCGAGTTCATCCCTTTTTAGACCTATGACATGTATGCAAGTTTATCCCTTTATGATAGGTCTATGACATGAACATCTATGCAAGTTACCCTCTTTATGACATATGTGATTCATGCAAGTTTGGGTTGGTTATTTATGCTAGTTGGGTTTGATGCTATGGTCATATATGCAAGTTGACACCTTTAAAACCCATGTTGATGCTAATGTTATGCTAAGTTGAACCCATTGTATTTGTGATGAATCTTCCCTTTTAAGTATGTCATGTTAGCGTATTACGTGGGGAACGATGGGGTTAATATTCATGTTAACAAAATTGTGGTAAAATTGGTATGAAGTTGCATACCATAAGCGGATGGACATAATTGAGTCAATTATGTACATCATTAAATTGGAATTAATTAGGGAAAATTAATTCAAAATATGGGGTGATTAATTAGGTGTAATTAATCGACTAAGACACGAGGTTGGACCCTTTTGTAGCATAAGACTGCCCGGACCCGACCGGCAAATCCAGCGGCTACAAATGATTGGCCCAATGTGAGAGGTCTTAGGCATAAATTAAATACGTGACAAGTGTAAAGACACGAGGTTAGACTCTGTTATGGCGTAAGGCTGCCCGGACCCGACCGGCAAATCTAGCTGCCATAAAAGACAGTCTAATGTGAGAGGTCTTTACAAAGGTTACGTTCTTAATCAATTAAGAAACACTTAACCAGATAAGCATGTAGTGGGGCATGAGGGGTTAAGTGGGTGCCTTGGGTGGCATGTGGAAATCAAGTAAGTGCCATGGGTGGCATGTGGAAATCTAGTGGTTGCCTTGGGTGGCAATAGAAAATACGATTAGAATACTTAACCAAAGTGGAAACATGTAATTAAACATGGTTAAAGGGTTAAGTGGGATACACTAGAGGGAGCAAGCTTAGGTGGGTAGCTTGTGGGGGCCCATTTCAACCAGTAACCCAAAATGTATCTTTGTGGGCTCGACCCATGTCGAGGACGGGACACGCGTACTGGGATTGACTATAAGAGGCCAAAACGGGTTAGCGGTGGCAACGCAAGTTCAACGGGTTTCATATGCGTGTGTGGACCCGGGCTGGTAGGTAAGACGTTGTTGAATCGTGTAGGTATAAGCCGTGCACCGTTGGTTGTATCAGGTTGCCACTTTGGGGAGTGATACACCCCACTGTGGGGCCAGCACGGGTATCTACGTTAGGGAGCCGATCGCTTGGGGAGTAGTGGGTACACCTAGTGGAGATAGGGGCAGACGACATCTATGTGGTCAGCTAGGGGTACACGAAACTACTAGTTATATTTTCTAAGTCCATGGGTGCGATCAACCTCTAAGTTAGGAATGAGTGGTGTGGTGCAGTGTAGTAATTATCCTTGGGTGGGTAGATGCGTCTTTACCGTTATCTTGGTTCTTCCTATGTCTAGTTGGCTGCTTAGTGTAGTAATTTATCCCTAGTCGTTACCGTACCAAGTTTATATCATACCCTAATTACTTTAATGATTGTATTGTTAAAGTTATAGGACTCGCTCAGACTTATGTCTGACCCCGTTGTTTTTATCTTTTTCCCAACCCTCAGGTTCTCAAAGTGGGCCTAGCACTAGTGGGCTTTGATCAGATTGCTTTATCTATCTTTTGGAGCTTGGACCGTTGATGTAAAGCTCAGCTTATCTTTTCTATTATGGCTATTAGTATGTAGTGGGATTATGTACTTATGTTTTTATCAAGATGGATATTTTGTACTTGACTCTTGTTGGTTTTTGATATGTAACCAAATATGTTTACCTTCTGCTGCAATGAAATGATGTTTTAAACTTCAAGTATTACTTATATCTGTCTTGTTGTAATTTTTCTGTTCTATATTCACTTAAAATACTCCACCGAAGTTAAGGCATTCCCTTGTGAGTGACCTTAGCGAGTGTGGGGTGTTACATGTGGTATCAGAGCTAAAGGTTACCAGAACAGATAAATTTTTTTGGAAAAATTATTTTTCTAAAAACATTTTCGAAGGAGTATTTTCAAAAACATGTCTTTTAAGAGAAAAGTTTTTGAAAGAAAAGCATAATCCCTAATAGCCATATCTTTATCTTTCGAATTCTCCGTTTTGAATCCTTCCTTTTTCGTTTCAGCATGGCTGAAGATCTTAACTTTCCGGAGGGTGTAGCGATACCAGTATGGTATAGGAGATTGATGGAGGCTAGGGCCGCCGCTGCGGGTCCAACAAATGTTCCTCCACCACCAGTTGCACCCGATCTTCCTCCCCCTCCTCCTCCTCGCGCGGATACTTTTGCTAAGACTTGCAAGGAATTTAAGGCTATGGGAGGGAAACCTTTTCAAGGATCAGAAACTTTTGTGGAAGCAAGGGATTGGCTTAAGGAAACGGAAGAGTTGATAGACATCTTTGAGATGGAAGAAGGAAAGAAAGTCAAGTTAGCTGCTTGGTTAATGAAGGGAGAGGCCTCGTTCTGGTGGGAGGTCACTAATGGAGAACGCCTAGTTGACTCTTGGGCGGATTTCAGATAAAGGTTTGTGGCAAATTTTCTCTCAAGGGCGGAAGAAAATCTGTATATGGAAAGATTCTTGACTCTAAAGCAAGGACACCTATCAGTGATGGAATATGTCAACAAGTTTAATCAGCTAGCAAGATTTGGCATGGACATGGTGAATACACCGGAGAAGAAGGCTTTGAGGTTCGTTAAAGGCTTGAATGAACCGATGCATGGATTGGCTATGACTCACATCCCTATGGGGGCCACCTTTGAGAAGCTAGTAGACATGGCACTTATGCATGAGGAAGAGAAGGGTCCCAATGCTAATAAGGCACCCGAGAAGAAAGGAGATCAGAAGAGACCTCAACAGCAACAACAAAACAAGGGTGGGAAAGGCAACGGTTGCAAAGGAAAGAAGAAGTGCTTCAATTGCGGGACACCAGGCCACCTAAGCAAAGATTGTCGGAAGAAGAAGAAGACTGGCTGCTTCCACTGTGGCGAAGCAGGGCATCTAGTGAAGGACTGCCCTAAGAAGGGGCAGAGGACGGGATCTACCTCAGGAGGACAGGTGCAAGCTCTTATGGCACCAGGTCAGGCAAGGGGGCAAGTTCAGGCTCTCGCGGTTCCATCGATTCAGGAAAGAGGTAGAACTATTTCCGTTGAAAGTCTGGTTTTTCTGTTTGATCATCCTGTCCGTACTTTGTTTGACTCTGGCGCATCGCATTCGTTTATCTCATCATCATTAGTTGAGTCACTGCGCTTAGACTTCAGTCTAGTAGATGATCCCTTGGTTGTTTCAAACCCAATTGGGGGCTCCACTTATTTGTCCATGATATGTTTGGGTTTGAAGATTTCCATACTTAGCGTTGAGTTTAGATGTGATGCTTTTGTTTTGGGTTTCACGGGCTATGGGTTGATTTTGGGCATGGACTGGTTATCCAGTAATGGTGTCGTTCTTGATTGTGAAAGGAGAGTTGTTAGGCTCATGACCCGCTTGGGGAACACTCTCGAGATCTCTTGTAATCCCATGAATTCTGTTATGCTAAGTTATCTTGAATCGCTTGATGCTTCGGTCGAGAGTTTGCGATCTGTTAGAGTGGTCCGGGAATACTCGGATGTGTTTGAGGAGGTGAAGGGCTTACCTCCGAAGCGGGAGATAGACTTCCGAATATATCTGGTGGACAATGCTAAGCCAGTATCTTTGCCAGTGCACCACATGGCTCCTCGTGAGAGGAGGGAACTCCATAAGCAAGTAGGGGAGTTGCTTGAGAAGGGGTTCATAAGACGAAGTATATCGGAGTGGGGTGCTCCAGTAGTTTTTGCCACGAAGGCGGATGGGTCCCTCAGACTTTGTGTAGACTATAGAGAACTCAACAAACTTACAAATAAGAATAGACACCCATTGCCGAGGATTGATGATCTCTTTGATCAGTTGGTTGGCGCCTCAGTGTTTTCGTAGTTGGACTTAGCCACGGGGTTTCATCAGTTGAGAGTGGCTGAGGATAGTATAGAGAAGAGTGCCTTTAGGACTCCGGATAGTTTCTATGAGTGGCTGGTGATGCCCTTTGGTTTGACGAACGCCCTGCATACTTTGTTGATTTGATGAGTAGGGTGTTCAGGGAGTACCTTAATAAGTTCGTGGTGGTCTTTGTGGATGACATCTTAGTCTTTTCTAAGAGTGAAGAAGAGCATGCCCTACATCTTAGGGAAGTGTTGGAGACTCTTCGAGCGCATAGCCTTAAGGCTAAATTCTCTAAATGTCACTTTTGGAGGAAGGAGGTGCGGTTCTTAGGGCACGTGGTCTCCAAAGAAGGGATAGCTGTGGATCCCGCGAAGGCAGTGTCCATCCAAGATTGGAAGGTTCCGAAGAATGCTACCGAGGTGAGAAGTTTCTTGGGGTTGGCTGGCTACTATAGGAAGTTTATCAAGGACTTCGCGAAGATATCATCCCCATTAACTCGCTTGACGAAGAAGAGTCTAGTCTTCACATGGGACGTAGATTGTGATGATGCGTTCCAACGGTTAAAGAGAGCTTTAACCACAGCTCCAGTCTTAGTGTTGCCAGATGGGAGTAAGCCATTTGTTGTTTATACCGATGCTTGTGGGACAGAACTAGGCGCAGTCTTAATGCAAGAGGGAAGGGTAATAGCCTATGGGGGAAGGCAGTTGAGAAAGCATGAGAAAAATTACCCTACACATGATCTAGAGTTGGCCGCTATTGTTTTTGCGCTTAAGACTTGGCGCCATTATCTTCTTGGCGAAAGGTTCGAATTGTTTACTGACCACAAATCTTTGAAGTACTTGTTTTCTCAGAAGGATTTGAACTTAAGACAGCAAAGGTGGATGGAGTTCTTAGCATCCTATGATTTCGAGATAGCGTATACCCCTGGCAAGGGTAACGTGGTAGCGGACGCCTTAAGCAGAAAAAGGTTGTCCTTGAGTCCATTGTTCGTGGAACGACGAAGCTTGGAATTTATCTCGATGTTTGGCTTCAGACCTTCCTTTGACTTTATACCCGGTTTGCTAGCATCCTTAGAGGTCCGACCTACTCTTTTGGGACGGATTGGCGAAGCACAGCGGGACGACCCACAGTTGGTTGAGTTGGTAGAGAGGCTCATAAGGGGGGAGTTGTCCAGCCATTTGAGTAGGTACACCCTAGATGATAATGGGTGGTTGCGTAGAGACGGTAGACTTTGTGTACCGCAAGACGAGGGTTTGAGGAAGGCTATTCTTGATGATGCGCATCGTTCGAAGATGACCATTCATCCCGGTGGGGACAAGATGTACCAAGACATGAAGCGAGTTTTCTTTTGGGCCGGTATGAAGAAAGATGTGGCCGAGTATGTCGCTAGATGCTTGGTGTGCCAACAAGTGAAAGCGGAGCAAAAGAAACCCGGTGGGTTGCTTCACCCATTGGAAGTTCCGCAATGGAAGTGGGATAGCGTCTCGATGGATTTTATTGATGGGTTACCGAGATCGAGGAAGGGTAATACGGGAATTTGGGTCGTGGTAGACATACTTATTAAGAGCGCCCATTTCATACCCGTGAAGAGCAAGAGGACTGCTCCATGGCTAGCTTCAGTTTACCTTCGAGAGATAGTTCGATTGCATGGTGTACCTTCTAGCATAGTGAGTGATCGAGATCCCATCTTCACTAGCGAGTTTTGGAAGAGTTTGCAAGAGGAGGTAGGGACTCAGTTGTGTTTGATCACCGCATATCATCCTCAGACGGACGGCCAGACCGAGAGGGTGAACCGTATTCTAGAAGACCTTTTGAGGCTATGTATCTTAGATTTTGGAGGTACATGGGAAGAGCATCTTCCATTGGTGGAGTTCGCGTATAATAACAGCTTTTAGTCTAGTATTGGTATGGCTCCTTTTGAAGCTCTTTATGGAAGGCCTTGTCGGTCACCTACATGTTGGTGGGAGTCTACGGATAAGATCTTGCTTGGGCCCGATATGGTTAGAGAGACTTCGGAAAAGATTGATTTGATTCGAAGAAGGATGAAAGCAGCGCAAGATAGGCAGAAATCTTACGCGGATAAGAGGAGGACAGATCTTGAGTTTAATGTAGGGGACATGGTCTTTGTCAAAGTATCTCCATTATGGAATGTTGTTCGCTTTGGATCTGTTGGGAAGTTAGCACCAAGGTTTGTAGGACCGTTTCCTATTAAGGAAAGGATTGGACAGATGGCATATAGAGTGGATTTGCCCGAGAGACTTAGTGGTGTACATGACGTATTCCATGTGTCACATTTGAGGAAGTGCCTACATGAGACCGCAGAGGTGGTAGAGCCGAGCTTGCTTAGAGAAGTAGAGGTAGAGAGTGATGCGACGATTCGACGAGCTCCTACTCGCATCCTTGGGTCAGAGATTAGGAAGTTGAGAAGCAGAGAGGTTCAACTAGTCAAAGTGCAATGGGGAGATGATGAGAGCAACGCTACTTGGGAGACAGAAGCGAAGATGCGTTCACTGTACCCATTTCTTTTTGAGGGTATGTCTTTTAACTTCTCCTTTATCGTTTGTCTAGTACTTATCTTATCTTTAGTATGTCCTCTCGTTAGTACCTTTGACCTTTAGATAGGGTAAACCTATGGTTGAAACATGTGTTTGAGACATGTTATGATTGATGGATGCATGTGGATGCAAGTGTTTGCTAGTGGTTGCTCGTGGATGCATATACACACACTATAGACACTAGATCGGCTCAGTCACTTCATGTTGCATATTGCATATAACTGTGTGTAGGTAGCTATATTAATGGATGTTTAATGGTTGTGTTATCATATGGATGATGCATTTTGGTGTATGGTTGTGCACACATGTAGAGATAGTATGTGTCAATAGGGTTCTTTCGCATACATATTGGATGCATGGCACTATCATGGGTTGCATTAAGGAGGTCAACTGAATTAGTAGACCGCCTGATTTTGCATTAGACAGGGAACATATACACACACTTTTTGCATATGTTCATACAGCATTAGAAATTTTAAGGACAATGGATGCCAGTGTTTGATGGTTTAGTAGATGGTTGTTTGGTTGGTAGGATACGTTCTTCTTGACTTAGAGATTTCTGGGACGAAATCCTTTAAGTAGGGGAGAATGTAACACCCCGTATGTTGAATAACTTGTTATAATATAAATCAGAGCAGAATTAAATTTTAAGATCTGAATCAGGGGAAACGGGCTATGCCATTGCGTTCGTCTCGGAAAAATACGCGAAATAGAGTCCGAGTTTTCGAAAATCGGAGTCTGTATGACCCAGTTAAGGCCCAAAGAAGTTTTCAGAAAATTTAAATTTCGAAAAACAGATTTCAAATGCAGAAATGGAGCTAGGCGGGAAAATTCCCGCCACACCCCAAGTCGACTGGGGAGTCGACTTGGGAGTCGACACGACTGGACCCAAGTCGACTGCCCTGTCGACTTGGGAGTCGACACAGGTGGCCGGGCAGTTTTGCCTGGTGCACCATTTGAGTGAGTTGGTCAGGTTTTGGGCTGTGTTTGGGGCTTGTGACGAAATCTGACGGCTCTAACCTAAATTAGGGTTAATCTAAGGGCCTAAATTACATCCTAAATCTATAAATACACCCTAAGACTACCCTAATTCATACTAAAATTGGATACAACATCATCATGCCGTCAAATTGCAACTAGAAGGAGCCACCACCAAATTAGAGAGGAAGATAGCTTCTCAAATCAACTTCTAATTAACTCTAGCAACTTAATCTTCTTCATAAGAGTGTTAATCAACAAGTTGTGAGTTTATATTCCTTTAGCAAGCAATTGCTAAACTAATTATGATAGGATGTAATGAGGTTATGGTTATGAATGTTGATCAATGCAAGTTATGTTATCATATGCTATGTGCTCATGATGTTAGTTATGCAAGTTTTATGATATATGTCCATGATGCTAGTTATGCAAGTTTTATGCTATATGTTCGTGATGCTAGTTATGCAAATCACTATGATAAACATTGATCCATTAGGACACCATGTTATGCAAGTTTGGTGTTTGATTATATGCAAGATCATATATGACATGTTATGCAAGTTTGGTGTTTGATTATATGCAAGATCATATATGACATGTTATGCAAGTTTGGTGTTTGATTATATGCAAGTTCATATATGACATGTTATGCAAGTTTGGTGTTTGATTATATGCAAGTAACATGTGCAAGTTTACACCTTTGTATGATATGCATACATATGCAAGTTTACCCCTTTGTATGTCATGCATATATATGCATGTTTACCCCTTTTTATGATATGAGTAACATATGCGAGTTCATCCCTTTTTAGACCTATGACATGTATGCAAGTTTATCCCTTTATGATAGGTCTATGACATGAACATCTATGCAAGTTACCCTCTTTATGACATATGTGATTCATGCAAGTTTGGGTTGGTTATTTATACTAGTTGGGTTTGATGTTATGCAAGTTGACACCTTTAAAACCCATGTTGATGCTAATGTTATGCTAAGTTGAACCCATTGTATTTGTGATGAATCTTCCCCTTTTAAGTATGTCATGTTAGCGTATTACGTGGGGAACGATGGGGTTAATATTCATGTTAACAAAATTTTGGTGAAATTGGTATGAAGTTGCATACCATAAGCGGATGGACATAATTGAGTCAGTTATGTACATCATTAAATTGGAATTAATTAGGGAAAATTAATTCAAAATATGGGGGTGATTAATTAGGTGTAATTAATCGACTAAGACACGAGGTTGGACCCTTTTGTAGCATAAGACTGCCCGGACCCGACCGGCAAATCCAGCGGCTACAAATGATTGGCCCAATGTGAGAGGTCTTAGGCATAAATTAAATACGTGACAAGTTTAAAGACACGAGGTTAGACTCTGTTATGGCGTAAGGCTGCCCGGACCCGACCGGCAAATCCAGTTGCCATAAAAGACAGTCTAATGTGAGAGGTCTTTACAAAGGTTACGTTCTTAATCAATTAAGAAACACTTAACCAGAAAAGCATGTAGTGGGGCATGAGGGGTTAAGTGGGTGCCTTGGGTGGCATGTGGAAATCAAGTAAGTGCCTTGGGTGGCATGTGGAAATCTAGTGGTTGCCTTGGATGGCAATAGACAATACGATTAGAATACTTAACCAAAGTGGAAACATGTAATTAAACATGATTAAAGGGTTAAGTGGGATACACTAGAGGGAGCAAGCTTAGGTGGGTAGCTTGTGGGGGCCCATTTCAACCAGTAACCCAAAACGTATCTTTGTGGGCTCGACCCATGTCGAGGATGGGACACGTGTACTGGGCTTGACTATAAGAGGCCAAAACGGGTTAGCGGTGGCAACGCAAGTCCAACGGGTTTCATATGCGTGTGTGGACCCAGGCTGGTAGGTAAGACGTTGTTGCATCGTGTAGGTATAAGCCGTGCACTGTTGGTTGTATCGGGTTGCCACTTTGGGGAGTGATACACCCCATTGTGGGGCCAGCACGGGTATCTACGTTAGGGAGCCGATCGCTTGGGGAGTAGTGGGTACACCTAGTGGAGATAGGCGCAGATGGCACCTATGTGTTCAGCTAAGGGTACATGAAACTACTAGTTATATTTTCTAAGTCCATGGGTGGGATCAACCTCTAAGTTAGGAATGACTGGTGTGGTGCAGTGTAGTAATTATCCTTGGGTGGGTAGATGTGTCTTTACCGTTATCTTGGTTCTTCCTATGTCTAGTTGGCTGCTTAGTGTAGTCATTTATCCCCAGTCGTTACTGTACCAAGTTTATATCATACCCTAATTACTTTAATGATTGTATTGTTAAAGTTATAGGACTCGCTCAGACTTATGTCTGACCCCGTTGTTTTTATCTTTTTCCCAACCTTCAGGTTCTCAGAGTGGGCCTAGCACTAGTGGGCTTTGATCAGATTGCTTTATCTATCTTTTGGAGCATGGACCGTTGATGTAAAGCTCAGCTTATCTTTTCTATTATGGCTATTAGTATGTAGTGGGATTATGTACTTATGTTTTTATCAAGATGGATATTTTGTACTTGACTCTTGTTGGTTTTTGATATGTAACCAAACATGTTTACCTTCTGCTGCAATGAAATGATGTTTTAAACTTCAAGTATTACTTATATCTGTCTTGTTGTAATTTTTCTGTTCTATATTCACTTAAAATACTCCACCGAAGTTAAGGCATTCCCTTGTGAGTGACCTTAGCGGGTGTGGGGTGTTACATTCGCGCTTCTTACCCTTTTCACTTTGAGAGTACGTTCTTACTTTCCTTTCTAAACTTTTGAATTTGAATTTGTTTATCCCTATCATTTGAATTCTGATCCTTAAGTAAAATCCTATAGTTGAACACATGCATTTGAGACATGTTATGTTTGATGTTTGCAAGTGGATGCAAGTGTTTGCTAGTGGATGCAAGTGGATGCATGAACACACACATTAGGCACTAGATCGCCTCAAGCACTTACATATTACATATGGATGTTTGTGCATTTTAGTTTATCAATGGATAAAAATGGTTGAATCATCACTTGTATGTTGCATTTTGGTGAATGGTTGTGCACACATATAGAACTTAAATGTACTATTAGGATTCTTTTGCATACATATTGGATACATGGCACAGACATATGTTGCATTAAGGAAGTCAACTGAATTAGTGGACCGACTGATTTTCACATTTGTTTAGGTACATATACACAACACCTTCACATTTTTTTCATACCCAGCATTAGAAATTCTAAGGACAATGTATGCCTGTGGATGATGGATGAGTAGATGGGTATAGGTTTTAAGTAATAACATTCTTCTTTACTTGAAGATTTCAAGGATGAAATCCTTTAAGAAGAGGATAATGTAACACCCCATATTTTAGTACACATTAATTATATTAAAAGGATTGTAAAATGAATATTAATTAATTAAATATTCAAAATTAGGGAAAACAGACTTTACCGTTGCGTCCATTACGTGATTTTGGTTTAGATAGACCCTTGGTTTGCATAAGTCAGATTAAATGTGCAGAAGATATGATCTTAAGAAGACTGAACAAGAATATATATATATATATATATATAATATAAAAAAATGGTGTAGAAATCAACGGTCACTGGGCGACCCAACCAGACCGGGGCGACCCAGGGGTCGACCCATGTCTAAGGCAGGTCGACCCCAGGGTCGACACAGGCTAAGGTGGGGTCGACCCACCTGCATGCAGGTAGAGTTCCACCTTCTATATCTACACTACTTTCTTCACTATATTCATACGCTGATTCAGCTTGAGGTGTACAGTCTGATTTGTAAACCTAAAATCTAATGGTTTAGAATTATTCTAACTAATCTATAAATAGGCTAGCATCCTCACTATTTTTCTACACACAAACTTTCTTCATTCTACTTCCTTGAAATTGTTTCTAAATAAAATAGGAAGATACTGAGGTGCTGCCTAAACATAGATTAAAGAGGACAATTCTTGTTTTTCTACAACAATATAAAGAGACCTTTTTCTAGATTTCAATCAAACCACCGTGAGTTCTAGTTATTTTAAGATTTTATAATTAAAAAGTATTCTAAGAGAAAATAATCTAAATATGAAATTATACAGTTTATATGTTATTGTTTTACTCTCAGTTATCTATTTAGTTTTCAGCTGATTTACTGTTATGTGTAGATCCCTATCAACCTTTTTTGTCTTAGTTTTACTAACAATCTTATGCCTATTTGTATTTCTGAGTTGAATCTATATTTTCTTCTTTTCTTTTTCCTTTTTATTTTGCGTTATGCCTAGGCTATTCATGTTAGAACTGCGTAATTTGGGTTAAACTGGAATAACTTATAACGACAGTAAAAAGGAGAATTAGGCATATTGAAACCTGGAATCCAATGACTGTGTAATTGGGATAATATGCTAAACATGTTAATCTAAATCGGTTAAACCTAATTTAATAATTAAGTAAAACATGTTAAGAGGATCAGATGTAATCAAGTAAAGTAAGTAACTTAATATATATATATATATATAAACACACACGCACACACATGCATACATACACAAACATCTGAGTAGGTGTTTTTCTTTTTTGGGGAAGGAGTTGTACACAGAATAACATTTAAAGGAAATGTCATTTACAACCATGTTTATTAGTGAACTTAAACTTGCTTAGTTAAACCTGTTAATTAATAAGCTAAGAGATCCCACATCTTGCTGTTTATATCCGGTTTTTGGACTCTAGGGGGTGGCTTGTGTCAATCTTGTTGTGTGGAACCTTTATCAGTCAGTATCCCTATTGGTATCATAGAGAGGGGCCTTTCACTAGGTAGAGGCCAGGGCATGCTTCACTGATCTGGATTGTAAGAGATTCAAAACTGGAAGGTGGGTACGGGTGCTTTACAACGGAGTCGTAAGCGTGCATGAGTCCGATGGGGGAAACTAAGAACTATAACACCAACACATAGGTTTGTGTCTTATAGTTGACGGGTTAGGGACTGATATCTCCAACTGTCGTGGCTAGCACAAGATATTTGCGTAGTAGGGAGCTGATCGCATGGGTAGTAATTAGGGTAACAACTAATCATGATAATCTTGTAGTGGTGCAGTAAATTGTTCTTAGGATATGAATGAGAAACATACGTGATGTTTACCTTACCTTATTATCTTGTTATCTCGTTTACTTCGTACTTGTCTTTTTGCTGTATTTTCATGTTCAACATTATTTAGCTGTCTTGATACTCTCTATCTTATCCTATTGTTGAAAATCACCAGAACTCACCAGACTTTATGTCTGACCTGTTTTGTTTTCCCTTCTCTCTCTTCTTTTCTCCCCTCAGGTTCTCAGAGTGGTGGTGGACAGTAGTTGGGTCCATGATTCTATTCTACTTGAACTTGATTGCTTTCATTTCCATGTATTTCTTCAGTTTATTTATCTACATTTATTGTTATGATATATGAGGGAATTATTTATGGTTTTTGTACTCTGGTGATGATTTGTGAGACATATACTTATGGTTTTGACATTGATTATTTATTTGGAAATATGTAATGCCATATTGTATTTGAAATAAAAAAGTTGAAATTTTCTGCTGCAAAATACATTCTGTCTTGTTTAATTAGCGTCTGTATTATTATTGCTCTTCGTGAAACTTAATGCATCCTTATACAGGTTACATTAAGGGACGTTGGGTGTCACAGCTAGGGGTCCTCCAAGGGTTATCAAGTGACAATAGGAATCCTCTCTTAATAAATTAGGTGATGGCCTTAAGTGAACAATTATAGCATGCCCCGTGGGTATTAATTAACTGTAAGGATGTCCATCCTTGGATTAACATGTTGGCCTTAAATGACTGTATAGATGTACGCCTCATATGTTCAATTATGTATGTCTGTTTGTAGAGACATAACATGAAGAATTTACACTGTCAAATATAGGAAATAGTCATTTCTAAACTTATATGTTTTCAGTTCATTAGAACTTTTATGTTTTGACCTCCCTCCTCTTAACATAAACAGGTTAGTAGGTGAGGATGCTTGGATCAGTGATGATTAATAATGCTTGGATGTGGATCCCTACGATGGAGGCTTTAGTTATTTATGGCAGTATTATTGCCATTGTTATCATTACGTATTGGGGTAATTATTGATGTACCTATTCATCTATTGAGACTCGTTATATCTGATATTTATGACGTTTTTATTTTATGGTACATCTATTTATAGATATTATATTTTATCCCTTTCATTGTATGAGACTCTTATTTTTTTTTAGATTGCTCTATAAAATCTGTTTTAGTATTTCCCTATAGGAATCAACGACTCGTTTAGAATGATTCAAAGTTCTGATGGGCCTTTTCTGGGTTGGAATTTAGGCCTATTTCAGGAGGATTGTTATTTGATGACCTCCCTGTACCTCCTACACCGAACTAAGGGAAATATGCGTTGTATAATATGTCAGGCCAATTTGAAACGATCATCAAGGTAAAATAACTTGAAATGAACCTGTCATATAACTCACAGTGCATGGATAATAAATAATAATAAAATATACAATAGGATATAGTAATGAAGCACAACTGAACAGAGAATCAAATTTTCGTAAAACCATAGAATCTTGGGTACAATACTTCTCGATACAATAATCTCTCAGAACAGTATACCTCACTACATCCTTCAGAGTAACAACAATCTCAACAAACTATGGAAATAAAAATCATTATTATGGTAGGTAGAAATAGTACGCCAACCACCTGCTCGTCACCATACAACAACACAGGCACCAAACTTGCCACCTACTACTCAGTCTTCTCATCAACAACATTAATGAACAAGACTAAGGTAATAAGAGAGAAACAAAAAACCTTGAGTCACAAAACAATATTAGTGAGCAATAATATAGCAAGCAACAATTACGCAGGATAATATGAGCATATGCGGATCAACTATCTGATCTACCCAGCAACCATCAAGTTTACATGTGAAAATTATTCATCACATGTCACATCAGAAGTAGGAAAGGACAACCTCAATCCCACTTCTCTTCAACAACCTACGGTGATAGTCTACCCAGAGAAAACATAGAAGAAAGCATACAAAATCAACCATAACATACATAGCATTCAATATCCTAGCAATCACCATCCACAGCCGTGAATCCATTGATAATCGAAATTTCTTTCAACAATCAAAGGGGATAATGGAGAAACCCCGGTTCCAGCCAAACTACCATACGCCATTATGACTCGTATGTTTGTCTTTTCCCATTCTTGACAAGTAGGCCCATCAAGACTGTCCAGGGTACATGATCTCTCACTGATGTCCCCACAGTACCCCTGCTTCGAGTCTGCTAGAACACTTTGATTATCGATGATTCCTTGGCACCTTAAACTTGTCAAGACCTTCATCTTGATGACTCAATTTATTCTTGAACGTATTATCATCCATGATTGACTCTCGTCTTATCAATCCGTCATTGTGCTGGATCGTATATCGAATCACGACCTGTGTCACATCAATCTTGCTCCAACCACTCCAGAGCGAGTTCACAATTGAAGCAACATCTATCTTTAAGTTTCACACCATCCATATGAAGTCTATTTCCAACCAAACTTTACTAGCAACTTCAGGAAGTCTCCATAGTCAAGCTCAGAAAAAACCAACACACCTAACCTTCCCCTATGGGTCGGTGCTGACCCATACACTTAGCCATTTTTGGCTAAGTGTATGGCTCCAGTCTTTCATCAATTCAAGTACATCCCTTCGACCCATTCTTCAATCGTTTTGACGTTCGTTTTGAAGCTTCTTATGGCATATTCACACCTCGAGTAATCAGCCTTTGACCTATCCCAAACCTTAGTAGCCTCAACTTATCAACGCGAAGCCTTACACCAAAAATCATTGCCATCCGACTCTCCACGGTAGGTCGATGTCGACCCATCCTTTTAGCTTCTTTGGGCAACAAAATTCATGTGCTCCATTCCTCTATCTCCCAGAGCGCCTCCGCCAAGTTTTGTCTGAATCCAATCATCTGAACCTCTGATTTGCTTTGTTCTTTGATCCTATGATTCAACGACAAACGATATAACATACAATCTCAAGAACTGCAATCAGTTTAATCTAAACAGGTAGCGATTCCGCAACACATGATCACACAAACAACAAATTCCCATTGAAACATAGACTTATCACAATTATGATATTTAGCATGATTTGGATCTAAACATATGTATAAACATGATTAATCTATCAATTATCCTTTTAATATGATCAAATTAATTTTTTCTAGGGTTTTTAAATCTGAATTAAACGTATATGATTAGATCTAAGGCGATTATAACATGCAACATTTGAATATAATCCTAATTTACCCATATAATTCGTAGTTTCCATGTAAGAGATATCTATCACTCACCTAATCCTTGATTTGATATAGATTAAATGAGATCGTATCTAGACAGCGCTGAAACCCTCAAGAATTCAATGCAATTTGATGTGATCTAACCCTCCTTGATGATAATCTATCCTTTAGGTGCAATCTACTATGAATTTGATATAAAAAATGGAGAAATAGGGTTTCAAGTTTAACCAGAGAATCACAGACGCCGAACTTGAAGGTTAGAATTAAGAGAGTAACCCTAGTTCTCTCTTGCAGTCCCCCTATTCATATTTGTTGGTCATAGCTCTAATGGGTTTTGCTAATCAGCCTACTGACTGCTGACAGTCTGCCTAAACACAAGCTGAAACTTAAAACTGTGATTCCTCCCAAACCGCTGAGCCAAATCCTTCATGTGACCACTCTACGGAATCGTAAACCACCATTCTGATCCAATGGAAATGATCTCAGCACCTGATTCAAATCCTATCAAAAGTTATGGCCTAAAAACTAAACTTAAAGGCAAAATGGTCATACTTGAATTCGGTAAAAATCATTGGCAAGTCTCACATCCCCGTGAACGACATATCAAAATCAAAGGATGATCCGACCATTATGAAATAAAATATAATTATTTTACAATTGGTTGATACATAAAATATGTGTCATTACATTCTCCCCCATTTAGGAATTTTCCCCCCGAAATTACCAGCAATCAAAAGCGAACACAATATCTTACATGCATACCATAGCTAGTATACCATCCAATCTAGCATTCCGCAATCCTTGTAATCAAAAACCTATCCTAGCATGTATAATCTTAACAGCACAAGACACAATGTATAAGTAAGATATGGTATATGGGACATACCACTCAAAGAATTCTGGATGGGTAAACTTCATTCTCCCTTCTATTTCCCTTGTGCAATCGTCATCATTCTTGCTCCATTGTACCTTGACTACTTTAACCGCCTTCCTCCTAAGATATTTCATGTCATTCCCTATGATGTTAAGCAGCTTACGAGGCCTAGAAATTTTGGTCTCGACTTCAAAATCTTTAAGCTGATCAGGAGATACCGTAACATTTGAGTCGTGCACGAACTTCCATTGAAAAGATTGTGAAACACGTTATGCACAATTTCCATCTTCTTGGATAAGTCTGATCTATAAACGAGCTTTCCAGTACGCTCAATAATCGGAAATGGTCCAACAAACCTTGGTGCTAACTTTCCTTTATTCCCAAAACGAACAGCATTCCGTAGAGGTGAAATCTTAACAAATACCAAATCTCTGATTGAGAATTCCAAATCGTTTCACCGCTTATCGACATAACTTTTCGGATGATCTTGAGCTGCCTTCATTCGTTGCCAAATGACTTGAATATTACCCATCATTTCTTTTATCATTTCAGGCCCAAGTACTAACTTCTCTCCAGTCTTTAACCAATAAGATGGAGAATTACACGGCCTACCTTACAGTGCCTCATTTGGTGCCATCCCGATACTTAACTGATAATTGTTTATATAAGCAAGCTCGACTAATTGCAGATAAATTTCCCACGATCTTCCAAAGTCCAATAAACAAGCCCTTATCTTCTAATACTCGATTAACCCTTTCAGTTTGACCATCTATCTAGGGATGATAAGCCATACTCATATTGTTATCCACAAAATTTACATGGCATTGGATTAGTCAGTTTCATAATAGGTTAGATCAGGCAGAGGAACTCTGGAGCGACTCGAGAAGATTTAGATCGGACAGTAGCATCTGGTTCGGCTCGAGAGGCAGTTGGATCGGACAGTAACATCTGGTTCGACTCGAGAAGCAACTGGATCAGACGGAAACACATTAAGTTGGCTCGAGAGGTTCTGGACCGGGCTGAAGCGCGTTGCATTGGCTCGAGAGGTTCTGGACCGGGCTGAAGCGCAGTGCACTGGCTCGAGGGGTTCTGGATCGGATGGGAACATGTTGAATCGGCTCGAGGGGCTTTGGATCGGGCAGAAGCTTGGAAATTGGCAATTAGATGCAGTGGCATTCTCGTAAATACTCAACACACCGATCCAAATCCTGAAAGCTATATTACACTCATTCCTCACTTCTATAAATAGAGGTTCAACTCCACTTTAATGAGGGGGGCTTCTTGGTGATCCGAAGGGCTGCCAAACTCTATTCTCAACTTATTCTAAGTAATTTGGTCATCTCAAACACTTCAATTCAAAGATTTATTTCCGAATTCATTACAAAGGCATGAAGATTCATCAAGACTTGTGAGAGAATTTGGATTGATTCTATCAACATCCATACTTGGAGGATCTCATTTATTTCTCATAGGAACTTTACTAAGTCAAAGAGTAAGAAAAGTGAGGTGAATCATGAATGTATTGAGAGAATATGTTTGCTTTGTAATCCTAAATGCAGTAATGGAATCACTTGGCAAAGTGGATGTAGATCACACTTGATCGAACCACTATAAAAACTTTGTGTCTCTCCTTACTTGCATTTTTCCGGTTTTTTGGCTCCATTTTTACTATTCTTGAGGATATTGTGAAGTGCATTTTGCATCCTTGGTGTTGACTCAAATTTCGAGATCAACAATTGGCGCCCACCGTGGGGCCGATTCAATCCTCCGTCTTCTCTCATTCTTCCACAAGTTTTGAAGCCTTGCATTAAAAAAGATCCAATCCTATTTCACTACGATCTGCTCCAAGCCTTTGCCTAAGCTATGGGTAAACCAGGTAGACCGCCAAAGAGGCTCACAGATCAAAATGCCGAGAATGGTGATAATATCACCGATCGTGAAACTACTCCTCCTATCACTTTATTTGAAGTTGGGGAAGGTTCCGGAGTCGGAGCCGCCATAACAAGACGAGAGTTAGATGAAGTCGCCACAACTTTATCTAACCAAATGAATATTTCAAATGATGCCATGATGAAGAGACTCGAAATGATGTTTTCCATGTAAGCCGCTACGACAAAAGTCACCATGAAGTCCGCCCGTGCTAAATCCATACAGACTCCACATATAGAAAACACCTGTTCTTCTTCTTCAAGCCCAATCCGAGAAAATTCAGTCCAAGAGATGGCAAATCCTAACCATAGGGAGGCAAAGCTACCTGCTCGCAACTACCCTTATAAAGCGACTTCTCAACAAGTGCTTGGTTCCGCCAAAGGGGCACCTCTCCAAGCGGGACTTTCAGGGCCCCGAAATCCGAACCATGATTGTCTGCTTAGGCAGACATCTGGTAAGGAAGACGACGTCCGTCCCACGGACCAACACAATGAGGAGGAGCGAATATCAGAAATGATCCATAAAATTATGGAGAGAAATCAGAAGAAGCAGGATGATGAAAAATAATGGGGATTTGCTCCCACAAAAACTCCGCTCACCGAAAGGATCAAAATGGCACCATATCCGAAAAAAATCAAGCCTCCAGTAGTGCAAGCTTATAATGGGACGACCGATCCAAATGTGTTTCTGTTCAAGTAAGATCAACACATGGATGGGGCTCGTGCCACTGATGAGTTGAAGTGTTTTTACTTTCCGACCTACCTTGAGGGGGTGGCGTCGCTTTAGTTCACCAAATTGCCACCAAGGTCAGTGGACGATTTCGCTACTCTGGCCAAGTTGTTTAAGGAGCAATTCAGACTTCAAGCCACAAAAGTGCGAGATGTTATGGAATTGAATGAACTCGAGAAAAGACCAGGAGAATCCGTTAGGGCCTTCCTTAATCGCTTTAATACCGCTGCGGCAGAAGTGGGAAACTATGAGCCTCGCCTGGCTTTGATGGCCTTAAAGTGGGCTATACATAAGAAAACTAAGCTTGGACGGTGGATAAAAAAGAAGAAGCCAAGTACTTCAGAGGAGTTGTTTGATAAGGCTGAGGAATACATAGGGGTGGACGAGGATCCTGCCTATGCTATGGATATCTCGGAAAGCAGCATACAATCTGAAAAGAAGAATAATGATGCAGAAAGCAATCAGAAAAATCCCAGAGATCAGAAACGGGGTAATGATGGGAAAGACAATCGAGTCAACAAAAAGTTTCGCTTCTTCAAGAACTTGGAGTTGAGTCCATTAAATGAAACAGTGGAAAATATTTTCATGGCCACCAAAGAGAACCCGATACCAAAGCAGATAAAGGTTAGCGATGCCGCCATAAAACCCGGGAGATTTTACCGGTTTCTCAACCAGCCAGGTCATAGCACGAATGAGTGTAGGCTCTTAAAGAGCCTAATCGAGGAACTAATAAGGAAGAATAGACTTCAGCAATACACGAAGAACCCGTAAAGTATTCCAAGGTCAAGGAACCTCCACAGGACAATCAAAGCAAAGTTAAAATGCAGCAAACGCTGTCATGCCAAGGTTGATCATTAACACTATTTCGGGAGGTCCACACCCTGCCGGAAAAAACTGGGGGGACATAGTGATATATGCCAATGAGATGAAAAACCTCCCGAGGGGGAAGAACTCATGATTATGGATGAAGCTTTTCTAGCAAAGATACCAAGGTCACCCTGGGATGACATTGTGTTTAAGGATCGAGACTCAGAGGGAATGATGACTCCAACTGAAGATCCAATGGTGATAACCATAGGCCCGGGTCCTGCCATTGTAAGAAGAGTTCTAGTTGACCGTGGAGCATCCAACAATGTTCTTTTCGTCAGTGCTTTCCAAAGGATGAAGATCTCCATAGAGGATGTGAAGGCTTGTCAGAGCAAAATTTATGGATTCACTGGATAAGCTATTCAGCCAATCGGAGTCATCAATCTACTTGTTGAGCTCGGAGAAGGGGAAAACAAGGCGGCACAAAAGCAAGATTTCGTGGTAATCGATGAATGGTCCGCTTATAATGCTTTCCTTAGAAGACCAACTCTCACAGCTTTCAGAATAACAATGGAGCCATGGTGCCTAACGATGAAATTTCCCACTGAAAATGAGGTTGGAGTAGTCAAAGGTGATCAGCAAACAGCAAGGGAGTGCTACCTGATGGAACTTGCCGAGGCAAGGAAGAAAGAAGTGAAAAAGAATGTGGAGCATCTGCCCCGCATTCATGAACACCCCCCTATAGCAATTAAAGCGGGGCCTTCATACTGGTGAACATAGCGGGGCTCAGAAGGAAATCGATCCAAGGAAAACCTGTATGGGGGAAGACAGAGCAGCACCGACTGAAGATACCATTTATATTTCAATACATGATAAAGATCCTGACCGAGACTTAAAGATAGGTTCTTAGTTGGGCCAAAAGCTGCAAAAGGATTTGATATTGTTTCTAAAAGAAAACATAGATGTCTTTGCTTGGACGCACTCAGACATGTGTGGGATATCAACAGATGTAATTGTTCATAAATTGAATGTTAATCCCAATTTAACTCCTGTAAAATAGAAACGACGAACTCAGGGACTTGAAAGATCAATGGCATTAAAAGAACAAGTAGGTAGACTTTTTAAGAATAATTTTATATGAGCATCTACATATTTTGACTGGGTCTCGAATCCAGTTCTCGTCAAAAAATCTAATGGCAAGTGGAGAGTATCCATATACTACTCAGACCTTAGCAAAGCATGTCCTAAGGACAGTTTCCCTCTGCCTAGAATCGACCAGCTTGTCGATGCAACCGCGGGGCATGCACTATTATCTTTCATGGATGCGTATTCTAGATACAATCAAATTATGATGCATGAACTGGATCAGGAGAATACAAGTTTTATAACTGACAGAGGCTTGTACTGTTATAAGGTTATGCCGTTCGGACTAAAGAATGCAGGAGCAACATACCAGCGTCTTGTGAACTCCATGTTCAAATCCCAAATTGGGAACACTATGGAGGTTTACGTCGATGACATACTAGTAAAGTACAAAAAGGTTGAAGATCACCTAGAGGATCTAGTAGAGATGTTCCATATCCTTAGAAAATTCGGCATGAAGATAAATCCTCCAAAATGCTCATTCGGGGTTTCTTTAGGGAAATTTCTTGGATTCATAGTCAATGCCAGGGGCATTGAGGCAAATCCTTCCCAGACCACGACATTACGAGAAATGCGAGCACAAAAAACAATAAAGGAGCTTTAGAGCTGTAATGGGAAAATTGCTGCCCATAACCGCTTCATCTTTAAAGCAACGGATCAATGCATCCCACTTTTTGACGCTTTAAGGAAAGGAAAGAAAGACTTCCAATGGACCCCAGAATGTCAACTGGCTTTTGAACAGTTAATTCAACATTTGGAGTCCCCACTGATGCTTTCTAAACTCAAAAATGGAGAAGAGCTGTTCTTATTCTTGGCTATATCACCACATGCCCTGAGCGCCGCGCTCGTCCGGGAGGACTCTAAGATCCAACGGCTGGTTTACTATATTATTAAGAGGCTTTCAGGGGCAGAATTGAATTACCCAAAGCTAGAAAAACTTGCGTATTGTCTACTCATTGCCTCAAATAATTTGAGACCATATTTCTAGTCCCATCCAATAAAAGTCCTCACTGATCAGCAACTAAGGCAAATTCTCTTCCATCCGGAAACCTCTTGAAGGTTATTGAAGTGGAATATTGAGCTCAGCCAATATGACATCACCTATCACCCTCGAAGAGCAATCAATAGGCAAGCTTTAGCAGATTTCATTGTCGAATTCATGGACAGATGAGATGGAGTTGAGGAACCAACAAGAACAGTTGCTAGTTGGAAGCTATACATTGATGGCTCAAAGAATGATTACTGTTTGGGAGCTGGAATTGTGTTAAAAACTCCAAAATGCCATTCCTTGCATTATGCATTAAGGTTGGAATTTCCATCAACCAATAATGAGGCCGAATACGAAGCATTGATAAACAGATTAAAACTAGCAAAAGAGTTGAATAAAATCCATGCAGATCTTCAGTGATTCCTAATTGGTAGTGAGTCAGGTCCTTGGGGAATTCTAGACCAAAGTTGGAAATCTTCCTTCTTATCTTGTTAAAGCTATGGAACTTCTCAACAACCTCGATCACTACACCATACCTCACATTCCAAGAGAAGAAAATGCAAAGGCGGACTCTCTCGCTAAATATGCTAGTTCTTCTGATGCACACTTACTTGGGCTAATACGTATTGAAGTCCGTACAACCCCTGCCATTGAAGAGGAAGATGTTGACTGGATCATGGAAATAGTTGAAGAACCTATGTCCTGGATGACACTGATTAAGGAATATATCCTTAACGGAACGCTTCCTGAGGAACCAAAAAACAGAGGAAAATACTGCGCAAGGCTCCGTTATATCTTGTTCAGGACGGGAGGTTGTATAGACGGGGATTCTCTATGCCATTACTACGATGTGTGTCCAAGGAAGAGTCGAAAGCAATCTTGGCAGAACTGCATGAGGGAGACTGTGGAGGTCACATTGGTGGTCAGACATTAGCCAAGAAAGTTCTGCGATACGACTATTTTTGGCCTAGTGTAAACTTGGATGCGATGACTTATACCAAAAGATGTGATAAGTGTCGAAGATTCGCAAAATTTCCGAGAGCACCACCAACCGAGCTGACCCAGATGGTCAGTCCATGGCCATTTGTTGTCTGGGGCATAGATTTGATTCGGGCACTACCCACTGCAAAATCAAATATGAAGTACGCAATAGTGGCAGTTGACTATTTTACTAAATGGGCTGAAGCTGAGCCACTAGCCACTATTACTGCGAAGAAGATGATCAACTTTGTTTTGGAAAACATCATCTGCAGGTTTGGCATACCACAGAAAATAATCACTGATAATAGGACTCAATTTGAGAGCGCTGAGTTCCTAGACTTTTGTGCCAAATACAAGATCAAGAAAGGTTTTTCATCCATCGCCCATCCGCAAGCTAATGGACAAGTTGAAGCAATCAACAAGATCCTGAAATCAACCATCAAAAAACAACTTGAGAAAGCCAAGGGTGGTTAGGTTGATGAGCTTCTACTTGCACTATGGGCATATCGAACTACCCATAAAACTGCAACAGGGCACACTCTGTAATGACCCACATTTGCAGAGGTATATAATTAATTTATTTAATTATATAAATAGTGATTTAGGGAATTAAATCGTCTTTAATTAAATTATAATGAATATTTAATTAAATTAAATAATAGAATAATATATTTGATTCAGGAATAATAAAATATGGGAAATCACAATATTATGTGAACAGGGTCGTCCCTTAGATTTAATTCAGCTTAAAGTTGAATTATATTGATGAATATATTCAATCGACGTTAGTTTGAACGTATAATTATATTATAATTAAAATCGAGCTCGAAATGGCACTGCAGTTCGCGATTTGGCGATTTGAACTTCAACTGAATGTACAAGATTCGTTTTAAGCCGGATTTCTATGAAACAAGAAACGCGTGGAGCTGGTCGAGTATATCTTTCTAGTGGAAGAGAAAAATCAGGATTTCGTCGTGTAGATTTTGATTTACGTCCAAATCAAATTTCAGAAAAGTCGCTGTGGAATTCCTTTATAATTTGCGATGCTTTATATACGTTATAAAAGGGTTTTCAATATATTTGAATATCGAGTTAGAATTTAGACAAGATTCTTTTGAGAAGTAGTGATAATTTAATTTTTAGAATTTTACTGTAATTGTTAATTAATTTAATAAGCGACTTTTTATTTGAAGTATTTGGCACCCTGAAATAAACATTTTGAAGTTTCAAAATATGAGTCCACCTACCGATATTATTATATTTTTGTGATCGTGACACCGAGCTCATCACAACGGTATATTTATCTCTGTCTGGGGCAGCTCATATATTGAAGAATTTTACGTAACTGAGTATGTAAAACTTCAAATTAAAAATATCAATACAAATGGATATTTACATCCCATTCATTTGTCAAACTAAAGGCCACGTATCCCTCATTTTTCAACCGCACAAATAAAACCCCTCCCTTTAAAATAGTTCAGCAAACTCAAGGATCCAAAGGCCATAACACAATCAAAGAAAATATCTAAAAAGGAGTTTGGCTATAAATAACCCATCCCCTTTCCTTATAACGTAATTCCCTTATTTTTCTGGCCAAAGTGGTAGCCGCCAGTTGTTTTGCTCATCCTCACTAAAACATGAATCATAAATTCCATATAAACTCAAGTGAGGATCCATACATCTCTAAACTCAAGTATTTGGATTTCCGTCGACTTCTTATACGATCTGATGTTCTGTTTGAACGGGTTCAAGCATCTCGGGTTTGTTGTTTTTAACACAGCGTGAGGAGAGATGGGAGGAGTGCTTGGAGGAGGAAGAGTGTAGAAAGGCAGGTGCTACAGGGAAGAGTAGCGGTGGGTTCAATTTGTTACACGGTGAAAGTTAGTGACAAATGTTTGTGAGGTATTTTAATAAGTGAAAAGGCGTTGGGTTAATGAATTATTTAGGGAGAACGATGGGATTAAACTGAAAAAATGGTGTGTATCTCTTCAATGAGCGGTTAGCTTAAAATGGAGGAGCACTGTTGCATGGAGGGACTGAAATGTTGAAGTGTTTATACAACTGTAAAGGGAGATGCTGTAGGTATTCGGTGATGGAGAACGGGTGTGCAAGAGTTTCCAAATGGATTCTGTTCATGCGGTTATGTGAAGGCAAGGTGGGTTCCACGTTTGAAAAAGGAGGAGTACATGCGGTTTAATAGTATGGTGAATATAGGCTTTGTGAAAAGGAGGGAATGCTTACAAGTATCCTCATCAAGTACTGCAGTTTTTACAGAACGCTGTAGTATATTTTGGTTGGGTTTAAGGAGTTGATTAAGGAAAAGGAGTTCGGCAAGGGACGTATGAGCAACTGTTTTGTCGAGAAAAGAAGTAGATTAGAGAAGGATTAAGGCGGTGATTAACTGGAGTTTGCTTATCATCTGGAGTTTGCTTATTATCAGTGATGTTTCGGTTATGATATATGAGGGAGTTCGCTTATTATCTAGAGTTTGTAGAAGTACAGCAGATTTGCGGGATTTCTTTGATTGGGGGAGGAAGGTTTTGAAGGGGACGGGCCTGAAGAAACGTGAATGGGCTTCAAGGGGAGTTGTTAGGCCGGTAGTATTGTGGGTGAGCCAAATTGAATTTAAAATGGAATTTAATTATATAAATGTTTGTATAAATTTGTAAATACGATACCGTGAGCATATGTTAACCGAATTCAGAAATCTTGGATCCGACCGGATCGTATGGACGGGAACGACAACATACAGACTGGACTGGAATGTTTTGGAGTTCGTAATAATTTATGGCGAAATAAATTGACTGATCAGAATGGACAACCGTTATTCGTTATTTAACGATAACGAACAAATGTGAGTAAATCTCACTAACTCTGAACTGTTTATAATTTCATGTTGTATTTTTAGAACTGTTAAATATTGATTGATTGACTGTGTGTTGACTGTTTGATTGGACTGCTAGTTAGTTAGTTGAATTTCTATATTGAATCTGTTTAACAGAATATATCATATGGAATTGAAAGTGATGTTGATTTTATTGTGTAACATCTGTGGATGCAGGGAAACAGGTTGGAGGAATCCGACTGGATTCCTCAACAGTTATTTTATTGTTTTTCATATATTTTGACATATGATGTGATTTATCACCTGTTGTTGATTGTGTGTGTATGGACGATATTGGACATCGTAAATTGATATGTTAAACACCATAACATACCGGGATTTGGAGAAAAGGAAAATTTGTCGAAATGAATACTGAAAAGAGAATATTTATAAAATCAGAGGATTTTATAAAAGAGAATATTTATAAATAGAATATTTATAAATCGAAATATTTATAAATGGAATATTTATAAATAGGAAATACGTTTAAGTGGAATTATAAATGAAGGGAAATTTTATAAATGGAATATTTATAAAATGGATTATTTATTTAGAATAAATAAATAATATAAGATAATGGATTATTTATTTAGAATAAATAAATAAGATAAGATAATGGATTATTTATTTGTTGAATAAATAAGATAAAATAATGAGATATTTATTTAGAAAAAAAATAGGAGATGATAAATGAGATATTTATTTGTTAAATAAATAGAAGATGATAAATCAGATATTTATTTGTTAAATAAATAGAAGATGATAAATGAGATATTTATTTGTTTAATAAATAGAAGATGATAAAGGAGTTATTCACTTAGAAATTGAATAAGAAGCTATAAAGGAGATATTTACTTAGAAATTGAATAAGAAGTTATAAAGGAGTTATTCACTTAGAAATTGAATAAGGTATAAAGGATTTTTCAATTAGAAATTGAATAAGATAAGTATAAGGATTATTCATTTTAAAATTTGAATAAGGTATTAACAAGGATTATTCATTTAGAAACTGGATAAGATATTTAAAAGTGACTTATTCATTTAGAAATTGAATAAAATATTAAAAAGGGTTATTCAATTAGAAACTGAATAAGATAAGAAATAAGGAATATTTATTTAGAAAATAAATAAGGAATTGTTAAAGGAAATACTTAGGATGGATAAATAAGGTAAATAAAGGAATACTTAGAAGAAAACCCAAAAGGGGATATTTGCAAACTTTTTGCAAATAGTATAATAAAAGGAAATATTTGTTTAGAAAACAAATGGACTATAAAGAAAATATTTATCTTTGGATAATATGATATATATAAGTCTGAACTTATATATGAAGAAGTAAAGAGATAAAAGGAGCAGATTGATTTATAAATGATATTTATAAATTAAGTTAAATATTTATCCTTCGATAAATGGAATATATAAGTCTGAACTTATATAGAGGAGAGATATTGGTTTTAACACCGATAGTTTTAAATAGAATGGGTACACAACATTTGTATAAGTGAAGAACGTTATTAAAGAGAACATTTATAAAGTGCAGAACCGTTACTAAAAGTAAATCTTTATAAATGAATAAACGTTATCAAAATAGGGGTACTCGAATAAGAGAAATCGATTAGAGTTAGAAATGAGCGATTAGAGTTAAAATAAAACGATTAGAGTTATAATTTATCAGTTAGGGTTGATCAGTTAAAGTTTACCAGTCAGAGTTAATCAGTTAGGGTTGACCAGTCAGAGTTATTCAGTTAGGGTTGACCAGTTAGAGTTAATCGAAATAGAGTAAATCAAATAGAGTTAGTCAAACATAGTTACTCAGTATAAGTTGCCATTTAGCACGACTGCTAGCGTAATTCGCAGGGCTGCATATAGCCTACGGCGGTCGGATGTTTCCTGAGGGAATCGGGCGTAACCATTGTGATCGCTGTGATCTAGAGTCAAGCGAATGGAGTTGAATCGAGTATTAGTTATTCGATAGGAGTTAGATCAAGTCGAGTTAAATAAGTTGAGTTAACCAGTTAGAGTTATCCAAGTGGAGTTAATCGAGTAGAGTTATCAAATATCACTTATTCGAAGTAGAATTTTCGAATATAGTGTATTCGAGAGAAGAGTAATCGAATATCATTTATTCGAGAGGAGTTATCGAATATTGGTTATTCGAAGTGAGTTAATCGAATCTAGTTATTCGAAAGGAGTCATCAAACCTAGTAAATAAAAGGAGTTAATCGAATATAGTTTATTCGAACCGAATTAAAGGAGTTATCGAATATTAGTTATTCGAATAAGAGTTAAATAGAGTTATCGAATATTAGTTATTCGAATAGAGTTAAAAGAAAAGAGTAAATCGTTTAGGGTTAAATCAAATAGAGTTAATCCAATAAAGTTAGTACAATAGAGTTAATTGATAAGAGTAAATTGATAAGAGTTAATTGAATAGAGTAAATCGAATATAGTTTATTCGAAGAAAGAATATCGAATCTAGGTATTCCTAAGAGAGAGATTATCAAATAAAGTTATTCGAAGGGAGGAGTTATCGAATAGAGATTATTCGAAAGGAAAGTTACGTAAGGAAGTGTTAAAGAGTTAAAAGATGAACTTACCCTATTTCAAGATTCAAAATGTTGTTCAGTTAAAGGTCTGAGAGGTAGTTATACCCCAACTTGATTGACTTCGTTTTTAATTTAGGAATGGTTAAGGTTCGAAAGTGAAAGTGGTTAAGTGAATTTAGTAAATAAGTATAATGGTTTGAGTTGGCGTAGCAATGTTGATTTAAACACCTGTTTAAATCCAAGTAAAGAAGATTTGGAAATGTTTTCCAAATAGAATCAGAAACGTAATCAAATATTGAAATTGGAAATACGGATTAGAAATGGAAATGTTTTCCAGTGTTAACGTATATTTTCTAAACATAGAAAATAAGGAAATATGAATATATATATATATAGATAGATATATATATGATTGATGATTGATTGATAGAATTTCCAACTGGAAATAATATCGTTGTTTGCACACCTGTTTTTCTTTGATGGTTAAATCACAGACTATCGAAGTTTTGACCATTTTACGTTGTTAATATGGAGAGACCGGTTGGATTATTATCCAAAGAACCACTCCGTATTGACAGTAGCGTTGTGAATCATCACGTACTGAAGATAATTGAAGACGGAGTTTATGCAAGGGCTATTGTATAAGTCTTAGATAACAGTGCCTAAGATGGATATACTGAATAGTACCTTCGGTTCATCCTGTTCCTGGATGACTTGTATGGATGAATGTCTGACAGGGTATTTCCAGAAAGGTCACGTACATTGATTTCTTCAACCGTACCAAGAATGGAAGTGGAGAAGGGCACTTCTTTGGCTAATACGTAATGTATTGTTGTAGACGTCAATTACTGATTTTCGATGAATCTGACAATGTGGCATTCGAAGTGAATCTGATGTGAAGATAAGCGTAGCTTCTAGCCTCACATCCGGTAAATGACAGAAATCGGGCAGGCAGCATGGCTAAGTCGGTCGCTCCGAAGTAGGGTATATAATCACCTATCTAGAGAATATTCATTTGCTTCTTTAAAATCTATCAATGTTGTCCCATATATATATACGGGAACGGTTGCTGATCCCAACCGTTGGTGATATACATTCGATACACTCAAGCGAAATGAGTGGTCAGTCATGTGTGGCTGAGTTGCAAGATGTTCATGTTGAACTCCAGTGTATCGTTCCTAGAGTACACTGATCGGAAGGTGGTTCCATACCTTGTCATAGTTGGAAACCCAATCATCCAATACGTGCTTGCGATTTTGATTGTATACTATATATGTAGAACATGAGATGCAAGCGTTTCTACTAGATTGATTTTTATTTGTTCTTAGACATTATTATAATATCAGAATGATATTGCTTTGCAAAGATGTTTGGATTCTCATTAGGTAAAAACCCGTTTCGTATTCACGGTGTGGTCTTATTGGGCCGGTAGTATTGTTGTTGGGCCGGTAGTATTGTGGGTGAGCCAAATTGAATTTAAAATTGAATTTAATTATATAAATGTTTGTATAAATTTGTAAATACGATACCGTGAGTATATGTTAACCGAATTCAGAAATCTTGGATCCGACCGGATCGTATGGACGGGAACGACAACATACAGACTGGACTGGAATGTTTTGGAGTTTGTAATAATTTATGGCGAAATAAATTGACTGATCAGAATGGACAACCGTTATTCGTTATTTAACGATAACGAACAAATGTGAGTAAATCTCACTAACTCTGAACTGTTTATAATTTCATGTTGTATTTTTAGAACTGTTAAATATTGATTGATTGACTGTGTGTTGACTGTTTGATTGGACTGCTAGTTAGTTAGTTGAATTTCTATATTGATTCTGTTTAACAGAATATATCATATGGAATTGAAAGTGATGTTGATTTTATTGTGTAACATCTGTGGATGCAGGGAAACAGGTTGGAGGAATCCGACTGGATTCCTCAACAGTTATTTTATTGTTTTTCATATATTTTGATATATGATGTGATTTATCACCTGTTGTTGATTGTGTGTGTATGGACGATATTGGACATCGTAAATTGATATGTTAAACACCATAACATACCGGGATTTGGAGAAAAGGAAAATTTGTCGAAATGAATACTGAAAAGAGAATATTTATAAAATCAGAGGATTTTATAAAAGAGAATATTTATAAATAGAATATTTATAAATCGAAATATTTATAAATGGAATATTTATAAATAGGAAATACGTTTAAGTGGAATTATAAATGAAGGGAAATTTTATAAATGGAATATTTATAAAATGGATTATTTATTTAGAATAAATAAATAATATAAGATAATGGATTATTTATTTAGAATAAATAAATAAGATAAGATAATGGATTATTTATTTGTTGAATAAATAAGATAAAATAATGAGATATTTATTTAGAAAAAAAATAGGAGATGATAAATGAGATATTTATTTGTTAAATAAATAGAAGATGATAAATCAGATATTTATTTGTTAAATAAATAGAAGATGATAAATGAGATATTTATTTGTTTAATAAATAGAAGATGATAAAGGAGTTATTCACTTAGAAATTGAATAAGAAGCTATAAAGGAGATATTTACTTAGAAATTGAATAAGAATTTATAAAGGAGTTATTCACTTAGAAATTGAATAAGGTATAAAGGATTTTTCAATTAGAAATTGAATAAGATAAGTATAAGGATTATTCATTTTAAAAATTGAATAAGGTATTAACAAGGATTATTCATTTAGAAACTGGATAAGATATTTAAAAGTGACTTATTCATTTAGAAATTGAATAAAATATTAAAAAGGGTTATTCAATTAGAAACTGAATAAGATAAGAAATAAGGAATATTTATTTAGAAAATAAATAAGGAATTGTTAAAGGAAATACTTAGGATGGATAAATAAGGTAAATAAAGGAATACTTAGAAGAAAACCCAAAAGAGGATATTTGCAAACTTTTTGCAAATAGTATAATAAAAGGAAATATATGTTTAGAAAACAAATGGACTATAAAGAAAATATTTATCTTTGGATAATATGATATATATAAGTCTGAACTTATATATGAAGAAGTAAAGATATAAAAGGAGCAGATTGATTTATAAATGATATTTATAAATTAAGTTAAATATTTATCCTTCGATAAATGGAATATATAAGTCTGAACTTATATAGAGGAGAGATATTGGTTTTAACACCGATAGTTTTAAATAGAATGGGTACACAACATTTGTATAAGTGAAGAACGTTATTAAAGAGAACATTTATAAAGTGCAGAACCGTTACTAAAAGTAAATCTTTATAAATGAATAAACGTTATCAAAATAGGGGTACTCGAATAAGAGAAATCGATTAGAGTTAGAAATGATCGATTAGAGTTAAAATAAAACGATTAGAGTTATAATTTATCAGTTAGGGTTGATCAGTTAAAGTTTACCAGTCAGAGTTAATCAGTTAGGGTTGACCAGTCAGAGTTAATCAGTTAGGGTTGACCAGTTAGAGTTAATCGAAATAGAGTAAATCAAATAGAGTTAGTCAAACATAGTTACTCAGTATAAGTTGCCATTTAGCACGACTGCTAGCGTAATTCGCAGGGCTGCATATAGCCTACGGCGGTCGGATGTTTCCTGAGGGAATCGGGCGTAACCATTGTGATCGCTGTGATCTAGAGTCAAGCGAATGGAGTTGAATCGAGTATTAGTTATTCGATAGGAGTTAGATCAAGTCGAGTTAAATAAGTTGAGTTAACCAGTTAGAGTTATCCAAGTGGAGTTAATCGAGTAGAGTTATCAAATATCACTTATTCGAAGTAGAATTTTCGAATATAGTGTATTCGAGAGAAGAGTAATCGAATATCATTTATTCGAGAGGAGTTATCGAATATTGGTTATTCGAAGTGAGTTAATCGAATCTAGTTATTCGAAAGGAGTCATCAAACCTAGTAAATAAAAGGAGTTAATCGAATATAGTTTATTCGAACCGAATTAAAGGAGTTATCGAATATTAGTTATTCGAATAAGAGTTAAATAGAGTTATCGAATATTAGTTATTCGAATAGAGTTAAAAGAAAAGAGTAAATCGTTTAGGGTTAAATCAAATAGAGTTAATCCAATAAAGTTAGTACAATAGAGTGAATTGATAAGAGTAAATTGATAAGAGTTAATTGAATAGAGTAAATCGAATATAGTTTATTCGAAGAATAAATATCGAATCTAGGTATTCCTAAGAGAGAGATTATCAAATAAAGTTATTCGAAGGGAGGAGTTATTGAATAGAGATTATTCGAAAGGAAAGTTACGTAAGGAAGTGTTAAAGAGTTAAAAGATGAACTTACCCTATTTCAAGATTCAAAATGTTGTTCAGTTAAGGTCTGAGAGGTAGTTATACCCCAACTTGATTGACTTCGTTTTTAATTTAGGAATGGTTAAGGTTCGAAAGTGAAAGTGGTTAAGTGAATTTAGTAAATAAGTATAATGGTTTGAGTTGGCGTAGCAATGTTGATTTAAACACCTGTTTAAATCCAAGTAAAGAAGATTTGGAAATGTTTTCCAAATAGAATCAGAAACGTAATCAAATATTGAAATTGGAAATACGGATTAGAAATGGAAATGTTTTCCAGTGTTAACGTATATTTTCTAAACATAGAAAATAAGGAAATATGAATATATATATATATAGATATATATATGATTGATGATTGATTGATAGAATTTCCAACTGGAAATAATATCGTTGTTTGCACACCTGTTTTTCTTTGATGGTTAAATCACAGACTATCGAAGTTTTGACCATTTTACGTTGTTAATATGGAGAGACCGGTTGGATTATTATCCAAAGAACCACTCCGTATTGACAGTAGCGTTGTGAATCATCACGTACTGAAGATAATTGAAGACGGAGTTTATGCAAGGGCTATTGTATAAGTCTTAGATAACAGTGCCTAAGATGGATATACTGAATAGTACCTTCGGTTCATCCTGTTCCTGGATGACTTGTATGGATGAATGTCTGACAGGGTATTTCCAGAAAGGTCACGTACATTGATTTCTTCAACCGTACCAAGAATGGAAGCGGAGAAGGGCACTTCTTTGGCTAATACGTAATGTATTATTGTAGACGTCAATTACTGATTTTCGATGAATCTGACAATGTGGCATTCGAAGTGAATCTGATGTGAAGGTAAGCGTAGCTTCTAGCCTCACATCCGGTAAATGACAGAAATCGGGCAAGCAGCATGGCTAAGTCGGTCGCTCCGAAGTAGGGTATATAATCACCTATCTAGAGAATATTCATTTGCTTCTTTAAAATCTATCAATGCTGTCCCATATATATATACGGGAACGGTTGCTGATCCCAACCGTTGGTGATATACATTCGATACACTCAAGCGAAATGAGTGGTCAGTCATGTGTGGCTGAGTTGCAAGATGTTCATGTTGAACTCCAGTGTATCGTTCCTAGAGTACACTGATCGGAAGGTGGTTCCATACCTTGTCATAGTTGGAAACCCAATCATCCAATACGTGCTTGCAATTTTGATTGTATACTATATATGTAGAACATGAGATGCAAGCGTTTCTACTAGACTGATTTTTATTTGTTCTTAGACATTATTATAATATCAGAGTGATATTGCTTTGCAAAGATGTTTGGATTCTCATTAGGTGAAAACCCGTTTCGTATTCACGGTGTGGTCTTATGAGATATCATATACCTGTTTTAAATGATTTGAGCTTACTCACACCATTCACATGACTGACCCAGAGTTTATTTTGTTTTCCCTAAACTCTTAGGTGCCTAAATTTGTACGGGCAGTCAAGTAGTCAGGATTTACAGGTATACTTGAAGAGCTTGGAGCAGGAGGCTTCAACAGTCGATATCTATTATTTATTCCGTTGTGTTTTAAGTGTTGTACTCTGATAATGTTACTGTATACATATACTGATTTATATTTCAAGAATATGTTATCTATTATATGTTGTTCGTTCCGTTGTGAGATTCATGTTACTCTGATGTTGTTGTTGTCTTCTTCTTCTATTCTAAGTTTCTATCTTATCTTTCCTCACCCTCTAATTTCTTTCATTAACAATCTGGTATTTTTCGATGTTTGGTTAGTCATCACTGAGTTTATGGCGATAACCAAAGTCGACAAAAATCCGGGTCGTTACAGTTGGTATCAGAGCTTAAGTTAAGTGATTTACCTTGGCTCTGTGGCGTGACTTGGTAGAGATAGGGTTAGTAATACCCTAGATTGAGTTTGAGTGTATATGTACGAGTGAACGTATTTGTTATTTAATATAAAATGATTTTATATTGTGGAGATTTATTGGTTGAGTAGTTTGTGAATTCTGGTCGATCAGTTTGATCCACTGTATCAATAGGGGTTACCAAACACTCGAATACGATGAACCAACATGGTATGTTTTGAAAGAGGGTAAATGGAATAATTTTACCTGAATAGATTTTCATATAGTATATTGGTTGTGTTGGTTGATATTATAATCAAGTAAGATTATAAAAGTGAAATAATTATAAGTAACGAATCATAATTCATATAAGTAAAGTATATGAAATAAGATGAATTAAATCTGAATTTAAATCAGATTTGGAATTAAAATAAGGAAATTTTAAGTTCCTGGGAGATTTTGAAAACGTTTTTCAAACTGAAAGTGATATAGTATTGAACTCACTTCGATAAGCTGGAAAATAGATTCCGATGATGAGAGCTGCACCACCGGTGTTCATTTTCGAGTTGCTAAGTGACGGATTACTACCAAGGATTTCTTTTTCGAATTGTTTTGAGAAAACAAGTGGTTTAGAAATTCAAATGTTTTGAATTGGTATTATGATTTCAAATTGATTTGAAATAAGCCCAGGAATTTAAATTCTAGAATTTAAATTCAACTTATGAAGTTAAATGGATTAAAATAGTGAAAGTGAATAAATTTGAATTAAATTTAGACAAGGTTAAATATAATATGGAATTATATTGGAATTATATCGAGTAAGTTGATTGATGATATAAGAATTTGGAATCAAGAATTGTACTTAAGTTTGAAATGGAATTTGACTTGAGTATAAGCAAATGAGTTGGTTTGAGAATGAATCGATTTGAGTTTGATTGGATTGGTATGACATTGGTATATATTGAATTGATAACAGATGGAAAAGGATATAATGGTATGCCCGACAAAAAGGTACAAGTTTATATTTTATATATGAGTTTGGAGTTTTATGAGCCGAATTGGCAAGCCGCTTGGCTGTTTGATTTTCTTTTGGGTTTGAGAAGCCTGTGTAGCAGTTTGGGGGTTTTCCTGATGCTCCCGGTACAAAGGAGGTTATGGCGAAATTTTCCGAAAATTAAAGGCGTTAGAAAATTTACAGGATTTTTGGAAATTTTCGTTGGTAAGAATTAATTAATATTTAATTGAAATTAAATTGGTTCAGTTGAAAACTGAAGTTAAGAAGTGAACAAATGAGTAATAACCAGTTAATAGAGTTGTCTTCTACGTTAGCAATTTCGAGGATGAAATTATTTTAAGTGGGGAAGAATGTAATGACCCGCATTTGCAGAGGTATATAATTAATTTATTTAATTATATAAATAGTGATTTAGGGAATTAAATCATCGTTAATTAAATTATAATGAATATTTAATTAAATTAAATAATAGAATAATATATTTGATTCAGGAATAATAAAATATGGGAAATCACAATATTCTGTGAACAAGGTCGTCCCTTAGATTTAATTCAGCTTAGAGTTGAATTATATTGACGAATATATTCAATCGACGTTAGTTTGAATGTATAATTATATTATAATTAAAATCGAGCTCGAAATGGCGCTGCAGTTCGCGATTTGGCGATTTGAACTTCAACTGAATGTACAGGATTCGTTTTAAGCCGGATTTCTGTGAAACAAAAAACGCGTGGAGCTGGTGGAGTACATCTTTCTAGTGGAAGAGAAAAATCAGGATTTCATCGTGTAGATTTTGATTTACGTCCAAATCAAATTTCAGAAAAGTCGCTGTGGAATTCCTTTATAATTTGCGACGCTTTATATACGTTATAAAAGGGTTTTCAATATATTTGAATATCGGGTTTGAATTTAGACAAGGTTCTTTTGAGAAATAGAGATAATTTAATTTTTAGAATTTTACTGTAATTTTTAATTAATCTAATAAGCGACTTTTTATTTGAAGTATTTGGCACACTGAAATCAACATTTTGAAGTTTCAAAATATGAGTCCACCTGCCGATATTTTTATATTTTTGGGATCGTGACACCGAGCTCATCACAACGGTATATTTATCTCTGTCTGGGGCAGCTCATATATTGATGAATTTTATGTAACTGAGTATGTAAAACTTCAAATTAAAAATATCAATACAAATGGATATTTCCATCCCATTCATTTTTCAAACGAAAGGCCACGTATCCCTCATTTTTCAACTGCACAAATAAAACCCCTCCCTTTAAAATACTTCAGCAAACTCAAGGATCCAAAGGCCATAACACAATCAAAGAAAATATCTAAAAAGGAGTTTGGCTATAAATAACCCATCCCCTTTCCTTATAACCTAATTCCCTTATTTTTCTGGCCAAAGTGGTAGCCGCCAGTTGTTTTGCTCATCCTCACTAAAACATGAATCGTAAATTACATATAAACTCAAGTGAGGATCCATACATCTCTAAACTCAAGTATTTGGATTTCCGTTGACTTCTTATACGATCTGATGTTCTGTTTGAACGGGTTCAAGCATTTCGGGTATGTTGTTTTTAACACAGAGTGAGGAGAGATGGGAGGAGCGCTTGGAGGAGGAAGAGTGTAGAAAGGCAGGCGCTACAGGGAAGAGTAGCGGTGGGTTCAATTTGTTACACGGTGAAGGTTAGTGACAAATGTTTGTGAGGTATTTTAATAAGTGAAAAGGCGTTGGGTTAATGAATTATTTAGGGAGAACGATGGGATTAAACTGGAAAAATGGTGTGTATCTCTTCACTGAGCGGTTAGCTTAAAATGGAGGAGCACTGTTGCGTGGAGGGACTGAAATGTTGAAATGTTTATACAACTGTAAAGGGAGATTCTGTAGGTATTCGGTGATCGAGAACGGGTGTGCAAGAGTTTCCAAATGGATTCTGTTCATGCGGTTATGTGAAGGCAAGGTGGGTTCCACGTTTGAAAAAGGAGGAGTACATGCAAATTAATAGTATGGTGAATATAGGCTTTGTGAAAAGGAGGGAATGCTTACAAGTATCCTCATCAAGTACTGCAGTTTTTACAGAATGCTGGAGTATATTTTGGTTGGGTTTAAGGAGTTGATTAAGGAAAAGGAGTGCGGCAAGGGACGTATGAGCAACTGTTTTGTCGAGAAAAGAAGGAGATTAGAGAAGGATTAAGGTGGTGATTAACTGGAGTTTGCTTATCATCTAGAGTTTGCTTATTATCAGTGATGTTTCGGTTACGATATATGAGGGAGTTCGCTTATTATCTGTAGTTTGTAGAAGTACAGCAGATTTGCGGGATTTCTTTGATTGGGGGAGGAAGCTTTTGAAGGGGACGGGCCTGAAGAAACGTGAATGGGCTTCAAGGGGAGTTGTTGGGCCGGTAGTATTGTGGGTGAGCCAAATTGAATTTAAAATGGAATTTAATTATATAAATGTTTGTATAAATTTGTAAATACGATACCGTGAGCATATGTTAACCGAATTCAGAAATCTTGGATCCAACCGGATCGTATGGACGGGAACGACAACATACAGACTGGACTGGAATGTTTTAGAGTTTGTAATAATTTATGGCGAAATAAATTGACTGATCAGATTGGACAACCGTTATTCGTTATTTAACGATAACGAACAAATGTGAGTAAATCTCACTAACTCTGAACTGTTTATAATTTCATGTTGTATTTTTAGAACTGTTAAATATTGATTGATTGACTGTGTGTTGACTGTTTGATTGGACTGCTAGTTAGTTAGTTGAATTTCTATATTGATTCTGTTTAACAGAATATATCATATGGAATTGAAAGTGATGTTGATTTTATTGTGTAACATCTGTGGATGCAGGGAAACAGGTTGGAGGAATCCGACTGGATTCCTCAACAGTTATTTTATTGTTTTTCATATATTTTGATATATGATGTGATTTATCACCTGTTGTTGATTGTGTGTGTATGGACGATATTGGACATCGTAAATTGATATGTTAAACACCATAACATACCGGGATTTGGAGAAAAGGAAAATTTGTCGAAATGAATACTGAAAAGAGAATATTTATAAAATCAGAGGATTTTATAAAAGAGAATATTTATAAATAGAATATTTATAAATCGAAATATTTATAAATGGAATATTTATAAATAGGAAATACGTTTAAGTGGAATTATAAATGAAGGGAAATTTTATAAATGGAATATTTATAAAATGGATTATTTATTTAGAATAAATAAATAATATAAGATAATGGATTATTTATTTAGAATAAATAAATAAGATAAGATAATGGATTATTTATTTGTTGAATAAATAAGATAAAATAATGAGATATTTATTTAGAAAAAAAATAGGAGATGATAAATGAGATATTTATTTGTTAAATAAATAGAAGATGATAAATCAGATATTTATTTGTTAAATAAATAGAAGATGATAAATGAGATATTTATTTGTTTAATAAATAGAAGATGATAAAGGAGTTATTCACTTAGAAATTGAATAAGAAGCTATAAAGGAGATATTTACTTAGAAATTGAATAAGAAGTTATAAAGGAGTTATTCACTTAGAAATTGAATAAGGTATAAAGGATTTTTCAATTAGAAATTGAATAAGATAAGTATAAGGATTATTCATTTTAAAATTTGAATAAGGTATTAACAAGGATTATTCATTTAGAAACTGGATAAGATATTTAAAAGTGACTTATTCATTTAGAAATTGAATAAAATATTAAAAAGGGTTATTCAATTAGAAACTGAATAAGATAAGAAATAAGGAATATTTATTTAGAAAATAAATAAGGAATTGTTAAAGGAAATACTTAGGATGGATAAATAAGGTAAATAAAGGAATACTTAGAAGAAAACCCAAAAGAGGATATTTGCAAACTTTTTGCAAATAGTATAATAAAAGGAAATATATGTTTAGAAAACAAATGGACTATAAAGAAAATATTTATCTTTGGATAATATGATATATATAAGTCTGAACTTATATATGAAGAAGTAAAGATATAAAAGGAGCAGATTGATTTATAAATGATATTTATAAATTAAGTTAAATATTTATCCTTCGATAAATGGAATATATAAGTCTGAACTTATATAGAGGAGAGATATTGGTTTTAACACCGATAGTTTTAAATAGAATGGGTACACAACATTTGTATAAGTGAAGAACGTTATTAAAGAGAACATTTATAAAGTGCAGAACCGTTACTAAAAGTAAATCTTTATAAATGAATAAACGTTATCAAAATAGGGGTACTCGAATAAGAGAAATCGATTAGAGTTAGAAATGATCGATTAGAGTTAAAATAAAACGATTAGAGTTATAATTTATCAGTTAGGGTTGATCAGTTAAAGTTTACCAGTCAGAGTTAATCAGTTAGGGTTGACCAGTCAGAGTTAATCAGTTAGGGTTGACCAGTTAGAGTTAATCGAAATAGAGTAAATCAAATAGAGTTAGTCAAACATAGTTACTCAGTATAAGTTGCCATTTAGCACGACTGCTAGCGTAATTCGCATGGCTGCAGATAGCCTACGGCGGTCGGATGTTTCCTGAGGGAATCGGGCGTAACCATTGTGATCGATGCGATCTAGAGTCAAGCGAATGGAGTTGAATCGAGTATTAGTTATTCGATAGGGGTTAGATCAAGTCGAGTTAAATAAGTTGAGTTAACCAGTTAGAGTTATCCAAGTGGAGTTAATCGAGTAGAGTTATCGAATATCACTTATTCGAAGTAGAATTTTCGAATATAGTGTATTCGAGAGAAGAGTAATCGAATATCATTTATTCGGGAGGAGTTATCGAATATTGGTTATTCGAAGTGAGTTAATCGAATCTAGTTATTCGAAAGGAGTCATCAAACCTAGTAAATAAAAGGAGTTAATCGAATATAGTTTATTCGAACCGAATTAAAGGAGTTATCGAATATTAGTTATTCGAATAAGAGTTAAATAGAGTTATCGAATATTAGTTATTCGAATAGAGTTAAAAGAAAAGAGTAAATCGTTTAGGGTTAAATCAAATAGATTTAATCCAATAAAGTTAGTACAATAGAGTTAATTAATAAGAGTTAATTGGATAGAGTAAATCGAATATAGTTTATTCGAAGAAAGATTATCGAATCTAGGTATTCGTAAGAGAGAGATTATCGAATAAAGTTATTCGAAGGGAGGAGTTATCGAATAGAGATTATTCGAAAGGAAAGTTACGTAAGGAAGTGTTAAAGAGTTAAAAGATGAACTTACCCTATTTCAAGATTCAAAATGTTGTTCAGTTAAGGTCTGAGAGGTAGTTATACCCCAACTTGATTGACTTCGTTTTTAATTTAGGAATGGTTAAGGTTCGAAAGTGAAAGTGGTTAAGTGAATTTAGTAAATAAGTATAGTGGTTTGAGTTGGCGTAGCAATGTTGATTTAAACACCTGTTTAAATCCAAGTAAAGAAGATTTGGAAATGTTTTCCAAATAGAATCAGAAATGTAATCAAATATTGAAATTGGAAATACGGATTAGAAATGGAAATGTTTTCCAGTGTTAACGTATATTTTCTAAACATAGAAAATAAGGAAATATGAATATATATATATATATAGATATAGATAGATATATATATATGATTGATGATTGATTGATAGAATTTCCAACTGGAAATAATATCGTTGTTTGCACACCTGTTTTTCTTTGATGGTTAAATCACAGACTATCGAAGTTTTGACCATTTTACGTTGTTAATATGGAGAGACCGGTTGGATTATTATCCAAAGAACCACTCCGTATTGACAGTAGCGTTGTGAATCATCACGTACTGAAGATAATTGAAGACGGAGTTTATGCAAGGGCTATTGTATAAGTCTTAGATAACAGTGCCTAAGATGGATATACTGAATAGTACCTTCGGTTCATCCTGTTCCTGGATGACTTGTATGGATGAATGTCTGACAGGGTATTTCCAGAAAGGTCATGTACATTGATTTCTTCAACCGTACCAAGAGTGGAAGCGGAGAAGGGCACTTCTTTAGCTAACACGTAATGTATTGTTGTAGACGTCAATTAGTGATTTTCGATGAATCTGACAATGTAGCATTTGAAGTGAATCTGATGTGAAGATAAGCGTAGCTTCTAGCCTCACATCCGGTAAATTACAAAAATCGGGCAGGCAGCATGGCTAAGTCGGTCGCTCCGAAGTAGGGTGTATAATCACCTATCTAGAGAATATTCATTTGCTTCTTTAAAATCTATCAATGCTGTCCCATATATATATATACGGGAACGGTTGCTGATCCCAACCATTGGTGATATACATTCGATACACTCAAGAGAAATGAGTGGTCAGTCATGTGTGGCTGAGTTGCAAGATGTTCTTGTTGAACTCCAGTGTATCGTTCCTAGAGTACACTGATTGGAAGGTGGTTCCATACCTTGTCATAGTTGGAAACCCAATCATCAAATACGTGCTTGCGATTTTGATTGTATACTATATATGTAGAACGTGAGATGCAAGCGTTTCTACTAGACTGATTTTTATTTGTACTTAGACATTATTATAATATCAGAATGATATTGCTTTGCAAAGATGTTTGGATTCTCATAAGGTAAAAACCCGTTCCGTATTCACGGCGTGGTCTTATGAGATATCATATACATGTTTTAAATGATTTGAGCTTACTCACACCAGTCACATGATTGACCCAGAGTTTATTTTGTTTTCCCTAAACTCTTAGGTGCCTAAATTTGTACGGGCAGTCAAGTAGTCAGGATTTACAGGTATACTTGAAGAGCTTGGAGCAGGAGGCTTCAACAGTCGATAGCTATTATTTATTCCGCTGTGTTTTAAGTGTTGTACTCTGATAATGTTACTGTACATATACTGATTTATAATTCAAGAATATGTTATCTATTATATGTTGTTCGTTCTGCTGTGAGATTCGTGTTACTCTGATTTTGTTGTTGTCTTCTTCTTCTTCTATTATAAGTTTCTATCTTATCTTTCCTCACCCTCTAATTTCTTTCATTAACAATCTGGTATTTTTCGATGTTTGGTTAGTCATCATTGAGTTTATGGCGATAACCAAAGTCGACAAAAATCCGGGTCGTTACACACTCTGTTTTCCCTCGCATTTGGATCTGAAGCAATGATCCCGGTTGAGCTAGAAGTTCCGACTCATAGAAGGATCTACTTCAACCAAGCGAAGAATGAAAAACTTCAACTCGAAACACTTGACTTACTTGAGGAAGAAGAAAAGAATCAAAACTCAGAATTATGGCACATCAGAGAAGAATAGCTCGTCATTTTAATGCTCGAGTTAGGCGAAGGGCCTTCCAAGTTGGGGATCGCGTTCTTAAGAAAATCATGACAGGAACCGGAGTACTAGGTCCTAATTGGGAGGGGCCAGATGTGATAATCCAAAAATTCTCGAATGGTACATTTGAACTAAGGACAACGGATGGAGTCCAACTCCCAAGAGCATAGATTGCTATACATCTCCGATGCTACTTCTTTTAATGTTCCTTTCGTATTGTTTGTAAATAACATGCATTGTACATACCATGCAACGCGATTACAAGTTTTGTAAATATAAATGAAAGGAATCAAATTGCTTGCTTAAATCATACATTTGCAAGTTACTCACTGAAGTTCGATTTTAATTTGATTTTAATCACGAATGAAACTGTGAGTTTCGCCAAAGGGGCACCTTCTTAATTGTAAGGTTGAAGGCCCTAGTTCTAACAAGTCATAATAAAAACCGACAAATGAGCTAGCGTTTGACCCAAGAAACTGCATAATGATAAACCAAAGACCTCCCCGAGGGGCACCCAATCAATCGCCAATGCCATTAATACATAGCCGGATTGCGATGAACATTGGGTTTTAAAACCAAAGACCTCCCGAAGGGGCACTCAGTTAGTTGACCGAACCATTTATACATGGTCTTGTCGGAGTAAATATTGAGTTCATAAACCAAAGTCCTCCCCGAGGGGCACTTGGTTCATCGTCGATGCCATTAATACATGGTTAGATAGTAGTATAAACATTGGGCTTATAAGACCTCTTCGGAGGCTTCCGATCAGATGTTGGGTCCTCCAAACCCAACTATTAATTCAAGATATTCCAAATCCAGTTACTAGAGGACTTTAAAAGACCCCTACTGGGGCATCCGATCATAAGCCTGGTCCTCCAAATTCGGTTAGTGACGGACCAAAAGACATTCCTAGAGGCACCCTACAAATTCTACAAGTGGCTAAGTTATTCAGTCACAAATAATAACGGGTTCACAAATATTTCTTCATGGAAATGAAAATATAAGACCTCTCAAATAGAGGCACAAAAAACAAAGACCTCACCCTCATTAAAAGGTATGAGCTGGAACAACTAAGTCGGGAACCTTTAGTCATGATTACGCCAAAAGTCAGTAATAGCAGGAACACATGACTCAAAGGTTCCGAAGGAAATCAATCACAGATTATGGCTTCTAAACTCTAAGAAGTCTGTGGCAAATCTTGGTATGGGGGCAATACTACCAAATTAAAGAAATTCAATAATGTTTGTCTCTTAAACATATCACAGATTTGTCACAACCTGAGACTAAAGGTTCAACCTAAGTTAAACCCCGAAATGGCTATGGCAAACATGAAAACTTCAGTACCGTGACAAACACAAAGATGATTGTTCATGGAAGAGAAGTCTCAGAAGCTGCTTCAGCTAAAATCAAGAAGGGGCAGCTGAAAAATACCACAATTAAAAATAACTTACTAAAATACCACGGGATCATTTTTATACCAGGTATTGTGTTAACAAGTAATTTATAGTGTAAAATCTTTATGTTGCAATCATGAAAAGATGATAAGTGCAGAATGCAAAGCAACAAAATAAGAAAAGCTCAAGTGCAATAAGAAGAACAGAGTTTCATTTTAGCAGCACAGAGTCAGATTATAGAATTACAAAGTCAAGCGTAAAAGTAGTGAGCGAGGGCCAGCACTCGCATATACAACCGGTCTAAATGCAGTACATAAAAGGAAATGACAAAATAAGGGAAACTGGTTTAAGGCATTACTTCTTCTTTCCACTCTTTGAGCCCTCAGACCTCAAAGTCGGTCCAACCGATTGATCTCCACCTTTGATCACTGTACCACTGGGACTCTCTTGGGAAGATATAGTAGCTACCTTTTCTTCCTTCTTCTTCTTCCTAATCGTTGTCTTTCCATTGCGGCTCGAAGATGTTTCCCATTTTCCTTGAATCTCAGTGTCTTGTGTCGGGGACTCGTTAGAATGCTCTGAACCTCCCTCACTTGTGAAATAATCGACATCCTTGTCCAAGTCTGCAATTGCTCAATTTTGGTGTCCAAGGATCCTGGGGTCGTAACACTAAGCAGAGACTTGTCACCCTGGCATGGAGCTGGGGCATGAGGTGTCGATATTAGAATCGAGTCGGTGGTCATGGCTTCAGTTATCATGGCAGTAAATCCACCAGAAGGAAGTGTCGGTGAGATCAGACCTAAGGAAGACAAACAGTGAGCTAAATATGTAGTGGTACCAGGAGAAGTGAACAGGTGGTCTAGGTTTGGTACGAATTGAACAATCTTAGTTTTACCTGCAGTCGTGAGACCTGCCTCAATATTCATACATGCTTCGACTTCAAACCCGCTTGCATCAAGAGGGCTACCAGAATCATTGCCTCCATTTTTGTCTTTCTGAAGATTAGGAAGATCAGAAGAAGTCTGTGAACCAGAGGCCTCAACATCGACAGGGTCCACACGGGCTTTAACATTTATATCGACAATGGGTTCTCCTGAGCACCCAGCTCTTTCTTCAAGAAGGCCCCTTTGCCGCTGCTAACTGAGTCTTCCCCACGACTAAAGCATCACGAGACTCTGGATCAAGGAGATCCCCAATGAGATCGTCTTCACTATGGAAGCCTTCAATGATTTATAGAATTCGCTCCCAAACAAGAGCTAGAGTAATCTCGAATTTCTCCTCTAAAAAACGCAAGCTTCCTTTGTTCATAACACTATAGACATAAAAGTCAAAAAAGGAAGCTTCATCTTCTAAGCGAACCATTTCAAGATCAGCGACAGCTTTAAGTTTTTCCCCCTCAAGGTTTGTGTTGAGTGAAGAAACCTTCTCATGAAGAGCGGCATTCTCTTGGTTGTGGGCGGCTGATAAGTTCTTTTCCATGGCTAACTGAGATTCAGTGATCTGTCTAGCAGCTTGAGCTCCTTGTAGTTGAGCTGATAGAGTATTTTCATTCAACTTCGCAATAGCAAGTTCTTCTTTGAGCCTTTTGTTTTCCAGCTCCAAGTTTGATAAGTCTAGATCTTTCTCAGAATGGGAAGCAATAATTTTCTCTTGAGATTTTATGGCTTTAATCAATTCGACCTTGTCACTCTCTAAAGTGGAAATACAATCGAGGGTAATCCCGTTAACCCTTGAAAGTTCGCGAGCAAAGGACCACCACAGTCCTAATCGTTTCTCGGCCTGATGTTTGAGCTTGTCCAACTTTATCTCAATTTGATCCCTTGCTATTTGCAATTGATTCTGAGCCATGTCAAACTGCGTAGATGCGCTACCTTGAAAGTCATCAAACTGCTCGAGTAAATCTCGCTTGTCATTAGGATAAATATCCAGATTGAGACATGTTCCTCTAAGATTCCAACCTGGGAACCGGTCAGCAAGGCCAAAATTAGCCGGGCCATGAATATAGCAAGGCCTGTTCATGATGGTCTCAAGGTCAGCGGAGGCGGGAGTGACTAATGGAGAGGCCAGGGGTATTTCCTTGAAGGTAGAATGAGTGTCTGACATAGGAAAGTCATCCGACTTGTGGCGCTTTCGAGAATCACTCTTATTCCCTTCACCCGCGTTGTCTTTTCACTTGGATTTCTTCTCGATCTTTTCCCTCTCCTTTTCTTCCCGTTGAGCTTCGTTATCCTTCCTCCATCGCCTTTGTTCATCGGTTTCATGAAGCTCGGGAAGTGGCCGAGACTGGTGAAATGTTTGTGAGTGATGAGGAGGGTCAGGCCGATGGGGATATTGTGAAGGATGAGATCTGTTTAAAAAACGCTTTGGATCTTGCTAGTTTTTCTTTTCTTTAAAATCTTGCAAAAATGAGGACTTCGGCATTGCTCCTATACCTAAGGAAAAAGAAGCAACAAGAATTCAGTACTCAATCAATGGAGGATAAAACAGCTTCAAAAAGTAAGTTCGGAAGAGCAGTAAGCAATGTTAAAAAGCAAGCGCTAGTCAAAACAGATTTATTAACAAACCAATATTAAGTGATGCATTTGAAAGGAGCCCTATATTGGCAGCAGATTTTCTAGGATAGAGATTCTTGCAAGGGTCATCTAATGAGGTTCCTACATCAATGGCCCTCTTAGCTTTATCCTTTGCAGATAATGCAGGGGCTGATAGCGAAACATCGTGAGAAATAATGTGTTTGGCATAGCTAATGTCACTTAGATCCTTAAAGGTGTCCGAAGAATAACCTTTGGGAGTAACTGGTGTGGGGAGTTCTTTAGAAGTCTTCTTAACACCGGTGTTGTTATCAGAAACAACTTCAGCATTTTCTGTTGTTTTATCTCCTTTAGTCGGGTCAGAAAGGGTTCGTGAAGAAGTCAAATCCTCCTCACCTCCCTCAGTCACTTCATTAACACTTCCACTTTGCCCTTTGTCATGCTCGGACTTCCCTTCCTTAATAGAAGACAGCTTCTTTAGGGGGCGTCTTACTGCTTCCTGCAGTACTGAGGCATTTTTGTAAAGAAGACCTACGAGTAGGACCTTTACCGGCAACTCCTGTCTTAGGAAAAAGCTGCAATTTGAGAGTATGGGAAGGATCAAGCAAACGGTACTGATAAAGAAATTCCTCGGTAATTATATATCTCCTACTTCTTTGTGCCTTAGGAATGGACTGTAAATATCATACAACTCTTCGCCAATGGTCTGTAAATATCATACAACTCGTCGCCAATATTATCACTGGAGTCAGAAGAGGGCAGGTCTGCAAAATAAAATAGGATGGTTAAACATGCTAAAGCTAACTGCAGAGATAAAGGGAAAATGTGCAAATATGCTATTACCTCCTTCCATCCATCTTCCATAGAAGCTGTCAGGACAAAGTACAAAGCAATAGTTTTCTAAGTAGCCCTTGACACTATGACCTATCAAGTCGGTTACAATCTTAGGGTGCTTTCCTTTTAAGCTAACAATCGATGGCGAAGGTTGTTTCTTTTTGAAAGTGTATAAAGAATGAACCTCTTCGAAGGATGGGGGGCGTTCCTTGGTTCTCATAAAAAGTATGTAAAGACAAATTAGGATAGCGTAACCATTGGGATGAAGTTGCATGGGAGCAACGGCTATACTCTTTAAAATCATCTCTATGAAAGGGCTAAAAGGGGGGACACCACCCATCTCAACATGTATCGGTTGACAGCAACATATCCAGGGGGTTATCTGCAAAATCATTGTCCTCTGGAAGCTTAGACTCATCCTCTAATATACTGAATTGGGCACATAAAGTCTTATACCCGTGATCGCCGAATTTGTTTGGTTTACTACCATCGGGTTTTCTAGTCAAAGGCTTGGGGATCGGAACTTCAGGATAAACGTTAGCTGCAACTGTAAAAGTATTGGCCGATGCAGACTTTGACATTGCTTCAAGATGTTGGCGAGATTTCTATCTGGTATCCATTTCTACGAAAACAGATATGTTTGACAATGGAATACAAGTATATATTTCCTATAACAAGAGCATTGTGTGCAACTTGATGAAGATAAAGCTCGAGTTGTCATAATAGGAGCGATCAATCTCAAATTTTGTTATGAACTTATACTAAAAAGGTAGAGTGAAATGGCAGACAGGATCTTTTTACTCAAACAGAAAATTTTAATATAAAACATGAAAGTTGCGTGCAAGATTTCTAAGTTAACTAACTTACTGTCGATATGGGCAATCGACAGTAGAGTATGTTGGCCCAAAGCAAGTGTTTTAATTACAGGGTGGCAGATGGTAAAGAGTCAGACCCTCAGATGGATAGATCATCCAGATCAAGTTGAATTGGTCCAGACCAATTCAATTTGAATCGGCCTAAAGCGATCCAAATTGAATCGGCCAGAGCCAATTCAATCTGAATCAGCCAAGTCCAATCCAAATTGGATCGGCTATAGCCAATCCAAATTGGATCGGCCAGAGACAATTCAATCTGAATCGGCTAAGACCGATCCAACTTGGATCGGCTAAAGCCAATTTAAAATTGAATTGGCCAAGACTGATCCAAAGCAGATCGGCTAAAGCCAATTCAAATTGTATCGGCCAAGACCGATCCAAATTGGATCGGCTAGAGCCAATCCAAATTGAATCACCCAGAGCCAATTCAATCTGAATCGGCCAAGACGATCCAACTTGGATCGGCTAAAGCCAATTTAAAATTAAATTGGCCAAGACCGATCCAAAGCAGATCGGCTAAAGCCAATTCAAATTGAATCGGCCAAGACCGATCCAAATTGGATCGGCAAGAGCCAATCCAAATTGAATCGGCTAGAGCCAATTCAATCTGAATCGGTCAAGACCGATCCAACTTGGATCGGCGACCGATCCAAAGCAGATCAGCCAGAGTCAATCCAATCTGAATCGGTCGCAGTCAATCCAAATTGAATCAGTCATGGCTGATCCAGATTGGATCAGTCATGACTGATTCATATTGAATTGATCAGAATTGATCGAAAATGGATCATTTACGATCGATCTACTGACAGTTCCGATTCAAGGGCAAGTTCTTGGCTCAAGCATTTCATCGAACGCATTGCATGCATCGTAAGAAAATCAAGATTCAAGGACTGGTTTGCAAACTGAATTCATCACATACTAACACTAACCCATTCCAATCGTGTTCAAACCATTTCAGCACTGAAATTCACAATTCGAAAACCCTATGATTCGAAGAACTAGCTCGTGGTGACAACCCATGAACCTCTCAAAACCAATACACTCCAATTTAAGTCCAAAACCAAAGAGAATAGCCAAAAAGAAGACAAATTACCTATAATTGCACGGACAAGAAAGGCGAACTTGAATTTGAAATGGCACGAGTTTAAAGAGCAAGGTTTTCGACTCGAGTTGGTTCGAATTGAAGTGACTTGAACGTGAATTGAAAGAGGGGATTGAATCGGATGCTCAAATTAAAGTATTTTGCTTTAAAAACAAGTTGCCGCCATTAAAAGCCTTCGGTTGGAATAAAATGGAAATGAAGAGGTGATGAGTCAAGAGTATTATATAGCGCACGGGTCAAGCCAAGCCGATCTAAACCCTATCCAAACCGACCTGAACAACGGAAATTGTATACCCGATCCAGTACTAATAACCCATCAAAATGATATGTTTCGAAGCCCACAATTTTCATGAATAAATTATGAGCTCTGAAGGGCAAAACGTTATCCACAAAATTTACATGGCATTGGATCAATCAGTTTCGTAATGGGTGGGATCAGGCAGAGGCACTCTGGAGTGGCTCGAGAAGCAGTTGGATCGGACAGTAGCATTTGGTTCGGCTCGAGAGGCAGTTGGATTGGACAGTAGCATATGGTTTGGCTCGAGAAGCAACTTGATCGGACGGAAACAATTAAGTTGTCTTGAGAGGTTCTGGACCGGGCTGAAGCGCGTTGCATTGGCTCGAGAGGTTCTGGACCGGGCTGAAGCGCAGTGCACTGGCTCGAGGGGTTCTGGATCGGATGGGAACATGTTGAATCGACTCGAGGGGCTTTGGATTGGGCAGAAGCTTGGAAATTGGTAATTAGCTGCAGTGGCATTCTCGTAAATACTCAACACCCCGATCCAAATCTTGAAAGCTATACTACACTCATTGCTCGCTTCTATAAATAGAGGTTCAACTCCACTTTAACGAGGGGGGCTTCTTGGTGATCCCGAAGGGCTGTCAAACTCTATTATCAACTTCTTCTAAGTAATTTGATCATCTCAAACACTTCAATTCAAAGATTCATTTCCAGATTCATTGCGAAGACATGAAGATTCAACAAGACTTGTGAGAGAAATTGGACTGATTCTATCAACATCCATACTTGGAGGATCTCATTTATTTCTCATAGGAACTTTACTAAGTCAAAGAGTGAGAAAATTGAGGTGAATCATGAATGTATTGATAGAATATGTTTGATTTGTAATCCTAAATGTAATAATGGAATCACTTGGCAAAGTGTATGTAGATCACACTTGATCGAGCCACTATAAAAACTTTGTGTCTCTCCTTACTTGCATTTTTATGGTTTTTTGGCTCCATTTTTACTATTCTTGAGGATATTGTGAAGTGCATTTTGCATCCTTGGTGTTGACTCAAATTTCGAGATCGACACATATATAGCTCGGTTCCCGACATCTCTTGCAAACTCTTTGAGAATCCACTAGTAAGCAACAGAGCTCGATCATTAACTATACTTTTCAAAATTCCATGGAATCGAACTATCCACTTAAGATATAATTCTGCCAACTTCAATGCAATCCTAATCGGTCTAAACCTTGCTCTTTCGATTAAGAGATCCATATGAGAACCCAAATACTATCATTTCCTGCCCTTGTTCTAGGTCATCCATCAATACTTGCTCCCATTTCCACATAGGAACTTCTAATGGCGGTAACAATCCACTTGGCTTCTTCTACTCAGCTTTAACCAACTGACAGTTCATACACTTAGAGATAAATCTCACATCTCCCATTAGTAAACTTGTTTCATATCTCGAGACATCTTATTACCGCTATAATGAATCATCAATCTAGAGTGATGACATTCCGTCTATCTCAGTAACAACCAGTCATTCATTCTTACAAAGCCTACCATCTCGATCGACTTCAAAAGTCTTAATCTCTCTATTCTACTCTCATCTCTAACCTACGAACGATTGCCATAAGATTATTGTCTTGTTTCTGGCTTTCGCTAGTCCTTTCGATGCTAGTCGGCTTAATCGACAAGCTTGCTAAAATCTCGAGTTCTAACTTGCAATGTAGTCTAAAATCAAATTTGGCCAAATACTCGAGGTGCTTCCATTCGGAAAACATAGCTCCCAATCTCGCATGTCTTTTACTTAGCGCATCGGCCATTGCGTTACCCTTTCCTGGAATGTAAGCTATACCAAAGTCATATGATGCCAAAAAATCAAACCATCATTGCTGACGAAGATTTGAATCCTTTAGGGAGAAGTGATACTTCAACGTCATATGATCCATAAACAATTCAAAACTAACTCCCAATAAATAATGCCTCCAATTCTTCAGAGTAAATACTATCACCGCTAACTCAAAATCATAAATCGGGTAATTCCTTTCATGCGGTTTCAGTTGTCGACTTGCGTAAGATAAAACTCTATCCTTCTTTATTAACACCGCTCCAAGTCTGATACCACATGCATGGGTATATACTACCATCTCTTCATTTTCATTTTGAATAGTCAACATAGGAGTACTTACCAATCTTTCCTGCAAAATTCCAAAGGCTTACTCACACTTTGCATCCCATGCGAAGACTTGATTCTTCTTCGTCAATCGGTTAATGGTGCAACTATCTTACAGAAATCCTTGATAAATCTTCAATGATATTCTTCTAAACAAAGGAAACTCCTATCATCTATCTCTTTTTTGGGTCAACCCTAATCTTGGATTGTTGCTACCTTAGCGGGATCCACAGTACCCCTTGTCCCGATACTATAACACCTCGTAATTTTAACAACACTAAAGACGACAAATTAAAGAATAATTAATTTATTATTAATAAATAAGGGAAATGGACTGCGCCATTGTGTTCGTCTCGGAATTCTGATCAAAATAGACACTTAGTTTGTGTAAAACGGACACCATATGAAGAAGTTAATAAGGTTTGAAGTTTGTATACGCGCAAGAAGATTATATATATATACACACACATATATATAATAGGTCCAGAAATTCAAAATCAACTCAAAATAGTTCAAATCGCGCAGAAGGGCGCGAATTTTTCCACTTAAAGGGTGTCGACCCCTCAAGGGGGTGTCGACCCACGGGTCGACCCCCCTAGGGTAGACGTGGTAGATTAGGGTTTGGGGCTGGTAGCTATATATATATATATATATATATATATATATATATAGCCTCATTTCTCATATTTTGCACATTGAAAACAATGGAGGACTAGATCCTGTCGCTACACGGATTGAGTCAAACCTTTTTCTTCTTCTGTAATCAAGTTATTCAAGTGTAGATATGTGATTCAACATCTGCTACTATCCTTCTATTTTTCTAGATCCAAACACTGTAAGTTTAAGTTACTTTTAGATTTAAATAATTAAAACGTAAAACATGATATGACTATAATTTGGATCTATGCCTGTGACTGCTTGAATCATATCAGATCTTTTATAACTTGTGTATCTATGATATTCTGACATGACTATGATTTAGATCTTAACCTTTGTCATGTCAGATCTACCTTTGATTATAGATCTAATTCACTATTTAGATCACCTTATACCTGTTCTATTATTTTTATGGCCAAATCAGATTTGTTGTTAGTTGGACATCTAAATCATTGTTTAGATCACATTATGCCTATCTCTATTATGCTAGAATCAGTGCTATTGTCACATGTTCATCCTATATGCTTATCTTGTCATTATGCCACTATGTGTTTATGCCATTACATGTCAACCTTGTTAGTATGATCATCTTTGTCCTTTTCCCTCTATATTTTCCCTTTTATTTTTATATAGTCAGGCTACCTTCGAGCTTAGGCATGCCGCTGAAATATGCGAATACATTAGATTGGGAAGGATGGGAAAATGTTAATATTGGGCATAACTTGTAATTGGGAATTTTGGGCATAACTTGAATAAAGTGTAATAATATAAATTTGGGGTTATAAACATAACTTGGGAAAAGGGCCATGAAAACCTATAACGACATAGGTAAATTTGGTTAATAATGGAAATGCCTAGGATTACAATAATTAGAAACTATAACCATGCCTAGATACGAGGTTAGATTACACTTGTGGTGGAAGTCTGCTTGGAACCGCCCAGCATATCCAGCGACCACAAGTGGTGAATCTAATGTGAGGGATCTAGGTGCACAAACACGAGACGTGCTAAAACACGAGGTTAAGCCCAAATTGTGGAAGAAGTCTGCACAGAACCGACCGCCATATCCAGCATCCACAAGTGGTAGGCTTAATGTGGGAGGTCTAGCGCATTATAACCATAAATGGGCATGGTAATAAATTGGAATACTTAACCTAGTTAAATCCATAGGGATTGTATGAACATGAACTTGATTAGGGGTTAAGTAAACTTGTCTGATACAGTAGGAGGGTTAAGTATATCTGGGTTGGGTGGGTAATATTTATATATAGGCCCACAAATTTAACCTATTGGGGTTATGTAATTAAATACACCATTAGATAAGCATAACCTATGGAAAACCTAGTGGGGATGCAAGCGTAGGGGGGAGCTTGTATCATCTTGCATGTGAGATCCGTTTCAGTCAGTAACCCATATAACGATCGGGTCATCTACGTGCATCGTCCGGGCAGAGGGGTACAAGACGACCGTGACACCAGTAGATATGGTTGTGCACATCCGGAAAATGAAGGGTTACCACTTTAGGGAGTGATACACGCTACTATGGGTCCAGCATAGGGTATCTACGAAGTAGGGAGCCGATCAACTAGAGTAGTAACTAGGGTACACTTAGACTCCAGTATGTTTAGGAGCCTGTTATTATCCATAAGGGTAACTCCGGGACGTTGGGATGCCTGTTAATTGCATGGGCTGAAAACCTCTCACTGGAAGTATGCCTAAGTTTACCATCTTATAGTTGTTGGGATCATCTCATTCTGGTTATACTAGTATCGGTGCAGAGTAATCTTTAGAGAAGCGTATACACTCTATCATGTTTACCTTGTCATACCTGCCTTTTGTGATGTTATCTTTCTCATTCACTTTATATGCCTGTCATGGTACTTCTACTTATTTATTTTCTAAAAGTAACTGGACTCGCCAGACTTTATGTATGACCCGTTTTGTTTCCTCTTCTTTCTTCCGTTTCCCCCTCCTCACCAGGTTCTTAGGGTGGGAATACTCAAGCTTGATCAGGATTCTGCTATCATTTTGCTGGAGCTGCTTAAATGTTTTGCTCAAGCTCTCTTCTTTGCTACTATGGCTATGTTTTATTTGGGAATTATGCTTCTTTTATTTTTGTACTCTGATGTTTTAAGTGCAAGACAAAAGTTTTGATGATGTACTGGGTTTATCTATTTTCAGATATATGATGTTTTGAACCACGATGCTTTATGATTAATGAAGTTTTTAATCCCGCTGCTATTTTATGTTTGTCTTGTAATGTTTTTGTTTCTGTTTACCTATAACGCTTCACGAAACTTAATGCATACTCTTAATGAGTGACATTAACGGACATGGGGGTGTCACACTTGGTATCGGAGCTGAAGGCTACCAGATTAGATAAAAGTTTTCGAAAATTATTTTCAAAAAAGTTTTAAATAAAGCATTTTCAGAAGAAAGGTCTGTTTTGAAAAACATTTCCCCCAAAGCCATATGTAATATCTTTTGATCCTTTGTCTTAATCTCTTTCCTTTTCTTTTCAACATAGATGGGGAACCTAATATTCCAGAGGGCCTTACGATACCAGGCTGGTTCCGTAGGTATCTAGAGGCCATGGCGCCTGCTGGTGGTCAAGCTGACGTTCCTCCCCCAGCTGCACCCGTCGTTCCTCATCCCCCTTCTCCGTGTGCAGTAAACTTCTGTAAGATCTGCAAAGATTTCAGTGCTATGGGAGGATAGCCATTCCATGGAACCAAGACGTTTGTAGAGGCAAGGAATTGGCTCAAGGAGACAGAGGATTTGTTTGGAATTTTCGATGTGGACGATCGTAGCAAGACTCAGCTAGCCGCCTGGCTATTGAAAGACGAAGATTCATTCTGGTGGAAAGTAACCCAAGCGGGGCATCTGATGGAAACTTGGGATGATTTTAGATAGAGGTTTAAAATGAAGTTTCTTTCTCAAGTTGAGACAAGCATGCAAATGGAAAGGTTCTTTGCGCACAAACAAGGAAACATGATTGTTAAAGAATATGTTAACAAATTCAACCAGCTAGCAAGGTTTGGATGGGAATTGGTAGATACTCCGCATAAGACAGCTTTGCGGTTTGTTAAAGGGCAGAATGAACCCCTTCATGGATTAGCTATGTCCCATATTTCAATGGAAGCAACTTTTGAAAGGATTTTTGATATGGCCTTGATGCATAAGGAGGAGAAAAGCAACAAGAAGGAAGTTAAAGTTAAGGAATCACAAAACAAGAAAGTATGTCCTATGAAAGGACAACAACAACAACAGAAGAAGGACGGAAAGAATAACATGGCTAAGGATAAGAGGAATTGTCACAATTGCGGGCGAGAGGGTCATTTGATCAAGGACTGCAAAAGAAGGAAGAATTCTTGCTTCAGTTGTGGAGAGGTCAGACACTTTGCTAAGGCATTCCCGAAGAAACAGGGACAAGGTCAAAGGGCAGGAGCTTCTGGAGGGCATGAGCATGCTCTCGAGACCAGTGCTCTAGATAGAGGTAGGACAATTTCCGTGGAAGGTTTGATTTCTCTCTCCAGTCATCCTATTAGAACTCTTTTTGATTTTGGCGCTTCACATTCATTTTTATCTAGTTCTGTGGTTGAGTCTCTGCACCTAAATACTAGTATGGTAGTGGATCCCGTAGTTGTCTCAAACCTAATTGGTGGTTCAGCTCATTTGTCCATGATTTGTCGGGGTTTGAGAATATCTGTGTTAGGCGTCGAATTTGAGTGCGACGCGTATGTGCTCGGTTCTATGGGCTATGGTTTGATTTTAGGGATGGATTGGCTAGCCATATATGATGCCATTCTAGATTGTGAGAGGAGGGTCGTTAGACTTTTGACTTGCCATGGGAGGACCCTCGAGATTTCTTGTGACCCGCAAGGGTTTGTCATGCTTAGTTTCTTAAAGTCTCTTGATAAATCTATTGATGATCTACAATCTGTACCAGCAGTCCGAGAATATTCTGGTGTTTTTGAGGAGGTTCGGGGATTACCTCTAAGGCGCTAGATCGATTTTTGTATATACTTGGTGGATAATGCAAAGCTAATTGCATTACCTGTGCGCCATATGGCTCCAAGGGAAAGGAGGGAGCTTAGCAAGCAAGTAGGGGAGCTACTTGAGAAAGGGTTTATTAGGCGAAGCATATTTGAATGGGGTGCTCCAGTCATATTCGCGACTAAGGCGGATGGTTCACTTCGCTTGTGTGTAGACTATAGAGAGTTGAATAAAATCACTAAGAAGAATAGGCACCTACTTACAAGGATAGATTATCTGTTTGACTAGCTTGTTGGTGCCTCGGTATTCTCTCAATTACACTTGGCTGCGGGGTTTCATCAATTGAGGGTGGCTGGGGACAGTATAGATAAGACCGCTTTTAGGACTCCAGATGATTTCTTTGAAAGGCTCGTTATGCCTTTTGGGTTGACGAATGCACCCGCCTATTTTGTTGATCTGATGAGTAGGGTGTTTAGGGAGTTTCCAAATGAATTTTTCGTGGTCTTTGTTGATGATATCTTGATCTTCTCAAGGAGCAAGGAAGAGCATGCCCAACATTTGAGAGAAGTTTTGAAAACTTTGCGTGCGCATCAACTTAAGGCAAAGTCCAAAGAATGCAATGGAGGCGAGAAGTTTTCTTGGATTGGCAGGCTATTATAGGAAGTTCATTAAGGACTTCACAAATATACCAGCCCCACTCACTAGGCTGACGAAGAAGAATTTGGCGTTTTCATGGGATATAGATTATGATGTTGCTTTCCAATGATTAAAGAGGGCTCTAACAATAGCCCCAGTCTTAACCTTACCCAATGAGAACAAAGTATTTACAGTTTACACTAATGCATGTGGTACAGGGCTTGGTGCCATTCTGATGCAAGAGGGAAAGGTAGTATGTTATGGGGGGTAGACAGCTAAGTGTTCATGAGGACTACCCTACCCATGATTTAGAGCTAGCTGCCATAGTATTCACGCTTAAGATGTGGCGTCATTATTTGCTTCGAGAGAAGTTCAAGTTGTACACCGATCATAATTCTCTTAAGTACTTGTTCTCGTAGAAGGATCTTAATTTAAGGCAATAAAGGTGGATAGAGTTTCTAGCTTCTTATGATTTTGAGATTGCTTATACCCCTGGTAAGGTAATGTGGTGGCAGATGCACTGAGTAGGCATAGGATGGCCTTAAGTCCTCTGTTTGTGGAGCGGAAAAGCTTGGAGTTCATCTCGACTTTTGACTTTTGACCTGCCACCGAGCTTTTACCTGGTTTGTTTGCATCGCTAGAGATGCGGCCTACTCTTATGGATCAGACAGGAGCTTCGCAACGAGATGATCCACAGATTTCAGACATCATGGATAGGCTCGAAAAAGGGGAGACTTCTAGTCACCTCAATAGATATTCCATAGACGATAAAGGGTGGTTGTGACGGGATGGAAGGCTTTGTGTTCCCCAAACTGGAAGTTTGTTAAACACAGTCCTAGAGGAAGCCCAATGTTCATGAATGACTAGTGCACCTCCAACGCAATCAACACAAAATTAAACAGCAGAAAATATTAGAATTTCCCAAACCCATAGTGGTGAAATAAAAGGAGTCTACTTGAATACAATTGGAAAGGATGATAAAAAAATCTAAGTCAGCCACTCGATTCCTCCGCAAAGGTAATAGAAAGCACTGATACTGAAATTATGCAAATTAATGTTATGGCTTCAGACTTACATTGCTGGATAAAACACATGCGCAAGGTATAGTACCGAAGCAACAACACTATGAATAATAGAACACAAGGAAGCTTTCAAGTATTTTTATCATTTATTCCCCTTTTCATAAGAGATAACAAAATTATTACCTGTTGATTTTCATAAATCTATTTCTTTCCTTGACAGTTAAATTTTACTTTCATTTGTTGTATCAAGAGAAAACTCAAGTATTCCCAAAATCCACCATTTATGTGGTAACATTAAAAAGTTTGATCTTCTATTTTAATTATGGTCTTTCCAACATTTAATACTATAACACATATAAAAGAAAGTTTAATGTCAAAATCACTTCATCTCCATGCTAAATCACAAATTTATAGTTATACATACATATACATATACATACATATATATATATATATTAACTCAAAATTTTATGATTAAAATTACTTTAAAATTCAATTCCACTAATTTCCATTTTTATAAATGACATAAGACATTTATATAAAAATCCTCTTCTCAAAATTTTATGAAAATTCAAATATTACTCAACTCTTTTCATCCTTAAAATCACATTGCAAGAAAAATTTATTCTATACTAGTTATTTCTCTTGTCAACAATACCATATACGTCATTTTGGAACTCTTATCGATCCAAGATGTCCCTGGTCTCGACCAGAGTTCTTGAACCTTGTCTAGGTATATTGACACAATTAATAACTGCAATTGCTCTTCACTTATAATTATTCTAACTAGCAAAATCACATTGTAGCTTTATTATCAAATATAATCCAAGAATCTTACTTCTTGTCATCCAACTAATTATAGAAAATGATCTTTAAAATATTCCAAATATACATAATTTAGTGCTTAGCCGAAGCGATCAACTTGCTTTCGCTCTGCACTCTGACTAATCCAACTATACATAATTTCAACCATTGACTTCGAACTGACATTACGGGAGATCCGACCGTCGGATTCTCCTAAAACCGGAACCGTTGGATTCGTATCAAAAAGAGCTTTCCAATGAATATAAGAGATTTGAAATCTAATGGTTGCATTTGGAATTATGACCAAATCAAATTTGGAAAAGGTCGCTGTAAGTGCAGTTCGGTGGCCGTTATTGGAAACCGACTGTACGGGCCCTGATAAAATTATTAAAAATATTAATAATTTGTGTAAAATCATAATAAATGATTTGGAAAGAATTTGGATTAAAAATTCCATATTTGAAAAGATAAAAATATATTTTTATCAAAATGAACTAGTTAATAACTAGGATAGAAAATCCAACGATTTTTAAATAAATAAACAGGATTTGAAAAAGGGTTTTAAAATAACCAGAATTTTCCAATGAATATATTAGGATGGATTGGAATGGAAATTATCTTCAGAATATTCTGATATTAGATTCTGTGACTATACGGATATTGTGGAGGAATTTGGAAGATATATATAGTGTTATTCCCAATACGATATTTGTTGGTTTCAGAATTTGACATTGAATATAAGCCGATATAATTTCTATTCAGAGCCTTATATTTAATATCGAATTGGATTTTGATTTGTCGTGAACGGTGTCTTAAATAAAACTGTTCTTAAAACCAGCTAAGAAAAGAATAAATCTTTTAATTAAGATTTAGTGAAGTTTTCCAATTAATTGATATTTAATTGGAATTAAATAAAAGAATTGGATTTTGAGTTTGTCGTGAATGGTGTCTTCGGTAACATTGTTCTTAAAACCCCATGTGAAAAGAATGCATCTTTTAATTTAGATTATTAGAGTTTCCAAATTTATTTGGTAATTGGAATAAAATGGAATGTGAATTGGGTTTACTGTGAACTGTGTTTTAATGACATTCGTTCTTTAACCCGATTAACAATGAAATGTGATTTGGAATATATAAATCTTTCTATTAAGATTTAATGGAATTTTCCAAAGAAAGGTTTTCCAATTTAATAAAATAAATTGGAATGGAATGGAATTCGATTTGGTAATAATCGAAGAGAACTTCTGTGGAGAAAGAATATTTCTATATATGGAATTTAAAAGGCTTTGCCGGTATTCCACTTATATTATTGGTTGGATATGGTAGTTTATATCGATTATATATATATTGAATTGTTTTCCGTGAAGATTCCACAATCAATGGAATGTGATTTTGGGTTTATCGTGAACTGTTTTATATGACATTGGTTCTTTAACCTAGTTAAAGACAGGATTTATTTCCTAAATTTGAATAATCATTATTAATGACTTTTGAAGATTAGAACTAAGTGAAGTTTTAACGAATCTTTAATTAGATTTAGATGGAAACGTGATAAATTAAATTATTAAATTTGGGAAATAACCGAGAATGGAGTAACCCCAGTTTTACTCCAGGCGATAGTTAAATCTTTAATTAGATTTGAATGTGAAAAGGTAATTAAATTTACCGATAACACCACACTGATAGATATGGAGTATTACCAGTTTTTCTCCATGGGATGAATAGGTTGGGATTGGGGAATAAAATAAATGATTACTTCGGTAAGGTGCGCTAATCCCGACTAGTTTGGAAAACCTTGTTTTGGTTTGAATTGATGTCCAAAGGAAGATTAAAGAATAAATTTAAAGAATTTATCATTGATAAAATTAATGGGAACCTTTCCCTAATGATGCAAATATTTGAATAAAAGAATATTCTAAATTGGAATGAGGCGTATGTTGTGTTTTTATAGCACTTGATTATAAAATACGTGAATTATTCGAAAAGGACGGGTTTATCCCATTCTGAATAATTGATACGACGATAAGTTGACGATGAAGACGATGGTTGAGGAACATAGATCTTCACATCGTTTTGATGATTATTGATGTCTTGATTGGGAGGCATCCCAAGACAAGGTAATAAGTGGGGATCGTCCAGACGTACTTGGAGATCAATCGGATATGCGAGGACCTCTCTCCTGTTTAGACATATGGGACGAGGAATAAGGTGCCTCTGGTTTCGTTCAGACCTAGAACGGACTTGCAAATGGATGATATGTCTGACATTGTATTTCTTTATACTGTATTCGTTGATCTCTGCTAAATATATATCTGTTTGGTGGAGGAGAATTTATTCTCTTGCTTAACACCCTTCTTTAAGACATACGAGCTTAGAGGTTATATATCGGCAGAAATCAGTGGTATGGAGTGACGGTGTGGCATGCTGAGTGGAATGTGATCAAGGCTTTTGTAGAAAAGCAGGGCCTTGTGGTTGATGATCAAAGCACGACTTTAAATAGCATAGCTTTGTGTAGCGCTAATTCTTGAACTTCATACCCCGGTATGAACTAGAAATGGGTTGAAGGACGGTAGGAAGGACATGTGTTTCTTTCCAGCTAGGAGTGGTGTAATGGTATGGAGTCTAGACATTTTTACTTATGTGGTTGTTGGATAGCGAGGTACCTCGGGTATATCGGTCACTACGGGGCCGATGGATGTTATGGTCGATATACTGACCGTTACTCCCCATAGGGCAGGGAAACGTATTGTTCAGGGATTATTAATCCACTTAGTGCGGACCAGCCCTGCATTTTCCTAGGTGCAATTGAGGCTGTGGCCTGAGACATGGTTGGTTAAATTGTCTCGAGTTCGGTAAGAATGATCATTTGCCTTGGTTCATAGATGGAATCCAATTTCCAATACGACATTGCTGTTTTAGTTGCAGAACCAGTATGGCGACATAGTATCATGGGATACTATGCCGTCTATGATTGATGCATTTATATTTGAAGTTGTTTTAACACTATGCACTTATAATAGTATCAAATGATTTGTTTTAAAACGTGCCAAGCATTATTTGGCTATTATAAGGTAAAACTCTATCCTTCGGCTTGTATTGCATTGTGTAATAAGACCTGAGTCTTATAATAGCTTCATTTTCTTTAATTAGCATAATGTTGTTTGTTTTATGCACTGGTATTCTTGGGGGTAAACCCGTTCTGTGTTATATGGCATGTTCCCTTGATTTACCTGACTTTAAAATAAAGTTTTAAATAACTGTTTTAATTCTCACACACCACTCACATGACTGACTTCGAGTTTATTGTTCTAATCTAAACTCTGGGTGCCCCTATTTTCCACACTAGCGGCGAGTAGTTTTGGTTTTGCAGATTTATTTATACAGGATCCTGGATTTACAGCTAGAGCTATATTCGAAACGCTCTATATCCGTGTATTTCTTTCAGTTGTATTTGTTAATGTATTTACACTACGCATTGTATTAATTTTTCCGCTGCTTTGTAATTTGAATCTCTGATATTTATCAAATGTGTATTATCTATTTATACTCTGTTATATTCTTGTACTCTGATGTAATCGTTGTAATAAGCAATGAAGTGTTCTTCTATTTGTGTTCTGATTTGTCGTGTTCTCAACTCAATCCGGGCTATCCCGAAAGGGCGAGTTTAGGTCATTTCACTTGGTATCAAAGCTTTGGTTTACAGAGCTCGAGAACATGACACATTAGAGCCGAATGAAAGAATTCATCAGAGATTGGATTAGTAATATCTAATAAGAATGACTCGTTAGAGATAGGATCAATAGTATTCTAGAACGAGTGTGAAGAGTGTTATTTTTAAAATAAGAATGAAAACAAATTTTATTTTGAAAATTTAAACCTTATTATACATATTTGGATGTTTATTTGATTTTGAATTTGGACTATTGGGTATATCATATACGCCTAGCTAATGTGTGTACGAAGCCTCAAATATACTGGATAGATATAGAATCACACTCTAGTCGCTCGGGAATGATTCTGATAATGCTGCAGCATTATCAGCATTTATTTTCGAGTGTCGAAAGTGGGATATCTATATATTTCCAATTGACTGGTGTGAGAACCAAAACTTAGATAGGGTAATTGTTGTGATTTTGCATCAAAAATGGATTTTTAGTATACATAACAATTTATGTGTTTGAAACAATAATCAACCAATTGATTGTTGATTGTGTTATTTAATTATTGGTTTGATTAATTAAAATTTTGAACCATTAAGCCAAATAGAATCCAATATTGAATTGAATTGAAAATTGATTGGAATTGCATACATGTACCTATATATATATATATATATATATATATATATATATATTAAACAGGTCATAGCATGAAAGCTAAGAAGAGGAATAAAATTGTATGCCCGACAAATAGGTACATATTTACTGTATTTATCGGGGTTTGATGATTTTATGAATCGATTGGCTAACCGCTTGCTTTTCTTTTTCTTTTGGATTGATGAAGGCCCTGTGAGGCAAGTTGCCTTTTTAAAGGTCTCCCCGTACAAAGGAGGTTATGGCGAAATTTTTTGAGAATTTAAGGGGTTAGCCAAATTTTTGAAAAATTAGAAAATTCTTAGAAACTAAAAATTTGAAGAATGAACGCCAGAATGGAAGTTGAGTTGGTTAGTTAAATAACTTTCAGCTCCATTCCTTTACGAGGACGAAAATATTTTAAGTGAGGGAGATTGTAACAACCCGGATTATCAGAACCAATTTAAAAATTTTATTTTGGATATTTTGATGAATTTTGAATATTTAAAATGATTTATTTTAAATAATAATGACTAAAAATTTATTTAAAACGAAGTTAGAACGTATAAATTTATTTTACTTATAAATCGAGTCTGAAATGGTGCAGCAGTTTGAAAATTCAACTTTGAACTTTAACTGAATGTACAGGATTCAATATAAATCGAATTTCAGTAAAAACCAAAAATATTTGAATCTGTTTAACAATATCTTTCTAACGAATGTGAAAAATTGAAATTTCATAATATAAATGTAAAGTTATGTCCAGTTTAAAATTTAAAATAGTCGTTATAGAATTTATATACATTTTAATATAATATAAAGCCCTTAAAAATAGCCATTTTGCAAATGATTTCCGTTTTCGACGAAACTGCTTTTGTTGGATCCGGAATGTCAAATTATTTCTGGGTTTCAAATTTCATAATTTTTGGAATCAGTATGTGAGCGTGGAGAATTTAAACGTATTTTGTCAATTTAAATTTAATCGACTAAAAAATGGCCATTTTTCAAATGATCTCCAAATTTGACGAAATTAGTTTTGCTAGGACCATATCATCAAAACATAGCTAGATTTATTTTTCTGTAATTTTTGGAGTCAGTATGTGGCCCCGGTAAATTAAAATGTACGTTTAAATTCAATATATACTGATTTATATTTTAATTTTGATAAATACTGATCAAATTGATAGAATTGACATACGAAACATATTCCATTGTGTTCAGAATGAGGGTGTTTGGCTAAGGGAGACAGTTGTTAGGTTTGATTTGGGATTTGAACTGATAAAGAAGTCAAATGTGAATTGAATAATATAAAATAAAAGAAAAACGTATAAAAATAGCCAAGAAGAAACCCTAATCCCCATTTATAATCTGTGCCGTCGCCACAATCATTTCAGCGACTAAGATTCTCCAATTTTGATTCGCCAATCGTTCACATTTCAAGGCGAATTAGGTTATAATCATCAAACATAAATGAAAGAACAATTTGAGATCTGCAAAATGGTATGGCTAAGATCGCTTTTCGATTCAAGGTTTGGAAGAAATCGTGACAGAAACAAGCCACGTTCAGGCTAAATTTTTGAACTTCATAGGGAACCGAGTTCCATGGTATTCGAGGCAGGTATAGGCGACGCCAGGGCGGTGGTTGGGATGACTGTCGATCGAGGTCTGGTGGCGCGATCCTCAGTGCGCAAGGGAGGTTCAACGGTGAAGGTTGGGTTCTTGGGAGAAAATCGCGTACAGGAAGATGATGTAAGGGGATGAGTTAATTAATTATAATTAATTTAGTTAATTAAGTTATATTTATCTTAAAGTAATTAAATCTTTAAATGGACATATCTTATGCAAACATGAACAGAATTCAGCAAACAAAAATGTGTTGGAATCCTGAAGATGAGCTCTACAATATTGAGCAGACCAGAATGAAAACAGAAGAAAATGAAAATTTTGATTAAATTAAACATCGGGTTTAATTTAATTAAAATGATTGTTTTTAACGATTTCAAAACCGACCACTGTGAGAACTCTTACTCACTCAAATTACTTTACGGTTAAATATATACTAGGATGCAGACGGGGCTTAGAATCCTCGATACTACTTTTTGTACAAACCATGGTTGATTGTTTGTTTGGATTGTATTATGGATTGTAATTGATTGATATTGTGGTATATAAAATTATTTATATAAAATGTATATAAAATTATCATGAATAGAAAATAAAATAAATATTCATTTACAAGCCGGACGGTTTGTCTATGTACACATATTTAACTGATGATGATTGGCACGATAATATTTTACACATCGCCCAACTGCACAAATAATAATCTATGTTTGTTGTTTGAAAACCTCACACGGGTATTGGGATGATATTTGACATACACTGATCCTAATAATTAGTGGTATGTCAATCGATGGGTTGAAAGACTGTATAAGCGTTATTTACTTATTTTAATGCTTATACAGTTGTAAAATGCACTCTAGATGTTGTATGAATTTTTAATGATTGGTTATCATTATTGTTGTATACATGTGATGTTGAAATCCATATAACTGAAATTATATGGTAATTGATTGAGTCTGATTCCAATTCATAACTAACGAATATATTTAAATAATATGCAGTGTATAATCAAAATCAGATATTATGAAAATATTATCATTTTAATATTATAATGATAAGGAATATTCAAATTTGATTTTAAATTTGAAATGAAATTAAAATCGTTTTAAAATGAATTTAAAACGAATTTATTAAGGATTATTCAAATTTAATTTGAAATTTGAAATGAGATTGAAATCGTTTTAAAATGAATTTAAAACGAATTTACTAAGGAATATTCAAATTTGATTTGAATTTTGAAATGAGGTTGAAATCATTTTAAAATGAATTTAAAACGAATTTATTAAGGAATATTCAAAGTTGATTTGAAATTTGAAATGAGATTGAAATAGTTTTAAAATGAATTTAAAAAAGTTTATTAAGGAATATTCAAAGTTGATTTGAAATTTGAAATTTGAAATGAGATTGAAATCGTTTTAAAATACATTTTAAAACGAATTTATTAAGGAATATTCAAATTTGATTTGAAATCTGAAATGAAATTGAAATCGTTTTAAAATGAATTTAAAACGAATTTATAAAGAAATATTCAGTTTGATTTAAAATCGAAATGAAGTTGGAATCGTTTTTAAAACGATTTATAAAATACGGTTTAAATGGAAATCGACGAAATATTTATAATATGTATATTTAATAGCCTGAATAGAACGCGCCGCGACCATTCGCGAATTTCGACCATTGACTTCGAATTGACATTACGGGAGATCCAACCGTCAGATTCTCCTAAAATCAGAACCGTTGGGTTCGTATCGAAAAGAGATTTCCAATGAATATAAGAGATTTAAAATCTAACGGTTGCATTTGGAATTATATTCAAATCAAATTTGAAAAAGGTCGTTGTAATTGCAGTTCAGTGGTCGTTATTGGAAACCGATTGTACAAGCCCTGATAAAATTATTAAAAATATTAATAGTTTGTGTAAAATCAGAATAAATGATTTGGAAAGAATTTGGATGAAAAATTCCATATTTGAAAATACGAAAATATATTTTCATCAAAATGAACTAGTTAATAACTAGGATACAAAATCCAACGATTTTTAAATAAATAAACAGGATTTGAAAAAGGGTTTTAAAATTACCAGAATTTTCCAATGAATATATTGGGATGAATTGGAGTGGAAATTATCTTCTGAATATTCTGATATTGGATTCCATGACTATATGGATATTGTGGAGGAATTTGAAAGATATATATATATATATCGTTATTCCCAATATGATATTTGTTGGTTTCAGAATTTAACATTGAATATAAGCTGATATAATTTCTATTCAGAGCCTTATATTTAATATCGAATTGGATTTTGGTTTTGTCATTAACGATGTCTTAAATAACACTGTCCTTAAACCCAACTGAGAAAAGAATAAATCTTTTAATTAAGATTTAGTGAAGTTTTCCAGTTAACTGATATTTAATTGGAATTAAATAAAAGAATTGGATTTTGGGTTTATCGTGAATGGTGTCGTTGGTAAAATTGTTCTTAAAACCCCAAGTGAAAAGATTAATCTTTTAATTAAGATTATTAGAGTTTCCAATTTTATTTGGTAACTGGAATAAAATGGAATGTGAATTGGATTTATTGTGAACTGTGTTTTAATGACATTCGTTCTTTAACCCGATTAACAGTGAAATATGATTTGGAATATATAAATCTTTCTATTAAGATTTAATGGGATTTTCCAAAGAAACATTTTCCAATTTAATAAAATAAATTGGAACAGAATGGAATTCGATTTAGTTATAATCGAAGTGAACTTCTGTGGAGTTGTTACTATATATGGAATTTAAAAGGCTTTGTCGGTATTCCACTTATATTATTGGTTGGATATGGAAGTTTATATCAATTATATATATATATTGATTTGTTTTCTGTGAAGATTCCACAATCAATGGAATGTGATTTTGGGTTTATTGCAAACTGTATTTTTAGTGACATTGGTTCTTTAACCTAGTTAAAGACAAGATTTATTTCCTAAATTAGAATAATCATTGTATAATGACTTTTGAAGATTAGAACTAAGTGAAGTTTTAATGAATATTTAATTGGATTTAGATGGAAATGTGATAATTTAAATTATCAAATTTGGAAATGATCGAGAATGGAGTACCCCTAGTTTCACTCCAGGCGATATTTAAATCTTTAATTAGATTTGAACATGAAATGATAAATAAATTTACCGATAACACCGTGGTGTTAGATATGGAGTATTACCAGTTTTGCTCCATGGGATGAATAGGTTGGGATTGGGGAATAAAACAAATGACTACTTCGGTAAGGTGCGCTAATCCCGACTAGTTTGGAAAACATTAATTTGGTTTGAATTGATATACAAAGGAAGATTAAAGAATAAATTTAAAGCATTTATCTTTGATAAAATTAATGAGAACCTATCCCTAATGATACGAATATTTGAATAAAAGAATATTCTGAATTGGAATGAGACGTATGTTATGTTTTTATAACACTTGATTATAAAATACATGAATTATTCGGAAAGAACGATTTTATGCCATTCTGAATAATTGATACGACGATAAGTCGACGATGAAGACGGTGGTTGAAGACCGGAGATCTTCACATCATTTGGATGATTACTGATGTCTTGATTGGGAGGCATCCCAAGACAAAGTAATAAGTGATGATCGTCCAAACGTACTTGGAGATCGACCGAATATGCGAGGGCCTCTCTCTTGTATTGGACATATGGGACGAGGAATAAGGTGCCTCCGGTTTCGTTCACACCCATAACGGAATTGCAAACACTACAACAAAAAATACCTTTGGTAGCGTTTAAAAAACGCTGCCAAAGCCTTCAGTAGCGTTTTAATGAACATTACTACAGGTCCCGCAACTAAAAGTCTGAATTTTTCATTTAGTTAGCGTAGTTGCGTTTATCAAACGCTACCGAAGGTCTGTGCAGGGTTTACTTTTTTGCTTTTCTGTAGCGTTTATTTTGAGCAAATAAAAACTTTTTGTTGCATTTATTTTGTGCTACTAAAAATTCAAGTGGTATGTCACATTTGATTCTGTAGCATTTCTAAACCGCTACTAAAAGGTATTGATTGTTTTGTAACATATTTTAAATGCTACTATATATTGCTAAAGGCTTGTATTATTTCCAGCAACTAATTATATAATAGATATATTAAAATTAGCAACGATCGTATAAAAATCTGATTTAAAACAACAACAATCAATTATATTCAAAGAAATGAGAACACATTGGTCACACAAGTATTTTCCATAACCATTTAAATAATAGTCATTTGACAAAATCAACAAATTCACATACCACAAGCATTCAAAAACAAATTTACACAATAAGCACTAACAAAAACCATAATACATGCAACAATCAAAGTCATGTCCACTGTTGTTGATGATCTTCATTTAAGCAAAGCTAATTACTTGTAGACAATATTAATTGGTTATTGCTAAAACAAGCACATAAACAATATTAACAGAACTCGACCATAAGCATATAATGTAAGTTATAAAACACTATTTCTTTATGATTTGTCATTAGTTTTATATCTGAGTGCCTATCTATAACATTTATAGAAATTGATTGCATGTGTTAGTTTTGTAATTTTCAGTTGATAATTTATATATTGTCCGGTGAACGAATCTCCTGAATAACATGTTAGATGACTCTTCTTGTTTCAAAGTCTTTGCATGGGTTATAGCATGGAGCTTTTCTATTATATTAATAAGTAACGTATCTTAGTATGTATGATAATAAGAACGTTAGGATATAACATATGAAATTTAATTATGATTTATGCCTCAAATTGACACTTTAGCATATTAAAATTATTTATTTAAACCTTAGTTTGCAAACATATTTGTGGTAAACAATTGACTGGCCCAACACACATTTCCAAACACATATTTGCAAGGCACATATTTACATGCAAACACTTGTGCATGTTTGTTTGCATATTTGAATTGTATGCTTAGAAAATAAATTATAAATTTTCATATGCTTCATAAAAAGCACCAAGCTCATGGATTTGTTCATTTGTCAGCCATTCTCCTCCAAGCTTGCTTTTCTGAACCAATATACATGCTTCTTCATTTATTTCAGACCTATGATGATAATATTTATGCTTTAGTCAGATCTATATCAGGTTGATGACCTTCTTAGCCTTGTTTGTTTTTAAAAAAATCATTTTTAGTTGATCAATTGTTATTGGATTCAATTTGGTTACTATGAAGTTTATTTTTAATCCAGTTTAAATTTTGTATGCAGAGACGACCGTGAAATTCCCCAACTATGCCACTCGCTTTTTCTAAACATTTTTTCCTACATCCCCGAAATCGATGTTTTGCCTCCTCCATTTATATTAGCTGGCTAATATTAAAACTTGGTTAACTTAATATACTATTTTTACAAACTTTGTTAAGTTTTATTAACTTAACTTAGTTAATTCATTATCGTCATTATTTTGTAAAATTAGTTAACTTAGACTTAGTTAATCTTATAAAACTTGTTTAAACTTAACAAAACATAACTATTTTTATTTACCCAGTTACCTTAATTAATTTGTTATAATAACTAATAATAATAACAATATGTATTATAATTATTATTAGAACTCAGTTAACTTAATTATATTATTATTATTATTATAAATTTAGTTAATTTTTATAAACTTAATTATCATCATTATTATTATTTATAAAACTATCTTAAATTAGTTATATTCTTATTATTTATAAAATTTTATTAACTTAAACTTAGACTGGGCTCAGGTTTAATCTTCACAGAGCTTTTTAATTTTTTACAAAAGAAAGAAAAAGGAAAATAGGAACAAAAATGGAGAAAAAATTTGCTAATAGGTTGGCACAATTTGTTGATGGTTTGAACTGCGAGCCTAAAGAGCACCCGTTAGAACACTAAAATTTACAATACGTTGGAACCATAAACATGCAAAATAAATAATAAAATAAGACAAGACAAATAAGACGAAGAAAACTATAAAAAATGTATGCATTATAAAGCATATAAGTCTGGCTATAACGAACTGAAACAGGATAGTGTAATATGTACAAAGATTAACCAACGATTATGATATATGCAGTCATGTCTATCAGTCAAACTATTTCCCATATTTATAATTTAATTCATGCTGAAGCAACATTGAGTTTGCAGAGGAAGCAGCAGATATAAATATTGAACTGCGTATGGGATGGTCACACATTAACTAAATCAATATCTACACCCCTAGACTGACAACCATCTTTGTACCTAATATCTTCTCATGTACACGGCCTCACTCAGTCACACCATCTTATTTTACCCAAACATAATTTCCATTTAGTTCAGACAACCATAAACCAACATTAGTAACATTTTGTTAATGAAAATCCCAAATCAATTAACAGGATACATTAAAAAAACGAAGGCATATGGTTATCTATTGAAGCTAAGCCGACAAAATATACATTTAACAACATTAAATGTAGGTTGATGAGCAACTAGGAAATATTATTTGATAACAAATAATACCTGTTTGACATCACTTATGTCAACGAGTTAGATCAACAGTTGATCCCTTGCCCATTGTGATGCGAGTAAAATCTTTTTTTGTTCATTCTAGGGCTCTCTACTTCTTCAAACTAGCCAAATCAGAAAATTGCCGCCTATTTTTACATCATATAATAATGCTCATGGAATGACCTATATTATAAAACCTTGGTTAGTATATAAATATAGTATCATTTCTGTCTGCTCTACTTGGTCATATACACACACAAGTTAAATTAACTTTGTCCCTACAACTTTATATAAAAGGATCTAATTTTGTTTAGAATTTCCATTTCAATAAGAATTTCATGTTCTACAAAAAGAACTCAATAAAGTGTGTGCATACAAACACAAGCACAAACTTGCTGTTTGAATCTAGTTGGTTGGGATTCCCAGCTTGAAGTTTTAAGATACAGTTATCAGGATCAATACTCATTTCTTTTAACTCTAATATCAATACCCTTTATGTAATTTCCTTTTTTCTTATTTTTCTTTCCTTTGAGGAGTGGGTGATGTCGATGAGTTCGGTTTGCATCATTTCTCACTCACTTGCTGTAAGCACACTCATTTATGCATCTTTCATTTTCATTTTTTTTGCAGTAGTAACAATTAAAAATAATATACTATGCATGTCATAACTTTTTAAGGCAAATGAAATATGTAAATTCTATAAGGCTCGAAAAGAAAAGCCCGGATATATGCAAGAGCAATATCCACCCAACAAATTTCACTACCTGAATTCCACACCATCCGACTGATCACCGGACATTCCCGCACCATATTTTTTTGGTCCAATAGCATAACTCACTGAAATATAATTCCAATTTAGCCTATCCCCTTGTGATGTCATGTTCCTCATCGTTAACCTCTCCAGCAAAACCCCTCTTGACTCTCCTCTTCTTCACATCATGCTATTAAATCTACATATGGTATGTTTATATCATAATTTGAGCATCACCGATAGAACTGAGACTTAAGGAAACAATGTCAAAAAGCAATAGAAGTCTAAATGACTCTTCACTATCAATGATGGCCAGCTGTAAAAAGATTTTGGTCAAATCTAAAGTTGTTCAAACAAATTTTTTGGTTATTTACCCATATGCATGTACCTAAAGATTATGCAGTCTTTTTTCTCAGCTTATGCTGATGCTTAACTGAAAAGGCTTTATACCATCAAGCTGAGAACATTGAAACTAGTGAATAAAGTAATGAATGCGATCATAATAAGTAACTCAAAAAGCGAACTGAGAAGATAATGGAACACTTGACTAAGAATCATAACAAATAAATGATAAAAACTGACCTGAAATCAAGTAAAAATGAGCCAAAGTCAACAGTTTGAAGTATGCATATCCTTTTCCCTCCTCCTTTATCTGAGCAGATCTACAAAATGAAGTATGCATATCCTTTTCCCTTCTCCTTTATCTGAGAAGATCTACGAAATGAAGTTTGCATATCCTTTTCCCTCCTCCTTTATCTGAGTAGATCTACGAATATGTCATATGAAAAAACTTACTATAATGTATTGAATGGAAACGACAATCAGTTACTGTAGAGAAAATAACGACTAGGAATAAATTGAATGAAGAAGATAACGTACCAAGATTGTCACACCACTCCAGAGAAAATCATTTTCAAAAACCACTTTAGCTTTATTATCCAAATCTGGATCTAAATGAAAGGAAATTGAAGGACCAAGAATAAATTGAATGAAGAAAATAACGTATTAAATTGAAACGAAAATCCATAACAAATGAATACAAATCAGGAGAAAATAACGTACCAAGATTCGATCGGAGACGAAGCTGATCTACGAAATTTTGCTGAGCAGATCTACGAAATGGAGACGGCTATCGACGAAGCATAGATTTTGTTTGAGGCAATGTTGATGCGGCAACGTTGACGAGCAGATCTACGAAATGGAGCCAATCGGTCGTTTATGCGGCAACATTGATGAGGCGGCTATCTACGAAGTTTTATTCGAGGTGTTGCAGATTGATAAATGAAGTGAAATGAATAGTGTGCACCAGCCTCCATGGATTATCGTTCTTGTTTGATGAAGAGATACATACATTGACCACATGCAGCAGTTGAAACACGAGCCAAGTATGAAGACAAAATTTCGGATGAGGGTATAAGTTTATGAGTGCCCAGACTCTTAAGTCAACACAAACAATCAATACATTACAAATACTAACCAACTCAACAAAACAAACACTAGCTTCACATCCCCTCATCAAGGATTCCACTACATATAGCAATCCCTCCCTGAATCACTTTTGAACTCCCTGCTTCCCGACCTGAAACATCATCATCAATAGTTTCATCATCCCCCTACTACCCATAACAAACCCAACCTACAGCCAAGAATGTCCACCGACCCCTAAACTTCGAACAGAAATACCCGTAAACCACAAAACTTCCATTCCTCTCATCAAACGTACACAAAAATTCATTAGAAGCTACTTACTCTATCAACTTACTGTCCATCGTGGCTTTCCGATTTATGTTTTGTTTACTAAATCGCATGAGTATATATACAATTTAGACCACACAGACCTAGAAATTGTGTAAGGGTGTGTGTATAAATAAGAGATGCATACAAGTAGCAACAAATACTTACTTGAACTTGATTCCCCAACATATGTGGCTAGCCAAGCTATGGTAGTACAAAATGCATCTTCGATGTACGTACACTCGGTAAAAACATTTGATAAAAGCATTTAATAAACGAAATTACAGTATTACACCAAGATGAAAATGAGATGGAACTTAATAAAAGCAATTTAGTAAAAGAATATTGACAACAATCAAGCATAAGAAATTAATTTTAATTCTATTAGCAATCATCTTCCAACCAATATCAGGTAGTAATACTTGCAGATTCAAGTGTTGCATTCATTTATTTAATAGGGTGACTGGGCTCAAGGCCCAGTCCGACTTGGGTTATGCTGCAGGTCCAGCATCCCCTATACAGCAGCATGTATTGCTGCTGTTGTCCGCAGTGGCACACTGTTGCATTTAGGCACTCCATTTAAAAAAATATAGGTTCAAATGGTAACCAACATTTTACCATGGAAGAATAGCACTCCATTGAAAGGCAAATAGAACGAAAAGTCCCAAATTTATTAGACATGTCGTACAACTTGCCATAGTAATAAGCAACTTCGGCAATTTTCAACTCAACTGCATCAACTCTTGAGTCAGTAATTATATGATGTACATTTTTCTAGACAGTATTAGATTGATGTAAACATCATATGAATGTGTTAACCAAAGAAAAGCCATTAGTTTGTGCATTTGTTTTTATCCCATCTGTCAAACGAATTGTAAAGGCTTGTCCAATGCTTTGTACGCACAACTTAGGCATAATTTTTTTGACAAAAAGAGACGTGAAACAACTCTAAAAATATCAGATAATGATACAGGTACTTCAGGTTATGGTGACAATCAATAGTACAATTATTCATATTGTAAGAACGTTTTTCATAGACAATAATCTGGTACGGTAAAAATTACTCAACACAGGTATGACATGCTATTCTGATTAAGTTGAATAATAGATCAAAGGCAATAAGTTCGAAAAAAATCAACCACAGTATCCAATCAGAAGTCTAAGTAAATCAGTAACCAGTTTGCATTTAATCGGTTCATCTTAAAAAAAACAAATGTTACACGATATTACACTGAAAGAAAAGAAGCACGAAGCATGTATAATTGGTAAAGGAAAGACTTTTTTCTTTAAATAAGAAGTAGCAATGCTAAAAGTGATATAGGCTAACCATGCAGTGCTTGTTGTTTAAACAAAACTAACGAATGTGGGTAAGGGTGTGATCTAGAAGTGTAAGCGACATATCAGTAGTAAAAGAGATAAAGATAACACACATAAATGCCGCAACTAACTATGGACACATACGATTGCTAGAATAACATAGTGGGTCTTGCACATATTAGATTTGACAGTATTCATGCAATGCTACACAGTAATAATACATCAATTTAAGAAGAAGATGCTCTGATTCTGCAAAACTATTCTGTGTGCTACAATATATTTTATATTACCTACTTCATTATTCAATGTCAGAACTGATGCGTAAAAGTATATTATTGTCAGTTCTATTATAAAGAAAAAGTCTATGACTAATGAATTGCTTGTTTTCATCAGTGTAATATAGGAACACATGATATCTTAGCACAAAAAATAGTAAATGTATAAGAGAGTACAATAAGCTACGGCAGTCCATCTAGATTTCATTTGTTCTTTGTTTGCCTACTCGCTCGATATGTGTTGGTTCCACTTGAATGAGAAATTATTCATCATCCTAAAAAACAGAATAGATTGCTTTAGATCAGTACATGAAATTTATATGCTAAGTGTTTACGCTGGTAAAGCATGAAATAAAATAAGGGACGAATAGTTGGAAATTTATTTCATATCAGTAATATAACCAGTTGATAGGTATGCAGCTACGTAAATATATAATTATAATACTAATCTGCTAAATAGGAAAAAGAAGCTAACGGGAAATAGCCATAAAATACACATAACTATGAAAATCCCACTCCTTCCTCAGCTTTTTGTAGATGGTGAATGAAAGGGTACCTATCAGTAATCTCATATATGTTATTGCAGTCAGACTAATTGACAATATTGTTGTATAGCAAAATAGCATGCATCTCAATATACCACACCAAAGGAAATTAGAAAAGGCCATAATAAATTCCTGAAAAAGCTGCTCTGAAAAATCAAAATTTGTGTCTTATTTTAGAGTATAAAGCTGTAAAATGGATAAACTAATATATCTAAAACCAAATTTGTAATATCCAAAATACAATTACTTGAAGAAGTTTGTTTTAAAAACAAATTTGAAAGCCGCCATCGCCTCTTGTGCTGGATTTCAACCTTATCAAAGTAAAAAAAAGGAAAATGGTGAACAGAACTTCAATTTTACACCATTTGAATACCAAGACAGTGGGTAAGAATCGTACTTTATCAATTACTTTTGCAAATGAATGCATTTGTAGGACTGCTATATGGATCAATATTCATTCATCAAATTGAAGGACCTTGACCTTGCAGGCTAATATAATAGGAATTAATTATAACTGTTTTACAATTGATATAAACATAATGTTTGTAGCTGATGATACTCAGGATGATACTAACTAAGTCGATATTCATGCATCAAAGTAAAGAATCCTCATTTTGTAGGTTTATATAGTTGGAATAATTATAACAGTTCAACAACTAATATAAACACAGTGTACAGCTTATGTTATTCAGCAAGATAGTAAGTAAATCAAGTAACAGAATATGGACTATCAGTGATTGAACCCCCTAATTTTATACTAAATCATTCTTCATAGACCAGTTTCATTGAAGATAAATGAAAGAAAGAGTGTTGAAATGATCATACCTTGAACCAATGGACAACCAATTTCTATGGAAATAAGGTTTGAAGATTTGTTGAGGGATACTAATAATCTGATAATGGCAAGTGGACGATCTCGTTGCTCATCAGAACTGCTGCAACTACACCAATGAAGACACAACCTTAATCCAATAAGAATAATATTAGATATGATAACCTTAATCCAATAAGATTAATATTAGATATGATGAAAATACGGACATATTGAACCTAGATAAAATTGCAAATAATTATAAAGTAAAATAGGGTAGAATGGAATAAAATACCTATAATGGAATAAAATACCACAAATCGAAAAAAATTCATTTGAATTTCGATTGCGGTGGTAATTAGGTCGACCACGACTCTAGAGCTGATTTTGCCAGAAAAATCAGCTCGACGTTAACCTAACATACCGAGGACGGCCTTTCACCCTATTAGTAGGAATATACTTTCGTCGGAATGAGGAAGAGAAATTGGAGTGTAGAAAACGAAGCTACAGTTAAATGATGAAAGAAGGAAGCAGCGGAAAGTAATTTAGGGGGAAGGCAGAAGGAAAGTAACAGGTTTAGGCGGAAAAACTAAATTAGAGGAGGGAACCGAAAATGTAATGGGAGGGAACTATAAACGTAACCGGTATTTTAGACAATTGTTAGTAAATGTAACTAAAACCCCTGAATACAAAATTAAAAACCACATTGGTTACATTTACATATCAAACGCAACCAATGAATGTAACCATATGTCTATTTTCTTGTAGTGAAATGGATAGTATGTCTGTCATTGTGTTCCTTTATACTATATTCGTTAATCTCCGCTAAATATATATCTGTTTGGTGGCAGAGAATTTATTCTCTTGCTTAACACCCTTCTCTAAGACGTATGAGCTTAGAGGTTATATTCGGCAGAAATCAATGGTATAGTATGGAGTGACAGTGTGGCATGTGATCAAGGTTTTTGTTGAAAAGCAGGGCCTTGGGTTTGATGATCAAAGCAAGGCTTTAAATGGCATAGTTTTGTGTAGCATTAATTCGTGAGCTTCACACCCTGGTATGAACCAGAAACGGGTTGAAGGATGGCAGGGAGAACATGTGTTTCTTTCTATCTAGGAGTGGTGTCATGGTATGGAGCCGAGACATTTTTACTTATGTGGTTGTTGGATAGCGAGGTACCTCGAATATATCGGTCACTACGGGGCCGATGGATGTTATGGTCGACATACTGACCATTACGCCCCATAGGGCGGGGAAACGTATTGTTCAGGGATTATTAATCCACTTATGTGGACCGGTCCTGCATTTTCCTAGGTGCAGTTGCGGCTGTAGCCTGAGACATGGTAGTGTAGATTGTCTCTAATTCGGTAAGGATGATCCCTTGCCTTGGTTCATTGATGGAATCCAATTTCCAATACGACATTGCGGTTTTAATCGTAGAACTAGTATGGCGACATAGTAGCATGAGATACTATGCTGTCTATGATTGGTACATTTATATTTGAAGTTGTTTTTGACACTATGCACTTATAATAGTATCAAATGATTTGTTTTAAAACGTACCAAGCATTATTTGGCTTTTATAAGGTAAAACTCTATCCTCCGTCTTGCGTTGCATTGTGTGATGGGACCTGAGTCTTATAATAGCTTCATTTTCTTTAATTAGCAATGCGCTGTTTGTTTTATGCACTGGTATTCTTGGGGGTAAACTCGTTCCGTGTTATACGACATGGTCCCTTGATTTACCTGACTTTAAAATAAAGTTTTAAATAATTATTTTAGTTCCCGCACTAGTTACATGACTGACCTGAAGTTTATTTTTTTTAACCTAAACTCTGGGTGCCCCTATTTTCCACACGGGCAGCTAGTAGTTTTGTTTTTGCAGATTTTTTATACAGGATCCTGGATTTACAGCTAGAGCTATATTCGGAACGCTCTGCATCCGTGTATTTCTTTCCGTTGTATTTGTTAATGTATTTCCGCTACGCATTGTATTAATTTTTCCGCTGCTTTGTAATTTGAATCTCTGATATTTATCAAATGTGTATTATCTATTCGTACACTGTTATAGTCTTGTACTCTGATGTAATCGTTGTAATAAGCATTACAGTTTTTTTCTGTTTGTGTTCTGATTTGTTGTGTTCTCAACTCAATCCGGGCTTTCCCGTAAGGGCGAGCTTGGGTCTTTTCACATCGAGTCAAATAAATAGGTACGTTACATAGCACAATGGACTATCCAAAATATCGACTCTACTCCAACTCCAATAACGAATCCTAACAGATGGAAATAGATCCACAATAATAACGAACATGATTATAAGCGGCTAAATGAGTACTTGAAAAGCTCGGTCTGACCTGAGCATTAACACACACGGGTCGGTCTAGTTAACAGTGAGCATAAATATAATAATATCATAAACCATGAGTAATAACTCTTCACCAAGCCTGTGCAGTTAAAGAGCTTAGCGGATCCAATGCACGGAGGTGCAAAAAGTTGTAGCGGGGATAAAGCGAGGAAATAGCAGGATCTAGTGGATTAGTATAAAATAGCATATAAAACTAGTACTTAATGCTTTTACAAATATACAAAGGATTAGTAGATGGAAAATTAACATTAAATTTAATTATAATTGGTACATTATTAATTTTAAATTAAATCTTGTGCAAATATATGTAAATTAATTTAAATTCTTATTTAGTTTGATTAAATTTAATAGAATATTATAATATTTTCTATTTCAAGAAAAATATGTCAAAAAATTCTATTAAAATACTAATTTTATAATGTGGAAATGTCCATTTTCAATTCATTTCTTTTATAGAAGTTAAAGCAGAAATAGTGGAATATAGCTGAAATAATGGGATATATCGGGAATATCGGAATATAGCGGGGCTTAAAGCGGAAAGGCTATTTCATAGGCTATTTGCAAATAGCGTAGCGGTAGAAATATGCTACACGATATAGCGGGGGTATTGCAGGGTAATAGCGGGGCATAAACTGCATAGCACCAAGCAAAGTCGAAAGGGTAATTACAAGGATAAACTAAAGCCAAAGGATAACATATGATTTGAATGAAGAAGTTCCTACAAGGTTATGTACTTGGCTATAAGCTAAGTAGATTGCATCATTATCGATAACAACTTCGCTTGATGCATCGATTTCATCAAAAGATGATATTTACATAAACTCAAATGATTTTAAATTACTTAAACATCATCATAAACATCAAACACATGAAATCAACACTGGTTGGACACCAACATGATTAAGAGATTAAAAAATACCGGTGTAAATATATAAGACCAAGGTCAACATCATCAAGTAATAACCCATCAATATAAGGCCAAGGCCATTAACATCAAACCAATTCATCAAAGCACCAAGTAAAATATGATCATAAGATTATTATCACCAAAACATTAATAATTTGATCTACCCAGAAATTTATCAATTGGATCTACCCAGAAATCAACATTTGCACTAAGACAACAAATTTCATAAATAATAATAATAGTTTTGATTTGAAAAAAATTAAATATTGCACATGCATATAAATCACCGAGCTTTTGTCAAGTACCATATATTAGGAGACCCGTTAGCGTCCACTCATGACCCAACAGCCCAACCTCATCGGAAATTGGGAGAGCCGACTTCTCTCTATTGAAACCCAACAGGTCGATAATTTGAAAAAGTGACTCAAAAGTCCTTATTCTGACCCAACAGCCTTCTATAACCAACAAATACCAAACAACTTTGTATGTATATTTACATACATAAGAAAGCTACCATCCCCTGGTATTGGCATTAACAATAGGACGTGTCAAAGACTTACGAATAGTAACCCAACGGTGGTAATATGCATCGTATACCACACATTTGCTACTGATTTACTACACACTCATCAACTCCACACAAGAAAACATGTAACATCCCATATTTTATATAAATATCAAACTTGATAATTTATGATTTTATAATTTATCCCCAAAACATATACTATTGTGTTCGTGGCAATTTACTTATTCGTTTTGGTAAATAACTTGTCTCAAATGGAGCCCGTATGGGAAAGTTATTAATGAATAAAGGTTTAAACGTATATATGAGTGAAAATTCAAAATTTGAAATGAGACAAGTGTTGTAAGAGGAAAATAATAATTTACATCAACAATATTAAGAAATAAAATGAATGTTAAACGTAACGTTAAAATAAAAATCAATAGCCGTTGAAATCACGTTCATACACAGGCCCTAGGTCGACCCATGGGTCGATAATAGGGTCGACACACCTCTAAGGTGGTTCAACACATGGGTTGACCCACCGGGGGTTAGATTTTCTTTTGTAAGTGACGTGTTTATCTGATTTAAACGGTTTGGATTTTGTATTACTAAATCCAACAGACCAACTCATATTTTCTAAGACGACGCCATGGCTCTGCCATTTTCTTTCTCCTCCAAATCTGTCAGAAAATAGAATATTAGTTTTTAGGAGTTTTGAATCAAGATTTGAAGACAAAGAATGTGAATCTACAACACAGGTGTTTAGATTTCCGATCAACGTGAGGCAATTTCTGTGAATCTGAATTATCTTGGTTTCTTTATTTCCCTCTTCTTTTAGTACCAGATTTGTAAATTTGTGGGTATTTTAATGTTAGATTCGGTTAGGAAGGCCATAGAATCACATATCTGAATCAGATTCAAGGATTGGAAAACTGTCAGGTGAGTGGATCTAGAATTATAACTTTTGGGTAATGGTATATTTACCACTTATATACCCCACTATTCTTAACATGTTAAATAACTGTTGTTTGTGGTAATTGCGATATAATTTATTCTCAAGTATGCTAAGAATAAGTTATTGTACAAATATGTTCTATTAATCTTCTATTCGGATTAAGAATTACTGTAATATGAAATTGTGGAATTTACAATAAACATGAATATGTTCCTGAAATTGTTATTTAATGCCAAATTAGATATGTTGTAAGTAGACTTATAGTGAAATTGGGAATAATGGAAAAGAATAGAGATGCCTAATTTGTATGAAAAAATGAAATTAATTGGGAAAACATGTTAGTTTGACAGTAATTGGGAAAACATGTTGGTTTGACAGTAATGTGGAAAATTTACAAAAATCGAAAGTGGTAAATGAAAACAGGAACTAACATCTAACTCAAAAAAATAAAAAGGAGAAAATCTGTAGTGGACTGAGTTAATTGGATTTTGGGAAAATGGACATATTTCCATAACGGACGAATTACTGTAAACGTGGTCGCAAGAAAAGAAAGGAAAAAGGGCATAGTGTGAAATAGGGATTCTTTTACCGTATTGCACACTAATCAAATAAAAAGATGTGTGTGTATCCACGACACTGTTTCAAATCTCGTAAATATCGTCCGAGATCTCCACCGAGATCTCGTTTTGGGGTCCTTCTGAAACGAAATAGCAAATATCACTCTAAATCTCCTTTCGAATATATCGCGTGAGATATTGCAATATCGAACGATATATCGACCGAGATGAAATACTGGAATATCGTCCGAGATCTTAATTTTTTTGGTTAAAATTTTAATTTGTGCCCGAACTAGAACTATAATAAAGAAACTCAAATCTAGCCATATTAATCTTTTGTTATTTTACATTTTGCATGTTAAATGACTATATTGTATGTACGCATATGTTTTACAATGCTTATGATTTTCATATTCGTCTTTTTACATACATGCTACTTATGAAATTTTGTATTTTATGGTCTATTTATGCTGATTTTTTAATGCTTTGGCTCCTTTTAATGTTTCATATCTAACAATATTTTTGTTTTAAGCATATTATGATTTAGAGTATGAATGGTCTTTCGCAAAATAAAGAATAATAAAGTTATTTTGCATTTTAAGTTTAAGTTCCTATGTTTTTAATAGCATTCATAAAAATCATTTTGTTAAAATATCATTTTTAACATATCATATACCCCGAGATTGTTCTGATATGAACTTTCTGACCCGACATGAAAATCCAATACGAACTCCCGAGTTAGACTCATCTCGTCCGAGATCTCCCCCGATACGAGACCGAGTCTATAAAACCCCCAAGACGAAATGCAACCGATATCCAAGATTTAAAATCTTGATCCACGATGATAATAAAAATAACTTGCAACTACGGATCTTGGTTGATGTGCGTTATGGAAATGGATCTATACATCTTTCCACTAACCAATCTAATGAGGTGTGTGAAATATTTCCTGAAATATTGAGAATATACAATACAGTAAATGAATGAATGTTACAACAGTAAAAGTTTGGTTAAGGATAAGGAACCAAGGGAAAATGTGATGAATGAGGAATATAACCTATTATATTAATTATATGAATAAGAATGTAATATAATTGGTAGAATTATCCTAAGGACAAGCGAAATTATAACATGGGTTACAATAAATGAAAAAGAGAACTTATTAATAAAACTTTATTAAGAGAATTTAGTTAATAAGTAAACAACAACAGGTTGTGGTGACAGTGGAAGAGCATGCTATGATTAAATAAGAAAAAATAATGTAGATTTATGAAATGAAATAAGTTGTAGTTAATTATATATTAAATAAAATGTCAAAAGAAAACATGAAGATTGGGGAAGGATGTACTTAATTATACATCAAGTGAAACATGTTATTGAACTAGTAAACATGTAATTTGACAGATAGTGACATGATAATAAAAGGGGATGTAGATTACTTTCGTTAATTACATTCTAAGGAATAACATGCTATGACACTGGGCTTATTAATGAACTTAAAACATGTTAAGTTAAAATTTTGATTAATAAGCGAAATAAAAGAGGTTGTAGCTTACTTTCGTTAATTACAATCCGGGGGTAAAAGGTTGTAGATTACTTTTGTTAATTACAATCTAAGAAATAACATGTTATGTCACTAGGCTTATTAATGAATTTAAAATATGGTTAAGTTAAACTTGTCTAATTAATAAGCTAATCTTGAAAGGAGTCCATTCTAATGAGATAAAAGGGGCTCTGGGAAAACCTACTAATTTGAATAAAAGTGAATATATGGATAATCAAGTCAATTAGCAATTATAAAAGATAAAGCCAACGCGTGATTAAAAGATTAGACATAGGGTCTAATAACACATTTGCGTGATGCGCTTGGACCAGTCCGCACGTACGAAGGTGAAGAACCCAATGGGGTAGATCATCGTGATGTCTGGAGACACGAGAGGATCACATCCATCCAATTATTCTATTTTATTATTCTACTTAGTTATTCTGTCGGATTTCTCTATGGGACTAGAGAAAAGCACGCGGCTTCCATGGGACGTGGTAGGGTACTTTATGGTGGTCCTCTGTGCGGTGCATGCTCAGGCTGTACTCGTAGAGGTGTGATTTGCACAGTACAACCCAATGAGTATATCTTGACTGCAACAGTAGTTTGGCAATCAGAAGACTGTGGCGGATGGCGTTGGGTGATTGCGATTTTCCTTAGAGAGGTGGCTTAGGACCAATATATGATAGTAGTCTTCGGGTATCTTCCATTGATAGTCAGTGCGATGCCGAAAGACCAGAGCTAAACCTAGAGACCATCGATCTTTCACTATCGAGACTTTGGTTGTGGGACACGCCAATTTGGATGCTAGATTGTTTGATAGAGGTACGTCACTTAGCTCTTGATGTAGTCTTTTATTAGTCGAGGGGGGGCCATAGCCATAATGAAAATGTAGACCTTACTATGGATATCTGTACTATATGCCTAATGAGGCGGGCCCTTACAGATATGGAAAGCTCCCGATCGAGTTTCATGCATTGGATGCAGCCCTAATACGGGACTCGGGAGACAATACGTTCGTATGAGGGTCTAGATACACGCACTGGGTGGTGTATTATAGACGTTAGGGCATTACTCCGTGTTGAGGCTTGATTCAACCGAGGAATTCAGATACAATGATCCATATGCTTACGGGGAATAGCGATGATGCTTCTGTGCAATTATGTGGCGTAATGATTTGGATTTCCGTACATCGTTTAGCATAGGATGTAAGTTGCATACGCTTCTATGGCATGATGGTAGAGACCATACGAGGAGGGTACTATGAGGGGTCCCTTGAGATGTGGGGTATAGCTACACATATAGTGTATTAGGTTAATCTATTGGGAAGTAGATGGGTATGTGACGTGATTGTAGATCCTTGAGTTTTATTAACCTAAATAACCTAATAAATAAGAAAACATAACTGAACGGTATATGTAGGGTTATTTCAGAATATATAATTTGTCCAGTCACTAGAACTTTGTGTTCTGAACCCCTCCTCATAACATATTCATAGATTAGGTTTATGGAAGAGATTTGATAGCTTTGGATACTGGTTAGACAACATAATTACTTAGGTAAAGCTATATTTGATTATATTATATTTTATCCATTCCACTGTGAGATTTTTTTCCGAGCTTTGATATATTTATTATGTTTATCTTTTATGCAGGATACCAGACAAGCCAACTCGAGCTTCGGTAGATTGGGTTTTTTGAAAAAAAAAAATGGCCTATTGAAATTCAGGTTGTTACAAAACATCATAAAACTAAATCCACAGAATATCAAATCATCAGAAAAGTCGATCATCAAAACAATAATCAATGGAAACATCAATCATCAGCTTCAATTAGACGAGTCCGGAATTAACCAACTTTGTATCCTACCGTGTCACATGCCATGGGGTTTAAGATATTATTTAATCTCTATTTCGCCTACTCAAAGGGTGCCTAACAGTGTGGTTTTATATAGGAAAATACTTGGTCTCAAAAGAAGCCTTATAAAACGATTTTCGTAAATCAATTGATTTTTTTCTTTAAATCTTATATATCTTAAAATAAATTTATACTATTGTTTTGAGGCCATTTTAATACTAAAACTAAAATCATAAAATTATTTAAACCTCAAAACTATAGAGAAAACGATAATTATTTATGTAGGAAAAACCAATTCAAAATTGTGCACAAGTGTGTGAAACGCCTTTAAAAATCATCATAAAACCCAACCAACAAGGCATCAAAATATCAGCAAATCCGAGATTCAGATTATGTATGGTATGAACTCGATTTATCAAGTTCAAGTGGTGGCAACGTGGTACGTTAGATTCAAAAATACACAGAAAACAACGTACGAAGATAAATAAAACTATAAGAAACACACATAGGAAGCCGGAGAAAGCTCCTGCGTAAAATCAAAAGAGTGGGTCGACCCACTATCAAAGTGTGTCGACCCAGAGGTCAACCCACAGATTGGGCGGATCAACCCACTTCACGCGATTTCCAGCAGGTTTTTAGCCTGCGATGATCACAACTTTGAAGCCTCGTTTACTTGACCAAAATTGCTTAGATCGATATGAAAACTTGCAGAATTACAACTAGAAACTTAATAACAAGTTGCAAAAAGAATTACTCAAAAACAACTTAAATTGAAGGAGATACAACAACTCAAAGTTGAGCTTTCGTTGTGATTTCACACGTTAGAAACAAGGTGAACAAGTTATAAATTATTGTTTGTAAATCATACGGATCGCAATCAAAACTCACTGAAACTAGATTGTTATGAGCGAACACTCACTTTAAAGCGATTTGCATCAAGTAAAGAGAGGAATTGCACTAATTGGAAGCGTTATGGCTTAAGAGTATCTTCTTTTTACTTGTAGAAGGAACTGCAGGCACATGCAAAGCAAGATATTCAATTACCGAGATTAATTCACAGCAACCACTAAGAAAACATGGATTAAATTCGAGATTTGAGCGGATTTCCTACTGCTAGAAGTGTTAAACAATCTAAATCTTCAATTTGTAGTGGATTTGGGGCTGGTTTTGATTTGTAGTAGAGTGTTTTCTAAGTTTTCTTTGTTTTATACTAAGTTTTGAGAATGAATTAAGGAGGAAGGAGAAAATTTTCTCTAAAAGTTACGCACATTGACCAAAATTCTAGAGAAATCTTTCCTTAATTACTTCATTAAGGCCCACTAATGACTAATTAAGCCTAAAGTAATTAGTTTTAACTAATTAACACATGTTTAGGCCACAAAGCACCTTGTTGGGCTATGTTCACTTGATTTAACCATGTTTACACGATTCTTAACTCAAAACTTACAATTTTTAACACAAATTGATGAGCTAAAAATTATAACAATATTAATAAAATACTTAGAAGCTTTTGACACTAATATCTTCAAATTTTACAAAATACAGACATTTTGATTTAATTTACACAACTTTTGAAATTCTCAAAATCAATTGGTAAAAACGTTTACATTTTAACATAATAAATCACCAAAGCTTAGAAAATACATATTTTCCAATTTACTAATATTTTCATCAATTTCAAATTTTCTATTTTATTTTTATTTAAATTTCTCAAAAATTCACATGATACATAAACTTGTTATTAAATTCATAAAACCATACTTATTGTGAACCCAAACTTACAAAATACACATTTTAATAGGATTTTCCCCATGTTGCAACCATTACAAATACTTATACAACGAAAACAAATATTTCAACAATTTATTACCATTTCATATTCATTTAATCCCAAGCCTCAATTTAACCACTTGAATGTGATTGAATTCCACAATCAAACCACAAAGCAACAATTTATTATTAACATGAATAATTATGGTAATTTATCACCTTAATTATATATTCAACTTAATTATTACCATATATATATATATATATATATATATATGCTTATTTATTTTAGCAGGTAAATGTCAAAAACCCGGGTTGTTACAGCACACCTAGGGATGGGAAAATAAGAGTCCTAAAAGAATATGTAATGGGATCATCTATCTAAGGAAAGTATTAAGTGGCCAGGAGTTCACCTATAACGACAGCTAGATAGGAACACATGGGTCTGTCGGGAGGGTAATAAATGGTAATGAGTGCCTACCTAAAACCCGATATCAAAAGGAAGATTACTATCTCTTGAATTACATTGAGAGTATATTAAATAGTGATGATGATTTGAAGACATGGTCTTAAGTGACTAGGGTCCACTATAGGGTATTAAGCGATAGTGGGAATCCGCCCATAAATAAATATGGAAAATGTCCTTAAGTGACCAAATGATAATCCGCCTCATGTGGTATTAAGTGATAATACAAATTCTACCTTATATAAACATGTTGGCCTTAAGTTACTATAGGGTAGTCCACCAAATTGATATATGTATGATGTATTTAATTGTGTGTTAAATTTCCATAGACATAATTAGATAAATTCATACTGCCAAGTATAGGAAATAGCCTTTTCTTAAACTTATGTGATTTTCATTCACCAGAACTTGTTGTTCTAACCTCCCTTCACTTAGCAATAAACAGGTACGTAGGTAGGAACGCTTGATTTATGAAGCCATGGGGATTAGAGCCTGGCGAAGGAGATTCTATAGCTTATTATTATTACTATTATTATCATGTTTGTCGGTTTGTTGTATTCATGGGATATTATAATTAATGTACCTGATGTGACAGTTGAAACTTGATGTAATCAACTTCATTCAATTTTATTTAATGGTATATTATGTTTTATTCCTTCAGCTATGAGATTCTGATTTCTCTTTTAGTTTGACTTTATTTACGTAATTCTTATAGGAACCAACGATCCATTGAGAATGACTCTAAGTTCCAATGGGTCTTTCTTGGTTTGGGATTTAGGCCCATTCCCAATGGGTTGTTATAATATCACATGTCATAACTCATCCATATGATGGATCGGTACCAGTCCATAAGTTATGGATCAGTGTTGGTCCATGTATTTAGCCAATACTTGGATAAATACTTCGATTCCTCGTAGTACTCCTTCCTCGGTTCTAACTTTCTATCGGTCCATCTCCTACTGGTCCATCCATATTCCCTACCAATCCAAGATTTATAAGAATTCTTCACATTGCACATCAACTCCATTTGACACCAAACTTTGCCTGTGACCTACAAATATCACTAGGAGTCCAGCAATAAATTTGGATTTGAAATAGCACTCCCTAATGGATATGTACTGGTCAATGTGCTTAGCGAATTTCAACCCTAAAATTTCTGGACATCTTCCCGACGCCTTCTAAAGCACAACCTCCAATTTTCATGTGAGTCCGAAGAAGTTTGATCCTGTTGCGCTTCAATCTTCATTCCAAGACCAAATGTCGATGATATTAACACACAACATCAAGCATGTAATCCAAACAGTGATTTCAACAATTCAAACAACAATCATATGCATCAATAATCATATTCAAGCACCCAAGCTCATATAAAACATGAAACAATCATTCATATACATAGATTTAGTGTATACTTACATGTAAATGAATCTAAACTCATCATTTCAATCCAATTTTCACTAATTATTCCTAGGGTTTTCAAAATTGAACTGAATATAAATGATCACGTTTCGATGTGATCTAACATATAAATGTGATAAAAAATACCTAATCTAAGCATGTAATGTAACATAATATGGTAAGAGATTGAAATCACTCACCAAATCAATGAATTTAATGAAGATCAAGATTAAAATGATTTGGGTAACAAATAAATGAATATAGACGACCTTTAAATGATGCAGAACATGTAGATAAAAGAAGATCTAATCCCTTCTAGAGGTTTGGAGGAGATTATAAGTGATTTAGAATGTGTTTTGAGGTTTTAGGAGGAAGAACTAGTGAATCTTAGTTCTTGTGGCTGCTAGGAAAATGAGGAGAAGAGGTTAACCTAATCTCCTCAGTCCCTATTTATACTACAGGTCATTAAACCTAATGGGCTAACCTAATTAATACCTTAACTGCAAATTAAATATGGCCAGTAATCTTGAAAATTTAAAACTACTGTGTCTCCCTAACCGCTTAAAAAACATGGCCAACAATCGAACCTTTCCAATGGCATAGGTTAGAGTATCAAATTCTACACCAACCAAAAATATGGCCAGAGCAAATAGGGATAAAATGATAACAAAACGTTTTGACAAATATCATAGATGTAATACATCCTAACTAACCATCTATCGAAGTATAAGAATGATAAGACCTTGTGTGAAAAAAATAGAATTGTTTTACGATTCCTATGATATGTAAAATACAGGTCATTATAGATAACATTTTTATAAGTGCAATACGGCATGACCATGCTTGATTTCAACCTGAATTCAGTAAATTATTATATATGAAAATCTCATGTTAATTAAAATGAGGTTAAGTTTCTTAATTGCATGATGTATTCCTTAACCAACATTTACTAAAAATGCTAATTCTTTTTCCACAAAACCAACTTCCTTCCACAACCTGACACATGCACCCACCATGTCGATATTTCCTCAAATCCTTTACCCTATATAGCCTACTAAATCAACTACGACAAATCTAATGAATTCCTCTATGTGACCCTACTATGATGCAACCATTCAAACCATATTTGTACTCTCTCCACGAATCATGACACTCGGCTTCACAAGAGAGCTCCCTACGATACACTATCCATCTTAGCACCACATTTGTAACACCCCGTAATTTCAAAACGAAACATAAGAGATAATTAAAGAATAATTAATCTTTAAAAGAAGAATTAAGGAAAACGGGTTACGCCACTACGTTCATTTCAGAATTCTGCTTGGGATAGAGTCCGAGTTTGCGAAAATCGGACACTGTATGAAGAAGTTATAAGCCTTAGAAGTTTGTATATGCCCAAGGAAGTATATATAAACATATAAAATAATTCTAGAAGTCAAAACAGGGTTTAAAATCTCGAATTTGGGTCAAAGCAAGATAAGGGGAAATTTCCTGCTTAGGGGTGTCGACCCCCCCCCCCAGGGGGAGTCGACATAGGTGTCGATTAGGGGTGTCGACATAGGTGTCGACCCCCCCATAGGGGAGTCGACCCCTATTGGCCTAGATCTGGCCGATGAAGTGTTTCGCCATGTGTCGCTTTCTGATTCGCTGTGTGACGTGGTATTCTGCTCTGGACGATTCTGATGAGCTGATCTGAAGGCTTTAAATCTCCCTATACACCTATAAAAAGACCCCTAAACGTATTGTTTTCTCCACACGAATTCATAGGCGTTTATATGCTGCTAAAACCTGAAGTGGCCTAGCCTCCACCTTAATCAATCAAATTAGAGTTTTCAAGTTAACAATCAAAGTCTACATCGAAGGAATAGCTAATCAAATTCAGAAATCAGATCCCAGAATTCAAGACCGTTCTGTAATTTGTAAGTTCATGTTACTTTCAGAAATAAAATTTAAATTGTGATTCTGACATTGTAATAAATCTGAATCTGAGATTATGCCTATTTCTATCTGTCTTTCTATATCCATTTGATCTACCTCATTGATATTATTATGTCCATTCTTTGTCTCTTCTTTCCTTCTTCCCTTTTTGTTTTTATAGACAGGCTACTGCGAGCCTGAGCCAAATCTCATAAGAGATGAACGTACGTTGGGAAAAATTGGACATAATATATGATTTGGACATGGCCAGCGCTAAAATTGGGAAAAGTATTAAATTATGTATAATTGGGCATAACCGATCTGTAATGGAATTGATGACATAACACATGTTGTATTTAAAACATAAAGTGTATTGAACATATGACTTGAGATTTGAGGCATAAAGTATATTGGACATATGACTTGGGATTTGGGGCGTAAATTGAACTGTAAACATGTAAGGCATAGTACATGTTGTGGTTTAAGACCTAAAATTGGGGAATATATATATATATATGATAGTTTATGACTTAGAAGAAGGAGATTATTGTGCATAGTGATGTATGGCTTAGGCATGAAAACCTATTGTAAGATAGGGATAACTTTAAATGTGAACACACCTAAATTGGGATTTTGGGAAATTGGCAGACACTGTAATTAAAGGCTATAGTTTGGCACAGTTTATACTATGAATCATGATTGGAGGTTTTTATAGAATATTTTATACGGTGAAATATGACTAACCTTAGGGCATGTGTTATATTGTGATTTTTGGGGCATGACTATTATTGCAAATTTGGGAAAATTGGGTATAACCTATTTTGAGTAATAACTTGAATTTGAATTAGTGGGGCATAACCTGCAATCAGCTTTGTTGGGGTATAACTTGAGAATTGGAACATGACTAGTTTCATGAATTTGGGATGATTAGCATATAAAATCTAGACTTGGACATGTATGGTAAATATGCTAAATGATAAATATGGCTAACCCGAGGTTAGATTGAGTTGCGGTGTAAAACTGCCCGGAACCGCCCGGCACATCCAGTAACCGCAACAACACAGATCTAATGTGAGAGGTTAGCGCATTTAGACCAAAACCCGAGGTTAGAATGAGTTTGCGGTAAAAGTCTGCCCGGAACCACCCGGCACATCCAGCAACCGCAAACAACAGTTCTAATGTGAGAGGTTGGGGCATTAATAAATTAATTAATGCCAATAAACAGACATGCAAAGAATGGTAAGGTTAAGTAAAATTTAGAACACTTTACCATTATAACATGTTAATAAGACAAGAAGGTGGGGTTAAGTAAATTTAGAACACTTAACCGTTATAACATGTTAATTAGACAAGTGAGCAGGGTTAAGTTAACCAGTACAACATGATGAATGAGTAGGGTAAAGTTAATAAGAAACACTTAATCAATATGACATGATGAATGGGTAGGGTTAAGTTAAAACAAGAAAACAACACTTAACCAATATAACAGGATGCGTGGAAGGGTTAAGTTAACACAAGAAGGCAACACTTAACCAATGTAACATGACAAGTGGGTGGGTTAAGTTAACTTGAATTGATTGATGACACTTATCCAATATAGCATGATGAACGCATGGGGTTAAGTTAATAAGAAACACTTAACCAATGTAACTCGATGAACAAATGGGGTTAAGTTAATAGGAAATACTTAACCAATATAACATGATGAATGAATGGGGTTAAGTTAATCAGAAACACTTAACCAATCCAACATGACAAGTGAGAAGGGTTAATAAGAAACACTTAACCAACATGACATGATGAGTGGGTGGGTTAAGTTAACATGAATGGACAACACTTAACCAATATGACATAATGTGTGGGAGGGTTAAGTACATATCGGGTTGGTGGGTAATATTAGTAAATATAGGCCCACAAACTTAACCATTAAGTAAACATGTTTGAATCAATGGAAGGGTTAAGTACATATCGGGTTGCTATCATAGGGACTGATACACCTTATGGTGGGACCAACACAGGGTATCTACATGCAAGAGTGGGCCGATTGACACAGACACAAGGAAAATTAATACGAGTAAGGAGCCAATCGATAGGGTAGTAATGGTACATCTAACATCTTTATGGCAATTAGGCTGATTGAGGTAAGATCCTCATACTAGATGTACACCTGAAGGCTACCACAATTGCGGGGATTGGGATCACGTTATCATATTATCATTGTACACAGATTACTAGTTGGGACACTAGTTAGGGGTGTAGAGATATAAAAATCAGAATAACAAGGTAGTAGCGAAGCAGAGAAAGAGTAGAAGCGCATTCAGTTTATCTTGCCTTATCATATCTATGATAATCATATGTTATCCTTGTTATCACGGTATTGTCTTATATTCAGTTTATTCATGTCATGATGCTTTTGCCTATTTGCATGCTGAAAGTCACTGGACTTACCAGACTTATGTCAGCTCGTGGAGTTCTCCTGGTGAGCAGGTCGGGTCGGGTCGGAGATAGGTTCCTGGATCACTAGCTGGCCGAGGTGCTTCAGATCAGATCGTGCAACCATGCCAGGTCGGGTCGTACTCCCTCTATCGGGTCGGGTCGAGCTTCCCCCATCCGATCCGGTTCTGCACAGTTTCCTGCACTTTGTCCATCAATCTGTTTACGCCATTCGACGGCGTTTTCAACCAATCTAACACTTCTTGACAATCACAAATCATACCATACAGTCATAGCAACATGTACAATCAATCATAAACACCAAAACAACAACAATAGCATGTAAAATGGATCAAACATAGCCAAAACCCCATATTTTCCCTTAAGCATGTTTAAGCAAAACTAATCATGGGATTAACAAAACTTAACCAAATCAACCCAAATTTCTAACAGAGGTATAAAACAGTATTTTAAAATTTATAAATATTTTTCCAAAATTTTATCATGTCTAATTTCGTTAATCTTCACTAATTACCCTTAATTAACCGTAATTAGTGCAAAACTATGCAAATCACTCACCTTGGCCACAAATAAAATACCAAATCTGAAATGATTCTCTGTTTGGTGTTGTTCCCAATGCAACACAACAGCTCTAACCTTGCTTTGGTGCTATTCCTCCTTAATTTGATGTTGATTAGGCTAATCTTCAATTAGAAAGTGGTTTAGAGGTGTTTTGAAGAGATTTAGAGAGTGGAGGCCATGGCTAGGTTAAGAGAAATGAATAGTGATGGCTGAAAAATGAGAAAAAGGTATTCTCCAAACCCTAACAGCCCTTTTAAACTCCTAATCCCGAAATTCCCCTTTGGGCCTAGCTGTTAATCACCCGGTTAAGCCCAATTTAGCCGTTTTTCACCATCTGAAACTTGTTTCAGCCATATCTCCCAAACGGTGAGTCCATTTGGCTAATGCGACCATCTATGGAATTGTAAACCATCATCTGGATCCAATGGAAGTGGTTTCAGGTCAAAATTCCTTTTCAGTCAAAAGATATGGTCAAAACAAGATCAGCTAGGGGCAAAATAGTCATTTAAAACTCGACAAAAATCATGAACATGGGAAATGACCCCAATAGTCGTCTCCCAAAGTTACATGACCATACGACTTCATATGTGAAAGGAACTGTAATAACCCGGAAATTCTGAACCAGTTTAAAATTTTTATTTTGGCAATTTTAATGAATTTTGAATATTTAAAATAGACTATTTTAAATAATATCGACGGGAAATTTATTTTGAATATAAATCGAACGTATATATTATACGCGTCGTCGTTAGAATATAAATATTTATATATAATTATAAATAGAATTGAAAATGGCGCGGTAGTTCGATAATTCGATTTCAAACTTCAATTGAATGTACCGGGTGCAAAACAATCCGAATTTTAGTGAAACCAAAAACATTAGGATCTAATTGATGATATCTTTCCAACGAATCTGAAAAATCGAAATTTCATAACGGGAATCAAAAGATATGTCCAGTTGAAAATTCTGAATAGTCGCTATGGAATTCAGGCCCTTAAAAATGGGAATTTTGCAAACGACCTCGGATTTCGACGAAACCACTTTCGTTGGGTCCGTGATGTCAAATTATTGCTAGGTTTCAAATTTCATAATTTTTCGAATCAATATGTGAGCGTGGCAAAGGAAAACGCGTTTGACCAGTTTCAGTTGATTTTAATCGACTGGAAAATGGCCATTTTTCCAACGGTCTCAGAATTCGACGAAACTAGTTTTGTTAGGACCATATCGTCAATACGAAGCTAGGAAATATTTTTCTGGGATTTATAGAGTTCGTATGTGACCCCGGTAAATTGAAATGCGCGTTCAAATTCAATATATAGAAGTATATGTTGATTTTGACGAAAACTGATTGAAACAATCAAATCAACCTACGATACATATCCCATTGTGTTCGAAATGGGGGTAAAACGCTATGGACGACAGGCGGTGGGCCTCGTTTCGAGGTCGTATGTAAAAGTCAACCTATTGGGATTAAATAATTAATTAAAAAATAATAATAATATAACACTCCTCTCTTTCCCTTATATCAGCCCCCCCCCCCGTTCATTTCAAAACGAAAAGAAAAAAAACTATGCCCTAATTAATCGTGCCGCCCAGACTTCGACGCTCCACCACCCTCGCCGATCGACCGCCGCCGGCCCGCCTTACTTCCCCCTCCCTCCATCTTCTCCGCGACAGCCCCCTCCTCCCCTCGACGCCGCGGCAGTCCCCCCCCCCCCCACCCCGACGCACCCACCCTCCGTCCAGTCGAGCGCCGCGTCCCCCCCCCCCTTCGCCTGAGCGCCGACCACAGGCCTCCCACCATCCATCCCAGATTGCTGTGAGTTGTTTTATTTATTCCTTTATCTTTTATATATATATATATATATATCAGTTTTATATAAATTAAAAAGTATGTTTGTTTTCAGTTTTAATTTAAAATAAACGGAGATGCAAATTCAGATTTTGATATGAAACAACATTGAATTATTTTCAGATTTAAAGTATAAGTTCACATTGGCTTGAAAATATAATTTTTAAAGGAAAGTCCATATTTTTAGTTTTAAAATAGAAAAGAAATGATTTTTAAAATAGAAAAGAAATAATTTTTAAAATAGAAAGGTCGAATTTTTAATATTGAAAAGGCGATATTTTTTCATAATGAAAAGGCGATATTTTTATACGATGAAGAGTTATATTTTTATAACATGAAAGTTGATATTTTTAATTAGAAAAGATGATATTTTTAATCAAGGAAAAACAAGATTTTTATGATGTCTTCATTTGGGTAAAGATGCGATCTTTATAAGGTTACCATTAGAATAAAAATTCGATTTTTATAAATACGATAGCAAGATAAAAATTTGATTTTTATAATGAAGTGAAATATAATTTTTCTATAGAAAGGCGAAATCTTTATATTTGAAAAGGCGAAATCTTTATATTTGAAAAGGTGAAATCTTTATAGTTGAAAAGGCGAGATCTTTATATAGAGAATAGCGAGGTAAAAATAGAATTTTTATCTATATGGCAACGAAATAAAAATTTGATTTTTATATATTGAATAGTATAATAAAAATTTGATTTTTATATATTGAATAGCATAATAAAAATTCAATTTTTATATATTGAATAGCGAAGTAAAAATTCAATTTTTACATATTGAATAGCGAAGTAAAAATTCAATTTTTATATATTGAATAGCGAAGTGAAAATGTGATTTTTTACATATGTAGAGAATACGGGCAACGAAGATGACGAAAAGGCGAGAACGATGAAGATTTCTATAAATGAAGTGACGTGAAGTTGGATAGCTATCGGTGAGAATTTCTCACTCTTCAATTTTTTTTCCAGTTATATATATATACTAGGATGCAGACGGTGCTTAGTAGCACCCGGCACAATCGTCCACAGACCATGGACTTGTTTGTTTGGTTGCATAGATTAGTTAGATGATTTGATTTGAATTTGGTTGCTTGGTGATTTTGATTGATGTGTGAATGGCGTGGGCCTTCACTAGACTGGGGATAAGGCTAGGCCTTGTCCCGTTTCTAGTATCGTGCCGTTATGCCGCCGAAATTTCCTAAAATATGTTAGAAAAATAAAAATATCATTTTTATTGTGTAAATGAACTGAATAGAAATTCATATGTTGAAATAAAATGTTTTATCGTTAAAAAATATAATTTTTAACGCGAATATGAATATAGTGAATAAAATAAAATATTCATTTACAAACCGGACGGTTTGTTGATGTACACCTATTTGAAGGACATTGATTGGGTCGATAAATTTTACACATCGCCCAACTGCACAACTAAAATCTGTGTTTGATTGTTTGAAACCCCACATGGGTGTTGGGATGAAATTTGAAGTCCACTCATCCTGATTAATTAAATATGTCGATCGATTGATTGACAGGCTGTTATAAGCGTTAGATATCTATATTTGATGCTTATACAGTGTAGTGCACTTTGGTTGATGGTTGATTATTTTTCAATGCTATTATATACGTGTGATGTATGAAAATCCATATAATTAACATTATATGGTGATTGATTGAGCCTCATTCCCATTTAGAAAATAAAGAATAATATAAAATAAAGGTTCATGTGTTGACTGTACTCATCCGTTGAGATTAGTCATGTGTTGAACGAAATATTTTAATAATAAAATTTACATCTTTATCAATATAAAATAAAGGTTCATGTGTTGACTATACTCATCCGTTGAGATTAGTCATGTGTTGAACGAAATATTTTAATAATAAAATTTACATCTTTATCAATATAAAATAAAGGTTCATGTGTTGACAGTACTCATCCGTTGAGATTAGTCATGTGTTGAACGAAATATTTTGATAATAAGAAATATTTGAAATAGAAATATTTGAAATAGAAATATTTGAAATAGAATATTTGAAATCGAAATATTTGAAATAGAATATTTTAAAATAGAATTATATGAAGCCGTGTTGATTAGATTGACGCCATTTTGACGTGAACGATATTTATGTCGATTTTACACGATTTCGAAATGAATTGAATATAAAACGATTTCGAAATGAATTGAATATAAAACGATTTCGAAATGAATTGAATATAAAACGATTTCGAAATGAAATGAATATAAAACGATTTCGAAATGAAATGAGTTGAATTGAAAACGATTTCGAAATGAATTGAAAACGATTTCGAAATGAATTGAATTGAAAACGAATTCGAAATGAATCGAATAGAAAACGAATTTGAATTGAATCGAATAGAAAACGAATTCGAAATGAATCGAATAGAAAATGAATTTGAATTGAATCGAATAGAAAACGAATTTGAATTGAATCGAATAGAAAACCAATTTAAATTGAATCGAATAGAAAACGAATTTGAATTGAATAGAAAAGAATTTTTAAACGAATTTATAAGGAAAAATTCAACTTTGATTTGAATTTGAAATAAAGGTTGAAATTGTTTTTGAAATGAATTCAAAACTATTTATAAAATTCGTTTTGAATAGAAATCGACGAAATATATTATATATATATATATATATATAATATAATGGCCTGAATAGAACGCGCCGCGCCGCGGCAGTTCGCGAATTTTGACCATTAACTTCAAACGGACATTACGGAAGATCCGACCGTTGGATTCTCCTAAAACCGGAACCATTGGGTTCGTATCGAAAAGACGAATATTTGAAATTTGAAATCTAACGGTTGGATTTGGAGATACGTCCAAATCAAATTCGAAAAAGGTCGCTATAGGTGCAGTTCGATGGCCGTTGTTGGAAATCGACTGTACGGGCCTTGATAAAATTATTAAAAATAGTAATAATTTGTGTAAAATCATAAGAAATGATTTGGGAAAAGTTGGGATGAAAAACTCCATATGTGAAAAGATAAAAATAGATTTTTATCGAAATGAACTAGTTTTGAACTAAATTTAAAACCCAATTATTTTTAAATAAATAAATTAGATTTAAAAAGGGGTTTTAAATAATAGAAATTTCTAATATATTTGATTGGATTTGAAATGGGTTTATCGTGAACGGTGTTTCAAATAACACTAGTTCTTTAACCCGATAATAATTAGAATGTGATTTGGGTTTGTCGTGAACTGTGTTTCAAATAACACTAGTTCTTTAACCCAGTAGAAGGAGTTTTAATGAATCTGCAATTAGATTGAAATGCGAATAGATAATCTAAATTATCAAATTTAGAAAATGAGCGAGAATGGAGTATCACCAGTTTTGCTCCAAAACGATAGTCAAATCTTTAATTAGATTTGAACGTGAAATGATAATTAATTTTATCGACAACACTGTGGTGTTAGATATGGAGTATTACCAGTTTTGCTTCATGGGATGAATAGGTTGGGATTGGGAAATAAAATAAATAATTACTTCGTTGTGGTTCGCTAATCTCGACTAGTTTAGAAAACCATAATTTGGTTTGAAATGTCATCCAAAGGAAGATTAAAGGATAAATTTCAAAGAATTTATCTTGGATAAAATTAGTGGGAACCTTTCCCTAAGAATGTGATTTGGTGAATAAAAGAATATTCTGAATTGGAATGAGGCGTATGTTGAGTTTGTGTAATATTTGTTTTTAATATACGCGGGTTGTTCGTAAAGGCCGGGTTTATACCCATTCTGAATAACCGATTCGACGATAAGTCGAAGATGAAGACGGTGGTCGAAGACCGGAAGTCTTCACATCGTTTGGGTAATTACTGACGATCCTGATTGGGATGTACACCCAAGAGGATGGAAATAGTTGGTGGTCGTCCAGACGTACTTGGAGATCGATGGATATGCGAGGAAAGTGCCTCCGGTTTCGTTCAGACCCAGAACGAACTTGTAAATGGATTGTGTGTCTGACATTGGATTTTATTCTGTGTTGATTGATTTCTGTTAAATATATATCTGTTTGGCGGCGGAGAATTTATTCTCTTGCTTAACGCCCTTCTCTGAGACGTACGAGCTTAGAGGTTATATATCGATGGACATCAGTCGCATGGCATGAATTGCCTGTGTGGCACGCTAAGATGCAATGATCAAGGCTTCTGTTGAAAAGCAAAGTCTTGTGGTTGATGATCAAAGCACGTCTACGTGGCAGCTTTGTGTATAGCGTGGATTCGCGAGCCTCACACCTCGGTATGAGTTAAAAACGGGATACGGACCGCTGGGAGAGCACGACGTTTCTTTCTAGCTTTGGTGGTGTCAGTGACTTACCAGCCCTGACATTTATATACTTTTCACCTTTGTGGTTGTTGGAATGAGGCGCCTTGATTATAGGTCTGTAAGGACCGGGAAACGTGTGTTCAGGCATAACTAATCCTCTAACGTAAGTGAGGACCGGCCCAGCCGAATCCATGATTGCCCAGAGTGTGTAGTCCTGAGGCATTTGCTAGAGTGTCTCGAACGCGGAGAGGAGCTTGCCCCTTGCCTCGACTCATGACGGAAATCCAATTTCCAATACGGGATATTGCGGTTTTAATTGTAGAACTAGTATGGCGACATAGTAGATGGTAGCTATGTCGTCTATGATTTATATTTATGATTGAAATTGTTTTGACACTATACACGTATTATAGTATCAAATGATTTGTTTTAAACGTACCAAGCATGTTTGGCTATTATAAGGGAAAACCCTATCCTTCGGCTTGCGTTGCATTGTGTGATGGGACCTGGGTCTTATAATAGCTTCATTTTTCGAAAAAGCATTGCGTTGTTTATCTATATGCACTGGTATTCTTGGGAGGAAACCCGTTCCGTGTTATACGGCGTGGTCCCTTGAACCATTCTCTTTTAAAATAAAGTTTTAATAACTGTTTTAGTTCTCACACCAGTCACATGACTGACCTGGAGTTTATTGTTTTTAACCTAAACTCTGGGTGCCCCTATTTTCCGCACGGGCAGCTATTAGTTTTGGTTTTGCAGATATATATTCACAGGATCCTGGTTTACAGCTGGAATGATATCCGGAAAGCTCTGTATCTGTATATCACCTTCAGTTGTGCTTTGTATTATTTTCCGCTGCTATGTAATTTATTGTAATCTCTGATATTTATTGAATTTAATTTATTCAATTATACTCTGTATATTCTTGTATCTGATGGAATTGTTGTAATAACAATGAAATGTTCTCCCGTCTGCGTTCATTTGTGTATTGTCCTCAAAGTATCCGCTCTTTCCTTCACGGGGAAGTAACGGGTTCTTACAGGAATAAATATTCTATGATCCTATGATGCGTAAAATGCGGGTCGTTACATATGCAAGTGGATGTAAGTGTTTGCTCGTGGATGCATATACACACATTAGGCACTAGATCGGCTCTGTCACTTCCATATTACATATGCATATATGTATTTGTATATGAATTGAAACTTGATGTGTTATCATATGGATGTTGCATTTGTATGAATGATTGTGCACTTATGTAGAAGTTATAAAGTACGATTGGGAATAATTGCATACATGATGGATTCATGGCACTGACATAATTAGCATTAAGGAGGTCAACTGAATCAGTATACCACCTAATTTTGCATTTGGGTAAGGACATACACACACTATGAATATGTTCATAAAAAGCATTAGAGACCTTTTAAGGACAATGGATGCCTGTGATTGAATGGTTGAGTAGATGGATGTTGGATGGTAAGATAAACATTCTTCTTGACTTGGATATTTCGGGGACTAAATCCTTTAAGGAGGGGAGAATGTAACACCCCGTAATTTTAAAACAAGACATAAGAGATAATTAAAGAATAATTAATCTTTAAATTAAGAACTAAGGGAAACGGGTTACGCCATTGCGTTTGTCTCGGAATTCTGCTTGGGATAGAGTCCAAGCTTGCATAAATCGGACACCGTATGAAGAAGTTATAAGCCATAGAAATTTGTATACGCCCAAGGAAGTATATATATACATATAAAATAATTCCAAAAGTCAAAACAGGGTTCAAAATCTTGAATTTGGGTCAAAGCAGGCTGACCGGGAAATTTCCCGCTCAGGGGTGTCGACCCCCCCAAGGGGAGTCGACATAGGTGTCGACCCCCTATAGGGGAGTCGATCCCTGTTGGTCCAGATCTGGCAGATGACGTGTTTCGCCACGTGTCGCTTTCTGATTCGCTGTGTGACGTGGTATTCTGCTCTAGACGATTCCGATGACTTCTAGACTGATCTGAAGGCGCTAAATCTCCCTATACACCTATAAAAAGACCCATAAACCTATCGTTTTCTCCACACGAATTCATACGCGTTTATATGCTGCTAAAACCTGAAGTGACCTAGACTCCACCTTAATCAATCAAATTAGAGTTTTCAAGTTAACAATCAAAGTCAACATCAAAGGAATAGCTAATTAAATTCAGAAATCAGATCCCAGAATTCAAGACCGCTCTATAATTTGTAAGTTCATGTTACTTTCAGAATAAAATTTAAATTGTGATTCTGACATTGTAATAAATCTGAATCTGAGATTATGCCTACTTCTATCTGTCTTTCTATATCCATTTGATCTATCTCATTGATATTATTATGTTCTTTTTTTTGTCTCTTCTTTCCTTCTTCCCTTTTTGTTTTTATAGCCAGACTACTGCGAGCCTGAGCCAAATCTCATAAGAGATGAACGTACGTTGGGAAAAATTGGACATAATATATGATTTGGATATGGCCAGCGCTAAAATTGTTAAAAGTATTAAATTATGTATAATTGGGCATAACTGATTTGTAACGGATTTGAGGACATAACACATGTTGTATTTAAAACATAAAGTGTATCGAACATATGACTTGAGATTTGAGGCATAAAGTATATTGGACATATGACTTGGGATTTGCTGCGTAAATTGAACTGTAACCATGTAAGGCATAGTACATGTTGTGGTTTAAGACCTAAAATTGGGGCATATATATAGGATAGTTTATGGCTTGGAAGAAGGAGATTATTGTGTATAGTGATGTATGGCTTAGGCATGAAAACCTATATTAAGATAGGGATAACTGTTAAATGTGACCACGCCTCAATTGGGATTTTGGGAAATTGGCAGGCACTGTAATTAAAGGCTATAATTTGGCATAGTTTATACTGTGAATCATGATTGGGGTTTTTTTGAGAATATTTTGTACGGTGCAATATGACTAAACCTTAGGGCATGTGTTATATTGTGATTTTTGGGGCATGACTATTATTGCAAATTTGAGAAAATTGGGTGTAACCTATTTTGAATAATAACTTGAATTTGAATTGGTAGGGCATAACCTGCAATCAGCTTTGTTGGGGTATAACTTGAGAATCGGAACATGACTAGTTTTGTGAATTTGGGATGATTAGCATATAAAATCTAGACTTGGACATGTATGGTAAATATGCTAAATGATAAACATGCCTAACCCGAGGTTAGATTGAGTTGCGGTGTAAAACTGCCCGGAACCTCCCAGCACATCCAGTAACCGCAACAACACAGATCTAATGTGAGTGGTTAGCGCATTTAGCCCAAAACCCGAGGTTAGAATGAGTTTGCGGTAGAAGTCTTCCCGGAACCGCCCGGCACATCCCGCAACCGCAAACAACAGTTCTAATGTGAGAGTTTGGGGCATTAATAAATTAAATAATGCCAATAAACAGACATGCTAAGAATGGTAAGGTTAAATAAAATTTAGAACACTTAACCATTATAACATGTTAATTAGACAAGAAGGTGGGGTTAAGTAAATTTAGAACACTTAACCGTTATAACATGTTAATTAGACAAGTGAGCAGGGTTAAGTTAACCAGTACAACATGATGAATGAGTATGGTAAAGTTAATAAAAAACACTTAACCAATATGACATGATGAATGGGTACGGTTAAGTTAAAACAAGAGAGCAACACTTAACCAATATAACAGGATGCGTGGAAGGGTTAAGTTAACACAAGAAGGCGACACTTAACCAATGTAACATGACAAGTGGGTGGGTTAAGTTAACTTGAATTGACTGATGACACTAAACCAATACAGCATGATGAACGCGTGGGGTTAAGTTAATAAGAAACACTTAACCAATGTAACTCGATGAACGAATGGGGTTAAGTTAATGGGAAATACTTAACCAATATAACATGATGAATGAAAGGGGTTAAGTTAATAAGAAACACTTAACCAATCCAACATGACGAGTGAGAAGGGTTAATAAGAAACACTTAACCAACATGATGTTATGAGTGGGTGGGTTAAGTTAACATGAATGGACAACACTTAACCAATATGACATAATGTGTGGGAGGGTTAAGTACATATCGGGTTGGTGGGTAATATTAGTAAATATAGGCCTACAAACTTAACCATTAAGTAAATATGTTTGAATCAGTGGAAGGGTTAAGTACATATCGGGTTGGTGGGTAATATTAGTAAGTATAGGACCACGAACTTAACCTGTAAGAAACCCTAGCCACGGGGACCCATTTCAGCAGTAATCACATAGATGTATCAAGCTACCCTGAAACTAGGCAGGGTGGGGCACGATTACTGGGCTGATTATAAGCGGTCAAAATAGCGGTAGGGGGTACGTCCGTGTAGGTTCCGACGGATTACGGGCGTGCACATACTCCGGAGTAGGAAAAAGCAGGCACTGGGTACAGTAGTTATACACTGTGCTTCTTGAATCGTGTCGGTTTGCTATCATAGGGACTGATACACCTTATGGTCGGACCAGCACAAGGTATCTACATGCAAGAGAGGGCCGATTGACACAGACACAAGGAAAATTAATATGAGTAAGGAGCCGATCGATAGGGTAGTAAGGGTACATCTAAATCTTCATGGCAATTAGGCTGATTGAGGTAAGATCCTCATACTATATGTACACCTGAAGGCTACCACAATTGCGGGGATTGGGATCACATTATCATATTATCATTTTACACAGATTACTAGTTGGGACACTAGTTAGGGGGTGCAGAGATATAAAAATCAGAAAAACAAGGTAGTAGTGAAGCAGAGAAAGAGTAGAAGCGCATTCAGTTTATCTTGCCTTATCATATCTATGCTAATCGTATGTTATCCTTGTTATTATATTCAGTTTATTCATGTCATGATGCTTTTGCCTATTTACATGTTGAAAGTCACTGGACTTACCAGACTTATGTCTGACCTAGTTTGTTTCGCCTCTTTTCCTCCGTTCCCCCCCCCCCCCCCCGGTTCACCGGGAGGAAATGTTACCACTTAGCTCAGTTTTCTTTCCAAGCTCGAAGATAGTCTATATATTGCTTTGGACTCTCTCTTCCACTGCTATGAATGGTTCATGCTTTATTGGGGAATATCATTGTTATTTTTATGCTTCTTTTATACTTGGAAGTTTTTGAATCAAGATAGAAGTTTTATGTATTGTTTTTAAGTATGATTGAGACAATTGTTGTAAAAGCTTGACTAAACCACATTGTTTATAAAATGACTTTATTTTCCGCTACTTTATTTGTCTTTCTTGTAATTTATCTGCATCTTTTACCTAAAATGCTCCACCTAAGTTAAGGCATTCCCTTTGTGAGTGACCTAAACGGAGGTGGGGCGTTACACGTGGTATCAGAGCAGAAGGTTACCAGATCGGATAAAAGATTTGAAAAATTATTTTCAAAACGGTTTTAAAAGAAGCATTTTCAAAAGAAATGTTTTGTTTTAAAGGCATATTCCCCAAAGCCATATGCACTTTCTTTTGATCCTCTGTTTGAATCCTTGTTTCCTTCTTTCCTGAGTCTCCGAGGATCCTGGCTTTCTGGGAGGTAACCTCATCGCGGCATGGTTCTGTAGGCTCGATGAGACTACGACACCTATCAAAGGGCGAAGAAGTGCCCAACCTCCATTCATAGTCGTAGTAGTTTCACCTGCGGATAATTCTCTTCCAAGATTTGTAGGGTTTTTTGTGCGATGGAGGCAACCTTCGAGAGACTTGTCAACATTGTACACAAAGGAGGTAAAGAGAAAGAGGCCAAAGGGGAAGAATCACAAATTAGGGATTGGAATATAAGAAGAGAGGAATAAATAATAGATCCCGCAACAAGAGGAAGTGTCTTTTCCATGGTGTAGGGGGTCATTTAATTGTAGGAAGAAAAAGACAAATGGTAATTTTCTGCATGGTGAGGCAGGGCAGCTTATCAAGGATTTCCCAAAGGACAAGGACAAAGGACAGGATTTTCAGGAAGGCAAGTGCATGCTTTCACCACCAGCGTACCTAAGAGGGAGATAGTAAAGTCTAGTTCTTCTTTTTGATCATCCTATTAGTACTCTTTTTTATTTTAGTGCTTCACATTCGTTTATATCTGCTTCCATAGTTGATTCTCTGCACCTTAGTACTTGTATAATAGAAGATCCCATTATTGTCTCAAATCCGGTTGGTGGTTCGGCTCGTTTATCTTTGGTTTGTAAGGATTTGAGAATAGTTATATTAAGTATCGAGTTTAAGTATAATGCATATGTTTTCGGGTTTCATGGGCTATGGGTTGATTCTAGGCATGGATTGGTTAGCTAGTAATTGTGAAAGGAGTGTAGTTAGACTTTTGACTTGCTTCGGGAATACCCTTGAGATTTCGTGCGATCCTAAGGGATCAATCTGTCTTAGATACCTAGAATCACTTGATGCATCTATCAACGATTTCCGATCCGTTGGAGTAGCCCATGAGTATGCAGATGATTTTGATCTGGTTAGGGGTTTATCCCCTAAAACGCAAGATAGACTTCCGCATATATATAGTTGACAATGCAAAGCCAGTTGCATTACCTGTACGACACCTGACTCCAAGGGAAAGGAATGGCTCAGTAAACAAGTAAAAGAGTTACTTGACAAAGGGTTCATAAGGTGAAGTACTCCTAAATGGGGTGCTCTAGTCGTTTTCGTTACAAAAGCGGATGGCGCTTGTGCACAGATGATATTTTGGAATGAGGAAGAACATGCTTTGCATCCAAGGGAAGTCTCGGATACCCTCCAAGCGCATCAACTTAAGGCGAAGTTCTCCAAAAATTTAATTTTTGGAGAGAAGAAGTAAGGTTTCTAGGACATGTGGCGCCCAAAGAAGGGATAGCAGTAGATCCTGCAAAAGCAGTTGCGGTGCAAGATTAGAAGGTCCCAAGGAATTCAACGGGAGTAAGAAGTTTTCTTAGATTAGCGGGCTGGTATAGGTAGTTAATTAAGGACTTTGTAAAGGTATCAGGCCCCACTTACTAGATTGACGAAGAATAATCTAATCATCTTAGTATATACACTTGGTAACATGGTTAGCATCTGTTTATTTTCAAGAGATAGTTCTGGGAATGTTAGCATGACACGGCAGAAGTTGTAGTACCAAGTATACTATAAGAAGAAAAGGTGGAACAGGAGGCGACAGTGAAATGAGTTCCAACGCATATTCTGGACAATCAGAGCAATATGGAATGAAGCTCAAGAAGATGCGACTTAGAAGACAGAAGACTAGGTACGCGCATCATACCCTTTTTGAGGGTATATCCTTGATCTCACTTTTTCTGTAAAGTTTATTTGCTAGTCTTTATCTTTTAAGTATATCCTCTCGATCCTATCCTTGATCCTTAGGTAGAAGCCAATGGATGTAAACATGTGTTTGAGACATGTTATGTTTGGTGGATGCAAGTGGATGTAATTGTTTGCTAGTGGTTGCTCGTGGATGCATACACACACATTAGGCACTAGATCGGCTCCGTCACTTCCATATTGCATATCCATATGTGTATTTGTATATGAATTGAAACTTGATGTGTTATCATATGGATGTTGCATTTGTATGAATGATTGTGAACTCATGTAGAAGTTATAAAGTACGATTGGGAATAATTGCAAACATGATGGACTCATGGCACTGACATAATTAACATTAAGGAGGTCAACTGAATCAGTAGACCACCTGATTTTGCATTTGGGTAAGGACATACACACACACATTATGCATATGTTCATAAAAAGCATTAGAGATCTTTTAAGGACAATGGATGTTTGTGATTGAATAATTGAGTAGATGGATGCTGGATGGTAGGATAAACATTCTTCTTAACTTGGATATTTCGGGGACGAAATCCTTTAAGGAGGGGAGAATGTAACACCCCGTAATTTTAAAACGAGACAATAGAGATAATTAAAGAATAATTAATCTTTAAAAGAAGAACTAAGGGAAACGGGTTACGCCATTGCGTTCGTCTCAGAATTCTGCTTGGGATAGAGTCCGAGTTTGCGTAAATCGGACACCGTATGAAGAAGTTATAAGCCTTAGAAGTTTGTATACGCCCAAGGAAGTATATATATACATATAAAATAATTCCAGAAGTCAAAACAGGGTTCAAAATCTCGAATTTGGGTCAAAGCAGGCTGAGTGGGAAATTTCCCGCTCAGGGGTATCGACCCCCCCTGGGGGAGTCGACATAGGTGTCAACCCCCCTATAGGGGTGTCGACATAGGTGTCGACCCCCCTATAGGGGAGTCAACCCCAGTTGGCCCAGACCTGGCCGATGACGTGTTTCGCCACGTGTCGCTTTCTGATTTGCTGTGTGACATGATATTCTGCTCTGGACGATTCTGATGACTTCTAGACTGATCTGAAGGCTCTAAATCTCCCTATACACGTATAAAAAGACCACTAAACCTATTGTTTTCTCCACACGAATTCATAGGCGTTTATATGCTGCTAAAACCTGAAGTGACCTAGCCTCCACCTTAATTAATCAAATTAGAGTTTTCAAGTTAACAATCAAAGTCTACATCAAAGGAATAGCTAATCAAATTCAGAAATCAGATCCCAGAATTCAAGACCGTTCTATAATTTGTAAGTTCATGTTACTTTCAGAATAAAATTTAAATTGTGATTCTGACATTGTAATAAATCTGAATCTGAGATTATGTTTATTTCTATCTGTCTTTCTATATCCATTTGATCTATCTCATTGATATTATTATGTCCATTCTTTGTCTCTTCTTTCCTTCTTCCCTTTTTGTTTTTATAGCCAGGCTACTGCGAGCCTGAGCCAAATCTCATAAGAGATGAACGTACGTTGGGAAAAATTGGACATAATATATGATTTGGATATGGACAGCGCTAAAATTGGGAAAGGTATTAAATTATGTATAATTGGGCATAACAGATTTGTAACAGATTTGAGGACATAACACATGTTGTATTTAAAACATAAAGTTTATCGAATATATGACTTGAGATTTGAGGCATAAAGTATATTGGACATATGACTTGGGATTTGGGGCGTAAATTGCACTGTAAACATGTAAGGCATAGTACATGTTGTGGTTTAAGACCAAAAATTGGGGCATATATATATGATAGTTTATGACTTGGAAGAAGGATATTATTGTGTATAGTGATGTATGGCTTAGGCATGAAAACCTATAGTAAGATAGGGATAACTGTTAAATGTGAACACGCCTAAATTGGGATTTTGGGAAATTGGCAGGCACTGTAATTAAAGGCTATAATTTGGCATAGTTTATACTGTGAATCATGATTGGGGTTTTTTTGAGAATATTTTGTACGGTGCAATATGACTAAACCTTAGGGCATGTGTTATATTGTGATTTTTGGGGCATGACTATTATTGCAAATTTGAGAAAATTGGGTGTAACCTATTTTGAGTAATAACTTGAATTTGAATTGGTAGGGCATAACCTGCAATCAGCTTTATTGGGGTATAACTTGAGAATTGGAACATGACTAGTTTTGTGAATTTGGGATGATTAGCATATATAATCTAGACTTGGACATGTATGGTAAACATGCTAAATGATAAACATGCCTAACCCGAGGTTAGATTGAGTTATGGTGTAAAACTGCCCGGAACCGCCCAGCACATCCAGTAACCTCAACAACACAGATCTAATGTGAGTGGTTAGCGCATTTAGCCCAAAACCCGAGGTTAGAATGAGTTTGCGGTAGAAGTCTTCCCGGAACCGCCCGGCACATCCAGCAACCGCAAACAACAGTTCTAATGTGAGAGGTTGGGGCATTAATAAATTAATTAATGCCAATAAACAGACATGTTAAGAATGGTAAGGTTAAGTTTAATTTAGAACACTTAACCATTATAACATGTTAATTAGACAAGAAGGTGGGGTTAAGTAAAATTAGAACACTTAACCGTTATAACATGTTAATTAGACAAGTGAGCATGGTTAAGTTAACCAGTACAACATGATGAATGAGTAGGGTTAAGTTAATAAGTAACACTTAACCAATATGACATGATGAATGGGTATGGTTAAGTTAAAACAAGAGAGCAACACTTAACCAATATAACAGGATGCGTGGAAGGGTTAAGTTAACACAAGAAGGCGACACTTAACCAATGTAACACGACAAGTGGGTGGGTTAAATTAACTTGAATTGATTGATGACACTTAACCATTACAACATGATGAACGCGTGGGGTTAAGTTAATAAGAAACACTTAACCAATGTAACTCGATGAACGAATTGGGTTAAGTTAATGGGAAATACTTAACCAATATAACATGATGAATGAACGGGGTTAAGTTAATAAGAAACACTTAACCAATCCAACATGACGAGTGAGAAGGGTTAATAAGAAACACTTAACCAACATGACGTGATGAGTAGGTGGGTTAAGTTAACATGAATGGACAACACTTAACCAATATGACATAATGTGGGAGGGTTAAGTACATATCGGGTTGGTGGGTAATATTAGTAAATATAGGCCCACCAACTTAACCATTAAGTAAACATGTTTGAATCAGTGGGAGGGTTAAGTACATAACGGGTTGGTGGGTAATATTAGTAAATATAGGCCCACAAACTTGACCAGTAAGAAACCCTAGTAACGGGGACCCATTTCAGCAGTAACCCACATAGATGTATCAAGGTACCCTGAAACTAGGCAGGGTGCGGCACGATTACTGAGCTGATTATAAGCAGTCAAAATAGCGGCAGAGGGTACGTCAGTGTAGGTTCCGATGGATTACGGGCATGCACGTACTCCGGAGTGGGAAAAAGCAGGCACTGGGTACCAGTAGTTATACATTGTGCATCTTGAATCGTGTTGGGTTGCTATCATAGGGACTGATACACCTTATGGTGGGACCAGCATAGGGTATCTACACGCAAGAGAGGGCCGATTGACACAAACACAAGGAAAATTAATACGAGTAAGGAGCCGATCGAAAGGGTAGTAAGGGTACATCTAACATCTTCATGGCAATTAGGCAGATTGAGGTAATATCCTCATACTAGATGTACACTTGAAGGCTACCACAATTGCAGGGATTGGGATCACGTTATCATATTATCATTTTACACAGATTACTAGTTGGGACACTAGTTACGGGGTGCAGAGATATAAAAATCAGAATAACAAGGTAGTAGTGAAGCAGAGAAAGAGTAGAAGCGCATTCAATTTATCTTGCCTTATCATATCTATGCTAATCGTATGTTATCTTGTTATCCTTGTTATCACGGTATTGTCTTATATTCAGTTTATTCATGTCATGATTCTTTTGCCTATTTACATGCTGAAAGTCACTGGACTTACCAGACTTATGTCTGACATAGTTTGTTTCGCCTCTTTTCTTCCGTTTCCCCCCTCCCCGCCAGGTTCACAGGGAGGAAATGTTACCGCTTAGCTCAGTTTTCTTTCCAAGCTCGAAGATAGTCGATGTATTGCTTTGGACTCTTTCTTCCACTGCTATGGCTGGTTCATGCTTTATTAGGGAATATCATTGTTATTTTTATGCTTCTTTTATACTTGGAAGTTTTTGAATCAAGACAGAAGTTCTATGTATTGTTTTTAAGTATGATTGAGACAATTGTTGTAAAAGCTTGATTGAACCACATTGTTTATAAAATGACTTTATTTTCCGCTGCTTTATTTGTCTGCCTTGTAATTTATCTGCATCTTTTTACCTAAAACGCTCCACCGAAGTTAAGGTATTCCCTTTGTGAGTGACCTTAACGGAGGTGGGGTGTTACAACATTCCTCGAAAATTTGATCAAAGGTGTTCTTCGACAAGAAAGGAGCACTAAAACTGACTTTATGGTTAATTGATGCCTAAATCCAACACAAGATCGAACCCTAGTAACCGAACTTACACTGCCTCAAATTTACGAGCGTACATGAGCCATGCCCTTAAGTATACACATGAATTTGTGGCTCCCATCCCAAGAAAGCAAGATATACCCAATTCCAACAATATCTTTTTCTTTGGTTTTTGAAATGAAGAAAGAATGTTTATTTTCCTATTTCTTGGTTCCTAACTTTAGATAAAATGGGAAATTATATAGAGAACAAAAGAATTAAAGTGGTAGAAAATATGGTAATGATGTTCGGGAAAGCTATATAAAATTTAAAATTTCCAGTATAATAGTTCATAGATTTTTTATCTCATGCAAACTCCAATTGATGCAACAAAGAAACAGTCATGCCCGTAACAACGACATGACTTCAAGACAATAAAATTCATAATAGTTAGTGGATTATGAAAGAATACACTACTATTTTGCTTTAAATTTGCCGAATTAAAATTTTATTTTCTCACAATTACAAATCATGGAAAATTAAAAAAAATTAAACCAAAAATATGTTTAAAGAAATAAAGCCTTAGAAATAAATATATGCTTTTCGGTTATTTATTTTAACTATTTGTTACTACAATTGAATTTATAGATTTAATTTTCCCTTATTTTAAATGAATTTTTATTAAACAATTTTAATAGCTGTAATTTCTAAGACAATTATCATTCTTATTTGAAGGTGATTTAAATAAACTTTCAAACATACCTTAGTTTCATCTTGTTTCAAGATTTCATCCATCTATAGAATTCGCATATTTTGATTACTATACCACCATTCAACTATATTAAACAACTCATATATCTAGAATTCAAGCCATTTAATTCTTTAATCTTCTAATTTAACAATTAAAACTAATTTGATATTTAGAATTAAAATCTGGGTTGTTATAGGTAATAGGAAAAATCTAGAATGCCACTCGGTTACATTTGGTATTATAATTCTAAGTATGTTATCGATGTAAACTATTAAGTAATCAAACAAACTAAAAGGCCTGTCAAAATGTGGGACAATCTAGTAATAAGTGGAATACAAATTTTTTATCTTTAATTATCATTCTATAGGCTTACAAACCAATTAATATGCGAGTTACTAGAAAATTCTTGCTCATAATATGATTCAATATCATATATTTCCTGCCTAACATGTATTTATTATATATTAAAATAATTAGGCTTTATTGATCGAAGCATACACATATATTTTTTCTAACCAACCTATTTTATTATTGTACATCATAACTCCAATTACAAAACTACTTTTGTAAAATATATGTTACATATGAGTATCTTTTATCAAGGTACAACTTGCTAGATGCATGCAATTGGCTTGTTATTACTTCCTTCACTTCGTAAATTTTTACCATTTTTGAATAAACATTCAAAATAAAGCTGTGATTTGATTATAACTCTAACCAGCATGTTCCACTTGAATAGACTACATGGGAAAGTGACCTTAGCACCTTTATTTATGCATGATAATATCATTAATAATTCCGAAAAAAATGTAAATATCTCTCACACAAACTTGTTGTAGTCTTAGTAAACAATAATTAACTGAAACTACATTATATCTACAACTAATTAATTTTAAGTGTAGCTTATCATGTATACTTATTGTAAATCACTCAATTCGTCATACATCTTTCAAGTTGATTATGTATTGGAATATGTTACCCCTAAGCCAATAACGACTAACTATATACATTACTAAAATCAGTGCATGAGCATGGCCCGAGCCACATAATAATTTATGTATAATGTACTCCAAATAGTTTTTACTTTATTTGATGAAATTTGTTCATCCGTAAGGGTAAGAACACAATCTACAGTGCCTGAAACTTTTCCATCTCACTTTTCTTTTAGAATATTTTGTAAGAAAAAATGGTGGAGAATATCCAATCCTATTTAACTAATAAGAGAATCTATTAATTAATAGTAAAGAGGAAGAATTTTAAGCTCTTTGACTAATTTGAGGAGCCATCATAATTTTTCTTGAATTTTCCGTTTAGCTATTTTGTTGGCAAAATAAAGTACAATTAGCGAAGCGGAAGAACTTCAGGCTCTCTAATTAGTTTTAGAGTTGTCTCAATTTTACTTAATTTTCTCCAAGTATAGAATTTTGCACGAAAAATAAAGTATAACTATTTTGCAAACAGAAACTAGTTTTATAGTGATCATGCCACTTTACAATTGAAATACAGGTTTGAAGCTCAACAACTAGTATGACAACTAAACTAGCTAATAATATAATATTTAGGCAAACAAGCCTAAGCTACTTGCACAAACTCCACGCAGGGCAAATACTCACAAGCTGCACAAGGAAATCCCAAAGACCAGGCATGGCAACATACGGGATGCACATAGACATACACAAACTAACTCGTATACCAATTAAACTATCACTACAAGAAAAACCGAGATTAGCGACAGATTTTTAGCAGCGGAAAATTCCGTCGCTAATTAGTGGCGGATTTCCGTGGGCTTTGTAAGAGAAAATATTTTGGATTTTATATGTCATCTTATTATAAATTATTACCGTCGAATACTAATTCTGTCGCTAAATTAATGGAAATTGCAGCTCTTTACCGTCATATAATATTTGACGCTAACTTCCGTTGCTAATAGAGTCGGATTACCGTCAACATAATTTTGAAGCTATTTTCCTGCAGTTTTCCAAGAGATTTGAAACGAACTTTTATATTTTTTATTTATTAAATGTTTTAAATTTGTGTTATTACTTAGTAATTAATTAGTAAATTTAAATTTTAAATAATAAATGTTAATAATACATTAGTAATTATTAATAATTAATAACTATTAGAAGAAAATAAAATTCAATAGTTAATGCTGATTTTTTTTTTGAAAATTATTGCTGATTAATTACTATATAATATAAATAAGATGTAATAGTAATTAATAAAATACATTGTTGTTCGATGTTTATTAAATTTGTTTTGATAATCAATGATTATTTAATAGTCTTTAATATGATTAATTACTATATATATATATATAAATATATATATATAAAATACTAAAAATTTAATAGTTGATACTGCACCATAACGAAGAAGCAACGAGTAATAATAAATGAACTACTATAAAGTCATAATAAATGAACTACTATAAAGTCACACCGATCCACATCTTTGTATAGTCACAATTTTAAACCGTCAGATCCAAACAATCAATGTTGTACAAGCCTCTGCCTCATCAATCTTCTTCGCTGTCTCCCAACCAATAAAACTCCAAATCCCTAACTCCTATCATTACACCCTTCGCTCCATCGTTTAGTTACTAAGCCAAAACTTTTTCCAGATCTGAAAACCCTAAAATTAAAATACCTAGCTCCGCTCCCTAATCCGACTTCATCACTGACTTCATCAACCACGACTTCGTCAATCCGACTTCGGCCACCACGGCAGCTTCACCTCGGCAAGGGGCGACCGACGACACCTGTTCAACAACGGCAAGGGGAGATTGACGACATGCTTCAGCGCGACAAAGGGACAGGTGCGAACTGCGAAGCTTTGAATTTGTAAGTTCAATTCGATTTCGATTTCCTCCCTCAGCATTGATTTGCAATTTTAATTATGCTGGAAAAAAATGCAATTATAGACAACGGTTTAGTATGTATTCTAGATCTTACGAGCAAATTAATCTGAAGCTATAAGTTTAATCTTACGGGCAAATTATAGACTACTGTTTAGTATGTATATCTGGTTTGGTTACTTATACAATTTAATCTGAAGTTGTAAGAATAATGGACATCTTCTTTTTCTTACTTATTTCTTTATATGAATCAGTACTGGATTCAAAATAGAATTGACATCGACTATTTAAAAACTATTCGCTTAAACTCTGATGTGCATTGCTAAATGGGTCTGGGGTTGGAAGTTAAGTGGGGTTTCAGAGGTATACGATTCAACATATGAGTTTATGAAAAATAATAATTTAACTAGTTGATCTCAATTTGGGAAAAAATAAAAATGATGATGTAAACCCCTAAAAACAAATAAATTGTTAAACGAACTTACTTTGTGATATAATGTCAAGAATTTCAAAGCATGATTCCAAAGTTTTAAATTTGAATAGAAGCCACCAATTAAAAATGTATAATATAAATTAAAATGTCAATTCGAATCCATAATTAAATTACAGTATAAAATATAATAAAATAACAGTGTTAATCATAAATAAGTGTTATGCAAACATAAATCATTATTGTACAAGTCTCATTTAGTATAATATAAAATGCTGCAAAATCAATAAAAGTAAACAAACACTTGTGTGCTTTCTCGGTGCTTTTTCGCCAATTTAGCGACGTTGGATTTAAAACCCAACGGTGCAAATATAAAGAACCAAATAGGTTTTAACTTATAAACAAATTCATTTACTACAAACACAAAAAGAATCAAGCCATTTTGAATTTTACTCAAATCAGTTATAAAGTGGTAAAGCAGATTAAATTAAAACGTAAATAACATTCAACATTAATTAGGTTGGCGAAAATTAACCCGACTCAGTTAAATCAGGTGGAAATCGAGGGTAGCAGGCACCAGTGGTGGCCTGGCTCGGCCCAGCCCATATGCTAGGCAAAGTAGGCCGTTGCGAAGGCAAACAACAGAAGTTGGGGCAACGAAAAATAATCTTATTTGTTCCCCGCGCCGTCAAATTTCCAGTCACCTGCTGCCTTTACTTCTTCGTTCCATCCCGCGTCTGCTTGTTGCCCTAGCTCCTGCAGTCCTGCCGTGTTGAGAGTTCATAATTCAACTTTCCTGCTAAGTGCTAAACCCTAAGACTGGTCGTCGTCTACGTCGCATTTGAGGTTGTGAGTACATGTATAATTGTTTATTAAATTATAGTCGTAGATACCGTGAATCGCTGATATCGAAACAAAACGTTGTTTGATTTAGTGATTTTTTATCTGTGCTTTCCTTTGTTTTAAAACCAACAGTAAACTGACTAATGCTTCGATTTTCCTGAATCTTGTTGCCCCAGTTTGATGTTACATTGGGACTTAAATGTGAATTTTGTTGTAATTCCGGTTGATAATCATATGTACTTCCAACAATTTTACATTAACATGGCATGTTTTTCGAAATTTCACTGTTAATTTAATACTCAAATACTTTAGAGTATGTTAAGTATTTGTAGTTATGTTAACCATTTGAATTGTGTAGTCTTTGATTGGTAGTAGAGGCAGTAAATATGAACTTTTTCTCTGGTTTCAAATGAAAGTCCAATTTTGTTCAAGTCAAAATATTTGGTTAAAGTTCGTTGGGATTGTTTCAATTACTGCATTATGCAATATTGATAATGAAATGTAAAAATAGAAAATAAGGGATATAATACATTTAATATCTATTGATATGTGGTATACAAAGTCTATTTTTTGATTTTTTTTTAATGTAATCTAAATGCTTTAATTGACTTATATTTTGCAATTGACAGTGTATTTTATTCTAGAATTTGTACGTCATTTTTAATATATAAACATATTGCTATTATTTAATAATGAGGCAACAAAAGTGATTTTTTTTTTTTGTTATTTGACTAGGGCTGCTAAAATGATTGGGCTGGCCCTGGTAGTGGGGGTAGTGGCAAAGGCAGTTTAAGGTTTGGAAGTTTAAAGTTTTAAATTCCATGTTCAACTCGCCTCAAAGTTCATAGCAAAAAAGTTGCTACCAAAAGAATTTCGAGTAGATTCGACAGTCTCTTTTTTTAGTGTCAACCACGTCCGACAATGATGATTCAGGTATTATTACTTTAAGTTTAAGCTTTATTTTAAGTATCAGTAATAATAATTATCATTATTAGATGCTTTTACTGAGCTGAATTTGCTACCAATTTTCATTAGATATAAGCACTTCAATGGGTGATGGAGAGGTCTCAAATCATGCTAAAGCTTTGAAAAGGCTTCAAGAAAAAGTATGTTTTTTACTCGCTGTGAATCCATTTTATTTTCTCTTCAAATTGTAATGTAATGTGTAAATTCAATTTTATTATTTAAAAATGCATCGTATGTGTCTTTTTTCTTTTCCTGGTTTAATTTATATTATGGAAGAACAGAGAAAGCATTATACCATTGTAAACGTAGGAAAAAATATGGTGATTATGACATCAAATGTCAGGAATATATTTACATTTATCATCACTTCGAACAATACATATGCTTAACAATTTTATATTTAGTCCCGTTTCTTAAATCATATTTATGACTTGTTTATCAGCATCAGTTTTATTGTTTTCCTCCCTCAGCTGGCAATACTGTGTGCAAATGAACTTGTATTATTAAAGGCATGCTAGATCATCACTAAGATGATTCCTTGCATTATTTCATTTTCCTTTTCTCTTTGTTTGAAAAAGAAAAGAAAATTTGGTACAGATGGAGTGGCAGTTATTTGATTTACTCAGGAAGTTTGTGTAGAATCGGCAAGAATTTTGATTATGAAATGAGTTATTTCTTATGTTCACACTTTACAAAATTCATCATTTGAGGCTTAACGGTGTGGCTTGTGTTCCTGTTAATCTTCACGTTGATTATATATTTCAATTGTCATGCATTCTTGTGCCATTTTTCTTCTTTGCCTCTTGCAGGATCCTGAGTTTTACCAGTTTCTGAAAGAGAACGATCAAGAGCTTTTGGAATTTGGAGATGAAGACGATAATGATGATGTGAGTAATTCTATCATATACGTTCAATGCTGCTATGTAATGCTTGAAAATGAATGTTAATTTTTTTTCCTCCCAATGTTGTGCATTGTTTGAATAGTACCAATGATGTGATAAAATATATAATATGCCATGCATTATTTTGAGGTATATGAGCTACTGGTGTTTCTCTTTTGTGCATTGTTTGAATGTGTCTTTCTTTGAGCAGCCAGAATTAGGAAGTTTGTTAAATGTTAAGTTTATGGTTTCCACATTTTTCATTAGATTAGATATAACATTTTCCTTGTCAGAAATCTTCATTCACTAGTCTAGTTGTTATGCATGATTTGGTTTGCTTGACGTTAGGCTATTGTACTGATTAAAAAAGAGGAAGGGGTGAAGGGATACTGGAAAGGCAATCTTCCGCAGGTTTGTATGTTATACCAAATTATAATGGTTAAGATATACTTTTTATTTGGCTCCTTCACAGTTAATTCTTTCTACATCAATAAAACAATGTTCAGGTGATGTGCATACTCCTATATAGTGTTGTGCAGCTTTTTTCTTATGAAATTTATAAGGTATTGCTAAGTCGTATTCTTGCATGTATATAATCTACGGTTTTCTGCACTGTCTCTATTACTTTGATGATGCTTGAAAATTGTGATATTACTGTAGAAACTCTTCAAGAAAAAGGATGGTGAACTCTTTGTTGTTGGGAGGCTTGCTGTTGGGATGACCTCTACTTTCCTGGGTGACATTAAATAGCCCACTCCCTTCAAATTTTAATAAAATTATATAAAGTAAATTATATGTGTACTCCACTTTACAATACTATTATGAGAAGCAATTATAAACACAATATAGGAGTGAAGCGGAAGTTGATTACATAGAATTACATTGTATGAATTACATTTATATGCATACTCTATTGCGTTCATGCATTTCCTTCTTTACTTTTCCGTAGGTAACATATCCTTTGGATATACTGCGATTGAGGTTAGCAGTTGAACCAGGATCAATAACAATGTCTCAGGTGATAATACTTGTCCTAGTTTTTTCTCATGGAAAATTATTATTATTTTTATAATCTTCTACTTTTCCAGGTTGCAATAAATATGTAAACTCCATGTAGCATACAGTACCTTAAGCTGCAGATGTAGATTAGCATGGATTTGCTTGTAACACAGTATGCCCCTAAATTTCTTTGCATCATTGTAGCTCTTTCCGCTGTTGGATACAGTCCGACAACCGCTATGCTCTCAACGAATTATGACGGGTCCGACACATATTTATGATCCATATTTTGCATTCAAAACTATGGCCATTGACTTGTATCTCTATGCTAAGGCGCTCGCTCGACGAATTATGATGGGTCCGACACATATTTATGATCCATATTTTGCATGAATTGAGTTGATGATGTTTGGCCGTAAAAGGTATGTCCGCTGTGAATCCGATTTTGTTTTATGCATTTAATATGTATGTTATCATGGAGTAGATATTGTTATGTATGACATGAGTACCGGAACAATCATTGCTTTTCTTCTCAAATCTGCTTTCGTTTGCATCACACAGTACACTCATCTGCAGTTGTCTTCTACCATGTATATTTTGTAGGTTAATTATCTGCTTTATTTTCTTCAATAGGTTTTAATTTTGATTGATTGCTGTTTTGATTTGGGCAAAGCTACGTATATTATCAAAACAATTGTTTTGATTTTTTTCAATAGCTTATCTATAGGTGATGTAGAGCGAATGCTTCGAGAACTTGGGACCGAAAAAGGAAGACAAACAACTTTACATGTTGGAGGTACGAAAGCACAAAATGAAAGAGCTATTATATTTGTTGTTCTTTTAGAAGTAAGATCCCGAGTCAAAAAGAAACTTCTTTGGATGGTAATAGAGCAGTCTCTTGTAATTTTAGGTGTAACGTTAGGTAGTTATCGGTCAAACTGCTTTTGTTTAAATGTATATTACTAGTGTATGCTTGTACTATTAAAAAGTTCAAGACATACGCAGTCGTCAAAGTTGAATGTAAATAAATCATAACTGCAAATTTATCTTTGTATTTTTGGATATGCTATTTATTTCAGTGTTCATAGTTAATTGATAATATTAGTTCAATATATATACATGTATGTATTTATGTGTATGTGTATGTGTATGTGTATGTATGTATGTCTCTCTCTCTCTCTCTCTCTCTCTCTCTCTATATATATATATATATATATATATATATTTGTAGATTAGAAGGGGAACAGCGACGGAATACTAACAGATGATGCTAGTTTAAATATTTACATAAATTAAATTCCGTCGCTAATCCCTTGGCAATTAGTAAGGGTTTACCAACGCCTTTGATAAATATTAATTTATTATAAATTACTTATTCGTCGGTAAATAGTCGGTAAATAAATTAAAATTAAATTAATAAATAAAATTATATTTTTATTATATAATTAGTAAAATGTCGAAAAACCGTCGGAAAATTCATGCTAAATTTCCGTCGCAAAATCTGACACAATTACCGTCATGGTTTTTACCGACCACAGCCTTATGCAGGAAATCCATCGCTAAAGCCGATTTAGCGACGGATTCGAAGCAGTTATTGCCGCTGCTATTTGCAGTTTTTCTTGTAGTGTATGACAGGACGACGTTATTCACCAAACTAATATCAACGAGAAGCGTACAGCTTCATAATATGACAACTGTATACCAACATTTCCTCGAAGACAACAACTAGCAACAGTGCCACAAAAGCCAACATAAGCGATATTTTCGTAAATGACCAAGATCCGAAACAACAACAACCAAGAAAGTCGTTATCAACAAAGTTGCCTAATGATAGACAAAGCATATACCAAATATAATGATTGAATATTACCATTGGCTTCGTGTTTCATAATTGAAACATAAAGTAGATTCCTACCTTGCTTTAGGTCTCTGCATCTTTAACATCACACCCGACAAATACCAGTTGATCATTATTAAGCTAAAATTCTCAATAATTTTAATAATTAAAGTGTGATAACTTTTTTATATTAATCGAATTGAAGAATCATTTTCATTATTAAACTAAAAGTTCAATAGGCTTTCTAATGATATTCGTCATTAATATCGAAAATAAGATTAAAAAAGCTCATTATCTCATATAATATACTTAAACTATATTTCATAAATGGAGTTAAAAATTCAATGCCTAAAATTACTACAACATATAATTGCATAGGTTTGATGTAGTTTGTGACTGAAGCACTTAACATGAAATTATAAAATGTTGTTCTTAAAGTATTATAGTTTACAACTGCATTACACGCATTCAGTCATAAACAATAACATTTAAAGTATTGTAGTTCGTAAATGGCACGAAATGCTGCAGCTGCCGCATCAAAGTGATGCAGCACTAAGCTACAGTATATAGCAGCAAAACATCATACGGCTAAATGCTATAAAAAAACTACACAAGATTATGCAGCTAAGTGTTGCAACCAAATGCTACATTATCTTATGTAGCATTCAACCGCATAAGATATCGCAGCGAAATGCTAAATGTTGCAGCAATAAACCGTAGTACTTAAGTGCATGATATTATGCAACGAAATGTTGCAATTAATTTCTATAGCAAAGTGATGCATTATTTTTTGTAGCATTTGCATACGATAATAAACAAAATATAGAGATACTTAGCCACGTGCATTACTGAATAAAATGTTGCAACTATTGCATCAATACATTGCATAAATTTATGCAACTAAGTGTTGCAGTATTTAGATTCAGCATTTAATTGCATAAGATCATGCATCAAAATGATGCGACTAAGTGCTACAGCAAAATGTTGAATTGCCTTATAGCCACATAAGGTAATGCAACAAAATGCTGCAGCACTTAGCTATAGCATATTGTCGCACAATATCATGTAGATAACGCGGTGAGTACTGCAGCTAAATGTTGCAACATTTGTTGTAAGTTTCAGCGATAAGCTATAGCATATACTTGCATAATATTATGCACCTAAATGTTGCAAATAAGTGTTGCAGCATTTTGTTTCATATGCACTTTTCGGCTATATGAACTGCACTTTTGAATTTAATTTTCGACTGCATTTTTAAAATGCAACTAGAAACTACAGTTTTTAACTATATTTCTAAAATGAAATTAAAAACTACTACATAAAACTATGATTTAAATTTTATTTTTAGATGTTGAAAATGAATTTCATTTTGAAGCTTGTTAAATTTGTGATTTTAAGACAAAAACGATTTTTCAATCCAATTAACATATAAAAAATTAGTTTGTTTCAAAGATTGATAATCAAGAGTGTGAAAATAATAGCCACGTGTAAAGAGACGCAAGCGGATGGATATAATTTACATAAATTATTTTCCATGGGCATTTAATTCATTTTAATTTATAATAAGGGCCAATTGTACAAACTCTAATATAATTACACGGCTCAATGTGCAAAGCTAACAACAGGGTTCTTGCCATTATAAAAATCAGATAGTTAAGAAGAGTCGGCGCAAAGGAGATATCCATGATGAAGCACAACGATTGTCTATAGAGGATCCACCTGTTGCATAAAAACTCCCATGAAAAGCACGAAATAGGACATGAAATAAAACTTTTTAAACCAAATCACCAAACTTAAGCACCACCGGAAAAGAACCTATTAAATACACTCCTAGATAAGCCAAAACACACAAATAACTAAGAAATAATGGCAGCAACCAAAATCCAAGTAGATGACCGAAATACTAAGTGAATACAAGAAAAAAAGTTACATAGTTATTGTTTCTTACGATAAAAATGGAACACCACAAAGGTGAGAACGACCAATATGAAATCGACCAAAACCCATAGACGCACAATGATCAAAGTAAAAAAAATCATCCTCATTGCTTAACAATCACCGAGATGATAGAAAGAAATGATGAAAAACAATGCTAGATGGAAGAAATACCATAACCAATCAACTTAGAACCAAACTAGCAAAAGTAGCAAACAACCACTGCCAGCAAACTTAGATAAGTAACCGCTACATGAAATAGACATGGACGCTGAAGAACAATTGCTACTTCACAAGCAAGTCATGAAAGCACCAAAAATAGTATCAGTAGCAGTGGAAGAAAGGTGAGATGGACCGAAACTAGCGACATCAGTACTAGCTTAAAGGTAGAAATCAGATCTGAGAGAATTATGAGGTAGAAGGGAGCTCTGAAAAAAGGCTTGCCCAATAGGGAAAACGATGTTAGAAAGAGGAGGGGAAATGTGAAATGAAGGAGATGGAATTGGAAAGAAAAGGGAAAAGAGGAAAATGAGGCTGAAGTGGTGAGCTAGTCTCTAATTATGCTACCACTCATTTCTTTGTAATTACTTTGTTGGGAAAACAGAATTTGGCTTCCAAGTACAAATATTTCTTTACAAAATTTTATAGTTTATCACTTTACAATCATTTTATTAAATTTCTTATATTATTTTATTTTATTTTCAAATACATGATTTTTTTAGTTGTATAATCATCCAAAAAAATTCTCGAATCTCAAAGAATATGTTACATCAAAACCCACACGTTTAAATTAATTGCATAATCCAAACTATAAACTAATGGATGAACATGGTCAACTAATATTTTTTAAGAAATCCTAAAAAATGTTAACTATCAAACCTTACAATCTCATACTTTAAAATGCTATTTAGCATTATTTTATGAATATCAAAGTTGCAAGCATGACTTTCCCAAAACAACATGAAATTTGTGGTTAACTACAAAGACGAAAATGTTTAAAAATGAATTGTAAACAACGGATAAAAATTCACATGTAAATAATAAATGGACCATAATATGGCCTTCTTAATTTCAAATAAGTACAAAGAACTTTTCAATTTTCTCCAAATTTTTCATGTTGAAGTCCTTACATTTAACGAGTTCTGGATTTTTTTTTTTTTTTTTGCGAGGAAGCCTTTTTTATAGTGGTCGTACCACTTTTATTAACAAGAAAAGCACTGGTACTCTGCACATACACAGAGTAACATTTGGTTTGAAGTGTCCAGTCACTATCAATACAACAAAATATCAAGGATAACTAAATCGACAGAAAATAAATGATAAACACTAGGCATGCTACACTACTCATCCTCCGAGTCATCATCATAATCCTCGTAATAAGTGCCAATACAGGGTGTCATATTGGGCTTATAAGACCAATAGCGGAAGGCCAAGTCATCCACATTAGAAGAAGCGAGTAATATGTTCATGTCCCATGATGTGTCCTCCATGATCGCAGAGTTATTTCCACTTCTGCACCTTCAGTCCACAATACCAATTTTTTACCTTTCTCCTTGTAGAAGAGACGACTGCGATCAACCACTTCATCATCAATAAAAATAAAGAAAGTGTAATTAGTGTCACAATGCATTCCAGAGGGGGAATGTACCCACGCGGTCTCAAGCTCATTCCAAGAGATATCAGGGTCAGGAGGAACATCTGGCAATATGGTAGTTGATGGCACATCCACCACAAGTACATCCTCTACCTCAACATGAGCAACTTTCCTACCAATAGGGACCCAAATACGTTTAGGAGGCTTAGGTAGGGGAGATTTAATTGGGGGTGGTAAATTAGCTTCATGCATACAGGTATCAGAGCAATGACCAAAAGATTTGCAAGTTGCGCAAATATCCGGTTTCCATCTATACTTGACATCCACAAAATGCACACGATTGTCCAGATTAACTTTGATCTGAGTAGGTAACGATTTATTAGGAGTAATCTCAATCAGGGCCCTAACATATACTAAGTTTCTTCTTGCAATAGTATTTGCATCAAAGCATTTGAGTTTACCTATATGACATGCTGACCAATTAAGGCCAAGAAGTGGTTGTAGCACTCAGGGAATGTGGGTGAACTGTGCCTAGACAGGAATAGAGAGGACTTGTTCACGAACTCTGTCAATCGATGCACTCCATGGTGTCACAATAAATGGTCTAACTTCAATGATAGAAGGCGTAACTTCTAATATATGTATCCTCTTAGCAGCTAAGGAGAACTTAAAGTAGTATAGTCCGTCGACTAATGCCATTTTCATGGAGTCACGGATTTGCCAATAGTTTCGGCATGTTGTTCTCATATCCACAGAAGGAGGTTTGGTATCCAAAAAGAATCCTACAATAAGCTCATTCCAGAAATTTGCTGCTTCAACATGAATTTCCATGGGTAGGACAGAACTAGATTCAGCATGTAGAATTTCAAAATCCACCGGTAAGTATTCGCCTGCTACATGAGGAAGAGAATCAAATAAAGACATCCATTTCTTGGGAGCATTTGTAATTGAGTTCGTCGCTGCTGCTACACGAACAAGAGCAGAAAAACAGAGGGTAGTTGGCCAGAGGGGTTATGAGTCGGGGAGTTCGGGGAGTATAGATGAGCAGGTAAGTGGGTAGCTGATGTGTTATTCTGGTTGATTGGGGAATTCTGTCGAACAGATGGGGGCGTTGGAAAGGTAGATTTGTTTCATTGTTGGAGGAGAGTAGGCCATTCAAACCATCACTGGCTAATATCGCATGATCACAATCAGGATTCGAAATCAACACATTGTTTACAACGACCGATGACTGTCTCAAAGGAGGAGACACAACCTCACCCAATACAGAGCCCAAGTCCACAAAAAGTGAAGACTTACCACGATTTACAGGCGCAGAAGGACCTGCTGTGTTGATATCCGAGATTAACTTGTTCAAAGGATGATTCTCTGGTAGAGTAAAAACAAATCTCGTAGGTGGAGTTGTAGCGTCTTCATTCTTTACGTCAGTATCGGATTGCGATTGCACTGAATTGGCTCGGCTCCCAAAACGTGTAGTTATTGAAGATGGGAGATTTGGTTTTGATTTTCTTTTATTGGCCATAAGGTGGGTGGTAGAAGAGCAGAAGACAAGAGGAGTTTAAGGAGTGGCGGCGCAAAAAAGTTGGGTCTGGTGCACTTCCGCCATTTTCAGATTTGAATATTACTTTGACAAATATTTAGATAAATTTTAACGATTTAACTAGTTCTATTGATAATTAATTTAAATTATTTAAATAAATCAAACAAATTAATATTCAATAATCCATTAGTAAATCTTTAAAATGAAAATTCAATGTATGCACAGCAATCATATGAAAAAAAGATTGAAGTTATTTAATGATTCATACATATAAAATATCTATTTCACTTAACATAAATTACTTATATCTAGAACATTACCTATTTTAATATTAATTTTTAATTAGGACATTAATTATTGCAAGTATGTGTAGTTAGCGAGGATTGAACTTACTGTCTTGCATCTGAGCGTCACATGTCATCTTAATTCATGAATAATATATTTCAATAAATTAAACATATATTGCATGAAAAGACTATTATTTTAAATAACATTACTGTGCGCAACGACCAGTTAAGGGCTAATGTATAAATTAAAGTAAAATTTAGGTAGATTTGATACATGTAAAATTGTTCCAAAAGCATATTTTAAATTACTTGTCAACTTTTACCTTCAAAAATATATTTTTTAGTCTTTCAAAAATTAAATCTAAACGATAATGTAGGTTCATAGTACTAAAACAAATATTTTGCATTTTTTGAAAAATAAAAATATTTACAAAGGACTTGCAGAGTATATACCAATTTTTCAAAAAATTAGTACTTATTACTAGTTTATAATATAAAAAGATTACACCTCTAGCTGTACAACATTGAAACAACTGAACAACACCCAACTTGAAAACTCACTCGTACTGATAACTACTGTACAAACTAAAGGTATAAATCAAGATATCCTAATCCTAAAGGACCGGTCATAAAGCCTAAACCACAAAGCCTAGCATAAAAACAAAAGATGCACACAAAATTCCCTTAACAGTTGTCTGAAGCACTAAGACCTACAGAAGCAATAGACTCTAATTTTTTTTAACATTTTCCCCTTCTATATATTTGCTTGATATGACAAACCATTGAATTCCAGTCTTGGTTTTTAATTACATCAGGATTTGAGCCAACTTGAAATTCAAAAGGTGCTTCATCAAATTAGACTTTACAAACTGCTTTGGATTTGGAAGTTTGCTACCTTGAAATTTTGCTGTCAAAATTGGTTGACTTCATATCCTCATCCACCGTCTCTAAATGTGCTTATACACAAGAAGGAGGAGCCTCGACATAGTCTTGATAGAAAGAAATATATAAATGATTCTTAAAACATCTATTATACAAAATAATACATATAGCATGGTGACTTATCTCGTTTTCACCGTTAACGAAGGGTAAGTCTGATTTGATCTTGATGTTGATTGTGAGAATTAGGTAACTATGAAATTGCAAATTAGGATCGATCACCATAGAATTTGCATTAACACTATGAGTAGACGTTTGATAATCTAGACTTCGGAAAACTAACATAAGCTTTCTAAATGACCAAGATCAAAATAATTCAAGCACTTAGGAGGAAGCCATTCGTATTCAAGTTCCTGCATTATCAACTTATCATCTTCAAATAAGACTAGAAATTGTTTAGGGTGGAAAAAGAGCTAGACACCTCAAAAGGTACACATGCATAATCAATCTTTTTATTCTTCTCCATAACCTTATCCATCTTAATAGAATTACCAAGAACATATGTAATACGACTTATACCTTCTTCCATCCAATAATAAATAGGTAACCCCGGAAAGCGAACCCATATAGTGTAAAATATCTTTAATAATAGTCATCTATCATGTCATCATCATTACATTCTTATTATAAAAGTAAGACACATCCTCCAAGATCCTTTCACAATCAACCTTGTTATCAAATTTGATAATATAAGACCCATCATCCTTATAGTAAATAGAAAAATCACCCAACGACTTCCAAACTCTATGAATACAAGCTTTAAAAATGAACAGTGACAGTTGCAGGTAACAACACAAAATAATCATGGCATTTCTCCATTGTTGCTTAGCTTTTTGGACAACTTCCGATGACATTTTAGCACAACCCATATTTTGAAACTCCTTGGAATAATAAATTTTAAGAGGTTTACGAATAGAAATATGATTATGCGAAATGACATCCTTCTAAGCACGACTAACTTCGGGAGAGTCTTCACAAGAAACCGTTGATTGATCCAAAACCGAAGCAGAGGACTCCGATAGAGGAAGAAGAGGTGCTTGAACTGGTAGGCCCGACGGACATGCCTTCCACGCTGGCAGCAGAACTAAAGTACTTGCTTCAGCCTCTAGTGATGAACAATTTGACCTAGCAGAAGGCAAGCGACCAGAGGGTTTGGATGCAGGCAGCAAGCAATGATTGGAGGAAGGAACGACGTTTGGCGGAGTGTGAGGATTATGAGATGCAAGACGTGATTTCTAATTTATGCACGATGCCACCATTCAAAATATGTCCTTGTCGATGTTAATTGGGGTTTTTCCAAGCAGAGGAAATGGATTTAGAAGGGATGGAGGTAAAGGATTTAGCGGTGGATAGCTTGAAGGATGAGAGTTGGGCGGGTGAAATTGCGGTAAAGGTTTAGGATTTTCGTCGTCCATAGATATTCAAGAAAAAATGATTCAAAAACGAAAAAAATAAAAATATTCACATTCTAGCGAATTTCAGCGAATTTCAGCAATTTTTCATAAAATTGCAGACATCATAGCAACTATTTTTGAAAAAATTGCAGTTTTTCATTTGCTGATTTGCTTCAAAATTTTAAATTCAAAAACCTAAAGTTATTGAAACATTGAAGTATTGCAGAAAAATCATCAAAAAAATAGAAAGAATTGCATATAAATGAAAAAGGGAAATTAATTTATAAGGACAATTAGCACTAAAAATTTATCATAAGGACAACCACCTAAAATTTTATTCAGAAGGATAGCCCTGTCTAATATTTTATTCAAAAGGACAGAAATAACTCTCACGAAATAAAAAATCACGAATTCATCTTTCACGAAATCATGCAATCACGCAATAACGCAATCACGAAATCAACTTTCACTAATTCACGCAATCAGTTCACGAATTTAAAAGTAGCCGAAACCCTAAACGAGTGCGATGAAAAATTACAAACGAATGTCGAAACCCTATTTCGTGAAGTACAACAAAGAGTTGGAGCTCAAATCGAACTAATGATCAAATAGTGGAAGAAATAGTTTTTGTATTAGTTTTTTTTAAGAAAACACGGCAGCAGTTTTTAAGTAATAGTTTTATATTTTTTAGGTAACAGTTTTACAGTTTTAAATGCATTAACACGGCAATAGTTTTTAGGTAGCAGTTGTAATTTTTTTTTTAGGTATCAGTTTTACAGTTTTAAATGTGTTAAAAAAGCAGTAGTTTTTAAGTAGCAGTTTTATATTATAGGTATCAGTTTCCAGTTTTAAATGTGTTAAAAAGGCAGCAGATTTATATTTTTTTAGGTATCAGTTATAAATGTGTTATGTTTTTTATTCATATGATTTTGTTGTTGTATTAATTTTGTAGTTGTACTCTTGCATTAACTTTATAACTCAATCGAACTTATGTCATTTTAATCAATCAAACTATGATATAAACATTTTTTGCATTAGTTTTTCTTTAAAATATTAAAGCAGTTTTTACGTATCAGTTTTAATTTTTGTAGGTATCAATTTTGTGACATTGTGTATCAGAGCTATGTCAGGGGTTGTAGTTTTGAGATGTTTGCTTTGCTAAATGATTTTTTTTCATGCAAAACATTAATTCTAACTGATGCCCACTGATAAAAAAAATACAAATCAACTCAATTAAATTATCACAAAAATGATAATTATTTTTAATAATACACACTAATATTAATTCATCACTTGTATTACACTAAATATTATATTGAAGCTACACCAAATATTATATGTTTTACAGCTGAATTTTACCAAAAAAATAATACCCAAGCACTGTGAAGAAAGAAAATAAATAAAAAATGATACTTTCTGTGGTATAAAAATACCGATATCTACAAAGTGTAAAAATAATAGTAGTAGTAGTAGTAGTAGTAATAATAATAATAACCTTATACCTACAATATATAGAACTGATATCCATCCATTGATCTAAATAAATAAAAAACGAAACTGATACCTACAATAGTGCCAAACTGATACTCAAAAACTGAAAATAATAATAACACCAAAAATGATACCTACTGAGACATGAAACCGCTACCTTAAAACTGCAAACATGAAAATAACACAAAACTGATACTTACAGAGACATATAACTAATAACTAGCAGCTGAAACAAAAAAAATAACACATTAAATTGACAGATACAAGAGGTTAAAACTGATATTTAACATGCAAATCTCATATAAGTGACCATAACAACATCATATCATATCATACCAACAACACATTAGAATTTGATGAAGAGAGAAGAGAGATCAAACGGAAAAACACAAAAAGACTACATCTTTATTGCTCTGTTAATTTCTGTCATCAACATACACACAATCACTACCACATCAAACTGTCGCAATCTCCTTCAGTTTCTTCCCTGGATCTTCCTTCCTTTCAGTATTATTTGATTCATTACACGACTTGCCAGAATAATCACCGATATTCCAACTTCGACGATCTCTTTACTTTCTTTCCGCTCTTATTTTGTATCAGATCTGAATCCGCTTTCTCGTTCTTGTCGTGGTGGCGGCTCAAAAAAATTCACAGGAAGACCAGAAACTCACGAGAGTGATCATGGTGGAATATGTTAGCATTTCTATGTGAGGAAATAAAAATGGATCTGAGGAAGAAATGACGAAGAAGGATTAGGCATGCGTGATTTAGGATATTAAAAAAACCAGTGTAATGTCCTTCTGATTAAATTATTAACAGGTTTGTCCTTAGGATTTGGCTGTTCTTGTGGTTAAAAAGGCCTTATCATTTGTCCTTGTGATCATTTTCCTTAATGATAAATATTTCATTTTCAGGAAAATTGCAGTAAAAGAAGTTATTATTTGCAATAATTGTTGATACTTCAGCAATTTTTTCACACAGTAATAGATATATACAATAAACTGTAAGATAATTGCAGACATATTAGCAATTATTCAGATTAATAGCAAACATTGATGCAACTTTATTTTCATTTTTATTACCAGTAATACACTGTAAATAATTCCAGAAATGTTAGCAATTTTTCACAAAAAGTGCCAATTTTTTAGATTTTTTTGCAGAATATTTACAATTTAATTTTATGCAACAGGACGAAAAAACTGAAAAACATATTGCTACAGTAAATAAGAACACGCTTTACATATAAACTTAGGGATGGAGCCGCATTGAATAATGTTTGGAAACGTGGATGCCTCCATAATAATTTCCACTTTATGGAGCTTTTACAAAGGTTCCCTAAATAAAATAAAAATTAAAAACCAGTACTGGAGCATAGCACACTAAAGTTATTTGTCTTGGCAAAAAGGTCTATTAATTAATCAAGCAACAAGTTTTTCGTAGAAACATAAATCTTTACAGTACATATTAATGTATAGATGAAGTCAGCGAGTATTATTATTACACATAATAATATTGTGAATTTGAGAATCATTTACGAATCATAACTCTATCAAGGTTTGAAGGAGTGTATTCTTGGATCGTTGTTGATCAAGGGCTTACCTGTTAATTGAAAGAGGAAATAATGGCATAAGCACATTCCCCGTAATGAAATAAATGCATGATGTAAGCTTTCTTCAGGGTATATTTTCAGTATGCAAGTGCAGTATTATTGTAAGAACTGGTACTACAAGCAATTCTGTGTTTAATTAAGAAAAATTTTCAGGACTAAACGTTGGAAAAAATGAAGCATTATAGAAATTATAATATTTTGATTCCAACTAATGCTAAAAAAATAAACTTAATTTCTAGTTTAAAATATACCTTGAAACTTTGGTCTCGATTTTTGTGGACTAAGCTGGTTTCAGCTTTTAATTTGTACTCCAAAAAACAAAACAATAGAAAAAAGAAAAAAGAGAAATCCAAAACTTAATTCTATAGCTGATATATAGACATAACTGAAAATTTAAATAGTTGATCAAAGAATGAATTAATCTATAAAAAAAATATTTTAGATCTAAAATATTCTTGTAGGTGTCAGGTTCTAATAACAACGCAAAATTGCTGATTCTCGCTATCTTAACATATGAATCACGAGTTACATGTACAATAGCAATATTACTTGATACCTTAAACAGTTCAAAACAAACATTTGATTTTTTTTCAAATAATTTGACCTTCACTGTTGGCACAAAAAGTGTTGACGTGAAGTTAATTGTTCGAATACCTATCAAGGTGCAACCTTTGGAACTTAAGCTAGAAAATTTATAATAACCGGGAAATAAACAACTAAAAATGTCATATTAATTAGTATGCATATATCAGTATCAAACCAATGAAGTACTGATGTAAAATGATGATGATGATGATGATGATGATGATAGCGCACCCAAGCTGGAGTGCAGTCTGCTGCTGACTAGCATAATGGCCATTGCTAGCGTCCATCATGTTTGTGTGCATGTAGTTTCGTGCATCATATTGTGTCATTGTTTCATACTCGCTTGTAGATGCAGTCGGCAGGACACCTATTTGTTGTGCTCTTGACTCGTTTTCAGCTATCTGTTCAATTCATGTCAATCATTTTCGTATTTTACCTACTAGTAATTACATCTACTCCTATGTTTTCTTCATTAGTGTATCAAACAGAGTGTGATAATAGTTAAAGTTTCAAACCTTATTTCGGAGGTACATATTATCGTTTTGCAGCTCCATTTCCTGCCCAATTACTGCAAATTACAGCAAAATACAAGTAAAATATAAAGGGTAAAGAAATAAAATTTAGGATTCTCACTCTTTTCTGCATGTACTCAATCTCTGCAAACAGTAACTCATTCTGCAGAAAATAAGTCAAACAACGAATCATTAAAGTTTTAGAAATTACTGTGATTATAATTGTGTTTTCTGTTATTGTGCAATGTATTTTTTTTATTACAATGTTTAAAATACCTTTTTTGCTCTAATTTTGCTGATGCCTTTTTCAAGTCTGGTTTCTAGCTGCTTCAGTTCTTTATAGTTCATTGAGCTCAAAGATTCTCCTAACAAATTTCTACTAGAAAAGGAGACGATACTATTACAGAAGATGTACAACCAGAATCAACTGTAAAAAAAAATCCATAAATATTGTGTATATTTTACCGGTTGGAATTCTGCAAACTGGCTATTTGCTGACGCAGTTTCATGGCTTCCTGTTGGTAGTACTGCACGTCGAGCATGGTTAACAGAGAATGGTTAATATTAGACTGTATTGTGTTGAAGCTAATTTAGTGAAAACAATTTCTGATCTCACGCCACATTAGCATCCTAACTTTAATCAGATGACATTATTTACTTTCAGCAATGACAATGAAGTGACAAAACATCATTGATTAAAATCCTTTAATAATTATAGGAGCATTATCAAATTAAATTAATCGATACATATTATATTGCCTGATTTAGGTGTTGCAGCTAGTTCATCTGTGTTTAGTTAAAATGACTGGAAATTTGTAATAACTGAAAATACGGACAACCTCAATCTGACAGTCCATTTATTGGATAAATATAGAATTAAATATTCACACGAGTAAATATATTAACCAGGGAATAATAAAATTGTTATGTACCTGAGAATTAACTTCAGAAACATGAGTTCCAGTGTTGGATGTATCAGTACTTGCTTTCTTGTATCTCTCAATTGTCTGTTTCACACTGCACTCATAAATTTTTTAACATTTGATTATTCCTTGTCTTTCAGTGAGAGAATATTTAGAGAAGATCATATCAAGCAAGAGCTTTCACTTCGACCATTAATTTAAGTTAACAAAAAGATTGAAAAGAAACCATACAGTTGGTGCAGTTGATTATGTTTCATAGCACAAGAAATTTACCTATATGTCAGAAACATACAAGAAATAAATAATACATCCTGGGATTTTCTTTGAATTTAAGCCAGATGCAGGATGGCAGATGTATCAGTAACTTTTATTTTTATGTCACAGTTAACAAAAAATAACAACAAAATAAAAAATAAAAGTTGTGCTGTAGTAGGCAGAATTGCTTATAAGGAAACTTTATAACTGACTGCAGTTTGGTTCGACATAAGAGTACCATTGTACTAAAATTTTGAAACTTAATAGAGATTTTAGCCAATCTATCTCTTTTCAATTTATTATTATTATTATTATTATTATTATTATTATTATTATTATTATTATTATTTCTCCCATCATATCTTCTACTATATAATTACAACAATCTGTGAAAATGTTGACATTATACTTATTTTCCATACACTATTTTAGGGCTATCACAATGTGCTAAGGTTGATGAGCAGTAAAGATAACCTTATGATGATAAGTGGATGTTGGTTGTGTTAGATAATTAATCAAGCACGTTGTATGCAAAAACAAAATGTAAAGAGATGACACAAAAATTAACTTTAGTGAATATTAGGGTTACGTCCTTAAAATCAAACTGGATACACGAAAGCACACAAACAATTTTTTTTTGGAAATCAGATCCCTAAAATTTAATTGCAGAATAATTGCTTAAATTATGCAATTTTCAATGAATAATTGCAAATATTTATGCAGTTAAATCCCCAAAATGCATAAATTTATGCAAGTATTTAGCGAATAATTGCGGATATTTCCATAACTTTTATGATTAATAATTGAATAAATTTCTCAATTTTTTCTGTAATTTTTTGTTGCACAATTACATATATTTCGACAATTTTTCATTAAATAATTGAGGAAATATCTACAATTTTTGATATAATTACATTAATATTTGCAATTATTCATTGAATAGTTGCATATAATTTGTGCACTTATTTGATAACTTAATTTTAGGGACTTAACAAACATACTTTTCTAGAAAGAATATTTGGTGTATATCAAAACTTAATAGAGATTTTAGCTAAATTATCCCTTAGCTTTAACAATAAATAATGTACATGTGCCATGTAGTTTATCAATTTGACGGGGGACAATAAATCACAAATATAGAATGAAATGAAACTATCAACCAATATAGCCTAATAGATAGACTACTTAGTTGTTCGCCCGAAGGGTCATCATCATCAGTCATGTGATTGTTAAATTTTATGATGACACTATATGTTAGATTGAAGAAGTCGAGAATAGCTTGAAATTAATGAAAACGACATGTGATTTAGAGCTTGGAAGCTCAAAATATCGCGGCGTGAAGGAGCAGGGTGCAAAAGAAGAAAAATACATAGGCTAGGAGTAAGTTTAGATGTCTAAAATTCAAAATTCAAATGTCTGAATTTATGGACATAGCCCGAGAAAAATTTAAGATGTCTAAATTTTGGACTAGAAGTATGGGTTTCTGCACTGGGTATTCCGAATGTAGAATCAGACGTCTGGTTCTGCTTCAGACATCTGATTTGAAAAAAAAAAGGTTTTCACTGTTTTATAGAGGAAATTTTCAAATCGTTTGGATAGCCAAAACGGTAATTTTCCTGTACGACATTCCTACTTATATAAGCTTTTTTTAGATTTGAAGTCGAAAGAGCTTGCTTGATCAAGGATTCATTTTTAAATGAAAATTCGGGTTTATAATCTAGCTTTAATTCTTCAATTTTATTTTTAAAGCTACAGAAATTTCATCGAATATGATAATTACATTAGGGTTTCAATGTGGCAATTCATCAAACACTCTTGTTGATAATGCTGGAAACACGGCGACGGTGAACCAGGGACTATACTGGACCAGCGACGACTGGAGGAGGATCAGCTTGGAGAATGCTCTGAGGTGGCAGCAATACAGGAGTTTGGGCCACGTGTGCACGTGCACACCTGAATACGTGCACATAGTGAAAGTTTGATAATTGTATTTGTTATGAGCTTTATGATTTAAGTGGGCCTAGTATTTGATGAAGAGAAATATGTAATAAGCAACCTACAAATATTTAGGTTGCTCAAGAAAGTGATGCTGAATTCTTTTGTCCTCTCTCTATAAAACTCCACTTTCTCTTGCTCTTCTATTTTCTGCATTTCTTCCATTATTTCTTGTATCTCTTTTCTTCAGTATTCTCATCTAAACTTTCGTCTAACTGTTCTGCAACCTTCTCTACTGAATTTCATCTAGTACTCAACCCATTTCCTCACCTTTTAACCCCATTATCTCTTCTGCATTGCTTTAATGATAACCATATCAAAAAAGAAAGAAAAACAAGTTGATTATCAAACTTTTCAAATGTTCTTTTGTTGTGGATAAAGTCACTTATCTTGCGAACATTATTTCAGAAGGAGGCATTGCTGTAGATCCTGACAAGATACAAGCAATTAAAATTTGGCCACAACCCAAAACTATCAAGGCACTCAGGGGATCTCTAGGCCTAACTGGCTACTACAGAAAATTTATCAAAAATTATGGGAGTATTGCTAAACCTATGACTGAGTTACTTAAGAAAAATGTCTTTCATTGGAATGACAAGGCTACTGAAGCATTCAGTAAGCTCAAATAGTGTTTAATGAAACCTCATATTCTTTGCATGCCTAATATTGAAAAAGATTTTATGGTAGAGTGCGATGCCAATGGTGTGGGAATAGGTGCAGTGCTCACTCAAGAAATCAAGCCTATTTCTTCTCTTAGCCTAGCTCTTAATGGAAAAAATTTGTTGCTATCCACTTATGAAAAAGAGTTGTTGGCTTTAATATTAGCTACAAAAAAATGGCCACGGTATTTGTTTGGTAGAAGGTTTATTATAAAAACTGACCATCAAAGTTTAATGCATCTCCTGACTCAAAGATTAACTAATGGAATACAAGGTCGACGGCTAGCTAAACTTCATGGTTTTCATAACAAGGTGAAGTACAAAAAGGGCAAGGAAATATTGTAGCAGACAGGCTATTACGTGTACCAAAGGAGACAACTAACAGGGATGAAAACAAACAGTGCCAAGCTATTACTACAGTGGAAAGCTTGTGGCTACCAAAACTAAAAAAGTTAATGTCAAAATCAGAAAAGTATGCAAAGAAACTGCACAAAATTCAGGAAAAGCCACAGAAATTTATGAAATATATTGTAGTTGATGGTCTCATTTTTTATAAAAACAAGATTTATATTGATTCACACTGCAAGGAAGTCATTGATATAATACTACAGGAAGTTCATTCCACTACATTAAGAGGGCATGCAGGCACAAGAAAGACAAAGCATCGACTTAAGCAAGTTTTTCACCGGAAGGGAATGAAATCAGATGTTGAAAAATTCGTAAGAGAATGTGATGTTTGCCAAAGAAATAAAAGTGAAAACCTACCTGTACCTGGCTTGTTGAGTCCTCTATAATTCCTGAAACCATATGGACTGATATATCGATAGATTTTGTTGTTAGCTTGCCAAAGAGCTAAAAATATACTGCTATATTTGTAGTAGTGGATAGGCTTACCAAGTACTCTCATTTATACCCACTACAACACCCATACACTACTTAGGATGTTGCAAGAATCTTTTTTGAAGGGGTGTTTAAATTACATGGCCTACCAAAAAACATCATCAGTGATCAAGATGTTATATTTACAAGTGTTTTTTGGCAAGAGCTCTTCAAACTACAAGGGTGCACGCTTAATTTAAGCTCAGCCTACAATCCACAAACTGATGGTCAAACAGAGGTTGTTAACAAAACCTTGGACAGCTATTTAAGGTGCTTTGTTTGCCACAAATTAAACCTAATGAATGGTCACGTTGGTTGCCTTTAGCTGAATATTGGTATAACACCAGTTAACGTACTTCTACCAATATAAAACCATTCTATGCTGTAAGGGAATCTCCCCTCCATCAATACTATCATACATTCCTCACACTACCACGGTGCCACAAGTTGAATAGGAATTATTTTCGAGAGACACTGTAATTCAGATGCTAAAGGACAGTTTACTATTAGCACAAGAAAGGGCTAAATTTTTTGCAGATGCACATAGGACTAAGAGGTCATTTGAAGTGGGTGATTGGGTTTATTTAAAGTTACAACCCTATTGATAGATTACGATGAGAAACATGAAGACAACAAAGCTCTCACCTAGGTTTTATGGTCCATATCAGATCATTCAGAAGATAGGAAGTGTAGCTTATAAACTTAAGCTACCTCTTGGATTGCGAATCCATCCGGTATTTCATGTATCATAGCACAAGAAATGCCACGACCATGGTGTAATCGTACAGCGGAACGTACCAACTTATACTGAAGAAATTGTTGATGAACAGGAATCAATTCTTGACCAAAGAATAATTCCCAAAAACAATCATGCAGTCACATAGGTTTTGATCAAATGGAAGCAAAAGTACGAGAATGATGCAATGTGGGAGGATTACTGGGAGCTGATTAAGAAGTTCCCTACGTTTGACTTTAAGACAAGGTCAAATTTTGAAGGAGGGGATGTTAGAGCAACAAAAATTTCATTGAAAATGATAACTGCAACAGGGTTTCAATGTGGCAATACATCAAATACTCTGGTTGATAATGCTGGAAACACGACAGACGGTGAACCAGGGACTATACTGGACCAGTGACGATTGAAGGAGCATCAGCTAGGAGAATGCTCTGTGGTGGCAGCAAGTGGCAGTAATACAGGAGCTTGGGACACGTGTGCACGTGCACACAATGAAAGTTTGATAATTGTATTTGTTGTGGGATTTTGTGACTTAAGTGGACCTAGTGTTTGATGAAGAGAAATGTGCAATAAGCAACCTGAATATGTAAGGTTGCTCGAGAAAGTGTATGCTGAAAATTTTTGTCCTCTCTCAATAAAACTTCACTTTCTCTTGCTCTTCTATCATCTGCATTTCTTCCATTATTTCTTTTATCTCTTTTCTTCAATATTCTCGTCTAAACTTTCATCCAACTGTTCTACAACCTTCTCTACTGAATTTCATCTAGTACTCAACTCATTTCTTCGCCTTTTAACCCCATTATCTCTTCTGCACTGCTTTGATGATAACCATATCCAAAATGAAAGAAAAGAACCCTAACATTTATTCTCCCCGATCTCGATTCAATATTGATTATTGGTGATCATTATATCAATCTCTTGTACTCTTCTCATCGTGGTAAAAAAATTCCCTCTTCAAAGTGAATGTAAACTAACAAATCGTTAGTGAAACAACTATAAATTCGGTGTGTGTCTTATTTTCATTGCTATTGGTTTGTATTAATTGTTTGTAATTGAGATAGTTTTGGATTGTTTATTGGTTGTTTCAGCGATTAAGATATTGTGATTATGTTGTTTTTGCAAATCTATTAATGATCTGTCTTCCATGATGTTTGTGGGTTTGGATTTAGTTTAGTGTTTGAATTCGAATTTCATGACAATGTTTGATATCAAAACAGTTGGTGCTAAAGAGAATTTGAGAAAATTAAACAGAGAATTTTATGGTAATTTTATTGATTGATAAGATTGATACAAAGACCATGTATTTATACATAAAGATGTAACGGCTAGTATAATACTTGCCGTATATAACATTTTAACGGCTAATACTTGCTGATGATAACATTGTAACGACTAGTATAATACTTGCCGTATATAACATTGTAACGACTAGTACTTGCTGATTATAACATTGTAACGGCTAGTATAATACTTGTCGTATATAACATTGTAACGGCTAATACTTGCTGAATATAATAATAGTCAAGCCCCAGCATGTAAATGAGCTCAATACGATGTATATGAGACCTTATTCAAAATGAACGGCTGTAATGGATGATGACAACATCTTTATTATTTTGTTACTCTCCCTCAAACCAAATTAGGGTTCTCATTTCTTTCTCCGCCTCCATCAACTACTTTCCCATTTCTATCTTTGTCTCCATCAACGACTTTTAGATCCCCCTTCAAACCTATAAAATTCTTGGTAGACAAAGCTTTTGTAAGCACATCTGCTCGCAGGTATTATGCGGGGACATGACAAATCGCCAATTTTCCTGTCTGAGTTTTGTCTCTAACAAAATGAAGATCAATTTCAAGATGCTTCGTCCTCGAATGTTGAATCGGATTGAGTGATAAAGACACCATACTCTTGTTGTCACACCAAATAACAGGCTTTTGGTTTAGAGTAAACCCTAGCTCCTCTAATAGTGACTGTATCCAAGTAACTTTCGCCATTGCGCTTGCCAAAGCTCGATACTCTGCCTCCGTACTGGACATGGAAGTTGTTTGTTGCTTCTTTGTACACCAATATAGTTTGTTGGAGCCAAGATAAACACAGTACCCTGAGATTGACTTTCGGTCATCACTGTCATTTGCCTAATCAGCATCGCTAAAGCACTATAAGTTAGTTCTTTCTCAGATTTTATTATTATACCATGATATTTTGTGCCTTGCAAGTATTGTAGTATTCTTTTAAGAGCTATCCATTGTTCTGATAGAGGATTCTGTACGTATTGGCTTAATTTGTTAACACTATAACATATACATGGACGAGTAACAGTTGCATATTGAAGTGCTCTAATTATGCTACTATATTCCTTAATGTTGTATATCGCTTCACCTTTATACATAGAAAGTTTTAGATAGCTTGTCATTGACGTAGGTAAAGAATTTTCTTGATGCATTTTAGCCCTTTTGTAACGTCTCGTATTTTCTGGCCAATTATTTTGTTATTAAGAATATCGAACATTAATCGCGTGTTAAATAATAAAATTTATAATCACTTTGAAATTAAAAATATATAACTAGTACGTCACTGTGTCTTATTCGAATTTTTGCATTCTTTGGAAATCCGGTTTCCAAGTCCTTTGCCATCTTTGAAAGCAAATCTCATCATATTTCCTTTCATATCCACATAATGGGATACACTCTTTATCTCAAAGTATGTACATTGTCGGAAGGTGGTCCCATACCTTGCCAGGAAATCCATTCTCCAATAAGAGCCGCGTTTTGATCGTATACTATATATGTAGAGCGTGAAATGCAAGCGTTCTGCTAGATTATTATATATTTGTGGTTTGATAGACACTATTATAATACCAGAGAAGATATTGATTTCAAAAATGTTTTGGGTTATAATAAGGTGAAAACCGTCCGTGTTTATGTGTGGGCTGGTCTTACTATTATCCTTTTCTTTCAAAAAGGATTTTTCAAAGTTAAACAAGTTGTTTGTGCTGTGAATTTATCGCTGAAAGTATTCCAGACTGATCCGGGTGAATTTTGCTTTGCTTCAAATGTGCTCGGATCAGACCGAGTATATTTACAGGTTAGGTTTCGCTTGGAGTTTCAGGAGCTAGAAGCAGGAGGCTTCACCGTTAGCTATATAAGTGTATTTCCACTGTGATTGATGTATGTTGTACTCTGATAAATGGTATGTATATATACAGTTTCTTTTACAAAGAGATTTGTTATATTATACTTATTCGTTTCGCTGTGAGATTCTGATGTGTTCTTCTTCTTTCTTCTATTCTAAATTTCTTTCTTTCTATTTCTCATCCTCTAACTTCTTTCTATTAACAGTCTGGGGTTCGATACTTGGATTTTTGACAAGTAATATGGGATGATGTATTATTGTTGAAAATTCGAGCATCGAATTATTTTCTGGGTTGTTACAGTTGGTATCAGAGCTATTGGTTTAGTGATAACCTTGGCTCTATGGCATAACTCGATAGAGATAGGGTTAGTAAAGCCCTGGACTGAGTTTGAATGTATATATGAGAGCGCGTATTTGTAATTTATTTTTATATAGTTTGCTCGGATTATATTTTTATACAATTTTTTTTTCTCAAATGATTAAAATATGGATTTGATTGGATAACTTGAATAAGAATTCAAATTGGAATATTGAACTGGAATAGATTTATATAATAAAAAGAGATTTCACTTGTGAAATCGAGTAAATGATAATTGGATGAATCAATTGATGTGAAACCAAAGTGAAAGCAAATGAGAAATATTTTTTTGAATCAAAATGGTTTGGTTGGATTGTTATACCTTGGTTGTTTGTTATATATTGGATGGTTTGTGTAGAATTTGCCAACAGTTGATTGAAAACCAACTAAAATAAATGAATTGAAACTGTTGAGATGGATCGAAGTGTAATGTGGAAATCAAGGAATTGTTTGGTTGAAATATATGGCATGAATATAGATTTGAACATTGGTTGGAAACCAATCTGAAATAAGTTAAATAAATGAATCCAAGATTAACCAATTGGATAGTTAAGAGGTAATTATAAATAAATTGCATGTGAATTGAATTGCGTGTAGAATTGGATGATATGGATGATATGGGTATTTGGATCTGACTGACATTGTTTTAAAAACTAATGAAGTCCATTGAAGTTGAGAATAGGTACAAAGTTAATCCAAGAAAATTATGGAGTAATTTGAATCCAGTTTGGCATGTTAATCAAACAAGCACGAGTATATTCATCGCTTATTGCATAATAACGCTCACAAAAAGGAACGCCTACATAAAATATAAAATTTTGGTTTTTATTTGGGGTTTGAGTTTGGATTTTGGATTTTTCCGACCGTGTTGGTCGATGAATATATATTTCTTGAACCTGCAATATTGCAGATGTCCCCCCGTACAGGGGAGACTCTACCAAAAAAATTTCAAAATTTAAGGTGTTAGAAAATTTTTGAAGATTTTTTGGAAAATTTTGTTATTTGAAATAAATTTGTTTTAAAACCAATTGGGTTAGTTTTAAAATATAACCGGGTTTTAATTAAATATTTTTGTAACGATAATGGGTTGTAGCGTTCTTTCTACCTTAGTAATTTCGGAGACGAAATTCTTTTAAAGGGGAAGGAATGGAACGTCCCGTATTTTCTGGCCAATTATTTTGTTATTAAAAATATCGAACATTAATCGCGTGTAAAATAATAAAATTTACAATCACTTTGAAAATAAAAATATATAATTAGTACGTCACTGTATCTTATTCAAATTTTTGCATTCTTTGGAAATCCGGTTTCCAAGTCCTTTGCCATCTTTGAAAGCAAATCTCATCATATTTCCTTTCATATCCACATAATGGAATACACTCTTTATCTCAAAAGTCTGTACATTATCGGAAGGTAGTCCCATACCTTGCCAGGAAATCCATTCTCCAATAAGAGCTGCGTTTTGATTGTATACTATATATATAGAGCGTGAGATGCAAGCGTTCTGCTAGATTATTATATATTTATGGTTTGATAGACACTATTATAATATCAGAGAAGATATTGATTTCAAAAATGTTTTGGGTTATAGTAAGGTGAAAACCGTTCATGTTTATGTGTGGGCTGATCTTACTATTATCCTTTTCTTTCAAAAAGGATTTTTCAAAGTTAAACAAGTTGTTTGTGATGTGAATTTATCATTGAAAGTATTCCAGACTGATCCGGGTGAATTTTGCTTTGCTTCAAATGTGCTCGGGTCAGACCGAGTATATTTACAGGTTAGGTTTCGCTTGGAGTTTCAGGAGCTAGAAGCATGAGGCTTCACCGTTAGCTATATAAGTGTATTTCCGCTGTGGTTGATGTATGTTGTACTCTGATAAATGGTATGTATATATACTGTTTCTTTTACAAAGAGATTTGTTATATTATACTTATTCGTTTCGCTGTGAAATTCTGATGTGTTCTTCTTTCTTCTATTCCAATTTTTTTTTTTTTTTCTATTTCTCATCCTCTAATTTCTTTCTATTAATAATCTGGGGTTCGATACTTGGATTTTTGACAAGTAATACGGGATGATGTATTATTATTGAAAATTGTATCGATTTTTTTTCCGGGCCGTTACACCTTTGCAAGATTTCTGAAATGTAATTTTGTTGAGATAAAAACAATTCTCTGTCATTTTTTCTTGATAACTTGTATTCCAAGAAAAAAATTCAGTTCCCCCATGTCTTTTATAACAATGTTTTGATCCAAACTTCGTATGATGTTGTCTATTTCTTGGTTGTTATCTCCTGTTATCAACATATCGTCTACGTATACCAAAATATAGACAGTTCCATGTGTGCTTCTCTTCATATATAAAGAATTATCTGATTTAGCTTATATGAAACTCATGTTGGATAAGGTTAACTTGAGTTTCTCATACCAAGCCTTCGAAGCTTGTTTTAGACCATATATAGCCTTATGTAACTTGCAAACTTTGTTACCATAGTTGTAAACTTTGGGTTGATACTTATAAACTTCCTCAGTCAACTCCCCATTCAAGAAAGCGTTGTTGACATCCAACTGCCTTATATTCCATCCTTTGCTCATAGCAATGGTTAATATTATTCTAATTGTTGCGGGTTTTATGACTGGAGAAAAGTCTCATTGAAATCGAATCCAAATTGTTATGCATAACCCTTAGCGACCAGTCTAACTTTGTTTTTGTCAATAGTTCCATCCTCCTTTCTCTTTATTTTGAATACTCATCTACATCCAATAATGTTATTATGTTTAGGTGGTGTCACCAAACTCCATGTATTATTTTCCATGAGTCTGATATTCAACATTCATAGCCTCTTTTCATTTCTCTGATTTTATTGGTTGCTCGAAGTTGATTGGTTCAGCTTCAATAACTGAGATGTTATACACTTTAGATTTGTATATGCCACAAGTAGATGTTTGTGAACTGGCCAGAATCGGATAATAGCTCAGGTAGTCCCTCAACGGTTAGTCCAAATAATGTAGTGCCATATATGTGGTTCATATGCAACGGTCACGATCTCAGTTATTTATAAATAAGTGGAATAGAGATAATAACTTCAATAAGTAGCAACAAAAGATAAAAGCGGTTCCTAGGTGGAATCGGATAAACAAGGTAGTATATGATACTCATTTGTTGTCAAGTGATATCTCAAATGTTGAGAGAGAAAAGACAGAAGAGTAGGCTTACACTACTCTTCAACTTGTTATAGGGGAGAATGTAATCTTCGAATTAGTGGTGATACAACCGCTAAAGACAATGTAATCTTCAAAAAAAGTCACTGATAAATTGTTTGATCTTGTTATGATCATTTTCCACCATCAAGGTGAAGCAGGATAATTTGCTAAAGGCACATTTGAATTCCTTTAATGATTTTTTAATGAAGATGAAGGCAGTAGTTTATATATTAATTAAGAACAAAGGGCAATGATATTATTATGTTCATTACCGAATCGTTATACAAAGTTCTCCAACACTATGATCTACAGCTAGGATACTTTGCACTTGTCAAAGCCGGTCTTCTAATTGAGGAGTTGAAGTAGTGTAGTAATGGACCTAGTAGTAGTCACAGTTTGTTTTTGGGGGAAGGGGAAGAATGTGAAGAAGGGAAGCCGTGAGTATTCTAAATCAAGGATGCCTAGTTAAAGAGGAAAATTGAGGGAGAGAAATAGCAAATGTTACATTTCCAATGAACTCATTCATTGAAAAAATGGTGTTGGGACAATGATAGGAAGAAGGAAGTGACAATTTCATCCATAACGGTGGAGATTGGTGTTGGAGAGACAGATGAAAATGTATTAATGAAATGTATTAAAGGCGATACCACCGGATGTTTTGGATAGTGAATGGGTACCCAATTCAGATGCTTCTTATCATATGATACCAAATAGAAATTATTTTTTCTTTTATGAAGGCAATGAGGAAAATATAACTATAATGGAAAATGGTGCAATATGTAGGTCAATGAGCAGCAAATAAGGATGTTTGATGGAGTGATTTGCACCTTACTAATGTATGTTATGTTCCGGGACTTAGGAAGTCATTTATATTTTTGGGGCAATTGGTTTCTCTAGAATGGAAAATCATTATTGAGAATGATTGCATGAGGGTTTCAAAGTGGGCGCATGTGATTTTGAAAGGTGCTAGAACTCATGATATTTATTTGCATCAAAGAATGACCATAAAAGGTGCAACTTGTGGGGAGTTGATAGTTCTAGTGGATTAGATGCAAATAGTGTGGCATTTGAGATAATCCCATATCTCCGAGAGGAGTTTGGGTATTCTTCATATGAGGAAGATGACGAAGGGTGGGAGTTTCAAAAAGCTTCATGGAAAATCAAACAAAGTATCATTCGGTGAAGGAAAACATGATTCGAGAAGTGTTCTTGAGTTTGTCATTCGGATATTTGGGGATCGACACCGGTTGCTTCTTTTGGTAGAGCTCGTTATTAAACTTCTTTCACCGATGGTTTTTCTCGAAGGGGATGGATGTATGTAATAAGAGCCAAGTCGGAGGCATTTGTAAAGCTCAAAGTGTGGAGATCTCTTGTTGAAAATGAGAGTGCCAAGTCTTTGGAAGTTCTAAGGACTGACAACGTCGAAGATTATGTTTTCGGTGATATTTTGGAGTATTGCAAGCATCATGCTATTCGAAAGCATTTTACAACACTATGAGATCTGCAATCTAATGTTGTAGCAAAGATAAATAATCGAATTTTACTTAAGAAAGCTCGATGCTTGAGATTAATATCAGATTTTCCTAAAGAATTTAGGGTCGTAGCTTTATCAATCGCATTGCATTTTATGAATCGAATTCCATATTCGGCTGTTGATAACAGAATTCAAGAGAAAGTGTGGAGTGTTATCTTGAGATATCTTCATGTGTTTGGTTGCCTAGTTTATGTCCATCATCCAGGAAATGATAATTTTATGCTAGAGCTTTCAGAGGATTTGGCTTGGTTATACGGACAGCGTAAAACGTTTTGCATTTGAAATCAGAAAGGAAAAAAGATTTTGAATTTTCGTTATGTTACTTTGAATGAGTCATCTTTATTCAAGGAGAATGAAAGCTCATCGGATACTCATAATTTTGCTATGGAGAATCGAAGAAAAAGAAAGTTATTCTCATATTCCATCGAAGTAATAGTAGAATTATTGAAGAAACTCGTGAGGTGGAAGCGGTTGATGAAACATTATATAATCCATATAGTTCCCTAGTAATATTGGTGATGTACATGATACTATAAGTGATACGGTTCAAGGTGGAACCGAAAGTGGTTTGGATGATAGTATTGCTACTCGGGTTGGTCGACGTGCAATAAGACCACCCAAAAGATATAGTAATTGGAACCATCATAGCTTTTGTAAAAATTTGGACTATGCTCTTCATGTAATCCAAGATGAGCCGATGTACCTTGATGATGTCATGGATATAAGTGATAGCTCATAGATTTATGCCATAGGGAAAAGACGCAATCATTGATGTAGAACCAAACTTGGGAGTGAAGTTCCAACTGCTTAAGGAAATGGTGCTATAAAATGCAAATGGATATACAAATCGAAGGACGATGGGAGATATAAAGCTAGGCTCGTGGGAAAGGGGTTTGCAGAAAGGAAATGAAAGAAGTATGATAAGATTTTTGCATCTGTTGTACGTCATATTTCGATCCGGATTTTACTACCTATACTTGCTTTCCATGACTTGGAGTTGAAGCAATTTGATGTGAAAACTGTCTTCTTGCATGGTGACTTAGATAAAGACATCTACATAAATCAACTGGAAGGGTTCATGGTAGATAGTAAGTCTAAATTGGTTTGCAAGTAAAAAAAACCATTACATGTTTTGAAGCAATCACCCAGGCAATAGTACAAGAGATCTGATCTTTTCATTCTTGAAAAAGGTTTTGATGGAAGCATAAGGATGCTTGTGTTTTTTTCAAATAGTTTGGAAAATGATTATTGGATGTATTTACTTTTGTATGTGGATGGCATACTCATTGTCTCTAAAGACAAGAAGGAAATCAACAAGTTAATGATGCTTTTGAAATCAGAATTTAAAATGAAAGATCTAGGATATGAAAATTAAGAAGAGCCGAAAGCGTTTTGAGTTGAGATTAACTCAAAATGAGTACATTGGGAAAGTGCTTTGTCGATTTAGCGTGAAAAATGCAAAGACGTTATATACACCTTTACCTTTGCGTATGAAGTTTAAAATAAGGGATCATTTATCTCGGAGAAAGACCAGGCTTATATGGCAAAGGTATCAGATGCAAGTGCGGTTAGAAGATTGATGTATGTCATGCTGTGTACAAGGCCCAGTATTGCAAATGTCATCGGCGTGGTTAAGAAACCATTTCATGCTATTGATAGGAGTACTGAATGACTAAGGATGGTTCATATTGACTTACGTGCTTTCAGAACGTTACCTACAAGACATAGAAAAATGTACTTAATCACATTTATTGATGATTATACACTATATTTCTATATATATATTTTAAATAGTAACAATAAGGTAATTGCATTGCCTATAAAATACAGAGCTAAATTGGAAAATCAACTTGACAAAAGGACAAAGATACTGGGATATGATCACGGTGGAAAATATCCTGTGTCGTTTGAATTATCATGTGTAGAAAATGGTATAGTTCATTAAAGACGGTTCCATATCCATCGTAACAAAATGATATTGATGATAGAAAGAACAAAACATTCAAGGTCATAATTAAATCCATGCTTTTAAATTCTGTTGCACCAACGAGCTTCTGGGGAAGCCTTATGTCCAGTCACATACTAAACAGGATGAATCATATCAATAAAGGAGCAATCCCATTTGTAATATTGAAAGGACACCTACCAAATTTCAAATATAGCGAAGTGTGGAGATGCAGGGCAAAATTTCAATTATAGCTCCCAAGAAAGTTGAACTTGGACCAAAAACTGTAAACTATTACTATTTGTGACACCTACCAAAGACTGTCTATCGATTTTTAGTCTGATATAAATGACATAAGTATAATATAATCATGGAGTCAAGGGGTATGTCATTCATTGAAGACTTGTTTCAACATGAAATGAATGATGGAACATTCATCCTTGAGAGGACCAGAGAAGAAAAGATGAAACTTATCATGAAAAAGACAAAACTGAATAAAGAGAAACTTAAGAGAAAGACTTTCAAGCCCTTCGGATCAGTGTTCCTAACTTACGTATTAGAACGTGAACCTTGAACATACAAAGAGGAAATATCATCTTTGGAATTTTTCGTTGGAAAGAAACAATCAAACATGAGATTGATTCAATTCTATGCAATTAAACTTAGATAATAGTCTATTCTTCCCCTAAAATAAAATGAATTTCTTGTAAAGGGATCTTCAAAGAGAAGAGGAAGCCAGATAACTCTACTGACATATATAATGCAAGACCGGAAGCCGCCAAAGGATATCATTTAAAAAAATCGCAAACTTCACTGTTACATATTGACTAGTTAAACGAATAATCTCTATAAGAATGTTAGTAGTAAAAGTATCCATATATACTCTAAAAATTCGTCAAAAGAACTTTTAAACACCCTTAAATGAAGATCACAATGAGGAGTCATACATAGAGCAACCAGAAGGTTTTATCTTCAAAAGAAATGAGAATGAACTTTGTAGATTGGTAAAATAATTATACGTACTTGAACAATCTCCAAAATAGTGGTACACAAAATTCGGTAATGTTCGAATGAAAATAAATTTTATACAATTGAATGTGATAAATGCGTTTACTAAAGCAAGCTAACCAATCATATATGATGATTTGTTTATATACGGACGACATGCTAGTCTTTTGTCCCAACATCAAAATTATAGCGCTTGTAAAGAAAATGCTAATCAACAATTTCGGCATGGAAGACTTGGAGCTAGAAGACGTTATTCCAATGATCAAAATAATAAAAACTCGTAATGAAATTGAATTGTCTTAATCACAATTGGTAGATAAAGTGATTGAAAAATTCCAGGAGTATGAAATCAAAGTGATAATTATTCAAAAGTTCTACGTAAAAAAAACTAATGAGACTGCAATGCAACTGATATATTCTCGTGTAATAGATCACCTAATGTACTCATGAATTGCACAAGACCAGATATTTCTTATGAAATCGGTCGACCAAGCAGATACACAAGTGATCAAGAGAAGGAACACTGGAAAACACTAATGAAAGTGTTGAGATATTTAAAAATAGCACAAATTGATCCTTACATTATGAAAAATATCCAGCCATTTAAGAAGGATATAGCGTTTCAAATTGGATTTCGAACTCATAGTATTCTAAATCAATACGTGACTATGGCTTTACCTTAGCAGGATTAACAATATCATGAAATATACTAAACGAGCATGCATAGCTTGGCCCACTATGCATTTTGAGTCCATCCTTTAGATAAAGCACGCAAAGAAGTAGAATAATTTCATTAGTTTGTAGAACATATTCTATTTTGGTCCAAACCTGTACCAGCCATAAGTATTTGTTGAGATTCAAGCAGCACTAAGTAGAGCACAAGAACTTTATGTTTAATAGGAAGTTATGACGCATTTTCGATGTTCTAACACCGTATGGCAGATTCTCTCAAATGAAACTATTTCCATTGATTGTCCAACAACGAAAGATAATATAGTCGATCCGTTTGTTAAAAGTTTATCAAAAGAAAAAAAATATGAGCATATCAAGGGAAATTTGTTTAACAGCCTAAAACCAATAAGAGTTACTGCATATGAAAATCCATTCTAGAAATTAGAGATCCAACGGATTGGGACCAATATACAAACTATTTTAGGTAACTCAAAAAGTGATACGTTTTACATTATTTCTACCCACTTTTATGATGCACGTTAAAATGCATCATACAGAAGTGTTATAAAAAGTCAAGCTATACTTAATGTTGTCTATATCTTCAAACATGAGATGGGGTGGCTATATGAGAATTACTCTTGATGGACAGATCATCTAAATTAGCATGAGATGGGGTGGCTATATGAGAATATTACACTTAAATTCTCTAAAACTCGCAGAGCCATCTTTGTTTGGAACTGAAATGATCACAACCAAGGGATTAGATGTGAAAGGAAACAACGTTTCGCAAAGCTTATTGCCTTGTTATACCCAAATGGTTGATGGCTTAAGATGAAATAATTCACCGATTAGTCATACCAGCTAATAAGTTTGAACATGAATAGGTTTAAATTGTAATATCTACTAATTGTCAATATATCATTTTTTTGATATATATTCTGTGAAATTTCCCTTGGTGTGGAGGAAGCAAATAGCGCCAATCATATAGGATATTGTCAGAAATCCTTGAAGTAGTAAACGAAGAAATATGTATTCATTTTTCATGTGGGCAAAATTAGAAGAGATGTCTTGTTTATATTTACCATCAATCTATATTGGCACTTAGAGCCAAATAGTAGTGTGAGAGGAGGGTCTATCTGATCGTGGTTTAACACTTCCGCGCGCCCCCACTTCTTGTACCAAATTAGGCCGGGAGCGGGTTGCGGTTGTAGATCCAATAAAAATGAACTATTTTATTTTTGCCCCTTTAAACACAAATAATTATTTCCAACACGTATGAACTATTACAAGCAATTAAATGGGCACGTCTTTTGAATGTTGCAAATAGTTTATGCGAATTCCCAATGATTAAAGTGTTTTAGGTTACCACTGGAAATGGCATTAGCAAGTAAATGTTGGTTCAAGCAAACAGTCGCAATCATTAGAAGAAGTATGACCGTTGAAAGTGAGAACTATAAAAAGGTAATTCCGATAATCTTACTAGAATTTCAAAAAAAAAAAAAAAAAAAAATCCTTCTTCCTCATCGCTTTGTTCTAAAATTAAAGGACTAAATCGCAACACATAACATACATACTCATCACATTTTCATGCAGAACATCGCTTGTTGTATCCGTGGATACTTCAAGTAAAGTATTAAGGAAATTATCATGGCAAACGTCAAACAAATTTCCTTATATTTATTAGATTGTTTCATTTTCATATTTCTATATTATTTCTTTTCAATTTTTTTTCTTTTTATTGCTCCAGATCAATCCACTCATGTGCAGTAGGTGTATGTCCATGTGCATGAAATTTTTATTTTTGGTCACCAATTATCGTTGTTTATTATTGTTTTTGTAGTTAGACTCTTATAAGATGTGAGTTTAACAATCTTTTGCCCATCACAATGTAGGTCAAGTTAAGTATATGGTCCGCCACAACCCAATATTTGTGAAAACCCTATTGCATTACCTATCATTCTTTTTAACGCATACCCAATATTGTGGAGAAATTTTGATTCAAGACCACTCAAATCAAAGATTCCCAAATCAGCGGAAGACGAGATCGTGGTAAACGTGCAAAAACAACCAATCAATATCGAAGACAATCTCAATCCAATCCTAAAGCCAATCACAATCACCACACAAGAGAAATAATTGGGCAATAATGAAAAATATATCACATAGGGATTTATAGTGGTTCCACTAACAACTTGTTAGTGTATGTCCACATGAGAGATAGCCTTTTATTAACACTAATGAAGAGTACAAGAGATTGGTTACAATGGTCACTCAATTCACTCTAGAATTTTATTTGTGGAGATAAAGAGTTAAAGAAATTAGGAGAGATAGAATGAATGAATTGAATTTAATTCCATTCAATTACCTTTTCTTCTCCCCTTTAGGCCCCTTTTATAAGACCAATTACTTCATGCCTAAGTTACTTGATCTCCAAGTAAACTTGGCACCCAAGTTATTTATTACACCATGCCCAAGTTTTATTTACATCCAAGTAAACTTGACACCCAAATTATCTATCATTTCTTTCCATAAGAAAAATCTTCTTCTACTGATCTAGCATCAACAATTTTAGCACTCCAACTTGATGCAAAATCACATATCTTCAACTTCAAGACCTAATGGTATCCATATCATTACTTGTAACCGACAGCTCCAACTATCATCATATCTACCTTCACCAATCTTGAATGTTTTCCCAATGAGTTTCGGCAAAGCCACCCCCCATTGCACTCCATCAACGAGTTCAGACAGAGCCCCCACCCGCTAATAAAGTATTGAAAACACCCAACTCCAGAACTAGTCTCACCAAAAGACAAATATACAAGGTAGATAGAACTTCAAGCTCTCACCGATACTCTTCTTTATCCGTGGCCAAGCTTCTTTCTCAACCATGCCACCCCGTAGACCTAACACCTCGAGCAATGCTTGAACTTCCCAATCGGCAATGCCTTAGTTAACATATCCGCCGCATTACCCTTTGTGTGCACTTTCCGAAGGCATACTTGCTTGTCTTCGTCCATGGCTACCAGAAATGACTCCCTTACTTCAATATGCTTCGTACGTGAGCAAAATGCCAAATTCTCCACCAAAGTGTGAATAGCACTTTGGCTATCACATTGAACATCAATACTGTCATGTTCAAAGCCCAAGTCATACAATAGTCGCTTCAAATAGAGTGCTTTCTTTGCTGCCTCTACCGCAGCTATCAACTCCGCCTCCGTAGTGGATAAAGCAACTATGGTCTGCAATCTCGATCTCCAACTTATGGATGTACCACCAAGAGTGAAGACATATACAAAAGTTGATTTTCTCCGATCCCTATCACCAGTGTAGTCTGAATCACAGTAACCAACCAACATGCAATTCTTCTCCTTACTACTCCAAAAAACAAGACCATGAGATGCCGTACCTTTCAAGTATCTCAAGATAAGCTTTTCTGCTTTCCAATGCAATTTCCCCGGATTAGCCATGAACAGACTAACCATCCCAATGACATTTGTAATATCGGGTCTTGTACACACCATGATATATATCAAACTTCCAACCGCACTAGCATATGGCACCTTTGTCATATAAGCATTGTCTTTCTCCTCGATAGGTGATCCTTTACTCGAAAGCTTTACATGCAAAGGTAAAGGTGTATTTGACGCCTTTGCATCTTCCATGCATCCGACAAAGCACTTTTCTAATGTATTACTTTTGAGTCAATTTCAACTGAAAATGCTTTCGATCCCTTTCAATCTCCATGCCCAAAATCTTCTTTGCTTCTCCAAGGTCTTTCATCTCGAACTCCGCCTTTAATTTCAATTTCAACTTGTTGATTTCTGCCATGTCCTTAGAAGCAATGAGTATATCGTCCACATACAAGAGTAAATGCACCCAACAATCATTTTCTAACCTCTTGAAGTAAACGTAAGCATCCTTGATACTTCAATGGAAGCCACTTTCAAGCATGAAATGATCAAATCTCTTATACCATTGCCTAGGTGTTTGCTTCAAACCATATAGTGATTTCTTCAACTTGGAAACTAGTTCTAACTTACCTTCTACAACAAACCCTTCCGGTTGCTCCATGTAGATGTCTTCATACAAGTCTCCATGCAAGAAGGCGGTTTTCACATCTAGTTGGGAGCAACTCCAAGTTGTGAACGGCAACTATGGCAAGTAATATCTGGATAGAAGTATGCCTTACAACCGGTGCGAAGATTTCATCATACTCCTTTCCTTTCCTCTGCGCAAACCCCTTAGCTACTATCTATTTGCATCCAATAACACGGTTTCGTTGAGGAAGTGGAACCAACTCCCAAGTCCGGTTCTTCATCAACGATTACATCTCTTTCTCTATGGCGCAAATCCACTTCGAGCTATCACTCGAACCTATGACATCATTAAGGTCCATCGGCTCATTTCAGACTACATGAAGAGCATAATCCAAATTCTCACAAAAGCTAACATAGTTCTAATCACTATATCTTTCAGGTGGCCTTATAGAGCGGCGACCAACCGGAGTAGCAATACCATCACCCGGTCTTCCTTCAGCTCCTCCTTGAACTAAATCTTCTCTAGGCTCGTGCACATCATCAACACTACTAGACGAATCCTGTGGACTATGTGATGTAACATCAACCGCATTCATCTCGCAAGCACCTCCAATAACTCTACTTTCTCTAGGCCTGAAAGTGGGAATAACTTCCTTCTCCCTTGATTCACCATGAACCAAATCCGGAAAATCCGATGAGTTCTCATTCTTCTTGAACATAGCTGACTCATCAAAAGTAACATGACGAGAAACCGGAGTCTTCTTCGTTTTCGGATTCCAAATCTGATAGCCTTTCACGCCATCCATATAACCGAGAAAAATCCCTTTAAAAGCTCTAGGTGAGAGCTTATCATTCCCCAGATCATGCACATAAACTGGACTGCCAAATATACGAAGATAACTCAAGTCAATGCTCTTTCCTTTCCACACTTTCACCAGAATTTTGTTATCAATAGCCGAGCACGGAATTTGATTAATAATATGCATTGCTATTGACAAAGCTTCGGCCCAAAATCCCTTAGACAAACCCGATGTCAATCTCAAGCATCGAGCTTTCTCTAGTAGAGTTCGATTCATTCTCTCCGCCACTCCATTAGATTGTGGATCTCCTAGTGTAGAAAAATGCCTCCGAATACCACAATGCTTGCAAAAATTCAGAAATTCTTCGGAACCATACTCGCCACCATTATCGGACCTAAGCACCTTCAAAGTCTTTCCACTCTCATTCTCAACAAGAGCCTTCCATTCTTTGAATCTTGCAAATGCTTCCGACTTGACCTTCATTACGTACACTCAAACCTTTCGAGAAAAATCATCAATGAAAGAAATATAATATCTTGCTCCTCTCAAAGAAGCTACAGGCATTGGTCCCCAAACATCCGTGTGCACATACTCAAGAATCCTTCTTGAATCATGTTTTCCTTCACCGAATGACACTCTAGTTTGCTTCCCCATGAAATATTCCTCGCAAAACTCCAATTTGCTGAAACTCTCACCATCCATCATCTCCCTTCGACGAAAAACATCTAAACTCTTCTCCGAGACATGACCCAATCTCAATTGCCACAGCCGTGTCGCATCTAAGCCACGAGAACTATCAACACTGACACAAGTTTCGCCTTCCACAGTCATCCCTTGAAGCAAATAAATATCATGAGTTCTAGCACCCTTCATAACCACAAGCGCACCCTTCGAAACCCTTAAGTTATCACTCTCAATGGTGATCTTGCAACCTAAAGAATCCAACTGTCCCAAAGAAATAAGTGACTTCTGTAGTCCCGGAACATAGCGCACATTAGTGAGAGAACGAAACACTCCGTCAAACATTCGAATTTGCACGGATCCAATGCCTTCCAACTTGCAAACAGCACCATTTCCCATAAAAATTGAAATTCCTTCCCAATCAACATAAGTAGAAAAACAATTCCTATTAGGCGTCATGTTATATGAAGCCCCCCAAATCAAGCACTTATTCGCTTCCCGAAACATCCGATGCTATAGCCGACAAAACATCTACGTCTTCCTCACCAACACCTCTCTCCACTGCAATTGATGAAGATGCTACTTCCTTCTTCCCCTTGTCTAGACAATCATTCTTCCAGTGACCAGGTTTCTTATGTATAAAGTACTTGTCATTTCTTTCCTTCGATTTTCCTCTTTCACCGGGCTTTCTAGACTTAGAACGCCCCCGGTTTCCCTTCCTCTCCGTCTTTTCTTTCTCCGCAAATAAACCTTGACCATTACCAGCACCACTACTACCATCACTCAGCTCCTTCATCTGATCTCGCAATTCCTCACTAAAAAGACTCGTCTTGACATCATTTTGAGTCAATGCATCCCGACCATAGATCAAACTATTTGAGAACCCAGTATAACATTTAGGCAATGAATATAAGAATATCATCGCCTTCTGCTCCTCCTCAATTTTTAAATCTACCTCCTTCATCTTCATTAGCAAATCATCAAACGCATTCAAATGCGCCTTTAGCGAAGTTCCTTCATCTTATAGGTAAAAAAGTCCGCAACAAGATCAATCGAGTTGTGAGTGATTTTTTCATATACAACTCCTCCAACTTGTTCCAAATACCTTTAGCAGTCGTCTCACCACTAATTTTGGAAATAACATTCTCCCCCATGGAAAGTTGAAGTGTAGTGAATACCCACTCTTCTATTTATTCTCACTCCACATCTTAGATGTCCGCTAGCAATAAATGCGTATCAACACTACCTGATGTATCCGATTGCGCTTAAAAACCTCTTTCTTCTTCCATTGCCACTTTTCGAAATCGTTATCGTCATTCCACTTGTCGATAACCAATTGTGAACCAGAAGTAGCATACGACCCACGTATATAAGGACCTACACCACTTGAACGAACTGTTGAGACAATATTTGAACCTGATTCCTGCATTTTTACAGCTATCATGTAACGACCCGGAAAATCTGAACCAATTTAAAAATTTTAAATTGGCTAAAATGATGGATTTTAAATATTTAAAATAAATATTTTAAATAATAGCAATGAAAAGTGTGTTTGAATCGACGTTTGAAAACGAATATAATTAACTATAATTATAAACAAGGCCTGAAATGGCGCTGCAGTTTCAAAAATTGAATTCAAACTTTGTCGGACTGTACCGGGTGCAAAACAAAACGGATTTGAGTGAAACCAAAAATATTTAAATCTGTTAGTGAATACCTTTCCAACGAATCTGAAAAATTGAATTTTCATAGCGGAAAGCAAAAGTTATGGCCAAATGAATTTTCAGAAAGGTCGCTGTGGAAATTATATAGCCCGTGAAATTGGCTATTTTGCAAACGACCTCGGAATTTGACGAAACCACTTTTTTTGGATCCGGGATGTGAAGTTATTGCTAGGTTTCAAATTTCATAATTTTTGAAGCTAGTATGTGAGCGTGACAAAGGAAAATGTGTTTTGGTCAATTATAGTTAAATTAGATCGACCAGAAATGGGCCTTTTTGCAAACGGTCTCAGAATTCGACGAAATTAGTTTTGTTGGGACCGTAGCGTCAAAACATAGCTAGATTTATTTTTCTGGAATTTTTCGAATCAGTTTGTGACCCTGGCAAATTGAAATGTACGTTCAAATTGAATATTGAATGTTATATATTTTAATTTGAAGGAAAACTGACTGAAATAGTCGAATGGGCCTACGAAACATATCCCATTGTGTTCGGAATGGGGGTAAAACGCTAGGGACGACAGTCGTTGAGTTTGAATTGGCGTTCGTGTGGGAAATGGGGTATTTTCGAAATTTAAAAAATTATAAATATAAAGAAAATATCTCATTCGTCGAAAATTTTCTTTTCTCTCTCCCCGTTACCGATAGCAGGCGGAACCTCTTCAAATCTTCTCTCCTCGATTGCTCTCAATCCGCTCAAAATTAGACCTCCGTCCTGTTGAGGATTTTGTAGAGCTAGTCAAGATCTTCAAATCCATAGTAAGTTTGGATTTTTTCATTGAGTATCCTTCGAGTTTCGAAGCCCCGAAGTCGCGGACTTTGCGCCGCCGCAGACGTCGCCTCCGACCACCGAGTTCGACGTGGGACCCACGGTTCTGCGCGCCTCTCCTTCCTCTTCCAGGTGACAGTGGCCGATTGCCCTATAGTGCAACGGTTGTCGAGAAAAATCAAGACCTAGTTTCGAACGAATATAGAAAGGTACGGGTTTTATTTTCTGAAATGATTTTAACACCTTTAAACTGTTGCAAACCTTGTAAAAATCGTATCTTTTTCGTTTCTTGACGAAATTCGATGAAACAGGAAACATCGTGACCGTGTGGACGCCTTCTACATTTTAGAAGAGATCGCATATTTTTTTAGCCTTCTGCTATTTTTGGTGGAGTGGAACCCAATGTGAGATTTCTAATTTATAACGATATGGAAAACGACGATGTATAAATTATATAGTCGATGTATGGGTTATATAAGCGTTGTACACCTCATGTATAAGCGTTTTATAAGTTGTACGTTCGATGTATAAGTTATATATGCGTTGTAAAAATTATATATGTATTGAAATAGAAGTGAATTGATATATATATATATATATATATATATATATATATATATATATATATATATATATATATATATATATACGCCCCTCGTCCACAAACCATGGACGATATTTATTGGTTGTGATTGGTGTGAAAATTGTTTGATAGCGAATGGTTGTTTGGGATTGTTTGTGGTTGATATTGATTGATTGTGGTTGAAAAATACCCGTTTGTGGTTGAGAAATATTTGGTTAAAACCACATAGGATTAGTTTGTGGAAATGAAATAAAAATATACATGCCGCCTGCGTGCGAACTAGATGCATGATCCCCATTGTCAAAAACCGCGAGGTTTTAAGGTAGAGCGAGGAGCCGTACTAGGGACGGTCCCGGTTTTAACTACCCTGTCGTTATGCTGCCGAAATTTTGAATAATATTCATGTGTTTGAATTATTTTCATTTGTTGAAACTATATTTATTCGTTGAATAGAAAATCTCCATGTGTGGAAACGTTGTTGAGTTGAAATTCATGTGTTGAATGATGTTCGTATTTTGAAATAAATTGTTTTATAATAAAATTCACATTTTTATCATCTATACGAACTATATAAAATAACAGTGTTTTGAAATGAATTGTTTTACAATAAAAATCACATTTTTATTATATAAATGAATTGTTAAAAATAGTGAAGTGTTGAAATAGAAGGCAGTTAGATGAAAATATCATTTTATCATAAGGGTGAAATTCATATGGGTTTGAAATCGAAGAATCGATATATATATTTAAATAGAATTGAAATATATCGAAAAACGACGCCGCAGTTCGTATTTTGAAACCATGATTTCAAACGATTAGTACGGGAGATCCGACCATCGGATTTTCCTGAAATCGCAACCATTGGGTTCGCTTTGGAAATATCTTCCCAACGGCACCAACTTTGTAAAAATCCAACGGTTGGATTGTCTGAAATGTTTAATTCAAATCTGAAAAAAAACAGCGCCAGAATCGATTATATTTTTTTTTGGCAAGGCCGACCGGTTTTTAAGGTGACCGCAAACACCTATATTAAGAAAATGGAACTGGTACTCTGCACATGCATAGAGTAACAATCTGGTTTGAAGTGTCCAGTCACTATCATAACATCAAAATAGCAAAAATTACAACATTACTGTATGCTACGGATAAACACTAGGATAACAACATATTTCAAAAGAACCTGATAGGGTCAATTGCGGGGAGACATATATCGCAGAAAGATCCAAGAGCATGGAGCCAATCAACCACTTAGAAGGAGCCAAGTTTCCTACGGATCTCCTTCGACGTAGTAAAATCCGGTGTAAGGAGTCATATTACGCTTAAAGATCCAAAAGCGAAGAGCCAAGTCATTAACATTGGAAAGAGCCAACAGACGATTTTGGTCCCATGAAGGATCATTCAAAATAACCTCATTGTTTTCACCAATTTCACCGTCATTTCTCAGAATCAGATTCCCATCATCAGGTGTGTAGAATATACGACTACGATCTTCCTCCTTATCATCAATGAATAAGAAGAAAACATCATCAGTGTCACTATGCATTCCAGTAGGGGCATGCACCCAAGCAGCTTCCTTCTCACACCAAGAGATATCTGTATCAGGAGGATCAGAAGGTAAAATAGGAGCTGACGGCACAACCACATGTACTTCCTCCACTACCGCATGTGCTATATTCCTACCGGTAGGGACCCATACACTTACAGGAGGCTTAGGTAGGGGAGATTTAATAGGGAGAGGCAAGTTTGCTTCATGCTGACAGGTATCAAAACAATGACCAAAGGATTTGCAGGTTGTGCAGATTTCAGGTTGCCATCTATACGTCACATCCACAAAGTGAACTCGATTTTCTATACTTACTTTGATTTGTGTTGGCAAAGGCTGATCAGGAGTAATCTCAATTAGGGCTCTAGCATATACTAAGTTTTTTCTAGCAACAGTATTAGCGTCAAAGCATTTGAGTTTACCTATATGACATGCTAGCCAATTAAGGCCAAGAAGAGGTTGAAGCACAGACGGAATATGAGTGAACTGAGCCCAAACAGGAATCGAAAGGACCCGTTCACGGACTCTATCAATCGAAGCACTCCAAGTGGTCACAATGAAAGGTCTCCCATTAATAATAGATGGCGCTGCTTCCTGTACGTGCCTTCTCTCATCAGTAGAGGAGAACTTAAAATAATAAAGACCGTCAACATACGTCATTTTTAATGATACACGTATATGCCAGGAATTACGACATTCCGAAAGCATATTCACATCCGGATGTTTGGAATCCAAGAAAAATCCAACTAGGTGGTCGTTCCAGAATTTTGCAGCTTCATTATGGATATCTTGCGGAGGGATGGAGCCTGCCTCATCGGGGAGGATATTAAAATCTACTGGCATGTACTCCCCCGCAACATGGGGAAGAGAATTGAATAGTGTCGTCCATTTCTTTGTGGCATTTGGGGTTGCGTTTTTCATTATTTCAACGGAGACATGGGGAAGAGAATTGAATAGTGTCGTCCAGAATCGATTATATATATATATATAATTATAATTATAATTAATCGAATAACGACGCTGCAGTTCGTATTTTGAAATCGAAACTTCAAACGATTATACCAGGAGATCCGACCGTCGGAATTTTCCGAAACTGGAACCGTTGGATTCGTTTTGAAAAGATCTTTCTAATGATGTAAATTTTGTGAAGATCCAACGGTTAGATTTTCAGATATGTGTAAATCAAATCTGAAGAAAAACAGCGCCACGGCCGCGTTATGGCCCGAAGCGTCGTTTTGAATAAATTGGCTATTTTAAAATAAATAAAAATATCGATACATCGTTATAAAATATCATAAACGATATGGAATGGAAATAAACTGAATTTGCTCGATTTATGTGGTATTTGATGGTTGAATGTGTTTGGTGTGAAAATTACATTAAAGAACAAAATTGGTGTTGTCGAATGATTTAACCATTGAAATAAATTGATTTGTAATTCTAAATATACGTGAATCATTTGAAAAGGCCGAGTTAATTCTCACTTCAAATAATTGACCGACGATTGAAAGTCGAAGATGAAGACGGTGGTCGAAGACCGGAGATCTTCACCTCGTTTGGATGGTAACCGAGGTCCTGATTGGGAGGCATCCCGAAATATAGATGATGAGTGGTGATCGTCCAGGCGTACGTGGTGGTCGATGGGTTTGCGAGGTATTTAGTGCCTCCGGTTTCGTTCAGACCCAGAACGGACTTGTAAATGGACTGTGTGTCTGACATTGGATTTTATTCTGTGTTGATTGATCTCTGTTAAATATGCATCTGTTTGGCGGCGGAGAATTTATTCTTTTGCTTAACGCCCTTCTCTGAAACGCACGAGCTCAGAGGTTGTATATCGATGGACATCAGTCGCATGACATGAATTGCTAGTGTGGCATGCCTAAGTGGCAAATGATCAGGGCTTCTGTTGAAAAGCAAAGTCTTGTGGTGATGATCAAAGCACCGCCTGTATGGCGCAGCTTTGTGTATAACGTGAATTCACGAGCCTCACACTCGGTATGAACCAGAAACAGGAGAAAGGACCTCAGGGAGGACATGCGTTTCTTTCTAGTTAGAAGTGGCGTCAGTGGTTTTACACGCCCTGACGAGTTTGACTTATGTGGTTGTTGTTGTTGCGAGGCGCCTCGGATATATCGGTCGATCCGGGACCGATGGAGCCATTCGTTGGCTCGTTTACGCCCCCATAGGGCGGAGAAACGTAGTGTTCAGGCATAATAATCCACATCGGTGGACCGGCCCTGACGATCCAAGGGCCCACCTGAGTCTGGGCCCTAAGACATGGGCTAAATTGTCTCGAATTCGGTAAGGACTATCTGTTGCCTTGGTTCATGACGGAAATCCAATTTCCAAATACGTGACTGTGCGGTTTCGATTGTGTATATATATATTTGGTGACATAGTGGTATGGGGCATTAATGCCGTCTATGATTGATAGTTATGATTCGAAATTGCTTTTGAAACATATAAACACTAGTAATAATATCAAATGCCTTTGTTTTATTCGTATCAAGCATATTTTGGCCGTTATAAGGTAAAAACTCTATCCTCCGGTTTGCGTTGCATTGTGTGATGGGAACTGAGTCTTATAATGGCTTCATTTTTGTAAAAAACATTGCGTTGTTTAAAAGAAATATTTGTTTTAAAGCACTGGCAATCCAATGGAGTAAGCCCGTTTCACGAAAGTGGCGTGGTCCTGCGATTAGCCATATTATAAATGTGTTGAGTAGATTTCTCATACCAGTCCCATGACTGACTCGTAGTTTGTTTCACTTTCAAACTCGGGTGCCCCTTTTTCTACACGGGCAGCCTTGTATTCAGGTTTAGCTGGTTCTTTCTGGATAGCTGGAGCTGAAGATGGATTCTATCATTTATCTCTTTTTATGCTGTTCAGCTCCTATTGTATATATTTTGTTTGTTTTCCATTGTAGATATTTATGTATAGCTGAACTGTATTTGTACTAAGTAAGATCCTGTATACTGTGTAACTCTGATGATTACTTTTATCCAGTATATTCTATTGTTCATTATCTGGTGTATTTATTTATTTCTGTTCTGCTATTATCTGTTTCTGTATTACATTCCAAAGATCACCCTTGCCTCCGTCCGTACGGGGTTTGGGGTCGTCACATACCAACACCAATGCTCTGATATCAAATGCTGTGGAGAAATTTTGATTCAAGACCGCTCAAATCAAAGATCCCCAAATCAGCGGAAGACGAGATCGTGGTAAGCGTGCAAAAACAACCAATCAATATCGAAGACAATCTTAACCCAATCCACAAGCCAATCACAATCACCACCACCACACAAGAGAAATAACTGGTCAATAACGAAAAATAAATCACACAGGGATTTACAGTGGTTCCACTAACAACTTGTTAGTGCACGTCCACTTGAGAGAGAGCCTTTTATTAACACCAATGAAGAGTATGAGAGATTAATTACAATGGTCACTCAATTCACTCTAGAATTTTATTTGTGGAGATAAAGAGTTGAATAAATTAGGAGAGATAGAATGAATGAATTGAATTTAATTCCATTCAATTGTTTTTCCTTCTCCCCTTTAGGCCCCTTTTATAAGACCAATTACTTCATGTCCAAGTTACTTGATCTCCAATTAAACTTGACACCCAAGTTATTTATTTCTTCATGTCCAAGTTTTATTTACCTCCAAGTAAATTTTACACCCAAATTCTCTATCCTTTCTTTCCATAAGAAAAATCTTCTTCCATTGATTTAGCATCACCAATTTTAACACCCAAGACATTAATAAATGACTCTTCTACGCCAACAACAAACTGAGCGCGATACATTACCATCCTACCAAGATCCTTGTGCCACATCGGGCTTGTCAATGGTTTGCTAAAATAGTTATTGTTAGCCCAGTTTTCTGATCCGTTTATTCATCATGCACCTCTTGTTTAAGCCAACAATGCAAAGCTCTCGTAATTGATGCCTTTCATTGTTATAGTTCTTCTAGTTGCCTCCTTATCAACTAGCAGTAACTTCTCTTGTATCATCCACCTTCCTTTTGCACCTCCTGCCCATCCTTTTCTACAAGATATTGATCCTTAGACCTAGAGGATGATCTTGATGAGGGCTTTGAGTGCTCGTAGACTTCTTGGCATTTACTCGTCCCTTATCGGGTTATGGTTACACTTCATCGTCGCATCCAGCTCTTTCCTTACCCGTTTAACCGCCCATTGTGATCCATGTTCAAGGTGGTGACTTGGATCATTGAGTGGTTCTTCCAAGATTTCCATGGTTTGATTGTGCGCACTTGTGAAACGAATCATTTATTATCCTATGCAATTATTCTAGTTATGACATTTTTTTTATAGATTAATGATTTTTTTCCTTAAGTTATGTATCTCGCTCGTGTTTTAATTTTTATTCCAAATGATATGTGCATATATGATCTTGCCTGCCTTATGATTCTTTATGTGGAAATACATGATACACATGAATGTTACTATAAATAAAAATTCATTAGCAAACATTAAATCTCAGTAAGATATTCCAACGTGATACAATGCAAGCACAAAAATGGGTTTTTATTGTCAATCACTAACCAAAATATATGACATTATAAGAGTGTGAAGAGTACATGTTTTACTATTTCATGTTGAAATCGAAGTACTAATAAGATTATTTAAATAAAAGATGTTTAGACAAAGGCCTTTTTGGATCAAAATTTGTTTTTAGAACGTGTGAGGAATAAACACCAAATAGAATTGGCCACTAAAATCTAATTTGTCAAGAACCAATAACTCAATATGAGGTTGTAGACATGGATTTTAGAGGTATAGGGTTCAAGCCCCTAAGACATCATAAAGAGTATTTTGCTTGAAAAAACGATCTTCGTACAATAAAAAAGAGCAATGCTATGGAGCCCGAAGTGGGTTTGTACAGAAATATTATACAGCGTTGGATTAACTTGTGGAATTCAGGGAGACAGCTCGCAATTCACGGATCCCCTTCCACGTAGCAGCCGCACTCAATTCTTACATCATTTTCGGACCTACAAGCATTTCCGATAAAAAGAACATTCTTTGTGTTAAACTCGTCGATGGTGACTTCTACATATTAACACTAAACAACTTAATTTTGTTTTTTAGAAGCATCCCTCTCCACACACACGTGTAAAATGATGACTCCCCTCACTTTGCTACATCTTACATTCTTGGAATATCAGTCATATGTTCTAATTTAAATATTATATCTTTTTCCTTGCAGTGAAAAGTGAGAATTTATATGTTATTTTAAACGGAACATGTAGTTGAAATAAATTGGATTTGTGGGGTTATCATCTCAAGCAGTGTAGCATCGCAATTGACCTTTAATTTTCTACCATAAGTTCAAGTTTAAATAATAGATGTTGTGAGATTTATATTGGAACTTCAACTGGAAATAAGCATTTGATGTACTGTACTGTTTGGTATGAATATTGAATGATAGTTCATATATATATATATATATATATATATATATATATATATATATATATATATATATATATATACACACATATATATATATGTATATATATATATGGCAAGTGGAGATTGAGGGGCATTTGGGGTGCTGCACTGTTTGGGGTGCTCTCGAACCTACCTATATATATATATATATATATATAGGATCAAGAGCACCCTAAATAGTGTAGCACCCCTTTAGCCTCCCTAATTTCCACCATACATTCCTCATTCTCTCTCCTTCCACTAACTCTCTCTCTCTTCCCACTAACTTTTTTAATTAAAAATGAGAGGCTACAATTCGGGTGCAAATGAGGTGCTAAGTAATTGGGGTGCCATAGAGCGTGCCTTATATATATACACACACGCTCAATGATCGACTACACATCCGATTCGCAACATACCAGCTCCATGATTATCAACGTAAGTTATGAGTTAAATAATATTTTACATCTCAAACACTATTAAGCGACATCTTCCATTTAATCTTCTGCGAGGTAGTTCTAAGCTGTTAAGGATTTTGTGAGTTGCTGTTGTCCTCATTCATTAAAGGTTTATAAGTGATTTGTAGTACTCACTCGTGTTTAATATGTTTTCAGTAAAACTGGTAAGCAACCATTCTTCGTTGCTTGCCTTCCAAAATCAATATTTATATCTACTGAAAATTACGTATTTCATGACAAATATCAGTTCAATAATTGAACTTACTTTAATTCAGATTTTTCCTAAACAAATTTGGCTTTCAAGGGTTCTCATTTTTCATGTTGATAAATATTTCGTTTTTATCTAATGAATATCATATAAAAATGAAAAATGGTTACTAGCGTCTTACTAATACCTTTGTATATCATATATACAAGTTCTCTTCTTGAATCGTGTACTCATTAGTCATTAATTTATAAACTTCTATAGCGAATTTAAATCTAAATCAAACTTATACTCGTTCGGTACCATGTATTGTATTTGACAAAGAAATTTTCTCAGTTATATAATGAAACCTTCAGCTTACTTAAAATTAAAACGAAGAGGAATCAACCTTCACAAAATCACATCATGCATTACATTATATTCTTTGTCAAGAATTCTATCAAACCTAGTCGATTTACAGCTTTTGACTTTCCAAGCAAAAGCAATAAACTATTTTGAGTTGTCACGTTAGCAAATCTCTTAACCTTATTCTCTCCAAAAAAAAAAAAAAGAAAAAAAAGAAAAACAGAATCAATTAGAAGTTTGACCTGCCACGCTGGCTCATGATCCCATGATATGATTGGCTAGACTTAAATGACCGTATTTGTGTTACCCGTTGTTTAATAACCAGGCTGGTATTCTAATATCCACCTTGAACAAAGAAAAGGGTTAAAAACAAAATAATTAATGCAACCTCCTTTTTCCAAAATGCAAAGTCCCATGCAGGTCACTTCGGAGCCAAAGTACATTTTCCCTATTGGCTACCCAGTGATTTGTCAGCCGCCGTACTGTGGGATTGCTTTTCTATACATTGTGCCTTTTCCACATCAGCCCTTGGAAAAACTTCAATTATTTATTCCTAGATATAGGGCCTTTTCAGCGTCACTAATTTATTTCTGGCATTATGCTGTTATTATGTATGCAGTATACTAGTTCAAATTTACATTAAAACTTTGTTGTTTTAGTTTTTCTTTTTTGTGTTAGGCCATTTTAAGTAAAAAGTCGGTACTAAATCATTTTTGATACGCTAAGATCCGTTGAATTTGAAAAATAATAATGCATGCTATCCTTACAATGATGAACAATATTTGGTTTAATTAAATAGACAACCAAATCAATTAATTTTAGACGGTCGGTTTTGGTTTTGAAACTAAATTGGATTATATTCAGTCTGTGAGAAAAAATGGCTAGCTGTTTAACCAAGTTAATCAAAATTTTATTATACATATTTTGCGAAATTATTGATGTTATAAAAGAAATTGCACTAATTTTGTATTCTACATAAATTTTGTTTACAATGTCTATTTCGAGATTACCTGAATAAATCATAAGAATGAAAACAAAGTTACTTTAAATGATATATTTATGTTTTATTTCAACTAACAATAAATATTACAAACAAAAACTGTAGAACTTTTTTAGTTCGTTTAAATCAGATAATCAACCTTGCTTGATCTGGTTTATGTTATCCAGAAAAACTCTAATTCGAAATTGGGTTAACAGAAAAAGTTACCATTTTGTATTCCGATTGCAAGTTTGATCGTCAAATCTGAGTCCAACACTGTGTTGTTCCCTTAAAACAGATTTGTTCTCCCTACGGCGCGTTGGGTTAAGATGAGCAACTGTTTCCCAAGGTGAAACGGAATCTAGTTCGCAAGGCTGCGCTGGCGATGCGAACGACGACGAACTCAAGAGAAGATTTTTTAAGAACAATTATGTGGGAGAAGGAAGAAGATGGTCAGAGATTTTGATTTTCGGTGAAGAAAACGGTTCTGACTCAATCTATTTATATCTTTTGCGGGTGACGATTTGGTTCAAACGGACACTTTGTTTGGAAAGGTAGCGACCCGTTTCTAAACGTTGCAACCCGTTTGAATTTGTATCCGCTCGCAAGAAGATGACCGTTAAGCCCAACAAAAATATGATTTCGGCCCGTTAATTACAAGACGCCTCAAACGTCCATTCGCACACGCGTACGGGAGCGGGCACGGGCACGGATGTGGGGTGGTGCGGTGCACCACCCTTTATGGTCTCCATTGTTAGTCCATAGCACTCTCTCTAAGGAATTTATAATGGTCTCTACACTTATGTATATAAGCCGTTATAATTACTTATACCCTACAATGTAGGATTATTCCTACATTGTGGGATACTCTACGCTACACCTTCATTATTCATTTATTCCAACAGTTTACTTCTCATTTTTATCGGTTTTGTTCGATTTAACTATTTTCATTATTGAATAAACCAAATCAATTAAACGGTCACACCTATTCATTGATCAGTTTATGCAGACAATACAATTTTCTTTCTCTACTTATTCTAGGTTTACTTGAATGGTAATAAATCTAATTTCTTTTCTTCTTTTCATTGGTTCCTACACGGTTGATCTTTCCAAATCAGTATTTATAAGAGTAAATTAGTATATAAAAAAGAAGGAAAAATGGTTGATGTCCAAGCAGTATTTAGGACTCCTTGAAATTTCAAATGATAAGTACTAAATACAAGGATAAATGTATGGGAATATTTTGCTTACTTATTTTGGGAAGAAACATTTTCTTCTTGAAAGGCAACCTATAAGTCTAACTTGCTTCATTTTTGCGAGTTTTATAAATATACTGATGAAATATTGCATTGAAAATTGTTCTAATTGTTCATTCATACAACACATGACAGTTTTTGAAACTAAGAATATAATTTTTAAACCTTATGGAAGAACATTGATTAGAAGGTAATTAATCTTACCAAATAGTCTAATGTGTTAATAGATGCGCAATGATCCTGCCAAATGTGTAATGATCGGCTACACATCCAATATTAAACCATATCAATAGACTATTTTTAGTTTTATAAATATACTCATGAGTCATAGAGATTGAGCATATTCATTTTCAAAGAAATGATCAAACAGTACTCATGAGTCATAGAGATTGAGCATGTTCATTTTCCACCAATAGTCTAATACATAATAGTTGATCCAATATGTGTGTAGCTAAACTGAAAAGAAAGCGAGGACAATATAAAATATGTAAGGTTAACTGCCACTTAAAATTTGTCAATTGTTGGTCAAGTATAGAGAATCAGTCACAAATTTCTGTAGACTAAAATTATCAGGTTACTTCTTCATTTATGGAAGATTCGGCCTTTTTTGTTTCCTTTAGTAATAAACTTAAAATGTGTTATTTTTTCCTGGATCAATGTTCTATGTTGATACATTAACTGCATGAGTATGATCGAACTGAATATAGAACAACAACGAAAAAAATGAACAGCTTGTTTCAGTCAGTATTCCATAAATGAATATTAGATGATTGTCTTAGTGTAAATTAGTATCCCTACTTTATTTTCAAACTTAACACCTGATGAACCCTTCTCAAAAATCAGTTTCACAAGTCATTCACGGTAATGTTTTCAACCAAAGTGTGAATTTCAACTTTAACTACAAATACTTATATTTTAAAATCAAATATGTGCAACTTAAATGCGCATCTTTATAAAATAAATATCAGCAATGTGAATTGCAAGTATTTAAAGTGTAGAATACATTCATTCTACAATATTGTAAATCTTTGCAGTCCAAGTGTAAATATATACAGTTTAAAATACGAATTTTCGCTGAATTTAATGACAGCTTTTTTTGATCTTTTGGAAAATGTTTTTGAGACAGTGGCAAAATTAAACTTTAAAACTTTTGAAAGATGTTCCAAGGAGGAAAAAAAGGTATTCCCATTAGTCAATTTCATATAAATAAAATTAAAGAATTATAATACTTTGGAACAGGAGGCTAAACAAAATTTTACATATAAGTGCATTGACACCAAAACACATGTCAAATAATTATAGAATATTTTCACAGATTGAAATTGATTTTAAGGTAATAGCACCGATGATTTTACTAATAATAAGTTAACAAATTACTAAGTACAACACAAAAACATATAAGATTAAAAACTGTGCGCAAACTAATATGTTAAAACAATTATTTAGAAATACTTCTAAGAAAATAAGAAATAAATATATCATCCAAAACAGACAGGGAATAATACTCTAATTCTGATATGAAATTGAGAATATAGACTTTTGATTTCGTATTATACTTCCATAACTACTTTTCTTTAAAACTACTAAGATGTCAAATACAATTGACTAAATCCAATTTCTTTCACAATATTTCAGCCTTTCAGTTTAGTAAATGCATTTTGTGCAATAATTTTTTGCGTGTAATCCAAAATCATAGTTCTGTCAGGAATTTTTTATTCACCTAATTCGTAATTGACCATTACAAAGTAATTTAGCAGGCTACTTTTATATTTGACAATTTCAGTATTCACTATTTCTTGAAAATACATTCAGAGGCAACCAAGCATAAGTACTCTACTAAGTAATCCTAAAACTAGAAAATTAGCAGTCAATCCATGAAAGGAGAGCATAACGGACAAAAACCATTCAACAGGGGTGTATGTGCAAAACATGACTGTCTGCTTTTATGTCTCAAGCACAGGGAGAACAACAAGAGAGAGGAAAGAAGTTCAAAATGGTAAACAAAGTAATAACTCTGTCAGAAGCTACCCAATCTCGTGAGTACCCCTTCCCTAAGATTTTTTGACAGATAACAAAAGGGCAAAACTGGAAATTTCACCTCCAATTCAGGAAAGTTCAGCAACCCCAAACCCTAATTCTATTTAATGACTCAAACCCTAAAACATACTTTCCTCTTTATATTTCATCAAAAGATATGGTGCTTTGTTTATACTTTATCTCAAAATTGTCCAATGAGAATGTGACATCTCTCCTGATAAATTTTGCCACTAACATATTTAAGCAAACAAAGAAATTTACACGTAGAAGGGAAAAAAAAATTGAAAACAGTGAACAAAATATATGGTCATATGCTCTACTAAATCTATCTAACCAAGATCTACTTCATTTGTTCATCAAAAACTCTACGCAATAATAAAAAAAGAAGAAGCGCACAATGACTGAAAAATCGGTATGAAGTTGGAGTTGATATACAAACAAAACTCCTGAAATTTGAAATCCTGCCAAATGTGTAGTTTACAAATATCAAACCATGATTAGAAGGTAATTAATCTTACCATATAAATTTATTTTTTATCAAAGAAATCGAGAACTTTCAAAATCTTTACTTTTAGCTTACATAATAAAATTTATGTGTAATTATTCTACAACAACTAGGGAAAAATTAAAATAAATCCAACAATAAACTATTCAGCTTTTGTATATCACATTGAAGCAAGCACTTTCAAAATTATATAAAGGGAAAATAAGCTCAATATAAATGGATCTACTTAGAAACTAAACAAAGCAAGATGAATTGGTACCTATTGGTTGCATATTCATAGAGGCGCCCACGGCTAGAAAACACAACAAGGGCAACTTCAGCATCACAAAGAACAGACAGCTCGTAAGCCTTCTTCAGAAGTCCATTTCTACGTTTACAAAAAGTGACTTGCCGATTAGTTGTGTTTTCTATCCTCTTGATCTCTATCTTACCCCTACCCATGTTGTTTTTCTCCCTCGGATCCAGCTTTGCAAATTTGTAATTACCCCTATTCACATAAGAGTACCCAAAAAAATATGTGTATTAAGTAAAAATAGGAAACCAAGTATACAAGATTAAATTTACAACTGCTACTCTTCTATTGCCACTTGATCACGGGTTGAAATTTGCATCTAAGTAAGCTGAGAAAGGAAAGATTTCTTGTTTTAGATTTTCTACTTACCGGGAAATATTGATTTTTGTTAGTTTTTTCCTTTGGGAGATAGAATAATGTGAGGAGAGGAATGAGATTGTTTTTGGAAACGAAAGGTTATTAATAGTCCTTCAATAAGCTAGTCTCCACACTTCTAATTGCGTTTACAATTTTATTTTACTTTTCTTGTTTAGAGGATGAACTTAAGAAGTTAATTCTGATAAAGTAAAGGTTATAACAGGGAAGATGGTTAATAAACTCAAGCATCCATTGCAATCAATCGCAAGGACAAGAAGAGAGAGAAAAATGAAAGGGACACCAAGAAAGTGATTACTAATGGAGGGTGAATAAGACATTATGCGATGATGCACTCAAACTCTGATATACTTTGGAAAAGAAATGAAGAAGACTAGCCATTCATCCTTTTTTTTTTTTTTTTTTAATATTATCAGCAAAAAACAGAATAAAAAATACAATATACTTTGCTGCAAAATTGCATCTATCTACCAAACTACATGTAGGATTTTAAGTGATTTACCCACTATGGGCGAGCCCATCTACATCTTGCATTGAGATACCAAAGAATTGATGCCTAAGAGTCTTTAATGATCATACTAAGTTTGCGCTGGATAATCCGAGTACATATGTGGGTTTATTTATAATTCCTAACCAAGGTAGTCTGGGAATTCTTTTCACAAAAATGAATGTTTTGCATGCATACCCATTGACTTGCATTCACTTTGAGTATTTTGAGTGCAGTGTTTACTTGTTTGCATGATCCAGTCTGTAACATTTGGCTCTGTAGTTATGTGTAACAAAAAGACTTATCACTACAAAAGGCAGCTTAAATTGCGACGGGGTGGGGCAACGGTTTGCGACGGCTAAAAAAGCGGCCGTCGCAAACCGTTGCTCGATTTGCAGAATAATAATTGCCGAACCATCCTCTTTTTCAATATATTTTTTCCCTCAAAAATTTCTTAAACCCTACCCGTCGCCTCTTCTTGCTGTTCCGATTCCAAGCCTCCAAATTCGCTTTCAAGGTATTGATTTCATTCTACTATGTCTTCTAACTCTAGTTTATGCTTAATTAAGGTTAATTAGAGGCTTTGATTGCTAATTTATATGAGTTTGCAAAATTGAATGTTTATGCATATGAAATTGGTTGTCTCGAGGGATGTTTATGATAATGGTTGTGTTGTAAGTTGATTTGGGGATAAATGTAATTGATTACGAGGGTAAAATCTATGAATATTACATATGTAATTGATTTAGGAGGTTGAAAACAATGATTATCACGTGTTTGATTAGACGTACAATGATTGTGTTGTATGTAGAATGTGTGGTATGATGATTTGAGAATGAATGGAATTAATGTAATTGTTTAATGGTAGTAAATTGATTATTATTCAAATGGTGCAACGATGTTCCTAGTCTACATGCATGCACTGTTATGTCCCCATCAGATGCAAGAATGGTTGGTCCAAAAAATGCACTTGCAATTGAAAAAAAATTGTTTTGTTACTATAATATTTAGTAATCAAATGTTGATTAAAAATGTTAATTCAAAATGATTCGTAATTTAGGTTTAGATCGGTAAGAATCTTGTTAAATGTAATGAAAATCATATAATTCAACTTTTTGAATTTTTTATGAAATGAAATAATTAACTTGAAAGCTTAGTTTATCTTTCAAAAATTTAAACTAACTAAAATTAATTTTATAATTTATACATTAAACTAAAATGAATCAAAACTTACTAAAACTAATTGTCATGTTAGTTTACAAACTGAAATTATGAAAAATTATTAGTAGACGTTATATAGTCAAGGCGCGCACATAGGCGCAAAAAGGCGTAAGGCGCAAGTAAGAGGCTTTTTTGAAGTTTAAGGCGCACCTTTTACTGAATCGCAAAAAAAGCGCAAAAGACGCGCTTTTTCATTTTATGTGTGTTTTTTATTTTAAACTTAGGTTGAATGTGTTTTGACTAGTTATGTGAACCCCTTAGATAAATTTGGCCCCGTCCGACAAGTGTTGTATATGATCGTTATATGGATATTCGTTTTTCCATAAAACGGAAATCTATATTCATCTGATACAATATTCGTTGGATTTGTCCTTGTATTGGACAAGTTACAAATATAATAACGTAACCATATTTTATAAATCATTTCAATTTAAATGGTTAAAAAAAAATCGATGGCACTTCCTTTTTATTTCCTGTGTACATGCATTTGTGTACGATACAGGGACCAAAGGGAAGTGCTGCCGAAATTTTGTTGAACCGTTTAACTTGAAAAGATTTATAAAAATATGCTTACGATATTATATTTGTAATGGGAAGTAGGTAGACCGGCCGTCAAAGTAGAAAGAAATAAACAAAAAAACTGAATACATGAAGTAGTTGTAAATGAAATCTTACAAGATTTCAATTAATACAAAGTGTTTGATCGAATTTTCTAACATATTTGTTACAAATCAGGAAAATGTTCGATTATTTTCGTGATCGTAGTTGGATGTATCAACCCCGTACTGGTAAGAAAGGGTCGATAAAGGAACATTTTGGTAACGGTGTCCAAGAATTTATTAGATTCGCTAAATCTAATAATCGGAGTAACCTAGACATTCGATGTCCGTGTAGTAAGTGCAAACATTTGAGGCATTGGAAGCCAGATGTAGTAGAAGTACATTTGTATAAATTTGGTTTTGTGTCGAATTATTACTTATGGGATCATCATGGAGAGCTTGTTCAACCTACGTCTAACCCTGTAGTGGTAGAGGACGATAGTACAATGATGAACGATAATACAACGACGAATCCGATAGAAAATATGGTGCAAGATGCAGCACGATCAATGTTTCCCACCATTGATCAAGGCGACGATGAGAATGAAAACGCAGAAGAACCAAAGGAGGAAGCAAAAAAAAAATTATGATTTATTGAATTCTGCTAAGAGGCCATTGTGGGAAGGGTGTACAAGCGGAACCGAATTATCTGTAACCGCTGAATTCATCACTATGAAATCAAAATTTAATCTTACAGAAGTTGCATTTACAGCAGTTGTACAAACTGCAAATCGTCATATGCCACCCAATAATTTGATGTGCGATAGTCATTATAAAGTGAAAAAAACTTATGTCTGCTTTTGGACTACCGTATCAGAAGATAGATGTGTTAAAGGTTGCATATTGTATTGGAAAGAAGACGTTTATCTTAGAAAATGCAAATTTTGCAATGAAGATAGATATTAACCGAGGAAAAAGAAAGGAAAAGAAGTTCCATATAAAAGAATGCATTATCTACCAATAACTCCCAGACTTCAACGACTGTATGCATCTTCTGCTAGCGCATGTCATATGCGATGGTAGCGTGAGAACAATAGAAGAAGGAACTTTGATACATCCGTCTGATGGTGAAGTATGGAAACACTTTGATAGGACTTATCCTGAATTTGTTGCAGAGAGTCGTAATGTTAGGCTCGGTTTATGTACGGATGGATTTTCGCCGTTTTCTCAATTTGGTAGTAAATATTCATCATGGCCTATCATTGTTACTCCATATAACTTACCTCCATGGATGTGTATGAAAAATCCATATATGTTTCTAACGGTTGTCGTCCCTGGTCCCGATGATCCGACATAAGGAATTGATGTTTATCTGCAACCGTTGATTGAAGAGTTGAAAACACTGTGGAATGAAGGGGTCGAAACATACGACATTTCGAGAAAAAAGAATTTTCGTATGTTTGCTTCTGTATTATGGACTATTAGTGATTTTCCTGCGTATGGAATGCTTTCAGGTTGGAGCACATCCGGGCGTCTAGCTTGTCCTCATTGTATGGATGAGTCACGAGCATTTTCATTAAAGTATGGGAAAATATATCTTGGTTTGATTGTCATCGATGCTTTCTACATCCTAATCATAAATTTAGAACGGATAAAAAGAACTTCAAAGCTAACAGAGTAGAGAATATGCTACCGCCTAAAGTTTGGACAAGTGAAAAGATATATGAAATTGTAAGTGAGTACCCAAAGATACACGAAAATGGAAAGCAGGTTGAAATTCCAGGTAAATCGGACATTCATAATTGGGGCAAACAAAGTATATTTTGGAAGTTACCTTACTGGAAAAATCTAAAACTTCAGCATAATATTGACGTCATGCACAATGAAAAAAACGTTTTTGATAACGTTTTTAATACAGTTTTGAATGTAAAGGGGAAAACCAAGGACGACGCGAATTCACGATGTGATATATTACACTTCTGTAAACGTCCGGAACTTCACTTGTATGCCGAGAATAAAAAACCCAAAGCATGCTATGAGCTAGACAACAAGCAAGTAAAACTCGTGCTAAAGTGGGTGGAAGGATTACGATGTCCTGATGGGATTTCTTCTAACCTCCGTAGATGTGTGGACTTTAAAAACAGTAAATTGAGTGGCATGAAAAGCCATGATTGTCATATAATGATGGAATACTTTTTACCTGTGATTTTCAAGGAACTGTTGCCCACAAAAATATGGAGTGTTATAACAGAATTAAGTATGTTTTATAACAACTCTGTTCAACGACGTTGAAGATAGATCGTTTATGTAAGCTTCAATTAGAAATCCCTGTACTGCTCTGCAAACTTGAGAAAATATTTCCACCGGGTTTTTTTAATGTAATGGAATATTTACCTATTCATCTTCCGTCCGAAACACTCCTTCGAGGTCCAGTGCAATATGGATGGATGTATCCATTTAAGAGGTAGTTTTGTGTATACTCAATAAGGTTGATAGATTACAACTTAGATTTTTGTACCAACATATAAATTAAATTACTCTTATTATAGGTACTTGAATCATTTGAAGAAAAAAATTAGGCAAAAAGCTCGAGTAGAAGGTTCGATTTGCAAGTCGTACCTTGAAGAAGAAGCTTCATTTTTTTTCTCTCATTACTTTAGTGAAGATGTGAACTTGTCTTTCATATCTGTTCCTCGTAATGAAGAAGCCGTTGAACAGGAGTCTTCTCAAACAATGTTATCTATTTTTAGACAACACGGAAGACCTGCTGGAAAATGTGTAGAAATATGGCTAAACGATAAAGACTACAATATGGCACACATATGTTCTGTTAAATTGTGTGGAAGTTGCACCATTTGTCAGGTTATATAAAATTCATGTTCAATTCAATTATATATACATCTATATTTATTTGTCCATATTAATAGAAAAGGAACATAACACATATTTGCAGCATATACGAATCACAACATCCATCTGGTGATCTCAGCAAAGAATTTGCTGGATGGTTTTCAGACTATGTTCATGATCCCAAAAACTGTGTTGTTAACGAAGGATTACGACATCTTGCTATTGGACCAAAAAGAAATGTCAAGACTTATCCAATATACTTTGTCAATGTATTTAAATTCAACACCAATGATTACGGAGCTGAAAAATTAACGTATAATAGCGGTGTATTTGTCAAAGGTAGTGATGATCCATATGAGCATATAAAAGATTTTTATGGCGTCTTAACGCAAGTTTTAGAGTTGACATATTATGTTCGTCCCTTAGAGAAAATTTATCTATTCAAATGCAACTGGTTTAGCAATGTTCCTGGTTCTGGAGCTAACGTGCACAAAGATTACAAGCTAATAGAAATAAGGCATACGTCGCATTACTATAAGTATGATCCTTTCGTGTTAGCCAAGCAAGCACTACAAGTGTATTTTTCTCCGTATCCATCCTTAAAAAAAGATAAAGCAGTTTGGTGGGTTGTTTTTAAAACAAAGGCAAGATTTACATTTGTTGAAAATAATATTCCAGACGAAGCAGCGTATCAAGCGGATCTTGAGCCGAATACTGAAATTATAATAGCTGATGACATTGATGTTGGGTCATTGAATGATGAAGCGAATGTGTTAGTAGATGCATTTGAAAGTACTGAAGAAAACGATATAGAGTATGAGACTGAGTCTGCATCCGAAGATGATGAAGACTGATGTTATGTATTTATGTTATGTACTATTATGAGCTATGTATCATGTTGTGTACTCTTCTGAGCTATGTAATAACAATGTTAATGTTGAATATGTATATGTGTTATGCATTGTTCTTGTCATGTACGATTTATGTAATGATAATGATGACTGATGTTAACAATTAAAGTTATTTTGTATGCATTATATGATTGTAACAGATATGTCAAATAGACACCGCTCGAGGAGTTCATCTCAGCCGACTCCTTCACCATCTCCTGCGCCAGGTGTAGGTCCTAGCAGCTCTATGCCAGATCTACGGCGATGTGCAGAGGTTGTTCCGAAGAGTGCTGGGTAAGTATCTAATTTATTTCAGTTTAAATTAGTTAAATAAATATGGTTTGTCTATGTAAACATGTACACAACACTGGGTTTGAAATCGAGCCAGCGGATTTCATTTTAAAAGTGTCGAAGCAGTCGTAAACGAGTAGGATGTCTGGGACTTGGCCTCATTGGGATAATATCCCACCCCACATCAAGAACGCCACTCTAGCCGATTTGCTGGTAAGTATTTATTTATTTTATTATTGGAAATTCATATATGCTATAAATAATTCAAAATAAATTTAATTTGCAGGCGGTTGTCCGTGTAGAGGAGCAGGACATGCAGGTTTTTTTTGATACACTGGAATATTAAAATGCGAAAGAATTACCGAGAAACAATTTCCAGGGCGAAGACATCACGGAAGAAGCCTAAATGGATGGCTGGCGATGTTTGGGCTGGATTTCTAGCATATTGGGATACTGAAGCAGTGAAAGTAAGATATAATGAAAATAATCACATTTATGTTGATTGCATTCTTTTATTTAATAATGTATCAAATTTAATAGGAAGTAGCACAAAGGAATAAAGAAAATAGAGCTAAGAATCCTGGTTTACATCGTGGTGGCTCAAAATCATTCCAGCAGCATAGGAGAGAATTGGTATAAATTTGAAATAGTTTTTAGCATATGTTCACGTAAAAATTGAGTGCATATCATTCATTTTTATTTTTAGTAATTTTATTACTGTATATATACTCAGATGACAAAGTATAGAAGGGAGCCTACAATGGCGGAGGTTTTCAGGCATACTCATGCGGTGGAGCATACTGATGATGAAGGGAACGTGGCATATGATTGGGCGGATGACAAGGCTGCAGGCATAATGGTAAATATACTTATTAATAATTAAAATATTTCATATTCGTTCATATCACATTATATTATTAAATTATATGGCATTTGTATTGAAATTATATTGGTATTGTAGGAGAGATATGATGCAGAGTCAGCTAGAGTGACTCAGGCCAGTGGACGAGATGAGCTTACGGTTGCAGAGTGCAATCATATTTGGGATGCTATTATTAAGACGCCTAGTCGTAATAGGCGATACAGCTTCGGCAATCAGGAGGTACCTTTTTTAATTTAAGTTTACATTTAAAATTTATTCAATTAACATGCATTCTTTTACCTTCTTTTTATATTAACATGTTAAATTGACATTATAAATATAGAAGCTTCAAATTGACATGCGTATTGATCTTCAAAGTCCATGTATATATTACAAGTCCATTTATAAATGTGAACTTGAACTATTTCGCAGGCTATTGATTTTCAGCGAGGATATAGGAAGTCCATGGAGCAGGAAGCTATAGCTCAGTTGAAGGAGCAACTGGAAGAGATGAACGATTGGAGAAGAAGCCAGCTGGCTCAGGAGATAGACGAGCACATTGCACGCTATTATGACGAGCATGGATCGATGCCAGACGAGGACGATGGTGAGGATGCTACAAGTGAAGAAGAAGACGATGAGTAGTTTGTTTGTTCTTGTGCTTGGGTATGTATATACACTTACTTTTTTATTTGCTTTATGTACGTACGATGATATTTGATGACGGTAGGGTGTGGTTTGATGTATTTTGATGTTTTGTGATGATGGGACGATGATATATGGTGATGATATTGTTTTTTGGATGTATGACGATAGTATGTTATGGTATTGTGATGAATTTAGTAATGTTTTGGATATATTGTGCGTTGTAGTTATATTTATGAGTGCGTATTGATGAATTTGGAATGATATTGAGGGATTGCTAGTGGATTGGTTTTGATGTGGAGGCTTGTCGGAAAGGTATGGCTGAGTAGTGTAGAAAAAGGGTTCCAGATTAGCGACGGCTAGTAATGGCTGGCGACGTATGTTTGGTCATTTTTTTACGTCGGCTAGCGACGGCAAACAACGCACTAGAGCGACGGATAGCGATGGCTTGTTGGACACCATTAGCAACGACTTTTGCAACGGCTTCCCGACAAAAAAAAACCATCTACCCTCTAATGATGCTACGTGGCAAGTATCCGTTGCAAGCCGTTACTAAACGAGTGACGGAGCCATCGCTTTTTCCGTCACTTTTTTCCATCGCGACGACATTTATAGCGACGGCTTGCGTCGGCCGCCAACGACTATTTGTCGTCGCTATTCACTGTTCATCTTGTAGTGTACCAATGTCACAAGCTTACTTTTTTATATAGAAAATTGGTACTATATATATATATATAAGTTTTTACATTCTTATTCGTACAACGCACAATAAGTGACAGACTACTCACTCTGAGAAAACTCACTCGTACGGAGACTTTGTACAAACTAAAGATATAAAATCATAGACACTATAAAAGACAAATCTCATATATATATACATACATATATATATATATATAATTTTACATTCTTAGTTGTACAACCACAACAACTGACAGACTACTCACTCTGAGAAAACTCACTCGTACGGAGACTTTGTACAAACTTAAGATATAAAATCATAGACACTATAAAAGACAAATTTAGCCCAGTCTATATAAAAGACTATCCAAATGATTGATGAGACAAAACTTTTTCTGACTATGCTCTATTCATGACTATCCAGAAGATACGTCCTGACCTGAACAAGACAATGACTCCAACTTCTTTAACTTCTTCACTTTCTTCTTCTTCGCATCCTTATATTTAGCCAACAAGGCATTCCAAGCAGGATTTTCAATTACTCCCGAGTCTGCAGTAGCCTCAAATTCAAAAATCTCTTCATCGGACCCATTCTTGCATGTTGCTTTAGCTCTGGCTGTATTCCTAGTTAAGGGATTATTTTCTATGGTCATTTCATCTGGTACGGACATATCATCATCATCTGTAGCAAGAGAAGAAATGCCTTCAGGTATGTAGTTATATTTGGAATGCTGCTCCGACGTCAATTGTAAGTACTGCTCCCGACTTTCTTCTTGAACCAATAATTCTCCATCAGCTACCTATTTATTTTTGTCTTCAGTTACTGTTACAGAATCAGTTGGTTGTTCTTCTTGAGTTTGGTTGTTTCTATGTTCAGAACATTCTCTAGACCCTAAGGAGGAATCTCCACAAACTGGATCATTGGTCGTATGTGCTCCCAATTCAACGTTCATGTACTGGCCATTATGACTATGAGCATTCGTTTGCTTTGGCACCCAAACGTTAGGAAACAAGCACACACTATATAAATGTCCAAAATTATGACAGCTCAAACACGCTGGGCGGCCCTCCACTCTACTCTACATCTTGCATTATTATTCTTTTTCCCTCATATAAGATTGGTACTTGACTATGAAAAGGTGAAGAACTAGAAATTTCCACTAATACTCGAGCAAAATCAATTTTCCTTAATCCTTCAGTCACTTTGTCCATTTTAATCGGAATACCAATGACAAAAGCTATACAACTAGTACCTTCTTCTGTCCAACACTCTAATGGCAACCAAGGTAGTTTAACCCATATTGGAACCGAGCTTAAAAGATCTTTATGAAGTTTATCTCCTATGGACCAGCGTTTCATCATCGTTAATTGCTTATTATAGAAATAATGCCCATCTCCCAAAATTCGATCACAATTCTTTTCTCTCAAATTTTATTATAAAAAATCCGTCTTCTCTAGAATGAATGACAAAATCACCAGTTGGACACCACACTGTCTTAACATAATCTTCGAGAAATGGGTAATGAGGTCTAGATCCTACAACATAGATTACTATGGCATTCTCCCACTATTGTCTCCCTTTTTGTAATAGATCAGTGCACATCAGAGAACATATCTTGTTTTCATAATCATCAGGGTGATAAAATTTAAGAGGAACAGAATTTGGAACCTGATCGTCTGCAACAACTTTATTCCAAGCACAGTTAGGATTTGTAGGAGAGCTCCTTCTAGGATTGAGGTAGTCGGCAACTGACGGCGCAGGAGGCGGCATATATAACTGTTGTGTCTGCTTAGGAGGCAACAGAGTGTTCCTTCCAGTAGTAGGCTGCTTTGCAGTTTCGGAAGTTGATTGCAGCATAATCACTGGTGTCTTATGGGAAGAGGGAAGCTGGGGTAAACTTCGATCTTTTCTTTGAGCATAATTACCTCTTTTACGATTCTAGTGACGTGTGATGGATTCATTTTCAAACTCCTAATTTATGTTCTCTAATGTAAATAATCACAATCCATTTTATTTCATTATATGATCACTTGTCATTGTTATTTTTTTGTCAAAAAAAGAAACTAATTGATGTTAAAGATATTAAAGCAATATATAAATTCATCGAGTTTTTACGAATATATGTTAATAACTACGTGTAAGACGATAAATATGAATGAACGGTCCCACCCATTTTGCATATAGAAAATTTTAAAAAGAATAATGACATAGATCTCAATTAATACAACTCACACACAACCAAGGGAAAGCTTTCATCACTTAAAACCTAAAGCCTACATCACAATGGAAGATAACATAATTCTCAAATGGCCCCCGCAATCTAGGAATTGTCCGTAAACCCACCCTAAAACGGAGATCATCACGGAAACCTGCATCTCAGATGGCAACCATAAAAGCATAGGAGAGGATGGAGATGGCAGTGAATGAAATTGAAACCCCATGTGGAACAAATGTAGACCTTTTATATTGTTGAACGTTGTGACGGCAAGGAATTTCGCTCGGTCCGAACCAGTCGCTAAACCGACCCAGACCGTTCGAAACGCCCTATCGTTGAGAACACGACAAAATAGAACGCATACAGAAGAACATTTCATTGTATATTACAACAATGCATCAGATTACAAGAATATACAGAGTACAAACAAATAAATATTACACAGAAATATCAGAGATTTAAATTACATTTAAATACATAGCAGCGGAAAATAATACAATACACAACTAGAAGGGATATACGGATACAAAGCTTTCCGGATATCGTTCCAGCTGTAAACCAGGATCCTGTGAATAAAAATCTGCAAAACCAAAACTACTAGCTGCCCGTGTCAAAATAGGGGCACCCAGAGTTTAGGTTAAAAAAATAAACTCCAGGTCAGTCATGTGACTGGTGTGAGAACTAAAACAGTTATTAATCTTTATTTTAAATCATTAGGTAAATCAAGGGACCACGCCGTATAACACGGAACGAGTTTCCTCCCAAGAATACCAGTGCATAAAACAAACAGCGCAATGCTAAATAAAGAAAAATGAAGCTGTTATAAGACCCAGGTCCCATCACACAATGCAACGCAGCCGAGGGATAGGGTTTTCCCTTATAACAGCCAAAGAATGCTTGATACGTTTAAAACAAATCATTTGATACCACTATAAGTGCATAGTGTATAAAACAACTTCAAATCATAAGTATCAATCATAGGCGGCATGAATGCCCCATAACACTATGTCGCCATATATAAGTTTACAATCAAAACCGCAAGACGTCGTATTGGAAGTTGGGTTATCATTTATGGTATGAACCGAGGCTAGGGGCAAGATCCTCACTGATTCGAGACTGCCTAGCCCGAGTCTCAGGATCAGAACGCATCGACCCTTGGAGCGACAGGGCCGGTCCACCGATGTGGATTAAACTTAAATCCTGAACACTGCGTTTCGCCGCCCTTTGGGGCGTAAGCGAGCCAACGAATGACTCCATCGGACCCGGATCGTCCGATCTAACCGAGGTGCCTCGCAACAGCAACAACCACATAAGTCAAACTCGTCAGGGCGTGTAAAACCACTGACGCCACTTCTAGCTAGGAGGAAACGCAGGCCCTCCCTGAGGTCCGTCTCCCGTTTTGTGTTCATACCGGGTGTGAAACTCGCGAAGTAAACGTTACACAAAGCTACGCCACAAAGGCCGTGCTTTGATCATCACCACAAGACTTTGCTTTTCAACAGAAGCCTCGATCAATTGCCACTTAGGCATGCCACACAGGCAATTCACTCCATGCGATTGATATCCATCAATATATAACCCCTGAGCTCGTACGTCTCAGAGAAGGGCGTTAAGCAAGAGAATAAATTCTCCGCCGCCAAACAGATATATATTTAATAGAGATCAATCACACGGACTAAAATCCAATGTCAGACACACAGTCCATTTACAAGTCCGTTCTGGGTCTGAACGAAACCGGAGGCACCTAGTACCCCGCATATCCATCGATCTCCAAGTACGTCTGGACGATCACTAACTGTTTCCATCTTCTTGGGTGTACAGCCCAATCGAGATCATCAGTAATTACCCAAACGACGTGAAGACTTCTGGTCTTCGACCATCGTCTTCATCTTCGACTTATCGTCGTATCAGTTATTCAGAATGGGATGAACCCGGTCTTTCCGAATAACTCGCGTATATTTTAAATAAGTGTTACACAAACACAACATACGCCTCATTCCAGTTCATCAGTCACTAACCGTAAATTAATCAAGAAAATAATTCCCCAAATATTAACCCCGAAGGCCGAAACCAACATCAGATCAATATCCAGAAAACCATTCTGCTTAGCTAACCGACAGTTAGTTTCTGATTTCACATACATAGGGAAAGGTTCCCATAAATTTTTATCCAAGATAAATTTCTTGAATTTATTCTTTTATCTATTTTTGAATATCAATTCAAAACTAGTCGGGATTAGCGAACCTTACCGAAGTAATCATTTGTTTTAATTTCCCAATCCCAACCTATTCATCCCATGAAGTAAAACTGGTAGTACTTCATATCTAACACCACGGTGTTATCGGTAAATTCAATTACCATTTCACGTTCAAATCTAATTAAAGATTTAACTATCGCCTGGAGCAAAACTGGTGATACTCCATTCTCGATCATTTCAATCTAATTAAAGATTCATTAAAACTCCACTTAGTTTTAATCGTTAACTGGGTTAAAGAATCCGTGTCATTTAAAAACACAGTTCACGATAAACCCAAAATCACATTCATTAATTATCGGGTTAAAGAACGAGTGTTGTTTAAAACACTGTTCACGATAAACCCAAAAATCAATATCAATTCAATTCCAATTAAATATTATTTAATTGGTACACTTCATTAAATCTAAATAAAAAGATTTAATCTTTTCTCAACTGGGTTCAAGAACAGTGTTAGTGAAGACACCATTCACGACAAACCCAAATCACATTCGATATTCAATACAAGGCTCTGAATAGAAAATATATCGGCTTATATTCAATATCAAATTCTACGACTAACAAATGTCGTATTGGAAATAACGATATATATATCTATACCTTTCAAATTTCCATAACAACAACTGCATAATCACGAAATCCAACATCGAAATATTCCGAAGACAATTTCGATTCAAATCCACTCCAATGCAATCATTGGATATTCTGGTTATTTTTAAAACCCTTTTCAAATTCAATTTATTTATTTAAAAATAAATAGAATTATATTCCTAGTTCAAAACTAGTTCATTTCGATAAAAATCTATTTTTATCTTTTCAAATATGGAGGTTTTCATCCCAATTTTTCCCAAATCATTTCTTACGATTTTACACAAATTATTACTATTTTTAATAATTTTATCAAGGCCCGTACAGTCGATTTCCATCAAAGGCCATCGAACTGCACTTACAGCGACCTTTTTCAAATTTGATTTGGACATAATTCCAAATTTAACCGTTAGATTTCAAATCTCTAATATTTGTTAGAAAGCTCTTTTCGATACGAACCCAACGGTTCCGGTTTTAGGAGAATCCGACGGTCGGATCTCCCGCAATGTCAGTTTGAAATAAATGGTCGAAATTCACGAACTGCCGCGGCGCGGCGCGTTCTATTCAGGCCATTATATTATATATATAATATATATAATATATATTTCGTCGATTTCTATTTAAAACGAATTATATAAATAGTTTTGAATTCGTTTCAAAAACATTTTCAACTTCCATTTCAATTCAAATCAAAATTGAATTCTTCTTTATAAATTCGTTTTAAAATTCATTTCTATTCAAATTTCAATTCAATTTGAATTCATTTAAATTTTCTTTCAATTCGATTCGAATTCGTTTTCAATTCGATTCAATTCAAATTCGTTTTCTATTCGATTCATTTCGAAATCGTTTTCAATTCATTTCATTTCGAAATGGTTTTCAATTCAATTCATTTCGAAATCGTTTTCAATTCAATTCATTTCGAAATCGTTTTCAATTCAATTCATTTCGAAATCGTTTTCAATTCAATTCATTTCGAAATCGTTTTCAATTCTTCTCATTTCGAAATCGTTTTCAATTCAATTCATTTCGAAATGGTTTTCAATTCTTCTCATTTCGAAATATTTGATTTCAAAATTACTTTTCAATATTCATTTCAAAATGAATAAAATCGATAAAAATATCGTTCACGTCAAAATGGCGCATCTAATCAACACGGCTTCATATATTTCTATTTTCAAATATTCTATTTCAAATATTTCTATTATTAAAATATTTCGTTCAACACATGACCAATCTCAATGGATGAGTACTGTCAACACATGAACCTTTATTTTATATTGATAAAGATGTAAATTTTATTACTAAAATATTTCGTTCAACACATGACCAATCTCAATGGATGAGTATTGTCAACACATGAACCTTTATTTATTCTTTATTTTCTAAATTGGAATGAGGCCCAATCAATCACCATATAAAGTTAATTATATGGATTTTCATACATTACACACATATAATAGCATTGAAAAATAATCAACCATCAACCAAAGTGCACTACACTGTATAAGCATCCAATATAGATATCTAACGCTTATAACAGCCTGTCAATCAATCGATCGACATATTTAATCAATCAGGATGAGTGAACTTCAAATTTCATCCTAACACCCGTGTAGGGTTTCAAACAATCAAACACATATTTTATTTGTGCAGTTGGGCGATGTGTAACATTTATCGTCCCAATCAATGTCCTTCAAATAGGTGTACATAAACAAACCGTCTGGTTTGTAAATGAATATTTATTTATTCACATTCACGTTAAAAATTATATTTTTAACGATAAAACATTTTATTCCAACATATGAATTTATATCCAGTTCATTCTTTAAATAAAATGATATTTTTATTTTTCTAACTTATTTTAGAAAATTTCGGCGGCATAACGGCACGATACTAGAAACGGGACGAGGCCTAGCCTTATCCCCGGTCTAGTGAAGGCCCACGCCATTCACACATCAATCATATCAATTTCAATTTCACCAAAACAATCCAATCCAAATCAAATAATCTAACCAACTACACAACCAATCAAACAAGTCCATGGTCTGTGGACGGGTGTCGGGTGCTTCTAATAAGCACCGTCTGCATCCTAGTATATATATATATATAACTAGAAAAGTAGAATTTGAGTGAGAAGTTCTCACCGATAGCTACCCAATCATCTTGACTCTTCTTTGATATAAAGCTTCTTCGTTCTCGCCTTTTTGTCACCTTCGTTATCCGCTTTCACTACATATGTAAAAATCGAATTTTTACTTCGCTTTTCAATATATAAAAATCACATTTTTAATTCGAAGTTCAATATATAAAAATTCTATTTTTATTTCGAAGTTCAATATATAAAAATTCTATTTTTATTTCGATGTTCAATATATAAAAATTCTATTTTTATTTCGAAGTTCAATATATAAAAATCATATTTTTATTTCGAAGTTCAATATATAAAAATCATATTTTTAATTCGAAGTTCAATATATAAAAATCATATTTTTAATTCGAAGTTCAATATATAAAAATCATATTTTTAATTCGAAGTTCAATATATAAAAATCATATTTTTAATTAGAAGTTCAATATATAAAAATCATATTTTTACACCGTTATTCTCTCTATGAAGATTTCGTATTTTCAAATATAAAGATTTCATTTTTCTTCTTCTACAATATAATATTTTATTTCTCATTTACCACTCGAATAGAAATTGTATTTTTAACCTTTTTATAATATATAAAAAATATTTTTACTCGACTAAAAATCATACTTTTACATGAATAAAAGTCTCATCTTTAAATTAGAAAAAAAATCGCATATCTCCTAAAAAAAAATGAAATCTTTGCTAAATAAAAATTCATATATTCCTATAAGGTTAAAACCACATTCATATTGAAATTAAAATCATATTCATATAGGAATTTAAAACTAGGAAACTTACGTTGATTTTTTCCTAGGTTCATTGCCAGAGCAGCTCGCTGGTGGTGGCTCAGTGGGCCGCGCGGCGCCGGACTTCGGTGGTGGAGGCAGGATGAGGGTCTCGCGACATGGCGGTGGGATCTGGAGGGTTTCACGTCGATCTGGGGTATGGGGTTCCGTGCGAGGCTGGAGAAGGTGGGGAAGGAGAGACGGCGGAAAGGAGAGGGGGTGCTATTGGTGGCTGGCGACATTGGAGCGGCGGCGAGGCAGGCTGGGGCTCCGACGATGAGGATGAAAGGGCGGCGCAAGAGATCGATCGGGGAAAAGGGTTTTGTTTTTTTTTTCGTTTTATTTTCTGAGGAAGAGAGAGAATGGTAAGGGAGAGAGAATATATATATTTATTTTATATTATTTTATTTTCTAAATGGTTGACCTTTTCATTCTAACACGAAATCAAACCCAACGACTGGCGCCCATAGCTAATTACCCCCATTCTGAACATAATGGGATATGCTGCGTAACCCAACTCGGCTGTTACGATTAGTTTTCATTTAAATTAACATTTAAATCATCATATTGAATTTTAAACGTACATTTCAATTTACCAGGGCCACATACTAACTCTAAAAATTCCCGAAAAATATTTTCTAGCTTCGTATTGACGATACGGTCCTAACAAAACTAGTTTCGTCGAATTCTGAGACCGTTTGAAAAATGGCCAATTTCCAGTCGATTGAAATCAACTGAAACTGGTCAAACACGTTTTCCTTTATCACGCTCACATATTGATTCGAAAAATTATGAAATTTAAAACCTAGCAATAACTTCACATCCCGGACCCAACAAAACTGGTTTCGTCGAAATCCGAGGTCGTTTGCAAAATGTCCATTTTTAAGGGCCTGAATTCCATAGCGACTATTCAGAATTTTCAACTGGACATATCTTTTGATTCCCGCAATGAAATCTTGATTTTTTCGAATTCGTTGGAATGATATTATCAAATAGATCCTATGATTTTTGGTTTCACTAAAATCCGGATTGTTTTGCACCCGGTACATTCAATTGAAGTTTGAAATCGAATTATCGAACTACCGCGCCATTTTCAATTCTATTTATAATTATATATAAATATTTATATTCTAACGACGACGCGTAAAATATATACGTTCGAATTATATTCAAAATAAATTTCTCGTCGATATTATTTAAAATAATTCATTTTAAATAAACAAAATTCGCTAAAATGGCCAAAATAAAAATTTCAAACTGGCCCAGATTTTCCGGGTTATTACTATCTCCCCCACTTAAAACTTTTCGTCCCCGAAAAGGAACAAAGTCGAAAGTGGTTTGATTAATCAGCTCTACGTTCGATCTGGCTTCCATTCTCCAACTTTTCAGTTTCTGAGAATTTTCAAAATTTCAAAAATTTGGCTAACACCCTAAATTTTTGAAAAATTTCGCCATAACCTCCCCTGCACCGGGAGCATCGGGGAATTTCAAATAGCTTCCCCGGTCCTTCAGATCTCAAAAAGAAAAAGAAAAAGCCAAGCGCTAGCCAATAGGCTCACAAAATCATCATTACCCAAACAAAACAGTAAATTATGTATTAAACATGTACCTATTTGTCGGGCAAACAAATTTTATTCTTCGGCTCTAGCCTCCTTGCTATGACCTGTTCAATATAAGCATATGTATATGCAAGCAAATGCAACCAATTTCGATACAACTCAATATTTGTTTCCATTATGCTAAATGGCTAAAAATTATCAAACAAATAAACAACCAACTCAAACATCAATCACTTAGTGAATTTAACGTTTCAAATTCATAATTTGATATATATACAAAAATCACATTTTTGATGCCAAATCACAACAATGTGTTCTAACTATATATATAAGTTTTGGTTCTCACACCAGTCTAATGGAAATATATAGGAATCTCACTTTCGTCACTCGAATATAAACACTGATGATGAGGCCTCATCATCTGAATCATGTCCGGGCGACTAGAGTGTGATGCTATATCTATCCGATATATTAAAACTTTGAATATACGTTTGCAAGGCGTATATGCAAATTCTTTATATACTGAATTGTCCAAATCAATATAGATAAATAATCAAATACGAATAATTGATTTAACTTTTCAAAACAAAAATTTGTTTTCATTTTAAACATATACTCTTCACACTCGTTCTAGGATGCTACTGATCCCATCTCTAACGAGTCATTCCATTGGATATTTCTAATCCAATATCTGATGAATTCTTTCGTATGATTCTAATGTGCCTTGTTCTCTGAGCTTTGCAAACCAAAGCTCTGATACCAACTGTGACGGCAAGGAATTTCGCTCGGTCCGAACCAGTCGCTAAACCGACCCAGACCGTTCGAAACGCCCTATCGTTGAGAACACGACAAAATAGAACGCATACAGAAGAACATTTCATTGTATATTACAACAATGCATCAGATTACAAGAATATAAAGAGTACAAACAAATAAATATTACACAGAAATATCAGAGATTTAAATTACATTTAAATGCATAGCAGCGGAAAATAATACAATACACAACTAGAAGGGATATACGGATACAAAGCTTTCCGGATATCGTTCCAGCTGTAAACCAGGATCCTGTGAATAAAAATCTGCAAAACCAAAACTACTAGCTGCCCGTGTCAAAATAGGGGCACCCAGAGTTTAGGTTAAAACAATAAACTCCAGGTCAGTCATGTGACTGGTGTGAGAACTAAAACAGTTATTAATCTTTAGTTTAAATCATTAGGTAAATCAAGGGACCACGCCGTATAACACGGAACGGGTTTCCTCCCAAGAATACCAGTGCATAAAACAAACAGCGCAATGCTAAATAAAGAAAAATGAAGCTGTTATAAGACCCAGGTCCCATCACACAATGCAACGCAGCCGAGGGATAGGGTTTTCCCTTATAACGGCCAAAGAATGCTTGATACGTTTAAAACAAATCATTTGATACCACTATAAGTGCATAGTGTATAAAACAACTTCAAATCATAAGTATCAATCATAGGCGGCATGAATGCCCCATAACACTATGTCGCCATATATAAGTTTACAATCAAAACCGCAAGACGTCGTATTGGAAGTTGGGTTATCATTTATGGTATGAACCGAGGATAAGGGCAAGATCCTCACTGATTCGAGACTGCCTAGCCCGAGTCTCAGGATCAGAACGCATCGACCCTTGGAGCGACAGGGCCGGTCCACCGATGTGGATTAAACTTAAATCCTGAACACTGCGTTTCGCCGCCCTTTGGGGCGTAAGCGAGCCAACGAATGACTCCATCGGACCCGGATCGTCCGATCTAACCGAGGCGCCTCGCAACAGCAACAACCACATAAGTCAAACTCGTCAGGGCGTGTAAAACAACTGACGCCACTTCTAGCTAGGAGGAAATGCAGGCCCTCCCTGAGGTCCGTCTCCCGTTTTTGGTTCATACCGGGTGTGAAACTCGCGAAGTAAACGTTACACAAAGCTACGCCACAAAGGCCGTGCTTTGATCATCACCACAAGACTTTGCTTTTCAACAGAAGGCTCGATCAATTGCCACTTAGGCATGCCACACAGGCAATTCACTCCATGCGATTGATATCCATCAATATATAACCCCTGAGCTCGTACGTCTCAGAGAAGGGCGTTAAGCAAGAGAATAAATTCTCCGCCGCCAAACAGATATATATTTAATAGAGATCAATCACACGGACTAAAATCCAATGTCAGACACACAGTCCATTTACAAGTCCGTTCTGGGTCTGAACGAAACCGGAGGCACCTAGTACCCCGCATATCCATCGATCTCCAAGTACGTCTGGACGATCACTAACTGTTTCCATCTTCTTGGGTGTACAGCCCAATCAAGATCATCAGTAATTACCCAAACGACGTGAAGACTTCTGGTCTTCGACCATCGTCTTCATCTTCGACTTGTCGTCGTATCAGTTATTCAGAATGGGATGAACCCGGTCTTTCCGAATAACTCGCGTATATTTTAAATAAGTGTTACACAAACACAACATACGCCTCATTCCAATTCATCAGTCACTAACCGTAAATTAATCAAGAGAATAATTCCCCAAATATTAACCCCGAAGGCCGAAACCAACATCAGATCAATATCCAGAAAACCATTCTGCTTAGCTAACCGACAGTTAGTTTCTGATTTCACATTCATAGGGAAAGGTTCCCATAAATTTTTATCCAAGATAAATTTCTTGAATTTATTCTTTTATCTATTTTTGAATATCAATTCAAAACTAGTCGGGATTAGTGAACCTTACCGAAGTAATCATTTGTTTTAATTTCCCAATCCCAACCTATTCATCCCATGAAGTAAAACTGGTAGTACTTCATATCTAACACCACGGTGTTATCGGTAAATTCAATTACCATTTCACGTTCAAATCTAATTAAAGATTTAACTATCGCCTGGAGCAAAACTGGTGATACTCCATTCTCGATCATTTCAATCTAATTAAAGATTCACTAAAACTCCACTTAGTTTTAATCGTTAACTGGGTTAAAGAATCCGTGTCATTTAAAAACACAGTTCACGATAAACCCAAAATCACATTCATTAATTATCGGGTTAAAGAACGAGTGTTGTTTAAAACACTGTTCACGATAAACCCAAAAATCAATATCAATTCAATTCCAATTAAATATTATTTAATTGGTACACTTCATTAAATCTAAATAAAAAGATTTAATCTTTTCTCAACTGGGTTCAAGAACAGTGTTAGTGAAGACACCATTCACGACAAACCCAAATCACATTCGATATTCAATACAAGGCTCTGAATAGAAAATATATCGACTTATATTCAATATCAAATTCTACGACTAACAAATGTCGTATTGGAAATAACGATATATATATCTATATCTTTCAAATTTCCATAACAACAACTGCATAATCACGAAATCCAACATCGAAATATTCCGAAGACAATTTCGATTCAAATCCACTCCAATGCAATCATTGGATATTCTGGTTATTTTTAAAACCCTTTTCAAATTCAATTTATTTATTTAAAAATAAATAGAATTATATTCCTAGTTCAAAACTAGTTCATTTCGATAAAAATCTATTTTTATCTTTTCAAATATGGAGTTTTTCATCCCAATTTTTCCCAAATCATTTCTTACGATTTCACACAAATTATTACTATTTTTAATAATTTTATCAAGGCCCGTACAGTCGATTTCCATCAAAGGCCATCGAACTGCACTTACAACGACCTTTTTCAAATTTGATTTGGACATAATTCCAAATCCAACCGTTAGATTTCAAATCTCTAATATTTATTAGAAAGCTCTTTTCGATACGAACCCAACGGTTCCGGTTTTAGGAGAATCCGACGGTCGGATCTCCCGCAATGTCAGTTTGAAATAAATGGTCGAAATTCACGAACTACCGCGGCGCGGCGCGTTCTATTCAGGCCATTATATTATATATAATATATATATAATATATATTTCATCGATTTCTATTTAAAACGAATTATATAAATAGTTTTGAATTCGTTTCAAAAACATTTTCAACTTCCATTTCAATTCAAATCAAAATTGAATTCTTCTTTATAAATTCGTTTTAAAATTCATTTCTATTCAAATTTCAATTCAATTTGAATTCATTTCAATTTGCTTTCAGTTCGATTCGAATTCGTTTTCAATTCGATTCAATTCAAATTCGTTTTCTATTCGATTCATTTCTAAATCGTTTTCAATTCATTTCATTTCGAAATGGTTTTCAATTCAATTCATTTCGAAATGGTTTTCAATTCAATTCATTTCGAAATCGTTTTCAATTCAATTCATTTCGAAATCGTTTTCAATTCAATTCATTTCGAAATCGTTTTCAATTCTTCTCATTTCGAAATCGTTTTCAATTCAATTCATTTCGAAATGGTTTTCAATTCTTCTCATTTCGAAATATTTGATTTCAAAATTACTTTTCAATATTCATTTCAAAATGAATAAAATCAATAAAAATATCGTTCACGTCAAAATGGCGCATCTAATCAACACGGCTTCATATATTTCTATTTTCAAATATTCTATTTCAAATATTTCTATTATTAAAATATTTCGTTCAACACATGACCAATCTCAATGGATGAGTACTGTCAACACATGAACCTTTATTTTATATTGATAAAGATGTAAATTTTATTACTAAAATATTTCGTTCAACACATGACCAATCTCAATGGATGAGTATTGTCAACACATGAACCTTTATTTATTCTTTATTTTCTAAATTGGAATGAGGCCCAATCAATCACCATATAAAGTTAATTATATGGATTTTCATACATTACACACATATAATAGCATTGAAAAATAATCAACCATCAACCAAAGTGCACTACACTGTATAAGCATCCAATATAGATATCTAACGCTTATAACAGCCTGTCAATCAATCGATCGACATATTTAATCAATCAGGATGAGTGAACTTCAAATTTCATCCTAACACCCGTGTGGGGTTTCAAACAATCAAACACATATTTTATTTGTGCAGTTGGGCGATGTGTAACATTTATCGTCCCAATCAATGTCCTTCAAATAGGTGTACATAAACAAACCGTCTGGTTTGTAAATGAATATTTATTTATTCACATTCACGTTAAAAATTATATTTTTAACGATAAAACATTTTATTCCAACATATGAATTTATATTCAGTTCATTCTTTAAATAAAATGATATTTTTATTTTTCTAACTTATTTTAGAAAATTTCGGCGGCATAACGGCACGATACTAGAAACGGGACGAGGCCTAGCCTTATCCCCGGTCTAGTGAAGGCCCACGCCATTCACACATCAATCATATCAATTTCAATTTCACCAAAACAATCCAATCCAAATCAAATAATCTAACCAACTACACAACCAATCAAACAAGTCCATGGTCTGTGGACGGGTGTCGGGTGCTTCTAATAAGCCCCGTCTGCATCCTAGTATATATATATATAACTAGAAAAGTAGAATTTGAGTGAGAAGTTCTCACCGATAGCTACCCAATCATCTTGACTCTTCTTTGATATAAAGCTTCTTCGTTCTCGCCTTTTTGTCACCTTCGTTATCCGCTTTCACTACATATGTAAAAATCGAATTTTTACTTCGCTTTTCAATATATAAAAATCACATTTTTAATTCGAAGTTCAATATATACAAATTCTATTTTTATTTCAAAGTTCAATATATAAAAATTCTATTTTTATTTCGAAGTTCAATATATAAAAATTCTATTTTTATTTCGAAGTTCAATATATAAAAATCATATTTTTATTTCGAAGTTCAATATATAAAAATCATATTTTTAATTCGAAGTTCAATATATAAAAATCATATTTTTAATTCGAAGTTCAATATATAAAAATCATATTTTTAATTCGAAGTTCAATATATAAAAATCATATTTTTAATTCGAAGTTCAATATATAAAAATCATATTTTTACACCGTTATTCTCTCTATGAAGATTTCGTATTTTCAAATATAAAGATTTCATTTTTCTTCTTCTACAATATAATATTTTATTTCTCATTTACCACTCGAATAGAAATTGTATTTTTAACCTTTTTATAATATATAAAAAATATTTTTACTCGACTAAAAATCATACTTTTACATGAATAAAAGTCTCATCTTTAAATTAGAAAAAAAATCGCATATCTCCTAAAAAAAAAAAAATGAAATCTTTGCTAAATAAAAATTCATATATTCCTATAAGGTTAAAACCACATTCATATTGAAATTAAAGTCATATTCATATAGGAATTTAAAACTAGGAAACTTACGTTGATTTTTTCCTAGGTTCATTGCCAGAGCAGCTCGCTGGTGGTGGCTCAGTGGGCCGCGCGGCGCCGGACTTCGGTGGTGGAGGCAGGATGAGGGTCTCGCGACATGGCGGTGGGATCTGGAGGGTTTCACGTCGATCTGGTGTATGGGGTTCCGTGCGAGGCTGGAGAAGGTGGGGAAGGAGAGACGGCGGAAAGGAGAGGGGGTGCTATCGGTGGCTGGCGACATTGGAGCGGCGGCGAGGCAGGCTGGGGCTCCGACGATGAGGATGAAAGGGCGGCGCAAGAGATCGATCGGGGAAAAGGGTTTTGTTTTTTTTTCGTTTTATTTTCTGAGGAAGAGAGAGAATGGTAAGGGAGAGAGAATATATATATTTATTTTATATTATTTTATTTTCTAAATGGTTGACCTTTTCATTCTAACACGAAATCAAACCCAACGACTGGCGCCCATAGCTAATTACCCCCATTCTGAACACAATGGGATATGCTGCGTAACCCAACTCGGCTGTTACGATTAGTTTTCATTTAAATTAACATTTAAATCATCATATTGAATTTTAAACGTACATTTCAATTTACCAGGGCCACATACTAACTCTAAAAATTCCCGAAAAATATTTTCTAGCTTCGTATTGACGATACGGTCCTAACAAAACTAGTTTCGTCGAATTCTGAGACCGTTTGAAAAATGGCCAATTTCCAGTCGATTGAAATCAACTAAAACTGGTCAAACACGTTTTCCTTTATCACGCTCACATATTTATTCGAAAAATTATGAAATTTAAAACCTAGCAATAACTTCACATCTCGGACCCAACAAAACTGGTTTCGTCGAAATCCGAGTCGTTTGCAAAATGTCCATTTTTAAGGGCCTGAATTCCATAGCGACTATTCAGAATTTTCAACTGGACATATCTTTTGATTCCCGCAATGAAATCTTGATTTTTTCGAATTCATTGGAATGATATTATCAAATAGATCCTATGATTTTTGGTTTCACTAAAATCCGGATTGTTTTGCACCCGGTACATTCAATTGAAGTTTGAAATCGAATTATCGAACTACCGCGCCATTTTCAATTCTATTTATAATTATATATAAATATTTATATTCTAACGACGACGCGTAAAATATATACGTTCGAATTATATTCAAAATAAATTTCTCGTCGATATTATTTAAAATAATTCATTTTAAATAAACAAAATTCGCTAAAATGGCCAAAATAAAAATTTCAAACTGGCCCAGATTTTCCGGGTTATTACAAACGTTCAGGAAATATAATTTATCCCTTCGTCAAAATTGTCGTCCATGTGACAAACACATGAGTCATAATTGAAAGCGACGCAATATGAAAGTCGAGGTGGAGGAGGCAGAGACATTGGATGAAAAAAATATCATTTGGACCTTAAGATGATAGAGCGTAACTAAATATTCAATGGGTAAGATTTTCGTCCACAGATTGCTCAACAGAAGTACTTGAAATGACATGTGAAGAACCAAATCGGGATGGATTGCATACATTGTTAGGGATTTAAACTTTGTTGTGGGGACTTGATCTTGAATGAGAAAGGGGAAGCATGGACACAAAATTGAGTGTTGTGATCAAATGAACCGCATGTAAAGCAAACCTGACACTCCAAAATGTTGATACATTATATAACATGCTATGTCATTAAATAAGCAGATGGTTACTACTATAATTTAATATTTCGATGATAAAAACTAGATTTAATAAGTTTATCGAGATCTATAGATTGATAGTAAGTTTTGTGTACTATAACAAAACAATATTTTCACAATGGGCAATGCCGGTTGTAATATGAGCTTCATAATGGGCATACGCCCATTGTATTGGACCACGTTATAATAGATTGACAGTATTTTAATGGACAAAAATGGTTGTCTTGGGCCGTTGTAATACGCATTTTTACGATGGTCATTGGCTATCGCAATAGAGTTTATCATGATAACTAATGTCCATTGTAAAATGTTGAAACTTGCAAGGGGTTATGACTGTTGTAATATAAAATATTTGCTAGAATTGTAGTATTTATCTTAGAATTTCTAATGTTGAATGAAAATTTTATTCAAACAAATATTTTGTTATGTCCGCAGTAGTAGCCCAGCGGTTAAGGACTTACGCCACGATAACATTGGTGTGAGTTCAAAACCCGAAATGGCATGCTAAGAGCTTACCATGTGCATACGCTAAGATCGACCACTTATGTGGTGCTCGTGGACAGGAGCACTAGGGAGGATTTTACGACTTCGGTCGGTTTTCCTTCTGAACAAACTCAAAAAAAAATGTTATACTTTGGTATAGTACATAGTTCTGTTTCTCTCTGTTAAACAATCATTATACAAAAAACTCATTTGTACAAGCATTGTCTCAATACATACATTCAGTTACACTCACTCAAATACACACACACACACACACACACTCTCTCAATTTACTCATCATCAGCGATTGATCCAAAATTTTCAAGTCGTCCATTGTACCTATCAAAATAGAATAATACAGTAAACTGAAAAAGAAACAATTTAATTCACAAATATAAATTTAATTAAAATTTTTTATTTGCCTCAATTATTGGGTTGTTTCTCATCATTTTCTGTATAGGATCAGATATATGTATATACATACTCGAACAACGTAGGATATTTACATTGCTATGAATATTATAGTGTTCAAGCACGAGCTATTTTTCCAACGGACAACTACAAAGGTCAACTCAAATGATTCAACTCAATGCATTGTAATAGTCTACAATTATTTTTTGGCCTTGACAGAGACTTATATTAATGTCTTATGTCTGTCATATGAAGAGCTCATGAATAAAGTTAAATATTCAAATTAGTAATGCACAGGCATAATACATGCACACACACATACATACATACATACATACATACATACATATATATAATCAAAATGTGCAGGTGCCCACTTACCTGCTCATCTATACTCCTCGAACTCCCCGACTCATAACCTCACTAGCCAATTTCCCTCTGTTTTTGCTGCTCCTGTTCGTGAAGCAGCAGCAATGAACTCAATCCCAAATGCTCCCAAGAAATGGACGTCTTTATTTGATACTCTTCCTTATGTTGTGGGGGAATACACCCTGATTGATTTTGAAATACTACATGCTGAGTCTGGTTGTGTCCCTCTCCTAGAACTTCATGTTGAAGCAGCAAATTTCTAGAATGATCATATTGTAGGATTTTTTTGGATTCTAAACCTCCTTCTGTAGATATGTGTATAGTGTGTCGAAACTCATGGCAAATCTGTGACTTCATGAAAATAACGTTTGTCGATGGCCTATTCTACTTTAAGTTCTCCTCAGTTGATGACAAGATACATGTACTAGAAGCTGTGCCTTCTACCATTGAAGGCAAACCTTTTATTGTGATACCTTGAAGTGCTTCGATTGATTGAACATGTGAACATGTCATTTTTATTCCTATCTGGGCGTAGTTAACACAAATTCCCTCGGTGCTACAACCACTTCTTGGCTTTTATTGGCTCGCATGTCATATAGGTAAACTGAAATGCTTTGATGCAAATACCGTCGCAAGAAGAAACTTAGTATATGCTAGGGCTCTGATTGGGATTACTCCTAATAAACCATTTCCTACTCAAATCAAAGTTAATCTAGACAATCGTGTGCATTATGTTGAAGTCAAGTATAGATGGAAACCAGATATTTGCACAACTTGCAAGTCTTTTGGTCATTGCTCTGATGCTTTTCTGCATGTAGCTAATTTGCTACCCCCAGTTAAGGCTCCCCTACCTAAGCCTCCTAAACGTGTTTGGGTCCCTACTGGTAGGAAGGTTGCTCATGCAGAGGTAGAGGATGTACTTAAGGAGGTTGTGCCTCCAGCTACCATTTTGCTAGATGTTCCTAGTGATCCTGATATCTCTTGGACTGAGCTTGAGACTGCGTGGGTACAATCCCCCTCTGAAATGTATTGCGACACTAATGATATTTTCTTTATCTTTATTGATGATGAAGTAGTTGAGCGCAGTCATCTCTTCTACATACTGGAAGGTAAGAAATTGGTAATGTCAAATGAGGGTACAATAAGTGAAAATAACTCTGAGATCATGGAGGATCTTCATGGGACAAGAACATATTACTCACTCCTTCTAATGTGGATGACTTGGCCTTCCGGTTCTGGTCCTATAAGCGCAACATGACACCCTACACTGGCACATTTTAAAAAGATGAGTTGGAAGATGAGTAGTGTAGCTTGCCTAGTGTTTAGCTTCATTTTATGTCTATATAGTTATCTTTGCTATTTTTTTGTACTGATAGTGACTGGACACTTCAAACCAGACATACTCTGTGCATGTGCAGAGTACCAGTGCTTTTCTCGATAATAAAAGTGGTACGACCACTTAAAAATGGTTGTCTTGCCAAAAAAATATGCAGGTGCATGTAGCAAGCAAAACACGTCGGGCAGTATAGCCAATCATCAGCAAGTGCAACAAATTAACGTGCAATAAAATCAGGTCTGGCATGCACAAATTTGGACAACAAAGTAACATTACCATATTGTTAGACCAGGCAAGTGATGCATAGGACATGGCGCAAGTCCAACAAAAATTCAAATCAATTCAAAACAATCACATGTCAGAAATGACCATGGTCATGGTAAGTAAACACTCCAGCAGGAAATAGACATGGCAATGGCACACAAATACACAATAGTTCAGGTTCAGGTTTATATCAACAAACAACACAGTTCTGGTGCATTGACACTGGACATGACATAGTGCACAAATCAGGTTCATACTAAAACATCAACCAATCTCAGGTAACTAGGGTTATGGGTAGTGAACCAGATATATGTGTATGACCAACCCAAGCAAACAAGTACATGACATAACCAAAGCACGAAATAGTTCACGGGGAATATTCACCAACTCAAACATAGACAAGCGGTGCAAGTTCAAGGCACATAACATTGGTAGGGAAGAGCACAACAATGAAATAGTGCTGGTAAAATACAAATGAAAGAGATTCATACATAACAAGGCATACACAAAGTCAAAATCAATTGTTGCATATGTATAAATCAGTTAAAATATCAGAGTGACCGAACTTCCAAAAACAAGTGTTTTTTTGTTTGAACAAACAATAAACAGGGAAGTAGTAAATAAGCTGAAATTGTCAACTTAGATAATATATTAAAACTATCAACAAATCTTAAATGGAAGATATCATAAAAGCTAAGTCAAACACTTAAAGCTCCAACAGATTAGATCGAATAGCATCATGACCAAATCTCAATAGAATCAGAAAGAATACCGGGATTTTATAAGCCTACAAAATATCCAAAATCATCATCAGCATACTATGAAATTGAATCAATAAAGGTCGGGCAAGTATTAATTGTAAAAGGGGCAGAAATCACTCACAAACTGATTTGTAGAAATTTCATCTCAACAAATATAACCGCAAGAGAAATCAAAGCAATTGATCATCGAAACAACTGAAGATAACAAATTTCAAATCGATCGAAGGAATAAGGGAGCAGTAGATTTGATTAGGGTTTAAAAAACCCTAGTTTTTTTTCAAAGGAACATGGCAGTGGAAGTAAAGGACAGACCAACCAATTATTAAAAGGAGACTGAGCATTTAAGAAAAAGTGGCATGATTTTATTTTTTAATATTGTTTTGTTAATGTTTATTTAATTAGGGTTTTTAAAAAGTGTTTAATTTTTTTGTATCTTTTAATTTTAACTAAACTCTTTTTTTAACTAGACAACAAACTATGGGATTTGTAGTTTGAGAATATTCCCTTAATCCGGACCTTAACACAACGCTTTATGTTCTATGGATGAATTTGAAATATTTGCAGTCCATATTTTAAGCACAAGCATTCTCTGCTCGTACTCTGAGTTGCAAATAAATGCAGAAGATTACAAATATTTAAAATGTGTGTAATGAATTGATATGTTACGAAGCAGGACATCCCAAGACATATGACGTTTGATTAATGTAGGAAACTACAATATTTCTAAAGTGATGATTAAATTGAAGTCTACGCTTAAAAAAAATTGAATTGCTAAAATGTGCAAATATTTGATTTTGAATCCAATATTTAAAATACAAAATCAAAAATCTAACCATCTAGTACGATGATAATGCTATTATTACTTATGAAAGCAAAGCTAAGTCTATTAAAATACCGATCGAAGCTCTTATGATGTCGAGAACAATCCAAGATAATGATAATCGGTTAAAAGTTAGTATTATTACAATTGGTAAGCTAAAATATTGTAAAATTGAACTTTACGACTAGAAAAAAAGTTGTATTATTTGATATCTATTACAACGAGCTGAAGAAAGTAGTTGTAATAAGCATATAGTACAATGGGCTAGTGGGAATGAAAATCAGTTTCGAGTGTCGACATTTGTTAGTGTTTGTTGGCTTTAACATTATTCTTACCACATTTTTATTTGGATAAGATTAATATTAGTCCTAATAAATTATTTATTAAGTATTGATTAATTAATACAACAGTGAAACTATTAATTAAAGAAAATTTTATGACTACTGAATATAATCATGAAAATTAATCATTTACTCATAATTATTTAAAAATTAATTAATAAATGTTACTTCATATTTCTTAATTATAATTTAATTTTAATTACTAAATGATAATAATTAATATGTATATATTATTAATTTTATTTTTATTTTTTTAATGGAAAAATTATTAATCGTAAATTATTAATATTTATTGTTAATTATAAATTATCATATATTTGATATTAGTTACTTTATATTACTTACTCTATATTACTTACTAATAAACAGAAAGTAATATTAAGCCTGTTTGAATATTGACTATATATAATTAGTAATTAGTGATTATTTGTTAATAATCATTAATTATTGTAAGTTACAAATGATTAATATAATATTATTAATGATTATAATAAATATTATAATATTATTAATGACTAGCAATAATAATATTACAGTTAGTAATTAGTAACATATAATTAATATAATATTATTAATGATTAATTATTAAATAATAAAAATAATCAATATTAATTTTAAGTAAGTATTGTAATTATTAATTATTGATTGTCGAAAATTGGTAATAGACATCTATTACAACATGCATTTTATGATCATTGTAAAATTGGCATCGGTTAATACTGGCATTTTACGACCGTTGTAAAATAGACACCTATTACAATAGGCATTACCCTTGTAAAATTGGCACCTCTTTCAACAGATATTTTTTGACCATTGTAAAATAGACATCTATTACAATGGGTATCTTGTAAACATTATAAAATTGACATCTATTACAAGGAGCCTTAAATGACCATTGTAATAACATTATATTACAACAAGCAACTTTTTTCCATTGTAAAAAGGGGATTATATAGGACATCTATTACAACGGTCCAGATATGACTGTTGAAATAACATTCTGTTACAACGGGGAACCAATGGCCGTTATAAAAAGGGCGTTGCAATAGGGTATTTTTGTTGTAGTGGTAGTAGTGCAACATTAGAGAGAGAAAAATATGTCATTTTTAAGGCAAGTTTTTTAATAAAAGCACGAATTCCACTAAATTAAAATAAAGAAAATGAAGAAATGTAGAATGGAGAACGAGTTTCAAAGAAATTCAATGGTGGTTACAAATCATATAGAATTCAATGCAAATAATTAAAGATGGATCAAAAAACCATAATCCAAATAAACATATATGTCAAGTTCTTTTAGTTTAGATTTGTTAAGATACAACAATGATCTTCAAATCACTATTGAATTTATATAACATCCTACATTCTACACATCCCAAAGCTTTTTTGAGTTTTTTAAAAGGTTTTCCAAAGTAGCAGAGAAGCTCCAATGAACTATGAAAAGTTGACACAAATAGAAGAAACACATGACAACATGCATCTTTATTACACCTCGACTGATACAACATCCAGTACAGGTCCACCTTGCGATGTACCCACGTCAACTGATGCAAGATCGAAGGTGGATTTTTGACTCTTCTAGAATCAAATTTGAATTTTTTTATTCTATTTGTCACATCTCCTTGATCATTTTCTTCTCCTCTTCATTTGAATTGTCATCTTCCTCCATGTTAAAAAATTATATTTCTCTAAATACATGTTACATCAACTACAGAGCACTAACCACTAATAAAGTAGTTAACTTCGATTGCTCACTAATTTTCCAATATGTTGCTCTCAGATTGATATTTTCTAATTCAATCTTTATCCATTTAACTCCAAATCCATTATCGTTCACGTTACGATATACATCACTGCTCATTCATGTATGACATATAATATGCCAGTAATAGATGGTTGTACTAAAATCAAGACATACAATTGTACTCTGGACAAAGAAGTCTAATATTATCTTTATATCATCTTTGAAATCTACGAATTCTTAGGAAGTTGGTGTCGAAGTCATGTGCAAACTCTTTGGTCAACTTTGTAATATAAAATTTGATTATAATAGGTTATGGTTGTATTTTTTATCAAAGGGGTAAACAAATTTTATTGGGTAATAGGAAATGAAGTGTCATTTATATTTTAAATGTGAATCTGAAATATGAAAGCAACATACGCTTGCTTATAAATTTAAAACCATGGCATTGGTATAAATGATTTTATCTATTAATTTGAAATATATATAAAAATTGGTGAGATATGAAATTGTCAGAGGTTTACCTAAAATGAATTTTGTAGCAAAGAATTTATTTGATGATTATCAAAATGTAAACCAAAAGAATCATTGTTTAGTCAATAAAATAAATTATGACTAAACAACCTTTAAAATCCACTTCATCTTGATTTATTCTGCCCAACTCTGGTGCAAAAAAAAAAACACAGCAATTACGATCTTGGAATAGCCAATGGACGTATTTCATCATATACTTGAACTTTATTTCCAAAACATGAAAGTGATATATCCAAAATGCTCAAAATGTCTACAGAGATAAAAAAAATTGAGGTAGATGGTTGTGCAGCGCATGGCTACACAGCCGATTAGCATAATATTAATAATAAAGTGGTCTGGTTGACAGGCCCAACCAGTGGCACATAGATACAGACGACGAGTGTACGCAAAATAAAGTCTAGGTAGTTATATTACATAGAGCAACTAGGTAGTACATCAAAATACCAACGGCATAACATAATAACTAAACCATAAAGCATCATAAGCATGTAGCAAAAACGCAGACTGGATAGCATGATGAAGCCTAGTGTATCATCCACGGTGGGCTGAGCTACTGCACTGAGTGCCCGAAGAAGGAGGCGCTTGAAGGGTGTGCCAGAAGCGGGCGTGCCTTGAGATTCCTGTATATGTTTCAAAATGATAAAGGATGAAGCTACATGTGCCATAGTATTGTCTCTTTTGTTTGTTAAAGACGTGAGCATTACGCTCAGTCCAGATTCCCCAACTAAAAATCGCCAGAAAGGAGTCAAGCATTTGATCGGGTGGATTGTGTTGCCAGTATTCGAAGAACAAGGAAACAATGGGGACAAAACCCAGGAGAAAAGAACTAGTTGCAGCCCAGATTCTGTAGGAGAAATCACAATGGAAGAAAAGGTGTTCGATTGATTCATCGCATGTATTATAGAAAGTGCAGCGGGGATTATCAATCATGTGAAGATTGAAGAGCCTGTTTTTGGTGTTGACTCGGTTGTGCACCAGGCACCATTGTAGGAAGATCATGCGTGGAGACAATCGACATTTCCAAAGACGAGGAAAGGTGAAGATGCGTCCTAGGTGAGGTAGGAAATTGTAGCAAGAAGAGACGGAGAAGGTTTTGTTATGGTTGAGAGACCACAAGTATTTGTCGGGTACAAAAGAGAGGTTTACGTGAGAAACAAGATTTTGAATTTGTTGTGTATCAGATAAGGTATGCAAGTCAAAAAGGCCTGAGGATATAGGCTATTTGGGCCAGAGCCCAAAATAGTTGAAACAGAGGAGAAAGGCCCATCAATTGAGGAGAGGATATTTGGAAAAAGGTTTGAGAGAGGTAAGTGGCTACACAAAATATCAAACCAGAAAAGGCAACCTTCGCAAGAACCTAAATTAACTTGAAAGAGAGATTTGATTCTAGGGATTATGGAAATTACGCCAGCCCAGAAAGGTGATGTCCTGGCTGACGTTGAACAGTGAAGAACAAGGTGGGGATTCGAATCATAATGTCGGAATAAAATCCAATCTTTCCAAACAAAATTTCCAGGGGAGATTATACGCCATAACGATTTAGCCAGCAATGCTTGTTTGAAGAGGAGAAGGTTGGGAATGCCCAGCCCACCGTGTTCCTGGGGCATGCAACATGTTCGCCAATTAATTAGGTGTTTGATTCCTCTTCCATTCCAAAGAAAGAAGAAACGAAGGGTATCGATTTTTGAAATAACCCAAGATGGAAGTTTGTGAAATGACATCCAGTAGGAGGGAATTGAGGACAGAACAGATTTGACTAGAGTGAGTCGACCAGCCGAAGACAGCGAATTGGCTTTCCAAGCAGCCAGCCGATGCTCAATTTTTGCGATGAGGAGCAACCAGTCTGTTTTCAGGAGTTTCGTTGGATGTAAAGTGACTCCAAGGTAGTTTATCGGAAAACGATCAAGCTTACAGCTGAGACAGTAGAGATGGAGGGACCAATATCATTTGTGTTTCCTAGCATGATGATGGAGCTTTTGCTGTAGTTTATAGGTAGCCTAGATATAAGTTTGAAGGTGTAGAGGAGCACTTTTAGGCAGTGAGTGTGGGTGGGGGAGGGGGAGAAGAAGAGAATGGTGTCGTCAACGAATTGGGGGTTTGAGATGATGGGGCCATGGTTTGGTAGACAGAGGCTATGGAGGAGGTTTTTGGATATGGTTAGTTTAACCATGCGATTGAATACGTCGGCAATAAGGACAAAAATGAGGGGTGAGAGGGGGTCTCCTTGTCTGAGTCCACACTTCGATTTTATGAGTCCTCCTGACTCTCCATTGACACAGACCGAGGAGAAGCTTGTGTTCAGAATGTGTTCAATCCAGTTGAACCATTTGGGTGAGAATCCTCGGTGAGACATTAGGTCAAGAATGAAGTTCCAGTTCACGGAGTCAAAAGCTTTGGAGAATCGAGTTTTAGTAGAACACTGGAGTGGATGTAAAGTGGCAGTAAGAAATAGCTTCTTGCGTAGCAGCTAAACAGTCCATTACGTTAAGGATAAAGGCTGATTGTTCGCGACCAACGAGAAAGTCAATGAAGGATTGCAGCCTATTTGCAAGAACTTTGGTTATAATTTTGAAGGTAGTATTGAGAAGGCTGATGGGGTGGAAAGAGGATAAGGAGGCGGCACCGGTAGTTTTGGGGATGAGGGTAATGTTGGCATAATTGAGTCTGGCAATGGAGGAGGGGTTGGATTGGAATTCAGAACACATAGAGATGATGTCTTGTTTGATGGTGGGACAGAAATGTTTGAAGAAGGCTGGGCCGAAACAGTTTGGCCCAAGAGCCTAGTCATCTGCCATGGACTTGATCGCAGCCCAAAATTTCGTCTTCAGCAAAAGGAGAATCAATATTAATGGGGGAGGGTGAAGGGTAAAGTAAGTTCCAATCTATGGTTGGGAGGGGAAGGTTCACCAAGAATATCACCGAAGAAATTAGTGAAAAGGAGGCGGATATCGAAGGGATCGGTGTAGATTGAGTCAGCATGATGAATCTCAGAGATATAAGAGGATCGACGATGGCCATTAGCTATTCTATGGAAATGAGCGGCGTTTCTATCTCCTTCATCAATCCATCTTGTCTTGGCTCTTTGCTTCCATCCCATTTCTTCTTTTTTTTATTAATCGATCTAATTCTGATTCTAATTCATTGAGATGAGATAATTCCAGGTCGTCTAGAGGGCGTGATTCTTGGCTAATATTCAGGGAGAGGATTTCATCTTGTATGGAGTTTATTCTAGTTTTAATCGAACCCCAAACCGATTTTGCCCATGGACGAATGATTTTGCGAAGGGAACGAAGTTTGGTGACGATGGTGGCGATGGGACAGCTGGTATGCGTAGGTTGGGCCCAAATATGTTTTACACAAGCATCAAAGAAGGGTTCAAGGAGCCATAGCTTCTCAAATCTGAATGGGCGCTTTGTGGGAGCGTTTGAGCTAGAGTCCAGCAACAAGGGACAATGGTCAGACAAGACTGTAGCTAGACTAGAAACAAGAGAGAGGGGGGTGTGTCTTCCCAGTGAAGGTTAAAAAGGAAGCGATCAAGTTTAGCTAATGATGGGTCAACACGGCGGTTTGTCCAGGTGAAAATTCTATTGGTAACGGGAGGTTCAATTAGGGAGCAGGAATGGATGAAGGTATTGAAGGCCAAAGAGTCTTGCGAGAAATTTCCAGAATTTCTTTCATGGTTATTTGGAGTTGTGTTGAAGTCACCTCCGCTGAGCCAGGGGCTGTTGATTTGGGAAGATAGATTTTCACAGAGGGTCCAGATCTCTTCTCTCTCATAGGGGTCAGTTGGGCAGTAAACATTGGTGAAATGGTAAGTGGTATTTGCATGATTGTGTTGGAGTGTTACATGAAGAATTGATGCATGTGAAACAGAATGACGAAGAGACCATGCATTTTCATCCCATGTAGTAATTAAACCACCACGTGTTGCGATATCATCTACATGGGCCCAACCAATTAAAAAAGGGCCATAAATATTTCTAAAAATAGCAGTGCAAGGGTTGGATAGTTTGGATTCTTGCAGGAGTAAAATATCAATATAGTGTGGGGACAGGATCAGGTTGACGGCGCGTTGTTATGTGTGGTCCCCAAGCCCTCTGACATTCCAGGATATTATTTTCATTAGGAATGGTTAATTCTCTGTGTTTCTAAAGTTTGCATGGCACTATAGTGTTCATCACGCAAACTCACCCCCATGCATTTAGCTAATTTTTTGTTTAACAGTTTATTAGCAGAAGAAAAAACGATAGTTTCATAAAAACTACTAGACCTCCAGGAAGTGATATGGCACGGTTAATTTTAGCACTTCTGCGAACGTCAGTTGGGGTAAGGTAATTAAAAAATTGGAGATAATTAAAAAATTGAAATGTTAAAATTTAAGAATATACAAAGAGATCATGAAAGTAGATCCAAAATCAAATTGGAGACGAAATTATAAAATTATTATATGCAAATATCTTTATAAAACTACAAAGTGAACTTGGAGGTTATAGTTAAAGAATGAAATTTTAAAAAAAATATTTTATGTACATAATGCATAACTTCAATAAAATGGCTCCTATATGCGTTAAAAACAAGAAAAAGTGAAATGTTTTTGGTTACTTGATGGATCACAAAATAAGCCCCTTATTTAAGAAGGTACAATACTTTTCTGGGTTCATGCAATGTAATGCTCTAGAATGAGTATATTTTTTTTATGATAATACAACTTTTTGAAGGGAATAGTGACTGACTTCAAAATATAACTAATCTAATGAGTAGCTGCTAAATATAGGTTACCAATTATGTATAAGGAAAATCTAATAACATTTCTTTTGTTATAAATATAATTTTTGTCCCTTGGAGTGATGCAATGGAAATGGGTGTCTAAATCTAGTAACAGATTCATGTTCGAGCCTTGCCTTCCACACACTACTCACAAAAAATAATACTAGGGATTACAGGTCCAGTAAGTTAAAGCAAACATGCATAATCCATCAAGAGTTCATCGATCCAACGAATTCTCTGAAAGTGCACTTGGAAAAAAAAATAGAAATATAAGTTTTCAACAAAGAATATTGTAACTTTTCATTATACAATCTATTATATTATATGTGTTAACACCAAAATTCGTGCCAATCAAATTTGAAGAAGCGGAGGATTAAAAAGTATAAAGGTTAAAGGGATTTCGAACATTGAAACTAGGTTTGTGGAAAAAAGAGCGAATCTAAGGAGTTACCGGAGCAAAGTCCAAGAGCCAACAGCAAAGCCACAGGGCAAAGGGGAAAAACCGAAAGTAGATACCGACAGCCAAGAAGAATCAGAGCAAAACAATACCGGTCCAGTACCGACAGCTAAAGGTAGAAAGTAATATTGAAGAAGACCAAAAGGTCATAACAGAGGAAAGCTCAAGGTCGATATGAGAAAGAGAAGATACTGGCAAGATAATGCCGACGCTGAAAAGGGCATAGAGTAAAAATTCTGGAAGCATTACACCTAATACTGGATGCTGATGGCGAGCGGATTACTGAAAGCATGTAATCTGAAACATAAGCAGGAGAAAGAAAGATCCTACCGATACCTACACGGTACCAACACCAACATCAAGAAGCATCTTCAGCATCAGCAGAAGACATTCCGAAAGCCTACTTTTATAACTAAAGACGAATACATATGCCAGAAGCCAAAGCCAACACCCTCTACCGCTATCAAAGATTTGATAACCCATTGCTAAAACTGAGAGGTATAAAGATAGATCGAGACCAGTGGTCCCGAAACTGAAAGTCGCCAAGGCCAAGCTCTCAAATTCCAAGACCAAACTACCGGAAAGTATGGTATCGGGACCACTCCCGAGAGCCCAAGATTGATATTCCGAAGGCAAAAGAGCATCCATGAAGACACTTGAAAGGAAGAAAGGCGGCCGAAACCTTTTGCCGGAACTGAAGTTCACAAAAATGGCCGAGACCTTGTTTCTGTATCCAAAAAGGGCTTCTACTGAGTCCACAACAGGAAACGGGGCGGCCCAATATGCTTATAAATAAGACCCAGGGGTCTCATAGAGTGGGAATTTCTAATTCTTTCCCAGAAATTCTAGAGAGGAGGGTGAACTCTCATTCCTCATTCTTTCTCTCACATTCTAGAGTGCAAACCCTAATTTTTAAGTCAATCTAGGGATTTCTTATGTAACCTCCTCCATGAATAAAATCATGAAAGCCCTTGAAGTGGACGCATGTTCAAGTCGAACCAAACCACTATAAATTGTGTGTTCTTACTTTTTCTGCATATTATGTTGTTACTGAATATGTTTCTACACGTATTCTGTTGTGTTATGGGATCACCGGAATATTCTTATGCAAGTTGTTATGTTCTTAACAATCTGGCGCTTTCCTCGCGACAGAGGCCTTTCACTACCAACCTCTTCCCAGGCCTTAAGTCACCGAGTATCCTTCTGCAAGCCTCCTACACAGTAGCCAGCCTAGGCGACCTTTCTGCAAGCCGTTCCGCCTCCCTGCTTGTGTTCCGTTGAGAAAATCGCTATTCCAAGGTAGCTGCTAGTCTTGGAGTTGCAGAAGCATGATACTCACCTCTGGAGGGAAGAGTAATCAATCTTTGGACTTAAGACCTGGATATCTAGGAATCAGCGAATTAACTCAAGCTCGTAGGAACTGAATAATCCCATTTTCCCCTTAGATCCATTTTCGTAGACCTATCTCCGGTGTTGACGAAAAATATCATTAACATTTTGGAGCTAGAAGGGGTGCTGAACCTTCGATCCCTATTCCTACCTTTAACACTTTAGGTAACCTTGCCACGTCTTTAACTGTGGTATTCCATCCCAGACTAGACTAAGTTTTGAAGAAGCCGAATTATAGATAAAGATTTCCGATAAAGAGCTTGTGAGGACCGAACATTTACTTGAAACATCGTTGATCCAATATTTTTAAATAGAACTCCTAATATTCATTGAAGATGTTACGACCATGAAAGAATTATGAGCAAGATTTCAGTGCATCATCTACCCTAGAAGATTGTATACTCCCAGACATCAACTTGGCAAGTTTTCAGGCAGGGGGACCATGAAGCCCAATGAAAGGAACGAGTCATGAGTTGAAGGTATTGAATTTAGCTTCGCAAATCAATAACGCAAGAAGGCTGATTGAAGAAAATATAGTCAAAAGGTCTTCCGAAGCAGAACCTCGTGAAGTGGAATCAAGAGCGATGGAACCTCAGGGGTTCAGTTTGCAAAAATAGCACTACACTAAGCCTGCAAGACATTCCAGTCATGCAAGGAAGCAACCAGTTGTTCAAAGAAGTAGACAGTTTGAAAGAAAGCGAGAACCCTATGTTGCTAGAAGATAGGAATTTGCAAGGAATCACCTTCTTTAATGAAATAAAAACGGCTAGAGCTTCATTCGATATGAAAATGCCACACCACTTTTGTATGATGGAACTACAGACCCAGAAAACCACCTTTGTGTTTTTGAAAGCTACATGGATTTACATAAGGGTGCATTTTTTAGAGGTCCCTATTAAGTTTCAAAATATAAAAAAAATCCGGTCATAAACTTATTGTAAATTAGGTCCCTGTTTTCAAAACTTATAAAATAATAATTAAAAAAAATAAAAAAAAATCTTAAATTAGTAATAAAATATATTACGCATTATAAAAAAAATCAGTTCAAAAAACAACAAAAATAATGTCAAAAAGAAGAAAACAGCAAAAAAAAAAAAAAAAAAAAAAACTGCAGTTAAATGCATAATATTATGCACCTTTTTGATTTTATTGCATGCATATATGCAATTATTGCAGTTCTTCCAGCGGATAGATTTAACATAATTTTTCAGTTCATTTTTATTTTCATCCAAATGTGCAAATTTCTCAAAAAAATGCACACACATGTGCAACATTTTTATAGGATAAAAAGTAGGGACCTAATTTATATAAAAAAAAACAAAGTTCTGAAAATTTTTAAACCCGCCCCCTATTTTATTTTTCCGCCTTTTTGTATTTTTTTAAAAAAAATGTGCGTACGTTCATAAAAAAAAAATTCTAAAATATGGAAATAATGTCAGGAATCTAAGGAAATCGAAAAAAAATAATTGCATACATTTATGCAAATATTACTGATAATTGCATATATGTATGCAACTTTTTCGTAAGCTGTTTTCAGATTAAAATCTGAAAATAAACCTGCACAAATGTATGCAAGTATTTGAAATTTTTGCGCACATGTATGCATTTATTTGCATGAATAAAAATCAACGAAGATGTATGTAGTGAAAAATATGCACGGATGTATGCAGGAAAGTGATATATGTGCCTACTATTATGCATTTAACTGGAAATTTCGTTTTTTTGGTTTTTCTGATTTTTGACGCCTTCGTTGATGGTTTTTTGTTCTGAATTTTTTAGTGTTTACATGTTTTATTTAAATACGAATTTACGTGATTTTTTTATATTTTTTTATATTTTTTTATGGCTTTTCAAAAAATAGGGACCTAATTTACAATAAGTTTATGACCGGATGTGAGCCTAATTAAGTTTCAAAATAGGGATGTGAGCCTAATATTCACTTTAGATAATATACCTAAAACTCTCTATTGCAAGATCCTCCTAACAACGCTTCGTGGAGAAGCTATCAAATGGTACAGACATTACCGAGGCCCAGTTATCACCACTTGGAAACAACTATCTACTGCCTTTAGCACAAAATTCCATGTGTTGAAGGATCCAACAATTAGTATTTATGATCTAGTTACCATTGAACAGATACCCGAAGAACCGCTCAATGGTTATTTGAAAAGATTTCATACTGAGTCGCTCAGAGTAGAAGGAGCAACAGACAGAGAAAATCTTATAGCTGTGCATTCAGGATTGCTCATACCGACACCCTTTTGGGAGGATCTTATCTTAAATGAATGTGAAAGCTTAGATGACTTCTATGCAAGAGCTGATAAATTTGTCTGTACGGAAAGGACCCTCAATACAAAGAAAATCTTAGAGCAGCTGGATCTAGAGTTAGAAGAGCTCAGTTCCAATCTCTCAGCAAATGATCTCATGAAGCCAAACAGGAAGAAAGGCTATTGTTCATACCACAAGGCAGGAAGTCACAAAACCAGCCAATGTCGAGGTTTGACAGAAAGAATCTATAACAAGAGGTGAAAAGAGCCCACTCAAGAAACGCTGAAAAGTGACCAAAAAGGATGATGTCGAAGACACCTCCGAAAGAGATTAAGATCTAACAATAAGCTTTCTACTTCAAATACTTGTTTCATTTAGTCATTTCATTTTGCTTCTTATTTGTAGTCAAACAAAAACTAATGTAAGCTCGAGTGCTATCATAGGTAAAAACCAAACCTGTCACTACTCATACATATATCGAAAGGTCGAATGGAAGCACTTAAAGAATCGCAATACATAAATGAACACACACCAAGATTATCAATCAAATACAATCTTTGGTGGAAGATGTCCATACAAAACATGCAGCAAAGGAATGATTATGCCCTCTTCATGGCTCGGCTTATATAAGATTCTTCTAAACCTTATCTTCCCCATTTCAGAATTCCATGCACTTTGTCAAATATATTATATTAACATACTTAAATGCTTCAATAAAAGGTGCAGAACCTACCTCTGATAAAGGGTATCAATAAAGCCTTTAGAAGAAAAGGCACAACAAACGACGCTTCCAGAGGGAGAAGCTGCATCAACAAAGCTTCCAGAGAGAGAAGCAACAACAAACACAACCTCCCAGAAGAGGAGCGTCGAACAAAGCTTTGAGAGAGAGAAGCAACAACAAACACAACCTCCCAGAAGAGGAGTGTCGAACAAAGCTTCCAGAGAGAGAAGCAACAACAAACATAATCCCCTGGAAGAGGAGCGTCGAATAAAGCTTCCGGAGAGATGAGCCACAACTAACAATAGCCTCCAAAGGTGGAGCACTTATGTGACGGCAAAGAATTTCGCTCGGTCCGAACCAGTCGTTAAACCGACCCAGACCGTTCGAAACCCCTGATCGTTTGAGAACACGACAAAACAGAACACATACAGAAGAACATTTCATTGTATATTACAACAATGCATCAGAATATAAGAATATACAAAGTATAAATGAATATTACATAGAAATATCAGAGATTTAAATTACATTTAAATACATCGCAGCGAAAAATAATACAATACACAACTAGAAGAGATATACGGATACAAAGCTTTCCGGATATCATTCCAGCTGTAAACCAGGATCCCGTGAATATAAATCTGCAAAACCAAAACTACTAGCTGCCCGTGTCAAAATAAGGGCACCCAGAGTTTAGGTTAAAACAATAAACTCCAGGTCAGTCATGTGACTGGTGTGAGAACTAAAAACAGTAATCTTTATTTTTAAAGTTAGGTAAATCAAGGGACCACGCCATATAACACGGAACGGGTTTCCTCCCAAGAATACCAGTGCATAAAACAACAACGCAATGCTAAATAGAGAAAAATGAAGCTATTATAAGACCCAGGTCCTATCACACAATGCAACGCAAGCCGGGGGATAGGGTTTTTACCTTATAATAGCAAAGAATGCTTGATACGTTTAAAAGAAATCATTTGATACTATAATAAGTGCATAGTGTATAAAACAACTTCAAATCATAAGTATCAATCATAGACGGCATGGGTACCATATATCATGTCGCCATACTAGTTCTACAATTAAAACCGCAAATGTCACGTATTTGGAAATTGGATTTCCGTCTGTGAACCGAGGCAAAAGATAGTCCTCAACCGATTCGAGACTGCCTAGCCCGAGTCTCAGGATCAGAGCTCGAGTGACCCTAGGAGCGACAGGGCCGGTCCACCGATGTGGATTAAAATTCCTGAACAATGCGTTTCCCCGCCCTTTGGGGCGTAAACGAGCCAACGAATGACTCCATCGGACCCGGATCGTCCGATCAAACCGAGGCGTCTCGCAACAGCAACAACCACACAGGTGAAAAGTATATAAATGTCAGGGCTGGTAGGTCACTGACACCACCCTAGCTAGGAAGAAACGCATGTCCTCCCTGAGGTCCTTACTCCCGTTTCTGGTTCACAACCGGGGTGCGAAACTCGCGAAGTAAACGTTACACAAAGCTACGCCACAAAGGCCGTGCTTCGATCATCAACCACAAGACTTTGCTTTTCAACAGAAGCCTTGATCATTTGCATCTTAGCATGCCACACAGGCAATTCACTCCATGCGATTGATATCCATCAATATATAACCCCTGAGCTCGTACGTCTCAGAGAAGGGCGTTAAGCAAGAGAATAAATTCTCTGCCGCCAAACAGATATATATTTAATAGAAATCAATCACACAGACTAAAATCCAATGTCAGACACACAGTCCATTTATAAGTCCGTTCTGGGTCTGAACGAAACCGGAGGCACCTAGTACCCCGCATATCCATTGATCTCCAAGCACGTCTGTAGGATCACCAACTGTTTCCATCTTCTTAGGTGTACAGCCCAATCAAGATCATCAGTAATCACCCAAACGACGTGAAGACCTCCGGTCTTCGACCATCGTCTTCATCTTCGACTTATCGTCGTATCAGTTATTCAGAATGGGATAAACCCGGTCTTTTCGAATAACTCGCGTATATTTTAAATAAGTGTTACACAAACACAACATACGCCTCATTCCAATTCATCATTCACTAACCGTAAATTAATCAAGAGAATAATTCCCCAAATATTAACCCCGAAGGCCGAAACCAACATCAGATCAGTATCCAGAAAACCATTCTGCTTGGCTAACCGACAGTTAGTTTCTGAATTTCACATTCATAGGGAAAGGTTCCCATTAATTTTATCCAAGATAAATTCCTTGAAATTATTCTTTAATCTTTTTTTTTTGAATATCAATTCAAAACTAGTCGGGATTAGCGAACCTTACCGAAGTAATCATTTGTTTTAATTTCCCAATCCCAACCTATTCATCCCCTGAAGTAAAACTGGTCCTACTTCATATCTAACACCACGGTGTTATCAGTAAATTCAATTACCATTTCACGTTCAAATCTAATTAAAGATTTAACTATCGCCTGGAGCAAAACTGGTGATACTCCATTCTCGATCATTTCAATCTAATTAAAGATTCATTAAAACTTCACTTAGTTTTAATCGTTAACTGGGTTAAAGAATCAGTGTCATTTAAAACACAGTTCACGATAAACCCAAAATCACATTCATTAATTATCGGGTTAAAGAACGAGTGTTATTTAAAACACTGTCCACGATAAACCCAAAAATCAATATCAATTCAATCCCAATTAAATATTATTTAATTGGTACACTTCATTAAATCTAAAATAAAGAGATTTAATCTTTTCTCAACTGGGTTCAAGAATAGTGTTAGTCAAGACACCATTCACGACAAACCCAAATCACATTTGATATTAAATACAAGGCTTTGAATAGAATATATACCGGCTTATATTCAATATCAAATTCTACGACTAACAAATATCGTATTGGAAATAACGATATATATATATATATATATATATCTATATCTTTCAAATTTCCACAACAACATCTGTATAATCACGAAATCCAACATCGAAATATTCCGAAGACAATTTCGATTCAAATCCATTCCAATGCAATCATTGGAAATTTTGGTTATTTTCAAAACCATTTCAAATTCAATTTATTTATTTAAAAATAAATAGAATTATAATTCAAGTTCAAAACTAGTTCATTTCGATAAAAATCTATTTTTATCTTTTCAAATATGAAGTTTTTCGTCCCAATTCTTTCTAAATCATTTCTTATGATTTTACACAAATTATTACTATTTTTAATAATTTTATCGAGGCCCGTACAGTCGATTTCCATCAACGGCCATCGAACTGCACTTACAGCGACCTTTTTCAAATTTGATTTGGACATAATTCCAAATCCAACCATTAGATTTCTAATTTCTAATATTCGTTAGAAAGCTCTTTTCGATACGAACCCAACGGTTCCGGTTTTAGGAGAATCCGACGATCGGATCTCCCGTAATGTCCGTTTGAAATAAATGGTCGAAATTCACGAACTACCGCGGCGCGGCGCGTTCTATTCAGGCCATTATATTATATATATAATATATATAATATATATTTCGTCGATTTCTATTTAAAACGAATTTTATAAATCGTTTTGATTTCGTTTTCAAAAACAATTTCAACTTCCATTTCAATTCAAATCCAAAATTGAATCTTTCCTTATAAATTCGTTTTAAAATTCATTTCTATTCAATTCAAATTTCAATTCAATTTGAATTCAATTCAATTCGAATTCGTTTTCATGTCTATTCAATTCAAAGTGGTTTTCTATTCGATTCAATTTAAATTGGTTTTCTATTTGATTCAAATTCGTTATATATTCAATTGAAATCAAATTCGTTTTCTATTCAAATCAAATTCGTTATATATTCAATTGAAATCAAACTCGTTATATATTCAATTCAATTCATTTCGAAATCGATAAAATCGATATAAATATCGTTCACGTCAAAATGGCGTCAATCTAATCAACACGGCTTCATAAATTTCTATTTTCAAATATTCTATTTCAAAATAGTTGTTATTATCAAAATATTTCGTTCAACACATGACCAATCTCAATGGATGAGTACTGTCAACACATGAACCTTTATTTTATATTGATAAAGATGTAAATTTTATTACTAAAATATTTTGTTCAACACATGACCAATCTCAATGGATGAGTACTGTCAACACATGAACCTTTATTTTATATTGATAAAGATGTAAATTTTATTACTAAAATATTTCGTTCAACACATGACCAATCTCAATGGATGAGTACTGCCAACACATGAACCTTTATTTTATATTGATAAAGAGGTAAATTTTATTACTAAAATATTTCGTTCAACACATGACCAATCTCAATGGATGAGTACTGTCAACACATGAACCTTTATTTTATATTATTCTTTATTTTCTAAATTGGAATGAGGCCCAATCAATCACCATATAATGTTAATTATATGGATTTTCATACAACACATGTATATAATAACATTGAAAAATAATCAACCATCAACCAAAGTGCACTACACTGTATAAGCATCAAATATAGATATCTAACGCTTATAACAGCCTATCAATCAATCGATCGACATATTTAATCAATCAGGATGAGTGAACTTCATATTTCATCCAAACACCCGTGTGGGGTTTCAAACAATCAAACACAGATTTTAGTTGTGCAGTTGGGCGATGTGTAAAATTTATCGTCCCAATCAATGTCATTTAAATAGGTGTACATAAACAAACCGTCCGGTTTGTAAATGAATATTTTATTTATTCACATTCACATTAAAAATTATATTTTTAACGATCAAACTATTTTATTCAACCTATGAATTTTCTATTCAGTTCATTTATCAAATAAAATGTTATCTTTATTTTTCTAACTTATTTTAGAAAATTTCGGCGGCATAACGGCACGATACTAGAAACGGGACAAGGCCTAGCCTTGTCCCCGGTCTAGTGAAGGCCCACGCCATTCACACATCAATCAAATCAATTTCAATTCACACAACAGTCAAATTCAACTCAAATAATCTAACTAATCTATGCAACCAAACAAACAAGTCCATGGTCTGTGGACGATTGTGTCGGGTGCTGCTAAGCACCGTCTGCATCCTGGTATATATATATATAACTAGAAAAAGAAATTGAAGAGTGAGGAATTCTCACCGATAGCTATCCAATCATCTTGACTCTTCATTTATAGAAGTCTTCGCCAATCTCGCCTTTTGTCGCTTTCGTTGCCCGTATTCACTACATATGTAAAAATCGAATTTTTACTTCGCTATTCAATATATAGAAATCACATTTTTACTTCGATGTTCAATATATAAAAATCACATTTTTTACTTCGATGTTCAATATATAAAAATCACATTTTTACTTCGATGTTCAATATATAAAAATCACATTTTTACTTCGATGTTCAATATATAAAAATCACATTTTTACTTCGATACTACCATAAAGAACACATCTTTAACATTTCCACTATATAAAAATTTAATCTTCAAACATGATTATACATAATAAAAATCAAACCTTTATTCTTGCTTTTACATAATAAAAATCAAATGCTTTCATGTTTATATAATCTACGCTTTCTCCTATGTTAAACATCATGTCTTTATTATGTTGATGTATATAAAAAGATTGAATTTTTATTTAATGTTAAACTCATTATAAATCGGATTTTAAACATGGTTTCATAATAACAAAAATCGGAAATTTAAACCCATTATTATATATTAAAACTGAAAAAGGGAATCCAATAATAAACAAATAAAATAAAAAGCTTACTCAACACTGATGTTCCTGTATCGCGCTTCAGGTCTCGACAGTAGGGAGTTCGCCCCTTTCCATCCCTCCTCGCAGCCTCCTCAGTTGATCGGAGGTCGGCTCGCTGCCACTGTGGGTGGCCCAGACCCCGCCGCGCCCAACGATGCTTATCCGGTCCTCCTTGGTGGTCGCGCGAGTTCGGGATTCTCACGAGAAGGCTGAACGATGGTGGATGAGATGGTCTGAAAGGGTGGCTCGCGATTTGAGGGGGATGAGGCGGTAGTCGATCTCGATGGGGGGGGGGGGCGCGACTAGGCGCGGGGTGGTCTGATGGGATCGGGCGACGGGTTTTTAGGGTTTTTATTTTATTTTATTTTTTTCGATCTTTCTGAATTGAGAATGAGGGGCCAACGGGTTTTTAAGGGGAAGGGGTTTTTTTATTTTAATTATTTAATTTTCCACCAAAAAGCAACTTTTATTTTCGACCTCAAAACGGGGCTCACCGCCTGTCGTCCCTAGCTAATTACCCCCGTTCCGAACACAATGGGATATGTATCATAAGCTGATTCGACCGTTTCGATCAGTTTTCGTTAAAATCAACATATAACTCTATATATTGAATTTGAACGCGCATTTCTATTTACCAGGGTCGCATACTAACTCTATAAATTGCAGAAAAATATTTTCTAGCTTCGTATTGACGATACGGTCCTAACAAAACTAGTTTCGTCGAATTCTGAGGCCGTTGGAAAAATGACCATTTTCCAGTCGATTAAAATCAACTGAAACTGGTCAAACGCGTTTTCCTTTGCCACGCTCACATATTGATTCGAAAAATTATGAAATTTGGAATCTAGCAATAACCTGACATCACGGACCCAACAAAAGTGGTTTCATCGAAATCCAAGGTCATTTGCAAAATTTCCATTTTTAAGGGCCTGAATTCCATAGCGACTATTCAGAATTTTCAACTGGACATATCTTTTGATTCCCGCTATGAAATCTCGATTTTTCGGATTCGTTAGAAAGATATTATCAATTAGATCCTAATGTTTTTGGTTTCACTAAAATCCGGATTGTTTTGCACCCGGTACATTCAATTGAAGTTTGAAATCGAATTATCGAACTACCGCGCCATTTTCAATTCCTTTTATAATTATATATAATTATTTATATTCTAACGACGAACTATATAACTATATACGTTTGAATTATATTCAAAATAAATTTCTCGTCGATTTTATTTAAAATAATCTATTTTAAATAATCAAAATCCGCTAAAATTGTCGAAATTTTTTTTTTAAACTGGCCCAGATTTTCGGGTTGTTACAATCTCCCCCACTTAAAACTTTTCATCCCCGAAAAGGAACAAAGTCGAAAGTGGTTTGATTAATCAACTCTACGTTCGATCTGGCTTCCCTTCTCCAACTTTTCAGTTTCTGAGAATTTTCAAAAATTTCAAAAATTTGGCTAACACCCTAAATTTTCGAAAAATTTCACCATAACCTCCCCTGCAATGGGAGCATCGGGAAATCTCAAATAGCTTCCCCGGTCCTTCAGATCTCGAAAAGAAAAAGAAAAAGCCAAGCGGCTAGCCAATAGGCTCATAAAATCATCATCACCCAAAAAAACAGTAAATTATGTAGTAAACATGTACCTATTTGTCGGGCAAACAAATTTTATTCTCTGGCTCTAGCCTCCTTGCTATGACCTGTTCAATGTTAGCAGATGTACACGCAAGCAAATGCGACCAATTTCAATACAATTCATTATTCGATCAAATTAGACATAATGGTTCAAAATTATCAAACAATTAAACAAACAACACAAACATCAATCAATTAGTGAATTAGAGCTTCAAATTCATAATTTTGATACATATACAAAAATCATGTTTTTGATGCCAAATCACAACAATAAGCCCTATCTAGTTTTGGTTCTCACACCAGTCAATAGGAAATATATAGAAATCTCACTTTCGTCACTCGAATATAAACACTGATGATGAGGCCTCATCATCAGAATCATCTCCGGGCGACTAGAGTGTGATTCTATATCTATCCAATATATTAAAATTTCGAACACACGTTTGCAAGACGTATATGCGAAATCTCTATATACTGGACTGTCCTAATCAATACAAATAAATAATCAAATACGAATAATTGATTTAAATTTTCAAAACAAAATTTGTTTTCATTTTTTTAAAATACACTCTTCACAAACGTTCTAGGATACTACTGATCCTATCTCTAACGAGTCATTCTCATTGGATATTACTAATCCAATATCTGATGAATTCTTTCGTATGGTTCTATTGTGCCTTGTTCTCTAGCTTTGTAAACCAAAGCTCTGATACCAACTGTGACGGCAAAGAATTTCGCTCGGTCCGAACCAGTCGTTAAACCGACCCAGACCGTTCGAAACCCCTGATCGTTTGAGAACACGACAAAACAGAACACATACAGAAGAACATTTCATTGTATATTACAACAATGCATCAGACTATAAGAATATACAAAGTATAAATGAATATTACACAGAAATATCAGAGATTTAAATTACATTTAAATACATCGTAGCGAAAAATAATACAATACACAACTAGAAGAGATATACGGATACAAAGCTTTCCGGATATCATTCCAGCTGTAAACCAGGATCCTGTGAATATAAATCTGCAAAACCAAAACTACTAGCTGCCCGTGTCAAAATAAGGGCACCCAGAGTTTAGGTTAAAACAATAAACTCCAGGTCAGTCATGTGACTGGTGTGAGAACTAAAAACAGTAATCTTTATTTTTAAAGTTAGGTAAATCAAGGGACCACGCCATATAACACGGAACGGGTTTCCTCCCAAGAATACCAGTGCATAAAACAACAACGCAATGCTAAATAGAGAAAAATGAAGCTATTATAAGACCCAGGTCCTATCACACAATGCAACGCAAGCCGGGGGATAGGGTTTTTACCTTATAATAGCAAAGAATGCTTGATACGTTTAAAAGAAATCATTTGATACTATAATAAGTGCATAGTGTATAAAACAACTTCAAATCATAAGTATCAATCATAGACGGCATGGGTACCATATATCATGTCGCCATACTAGTTCTACAATTAAAACCGCAAATGTCACGTATTTGGAAATTGGATTTCCATCTGTGAACCGAGGCAAAAGATAGTCCTCAACCGATTCGAGACTGCCTAGCCCGAGTCTCAGGATCAGAGCTCGAGTGACCCTAGGAGCGACAGGGCCGGTCCACCGATGTGGATTAAAATTCCTGAACAATGCGTTTCCCCGCCCTTTGGGGCGTAAACGAGCCAACGAATGACTCCATCGGACCCGGATCGTCCGATCAAACTGAGGCGCCTCGCAACAGCAACAACCACACAGATGAAAAGTATATAAATGTCAGGGCTGGTAGGTCACTGACACCACCCTAGCTAGGAAGAAACGCATGTCCTCCCTGAGGTCCTTCCTCCCGTTTCTGGTTCACAACCGGGGTGCGAAACTCGCGAAGTAAACGTTACACAAAGCTACGCCACAAAGGCCGTTCTTCGATCATCAACCACAAGACTTTGCTTTTCAACAGAAGCCTTGATCATTTGCATCTTAGCATGCCACACAGGCAATTCACTCCATGCGATTGATATCCATCAATATATAACCCCTGAGCTCGTACGTCTCAGAGAAGGGCGTTAAGCAAGAGAATAAATTCTCTGCCGCCAAACAGATATATATTTAATAGAAATCAATCACATAGACTAAAATCCAATGTCAGACACACAGTCCATTTACAAGTCCGTTCTGGGTCTGAACGAAACCGGAGGCACCTAGTACCCCGCATATCCATTGATCTCCAAGCACGTCTGGACGATCACCAACTGTTTCCATCTTCTTGGGTGTACAGCCCAATCAAGATCATCAGTAATCACCCAAACGACGTGAAGACCTCCGGTCTTCGACCATCGTCTTCATCTTCGACTTATCGTCGTATCAGTTATTCAGAATGGGATAAACCCGGTCTTTCCGAATAACTCGCGTATATTTTAAATAAGTGTTACACAAACACAACATACGCCTCATTCCAATTCATCAGTCACTAACCGTAAATTAATCAAGAGAATAATTCCCCAAATATTAACCCCGAAGGCCGAAACCAACATCAGATCAATATCCAGAAAACCATTCTGCTTGGCTAACCGACAGTTAGTTTCTAAATTTCACATTCATAGGGAAAGGTTCCCATTAATTTTATCCAAGATAAATTCCTTGAATTTATTCTTTAATCTTTTTTTTTGAATATCAATTCAAAACTAGTCGGGATTAGCGAACCTTACCGAAGTAATCATTTGTTTTAATTTCCCAATCCCAACCTATTCATCCCCTGAAGTAAAACTGGTCCTACTTCATATCTAACACCACGGTGTTATCGGTAAATTCAATTACCATTTCACGTTCAAATCTAATTAAAGATTTAACTATCGCCTGGAGCAAAACTGGTGATACTCCATTCTCGATCATTTCAATCTAATTAAAGATTCATTAAAACTCCACTTAGTTTTAATCGTTAACTGGGTTAAAGAATCAGTGTCATTTAAAAAACAGTTCACGATAAACCCAAAATCACATTCATTAATTATCGGGTTAAAGAACGAGTGTTATTTAAAACACTGTCCACGATAAACCCAAAAATCAATATCAATTCAATCCCAATTAAATATTATTTAATTGGTACACTTCATTAAATCTAAAATAAAGAGATTTAATCTTTTCTCAACTGGGTTCAAGAACAGTGTTAGTCAAGAAACCATTCACGACAAACCCAAATCACATTTGATATTAAATACAAGGCTTTGAATAGAATATATACCGGCTTATATTCAATATCAAATTCTACAACTAACAAATATCGTATTGGAAATAACGATATATATATATATATATATATATATATATATATATCTTTCAAATTTCCATAACAACATCTGTATAATCACGAAATCCAACATCGAAATATTCCGAAGACAATTTCGATTCAAATCCATTCCAATGCAATCATTGGAAATTTTGGTTATTTTCAAAACCATTTCAAATTCAATTTATTTATTTAAAAATAAATAGAATTATAATTCTAGTTCAAAACTAGTTCATTTCGATAAAAATCTATTTTTATCTTTTCAAATATGAAGTTTTTCATCCCAATTCTTTCTAAATCATTTCTTATGATTTTACACAAATTATTACTATTTTTAATAATTTTATCGAGGCCCGTACAGTCGATTTCCATCAACGGCCATCGAACTGCACTTACAACGACCTTTTTCAAATTTGATTTGGACATAATTACAAATCCAACCATTAGATTTCTAATTTCTGATATTCGTTAGAAAGCTCTTTTCGATACGAACCCAACGGTTCCGGTTTTAGGAGAATCCGACGATCAGATCTCCCGTAATGTCCGTTTGAAATAAATGGTCGAAATTCACGAACTGCCACGGCGCGGCGCGTTCTATTCAGGCCATTATATTATATATATAATATATATAATATATATTTCGTCGATTTCTATTTAAAACGAATTTTATAAATCGTTTTGATTTCGTTTTCAAAAACAATTTCAACTTCCATTTCAATTCAAATCCAAAATTGAATCTTTCCTTATAAATTCGTTTTAAAATTCATTTCTATTTAATTCAAATTTCAATTCAATTTGAATTCAATTCAATTCGAATTCGTTTTCATGTCTATTCAATTCAAAGTGGTTTTCTATTCGATTCAATTCAAATTGGTTTTCTATTTGATTCAAATTCGTTATATATTCAATTGAAATCAAATTCGTTTTCTATTCAAATCAAATTCGTTATATATTCAATTGAAATCAAACTCGTTATATATACAATTCAATTCATTTCGAAATCGATAAAATCGATATAAATATCGTTCACGTCAAAATGGCGTCAATCTAATCAACACGGCTTCATAAATTTCTATTTTCAAATATTCTATTTCAAATATTCTATTTCAAATATTCTATTTCAAAATAGTTGTTATTATCAAAATATTTCGTTCAACACATGACCAATCTCAATGGATGAGTACTGTCAACACATGAACCTTTATTTTATATTGATAAAGATGTAAATTTTATTACTAAAATATTTCGTTCAACACATGACCAATCTCAATGGATGAGTACTGTCAACACATGAACCTTTATTTTATATTGATAAAGATGTAAATTTTATTACTAAAATATTTCGTTCAACACATGACCAATCTCAATGGATGAGTACTGTCAACACATGAACCTTTATTTTATATTGATAAAGATGTAAATTTTATTACTAAAATATTTCGTTCAACACATGACCAATCTCAATGGATGAGTACTGTCAACACATGAACCTTTATTTTATATTATTCTTTATTTTCTAAATTGGAATGAGGCCCAATCAATCACCATATAATGTTAATTATATGGATTTTCATACAACACATGTATATAATAACATTGAAAAATAATCAACCATCAACCAAAGTGCACTACACTGTATAAGCATCAAATATAGATATCTAACGCTTATAACAGCCTGCCAATCAATCGATCGACATATTTAATAAATCAGGATGAGTGAACTTCATATTTCATCCCAACACCCGTGTGGGGTTTCAAACAATCAAACACAGATTTTAGTTGTGTAGTTGGGCGATGTGTAAAATTTATCGTCCCAATCAATGTCATTTAAATAGGTGTACATAAACAAACCGTCCGGTTTGTAAATGAATATTTTATTTATTCACATTCACATTAAAAATTATATTTTTAACGATCAAACTATTTTATTCAACTTATGAATTTTCTATTTAGTTCATTTATCAAATAAAATGTTATCTTTATTTTTCTAACTTATTTTAGAAAATTTCGGCGGCATAACGGCACGATACTAGAAACGGGACAAGGCCTAGCCTTATCCCCGGTCTAGTGAAGGCCCACGCCATTCACACATCAATCAAATCAATTTCAATTCACAAAACAGTCAAATTCAGCTCAAATAATCTAACTAATCTATGCAACCAAACAAACAAGTCCATGGTCTGTGGACGATTGTGTCGGGTGCTGCTAAGCACCGTCTGCATCCTAGTATATATATATAACTAGAAAAAGAAATTGAAGAGTGAGGAATTCTCACCGATAGCTATCCAATCATCTTGACTCTTCATTTATAGAAGTCTTCGCCAATCTCGCCTTTTGTCGCTTTCGTTACCCGTATTCACTACATATGTAAAAATCGAATTTTTACTTCGCTATTCAATATATAGAAATCACATTTTTACTTCGAAGTTCAATATATAAAAATCAAATATTTACTTTGATGTTCAATATATAAAAATCACATTTTTACTTCGATGTTCAATATATAAAAATCACATTTTTACTTCGATGTTCAATATATAAAAATCACATTTTTACTTCGATACTACCATAAAGAACACATCTTTAACATTTCCACTATATAAAAATTTAATCTTCAAACATGATTATACATAATAAAAATCAAACCTTTATTCTTGCTTTTACATAATAAAAATCAAATGCTTTCATGTTTATATAATCTACGCTTTCTCCAATGTTAAACATCATGTCTTTATTATGTTGATGTATATAAAAAGATTGAATTTTTATTTAATGTTAAACTCATTATAAATCGGATTTTAAACATGGTTTCATAATAATGAAAATCGGAAATTTAAACCCATTATTATATATTAAAACTGAAAAAGGGAATCCAATAATAAACAAATAAAATAAAAAGCTTACTCAACGCTGATGTTCCTGTATCGCGCTTCAGGTCTCGACAGTAGGGAGTTCGCCCCTTTCCATCCCTCCTCGCAGCCTCCTCAGTTGATCGGAGGTCGGCTCGCTGCCACCGTGGGTGGCCCAGACCCCGCCGCGCCCAACGATGCTTATCCGGTCCTCCTTGGTGGTCGCGCGAGTTCGGGATTCTCACGAGAAGGCTGAACGATGGTGGATGAGATGGTCTGAAAGGGTGGCTCGCGATTTGAGGGGGATGAGGCGGCAGTCGATCTCGATGGGGGGGAGCGCGACTAGGCGCGGGGTGGTCTGATGGGATAGGGCGACGGGTTTATAGGGTTTTATTTTATTTTATTTTATTTTATTTTATTTTATTTTATTCGATCTTTCTGAATTGAGAATGAGGGGCCAATGGGTTTTTAAGGGGAAGGGTTTTTTTTTAATTATTTAATTATTTAATTTTCCACCAAAAAGCAACTTTTATTTTCGACCTCAAAACGGGGCCCACCGCCTGTCGTCTCTAGCTAATTACCCCCATTCCGAACACAATGGGATATGTATCGTAAGCTGATTCGACCGTTTCGATCAGTTTTCGTTAAAATCAACATATAACTCTATATATTGACTTTGAACGCGCATTTCTATTTACCAGGGTCGCATACTAACTCTATAAATTGCAGAAAAATATTTTCTAGCTTTGTATTGACGATACGGTCCTAACAAAACTAGTTTCGTCGAATTCTGAGGCCGTTGGAAAAACGATCATTTTCCAATCGATTAAAATCAACTGAAACTGGTCAAACGCATTTTCCTTTGCCACGCTCACATATTGATTCGAAAAAATATGAAATTTGGAATCTAGCAATAACCTGACATCACGGACCCAACAAAAGTGGTTTCGTCGAAATCCAAGGTCATTTGCAAAATTTCCATTTTTAAGGGCCTGAATTCCATAGCGACTATTCAGAATTTTCAACTGGACATATCTTTTGATTCCCGCTATGAAATCTTGATTTTTCGGATTCGTTAGAAAGATATTATCAATTAGATCCTAATGTTTTTGGTTTCACTAAAATCCGGATTGTTTTGCACCCGGTACATTCAATTGAAGTTTGAAATCGAATTATCGAACTACCGCGCCATTTTCAATTCCTTTTATAATTATATATAATTATTTATATTCTAACGACGAACTATATAACTATATATGTTTGAATTATATTCAAAATAAATTTCTCGTCGATTTTATTTAAAATAATCTATTTTAAATAATCAAAATCCGCTAAAATTGCCGAAATAAAAATTTTAAACTGGCCCAGATTTTCGGGTTGTTACAACTTAGAAGCTTCCGAGAAGAGACTCAACATCTCCTATAATGGAGTGCCTATCAAGTAGTGCCATAAAAACTTGCATCTCCAGCAATGGAGTGCCCTACAGGGGGCCGAAACATACCTGGATCTCTGGTTAGCTAAGTTGCCCCTTATGTGGGGGCTAGTTAAGTATATACCCATAAAAGGACCTGTGTCGCTCTCTTTGAGATCATTCATTCATTTGCATATCCTAGGAGTTCGGATTAAGGTTAGGCGTTAAATACCCAACAGCCAAATAATCAAATAGAACTTCTCGTTGAACGGTTGATAACTGCTTGATCTGACGGAACTTCTCGCTGAACGGTCGATAACTGTTTGATCTAACGGAACTTCTCGCTGAACGATTGTGGATTCAGATGGCCAAATGGAACTACCCGTTGAACGATCAAACAATCGAAAGATTGGATGGTTGAACGGAACTACCTGCTGAATGGCTATATGATGAAACGATTGAACGGAACTACTGTTGAAGGACAAAATGGTTTGAAATTGAATGGAATTACTACTGAAGGATCAAATGGTTTGAAACTGAACAGAACTATTGCTTAAAGACTATTTGGTTCAGGAAAGGATTAATTTATTTTCGAAAGCAGTCCTCTACCTATGTGTTCAAAAGGGTATTCCTCAGGATAGTTATGACTCTTTCGCTCGTGCCATTTCTCGGAGCCAAATTCCGAGGAATCTATGGATGGCCTAATATTAATCAGTTGCTCTCGCTGATATTAAAATCATTTAGCATTATGCACACAAATAACCTCCGATCATTGATGATGCTTCTATTTGATAACTTTTTAAGTAGTATTGAGTGATTCTTCGAAAATGTTGCTTAGCATAATATGCTTAACCTTTATGCCTTTTTTTATATGTTCTATTCGAAGTTAGATTTATATATATGGTGTATGCCCGCCCGAGAACTGTCCTCGGGAAATTGCGGGATTCTTGATTTAAGTTTACCTAAGTATGAGTCTTGGAGTTTCTCTATAATTTTTGATTTTTGCTTACCCAAGTGTGAGTCCTTGGGTTTCTCTCGGATTTCTGGTCTCTATTTACCCGAGTGTGAGTCTCGGGGTGGCCATGATGTCTGTTTTCAATTTACCCAAGTATGAGTCTTTGGATTTCTATTATTTTCAGGTATGATATCTGACTTACTATTTACCCAAGTGTGAGCCTCGGGTTTGCTATGATTTCTTGATTTCTATTTAACTAAGTATAAGTCTCAGGCTTTCCATATGATTTTCGATTTATGCTTACCCAAGTGTGAGTCTTGGGGTTTTCATGTGACTTCTGGTTTCTACTTACCTGAGTATAAGTCTTGAGGTTTCTGTAAGAATTTCTGGTTTCCATTTATCTGAGCATGAGTCTCGGGATTTCTGATTTCCTATTTACCCAAGCATGAGTCTTGGGGTTTCCCCTAATTGCAGATGGGAATTTTCGATATCTGATTTTTTTATTTATAGGTTTTCATTTTCCTATCACATTCAGGTTTTCGAATTCCTGTTACATAAACTCATGTTTAAGCCTTAAAATTTCATTACTTGGTATTTCCCTTTTTTCCATATAGGGTATTAATTCCTTTCTACCATGTTCACATACCGGGTTCGAATATATCGATATTGTTCCTAGATAAAAGTTATTAGCATAGAACGCAAGCAGGCACTGTGGACCTACCATCCGAAGTTTCCTAACAAGGACCATGGTCTCACAATACTTTGTACAGGGAGTTCTCTAAACTCGTAGCACGTCTACTCCTAATATTTGCTACCATGGATTTTGGTCAAGATTATGTTAAACACATCATAACTGTCAAATGTTATGCAAGTAATATACTTTCATTAGTACATCATGCTTGTTAATAGTGAGCTTCCAATTACCTATTTCAAATACCCAAATATAAACTTTTGGATTTGTCGTTTCACGTTTCTAATAGTGAATTCTTGATAGCGGAGTGTTTACATAACAATACTAAGATCTTCATCCAACATTTCTAGCAAAATGCTGAACTATACATCATAAAATTCCACATGAATGCATATTGTCTTTCACAAACTAGGGCTCATGACTCACAAGTTGTATTCAAACTCTTTCCACTAGCAAGATTCTTGTTCCCCCTCAAGTTAGTATTATGGACAATATGGAACTAATACCAAAGATTATTATGGTAATTCTTAAGTAACAGGCAAGCTATACAGGAATCGCGAGAGTTTGTCCTAAAGAACAAAAGCTTCTTTATATTCGGGGGGGGGGGGGGGGAAGGGGAGGAGGGGGCTACCTGTTAACACCAAAATTCGTGCCAATCAAATATGAAGAAGCAGAGGCTTTAAAAGCCGAAAGGTTAAAGGGATTTCGAACATCGAAACTAGGTTTGCGGAGAAAAGAGCGAATCTAAGGAGTTACCAGAAGCAAAGTCCGAGAGCCAACAACAAAGCCACAGGGCAAAGTGGAAAAGCCGAAAGCAAACACCAGCAGCCAAGAAGAATCAGAGCTCAACAATACCGGTCCAATATTGACAGCTGAAGGTAGAAAGTAATATTGAAGAAGACCGAAAGGTCATAATAGAGGAAAGCTCAAGATCAATATGAGAAAGAGAAGATACCGACAAGTTAATGTCGACACTGAAAGGGGCACAGAGTAAAATTTCCGGAAGCATTACACCTAATACCGGAGGCTGATGACGAGAGGATACTGAAAGCATGTAATCTAAAACACAAGTAGGACTAAAGAAAGAGCCTACCGATACCTACATGGTACCAACACCAACATCAAGAAGCATCTTCAGCATCATCGAAGGTATTCCAAAAGCCTACCTTTATAACTAAAGATTAATACATATGCCAGAAGCCAAAGCCGGCACTCTCTACCGCTATCAAAGATTCCATAACCCCTAATTCTTTCCCAGAAATTCTAGAGAGGAGGGCGAACTCTCATTCCTCATTCTTTATCTCACATTCTAGGGAGCAAACCCTAATTTGTAAATCAATCTGGGGATTTCTTATGTAACCTCCTCCATGAATAAAATCACGAAAGCCCTTGAAGTGGACGTAGGTTCAAGTCAAACCAAACCACTATATATTGTGTGTTCTTACTTTTTTCGCATATTGTGTTGTTTTTGAATATGTTTCTGCACGTATTCTGTTGTGTTATGGGATCACCAGAATATTCTTACGCAAGTCGTTAGGTTCTTAACAACCTGGCGCTTTCCTCACGACAGAGGCCTTTTCGTACCAACCTCTACCTAGACCTTAAGTCACCGAGTTTCCTTCTGCAAGCCTCCTACCCAATAGCCAGCCTAGGCGACCTTTCTGCAAGACGTTCAACCTTCCCGCTTGTGTTGCGTTAAGAAAACCTGAAAGACCCCACCTCCATTAAGGTCACTCACAAAGGGAATGCCTTAACTTCGGTGGAGGTTTATAAGTAAAAGTCACAGATAAAACACAAGACAAATAATATATAAACACATATATATAAGCAGCGGAAGACAAACGGACTTTTATTTCATAAATACGTGTTCATACAAACATTTCCATAATTGTCTCATAATAACTTCCAAAATATTACATCATCATTTCTGTCTTGATTATTAAATAAAGAAGCATAAAACATAATCAAAGCTGCATAAATCCTTATAGAACATGTCCAAAAGCCATAGCCAAGGAAAGAGAGTCCAAACCATACATCTACTATCTTGGAGCTTGCAAAGAGTCCGACTAAGCTGGGTTGTTTCCTCCCTGTGGAACTTGGGGGGGGGGGGGGGAACGGAAGAAAAGTAGACGAAAAAAAAATAGAGTCAGACATAAAGCCTGGTAAGTTTAGTGACTCTTCAGTATGAGAATAAGAAAAAGGGCATGGTAGGAATAAAATGGAAATAGGAAAGCATCATAAACTAAGATAAAGTTGTTTGAACCGAATATACTATCGCACCCCAAACTATATCTCTGCACCTGCTTGCATTGTCTCAACTGGCACCCCATGATCGGGGTGAAGTGATCCCCTTTCTAAAGATCGGCTCCTACTCGTAAAATTCATATGTCATACGACCCCCAATGATTGTAGATACCTATGGTGGTCCCACCATAGGGTGTATCAAGTCCCATGGCAGCGGCCCGACACAATCCTAGAATGCATAGGGTATACTATTGGTGCCCAGTTCCTTGTTTGTCTGCTTCGAAGTGTGGAGACGCCCACGCTCCATTAGAACCCACACTGCTGCACCAACCGCCGTCGCTTTTGACCGCTTACAATCAGTCCAGTAATCGTGCCCCACCCTGCCTAGTTTCAGGGTACCGTGATACCTAATTGGGTTACTACTGAAATGGGTCCTCGTTACTAGGGTTTTCTAGTCAAACATGTTAAGTGGTTAAGTGTCTGTATTTACCTAACCCCCCACCCATCAGTTTAATTAACATGTTGAATTGGTTAAGTTTTTTAGTTAACTTAACCCTACCATCCTGACTTGTCTGTCCTTAACTTTAATTAGTTAAAGCACCGATCACTCACATTAGACAAGTATTACTATGGTTACTAGATATGCCGGTCAGTTCCGGGCAGGTTTACACCGTAACTTAGTCTAACCCCGGGTCCTTATTGGGCTCAATGCTTAACCTCTCACAACGGATAGGTATTGTTGTGACTACTGGATAGCCGGGCAGGTCCGGACAGGTTTACATCACAACTCAATCCAACCTCGGGTTAAGCATACTTGTATTTTCTAAATTTACATATTTGTCTCTATTACTTGTTATTTGTAAATTTGTTAACAATTAAATGTTATGGCCCACTTTCCAAGTTCATCATTTTTGGTATACCATTTAAATGCCACCAATTTATGTCAAGTTTCCTATAATTACCAATTTTTCCCAACTTTACCCTGTCTAATTATTAGGCTAACAATCTTAGCCTAATTTTTCGTCCGCATGATTTTGAACATATAATATTAGGCTAAAAACTTAGCCTAATTTTGCATACAAAAAATTGGCATGAAGAAATTCATAAACATAAACATGACATAGGTGTAAACTTGGCATTTTTGGCATATAGTCAATATGAACATCATAGTTATGAACTTGCAAAGTAGTCAACATGAATATCATAGGTGTGAACTTGCGACGTAGGCTAAATCAACATACATATATGTGAATTTGCAACATAGACTAAATCATGGGTTTCAACTTGTCATGTGAACTTGCATTGAAAAGGGAAATCTAACTAAATAGGTGTCACATGAATTAGCATATGATTTAGACAACACAAGCCTAAACATGTTTAGATCTAGGCATAACAATGAACATCACTAGCATATGACAAGAATATGACATGTCCATAAAGTATGTATAATTTTATCACATGTGTGAACCAGACCCAATCATATGTCCAAGTATAACATGAAACATGTGTAAAAGTGGATCTTGACATGGATCCAATTATGAACTTGCAACTTTTGTATAAGCATATAAGCATGTATATGAACTTAATCATTTAGGCATAGAGGTTTAGCATAAAGTGTATACATGAGAACTTAATCACATACAACCTATATAATCACATAAACATATAGGTGTAGATATGAACCAAATAACTTGTATGTGAATTTGAATAGATCCAACATCAACTAGATTAATTAACAAACATTCTAATGGATCCAGCATCATGTCAATTATACCTCAAACATCCAATACCATTCACAACACAATCATTGCAACACATAGATATGGATTAACATCGTCGTTATACAATGGGACAATTCCATTTCCATTTTACATTGAATCAAATCTTAATTTTATTCCCAACGGAAAAATCACTATACTTGCAACAAACGACGAACTTGAATTCTGGATCCTGAGTTCTGAATTTGCAATGCTTTCCTTTAGGTAGACAAACGTTGTTTGATTCTTGTTTTTACTTTAGTTTTGCTCGTCTCTAATCTTTCTTCAAGTGGAGGCTACTCTTGGCTTCCTTCCAGCAGCATGACGGCTCTACCTCTATTTTATTTGTGTAAATTTAGGTTGAGACTAAGGTTGTTTATATAGGATTTCAAACTAATTAGTGTCGTCGATGAAGCAAGAGTTAATCAAGGCCATCTGTCTCAAGAGAAGCCAATCAGAAAGTGACAAGTCAGCCCTAGTGACACATCAGAGCTCAGAAATTCGACCAGAACCCGACAATGCCAGCCAGGGCCTGACCAAGCACGTCAGGTCGACCAAGAAGGTCGACCTGTAGGTCGACCCCCAGGTCAACTACATAGTCGACCTGGGTACCCAGGTCGACTCCCAGGTCGACTACATAGTCGACCTGGGTCCTGGGCGGGGAAATTCCCGCCCAGACCAGTTCTGGTCCAGTTTTTGAATTTCGAATTTGTTTATGGGATGTTTGAATTTTAAATCGAATTCTGAAACTTCCGGAGGTCATAACTCCTTCATACGGAGTCCGATTTATGCAAACTTTGACTCTATCTCAAGAAGAATTCCGAGACGAACGCAATGGCGTAACCTGTTTCCCTTAATTCAATCAATTATACTTTAATTTGTTAATATACTGTAAATAGAAAATTCGGGGTGTTACATTCTCCCCTCCTTAAAGGATTTCGTCCCAGAAATCTTCAAGTCTGAAAGAACGTATATCCTAACATCCAATCGTGCATCTGCTCAACCAACAAACACAAGCACCCATTGTCCTTAAAAGACTTCTAATGCTTCATGATCATATGCATAATGTGGGTATATGTCCTTATCTAATGCAAAAATTAGGCGGTCTACTGATTCAGTTGACCTCCTTAATGCGAATCATGTAAGTGTCATGAATCCATTATGTATGCAAAATTTCCCTACTCGTAATTCTACATGAGTGCGCGATCATTCATACAAATGCGACATCCATATGACAACATATCAAGTTTCAACCACATACAAATATGAATATATATATATATATTTATATGCATATGCAATATGAGGTGACTGAGCCAATCTAAAACCTAGGTTGTGTGTGTATATGCATCCACGAGCAACCACTAGCAACCACTTGCAGCCATCAATCATAACATGTTTCGATTACATGTTTACATCCAAAGGGGTTTCTTCCTAAGGATAAAGGATAATATTGAGGAGATAGACCTAAAAAGATAGATACAAGCATAACTTAAGGAAAAAGAGAAATCAAAGATGTACCCTCAGAAAGAAAAGGGTAGGCCGCGCGTATTCTGTCCTCAGTTTCCCAAGTCGCGTCTTCTTCGGCGTCGCTCCACTGAACTTTGACAAGCTTGACTTCGCGGTTGCATAGCTTTTTCATTTCAGTTCCTAAGATGCGGGTTGGAACTCTCCTTGCAGTTGCTTTGCGTTCCACTTCGGCTTCTTTTAGAATGCTTGGCTCCACCATTTCCGCAGATTCATGTAAACATTTCCGGAGATGAGAAACGTGAAAGACATTGTGAATTCTAGCCAACCTTTCGGGCAGCTCTACTCTATAAGCCATCTTCCAAATCTTCTCGATGACAGGGAACGGTCCTACAAATCTTGGTGCTAGCTTTCCTGCGGATCCAAAGCGAACGACGTTCCTTAAGGGAGATACCTTAAGGAAAACCCTATCCCCAACCTCAAACTAGAGGTTGGTCCTTCTTTTATTTGTGTAGGATTTCTGTCTATCTTGGGCAGTTTTCATTCTCGTTCGTATCAGGTCCACTTTTTCTGAAGTCTCTCTAATCATGTCCGACCCAAGTATAAGCTTGTCTGTAGACTCCCACCAACAAGTTGGTGATCTGCACGGTCTTCCATATAGAGCTTCGAAGGGCGCCATGCCGATGGTGGCTTGGTAGCTGTTGTTGTAGGCGAATTCCACTAAAGGAAGATGATCCTCCAATGTCCCTCCGAAGTCAAGAACGCACAGTCTCAGAAGATCTTCTAATACTCTGTTCACCCTTTCCGTCTGACCATCGGTTTGGGGGTGGTAGGCCGTGCTCAAGCATAACTGTGTGCCTACCGCTTCTTGCAGACTCCACCAAAATTCGCTTGTAAAGATAGGATCTCGGTCACTCACTATACTGGAGGGTATTCCGTGGAGTCGAACTATTTCCTTGAGATAAAGAGACACTAGAGACGAGGCAGTCCTTCTACTCTTGATGGGTATAAAGTGGGCGCTTTTTGTGAGCCTGCCCACTATTACCCAAATGCCAGTATTGCCCCTTCTTGACCTAGGAAACCCATCAATGAAGTCCATTGAGATGCTATCCCACTTCCACTGCTGGACTTCCAGAGGATGAAGCAGTCCTCTAGGCTTCTTTTGTTCCACCTTGACCTGTTAGCATATCACGCACTTAGAAACGAAATTTACCACATCCTTTTTCATGCCACTCCAAAAGAAAACTCTCTTTACGTCCTTGTATATCTTGTCTCCACCTGGGTGTAATGTCATCTTGGAATGGTGTGCTTCCTCGAGAACCATCTTTACCAAATCCCTAGCTTGTGGGACGCGTAGTCTTCCATCTCGCCTCAGCCAACCCTTATCATCGATGTAGTACCTATTGAGGTGACTGGAAGTTTCACTCCTAACTAATTTATCAATCACATCCACACGCTGAGGGTCTTCACGTTGTGCGGCCCCTATTGAGTCTAAAAGAGTGGGTTGTACTTCCAGTGATGCCAACAAACCATGTACAAAATCAGAGGAGGGCCTAAAGTAAAAACTGGCTATATACTCCAAGCTTTGCCTTTCTACAAAGAGAGGGCTTAAGGTCAGCTTCTTTCTGCTCAAGGCATCTGCTACTACGTTGCCCTTGCCAGGAGTATAGGAAATCTCAAAATAATACGAGGCAAGGAACTCCATCCACCTTTGATGCCTCAAGTTAAGATCTTTCTACGAGAAAAGATACTTCAACGATTTATGGTCAGTATATAATTCGAACTTCTCACGTAGGAGATAATGGCGCCAAGACTTAAGCGCAAAGAAAATGGCGGCCAACTCAAGATCGTGGGTTGGGTAGTTCCTTTCATGAACTTTCAATTGTCTTCCACCATAAGCTACTACCTTCCCTTCTTGCATCAGAACAACGCCTAGCCCCGTACCACAAGCATCCGCATATAACGTGAACATTTTGGTTCCATTGGGCAAAGTCAAAACTGGGGCGTTGTAAGAGCCCTTTTTAAGTGTCGGAAAGCAATATCACAGTCCAAATCCCAAGCGAATGCTAGATTCTTCTTTGTTAGCCTTGTGAGTGGAGCTGAGATTTTTGCGAAATCTCTAATAAACTTTCGGTAAAAACCGGCTAGCCCAAGAAAGCTTCAGACTTCAGTTGCATTTCTTGGTGCCTTCCAATCTTGCACTGCCACTACTTTCGCGGGGTCCACAACTGTAATGACCCGCATTGGCAGAGGTATTATAATTAATTTATTTAATTATTTATATAGTGATATAGTGAATTTAATGGTCGTGGAATTAAATAATGATGAGTATTTAATTAAAATAATAAATTAAATAATATATTTAATTCTGAAATAATCAGAATTGGCTGAAATGGCGATATAGTGTGAACTGGATCATCTGTGATATTTAATTCAGCTTGGAATTGAATTTGAATAATGAACATATTATATAAATGACAGTTTGAACGTATAATTATATTATAACTATAATCGAGCTTGAAATGGCGCTGTAGTTCGAAATTTGGTGATTCGAACTTCAACTGAATGTACAGGATTCGTTTTAAACCGGATTTCTGTGAAACAAGAAATGTGTGGAGCTGGTGGAGTATATCTTTCTAGTGGAAGAGGAAAATTTGGATTTCGTCATATAGATTTTGAGATATGTCCAAATCAAATTTTAAAATAGTCGCTATAGGATCGTTATCGACCATAACGGTTTATTCGATATAATTAGAGATCGAGTTTGAATTTAGACAAGGTTCTTTTGAGACATAGTGATAATTTAATTTTTAGAAATTTACTGTAATTTTTAATTAATTTAATAAGCGACTTTTTATTTGAAGTATTTCGCACCCTGAAATCAACATTTTGAAGTTTCAAAATATGAGTCCACCTACTGATATAATTATATTTTTGGGATCACCGCACATTACTCAATTTAATGATATTTTCAGATCAGTCCGTGGACAAACAGAGTTTCGTATAATGAGGTACTCAAGAATGTAAAATAAATATCTTAACCCTTTTCATTTATTTCTCCGATCAAACAAGAGGCCACATATTGATTCTTCTTAACCGTTCGTTCTCTGTGGCCTCAAAAGAAGAAGGTGTGGCGTTCAAAATATCCACAAAATTCATCCAACAAAAACCCTATAAGTAGGCTACTTTCTAAACCTAATTGGAGTTCTTGGATCCATTAGCCTCAGCCGCCACAAATAATTGGTTCCTCAAACAATATTCTGAGTTCGTCTTCATCCTTATGCGTAGATTGAGGAACTCGACAACTTATTTTCAGTCGCGAGTAGGGGTCAAGCGAACGGAAAACTGAGGGGGGCGGACCCATCGAACTGAGCAAAGAGTTGGTAGCGGTGTTGTCAGGCTCGGGAAGAGGATGGCATTCGTTGTTGAGTTAAAGGAGGGGCTGTTTGGTGTTAAACGTGGATTTTAGTATGGACAGTGTATATATATATAATACACGGGGGCATTGTGTATATAAGTATAGTTGACGTGAGGATGAGCGGAAATGATGAACGGTTTGTGCGTGGTCATTTTCTGGAGGAACGGGATCGAAGTTTTGTGGAGATGGATGAGTCGCATTCTATTAATGGGGTTCGGGCGTGAGATGTTGGTGCTCGTGAGAGGGAGAGGGTGGCGAGAAGTGGGATTTGTGTTGGAAGTTATGGAGAAACTAAGGAGGATGGATGATGTTAAGGTTGGAAATGGATTTCATACGAGTACTGGAAGGGGGCAGAATGTATTTGCGGAAGAAGACACGGTAGAGGATCATGCGGGTTGGGCTTAAGGGAAGATGGGCCGCGGGTTATAATAGGTTAAGTCCCATTGTTTTTATTTTTAATCCATGTTTTTATTTTTAATTAAATGTATTAACTTGTATAAGTCATATCTCGGTCATATGAAATCAGAATTTGATGAAACAAGAACCGTTGGGATCGTATAGACGGGAGCAACATAATGGAGCTGACTGGGAGTGAATCCGAGCTCGTTATAATTTATGGAAAATTAAATTGTCTGTCTGAATCGAGCGATGGTTATCGTTATCAACGATGATCGTCCAATGTGAGTAAATCTCACTAACTCTGAACAGTTTATAATTTCATGTTGTATTTTTAGAACTGTTAAAAATTGGCTGATTGACTGTGTGTTGACTGTTGATTAAACTGCTAGTCAGTTAGTTAAATTTCTATATTGATTCTGTTAACAGAATATACTATATGGAACTGAAAGTGATGTTATCTATATTGTTTAACATCTGTGATGCAGGGAAACAGGTCGGAGGAATCCAACTGGATTCCTCAACATTTATTTTACTGTTTTTCATATATTGTGATATATGATGTGATATATAATCTGTTGTTGATTATGTGTGTTTGGACGATATTTATCATTGTTATATGGTATGTTAAATACTATAAGAAATACAGGATATGAAAAAGGGGATTTTTCAAAGTGTATTTTGAAAATGAATCGTTTTTACAAAATCGATGGATTTGATATAGAAAAGGAAAAGGATTTTTATAAAAGAAATATTTATAAAATCAAAGGATAAGTTAGAATAAAAAGGAAATCATTTGTAAAGTGAAGAACCGTTACTAAAAGTAAATCTTTATAAATGAATAGTTTATTCGAAAAGGGGTTAATCGAATTAGTTATTCGAATAGAATAAAGGAAGTTATCGAATAAAGTTAAAAGAGGTATTCAAATATAGTTTAGCCAAAAGGATTTATTCGATCAGAATTCATCGAATAGAATTAATTGATTAGTGTTAATCAACCAGAGTTAATCAGTTTGGGTTAACCAGTTAGAGTTAATTGGTTAGAGTAAATCAGTTAGGTTAAAGCGTAGAGTTAAACCAGTTAGAGTTTATCAGTTAGAGCTAAACTAATTGGGAGTTAATCGATGATAGTTTAATTGATTGGAGTTAAAGCAGAGGAGTTAATCGAATATATAGTTTATTCAAAAAGGAGTTAATCGAATATATAGTTTATTCGAAAAGGAGTTAATCGAATATAGTTTATTCGAATAGAATAAAGGAGTTAATCGAATATAGTTTATTCGAGTAGAGTAAAAGGAATTAACCGAATATATAGTTTATTCAAATAGAATTAAAAGAGTTATCGAATATAGTTTATTCGATATGAGTTAAGTGAATAGAGTTAGAGTTAAATCAAAAGAGTTAAGTGAATAGAATAAATTGAATAGAGTTATCGAATATAGTTTATTCAATAGGAGTTAAGTGAATAGAATAAACTGAATAGATTTATTGAATATAGTTTATTCAATAGGAGTTAAGTGAATAGAGATAGAGTTAATCCAATAGCGTTAGTCGAATAGAGTAAATTGAATAGAGTTATCGAATATACCTTATCGAAGGAAAGAATTATCGAATAGAGATGATTCGAAAGAGAGTTACGTAAGGAAGTTTGTTAAAGAATTAAAGGGTGAACTTTGTCTATTTCAAGGTTAGAAACGTTGATCAGTTAAGGTTTGAGAGGTAGTATTACCCCAACTTGATTGACTTCATTTTTAACTAAGGAATGGTTAAGGTTCGACGGTAAAGGATGGTTAAGTGAATTTAGTAATTAAAGGAAATGGTTTGAGTTGGCATCGCGATGGTTTGTTTAAACATCTGTCTAAGTCCAATGAAGAAGCTTTGGAAATTTTTTCCAAACAAGAAACCAGAAATGTTTTCTAATAAAGAAAACAAGAAATGGAAATGTTTTCCATTGTTAATAACATATATTTTCAAAATTTAGAAAATAAGAAATATTGAATATAGGGAAACAAGAGATAAGTAAATTAATGAAATAAAGAGATAAATGTTGAATGATGTTTGATCAATATAAATTTCCATTTGGAAATAATATCGTTGTTTGCACACTTGTTTTTCTTCGATAGTTAAATCACAGACTATCAAAGTTTTGACCATTTTAACGTTGTTAATATGGAGAGACCGGTTGGATTATTATCCAAAGAACCACTCTGTATTGGCATAAGCGTTGCGAATCATATATGCCAAAGGATATTGAAGACGGAGTTATGCAAGGGCTATCCTGTTTACAGAATAGTGCCTTCGGTTAAATCTGTTCCTGGATGACTTGTATGGACGGATGTCTGACATAGTATTTTCAGACGATCACGTATATTGATTTCTCCAACCGTAAGAAGAGTGGAAGCGGAGAAGGAAACTTCTTTTAGCTAACACATAATGTATGGTTGAGGACTTCAATTGGTGATTTGATGGATTTGACAATGTGGCATTCAAAGTGAATCTGGTGTGATGATAAAGCATAGCTTCTAGCCTCACATCAGGTAAATGACAGAAATCGGGCAGGCAGCATGGCTAAGTCGGTCGCACCGAAGTAGGGTGTATAATAACCTGATCTAGAGTTTCATTTACTTCTAAAAATCTATTGTTGATGCTGTCCCATTCGGGAAACAGTTGCTGATCCCAACCGTTGGTGATATACATTCGATACACACAAGCGAAATGAGTGGTCGGTCATGTGTGGCTGGGTTGCAAGATATTCTTGTTGAACCCAGTATATTCCTCTCCAGAGGTACACTAGCGAAAGGTGGTTCCATAGCTTGTCATAGTTGAAGATCCATTACCCAATACGTGCTTGCGGTTTTGATTGTATACTATATATGTAGAACGTGAGATGAAAGCGTTTCTGCTAGATGATTATTATATTGTTTTGATAGACATTATTATAATATCAAAAGGTCTTTGATATAAAGATATTTTGGATTCTCATAAGGGAAAAACCCGTTCCGTTATACGGCGTGGTCTTATGAGATATCGATTACTCGTTCGAACTGTTTTAAACTGTTTTACTCATACCAGTCCCATGACTGACCCGGAGTTTATTTTGTTGTTTTCCCTAAATTCTTTGGTGCCTAAATTTGTACGGGCAGTCAAGTAGTCGGGATTTACAGATATACTGGAAGAACTGGAGCAGGAGGCTTCAGGATCATATAGCTATAGTTTATTTCCATTGTGTTGTAAGTGTTGTACTCTGATAATGTTATTGTATACATATACTGATTTTATTTCAAAGTTATGTTATGAAATATATGTTATTCGTTCCGCTGTGAGATTCGTGTTACTCTGATATTGTGTTCTTCTTCTTCTATTCTAAGTTTCTATCTTATCTATCCTCACCCTCTAATTTCTTTCATTAATGACTGGTATTTTTCGATGTTTGGTTAGTCGTCATCGTGTTTATGTCGATAACCAAAGTCGTCAAAATCCTGGGTCATTACAGTTGGTATCAGAGCAAAGGTTTAGTTAATACCTTGGCTCTGTGGCGTGACTCGGTAGAGATAGGGTTAGTAATACCCTAGATTGAGTTTGAGTGTATATACACGAGTGAACGTATTTGTATATGATATAAAAATAATTTTATATTGTGAAGATTTATTGGTTGAGTAGTTTATAAGTTCTGGTCGATCAGTTTGATCCACTGTATCGGTAGGAGTTTATAAACACTCGAATACGATGGGTCGGCACGATATGTTTTGAAAAGAAGGTAAATGAAAATAGTTTACCCAACGTATATTTTGATATATATATATATATATATATATTGGATATATTGGTTGTTATTATAATCGAGTAAGATTATAAATTAAATGGTTGTGTAAATAACCAATCAGAATTCATATAAGTGAAATACGTGAAATCAGATGAGTTAAATCTGAAATTTAAACCAGAAATGGAGTTAAAACTCTGGAGAATTGGATAAGTGTTTGTAAATGGATTTGGATTAAAGGTAAGGAAAATTTAAGATCCTGGGAGATTTTAAATTGTTTTACAAGCCGTGTGAATTGTATTTTGAAATGAATTTCAAAGTGGAAATGTTTAGAAATGGTTTTATAGTATTGAACTCACTTCGATCACCGGAAAATAGATTCTGATGATGACAACTGCATCATCAGTATTCATTTTCGAGTTGTAAGTGACGAATTACTACCAGAGATACTGTTTTGAATTTGTTTTGGGGGAAAAAGACAAGTTGTTGAATTTCAAAATGGGATGTATAATATAGAATTGAATATAGAATTTGAATAAAGAGAATTCAAATAGATTTGAAATATTAACTTGTTTAAAAGAAATAAAAACGAGAAGTTCCTTTATAAACAAAGTTTATAAATAGTTCTTTAATAAACGAAGTTTATAAAATGAGGTGAAAAGAATTATCATTGGATAATTCAGAAATAAGAATACAAGTGTGAAATTGAAAGGGAAATCTATTTTCCAAATGTAGAAATATCGATTTCAAAAGGAATTGAAATCGAGACTTATTTAAAGGAATTTGAATAAAGGAAGTTCAAACATAGGATTTGAATAAAGAAAATTCAAAGGGGATTTGAATATATAAATTCAAAGGGAGTTTGAATATATGAAATTCAATGGAATTGATATAGAGTTTGAATATAGAAATTCAAAGGGAGTTTGAATATACGAAATTCAATGAAATTGAAATAGAGTTTGAATATAGAAATTCAAATGGAATTTGAATATAGAATTCAAATGGAATTTAAACTATAGAATTTGAACAGAATTTGATAATAGGATTTGAATAATAGAAGTGATATAAAATTTGAATAGAAATTGAATAGAATTAACTAAGTCGAAGATGAATTAGTTAATCAAGTTTTGAATTTGAATTTGAACTTTGAAAGGTGAATTGGATTTGTAAATGTATATTCGAAATCGAATATAGAACTTAAATTTGAAATTTTGATTCAAATTAGTTAACAAGCAAGTTAAAATATATTTGAACATGTCATGTTCAAATATAAAAGAGAAATAGACTAAAGAGTTAATTAACGGATTGAGTTAAAACGATCAGGTATAGTTAAAATAGATTGGGCAGGTATAAATATACATGAGATAGGTATTGTTAGATCAAAATTTGGACAAAACACCCAAATTGTTCTGATTCGTAGAGAATTATAACTGGAGAATGAAGAAAAAGCAGAAAACACACAGAATTTATTGTGGTTCGACGTTAACGAGCCTACTTCCACTTTATATGTTATCGATTATACTTTGAATGCTAGTACAATCAATGATTTCTCTCAAACTCACTCTTACAATTATGATTTCTCTCAGTAATCTCGTAGTAAAACTGATAAGAAATAGTGGTACGACAGTAATGGTGGAATCAGTGCTCAATACTGCCAAAAAGTCCCTCAAAAATTCTAGTCTCTGGGCTATTTATAGCTGATTCCGTCTGGCGGTTCGCGGTCACACGTGGCGCAAATCCCAAGAATATCGGATCGGATCAAGCAATGAGGAAGAATTGTTCAATATGACAGTTGTGGACACGTGTAGCTGGATCCATGTATTTCGGATCGCTGAAGACCAGTTCGTGGTTGAACAAGTCAGGAGTTTCGCCACGTAGCAGGGGATCGGATCGGAGTGAGGTGGTGACATAGGTATGGATCGAATCGTGCTCCCATGGATGGATCGAGTCGTGCTCCCATGGGTGGATCGGGTCGTGCTCCCATGGGCGAATCTGGTCGTGTTCTGCTGGCGGTCCGAAGGGCGCGATCCGCGTGTGCGACCTGCTGGTGCGATCTGGCCTTTCATGAACTTGAGGAACAAAGCTCCATACTCTCTTCTTATGTGTAAACCTTGGTGGCTTGGTCAAAAAGCTAGCCAACATTTTGCCCCCTCGAAGTATGTTTCATTGATGGAACATGCTTCGAAGTCGTTGAGGTATCTCTTCATGAGGTGACGTTATTTAATGGTCGGGCCGGTCTGAAATGTCTTGCTACTTTGGAAAAGTCGCATCTTTTGATGAGTGTAAATACTAGCATAGTCTTCGATCATTTCTCGTTTGCTGAACAATTCTTTTCTGGAATTTTTGGAAACTTCGTTGTTGAATTGCCAGGTAGATCTCTGAATTTTTTCTTCCCCTCTTTTTCCTCTCTTTTTTTATCGGGATCGGATCACCAAAACTTCCCACGGCTCGTGAGGCGAGGTATATGTTTCGGGCTGGTCGCCATTCGGGCTTCCCCCCTCGAAACACGATGGGCCTCCTTACTTCAGTCACGAGTCGCTTGAGGGTTTGGCCTCCCTTTTCTTTGATGGGCTTGGTTCCGCGATCCACCAAGGCCTACGGTCCGAATAGGACAAAAAATAGAATACTAACGGTCACGGGTTTATCTATATAAACCCGACCCTTCCTCCACTTTCCCTTCTTCTTCTTTCTCCCTACAACCGCCAACGATCTTCCCTTCCAAACCTTACCTCGCGATCCCCAGAAAACAATTTTCTTTCGCGATTTTAGTCAAAACGAGATAGGTAATTGTATTAATCAAGACCTTAATGCATTTTCATTTTCGTTTCTCTCTGGTTTTCACTAATTTGAGGGGAGAGGATAACGGGGTTTTGGTGGTGTTCGAGCCTTTAAAGGCGACTGGTTGATGGGTTCAAGCGTTCGGGTTCATGAAATGGATAAGAAGATGGCAGAGGAAGAAGGAAGAAGGTGCTAGGTCGATTCGTGGATAGAGCTTCGACTCGGGTCGTGGTAGCGACAAAAGTAAAAAAGGGAAGTGGAGGAGTAGCTTTGGATAACGGATCGGATCGAGGAGTGTAGGCTCGTGGAAGTACAAGAGGGGACGGATCGGGATCTTCCTTTGCGAGACGAAGTCTTGTTATTATTCCTAGGATCTAGTCCAACGATCCGATCCCCCCTAGGCCGATTCGATTCCTCCGAGCCGATTTGTTTCCACATATCAGCACTCCTGTCACGATCCGAACTCCAATCTCTTAAACGAACCGACCCGGTTTAACAATTCCAAACATATATGGACTTTAATCAATCCACCATAATTGCAGTATATTGAATGGTTAGGTTAGAGCCTTTGAGACGGACTTCTTGGACTGACCAAACGCATAACTTAACAGCATATGACGACTAACACTTCGATGATCTTGATAACCTTTATGCTTTTTCTTTAAGACATGCACATGCACACACTTGCACTCACACACACAGGGGGGACGGGTAATTATAATCTTATTTCTCATGTTTACTCGCCTAAACAGTAATGTCGGATAATTGTTCCCCTTCAAGATCTGACACAGAGACAGATCCCGAGGTGTATGAGCATCTCAACCCCGGGGTTCTTCCAACTAATCCAGAGGGTGCGGATTCTGGATCCGAATATGAGGTGGAAACAGAATCGAATCCGTCTGAGAGTACCTCACTTGATGAAGAGTCAGAGGTAGACGGCCGAGCTCCCGACGAAGTCCCTGGTGCAATAGAAATAGAGAAATTCACAGACTCTCTAGCTTCCAAACTTGATGACATAAAGCTTAAGAGAATTTGCTTGAGACATGGGATTCCCTGGGATGATGTGAGGACACCCGGCAGCGAAGATAGACCTCATTTAGCTCCGGAGGGGTATATGACAGTCAGCCGACTCATGTGCTGGATAGGAGCTATTCCTCCGTTTCCTTTAATCATCATTGAGACCTTAAAATGATTGGGTATTGCTCCGATGCAGCTTCATCCCAATGCCTACGCAGCTCTATACACTCTATATATCGCATACGCGGAAATCCTGCATACTGAGCTCACATTTAAAGATTTAAAATTCTTTTATCTTTTCAAGCATCGCTCCTCGGCAACCCTAAATTTCTCTTTCTTCGAATCGGTAGCAAATAGGAAGGTTATGTCTGACGGATACAGCAACATAGGGGATCCCAAGGCCAATTGGTTCTATATAAAGAGACAGGCTGGGTGTTCAAGAAGATGGATTAAATCAAGTAAACTTTAAACTTTTGACTAAATAACTTGTTTAAGAAATCGAAGCATTAACATGCCCCCTTTTTTTTCTATGCAGATCACGCCTTTCCCAAGACGGAAGGCTCGGTATACAATAATCGACTGTCTCTTCTTCTACAAAGCAAATCCAATTTTCTAAAGATCAAGAAGTGCATTACTGATGAGAACCTTCACAAGTACTGCCTTATGGATATAAGGTTTGGACTTGGTGCAGGCGGAAAACCCTACAAATACGTACCCCCGACACAGGGAGAAGGAACGTCACGGGCAGCAGAAACAATTATATTTCATAAGAGTCCTTCGCCGATAGTCATTCAAGACGACGAAGACCTAAGCATATATAGAGGAGATGAGGCCCGTGGTGATAAGTCTAAGGAAATCCCAGTTTCTCCGGGGGGATTCCCCTCAAGGGCCTCTCTTCCGATTGAACCTGCTGCTCCCGATGATTTAACAGAAGAACAACTATTTAAAGAGCTGAGCAAAATTCCTTTGCCTGATGATGAATACACACAGGTAGACTTTGAAGGGGAGCCATTTTTCCCTATTTCTGAGGAAACAACTGTTCCGGTTGGAGAACGAGAAACTACTCATATGAGCCTGACTTTGGGCCCTGGTCTGTTAGGGGGAATTATATGGGATGCAAAATCACACGCACTGCCTGACCCCACACTTTTATATCAATAGTATTCAAGGTTTTAATATGCTCTTTTTTCTTTTGCAGGAAAGATGTCTCGCAGGCGGTCTTATTCTTATTGCTCTCTTCGTGAAGGCACACCTAGCCTTCATCCAAATCTTGAGCGTGCTCGTGGCCTTTCTCACAAGCCTACTTCTTCACGATCCAGGTCTCCATCAAAACCAACCTCTGGCAAGCTTCCCTGTTATTCGGTGCCACCTACAGGGGGAAAACAACTTCCCAAAGACTTAACCCCTCCGAAGAGTGCACCCTCTCACAGCAGGTTATCAAAAAGACACTACGAGCCCAAGGATAAAAGCAAGGATCCAATCAAGGATTCTGAGAAGGAGAAAATTGACATCGTCCCCTCCAGCCAACAAGATTTGGTTGCCACCGGGTCACGAGTTTACATCCATGGTCCTGAGACTCAGGCTAAGCTGGAAAAGTTGCAGAACAATTCCCCGACATCTTCTTCGAAAGGATGATGTTTGTTCCAGCCTTGGAACCAGTCCCTAGGAACTGGGATACTGAGGTCATCGGGCACATTCGCCATGTAGCCAGGCAGTATGAAGTGATGAAGGAACATGCTGTTAATCTTTCAGAGGTCATCCGAACGCTTGAGATGGAAGCACATAGATCCAAAGTGAAGATAGATAACAATGAAAGGGCCAGGGCAAAAATGGAGAAGGACTTAGAGGATGCACAATCTCTGCTTGCCTTGGCCCAACGAGACGCTAGAGCTTACAAAACAGAGTGGAGGAGGCCAGGCAACGTTTCCATAATGAGCTTGATTCTAATAGCAAAGAGCGAGTGTTATTGAAGCAAGAGGTGGAAGATCTCAGGATGGCCAACTCCGAATTGAAAACAGCACAGGATCACTTCGAGGCCGAAAGAGCTGCTTGGGAGGAAGAAAAGGCGAGTTTGAAGGAGAGTTTAGCTTTGGCCAAAGGAGAGAAAGTAATTCTGAATGAGCAAGTCGCGGATGCAGAAAAGAATATAGAAAGTGCCACTGAAATGGCTACTGCTTCTAACAACAAGCTCCTCGAGAGAGAAAAGGATATCGAAGGGTTTGAAGAGACAATATTTGACTTCCTCGGCCACGTCCTCAAAACCCGTAACATCTCGTGGATCCTGGACTACCACATCACTTTAGCCAACATATGGGATGCCATCGTCGAGGGTGAGAAGTGGAGATTAGGAGTTGAAGAGATTGACGAAGATGAGCTGATGAGGACCATTCTGAGGGATAACGAGCCCGAGGATTTGGCAGAAGGCCGACGCCTAATTCAAGAAGAGATGGAGAAGGAGAGGACTCTGGCTAAGGGCAAAAACAAGATTGACGAAGGTTCGAGCTCAGCTGTAGAGCCCAAGGCCTTCGGAGTTGAGGAATACAATCCTGATGATCCATTAATTCCTTTAGGTCTGACTCTTTTGGTTGTCAGAGCTTCTGCAGCTAGCTTGGATGGAGGATCAACGGAAGGTATCTCCATTTTTTCCCCACAATTTGTCAAAGCAATTGTGAGTTGTCGTCGTCTGGTGGAGCAACCAATCGAATTAATAACACGTGTTCCTCATAATACAGGTGGCGGGCCCATCGACAAGGATGTCGAGAAGAAGATAGAGGCGGAGAAGATTGACGTCTCGCCTAGCGCCGGTGTTGATGTACCGAAGCAGGCTGAAGGTACAACATGGAGAAGGGCATCCTGGCACCTAGTGCTGATGCTCCCAAGGATGACGAAACCATCGATGCCTTGAAAGATATGGACGGGCGCCATGTAGATGATGAGGAGGAAATTATTAGCACCAAAGAAGTCGAAGGCGATGACGACGAGACCTTGGCTAAAAGAAAGGCTAGGCAGGAAAAGCAGCTGGCTTTAAATAAGGTGGAACAAGAGCCTTTGAATGTAGCTCTTATCTCGGAGTTTGATCCCAAAACTCGGATGGTTCTGAAACTCCAGCCCAAATCGATCACTAAACAGTTTCATTTTGAGAATCCCGATGATTTCCCAGCTTCCCTTACTGATAAAAGAAAGAGAAAGAAGGATGAGGAGGAGTCTTCGGATGAACCTTCAGCTCCTCTTATAGACAAAAGGAAGAGAAAGAAGGATGATCAATCTGATACTAACAAGGCGAAGCTGGAAAAGCAGAAGAAGGAGAAAAAGTCCAAATGTAAATAGGATACTGCCACTTGTCTATGTTTTGTCTTTAAGATTCCCACTGGCCATGAAATGTAGTTGTGAGACTGGTCCTCACTTTTGTTTTAGGTTGCCTGTCACGTTTAGGCTTGCAGTTTATGAATGAAAGTTTATTTCTTTTGCATCATCGTGTACCTGCATTTAATAAACTTTTCATGTTTAGTCATAAATTATTTACTTATAACTACAAATCATTCGAACAACAAAAAGACTTTAATAGTATTGTATTGCATCAAGATACATGTATGCATATATCTGCCCCCAATTAATCGTTAAAGATTGATTTGAGTTGTATGCATGTTGCCCCCTGTTTCTGAACATGGGGGACTTGGAAATTTTTGTATAATTAGAGTTCTCGTGGTGCCAGGCTTTTGGCACTTCGATACTCTCCCGATCCATCTGCGGGTCAAAGTTCGAACTTGTGTCATAATCTACACACCGATCCTTCAGCGGGGTAGAGATCCTGTGGGCGCTGAGTCTCTAGCACCGTTCTCAACGCTTAATCATAGACGCTTTTATACTCTCCTAGCAGTCGCCGAGGTTAGACTTCGATCTCAGTAGTTATATCGCCCCCCGATCCTTCAGCAGGGTAAGAGCTCTTGCTCAACGCTTAGTCGGAGACGCTTTTATACTCTCCTGGCAGTCGCCGAGGTTAGAGTTCGAGCTCAGCAGTTCTGTCGCTCCCCGATCCTTCAGCGGGGTAAGAGCTCTTTCTCAGCGCTCAATCGGAGACGCTTTTATACTCTCCTGGCAGCCGCCGAGGTTAGAGTTCAAGTTTAGCGGTTCTGTCGCTCCCCGATCCTTCAGCGGGGTAAGAGCTCTTCCTCAGCGCTCAATCGGAGATGCTTTTATACTCTCCTGGTAGTCATCGAGGTTAGAGTTCGAGCTCAGCAGTTCTGTCGCTCCCCGATCCTTCAGTGGGGTAAGAGCTCTTTCTCAGCGCTCAATCGGAGACGCTTTTATACTTTCCTGGCAGTAGCCGAGGTTAGAGTTCCATCAAGGCGGTTCCGATCATGGTACACCGCCATGACTTATGGACATCGCCTTCATGTCCGTTATGCTCTCTCTCGGCTCTGGAGAGTTAGAGCGCTATCAATGATATGATTTACTTTATCGTACCCTCAGAGTTTTGACTGCTGATTGCATTCCATTCTGATGGAAGGCACCTATAATTATATGCTTCTGTGATCGTTGCACGGTTCACAGCCATTTCCATAAAAATTAGAAAGGCAGATAAATAATAGTGCAATAAAGGTAAACGACACACAATATTTTTATAGTGGTTCGGTCGAATCATGACCTACGTCCACTTTATAATTTTTTGCTTAAGAAATCGGACTATTCTAGGCAAGTCGTGCCTTGTACATGGTCCTTAACAAAGCAAAAGAACAGATCTAACATCTTTACATTAGATACGGCCGTAAATGTTGGGCATTCCACACTTTGGGGATTCCCTTTCCATCTACGGTTGCTAGCTTAAAGGTTCCATTATCAAGCTTGCACAGAATGGAGTACGGCCCTTCCCACTTCGCACCCATATGAGTTGGGGGTGGAAAGACACGCTTCAGAACCAAGTCTCCGGGTTCAAAGGTTCGGGCTCGAACCTTTTTGTTGTAGTATCGGGCGACCTGTTGTTTGCATCTCAAGGCACGTAGGTCTGCTTCGTCTGTAACGACCCAGATTTTGAGCGACTTCGGTTACCGACATGAACACGATGTCGATAACCAAAACATCGAAAAATCCCGGTAATTAATGAAAGAAATTAGAGGGTGAGAATAGATAAGATAGAAACTTAGAATAGAAGAAGAAGAAGAACAAAACATTAGAGTAACACGAACCTCACAGCAGAACGAATAACGTATAATACATAACATAATTTTGAAATATAACAGTTATGTATACAATAGCACTTATCAGAGTACAACACTTACAACACAGCGGAAAAACAACAGCTATAAAATCTTGAAACCTCCTGCTCCAAGCTCTCCAAGTATATCTGTAAATCCCGACTACTTGATTGCCCGTTCAAATTTAGGCACCCAAGAGTTTAGGGAAAACAACAAAGTAAACTCTGGGTCAGTCATGGGACTGGTGTGAGTAAAACAGTTGAAACAGGTATATGAACAAGTAAACGATATCTCATAAGACCATGCCGCAGAACGGAACGGGTTTTTCCCTTATGAGAATCCAAAATATCTTTATATCAAAAACCTTTTGATATTATAATAATGTCTATGTACAAATAGATATCAACTAGCAGAAACACTTTCATCTCACGTTCTACATATATAGTATACAAATCAAAATCGCAAGCACGTATTGGATAATGGATTTCCAACTATGACAAGGTATGGAACCACCTTCCGATCAGTGTACTCTAGGAACGATACACTGGAGTTCAACAAGGACATCTTGTAACTCAGCCACACATGACCGACCACTCATTTCGCTTGAGTGTATCGAATGTACATCACCAATGGTTGGGATCAGCAACCGTTCCCGTATATATATATGGGACAGCATTGATAGATTTAAGAAACAAATGAATATTCTCTAAATAGGTGATTATACACCCTACTTCGGTGCGACCGACTTAGCCATGCTGCCTGCCCGATTTCTGTTATTAACCGGATGATGAGGCTAGAAGTTACGCGTTATCATCACATCAGATTCACTTCAAATGCCACATTGTCAAATCCATTGAAAATCACTAATTGACGCCTACAACCATACATTACGTGTCAGCGAAAAGAAGTTTCCTTCTCCGCTTCCACTCTTGGTACAGTTGAAGAAATCAATGTACGTGACCTTTCTGGAAATACTCTGTCAGACATTCATCAACACAAGTCATCCGCATTCACTTAGAATGTCACATCGTCATACCCGCAAAAGCACAAATTGATTTCCTCAAAAATACAACGGGTATACAACTAAGGGAAACGAATTCCTCCGTCACCAAACGTGAATACATTTGAAGAGATCAACTTATGCGATCCATTAGATATACGCTGTCAGACCTTCGTCCATACAAGTTGTCCTGGGACTGGACAAACCGAAGGCACTATTCAGTATATCCACCTTAGTCACTGTTATCTAAGACTTATACAACAACCCTTGCATTTTACTCCGTCTTCAATTATCTTTGGCATATATGATTCGCAACGCTTATGCCAATACAGAGTGGTTCTTTGGATAATAATCCAACCGGTCTCTCCATATTAACAACGTTAAAATGGTCAAAACTTCGATAGTCTGTGAGTTAACTATCTAAGAAAAACAAGTGTGCATACAATGATATTATTTCCAGATGGAAATTATATCAAACAAACATCATTTAACATTTATCCCTTTAGTTCATTTTCATCTCCTGTTTCCCTATATTCAACATTTGCTATTTTCTATATTTAGAAAATATACGTTATTAACACTGGAAACATTTCCATTCCTTGTTTTCTGTATTTAGAAAACATTTCTGATTCTTTTTTGGAAACATTTCCAAACTCCTACGTTTGGATTAAGCAGATGTTGTAGATAAAACATCGCTATGCCAACTCAACCATTTTCTTTAATTACTAAATTCACTTTACCATCCTTTACTGCCGAACCTTAATCATTCCTCAGTTAAAAACGAAGCCAATCAAGTTAGGGTAGAACTACCTCTTAGGCCTTAACTGAACAACACTTCTAACCTTGAAATAGGCAAAGTTCACTTTATATTTCTTTAACTAAATTCCTTACTTAACGTTTCTTTTCAACAACTATATTCGATTAACTCTACTTGATTTAACTCAAATCGATTTATTCTTTTTCCACTTAACTTCTGTCGAATAAACCATATTCGATAACTCCTCTAACTCTATTCGAATAAAGTGTATTCGATTTACTCTTCTAACTCTATTCGAATAAACTATATTCGATTAACTCCTTTACTATATTCGAATAAACTATATTCGATTAACTCCTTTGATTTAACTCAAATCGATTAACTCCATCGAATAAACTATATTCGATAACTCCTTTCAATTTAACTAATTGATAACTCCTTTCGATTAAACTATAATCGATAACTCCCTTCGATGAAACTAACATTGATTAATTTAACTCGACGAACTTAACTCGACTCACTTATCTCGATAATCTAACTCAAGTTGATTAACTCCTATCGAATAACTAATATTCGATTTAACTCCATTCGCTTGACTCTAGATCGCAGCGATCACAATGGTTACGCCTGACTCCCTCAGGAAACATCCGACCGCCGTAGGCTATTTACAGCCCTGCGAATTACGCTAGCAGTCGTACAAGATGGCAACTTATCCTGAATAACTCTGTTTGACTAACTCTATCTCAAATAACTATATTTTATAAGCTTCTACTTCGAATAAGTGGTATTCGATAACTTAACTCGATTAACTCTTTTCAATTAACTCTATTGATCTGGTTAACTCTACTGAACTGGTTAACTCTACTGAACTGGTTAACTCTACTGAACTGGTTAACTCTATTTAACTAACTCGACTCGACTAACCCCTTTCGAATAGCATATTCATTTTACTAACTTTCGAATACCATGTTCTATTTACTCCCTTCGAATACCATATTCGATTTACTTTATTCACTTTATAAAGATTTCCTTTTTAACAACATTTTATTCATTTGAAAAGATTTACTTTTAAATAACGGTTCTACACTTAAAAAATGATTTCCTTTTTATAACGTTTCCTTTTCAATTCTATTTGTAAATGGTTTACAAATATTTCCTTTTCAAATTTATTCTTGAAATATTCTAACTCCTTAAATTTTCTGAAAAATTCGCCATAACCTCCTTTGTAACGGGAGCATCGGGAAAATCCCCAAACCTGCCACACAGGCCTTTCCATTCAAAAAGAAAATGGTTTGTAATTATTTCCTTTTTGAATATCTCCTATTTATAAATATTCCAATTTATAAACATTTCTTATTTATAAATATTCCACTTTATAAATATTTCTTATTTATAAATATTCCAATTTATAAATATTCTATTTTTCAATATCACTTTGAAAATTTCCTTTTCCCCTTTCGATATTTTATGGTACTTAACACATCAAATCACGATGACCAATCTCATTCAAACCCATATAATCAACCACAGGTTTTAACTACATCATATATCATAATATATGAAAAACAATAAAATAACTATTGATGAATCCAGTCGGATTCCTCCAACCTGTTTTCCTTGCATCCACAGATGTTACCCAACACGATTGTCATTACTTTCAGTTCAATATGAATTATTCTGATAAACAGAATCAATATGTAACTATATAACTATTTATATATTATATATATATATAATATTTCATTAACTGACTAGCAGTTCAATCAAATAGTCAACACACAATCAAACAGACAATTTCTAACAGTTCTAGAAATACAACATGAAATTATAAACTGTTCAGAGTTAGTGAGATTTACTCACATTGGCAGTTCATCGTTAAAGAACGATAAACTTTTGTTTGATTTGAATCAAACAATTAAATTTGCCGTAAATTCAGACGAGCACCAATCAGCTCCCAGTCAGCTTCGTTGTGAAGCTCTCGTCCATACGGTCCCAATGCAACTTATGGTTCATCAATCTGATAACGTATGGAAAACTTATTGATTTAACAAGTTAAGGCACTATTTGTACTAAAATAAACTTAAGTTAAATTATAAATAGGCCTCACACTTTCAACCCTCGGCCCAAGTCCAACCTTCTGACCCACACCGTAATACACCGTACTCTGACCCTTCTTCCCAAATTCATTTCGTTGTTCCTAATCCAACCATTTCCTGCATTTCAATCCCCCTATCCGTTCTCCCTTTACACCTCTCGAATAATTCAACAAATAATACCTTTATTCTCCTCGTTTAAATCTCTACCTTCTCAACCCATTGATACCTAACTCGAACTCCCTCTTTCTCCTTGCGATCGAGAGTACCCTCGCGCCCATTTCAGCAGATATCGGCGCTTCTATTTGTCGAAAGTTCCCAAAAATGAACCACATACTCTACTCGATCTCTTCCTTCACCGATGGGAGCCTGCCCTAGCTACTGTCGTGGTTCTTGAGTGACCGGAGATTACGAACTGAACTTCCACGAGACAAACCAACATCGAGACTTCAATTTCCTGGAATGCCAAGCCCTAGCTCACGTTGACTTTTAGACCAGCAACAAATATGAATCGAACCCGGTAAATCATATATGGTTGAGAAGAGAAAGTGGACTGGAGTTCGAATATACGTGTATCTCCATTTATAGATTTGTGTTGGATTTTCTTTTGATTTATTTGCTCTCACTGTATTTGGATTTTGCTGAGGCAACTGGCGGCTCACAAATGTCGTTGACCCCAAATTTAGGTTTAGAAGAGAATTGGTGGTGTATTTATAGAGGAACGGATTAGAAATATATATATATATATATATATATATATATTATCAAATTCCTTACACATGAAGTACCGTCTTAAAACAAATCCATACAATCTCCGTTTTTGATAAACTAAGCTATTCCTAGCATAGAAAAATATTCCGGATCCAATGGGACAGGTTTCGTCGAATTCCGACACCGTTTGCGAAAACCCTTTAGAAAATATCGATGAAAATCACCAAGCATTAATTCCTTTAAATTACAGAAATAATCCTAAAAATATGAGACCTTGACGTTTCATTAGACCTCTTCCTAAGTTTTCGTATGAAACTTGTTTCGTTGAATTTCGAGTTCGTTTGACCAGTTAATCATTCAGTTTAGTTTGTTTCAAGTTAAAAACATAGTGTACCGTACTATGAAATATCCTGTTCACGTAGAGACTGCTATGGACAGAAACAAAGATACCATTTAAATGAGTGACGTGCTCTGGTCCCAAAAATGTAATAATACCAGTAGATGGACTCATATTGTGAAACCCCGAAATGTCGATACAGGGTGCCAAATACTACAAATAATAATTTGCTTATTTAATTAATTAAAAATTACCATAAAATTCTAAAAATTAAATTATCAGTACTTCCCAAAAGAACCCTGTCTAAATTCAAACCCGATCTCTAGCTATATCGAATAAACCGATACGGTCGATAAACGATTCTATAGCGACTATTTCAAAATTTGATTTGGACGTGAATCAAAATCTACACAACGAAATCCTAATTTTTCTCTTCCACTAGAAATATATACTCCACCAGCTCCACACGTTTCTTGTTTCACAGAAATCCGGCTTAAAACGAATCATGTACATTCAGTTGAAGTTCAAATCACCAAATCGCGAACTGCAGCACCATTTCAAGCTCGATTTTTTATTATAATATAATTATACGTTCAAACTGTCGTCGATTGAATATATTCGTCAATATAATTCAACTCTAAGCTGAATTAAATCTTAGGGACAACCCCGTTCATAGTATATTGTGATTCCCAATATTTTTGATCGTTTCTGAATTAAATATATTATTTAATTTATTATTTTAATTAAATATTCACTATAATTTAATTAACAACGATTTAATTCCCTAAATCACTATTTAAAAAATTAAATAAATTAATTATAATACCTCTGACAATGCGGGTCATTACATTCTTCCCCACTTAAAATAATTCCGTCCTCGAAATTGCTAAGTTAGAGGACGATCCTACCTATTGGAATTCCTAAGATTTATTTACCCCTTATTTCTGATTTTAACTGAACCAATTAATATCGAATAAAATATTTATTCATTCCGACTAACTAAAATTTTCAAAAATTCTGAAAATTCTCTAACACTTTAAACTTTCGAAAAATTTCGCCAGCACCTCCTTTGTACTGGTCAATAGCTTAAACTCCAACTCGCCTCTCTGGGCCTTCTTCAACCCAAAAGAAAATCAAAACGCCAAAAGGCTTGCTAATTCGGCTCATAAATTCCAAACTCATATAAAATATAAACTTGTACCTTTTTGTTGGGCATATCATTATATCCCTACCATCTGTTATCAACTCGGCATATACAAATGCCATCCCAAGCAACTCCAACCAAGTTATTCTTAACACAACCATTCGCTTATTCAAGCCGAATTTAATTTCAAATTCGAGTTTCAATTTCCAAACTCTCAACTTATCATTTCAAATCCAGATTATTCTCTAATCACTTTAGTTTTTCTTAACCTATCATCTCAAGTTAAATTCTGGTTTATGATTTACATTTACCATCCCATTCGAATTAACTTCACAAGTTAAATTATAATTTCTAGAACTTAAATTCCTGGGTAAATTTCAAATTAATTTGAAATCATAATACCTATTCAAAACCTTTGAATTTCTAACAACTTGTTTTTCTCAAAACAATTCTAATCAAAATCTATGGTAGTAATCCACCACTAAGAACTCGAAAATCACACCGATGATACTGCGCAGTCATCAACGGAATTATTTTCCAACGACACAAGTGATTTCAATACTATATCATTTTCAAAACCATTACTAAATACTTCCATTTTGAAAACATTTCAAAATCTCCTAGGAAATTAAAATTTCCTTATTTTAAATTCAATTTCTGATTTAAATTCAGATTTAATTCATCTTATTTCATATACTTTACTTATATGATTCTGATTGGTTATATATAACCATTTCACTTTATAATCTCATTCGATTATAATTACAACCAATATATCTAATATATGATAATATATTACATATCCATACTGTGTCGGTCCATCGTATTCAAGTATTTATGTACTCCTACCGATACAGTGGATCAAACTGATCGACCAGAACTCATAAACAACTCAGCCCATGAATCTCCACAATATAAAACCATTTTTATATCAAATACAAATACGCACTCGTATATATACACTCAAACTCAATATAGGGTATTACTAACCCTATCTCTACCGAGTCACGCCACAGAGCCAAGGTAATTTTTAACTTAAGCTCTGATACCAACTGTAACGACCCGGATTTTGAGCGACTTTGGTTATCGATATGAACACGATGTCGATAACCAAAACATCGAAAAATCCCGGTAATTAATGAAAGAAATTAGAGGGTGAGAATAGATAAGATAGAAACTTAGAATAGAAGAAGAAGAAGAACACAACATCAGAGTAACACGAACCTCACAGCGGAACGAATAACATATAATATATAACATAACTTTGAAATATAACAGTTATGTATACAATAGCACTTATCAGAGTACAACACTTACAACACAGCGGAAAAACAATAGCTATAAAATCTTGAAACCTCTTTCTCCAAGCTCTCCAAGTATATCTGTAAATCCCGACTACTTGACTGCCCGTACAAATTTAGGCACCCAAGAGTTTAGGGAAATCAACAAAGTAAACTCCGGGTCAGTCATGGGACTGGTGTGAGTAAAACAGTTTAAACAGGTATATGAACAAGTAAACGATATCTCATAAGACCACGCCGGAGAACGGAACGGGTTTTTCCCTTGTGAGAATCCAAAATATCTTTATATCAAAAACCTTTTGATATTATAATAATGTCTATGTACAAATAGATATCAACTAGCAGAAATGCTTTCATCTCACGTTCTACATATATAGTATACAAATCAAAATCGCAAGCACGTATTGGATAATGGATTTCCGACTATGACAAGGTATGGAACCACCTTCCGATCAGTGTACTCTAGGAACGATACACTAGAGTTCAACAAGAACATCTTGTAACTCAGCCACACATGACCGACCACTCATTTCGCTTGAGTGTATCGAATGTACATCACCAACGGTTGGGATCAGCAACCGTTCCCGTATATATATGGGACAACAATGATAGATTTAAGAAACAAATGAATATTCTCCAGATAGGCGATTATACACCCTACTTCGGTGCGACCGACTTAGCCATGCTGCCTGCCCGATTTCTGTCATTAACGGGATGATGAGGCTAGAAGTTACGCGTTATCATCACATCAGATTCACTTCGAATGCCACATTGTCAAATCCATCAAAAATCACTAATTGACGTCTACAACCATACATTACGTGTCAGCTAAAATAAGTTTCCTTCTCCGCTTCCACTCTGTGTACAGTTGAAGAAATCAATGTATGTGACCTTTCTGGAAATACTCTGTCAGACATTCATCAACACAAGTCATCCTCATTCACTTAGAATGTCACATCGTCATACCCGCCAAATCACAAATTGATTTCCTCAAAAATACAACGGGTATACAGCTAAGAGAAACGAATTCCTCCACCACCAAACGTGAATACTTTTGAAGAGATCAACATACGCGATCCATTAGATATACGCTGTCAGACCTTCGTCCATACAAGTTGTCCTGGGACTGGACAAACCGAAGGCACTATTCAGTATATCCACCTTAGTCACTGTTATCTAAGACTTATACAACAACCCTTGCATTTTACTCCGTCTTCAATTATCTTTGGCATATATGATTTGCAACGCTTATGCCAATACAGAGTGGTTCTTTGGATAATAATCCAACCGGTCTCTCCATATTAACAACGTTAAAATGGTCAAAACTTCGATAGTCTGTGAGTTAACTATCGAATAAAAACAAGTGTGCAAACAATGATATTATTTCCAGATGGAAATTATATAAAACAATCATCATTTACCATTTATCCCTTTAGTTCATTTTTATCTCCTATTTCCCTATATTCAACATTTGCTATTTTCTATATTTAGAAAATATACGTTATTAACACTGGAAACATTTCCATTCCTTGTTTTCTGTATTTAGAAAATATTTCTGATTCTTGTTTGGAAAACATTTCCAAACTCCTACGTTTGGATTAAGCAGATGTTTTAGATAAAACATCGCTATGCCAACTCAACCATTTTCTTTAATTACTAAATTCACTTTACCATCCTTTACTGCCGAACCTTAACCATTCCTCAGTTAAAAACGAACCCAATCAAGTTGGGGTAGAACTACCTCTCAGACCTTAACTGAACAACACTTCTAACCTTGAAATAGGCAAAGTTCACTTTATATTTCTTTAACTAACTTCCTTACTTAACCTTTCTTTTCAACAACTATATTCGGTTAACTCTATTTGATTTAACTCAAATCGATTTATTCTTTTTCCACTTAACTTCTGTCGAATAAACTATATTCGATAACTCCTCTAACTCTATTCGAATAAAGTGTACTCGATTTACTCTTCTAACTCTATTCGAATAAACTATATTCGATTAACTCCTTTACTATATTCGAATAAACTATATTCGATTAACTCCTTTGATTTAACTCAAATCGATTAACTCCATCGAATAAACTATATTCGATAACTCCTTTTGATTTAACAAATTGATAACTCCTTTTGATTAAACTATAATCAATAACTCCCTTCGATGAAACTAACATTGATTAATTTAACTCGACGAACTTAACTCGACTCACTTATCTCGATAATCTAACTCAAGTTGATTAACTCCTATCGAATAACTAATATTCGATTTAACTCCATTCGCTTGACTCTAGATCGCAGCGATCACAATGGTTACGCCTGACTCCCTCAGGAAACATCCAACCGCCGTAGGCTATTTACAGCCCTGCGAATTACGCTAGCAGTCGTACGAGATGGCAACTTATCCTGAATAACTCTGTTTGACTAACTCTATCTCAAATAACTATATTTGATAAGCTTCTACTTCGAATAAGTGGTATTCGATAACTTAACTCGATTAACTCTTTTCAATTAACTCTGTTGATCTGGTTAACTCTACTGAACTGGTTAACTCTACTGAACTGGTTAACTCTACTGAACTGGTTAAATCTATTTAACTAACTCGACTCGACTAACCCCTTTCGAATAGCATATTCGTTTTACTAACTTTCGAATACCATATTCGATTTACTCCCTTCGAATACCATATTTGATTTACTTTATTCACTTTATAAAGATTTCCTTTTTAACAACGTTTTATTCATTCGAAAAGATTTACTTTTAAATAACGGTTCTACACTTAAAAAATGATTTCCTTTTTATAACGTTTCCTTTTCAATTCTATTTGTAAATGGTTTACAAATATTTCCTTTTCAAATTTATTCTTGAAATATTCTAACTCCTTAAATTTTCTGAAAAATTCGCCATAACCTCCTTTGTAACGGGAGCATCAGGAAAATCCCCAAACCCGCCACATAGGCCTTTCCATTCAAAAAGAAAATGGTTTGTAATTATTTCCTTTTTGAATATCTCCTATTTATAAATATTCCAATTTATAAACATTTCTTATTTATAAATATTCCACTTTATAAATATCTCTTATTTATAAGTATTCCAATTTATAAATATTCTATTTTTCAATATCGCTTTGAAAATCTCCTTTTCCCCTTTCGATATTTTATGGTACTTAACACATCAAATCACGATGACCAATCTCATTCAAACCCATATAATCAACCACAGGTTTTAACTACATCATATATCATAATATATGAGAAACAATAAAATAACTATTGAGGAATCCAGTCGGATTCCTCCAACCTGTTTTCCCCGCATCCACAGATGTTACACAACACGATTGTCATCACTTTCAGTTCAATATGAATTATTCTGATAAACATAATCAATATGTAACTATATAACTGTTTATATATTATATATATATATATATTTATATATATATATAATATTTCATTAACTGACTAGCAGTTCAATCAAACAGTCAACACACAATCAAATAGACAATTTCTAACAGTTCTAAAAATACAACATGAAATTATAAACTGTTCAGAGTTAGTGAGATTTACTCACATTGGCAGTTCATCGTTAAAGAACGATAAGCTGTTGTTTGATTTGAATCAAACAATTAAATTTTTCGTAAATTCAGATGAGCACCAATCCACTCCCAGTCAGCTTCGTTGTGAAGCTCTCGTCCATATGGTCCCAACGCAACTTATGGTTCGTCGATCTGATAACGTATGGAAAACTTATTGATTTAACAATTTAAGGCACTATTTGTACTAAAATAAACTTAAGTTAAATTATAGATGGGCCTCACAGTTTCAACCCTCGGCCCAAGTCCAACCTTCTGACCCACACCGTAATACACCGTACTCTGACCCTTCTTCCCAAATTCATTTCGTTGTTCCCAATCCAACCATTTCCTGCATTTCAATCCCCTTATCCGTTCTCCCTTTACACCTCTCGAAGAATTCAACAAATAATACCTTATTCTCCTCGTTTAAATCTCTACCTTCTCAACCCATTGATACCTAACTCGAACTCCCTCTTCCTCCTTGCGATCGAGAGTACCCTCACGCCCATTTCAGCAGTATCGGCGCTTCTGTTTGTCGAAAGTTCCCAAAAATGAACCACATACTCTACTCGATCTCTTCCTTCACCGATGGGAGCCTGCCCTAGCTACTATCGTGGTTCTTGAGTGACCGGAGATTACGCACTGAAATTCCACGAGACAAACCAACATCGAGACTTCAATTTTCTGGAATGCCAAGCCCTAGCTCACATTGACTTTTAGACCACCAACAAATATGAATCGAACCCGGTAAATCATATATGGTTGAGAAGAGAAAGTGGATTGGAGTTCGAATATACGTGTATCTCCATTTATAGATTTGTATTGGATTTTCTTTTGATTTATTTGCTCTCACTGTATTTGGATTTTGCTGAGGCAACCGGCGGCTCACAAATGTCGTTGACCCCAAATTTTGGTTTAGAAGAGAATTGGTGGTGTATTTATAGAGGAACGGATAGTATATATATAAATTATTATCAAATTCCTTACACATGAAGTACCGTCTTAAAACAAATCCATACAATCTCTGTTTTTGATAAACTAAGCTATTCCTAGCATAGAAAAATATTCCGGATCCAATGGGGCAGGTTTCGTCGAATTCCGACACCGTTTGCGAAAACCCTTTAGAAAATATCGATAAAAACACCGAACATTAATTCCTTAAAATTACAGAAAAAATCCTAAAAATATGCGGCCTTGACGTTTCATTAGACCTCTTCCTAAGGTTTCGTATGAAACTTGTTTCGTTGAATTTCGAGTTCGTTTGACCAGTTAATCATTCAGTTTAGTTTGTTTCAAGTTAAAAACATAGTGTACCGTACTATGAAATATCCTGTTCACGTAGGGACTGCTATGGACAGAAACAAAGATACCATTTAAATGAGTGACGTGCTCTGGTCCCAAAAATGTAATAATACCGGTAGATAGACTCATATTGTGAAACCCTGAAATGTCGATACAGGGTGCCAAATACTCCAAATAAAAATTTGCTTATTTAATTAATTAAAAATTACCATAAAATTCTAAAAATTAAATTATCACTACTTCCCAAAAGAACCCTTTCTAAATTCAAACCCGATCTCTAGTTATATCGAATAAACCGATACGGTCGATAAACAATTCTATAGCAACTATTTCAAAATTTGATTTGGACGTGAACCAAAATCTACACGACGAAATTCTGATTTTTCTCTTCCACTAGAAAGATATACTCCACCAGCTCCACACGTTTCTTGTTTCACAAAAATCCGGCTTAAAACGAATCATGTACATACAGTTGAAGTTCAAATCGCCAAATCGCGAACTGCAGCACCATTTCAAGCTCGATTTTTAATTATAATATAATTATACGTTCAAACTGTTGTCGATTGAATATATTCGTCAATATAATTCAACTCTAAGCTGAATTAAATCTTAGGGACGACCCCGTTCAGAAAATATTGTGATTCCCAATATTTTTGATCGTTTCTGAATTAAATATATTATTTAATTTATTATTTTAATTAAATATTCACTATAATTCAATTAACAACGATTTAATTCCCTAAAACACTATTTAAAAAATTAAATAAATTAATTATAATACCTCTGACAATGCGGGTCATTACATCGTCCCTCTTTTCTTCGATCGTATCCAGGGATTCAACGAGCAATTCGTTATTAGTCATCGGATCGTAATAAGTCACTCGGTGAGAAGGCACTTTCATTTCAACCGGGATGACTGCCTCTGCTCCAAAAGCAAGAGAGAAGGGGGTATGGCCTGTTGCCGATTTATACGTTGTCCTGTAGGCCCATAGTGCTAAGGGTAATTCATCAGCCCACATGGCTTTGGCCCGCTTCAGTCTTCTTTTCAGAATGGACTTAATCACTTTATTCGCCGCTTCGACCTGTCCGTTCGACTGCGGATGCGCCACAGAGGTGTACCGTTTCTCAATGTGGTATTTCTGGCAGAAGTCTCTGAATTCAGTGCTATCGAACTGAGTTCTGTTGTCAGTTATAAAGATCTTTGGAATCCCAAATCGACAGATGATGTTCCTAATGACGAAGTTGATCACTCGTTTGGTTGTGATTATAGTCAGTGGCTCAGCCTCGACCCACTTAGTGAAGTAGTCTACAGCTTCAATAGCGAACATCGCTTCGCCCATAGCGATGGGGAGACTTCCGATGATATCAACTCCCAACATAGCGAAAGGCCATGGGCTTGTCATCGTTTTTAACTGACTAGGAGGTGCCCTAGGTATTTTTGAAAATCTTTGGCATGCATCACACCGTCGTGCGTACTTCGCCGCGTCTTTATTTATGGTAGGCCAGAAATAACCATGCCGCAACACCTTTTTTGTCAATGTTTGCCCTCCAGTGTGATCGCCGCATTAGCCCTCATGTACCTCCTGCAGTACACGCTTGATGTCGTCATGAGCTATACAACGGAGAAGGGGCATCGAAAATCCATGTTTGTAAAGAACTCCGCCTTGCAGAACGTATCAGGAAGCTTTACGAATTACTTTACGCCTCTCGCTTTTCTTGGTCGGAAGCGTTCCATTCATCAAGAAATTCTTTAGAGGGGTCATCCATGGCTCCCTTTCTGGTTCCATCTCTAGTACCGGATCAATTTCCATCTGATCTATACTAGGAGACCGAAGTACTTCAACTGGGGCTAGCCCGGTCTCTTCAGGATCGTTGGAACTAGCCACCTTCGCCAACTTATCCGCCTGTTGATTCTCTGACTGCGGAATATGAGATATGTTGTAGTGATCAAAGCCGTTCAGCAACTCCACTTTCTCCAAGTATAAAATCAATCTTGGGCTTTTGGCTTGGAATTTTCCAGTGACCTGGTTTACAACTAACTTGGAGTCGCAAAATATGTCCAGCTTTGTGATTTCCAACTCCTTTGCGATCCTTAGCCCAGCTATCAGGGCTTCATATTTGGCGTCGTTGTTAGTGGCGTGAAACTCCATCCGAATAGCATAGGATATCAGCCATTTCTCAGGAGTTTCAAGCACTACTCCAGTGCCGGATCTCTTGTCATTCCTAGCGCCATCAGTATACAATCTCCAGGCACTGGGACCGAGAAGTAACTTTGAGGGGTCAGCTTCTTCGTTCGCTATATCTTCCTCTGGGACAGTAAACTCTGCTATGAAATCGGCTATCACTTGCCCCCGTACTGATCGTCGGGGCTGAAAGTTCAGATCAAATTGACTCAACTCAATGTTCCATTTGAGTAATCTTCCAGACGCTTCTGGTCTCTGTAGAACTTGCTTGAGTGGATGATCAGTGTACACGGTAATGGGATGAGCCTGAAAATAATGTTGAAGCTTTCTAGAGGCAATCAGCAAACTGTACGCCAACTTTTCTATCCTTGGATAATTACACTCTGCTGCCGCCAATTTTTTGCTCACATAATACACTGGCCTTTGAACTTTATCTTCTTCTCTCACCAATGCTGAGCTGATCGCGTGGGATGACACTACCAAGTACACGAATAAGTCCTCATGATCCACCGGCTTAGATAATATCGGAGGTTTCTCCAAGTGACTCAGCAGGTTCTGAAACGCTTCTATGCAGTCAGGCGTCCATTTGAAGTGGCATTTTCCTCGCTTTATCAATTCGAAGAATGGGATGCATTTGTCCGTAGCCCTGGAGATGAATCTGCTTAGTGCGGCTACTTTCCCTGCAAGGCTTTGCACATCTTTAATTTGCCTAGGCTCCTGAATGTCTCTGATTGCTGCGATCTGGTCTGGATTAATCTCAATCCCACGAGAACTGACGATGAATCCCAAGAATTTTCCGGAGGCGACCCTGAATGAACATTTCGTTGGGTTGAGTTTCATCCCATACTTTCGAAGAATGCCAAACATCTCTGCCAAGTCTGTAGTGTGATTGGAGGATTGCCTGGACTTAACCAACATGTCGTCGACGTATAATTCCATTGTTTTCCCAATCTGGTTATAGAACATTCTTTTCACTAACCGTTGATATGTGGCGCTTGCGTTCTTCAAGCCAAAGGGCATTACCATGTAGTAGTATAATCCCAGATCCGTAATGAAGCTAGTGTGTTCTTGATCTGGAACATGCATTGGAATCTGGTTATATCTTGAATAAGCATCCATAAAGGAGAGAAGTTCATGACCCGCCGTTGAGTCCACCAACTGATCGATCCTAGGTAACGGAAAACTGTCTTTCGGGCAGGCTTTATTCAAATCCGAGAAATAGATACACGTTAGCCACTTCCCGTTGGCCTTCTTTACCAGAACTGGATTTGAAATCCAGTCTGGGTAGGTTGAGTCTCTGATAAACCCATTACTCTTTAGCTTTCCAACTTCTTCTTTCAAGGCGACGGACCTCTCTGGGCCTAGCATTCGCCTTTTTTGTTTTACCGGAGGATGCTTAGGGTTAATGCTTAATGAATGACTCATGATTGATGGAGATATTCCACACATGTCTGCATGGGTCCAAGCAAATACATCCAAGTTATCTTTCAAGAAATCCGTCAGTTCTTTAGCTAAATTCGGATTTAACTGGGATCCAATCTTAAGGACCTTCTCTGGGTCACTATCATCGATCGGTACATCCACAGTTGTCTCGTTGGGAGTCGCCATTCTGCCCCCAGGTTCTTTGTCCTCTCTGGGATCTATATCCTCGGGCAACTCTCTGGGCGACTCACCTACGGTTATCCTCCTTAATTGCTATGAGGTCTCCGCCCTTGTGGGGGGAGAAGCACCCTTGGTTTCTATGTCTCCTCTGTTGCGGAGTAGCTTTAGCTCTGCAATATAACATGCTCGTGCGACAACCTGATCTCCTCTGACAATACCATCACCAGCTTCTGTAGGAAACATCAATAACAAGCACCAGGGGGCTATACAGGATCTGAACTTTGCTAAGGCCGGTCGGCCCAAGAAGGCATTATAGGGCGATTCAATACCCAAAACCCCGAAGGGAAGAATTCTCACTCTCTGGCGTTCTCCTTCCCCAAGTGTCACTGGTAGCTCTACATATCCCATTGGAGCGGTGGATGCTCCATTAAATCCACGGATCCATCCCTCACAGGGCTTCAAGTCTTTTATCTCGAGATTCATCTGGTCGAATGTCTTTTTGAAAAGAATGTTGACGGAAATCCCGTTATCCACCAAGACTTTATGAACAGTGGCCGGGCCAATAGGAACTGTGATTACGAATGGATCTTCGGTCGGAACATGGACTCCAATGCTTTCTCGTTCGCGGAAAACGACGTCGTCGGACATCATCTTTTGTTGCTTTACCGAGACGTTGTCCTCAGGGTTGCTACACTCCCCTACCCCGAGGTGCTGCTTGGCTGCATTGACATACTAATCCAATGCCTTGGAACCGTGCCCGGCGAGATAAAGCCCTCCGATTATGGTATTAATAACAAGGTCCTTTCCCGTTTTCTGGGCAGTTAGCCTGACAGCAGGTTGATTCTGGTACTGATTTGGGGCCTGTACGGCTTGCCCTCTGTCTCTGGGTGTCACTCTGTATTCATCCAATTTTCCTTCTCGGAGAAGCTTCTCGACCACATCTCTTAGGTGACGGCATTCATTTGTTGAGTGGCCGTGAATCTGATGGAAGAAACAGAACTTCCCCGTTTCACGTTCTTTCTCCGTCGACTCTCTGGGAGGAGGCCTTTTATTTTGGAGGACGTTGTATGAATCCATGAAGATATTCTCCAAAGTAACGTTTATTGGCGTATAACTTTCAAAAGACCTGGGACGAGTCCTTCTCTGGGAGTCGTTCCCTCGATTCCTCATCCGGTTATTGCCATTACTGTTATTACCGTTGTTTCCTGACTGGCGACCACCCTGGTTCCGGTTTCCGACATTAACTTCGACCTTCCCCGAGCTATCTTCTATCTGCTTAATGGCGACATTGCTCTGGATTTCCTCCTTATCGGCCATTTTTGCCTTTCGGTTAGCATATAGCTCCTCCCAGCGTAAGTGCACGTTAGCTTTCTCGTAGAATAATTCTCTAGTATGAGGTGGCTTGTCGGCCAGGTATCTCCCAAATTCGGTGTCTTTATCTACCCCATCAATCAGGGCTGCCACAACAGTTGGCTCATGAGGATCTTTGACTTCAGTAGCGCCTAGGTTGAAACGGTCTAGATACACCCTCAAACTCTCTCCTGGTCGTTGCTTGACAAGGAACAAGTCAATCACACTCTTCGTCCTTTGTGCATAGATGCGGAACTGTTCCACTAACCTTTCACTCAACTCCCTGAAGCTGGAAATTGATCTTGCTGGTAAGCGATTAACCATAATAACACTACATCCTCCAGGAATATAGGAAATGCTTTGCACTTGACAGCGTCGGAAACTGTGGCAGCGGTCATTGACCAAGAGTATCTTATCAGATGACGGATGGGATCAGATCTACCGGCGTAACGGTTCATCTGCGGCATGTTGAAGCTCCTCGGAACGTCGCATCTAAAATGTCGTCAGTGAAAGGGGTGTGACTGCGGTCAATTCCCCAATCTTCACTCCGTTGTCCACGGCTACCTGCCAGAATTTGATGGATCATAGCTGCAACATTTGGACTGGTCAGCGGAGGCTCGGGATCAGCGCTTCTTGCTCGGTGGAATTCTCTAATTTCCCTTCCAGGAGCAGCCACGAAATCTGGGGCTCGGATTAGGCTTCGCTGCCCTTGTTACCATGAGCATTTGTATGGCGAAGGGGCTGAGGTAGTCTATTCTCAACAGGGCTGTCCACGCCTCGAGCTCTGGGAGTTGCGGCACGATTATTCACATCGCGGTTTGAGGGCCCTGCACCCAGTACCTCTTCTTCTAGTGATGGCAGGGTTCCAAATCGGAGCTGCTCTATGTTTTCAGGCCTCTCATATGGTCGCCGCAGAGGTCTTGGCGATTCCTCTGACAAAGAAGACTCTGGGGTGAGCGGACGAACTGGGGGCGTCCTTTGCCTTGCAAGATCGTTGAGCCTTCTATCCATAGCAGTCAAGTTCTGTCGCAGCATGGAGCTCTCCTGCCTTTGAGCAGCCAATTCATCAAACAGCCTCTCCCACATTTCAGAAAAGCGAGAAAGATCTCCCTCAGTAACGGGAGCAGAAGGGTTATACTGATTATCAACATTTTCTCTTATGCGCAAAGAGCTTGAGCCAGGTCGAGCAGAGGGGCCAGGACGGTAGGAGCGAGCCATAGGCTCCTTTCCAGGTCGAGTCGTAATCCGGTCATCACTTCGGATCGTGGTGGATCGGTGCCTGTGATTCGGTGCGCCCCCTGGGGTTGGTTCGTGGTCACGGTATGCGGAGGATTCGGGGCGTTATCACGGGATCGAGTAACAATCCCTCCAGCTGCTCGGTTCGCAGTGCCTTCCCCAAGTTGGATCATGGCTCCTCCATCAGACCGATTCGTGACACCCTGATTGGTTCGAGTCGCCCCCCTGTCCTCGCGATCCGCGGTCCCCTCGACGATCTGCTCCTGTGCACTTTCGCCAACTACTTCATTCGCGGCTACATTTGCTTGCGAAGCTCGCACTTCCTTAGACTTCTTTCCAGCCATGATATCAGATGTCGCTGGAATCTTCAGAAATCTGAAAGTGAAGTTTTGGGACTGTTTTCTTCTTCAAATCCAAATAGTAGAATAGCAATCCGGTAGGCTGAGGATTGATCTCTCAATGAAAGCACCAAAATGTTAGATCAAAATTTGGACCTAACACCCAAATTGTTCTGATTCGTAGAGAATTATAACTAGAGAATGAAGAAAAAGCAGAAAACACACATAATTTATAGTGGTTCGGCGTTGACGAGCCTACTTCCACTTTATATATTATCGATTATACTTTGAATGCTAGTACAATCAATGATTTCTCTCAAACTCACTCTTACAATTATGATTTCTCTCAGTAATCTCGTAGTAAAATAGTTAAGAAATAGTGGTACGACAGTAATGGTGGAATCAGTGCTCAATACTGCCAAAAAGTCCCTCAAAAATGCCAGTCTCTGGGCTATTTATAGCTGATTCTGTCAGGCGGTTCGCGGTCACACGTGGCGCAAATCCCGGGAATATCGGATTGGATCAAGCAATGAGGAAGAATTGGTCAATATGACAGTTGTGGACACGTGTAGCTGGATCCATGTATTTCGGATCGCTGGAGACCAGTTCGTGGTTGAGCAAGTCAGGAGTTTCGCCACGTAGCAGGGGATCGGATCGGAGTGAGGTGGTGACATAGGTGCGGATCGGGTCGTGCTCCCATGGACGGATCGAGTCGTGCTCCCATGGGCGGTTCGGGTCGTGCTCCCATGGGTGAATCAGGTCGTGTTCTGCGCTGGCGATCTGAAGGGCGCGATCCGCGTGTGCGACCTGCTGGTGCGATCTGGCCTTTCATGAACTAGAGGAACAAAACTTCATACTCTCTTCTTATGTGTAAACCTTGGTGGCTTGGTCAAAAAGCTAGCCAACAGGTATGGATAAGGTATGAAGGTATATAAATAGAATGCTCGACGAATAGGTATGTATTTATTTCATATATGAGATTTTATGCGCCGTGTCGGCTAGCCGCTTGGCTTTTTCTTTTTCTTTTGGATTGGTAAGGGCCATGGGAGGCTATTTGAAATATCTCGATGCTCTTGGTACAAAGGAGGTTATGGCGAATTTTTCCGGGAATTTAAGGAGTTAGAATATTTTTAAGATAATTTGATAGTTAGAAATCAACGTATCGATATATATATAGAAGTCGATAAGGAAACGAACTTAGAAATAGAATAGTAAAAATAAAAAAGGAAGACTAAGAATAAAATCTAGTAAGAATAGAAAGAGGAAGCGTATACATGTTTAAAAGAGAATAAGTAGTTGTATAGTATTGATTATTCGAGTAAGTAATCATATCTGTTTTGACGTTATAAATGTTATTCAGTCAAGGTATGAGAGGTAGTTATACCCCCAACTTGATTGATTTCATTATTAACAAATAAATAGTAAGATTTCAGGCTCGAAGATTAATGTTGAATAAGAGTTAGTTGAATATAGTATTTGGGTTGTCGTAACGATGCTTTACACAACATCTGGTTTAACCCAAATAAGTGTAAGCTTGGAGATAGAATAAAGAATATTTCCTAAGTATACAAATAAACGAGATCGGAAAAGAGATAAGTAATTGGAATATTTTCCAATTATAAATAGCATATATTTTCTAAAGTTTAGAAAATAAAGGAAGGCGATAGTCGGAAATGTTTTCCAAATAACATAAAAGGGCCAATATGGTTATTGAAAATATTTGGTTAACAAATATTGATAAAGAAATAGAGAAGTGATTTAACTAATGGAATATTAATTAAGGGCTCAGTGACATGTTCAAAAGGAAAATTTGATTTTTGAAAAGAGTAAATTGTTTAAAAACTCCCAGGAAAAGGCTGTTTGAATTAAAAACGAATTTAACAGAAATTTGTGAAAGCAAATTCGAATTAAAGTAAAGCCAGTAAAGTGGTAGCTGAGATTGAATTAGAATGATATCAAGACAAATTGGATTGTGAGATTCAAACTTGAAGTATAATGTGATAATCTAGTTAAGAGTTGGGAATCGAGAAGAAACTCGAGTTAAAATGATTTTTGGCTCGGATATAAGCGAATGGTGGTGTTGTGGATAAAAGCAGATTGGAATTTGATTCGGATGACCCTTGTATCCGCTGAATTGATAACAGGTGGAAAGGATATAATGATATGCCCGACAAAAGGTACAAGTTTATTATTCATATGGTATGAGATTTTGATGAGCCAAATTGGCAAGCCGCTTAGCTGTTTGATTTTCTTTTGGATTGGAGATGGCCCAGAGAGGCGAGTTGGAGTTTGACCTATTGACCAGTAAAAGGAGGTGCTGGCGAAATTTTTCGAAAATTTAAGGCGTTAGAAAATTTTCAGGATTTTTGAAACTTTTCGTTGATAAGAATTAATTAAAAAATTGGATTGACATTAAATTGGTTCAGTTGAAACTGAAGTTCAAAGTGAACAAATATGTTCTAACCAATCGATAGGGTCGTTCTCTACCTTAACAATTTCGATGATGAAATTATTTTAAGTGGGGAAGAATGTAATGACCCGCATTGGCAGAGGTATTATAATTAATTTATTTAATTATTTATATAATGATATAGTGAATTTAATGGTCGTGGAATTAAATAATGATGAGTATTTAATTAAAATAATAAGTTAAATAATATATTTAATTCTGAAATAATCAGAATTGGCTGAAATGGCGATATGGTGTGAACTTGATCATCTGTGATATTTAATTCAGCTTGAAATTGAATTTGAATAACGAACATATTATATAAACGACAGTTTGAACGTATAATTATATTATAATTATAATCGGGCTTGAAATGGCGCTGCAGTTCGTAATTTGGCGATTCGAACTTCAACTGAATGTACATGATTCGTTTTAAACCGGATTTCTGCGAAACAAGAAACGTGTGGAGCTGTGGAGTATATCTTTCTAGTGGAAGAGGAAAATCTGGATTTCGTCATATAGATTTTGAGATATGTCCAAATCAAATTTTAAGATAGTCGCTATAGGATCGTTATCGACCGTAACGGTTTATTCGATATAACTAGAGATCGGGTTTGAATTTAGACAAGGTTCTTTTGGGACATAGTGATAATTTACTTTTTAGAATTTTACTGTAATTTTTAATTAATTTAATAAGCGACTTTTTATTTGAAGTATTTCGCACCCTGAAATCAACATTTTGAAGTTTCAAAATATGAGTCGACCTACTGATATAATTATATTTTTGGGATCACCGCACATTACTCGATTTAATGATATTTTCAGATCAGTCCGTGGACAAACAGAGTTTCGTATAATGAGGTACTCTCGAATGTAAAATAAATATCTTAACCCTTTTCATTTATTTCTCCGATCAAACAAGAGGCCACATACTGATTCTTCTTAACCGTTCGTTCTCTGTGGCCTTAAAAGAAGAAGGCGTGGCATTCAAAATATCCACAAAATTCATCCAACAAAAACCCTATAAGTAGGCTACTTTCTAAACCTAATTGGAGTTCTTGGATCCATTAGCCTCAGCCGCCACAAATAATTGGTTCCTCAAACAATATTCTGAGTTCGTCTTCATCCTTATGCGCAGATTGAGGAACTCGACAGCTTATTTCCAGTCGTGAGTAGGGGTCAGGTGAACAGAAAACTGAGGGGGGCGGACCCATCGAACTGAGCTAGGGTTGGTAACGGTGTTGCCAGGCTCGGGAAGAGGATGGTATTCGTTGTTGAGTTAAAGGAAGGGCTATTTGGTGTTAAACGTGGATTTTAGTATGGACTGTGTGTATATATATATATATATATATATATATATAATACACGGGGGCATTGTGTATATAAGTATAGTTGACGTGAGGATGAGTAGAAATGATGAACGGTTTGTGCGTGGTCATTTTCTGGAGGAACGGGATCAAAGTTTTGTGGAGATGGATGAGTCGCATTCTGTTAATGGGGTTCGGGCGTGAGATGTTGGTGCTTGTGAGAGGGAGAGGGTGGAGAGAAGTGGGATTTGTATTGGAAGTTATGGAGAAACTAAGGAGGATGGATTATGTTAAGGTTGGAAATGGATTTCATACGAGTACTGGAAGGGGGCAGAATGTATTTGTGGAAGAAGACACGGTAGAGGATCATGCGGGTTGGGCTTAAGGGAAGATGGGCCGCGGGTTATAATAGGTTAAGGCCCATTTTTTTTATTTTTAATCCATGTTTTTATTTTTAATTAAATGTATTAACTTGTGTAAGTCATATCTCGGTCATACGAAATCAGAATTTGACGAAACAAGAACCGTTGGGATCGTATAGACGGGAGCAACACAATGGAGCTGACTGGGAGTGAATCCAAGCTCGTTACAATTTATGGCAAATTAAATTGTCCGTATAAATTGAGCGATGGTTATCGTTATCAACGATGATCGTCCAATATGAGTAAATCTCACTAACTTTGAACAGTTTATAATTTCATGTTTTATTTTTATAACTGTTAAATATTGGTTGATTGACTGTGTGTTGACTATTGATTGAACTGCTAGTCAGTTAGTTAAATTTCTATATTGATTCTGTTTAACAGAATATATAATATGGAACTGAAAGTAATGTTATCTATATTGTTTAACATCTGTGATGCAGGGAAACAGGTTGGAGGAATCCACCTGGATTCCTCAACATTTATTTTACTGTTTTTCATATATTGTGATATATGATGTGATATATAATATGTTGTTGATTATGTGTGTTTGGACGATATTTATCGTTGTTATATGGTATGTTAAATACCATAAGAAATACTGGATATGAAAAAGGGGATTTTTCATAGTGTATTTTGAAAATGAATCATTTATATAAAATCGATGGATTTGATATAGAAAAGGAAAAGGATTTTTATAAAAGAAATATTTATAAAATCAAAGGATAAGTTAGAATAAAAAGGAAATCATTTGTAAAGTGAAGAACCGTTAGTAAAAGTAAATCTTTATAAATGAATAGTTTATTCGAAAAGGAGTTAATCGAATTAGTTATTCGAATAGAATAAAGGAAGTTATCGAATAAAGTTAAAAGGAGGTATTCAAATATAGTTTAGCCAAAAGGAGTTATTCGATCAGAATTCATCGAATAGAATTAATTGATTAGAGTTAATCAACCAGAGTTAATCAGTTAGGGTTAACCAGTTAGAGTTAATTGGTTAGAGTAAATCAGTTAGGTTAAAGCGTAGAGTTAAACCAGTTAGAGTTTATCAGTTAGAGCTAAACCAATTGGGAGTTAATCGATGTTAGTTTAATCGATTAAAGTTAAAGCAGAGGAGTTAATCGAATATATAGTTTATTCGAAAAGGAGCTAATCGAATATATAGTTTATTCGAAAAGGAGTTATCGAATATAGTTTATTCGAATAGAATAAAGGAGTTAATCGAATATAGTTTATTCGAATAGAGTAAAAGGAGTTAACTGAATATATTGTTTATTCAAATAGAATTAAAAGAGTTATCGAATATAGTTTATTCGATAGGAGTTAAGTGAATAGAGTTAGAGTTAAATCAAAATAGTTAAGTGAATAGAATAAATTGAATAGAGTTATCGAATATAGTTTATTCAATAGGAGTTAAGTGAATAGAATAAATTGAACAGAGTTATCGAATATAATTTATTCAATAGGAGTTAAGTGAATAGAGATAGAGTTAATCCAATAACGTTAGTCGAATAGAGTAAATTGAATAGAGTTATCGAATATACCTTATCGAAGGAAAGAATTATCGAATAGAGATGATTCGAAAGAGAGTTACGTAAGGAAGTTTGTTAAAGAATTAAAGGGTGAACTTTGTCTATTTCAGGGTTAGAAATGTTGTTCAGTTAAGGTCTGAGAGGTAGTATTACCCCAACTTGATTGACTTCATTTTTAACTAAGGAATGGTTAAGGTTCGATGGTAAAGGATGGTTAAGTGAATTTAGTAATTAAAGGAAATGGTTTGAGTTGGCATCGCGATGGTTTGTTTAAACAACTGTCTAAGTCCAATGAAGAAGCTTTGGAAATGTTTTCCAAATAAGAAACCAGAAATGTTTTCTAATAAAGAAAACAAGAAATGGAAATGTTTTCCATTGTTAATAACGTATATTTTCCAAATTTAGAAAATAAGAAATATTGCATATAGGGAAACAGGATATAAGTAAATTAATGAAATAAAGAGATAAATGTTGAATGATGTTTGATCGATATAAATATCCATTTGGAAATAATATCGTTGTTTGCACACTTGTTTTTCTTCGATAGTTAAATCACAGACTATCGAAGTTTTGACCATTTTAACGTTGTTAATATGGAGAGACCGGTTGGATTATTATCCAAAGAACCACTCTGTATTGGCATAAGCATTGCGAATCATATATGCCAAAGGAAATTGAAGACGGAGTTATGCAAGGGCTATCCTATTTACAGAATAGTGCCTTCGGTTCATCCTGTTCCTGGATGACTTGTATGGACGGATGTCTGATAGAGTATTTCCAGACGATCACGTATATTGATTTCTCCAACCGTACCAAGAGTGGAAGCGGAGAAGGAAACTTCTTTTAGCTAACACATAATGTATGGTTGAGGACGTCATTCGGTGATTTGATGGATTTGACGATGTGGCATTCAAAGTGAATCTAGTGTGATGATAAAGCGTAGCTTCTAGCCTCACATCCGGTAAATGACAGAAATCGGGCAGGCAGCATGGCTAAGTCGGTCGCACCGAAGTATGGTGTATAATCACCTGATCTAGAGTATCAGTTACTTCTAAAAATCTATTGTTGATGCTGTCCCATTCGGGAAACAGTTGCTGATCCCAACCGTTGGTGATATACATTCGATACACTCAAGCGAAATGAGTGGTCGGTCATGTGTGGCCGGGTTGCAAGATGTTCTTGTTGAACCCAGTATATTCCTTTCTAGAGGTACACTAGCGAAAGGTGGTTCCATACCTTGTCATAGTTGGAGATCCATTACCCAATACGTGCTTGCGGTTTTGATTGTATACTATATATGTAGAACGTGAGATGAAAGCGTTTCTGCTAGATGATTATTATATTGTGTTCATAGACATTATTATAATATCAAAAGGTTTTTGATATAAAGATATTTTGGATTCTCATAAGGGAAAAACCCGTTCGGTTATACGGCGTGGTCTTATGAGATATCGATTACTTGTTCGAACTGTTTTAAACTATTTTACTCATACCAGTCCCATGACTGACTCGGAGTTTATTTTGTTGTTTTCCCTAAACTCTTGGGTGCCTAAATTTGTACGGGCAGTCAAGTAGTCGGGATTTACAGATATACTGGAACAGCTGGAGCAGGAGGCTTCAGGATCATATAGCTATAGTTTATTTCCGCTGTGTTGTAAGTGTTGTACTCTGATAATGTTATTGTATACATATACTGATTTTATTTCAATGTTATGTTACGAAATATATGTAATTCGTTCCGCTGTGAGATTCGTGTTACTCTGATATTGTGTTCTTCTTCTTCTTCTATTCTAAGTTTCTATCTTATCTATCCTCACCCTCTAATTTCTTTCATTAATGACTGGTATTTTTCGATGTTTGGTTAGTCGTCATCTTGTTTATGTCGATAACTAAAGTCGTCAAAATCCTGGGTCATTACAACAGCTAACCCCTCTTTGGACACTATATGTCCAAGAAATCTCACTTCTTCTCTCCAGAAGTGGCACTTGAAATATTTTTCTTTTAGCTGATGAATTCGAAGGGTTTCCATGATCTCCTTCAGTTGCTGAGTATGTTCTTCCTCATTCTTTGAGAAGATCAAATATCGTCTACGAAGATAACCACAAACTTGTTGAGGAATTCTCTGAACACCCTGCTCATTAGGTCCACGAAATAAGCAGGTGCGTTTGTCAAGCCGAAAGGCATGACAAGCCATTCGAAGAAACCATCTGGGGTTCTGAACGCCGTTTTATCAATACTATCTTCAGCTACCATTAGTTGATGGAACCCAGTAGCCAGATCAAGATGGGAGAAGACCAACGCACCTACAAGCTGATCAAACAAATCGTCTATTCGGGGAAGCGGGTGTCTATTCTTTTTAGTTAGCTTGTTTTGCTCCCTATAGTGCACATAAAGATGTAGTGAACCATTTGCTTTAGTGCCGAACACCACTGGAGCAGCTCATTCCGAGATACTCCGCCTTATAAACCCCTTCTCGAGAAGCTCCTTAACTTGCTTACTGAGCTCCTTTCTCTCTTTTGGAGACATGTGTCTAACAGCTAAATCTACGGTCTTTGTATTATCAACAAGATGTATGCGGAAGTCTATTTCCCGCCTCGGAGGTAAGCTCTCTACCTCTTCAAAGACACCCGGATATTCCCGGACCACTCTAACCGACTGCAAATTCTCAACAAAAGCATCAAGCGACTCTAGATAACTAAGCATAACAACATTCAAGGGATTACAAGAAATTTCTAAGTGTGGCTGAGCCGAGTCAAGAGTCTAACCACTCTTTTCTCACAATCAAGAATGGCACCATTACTGGATAAACAGTCTATGCTTAAGATCAGTCCATATCCCGAGAAGGCCTAAACAAAGGCACTACATCTAAACTCAACGCTTAGAATAGAGATTTTCAAATCCACACAAACCATTAACAAATAAGCTGAGCCCCCAATTGGATTTGAAACAACCAAGAGATCTTCTATCATACTAGTGTCTAGGTGCAGAGATTCTACTAAAGCAGATGAAATAAAGGAGTGTGATGCACCGGAATCAAAGAGAGTGCGAACTGGATGATCATAGAGAAAAACTAAGCTTTCTACAAAAAAAAATCTACCTTGTTCCTGCGGAGATGCCACTAGTGCGTGAACCTGTCCCCCTGAAGTGGATCCAGTTCTCTGTCCCTGCCCCCGCTTCTTTGGGTAGTCCTTAGCCAAGTGTTCAGTCTCTCCACAATGGAAACAACCACCATTCATCTTTGCCTTCTTCTTCCTGCAGTCTTTCGCTATATGTCCAACAATGCCACAAAAATTACACCTTCTCTTTTCACGGGATTTGTTGTTCTTCCCGCGTTTCTTGAAGTCTGTCTTCTTAGCCTGTAAACCCTCTTTCTTTTCCTGAGGCACTTCCACCTTTGCCTCCTTCTTGCCTTTATCTTCCTCGTGTACCAGCGCCATGTCCACCAAGCTTTCATAAGTCGCTCCCATGGGTATATGGGTCATTGCAAGGCTGTGTAGAGGCTCATTCAGACCTTTGACGAAGCGAAGGGCCTTCTTGTGTCGGGTGTTTACTAAATCCCGCCCAAATCTGGCTAGCTGATTAAACTGATTGACATACTTCTTGATCGTCATACTTCCTTGTTTAAGAGTTAGGAACTTCTCCATTTGCAGGCTTCTTTCAGCTTGGGAGAGGAATTTCATCTCAGACCTCATCCTGAAATCTTTCCAAGTTTCTACTGGCCTCTCAGCATGGGTAACTTCCCACCAATAGGAAGCTTCATCTTTAAGCAACCACACTGCTAGCTGTATCTTTTGACTGTCGTCAACTTCGAAGATGATGAACAAATCTTCGGTCTCCTTCAACCAGTTCCTTGCTACTACAAAGGATTCAGTTCCATAAAAGACTTTTCCACCCATAGCCTTGAAGTCTCTACATGTCTTAGCGAAAGTATTTCCACGAGGAGGAGGAGGAACCGCTGCCACTGTGGGAGGAGGAATGTCTGCTGGGCCCGCACCATTGGCCCTAGCCTCTAAGTACCTTCGGAAACAACCATGTATTGGTACTCCTTCTGGATGGTTAAGATCTCCAGACATGCTGGAACAAAAAGGAAAGTATTCAAGACAAAGGATAGAGAGATAGTGCATATGGCTTTGGGGAATTATGCATTTTAGAAATGACGTTTTATCTTGAAAACAATGCTTGTTTAAACTTCTCTTTGAAAATAGTTTCAAAAACCTTTATCTAATCAGGTAAATATGTGCTCTGATACCAAGTGAAACACCCCACCTCCATTAAGGTCACTCACAAAGGGAATACCTTAACTTCGGTGGAGGTTAATAAGTAAAAGTCACATATAAAACAAAAGACAGATATATAAACACATATATATAAGCAGCGGAAAACAAACGGACTTTTATTTCATAAATACGTGTTCATACAAAACATTTCCATAATTGTCATATAATAACTTCCAAAATATTACATCATCATTTCTGTCTTGATTATTAAATAAAGAAGCATAAAACATAATAAAAGCTGCATAAATCCCCATAAAACATGTCCAAAAGCCATAGCCAAGGAAAGAGAGTCCAAATCATACTTCTACTATATTTAAGCTTGCAAAGAGTCTGACTAAGCTGGGTTGTTTCCTCCTTGTGGACCGAGGGGGTGGGGGGACGGAAGAAAAGAAGACTAAAGAAAAATAGAGTCAGACATAAAGCCTGGTAAGTCTAGTGACTCTTCAGTATAAGAATAAAAAAAGGGCATGGTAGGTATAAACTGGAAATAGGAAAGCATCATAAACTTAGATAAAGTAGTTTGAACCGAATATACTATTGCACCCCACACTATATATCTGCACCTACTTGCATTGTCTCAACTGGCACACCATGATCGGGGTGAAGTGATCCCCTTTCTAAAGATCGGCTCCTACTCGCAAAATTCATATGTGTCATACGACCCCCAATGATTGTAGATACATATGTGGTCCCACCATGGGGAGTATCAAGTCCCATGGCGGCGGCCCGACACAATCCTAGAATGCATAGGGTATACTACTGGTGCCCAGTGCCCTGTTCGTCGCCTCCGACGTGTGTGCACGCCCGCACTCCGTTAGAACCCACACTGCTGCACCAACCGCCATTGCTTTTGACTGCTTACAATCAGCCCAGTAATTGTGCCCCACCCTGCCTAGTTTCAGGGTACCGTGATACCTAATTGGGTTACTGCTGAAATGGGTCCCCGTTACTAGGGTTTTCTAGTCAAACATGTTAAGTGGTTAAGTGTCTGTATTTACCTAACCCCCCACCCATCAGTTTAATTAACATGTTGAATTGGTTAAGTGTTTTAGTTAACTTAACCTTACCATCCCGACTTGTCTGTCCTTAACTTTAATTAGTTAAAGCACCGACCACTCGCCTTAGACAGATATTTCTACGGTTACTGGATGTGCCGGTCGGTTCCGGGCAGGTTTACAACGTAACTCAGTCTAACCTCGGGTCCTTATTGAGCTCAATGCTTAACCTCTCACATTGGATAGGTATTGTTGTGACTACTGGACAGCCGGGCGGGTCCGGGCAGGTTTACATCACAACTCAATCCAACCTCGGGTTAAGCATACTCGTATTTTCTAAATTTACATATTTGTCTCTATTACTTGTTATATGTAAATTTGTTGACAATTAAATGTTATGGCCCACTTTCCAAGTTCATCGTTTCTGGTATATGTATTTGTACCATTTAACTGCCACCAATTTATGTCAAGTTTTCTATAATTACCAATTTTCCCCAAATTTACCCCTTCTAATTATTAGGCTAACAATCTTAGCCTAATTTTTCGTCCGCATGATTTTTAACATATAATATTAGGCTAAAAACATAGCCTAATTTGGCGTACACAAAATTGGCATAAAGAAATTCATAAACATAAACATGACATAGGTGTAAACTTGGCATTTTTGGCATAGTCAGTATGAACATCATATGTGTGAACTTGCAAAGTAGTCAACATGTGTGAACTTGCGACGTAGACTAAATCAACATACATATATGTGAATTTGCAACATAGATTAAATCATGGGTTTCAACTTGTCATGTGAACTTGCATTGAAAAGGGAAATCTAACTAAACAGGTGTCACATGAATTAGCATATGATTTAGACAACATAAGCCTAAACATGTTTAGATCTAGGTACAACATCGAACATCACTAGCATATGACAAGAATATGACATGTCCATAAAGTATGTATAATTTTATCACATGTGTGAACTAGACCTAATCATATGTCCAATTATAACATGAAACATGTGTAAAAGTGGATCTTGGCATGGATCCAATTATGAACTTGCAACTTTTTTATAAACATATAAGCATGTATATGAACTTAATCATTTAGGCATAGAGGTTTAGCATAAAGTGTATACATGAGAACTTAATCACATACAACCTATATAATCACATAAACATATAGGTGTAGATATGAACAAAATAACTTGTATGTGAATTTGAATAGATCCAACATCAACTAGATTAATCCACAAACATTCTAACTGTAACAACCCGAATTTTAATAACGTGTTATAATCAATAATCAAGGCTGAATTAAATTTTAAAATCTGAATCAAGGGAAACGGGCTGTGCCATTACGTTCGTCTCGGAAAAATATGCGAAATAGAGTCCGAGTTTTCGAAAAACGGAGTCAGTATGACCAAGTTATGGCCCAACGAAGTTTCAGAAAATTCTAAGTCCGAAAAACAGTTCAAAATTCAAATCTGGAGCCGAAAAGACTGGGCGGGAAAATTTCCCGCCCAGCACCCAAGTCGACATGGGTGTCGACTTGGGTGTCGACACACCCAGGGTGGTGTCGACTTGGGTGTCGACACACCCAAGGTGGTGTCGACTTGCAAGTCGACACCCCTATCGACCTGGGTGGTCGAGCCCAGGCCATCTAGGTGCGCCTGCTTGTGTCTCTGGTCCTGTTCTGGAAGCTTCCGACGGAATTTGATGGCTCAGATCTGATTTGGGGTTAATCCTATGGTTTAAACTACCCCTAATCTCTATAAAAAGACCCCTAGACCTAGCCTAAACCCTCATTAATTCATTCCTACAACGAAGTTATGCCAAAATGCTCCTATGGCCTCCACCTTCACATCATGGCCTCCATCTTCATCTCCAAAGGCTTGAGCATCCAAATCTAGATCCATGAAGAAGGTGCAAGCTTTCTACACCAAATCAAGGAAGGATCAACGTTGCTAGGCCAATTTCATGACGATTCTTCAACAAAGGAGCCCCCTTTCTTGGTCAAAGACGATTCATGATCTCTCTCTAAGCCTCGCTATGTAAGTTCTAGCTACTTGTAGATTCTAACGGTGGTTCTAATGTGACATGGGATAAAATGCAATGAAACATAAGTATGCTAGCCTACGTGAACCTAACTTTGCCCTTTTTCTATGATCTATGACCTTGGGCTAATTTTTAGCGACTTAATCATGCCACTCATGTTATGCTTAGCCTAGTTTATCTTGCAAGTTTGAATCTTTATCTATAGAATGCTAGCATGAACTTTTGGGAACCATTTGACTTGTGAAACATTGGCAAAGATTTGACTTTGGGGCTTATGCATGTAAATGAACCCAAACCCCTTATGATACTATGCATGTTTGTGGCCAAATTCCCTAATGATACTATGCATGTTTGTGGCCAAATTCCCTTATGATACTATGCGTGTTTGTGGCCAAAAAACCCTTATGATGCTATGCATATTTTGAGGCCAAACCCACTTATGATACCATGCATATTTGTGGCCAACCCCTTTTTGGCATCGTGAATGTTTTGAGGCCAATATGTAGCATAGTATCCTTACTATGTTGACTTGCTTTTACTTGGGTTGGAAACACGATTTGGGGTAGGATAGACGAGCGTGATTATGACATGATAATTTGACATGGGATTTCATGAGAATATGACACTCATGATACACCTAAATGGGGACGTGACATGTGGGGTAAACATGGGACTTGAAACTAGACACGTGTGGGTTGTAAGTGTAATATGACACTAGACCAAACATGAAAGTGGCCAACTCGAGGTTGGGTTGAGTTTGTAGCATAAATCTACCCGGACCTGCCCGGCTTAACTAGTGGCTACAAACAATAGGATCCAATGTGAGAAGTTGGTAATGTCGCGCTTAAGACCCGAGGTTAGACTAGGTTGTGGTGTAAAACTACCCGGATCCGCCCGACTTAACCAGTAACCACAACAAGGTCTAATGTGAGAGGTTGAGAGTGCATTAATTAAATTAATGCCACATGATAAGGTTAAGTAGATTTGACTAATGACACTTAACCGATATGACACGAATGGGTAGGTTAAGTGGGACCGGGCTTGATTTCTTAATGACACTTAACCATACAAGACAATTAGGGGATGGGGTTAAGTAACTTACACTTAACTAATCCTACTTGGTAATTAGATGGGGTTAAGTAATTTAGACTTAACTAATCTAAACACGGTAACTAGATGGGGTTAAGTAATCTATACTTAACTAATCTAAACTTGGTAATTCAATGAGGTTAAGCAACCAATACTTAACCAACTTAACATGATAATTTAATAGGGTTAAGTAACTTATAATTAACCAATTATACATGATGATTTGATGAGGTTAAGTAACCTATACTTAACCAATCTAACATGTGGACTTGATAGGGTTAAGTCACAAGACCTTTTGAATATACTTAACCCTTGTAGTACGATTAGTGGATGAGGTTAAGCTAACCCATACTTAACCAATCCAACTCGACGATCTGATGAGATTAAGATAATCTATGCTTAATCAATTTAACACGATAATCTGATAGAGTTAAGACAAACCAATACTTAACCAATTTGACTTGATAGGGTTAAGTCATGCGCTTCTTGGTGTACTTAACCAACTTGTAGGGCTAAGCCTTGAACTTAAATACTTAGCCAATCTTGACATGATTCTTAGGCGGGCTAAGACATGGACCTGAATGACAACACTTAACCTAATAGACAAAACCCTAGTTAGAGGAACTAGGTAGAAAATCGTGGTTAATCAAGGGTAACGGGGAAGAGAAGCTAAGTGGTAAACCTTAGTTAAGTATAACTAAGTAATAATTCTTAGCCAAAGACATGGGACTAGTTCATAAATAGATGAGTAACCTGATACGGTAGGTCATCGCTGAGTATACGAGGAGGAGCAACTTATCTGACTTGGATAAAAAGCTCCAACGAACTGGGTGACGAAACGGTAGCCTCGGGGGACGTGAGGGTACTCTTGGTATCCCTCTGTGAGGTGGCAGATGGTCCATGAAACCCGGCCTCACAGAGGTTAAGGTCTGCGGTAGAAGAGCCAAGAGTATGCCTTGGTTGCTATGCGAGCGACCTAAAGACTGGGATGGATTAGCGTGGAGTCGACGATACTTGATTTTGCCCTGGATAGCACGTCGCCGACTACCTACCATCTTTAGTCAATCGTGTACGAACGGAAAGGCAGAGAACCCCCAACAGACCATGTTCTTGCTATCGAGTCATGGGTGAGGTTGGCCCATAGGAAGGTGGGGCTATAGAGGGGCCGGGATGTGGTTCTCATATATGATTTTTCTTGTATTGCCTTTCAGTAGTTGAGGGAGGGGTCACGTAGGACCATAGCCACGGATACAAAAAAAGACCTTGATATCTGCATCAGCAGACGACTTAAAGCTCCCGACCGAGTTCCGTATTTCTTGATTCGCCCTGGCACGGGACTCGGGTGGCACATTGAGATACATGTGCGTCTAGACATGGAAAATGATTCACGATACATACGTGGGATAAAGGGCGCGGTTGACGGGTGGCATAATCCCTAGTGGCCCTAGGTGGCTTTAACCCAAACCGAGACACGGAGACGCTCATTAGGTAGCATAATCCCTAGTGTTCCTAGGTGGCGTAAATCCTAAGTGAACACGCAATAGTTCAGGTAAGAAAACATAACTAGGTCAAGGGTAGCAGTCCAAAACAACTTCAAGGATAAAATGGTACTATGTTGAGGTGGTATAGATTTACATGGGAAAGCCCGTACGGCCTACGGCAAAGGACTGAACTAATACATGGAAAGAAACATATGAGTTGGGAAAACCTACATATGCTATATATTAGGTTGACATGGACCATTACATGACATTGGGCAAGGGACATTCATAGTTAACACATGACGCGGGTTGGGATACTAGTGCCAGAGGTGCAGAGCAAATACACATGATAAATACCTTGGGATGTTATACATGATAGATACCGTGGGATGTTATACATGATAGATACCTTGGGTTAGTATACTTGATAGAAACTTGACGATGTGATACCTTGATTTATCTTGACATGTATTTTATCATGATACATTAGCCTATCTTGCTACAGTAGTTCATCCAGTTATCTTGGTTTGGCTTATCTGTCTTGTCATCATCCTTATGTTTACTTTTAGTTTATGCATGTCATGTTACCTTTACCTGTTTTTATACTGGAAGTAGATAGGACTTACCGGTCTTTATGACTGACCCCGTTTTGTTTCGCCTCTTTGTCTTCCGTTCCCCCCCCCTAGGTTTTCAGGGAGGAAATGATGTTGTTTAGTTCGGACCTCATATGCTTGAAGGTCATCATGAATAGCTTGGTCTTCTCTTGGCTATGGCTGCTTCACCGCTTTATTTTGGGGAATAATTTATGAAAAGGTTTTATGCTTCTTTACTATTGCAAGACAGGTTTTGATGTATTCTGATGTAAAAGGCTTTAGACCTTATTTTATAAGGTAATGAAATTTGTTTTACTTCCGCTGTTTTATATATGTTCTGTCTTGTAATATTTCTGTGCATGTTTACCTCGATAATGCTTCACCAAACCTAGTGCATTCCCTTTGTGAGTGACCCTAGCGGAGGTGGGGTGTTACATTTGGTATCAGAGCAGAAGGTTACCAGACTGGGCAAAAGTTTTTAAAACCTTCTGAAAACTATTTGAGAAACCGTTTACAAAGAAGCATTTTTCAAGAAAAGTTTTTTTTAAAGGCTATTCCCAAAAAGCCATTAGCACTATCCTTTGTTTCCTTGATCGAATCTCTTTTCCTTTCTTTCCTCCATCTGTAGTCACAGTAGCTTTATCTGCAACTAATCCTTGTCTAACTACGTGAGTGTTTTCCCCGTGCGATGGAGAAAGTTCTCGAGAGACCTGTTACCGAAGTTATAAGAAGGGATAATAAGAGCAAGGATAAAGGGCACGAGCTTAAGAATAAGCAACTTGTTGGTATGGCAGGATCCACAAAGGAGGATAAGGACAAGATCAGCTAGAGGGCAATTGTACGCTCTCATTTCTAGTGTACCCAAGAGGAATGGTACCGTTTCTGTTAAAGGCTTAGCCTTTCTTTTCTATCATCCCGTCCAGACTTTGTATTGATCATCGCATCATTTAAGTCTGCCTCGATAGTTAAGTCTCTGCACCTTAGTACTAGCATGGTAGAAGATCCCACTTTTGGCCCAAAAATCTGGTTGGAGAGTCGGTCCATTTATTCATGACTTGTTTGGAATTGAGAGGGTAAATGTCAAGTGTTGAGATTAGAAGCAATACTTCTATTGTTGAGCTATGGATGGATTCTAGGGATGAAGTGGTTATCCAGTAAGGGATTCCATTCTCGGTTTTGAAAGGAGGGTAGTTAAACTCTTAACTTGCCTTGGTAATACCTTCGAAGTCTCGTGTAACCTTATGAGTCCTGTCATGGTTAGTTACCTAGAATCTCTTGATGCATTTATCGGAAATCTCTGATCCGATCGAGTAATGTTCGCCAATAAGGCGGACGGTTCATTCTGCTTAAGCATGAGTTATAGGAATCACCCTAGTAAGTGCACGTGGTAACATGGATTGGCATCGATAAACGAGATCCATAATTCACTAGTGAATTTTGGAGAGCTTGCATGAGTAAGCAGATATGTTTGGGTCGAGCATACTAGGGAAAGAATAAGTGGAAGTGAAACAAGAGGCGACAGTAAAATGAGTTCCGACTCATACCTTGGAAATAGGAATCAAGGAGCTACGAAATCACGAGGTCAAAGGCGGTCAAGGTGCGATGGAATTAAGCTTAAGGAAATGCGGCTTAGACGCGCGCATTATGTCTCTTTTTAAGAGTATATCGTTGATCCCTGGTTCTCCTGTAGAGCTTGCTTGCATGCTATCACTTGGTGGATATCCTCTCGGTCCTATTTCTGTTGCAAACCCCATAAGGAGTTTGTCTTGTTTATCTTCTCGATCCTATCTTGGGAACCTTAGGTAGAACTCTATGGATGTAAACATGTATTTGAAACATGTTATGATTGATATGGTTGCAAGTGGTATCTCGTGGATGCGCGAATACACATTAGATACTAGATTGACATGGTCACGTTTCATGTTGCATGTGCACGAGTATTTGTACTTGTTTATAGTTGAAATTGAATATGTTACCATGTGGATGTTGCATGTGGATGAATGGTTGTGCACACATATAGTGTTTATATCACTAGGACTATTTGCATACATGTTGGACTCATGGCACTAAACATTAGAAAGATCATTCAGGCCTGATCATTAGCATTAGCTAAGAAACATATACACACACTTTCTGCATGTGTACATAAAGCATTAGAAGTCTCTTAAGGACAATGGTTGCCTGTGGATGATGTTTTGAGCAGATGGATGATGGATGGTAGGGTACGTTCTTCCTAACTTGAAGATTTCGGGGACGAAATCCTTAAAGGAGGGGAGAATGTAACAACCCGAATTTTAATAACATGTTATAATCTAGAATCAAGGCAGAATTAAATTTTAAAATCTGAATCAAGGGAAATGGGCTATGCCATAGCGTTCGTCTCGGAAAAATACGCGAAATAGAGTCCAAGTTTTCGAAAAACGGAGTCCGTATGACCAAGTTATGGCCCAACGAAGTTTCAGAAAATTCTAAGTCCGAAAAACAGTTCAAAATTCAAATCTGGAGCCGAAAAGACTGGGCGGGAAAATTTTCCGCCCAGCATGTCGACTTGGGTGTCGACACACCCAGGGTGGTGTCGACTTGGGTGTTGACACACCCAACGTGGTGTCAACTTGCAAGTCGACACCCCTGTCGACCTGGGTGGTCGAGCCCAGGCCATCTGGGTGCGCCTGCTTGTGTCTCTAGTCCTGTTCTGGAAGCTTCCGACAGAATTTGATGGCTCAGATCTGATTTGGGGTTAATCCTATGGTTTAAACTACCCTTAATCTCTATAAAAAGACCGCTAGACCTAGTCTAAACCCTCATTAATTCATTCCTACAACAAAGTTATGCCAAAGTACTCCCTCACCATGGCCTCCACCTTCACATCATGGCCTCCATCTTCATCTCCAAAGGCTTGAGCATCCAAAGCTAGATCCATGAAGAAAGTGCAAGCTTTCTACACCAAATCAAGGAAGGATCAACGTTGCTAGGCCAATTTCATGACGATTTTTCAACAAAGGAGCCACCTTTCTTGGTCAAAGACGATTCATGATCTCTCCCTAAGCCTCGCTATGTAAGTTCTAGCTACTTGTAGATTCTAACGGTGGTTCTAATGTGACATGGGATAAAATGCAATGAAACATAAGTATGCTAGCCTATGTGAACCTAACTTTTCCCCTTTTCTATGATCTATGACCTTGGGCTAAGTTTTAGCGACTTAATCATGCCACTCATGTTATGCTTAGCCTAGTTTATCTTGCAAGTTTGAATCTTTATCTATAGAATGCTAGCATGAACTTTTGGGAACCATTTGACTTGTGAAACATTGGCAAAGATTTGACTTTGGTGCTTATGCATGTAAATGAACCCAAACCCCTTATGATACTATGCATGTTTGTGGCCAAATTCCCTTATGATACTATGCATGTTTGTGGCCAAATTCCCTTATGATACTATGCGTGTTTGTAGCCAAAAACCCCTTATTATGCTATGGATATTTTGAGGACAAACCCACTTATGATACCATGCATATTTGTGGCCAACCCCTTTTTGGCATCGTGCATGTTTTGAGGCCAATATGTAGCATAGTATCCTTACTATGTTGACTCGCTTTTACTTGGGTTAGAAACACGATTTGGGGTAGGATAGACGAGCGTGATTATGACATGATAATTTGACATGGGATTTCATGAAAATATGACACTCGTGATACACCTAAATGGGGACGTGACATATGGGGTAAACATGGGACTTGAAACTAGACACGTGTGGGTTGTAAGTGTAGTATGACACTAAACCAAACATGAAAGTGACCAACTCGAGGTTGGGTTGAGTTTGTAGCATAAATCTACCCGGACCCGCCCGGCTTAACTAGTGGCTACAAACAATAGGATCCAATGTGAGAAGTTGGTCATGTCGCGCTTAAGACCCGAGGTTAGACTAGGTTGTGGTGTAAAACTGTCCGGACCCGCCCGGCATAACTAGTAACCACAACAAGGTCTAATGTGAGAGGTTGAGAATGCATTAATTAAATTAATGCCACATGATAAGGTTAAGTAGATTTGACTAATGACACTTAACTGATATGACACAAATGGGTAGGTTAAGTGGGACCGGGCTTGATTTCTTAATGAAACTTAACCATACAAGACAATTAGGGGATGGGGTTAAGTAACTTACACTTAACTAATCCGACTTGGTAATTAGATGGGGTTAAGTAATTTAGACTTAACTAATCTAAACACGGTAACTAGACGGGGTTAAGTAATCTATACTTAACTAATCTAAACTTGGTAATTCAATGAGGTTAAGCAACCAATACTTAACCAACTTGACATGATAATTTAATGGGGTTAAGTAACTTATAATTAACCAATTATACATGATGATTTGATGAGGTTAAGTAACCTATACTTAACCAATCTAACATGTGGACTTGATAGGGTTAAGTCACAAGACCTTTTGAATATACTTAACCCTTGTAGTAAGATTAGTGGATGAGGTTAAGCTAACCCATACTTAACCAATCCGACTCGACGATCTGATGAGATTAAGATAATCTATGCTTAATCAATCTAACACGATAATCTAATAGAGTTAAGACAAACCAATACTTAACCAATTTGACTTGATAGGGTTAAGTCATGCGCTTCTTGGTATACTTAACCAACTTGTAGGGCTAAGCCTTGAACTTAAATACTTAGCCAATCTTGACATGATTCGTAGGCGGGCTAAGTCATGAACCTGAGTGACAACAATTAACCCAATAGACAAAACCCTAGTTAGAGGAACTAGGTAGAAAATCGTGGTTAACCAAGGGTAACGGGGAAGAGAAGCTAAGTGGTAAACCTTAGTTAAGTATAACTAAGTAATAATTCTTAGCCAAAGACATGGGACTAGTTCATAAATAGATGAGTAACGTGATACGGTAGGTCATCGCTGAGTATACGAGGAGGAGCAACTTATCTGACTTGGATAAAAAGCTCCAACGAACTGGGTGACGAAGCGGTAGCTTCGGGGGACGTGAGGGTACTCTTGGTATCCCTCTGTGAGGTGGCAGATGGTCCATGAAACCCGGCCTCACAGAGGTTAAGGTCTGCGGTAGAAGAGCCAAGAGTATGCCTTGGTTGCTATGCGAGCGACCTAAAGACTGGGATGGATTAGCGTGGAGTCGACGATACTTAATTTTGCCCTGGATAGCACGTCTCTGACTACCTACCATCTTTAGTCAATCTTGTACGAACGGAAAGGCAGAGAACCCCCAACAGACCATGTTCTTGCTATCGAGTCATGGGTGAGGTTGGCCCATAGGAAGGTGGGGCTATAGAGGGGCCGGGATGTGGTTCTCATACATGATTTTTCTTGGATTGCCTTTCAGTAGTTGAGGGAGGGGTCACGTAGGACCATAGCCACGGATACATAAACAGACCTTGATATATGCATCCGCAGACGACTTAAAGCTCCCGACCGAGTTCCGTATTTCTTGATTTGCCCTGGCACGGGACTCGGGTGGCACATTGAGATACATGTGCGTCTAGACATTGAAAACAATTCACGATACATATGTAGGATAAAGGGCGCGGTTGACGGGTGGCATAATCCCTAGTGGCCCTAGGTGGCTTGAACCCAAACCGAGACACGGAAACGTTCATTAGGTAGAATGATCCCTAGTGGTCCTAGGTGGCGTAAATCCTAAGTGAACACGTGATAGTTCATGGTAAGAAAACATAACCAGGTCAAGGGTAGCAGTCCAAAACAACTTCAAGGATAAAATGGTACTAAGTTGAGGTGGTATAGATTTACATGGGAAAGCCCGTACGGCCTACGGCAAAGGACTGAACTAATACATGGACATACGAGTTGGGAAAACCTACATATGCTACATATTAGGTTGACATGGACCATTACATGACATTGGGCAAGGGACATTCATAGTTAACACAAGACGCGGGTTGGGATACTAGTGCGAGAGGTGCAGAGCAAATACACATGATAAATACCTTGGGATGTTATACATGATAGATACCGTGGGATGTTATACATGATAGATACCTTGGGTTAGTATACTTGATAGAAACCTGACGATGTGATACCTTGATTTATCTTGACATGTAGTTTATCATGATACCTTAGCCTATCTTGCTACAGTAGTTCATCCAGTTATCTTGGTTTGGCTTCTCTATCTTGTCATCATCCTTATGTTTACTTTCAGTTTATGCATGTCATGTTACCTTTACCTGTTTTTATACTGGAAGTAGATAGGACTTACCAGTCTTTATGACTGACCCCGTTTTGTTTTGCCTCTTTGTCTTCCGTTCCCCCCCCCCCCCCCCAGGTTTTCAGGGAGGAAATGATGTTGTTCAGTTCGGACCTCATATGCTTGAAGGTCATCATGAATAGCTAGGTATTCTCTTGGCTATGGCTGCTTCACCGCTTTGTTTTGGGGAATAATTTATGAAAAGGTTTTATGCTTCTTTACTATTGCAAGACAGGTTTTGATGTATTCTGATGTAAAAGGCTTTAGACCTTATTTTATAAGGTAATGAAATTTGTTTTACTTCCTCTGTTTTATATATGTTCTGTCTTGTAATATTTCTGTGCATGTTTACCTCGATAATGCTTCACCAAACCTAGTGCATTCCCTTTGTGAGTGACCCTAACGGAGGTGGGGTGTTACACTAACGGATCCAACATCAAGTCAATTATACCTCAAACATCTAATACCATTCACAACACAATCATTGCAACACAAAGATATGGATTAACATCGTCGTTATACAATAGCACAATTGCATTTCCATTTAACATCGAATAAAATCTTAATTTTATTCCCATCGGAAAAATCACTATACTTACAACAAACGACGAACTTGAATTCTGGATTCTGAGTTCTGAATATGCAATGCTTTCCTTAGGGTAGACAAACGTTGTTTGATTCTTGTTTTTACTTTAGTTTTGCTCGTCTCTAATCTTTCTTCAAGTGGAGGCTACTCTTTGCTTCCTTCCAGCAGCATGACGACTCTACCTCTATTTTATTTGTGTGAATTTAGGTTGAGACTAAGGTTGTTTATATAGGAATTCAAACTAATTAGAGCCGTCGATGAAGCTAGAGTAATCAAGGCCATCTGTCTTAAGAGAAGCCAATCAGAAAGTGACAAGTCAGCCCTAGTGACACATCAGAGCTCAGAAATTCGACCAGAACCCGACCAGGCTAGCCAGGGCCTGACCAAGCATGTCAGGTCGACCAAGCAGGTTGACCTGTAGGTCGACTACATTGTCGACCTAGGTACCCAGGTCGACTACATAGTCGACCTGGGTCCTGGGCAGGAAAATTCCCACCCAGCCTAGTTCTGGTCCAGTTTTTGAATTTCGAATTTGTTTATGGGCTTTTTGAATTTTAAAGAATTCTGAAACTTCCGGAGGTCATAACTCCTTCATACGGAGTCCGATTTACGCAAACTCGGACTCTATCTCAAGCAGAATTCCGAGACGAATGCAATGGCTTAACCCATTTCCCTTAATTCTATCATTTAGAATTAATTATACTTTAGTTTGTTAATATACTGTAAATAGAAAATTCGGGGTGTTACAAAACCCCTATTCCAAGGTAGTTGCTGGTCCTAGAGTTGCAAAAGCGTGATACTCACCTATGGACGGAAGAGTAGTCAACCTTCAGACTTAAGACCTGGATATATAGGAATTGACGAATTAACTCAAGCTCGTAGGAACTGAATAATCATATTTTCCCCTTAAATCCATTTCCGTAGACCTATCTCTAGTGTTGACGAAAAATATCGTTAACAATATTCCTTTGATGATCTTTTAGTTTCATTTCCAAGGAAAAAATATTATACGAACATGCGTAAAAGAACAAAATCTATTATTTTTATAGGCTGCCATATGTTGTATTGTTCATATTTATTATTTATACTCACCATTTTTTTATTACATCTCCTTTAGAGACTAATATATTCTATTTTATAGAAAACCCAAGCTCTTAGGATCATTCTATAAGTTAAGCACCAACATTGTTTTATTGTTCTTTTCAATATAATTCAACACCTGCAACTCAATCAAATCAAAAAAATTCATTTGAACAAATATCAAGTCAAATAAAATCCATTATATATGAAGTCTAATATAAAAGCAAAAAATTTCTCTTACCTTCTGTACTCTTTAGATGTATAACCAACATAATTTATAACTCGTATTTTACAATACATCCAATATGCCTCCTTAAAATTTACTAAACACTTAATTAATGAAAATATCCCTCACTCCTTATTTCAAGCGTCTTTTTCTTGTATTTTGATTGCATATTTCGTTTAAAGCTCATCTGAAGTCCTTTCAGTTCAATTTCTACCATAATAACACTATACTAACACGTTTAAAGGAATGAAATCTAACGACCCATGCATGATATTATTCTAGACTTCCATATGTTTGATTTTTCATATCTACTATATATATTATTTTTTCGGCATAGCTGACCGGATTTTATAGTGTTCCTCAACACTTATTATTATAACAAATAATAATTAAAATAGTTACAGGAGTGTGACAGATTGCCAGACTACTGTTTCAGTTTTTAAAGTGGACCGTCCATTGTTTACGACATTTATTGTGGGTCGTCCATAGAATCTATCCTAGATTACAGTTAGGGGCTTGCTAATTTACAAGAATACTAAAAACGCTCCACGCAGGGAGGATATGACCTATTAGGTTCCATACTGCACTACGTAGTGCATTACATCATCTTTTATGACATAATATGCCATAAAATATTACAGGGGTGAACAGTTACATGGGTACAAATACATGTGTAAATACCTGCTGCCATAGGAGGGACACAACACAGTACATCACAGCTATAGCAGCAAAATTTCGAGCACCACACCAACAGTATGGCATAATATGACCTTGTGCGTCTCCAGTCCCACCAGAAGGCCGTAAGAGGCATAACCAAAGAAGGCATAAGAAGATCATCATCGTGAATCGTTGAACCCACCATGAACATAAAAGTACCAGAGCACCATTCTCTAGCTAACCCAAACTTGCGGCCATAATTTCATTAATTGCTCCTCATACTTGATAATGTTCCAGTGTGGACAGGCAAAAAACCGTCGTGTAAACCAACTAAAATCAGTGCATGAAGCATCTTCTGTATTAGCCAATTAGAAAGGTGATGACCCAAAAACTTCAGACGCACAAGTAGACAATAAAATTGCATAACAAATATTTGATCACCAAAGAACTAAGAGAGATTAACCAAACACCAAAGCAACTAAAACTTCAGCCAGAAAACCAATAGTGATAAATACGAACTACCAATAAGATAGTAACAAAGCAATCATTGAATACCCTAACAGTCAATAAGTACCTTCACTGACATACCGTCGAAATGCGAAACAAATCAAGCCGGTAGAGAGTTGCTGCTCATGTCGAACTTCCGCATCAGTGACATAATCCTTCTAAGTCCAGGGCTATCAATTGAAGAACGAGCGACGCTAGTAGTTGCTTGGAATAACCTAGGCACAGTGAATGGGAGGTTGTCCGAAGTGGTTAAATGGAGAAGCTAGTTAGGAAGATGAGGAGAGGAAAATAGGTGATCTGGATCATAGATTTGGTTACGTGAAAAAACTTAGGTTAGAAGGTGGAAAAATAGGCAACGGTGGAACCATTACGCTGAGCGAAAGAAAGGAAGGGTTTGTGGAGGTGAGGGGTATTATGAAGAAGACAGAGGAGATTCGAGAAGAAAGAGAGTTGAAGAAGGGAAGGCAATCCTTGTCGCCATTACAGTGATTCCACTCCAATGACAATTCCTTACTATATATTTTCTTCTTAATGCAACATTTTTTTCTTCGTGCTTTGGCCCTTCATTTTCTCATTTGGAATACTACTTCGGTCTATTATAAAGTCAACGATTAATGTTCAAATGTTTACAATTTTATATTTTCTCAACTACCTATTCAAATTATGGAAAGACATATTTCTTATCATACAAATGATTTAGACATTTACAATTTATCAATTACATCTCATTCAAACGCTCATACATTCCTTTTCACAAAAAAACTCAAGCCCTTTGAATTATTTTATAATTTAAGAATTCACATTTCTTTATCATTCTCTCAGTTTTATTAAATATCTATAGCTCATTGTAATTAATTTAAATTCTTTTATCAAATCTCGAATTAAATCAAATGCATTATACAAAACATTTAATATAAAAGTTCTCTCACTTTCTTTATTCGTTATATTTTTAACTGACACTATTTCCAACTTGTATTTTGCAATACATCCAATGGGCCTCTTTAGAGACTACTTAACATTAAATAAATGCAATAGAAAAATATTGACATGAACAATGTTATGGGCTTTTTCAACCGTAAAGACAACATGCTAAAATTTTATTTTAAAGGACGAAGCATCATATATTAGGTATCATTTTTTCAATGTTCATGATATCAAAATTTGACTACCAGTTTTAAGTATCAATTTCACAGTGTGTATGGTATTGTAATTTACCTATCAATTTTTGAGTATCAGTTTTATGGTGTGTATGGTATCGGTTTTACAATGTGTATTGTCCTTGAAAATAAATTTTTGATGGATTGTCTTTGAACTTGAAAAGGTTATGAAGTTGTCATTTATAATAAAATCCCCTTTATACAATTATTAGTTAACTTAATTTTAAGGACCTAATTTCATACCTTTTTTGACAAGAATGTTTTGGCAATTTTGAAACCTAATATGAACTTTAGCCAAACCATCCATTTTCTAAAACTATTATTACTCGCACCTATGCATCGTTGTGATTCTTATTATTAACTAATTTTATTTGATGTATAAAGTTTAATAGAACAATACTTAATTCTATTAACTCTAAGCATTTACTCTTCATATTATATGAAAACTTAATATTTCTCCGATGACCATTCAGTTCCATTTCTATTATTCGTATCTACCTTTTGTTAACTTCCTAATAAAACAATTTTTTCCTTTATAATTTGGGCCTTTATTTTTTTTCATTCTTAATACTCCTTCATTCCATTATAAATTCAACCATTAACATTCAAATGTTTGCATTTTATAATATCTCATCTATCTATTCAAACTATTAACAAACATATTTATTTTATTATACAAATGATTTAGGCATTAACAATTTTTTAATTACATATCATTTAAAAGCTTATACATATATATACATTATAGTTTACATCTCATTCAAGCTTGAGTTAAATAGATATGAGAACTTGGATTGATATTAACTGATAGAATAATTATAATAGCTTGAATTTCTGTAAACTATAATGTATATAAGGGTTTTTAGCCTCAAGGACAAAATGAACAATAAATTGTTCCATAAGGACAAGGGCTAAAATTTTATCCATAAGGACAAATTTTAGTGTAAAGGGAGGAATTCAGGGGCCCACTATAATTCCTTCTTTACACTAAAATTTGTCCTTATGGAATTTTTTTTAGCCTTTTGTCCTTATAGAACAATTTTTTATTAATTTTTTTCCTTTACACTATTTTCCTTTTTTTCATATATTGCAGGCCTTGATTTTTTTTTCCTTTTCAAAACAGTCTAATTATTAAAAAAATTAACTAATTAAGCTCAAAAGTTAACGTACTTCAATCGTTTTTTCATACCTATTAAAACTATCATCAAAAGCATTTGTATTTCTTTATCATTCTTCTCGTCAATACCTATAAGGCAATCAACTTAATTTTAGTCCTTCTATTAAATCTCAAATCAAATCAAATCCATTTTCCAAGAATATTTTACTCTCCCCTCCTTTATTATTTAGATGCTTAACTATAAAAATTTGTAACTCATATTTTACAATGCGTTCATTATGCCTCTTTATAGACTAAACATTTAATCAATGCAAATTTTCCTTACTCCTTAATTCAAGCATTTTTTATGTTTTGATTAAATATTTCTTTTCCTTCACAATGCTGGCCATTCGAATATAGCTCCTCATTCACCATTTAAAAGTCACCATCGCTAAATCATTTTCACATATTAAGTAAAACTATTATCAATTGCGCTCATGCTTCTTTGTCATTTTTTATTATTAATCAATTTTACTTTACATATATAATGTTCAATAGAATTAAATTTAAGCATTTCTTCCTTTTATTTTGCTTACTCATCTCATTGTTCTTAACATGAGTACATTCTAATATAAATTTTCTATTAATACTCTAATGTTTTCATTCTATATTTTTTCATATACATATTGAAATTGCTGTTAGGCATGTAGCATCCATTACACCTTTTGGAAAATCAAGGATTGCACTTTCACTTTTGTTATTTGGATTAATCTTGTGATGTTATTTCTTCTTAAATTTACTATTTTAATCTAATTAAGTTCATTTTCACATATCCTTAATTTTATGACTTTGGCTATATCTTCTTCATACACTAGCTATTATTTGTGCCTTATGCCTCTGAATAATTTTGCTTCAACATAAACTGACAAATTCGAAAAGCAAAATTAATTTCTTAGGAAATAGTTTTGGTAATATCTGTATCATGCATTATAATCTTAATTATAGTTAAGCAGAATTTCCATGCATCATGTTCCATCTTATATCAACAAATGTAATTTTTTTCCTTAATATCGGACATCAATTTTTCTCTATCAAAGTTGGATTTATTTTCAATATTAGGAAAATTCTCAATTTTTTAGTCTATTGGGTTTTCTAATATTATTGTATAAATTTCACCTAACTTGGTTTTCATATTTTAGACATAACCAGTTTATTAAATTGTAAAGCATATTTTTTTAGTATAATTTATTACATATTTACCATTAAGCGAAATGGTATGCCAATATTTATACTTTGACAATGAATAACAAAATATGATTCTAATGATGGTAAGTGATTTTATAAAATATAATACCATGATCTTGAAATATGACATTACTGTAATGACTTTATATGCCATTTTAGTATGATAACAAAGAGAAATAACGAAATGACCAATCTAAATCCGAATTATGTTATTCCATGATTTTAGATTGGTAACTAAATCTAAACACAAGTTTTAGGATAGTTACATATTCCTTTACCTTTTATTGTAATATTAAGGGTAACCAATGGTAATTGTGTTTTCCTTTGGTTGTCATATTAGCATTATGAATGGTAATTAAAATTTCCTTCAGTTATCATATTAATTATAACAACCCAATATTTAACGAACAGTAAATAATTAAAGAATGCACTGAAAAATATTGGGAAATGGTAATGGGGTTTGCACCATTGGGTTCGTTACGATTTTCTGGTTAAGAAAGACTTTTGGTTTGCATAAAACAGACATAAAATGAAGAAGTCGTGACTAATAGAAGTTTGAAATTCAAAATTATATATATATATATATGCATGTATATATGTATAATGGGAACGTCCATGGGGCGACTAAGGATACAACCTGTAACAACCCAAATTCCAACAGATCGATTTTCTTTTCTCAAAATTATAATCCATCGAAAATCGTGTTGGTTACCTTGGTATTCTGCAGAAAAGACAGAGATGTAAAATATATCAGAGCTTAGAAAATATCTCATAGCGATATAGAAAATATCTCATAGCGAAATTGATAAAATATAATATAACCAAAATATAGCCTTACTGTAGTAATAATATTGCCTAACCAGTATCCAAAGCTACCATAACTCTGCCACAAAGTCTAACCTACGAGTATGTAATGAGGAGGGGGTCAGAACACAAGTTCTGGTGACTGGATTTAAACTACACATTTTGGATAATCCGACATATATTGTTTAGTTACATTTTCTTATTTATTAGGTTACTTGGGTTAACAACACTCAAGGCTTACACACACGTCGTGCCCATTTATTCCCTAGTGAATTAACCTAATAAAGTATATATGTAGCTACCCCCAATATTAAGGTACACCCCATGGTACCCCACTCGCACGGTCAACGCTGCAACATCAGAGAAATGTATGAAGTCCCTCATCCTACGCCGAAGTGATATACGAATCTCTACATAACAACGCTACGTTCCGCATAGAACCTCCATCGCCATGCTACGTAAGCATAAGGACTGCCGCCTTTGATTGAATCAGATCACAGAGTAATGCCCAAGAGTCTACGATACACCATCCAGAGCAGACATGCATGTATCTAGACTTTCCACGTACGTATCATCAATCGTACTCGATGCCTTTACCGCACATATCCTCTATTATGCATCGAGTTCCGTGGCAGGGCCGTACAAGAAACACGAAACTCAGTCGGAAGTTTTTCAGATATCTGTTTACATAAATGCTAAGGTCTGCATTTTCAATGGCTATGGCTATGGTTCCACCTGACCCCTCCCTAAACTAATGAAAGACGAACAAGATTGAGAACTAATGACCTGGCCCAGGAGCAAACAACAAACAATAAATCCTAATTGGCCTGTCCCTCACCCACAGCCTTGATAGCAAAAGGTCTATGTTCTGTTGGTTTAGCTCTCCGCCTATCCACATCACGCATCATGCTTACTGTCGATGGTAGGTACCCGATGACTCTGCTATCTAATGGTTAGACCTATCAGTGCACAAGGGTGGTCGTAACCTAGCCAAAAAAGTCAGGCAACGGGATCATCGAATCACATTACAGTCTTTTGATTACCCACTATCATGGAAATCAAGGCGTACTCACTGGGCAGAAACGCGCAGACCTAACCTCTATGAGCACAGTAGAATGTTGTCATAGCACTGAGGACTACTAGGAGTACCCTCCACGTCCTAGGAAGATGTGTGCTTCCCCTTCCAGTCCTTCGGAGTCATCAAAATATCAGCAGAACAGTCAGAATAATTAGATGAATATGTACTCCCCTCGTGCCTCATGACTTCACGATGATCTACACCCATTGGGTTATTCATCCTCTAGCGTGAGGACTAGTCCGAGCGCCTCATTTTATTGTGTTATTAGACCCTATCCCTAAACATTCAATTATGTACTTGCTCTATCTCATCAGGTTTCCAGTTAAATTGGTTATCTCAAATCATATTTACTTCTTATCTAGGTTACCAAGTTCCTTCTGAGCCCCTTATATCGCTAAGGAATGGACCCCTCTTGCTTATTAATTTCAGACATATAACTTAACCAATTTAAGTTTATTAATAAGCCCATAACATGTTATTCTATAGATTGTAATTCAAGGTCTGTAATTTACAATCTCTTTATATTATTCATTATCTAATTTCATAGTTCTAATAACATGTTCTACTTAATATGTAATTAAGAATATCTCAATTCACATGCTTTCTATTTAACATGTCACTTATTATTTATGATTAAATATAACTTATTTCATCACATAAGTTTACCATATCCTTCCTCATTTAATCATAATTCCATCTTATACTGTCACTACAACTTGTTTATGTTCACCTATTAACTTAGTTCTCTTAACTAAGGTTTACTAATAAGTTTCCTTTCTAATTATTATAACTTGAGTTATAATTTCTATTTGTCCCTAGGACAAGCTTTTAACATTGTTTTTCCTATCAGCAGATTTCAGATTCTCAAGTTTACATATTACTTAATTTATAATTATGTACAACTTATTGTATTTCATAAGATTTCCTCCGTTTTCTCTACTCATTACGAACAACAAGTTTTAGGTTCCAAAATTCACTGATTACCTATTTTATAATTAAGTACAACTTATCTCATTACATAAGTTATCTCGTTTTCCTTATCGTTAATTATAACCCAAGTTATAATTTCCAATTGTCCCTAGGACAAGCCTACCTATTATATAACATTCTCATTAATGTAATTAATTATAATAGGTTATTATCATTCCCTATTTATTCCAATTCTGTAATGACCCACAATTTTGAACCATTCAAATCAACAATAAACCACTCATGTCAGTTCTGAATCGCTCAAAACCGTGAATTGTTATTTTAACTATTGAGGTAAAAGCAAATCAGACACAAAAAAAAAAAATAACTAACAGTGAAAACATAATAGTAGATAGATTCATACATAATACATGATACACATAAGTATATAATGAGTCATAAACTCATACAAACGATAGAGCACATATAGATAACTAGTAGTAACATGGATAACTTAGATAACTAGATAGCTGATAACTGCAAATGTTCCAAAAGATGCAAATCTCCCAGTTGCGTCACGAACGACTGAAGTGTTCAAGTTGACCCAAGTATAAAGTCAAAGAAACAATACACTCGAGTCAGGACTAATAGTCTTATATAAGTGAATCAGCATAAATGACATGTTCGTAAAAATGTACAGTAACTTAAAGAATGTCTGGGATTTCTATGCTCTAAGGATACGTGAAACTAATACATATAATAGTACGCTATTATGATAATGTTTATCCAGTAAAGTATAAGTAATGAAAATAGCGTAAGCGGGATTACCATATTACCCTTACGTCGTTTATAGGCATCACAGTCTATACAGTACCGCAAATTCACCATGTTGGTGTTATTAGAGGGCACTCCATAGAAAGAAATACTAAATCAAAAATTGTATGGGCTCTCATAGGAAAAAATGAAAAGGCACTCGAGGCAATACCCAAGGTAGGATTCTACCAATTACACTCCCGGACTGGTGGTAACGCATAGCAGCCACTACCGCCCACCTCGGAACACATTCTCAAATCAAAATGGTACCTCAAATCATAACATAATCATAGAAATGGTATCGAAGAAACGTGTCCGATCAAAGGTGCTACCTCAATTAGTCACGGTATAGCTCCTGAAACACCCCACCTCCGTTAGGGTCACTCTCAAAGGGAATGCCCTAATTTTGGTGGAGGTTTATAAGTACAAGTCACAGATATACAAGACAGATATAAGAACACATATTTGTAAACAGCGGAAGAACAACAAACTTTATTTCATAGAGTCAAATACGTGTTACAACAACATCCTTTCCAAAAACATAACATAACACTTTCATAATCTGTCTTGAGTACATTATTTAAAGAAGCATAAATAAAACATAGATAAACTGCAAAAGCCCCACAGTGGATTGTCCAAAGCCATAGTTCAAAACAGGAAAGTCCAAGCAATACATTTCTCTTCTTCAAGCTGGATGTTGAGGTTGGTCAAGCTGCTGTGTTCCCTCCCTGAGGACCTGGTGGGGGGGGAACGGAAGAAAGAAGACGAAAGAAAAGTAGAGTCAGACATAAAGCCTGAGTAAGTCTAGTACTATTTTGTCTAGGAATAAAGAACTGGGTATGATAAGTATAAACAAGAAGTGGGCATGCACTAAAAACTTGGTTAAGTTGTCTAGGGTCGAATATACTATCGTACCCCATGTTGATCTCTGAACCCATATAAACTAGTTTCCAACTGGCACCCCATAATCAGGGTAATGTGATCCATTCTATGATGATCGGCTCCTACTCGCATAGTTACATGTGTCTTACGACCCCCGATGTTGTAGTTACCTATGCTGGTCCCACCATGGGGTGTATCAAGTCCCATAGTGGCAACCCGACACAACCTTAGAGTGCACAGGTATGCTACTGGTGTCCAGTGCCTTATTTTTCTGCGCCGGAGTGTGTGCACGCCCCCACTCCGTTAGAACCTACACTGCTACACCACCGCCGTCGCTTTGACCTCTTATAATCAGCCCAGTAATCGTGCCCCACCCTGCCTAGTTTCAGGGTATCCTGATACACCTTCTAGGGTTACTGCTGAAAAGGGTCCCCCGTTACTAGGTTTTCTATCTCTAGCCAACATGCTAAGTTGGTTAAGTGTTTCCTAACCTAACCCCCACCAGTCCGTTTTGTTTAGCATGTTCCATTTTGATTAAGTCTTTAGTTCACTTACTCCTATCAATCCTGACTCAGCCTTAATTGTCTTATTAAGGCCCTGACCTCTCACATTAGACAGGTATTGTTGTGGCTGCCTGTTGCCGGTTGGTTCCGGGCAGTCTTACGCCACAACTCAGTCTAACCTCGGGTCCTTGCTGGGCTCCATGTTTAACCACCCACATTGGATAGGTATTGTTGTGACTACTGGACAGCCGGGCGGTTCCGGGCAGGTTTACATCACAACTCAATCCAACCTCGGGTTAAACACATCGTATGTTCTACATTTACATATTTTGTCATTCCTCTTTATTTCTTATATGTAAATATTTGCGGCCCATTATTAAGTTAATGGTGTAAAGGTTACACCAACCATGGGCCCAACCCATACTTGAACTTGGGTCCTTCTATTTTATATTTTCATTCATTAGTAATTTTAACCCAACGTTATTTTCCCCCGTTTAACACGTCCGTTTATATATATTTTGGGCTTAGCCTTTTAAAGCCCAAATTAGCCATGCGAAAAGGGGAGGCTTAAAGCGTAATTACATACACAAAGAGGGGAATGTGAGCGCATGAACTTGCAATACGACGTTGGAAATACAAAATAGAAACTGGTGTACTTGCATAGTGGTAACATAGGTGACATGAATCAAAGCATGTGAACTTGTAATTGAGATATCATTATTGTCACATGAACCTATATTTTTATTTAGGCATAATGTCAAACATGAGCATGGCATAAATATTTCTAGCATAAGCATGGCATAATGTCAAACATAAGCATGGCATAATATCAAACATAAGCATGGCATAAGTATAGTTAAATTTGTTCACATAACCATGGCATAAATATTTCTAACATGAAATCATGATTCTTACTTTAGTCATGTAAACTTACAAAAAGGGACCTTTTGAACCTAACCTAGCCATGTACCACATATGTCATCATATAATTCTTGTGAACAAGATAGACCTAATCATGGTTTTCAATTATGCCAAATATCATTCATAGCCTAGCCATATTCATAAATTTGCAAATAGGTTTTCTAGTACAAAAGCATGGCTTAATACATAATGCCAAATTCTCAACATAATTTCATATGGATAATAACCAAACTTGTTCCAATTACTTACAACATGATTTATGCACAAAAATATACATCATGGTGGCATAGAAGCAAACCCCAAACTTGCATGAATTTAAATCAACTACATACATGTAGCTTCAACATGGATTACATAATTTGCGAAATATTCCAAACGTATACTTGCATAGAACTACCGCATGTAGTTCTTTATAATGAATAACATAATTCATAGATATCCAAACGTATATAATATTTCAAATTGATAAGAACGCACAAATATGAATTACTTTATTGCCACAATTCAAGCATACAAACCAACACAATTGTTATTCATACCAAAGTAATACTCTACTTACAATGGTGTGATGAATTCTCTAGTTTAGGGATTGAAGACGCAAATTCCTTTGTTGAATTGATTTGTTTAGGTTGCTTTAAGCTTTAGAATCTTCCTCCTAATCCTCTCTCCAATTTGGTGGCTACTCCTAGTCGTTCCTCAGCAACATGGCGGCTATGTTCTTATTTTTGAATGAATAGATTAGGGTTTAGTCTAGGGTTGTTTATATAGAGGTTAGGAACTGATTAGGACCATTGATGTTGCTTGGATTCATCGTAGCCATTCATTCTAAGGAGAGACCAATTAAAACTTGCCACCTAGCCCTAGTGACAAAGCAGACCACAGAAAATCGGCCAAACACAGACCTGGTCAGCCAGGTTGGCTGGGCTCGACCAGGTCGACACCCCTGTCGACAGGGCTGTCGACAGCCCTGTCGACATGGGTAGCCCAGGTCGACAGCCCAGTCGACTTGGGTGGCCTAGGCGGGTGTTTATCCGCCCTGGCCCATTGGGCTCGATTTTTAATTATTTTATTCTGTTTGAATTTTAAATTTAATTCAAAACTTCCGAAGGCCATATCTTCTTCATACGGACTCCGTTTTTCGAAAACTCGGACTCTATTTTGCGTATTTTTCCGAGACGAACGCAATGGCGTATCCCGTTTCCCTTAGTTCTTTGATTTCAGATTAATTATACTTTAATTTGCTAATTTCACAGTTATAGAATTTGCGGGGTGTTACATTCTCCCCCACTTAAAAGGATTTCGTCCCCGAAATCTTCAACTTAGGAGGAATGTATATCCTAACATCCAATCATCCATCTACTCATCCATCAAACACGAGCATCCATTGTCCTTAAAAGACTTCTAATGCTTCATGATCATATGCGAAGTGTGTGTGTACATGTACTTATCTAATGCAAAATCAGGTGGTCTACTGATTCAGTTGACCTCCTTGATGCGAATTATGTAAGTGCCATGAATCCATTATGTATGCAAATTTTCCTATTCTTGATTCTACATGAGTGCACAATCATTCAATACAGATGCAACATCCATATGACAACACATTAAAGTTCAACCATATACGAATACAAACATATATGCATATGCAATATGAAGTGACTGAGCCGATCTAAGACCTAGATTGTGTGTGTATATGCAACCACGAGCAACCACTAGCAATCACTTGCAACCACTTGCAACCATCATCCATAACATGTTTCAACTACATGTTTTCATCCAAAAAGATTCTACCTAAAGGATAAGGTCGAGGAAATACACCTAAAAAGATAGATAAAAGCGCAACTTAAGGAAAAAGGAAAGATCAAGGATGTACCCTCGAACAGAAAAGGGTAGGCAGTACGTATTCTAGCTTCAGTTTCCCAAGTTGCGTCTCCCTCGGCGTCGCTCCACTGAACTTTGACGAGCTTGACTTCGCGGTTGCGTAGCTTCTTCACTTCTGTTCCTAAGATGCGGGTTGGAACTTTTCTTATGGTCGCTTCGCGTTCCACTTCGGCCTCTTCGAGGATATTTGGCTCTACCACTTCAGCTGACTCATGCAGACATTTTCGGAGATGTCAAACGTGAAAAACATTGTGGATTCCAGCCAACTTCTCGGGTAGCTCTAATCTATAGGCCATTTTCCCAATTTTCTCGATAATAGGGAATGGCCCTACGAACCTTGGTGCCAGTTTTCCTGTGGTTTCAAAACGAACAACGTTCCTTAGCGGTGATACCTTGAGAAAAACTCTGTCTCCAACTTCAAATTCAAGGTCGGTCCTTCTCTTGTCGACATAGGACTTTTGTCTGTCTTGGGCCGTCTTCATCCTTCTTCGTATTAAGTCTACTTTCTCTGAGGTCTCTCGGATCATATCTGGTCCAAGTATGAGCTTATCAGTAGACTCCCACCAACAAGTGGGCGATCGGCACGGTCTTCCATATAAAGCTTCGAAGGGCGCCATTCCGATGGTTGCTTGATAGCTGTTGTTGTAGGCAAATTCCACCAAAGGAAGGTGGTCTTCCCATGTCCCTCCGAAGTCAAGGACGCATAGTCTTAAAAGGTCTTCCAAAACTCTGTTCACTCTCTCTGTTTGGCCGTCGGTTTGGGGATGATAGGCTGTGCTCAAGCATAACTGCGTTCCTACTGCTTCTTGCAGACTCCGCCAAAATTCGCTGGTGAAGATGGGGTCTCGGTCACTAACAATGCTAGATGGTATTCCATGGAGTCGAACGATTTCCTTAAGGTAAAGTGATGCTAGGGATGAGGCAGTTCTTTTACTTTTGACAGGTAAAAAGTGGGCGCTTTTAGTAAGCCTATCCACTATTACCCAAATGCTAGTGTTGCCTCTCCTAGACATAGGCAGTCCATCGATGAAGTCCATTGAGATGCTATCCCACTTCCACTGCGGGACCTCCAGAGGATGTAGCAGTCCGCCAGGCTTTTTCTGTTCCGCCTTAACCTGTTGGCACACCATACACTTAGAAACGAACTCTGCCACGTCCTTTTTCATGCCATTCCAGAAGAAAGTCCTTTTTATGTCTTTGTACATTTTATCTCCGCCTGGGTGTATCGTCATCTTGGAGTGATGTGCTTCCTCGAGAACCTTCTTTACTAAATCTTTTGTCTGTGGAACGCATAGTCTTCCGTCTCGCCTTAGCAAACCCTTATCGTCGATGGAGTATCTGTTGAGGTGACTTGAAGTCTCACCCCTAATTAGCCTATCAATTATTTCCACAAGCTGAGGGTCTTCGCGCTGTGCTGTCCCTACTGAATCCACTAAAGTTGGGCGCACTTCGAGAGATGCAAGCAGGCCTGGTACGAAATCGGAAGAGGGCCTAAAGTCGAAGCTGGCTATAAACTCTAGGCTTTGTCTTTCAACGAACAACGGGCTTAGGGTCAATTTCTTTCGGCTCAACGCGTCTGCCACTACGTTGCCTTTGCCCGGAGTGTAGGAGATTTTGAAATCGTACGAGGCAAGAAACTCCATCCATCTTTGTTGCCTCAAATTAAGATCTTTTTGCGAGAAAAGATATTTCAACGATTTATGGTCAGTGTAAAGTTCGAACTTCTAACCTAGGAGATAGTGTCGCCAAGACTTGAGTGCAAAGACGATGGCGGCTAACTCAAGATCGTGGGTTGGGTAGTTCTTTTCGTGCACCTTCAATTGCCTCCCGCCATAAGCTACTACCCTTCCTTCTTGCATTAAGACGGCGCGTAGCCCTGTCCCACATGCATCCGTATAAACAGTGAACATCTTGCTCCCATCTGGCAGCATCAAAACTGGGGCTGTTGTAAGAGCCCTTTTCAGTCGTTGGAAAGCAAACTCGCAATCCAAGTCCCAATTGAACACTAGATTCTTCTTAGTCAATTTCGTGAGTGGAGCTGAGATTTTCGCAAAATCCCTTATGAACTTTCGATAGAAACCCGCTAGTCCTAGAAAGCTTCGGACCTCAGTTGCATTCCTTGGTGTCTTCCAATCTTGTACCGCCACTACCTTAGCAGGGTCCACTGCTAACCCTTGTTTGGATACTATGTGCCCAAGGAACCTCACCTCTTCTCTCCAAAAGTGGCATTTGGAGAATTTGGCTTTTAGTTGATGGACTCGCAAAGTTTCCATGATTGCCCTTAAGTGTTGAGCATTTTCCTCTTCACTCTTTGAGAAGATAAGGATATCATCTACGAAGACCACTACGAATTTGTTGAGGAAATCTCTAAATACCCTACTCATCAGGTCCACGAAGTAAGCAGGTGCATTTGTCAAGCCGAAAGGCATGACAAGCCATTCAAAGAAGCCGTCTGGGGTTCTGAACGCTGTTTTATCGATGCTATCTTCAGCCACCCTTAGCTGATGAAAACCGGTTGCTAAATCGAGTTGGGAGAAAACAGACGCTCCTACAAGCTGGTCAAACAAATCGTCAATTCTAGGGAGAGGGTGCCTATTCTTTTTCGTTAGCTTGTTGAGCTCCCTATAGTCAACACATAGACGGAGTGAACCATCCGCCTTTGTAGCGAACACCACTGGAGCGCCCCATTCTGAAATGCTCCTCCTAATGAACCCCTTTTCTAGAAGCTCTTTAATCTGTTTACTGAGCTCTTTCCTTTCTCGTGGAGCCATATGTCTAACGGGCAACGCAACGGGCTTTGCATTATCTACAAGATATATGCGGAAGTCTATTTCCCGCTTCGGAGGCAAGCCTTTCACCTCTTCAAAGATATCCGGATATTCCCGGACCACTCTAACTGATTGCAAATTTTCAACAGAGGCATCTAGCGATTCAAGATAACTAAGCATAACCGCATACGAGGGATTACAAGAAATTTCCAAAGTATTACCGAGCTGGGTTAGGAGCCTAACAACCCTTTTCTCACAATCAAGAATGGCCCCATTACTGGATAGCCAATCCATACCCAAAATCAAACCATACCCCGAAAAGCCCAAAACAAAGGCACTACATTGAAATTCTACACTTAGAATAGAGATTTTCAATCCCACACAGATCATAGACAAATGAGCTGGGCCCCCAATTGGGTTTGAAACAATTAAGGGGTCCTCTACCATACTAGTTTTTAGGTGCAGAGATTCTACTAAAGCAGATGAGATAAAGGAGTGTGATGCGCCAGAATCAAATAAAGTGCGAACGGGGTGATCATAAAGATAAACTACACTTTCTACAGAAGTATTTATACCTCGCTGTTGCAGAGGTGGCGCTTCTAGCACATGAACCTGTGCCCCTGGGGTGGATCCAGCCCTCTGCCCCTGTCCTCGTTTCTTTGGGCAGTCCTTCGCCCTATGGCCTGTCTCACCGCAAGAAAAGCACCCACCATTTTCCTTGGCCTTCTTTTTCCGGCAGTCCTTTACTAAGTGCCCCACTTTGCCACAGAAATTGCACTTCCTCTTCTCTTTGTTGCCTTTCCCGCCTTTCTTAAAGTCTGTCTTCTTGGGCTGCAAACCCTCTTTCTTCTTGCCCTTATCCTCTTCATTCAGCAATGCCATTTGCACCAATCTTTCATACGTGGCTCCCATGGGTATATGGGTCATGGCCAAACTGTGTAATGGCTCATTCAACCCTTTGACGAAACGGAGAGCCTTCTTGTGCGGGGTGTTGACTAGGTCAAGCCCAAACCTAGCCAGCTCATCGAACTGATTCACATATTCTCTGACCGTCTTGTCCCCTTGCTTAAGAAATAAGAATTTTTCCAACTGCAAACTTCTTTCCGCATCTGAGAGAAATTTAATCTCAAACCTTGCCCTAAAGTCCTCCCATGTCTCCACTGGTCTTTCAGCATTAGTGACTTCCCACCAGTAGGAAGCCTCGCCCTTCAATAGCCACACTGCCAACTGTACTTTTTGTCTATCTTCTACCTCAAAGATGATGAATAGGTCCTCAGTTTCTTTCAGCCAATTTCTAGCTACTACGAAGGACTCAGTTCCATGGAAATCCCTTCCTCCCATAGCTTTAAAATCTTTACATATCTTAGCAAACGTGTTTCCCCGAGGAGGAGGTGGAGGAAAAGGTGCCGCTGCGGCTGGATGATTTCCTTCAGCTGGGGGAGGAGGAATGGTAGGACCTGGCTGAGTGGCCCTTGCTTCTAAGAACCGTCTAAACCAACCAGGTATTGGTACCCCTTCTGGCAAGTTAAGATCTTCGGACATGCTGAAACAAAAAGGATAGATTCAAAACGAAGGATAAGAGATAGTTCCTATGGCTTTGGGGGGTGGACTTTGCCTTTTTTAAAATAAAATAATATTTTATCTTTTAAAAATGCTTCTTTAAATTTCCTTTTTTGAAAATAATTTTTCAAAACTTTTTATCTTATCTGGTAAACCTATGCTCTGATACCAAGTGAAACACCCCACCTCCGTTAGGGTCACTCTCAAAGGGAATGCCCTAATTTTGGTGGAGGTTTATAAGTACAAGTCACAGATATACAAGACAGATATAAGAACACATATTTGTAAACAGCGGAAGAACAACAAACTTTATTTCATAGAGTCAAATACGTGTTACAACAACATCCTTTCCAAAAACATAACATAACACTTTCATAATCTGTCTTGAGTACATTATTTAAAGAAGCATAAATAAAACATAGATAAACTGCAAAAGCCCCATAGTGGATTGTCCAAAGCCATAGTTCAAAACAGGAAAGTCCAAGCAATACATTTCTCTTCTTCAAGCTGGATGTTGAGGTTGGTCAAGCTGCTGTGTTCCCTCCCTGAGGACCTGGGGGGGGGGGGGGAACGGAAGAAAGAAGACGAAAGAAAAGTAGTGTCAGACATAAAGCCTGAGTAAGTCTAGTACTATTTTGTCTATGAATAAAGAACTGGGTATGATAAGTATAAACAAGAAGTGGGCATGCACTAAAAACTTGGTTAAGTTGTCTAGGGTCGAATATACTATCGTACCCCATGTTGATCTCTGAACCCATATAAACTAGTTTCCAACTGGCACCCCATAATCAGGGTGATGTGATCCATTCTATGATGATCGGCTCCTACTCGCATAGTTACATGTGTCTTACGGCCCCCGATGTTGTAGTTACCTATGCTGGTCCCACCATGGGGTGTATCAAGTCCCATAGTGGCAACCCGACACAACCTTAGAGTGCACAGGTATGCTACTGGTGTCCAGTGCCTTATTTTTCTGCGCCGGAGTGTGTGCACGCCCGCACTCCGTTAGAACCTACACTGCTACACCACCGCCGTCGCTTTGACCTCTTATAATCAGCCCAGTAATCGTGCCCCACCCTGCCTAGTTTCAGGGTATCCTGATACACCTTCTAGGGTTACTGCTGAAAAGGGTCCCCCATTACTAGGTTTTCTATCTCTAGCCAACATGCTAAGTTAGTTAAGTGTTTCCTAACCTAACCCCCACCAGTCCGTTTTGTTTAGCATGTTCCATTTTGATTAAGTCTTTAGTTCACTTAATCCTATCAATCCTGACTCAGCCTTAATTGTCTTATTAAGGCCCTGACCTCTCACATTAGACAGGTATTGTTGTGGCTGCCTGTTGCCGGTTGGTTCCGGGCAGTCTTACGCCACAACTCAGTCTAACCTCGGGTCCTTATTGGGCTCCATGTTTAACCTCCCACATTGGATAGGTATTGTTGTGACTACTGGACAGCCGGGCGGTTCCGGGCAGGTTTACATCACAACTCAATCCAACCTCGGGTTAAACACATCGTATGTTCTACATTTACATATTTTGTCATTCCTCTTTATTTCTTATATGTAAATATTTGCGGCCCATTATTAAGTTAATGGTGTAAAGGTTACACCAACCATGGGCCCAACCCATACTTGAACTTGGGCCCTTCTATTTTATATTTTCATTCATTAGTAATTTTAACCCAACGTTATTTTCCCCCGTTTAACACGTCCGTTTATATATATTTTGGGCTTAGCCTTTTAAAGCCCAAATTAGCCATGCGAAAAGGGGAGGCTTAAAGCGTAATTACATACACAAAGAGGGGAATGTGAGCGCATGAACTTGCAATACGACGTTGGAAATACAAAATAGAAACTGGTGTACTTGCATAGTGGTAACATAGGTGACATGAATCAAAGCATGTGAACTTGTAATTGAGATATCATTATTGTCACATGAACCTATATTTTTATTTAGGCATAATGTCAAACATGAGCATGGCATAAATATTTCTAGCATAAGCATGGCATAATGTCAAACATAAGCATGGCATAATATCAAACATAAGCATGGCATAAGTATAGTTAAATTTGTTCACATAACCATGGCATAAATATTTCTAACATGAAATCATGATTCTTACTTTAGTCATGTAAACTTACAAAAAGGGACCTTTTGAACCTAACCTAGCCATGTACCACATATGTCATCATATAATTCTTGTAAACAAGATAGACCTAATCATGGTTTTCAATTATGCCAAATATCATTCATAGCCTAGCCATATTCATAAATTTGCAAATAGGTTTTCTAGTACAAAAGCATGGCTTAATACATAATGCCAAATTCTCAACATAATTTCATATGGATAATAACCAAACTTGTTCCAATTACTTACAACATGATTTATGCACAAAAATATACATCATGGTGGCATAGAAGCAAACCCCAAACTTGCATGAATTTAAATCAACTACATACATGTAGCTTCAACATGGATTACATAATTTGCGAAATATTCCAAACGTATACTTGCATAGAACTACCGCATGTAGTTCTTTATAATGAATAACATAATTCATAGATATCCAAACGTATATAATATTTCAAATTGATAAGAACGCACAAATATGAATTACTTTATTGCCACAATTCAAGCATACAAACCAACACAATTGTTATTCATACCAAAGTAATACTCTACTTACAATGGTGTGATGAATTCTCTAGTTTAGGGATTGAAGACGCAAATTCCTTTGTTGAATTGATTTGTTTAGGTTGCTTTAAGCTTTAGAATCTTCCTCCTAATCCTCTCTCCAATTTGGTGGCTACTCCTAGTCGTTCCTCAGCAACATGGCGGCTATGTTCTTATTTTTGAATGAATAGATTAGGGTTTAGTCTAGGGTTGTTTATATAGAGGTTAGGAACTGATTAGGACCATTGATGTTGCTTGGATTGATCGTAGCCATTCATTCTAAGGAGAGACCAATTAAAACTTGCCACCTAGCCCTAGTGACAAAGCAGACCATAGAAAATCGGCCAAACACAGACCTGGCCAGCCAGGTTGGCTGGGCTCGACCAGGTCGACACCCCTGTCGACAGGGCTGTCGACAGCCCTGTCGACATGGGTAGCCCAGGTCGACAGCCCAGTCGACCTGGGTGGCCTAGGCGGGTGTTTATCCGCCCTGGCCCATTGGGCCCGATTTTTAATTAGTTTATTCTGTTTGAATTTTAAATTTAATTCAAAACTTCCGAAGGCCATATCTTCTTCATACGGACTCCGTTTTTCGAAAACTCGGACTCTATTTTGCGTATTTTTCCGAGACGAACGCAATGGCGTATCCCGTTTCCCTTAGTTCTTTGATTTCAGATTAATTATACTTTAATTTTCTAATTTCACAGTTATAGAATTTGCGGGGTGTTACAGCTCCTGTTTTAGTCATTTAATTATGACCCAAAGGTCAAAGGCTATTTCGTTATCGTATGCCTTCTTCAGTCTAGTAATTACCCAAGTCATCATGCTTCATTCTGAATACGTCATAACGTTCACAGCTGTTAAAGTGGTATCGGTACTGACAGAGAGTATGCCACTTATCGATTCCGGTCTCTTTAACAACCAGTGCTTACATTTTCCACACCGTGGCCATTGGTTTGAAAAAAAGAAAAATAAATCATTTTCCAAGTATTGCTAAACAACTTATTCAAATATTTCCTAAAATCGCTTTCTCAAATCAATTACCAATAGTTTGATTAAGATTTCAAAATCTATATTTACCACCATTTTTAATTAGCCATTAGGGACAAGGTTCTCTCTTCCAAAATGTCATTTATACTTGAAATCCTAAATTTGTACCTTCGAATTCACAAGACTGGATTGGACAAAGATTTGTTAAAAAAATCGTAAATATATGTTTAAATAGTTAAGTTTAAAATTAGTGCATATATATAAAGTGGAAAATGATGTGCATGTGCGTGTGTGTGTGTGTATATATATATATATGAAAAATATAATAAATCCTTATAGTTAAAGAAATCAAATTATTTATAAAGAAAGATTTACAAAGTCAAGTAAGGCAGAAAATAGTTTTATGAAATTCCAGTATTTTAATAATATTGGTCTACTTCCAATCTCAATCATGTCTCGCCATTCTTCCCATATTTAAATCAAATTCCTTTTATTTGATTCAATTTCAATATTCTCAAGGATGAAATGATTCCCCAAAACATTTTAACTTGCATTTAACATATCCTTTCTACATGAAAGTTTCCAACAACTTCATCGTTAGTTGTTAATAAAGTGATGACTTGTACATCCCAATTTGTTAATAAAACTTGTTTTCATCATGGCTTAATTAAGCATGCTTTTCTCTACTTGAGAATTTACAAACTTCATTTTTTTTGACAATAAAAAAAATCCTTTTTACAATAAATTGGCGAACATCATTTGGCAAACCATCAATCAAAAAAAAAATTGGTTTCAAACATTCATTTTTTTTTTTTTTGCAAATCCTTGTATTGGAAATTTCATAAAATCCATTTACCAAAAGTGCCATAATATCCAAAAATAACTTTATTGACCACGGTGCCCGTATATTATTTTATAACCGACTGTCAACTGGTACAGATAATTTATCATTTCAACCCGTTCTTAAAATATTCGAATTCCGGGTATGTATCATCTCAACTCGTATCCCAAGTTGATTCGAATATACAGGGGTTAGGGTATTTATCACTTCAACCCGTGATGTGTTTTTTTCTAATCTAGGGACTTGGATGGTGAGAATAATCACATGGAATATCATACAAACATTCATAGTGTCATGTAGAAATGGTGCGCATGTAGCATGTGCACAACCATAAACAAACAAATCTAGAGCACCTAACATTTCAATCAACATCTTAAGATTCTAATTCACTTAATAATAAATTAGTCGTGTGTGAGAAAACTCACCTTCCATGGCAAAAGCGAGCAGACGAGTTATGGTTAGGACGACGCTAACGGCTACAAGGAGGAATTCCGTTACCTAAACAAGGGCACAATCTTTATTTAGACGAGCGAATAAAATTCCATGCGATGCTTATGCAAAAGGTTTCGGTTCTACCGCTTTAGTTTACATACACTAAATTTTGTGGTTCCTACTCAGTTCGCATGTAACTAATTTTTTTTATATAATAGTATAACATGTGCAAGTCTCCTTCTACAGGAAGAAAATGCCCAACTCAAAAGCTAAAGGCCAACCCATTTGCATGTAACTGCATGCATCCATTTTTTTTCTTAGGAATGAAAAAATTTGTGCCCAACATAGTAGTACCTACTGTCATATGCAAGCAACAAATTGTTGCTGCATCCATCCACTTTGTTGTTTTTTTAATGGCTTGCGCATGCAAGCAAATTAAAGTGTCCAAACTCAACAAGCTAAGGCTCACGCATGCATTGCTTTGAAAATAAAGGCTCACGCATGCAACTACCCACTTTACTTGCTTCAATATATATATATATATATATATATATATATATATATATATATATATATATATATAGCTTGCGCATGCAAGCAAATCCAAATGTCCAAACTCAACATTACAGGCACCATTTTGCATGCAATAAATCCTAGGTGCATGCATACATTTCAGTTTGTTCCTATTGTTTTGTTTTCATTTTTCTTTTTCTTTTTTTTCTTCTCTTTTTAGAAGACCAACCTAAGATATTTAACTTTGTGGCCAATAGATGGGTTCATGCAAAAGTAGTAACATATATATTTAAGTTTGAATATACATGCATGTTAACTAGTAAGAGCGAGCAAAGAAGATAGACAGGGAAAAACTCACGGCAACTAATCTCGAGATGCCAGACAGGATACTGGGCTTTGGCAATGGCACTGGAGGAGAGACTACTAAATGGGCGAGCTGGCGAAGGATGTTGGACCTGGCTGATACGCTGGCAACTGGAGCAACGTGGAATGGCTGATCGGAGACTGCAGTACTGACGAGCTGTGGACCGAGTGGAGCGTGGTGAGGCTAGTAGGCACACACAGTTCTCGGGAAAGAATGGTTGACAAGGTTCAGTGGGCTTTAGCTAAAGTGCGATTCTTTTTTATAAGATTATGAGTTTTCGAATTTTCTTGCTAAAGCAAGATGGAGGCGGTAGGACAGAGTGTGGATGGAGAAGATGAAACAACATGATAGGGAAGTGCACATAAAAGAACGGTGCGGATGCGTTGAAGACAACGTGGAGGAATTTCAGAATAGTGTGAGCACGTGTAAAGCTTTATGTCTATATTTGTACCAGATGTCCTATTTGAATATTAAATAAGAATTGTTGTTTTGTTTTTTTTTCTAAAATTAAATTTTATTCAGATATTATTATTTGTTTTATTTTTAAATGAGTTATAGATTTGTTTACAATAACGTGAATGGTTAGCGCAACGGACGTACAACGAATGATATGTTTTTAATGTGTGTGTTCAGCTTTGCGCGTGACCGACAAGCAACACTGAATTCACGGACATTACAATTTATAATTAAATAAAAATTATTTTTCTCGAAGTTTTTAAATTTATTAATCCATTTTTTAATTCGGTAAATTTCGAGATCGTTACATCCTCCCCCACTTAAAGCTTTTCGTCCTCGAAAAGAAACTAGGTGAATCATAAATATAAAAGATTGATATGGACAAGATGGATAGATTAAATGAACAATACCTAGAGTAAATAATTATGGATTTGAAAAACATATGCTCTCTTCAGTCTCCCAAGTACAGTCCCGATCATCGTCACTCCACTGCACTTTGACTAAGTTGACTGACTTATTCCTAAGCTGCTTCGTCCCTCTATCGACTATACGAAGTGGCCTCTTCTCAATGGTCAAATTAGATTCGATATCCAAATTATCAAGAGCTGTTTGCTGAACATAGAAGAAGGATCATGCAGACATTTCCGAAGATGGGATATAAGAAACACATTATGTAATCCTGAAAGCTTCTCACGTAACTCAATGCGATAAGCCAAAGGTCCAATCTTTTCTAAAATACGGAACGGGCCAATGAATCTAGGAGCTAGTTTTCCTTTTCATCCAAAACGAATGACATTCTTTATTGGTGAGATCTTCAAAAAGACTTGATCTCCAACCTCGAACTCCAACTTCTTTCTTCTTCTATCTACGTACTTCTTTTGATGGTCTTGAGCAATTTTTATCTTATTCCTGATATCAGCGACTTTTTGCGTTGCTTCCATGATCATATCCGATCCAAGAAGCAAATGATCCCCTTGTTCAATCCAACTAGCAGGCGATCTACACGGTTTTCCATATAAGGCCTCAAAGGGGGAACTTCCAATGCTAGCCTGATAGCTATTAGTGTACGCGAATTCTACGAGATGAAGGTGATCTCCAAGATCCTCCATAGACAAGGATACAAGCGCGAAGGAGATTTTCCAATACTTGATTCAGTCTTTCTGTTAGACCATCTATCTGTGGATGGTAGGCAGTACTAAGATTTAATCTAGTACCCAAGGCTTCCTGAAATGCACTCCAAAACTTACTCGTGAAAACAGGATCTCGATCACAGACAATGCTAGATGGGACTCCATGTAATCTAACAATTTATTTCATATATAACTCAGCTAGGCTTGCAGCGGTACAACTTGCTTTAACAGGTAGGAAATGTGTTGACTTGGTTAATCTATCCACAATTACCCATATACTTTCGTTTCCTTTTCTTGTCTTAGGGAGACCGTCGATAAAATCCATGGAAATCTTATCCATTTCCAACTAGGGACCTCGAGAGATTGTAATAATCCAACAACATTTTGATGATCAACTTTTATCTGCTGGCAGGTCATGCATCTATTAACATAACGACAAACTTCTCATTTCATACCACTCCACCAAAATAACTTCTTCATATCTTGGTACATCTTGTGTATTCCTGGGTGAATAGAGAGTTTGGATTGATGACTTTCCCTTAACACTTCCTGCCTTAAGTTGTCCACATTAGGAACACATATGCGACCATTTATCCTCAAAATCCCTTTGTCATCAATTTGAGCCCCATTCCATTATGATCATACCTTCCTTTTCTACGAACATTTCTCTTCATACGTTTAAGCTCTGGATCTTCATCTTGCCTTGCTGCTATACGATCCATCAGGGGTAATGAAACTGAAATTTGACATAACATAGTCTTCTTCCGACTTAGTGCATCATCTACTACATTTGCCTTTCTCGGAGTGTATTTAATGTCAAGATCATAGGAAGCGAGAAACTCAAGCCATCTAACTTGTCTTTGATTCAGGTCTTTCTGGGAGAATATATACTTAAGAGATTTATGGTCGGTAAATAATTCAAACTTGGTTCCCAAAAGATGATGTCTCCACAACTTCAAAGCAAACATTACCGCAAGTAACTCCAGATCGTGTGTCGCATAATTTGCTTCATGATTCTTAAGTTGTCGACTAGCATATGTTATTACCCTTCCATTCTGCATTAAAACGGCTTACAAACCTTCTTTACAAGCATCGTTATAGACTGCAAATCCTTCATTACCATTAGGGACAGTAAGAATGGGAGCAGAAGTAAGTTTTTCCTTCAACTTTGCAAATGCAATCTTACACTTGTCACTCCAAACAAACTTAACATTCTTCCGTGTCAAAGCGATCAAAGGCACGGCATTACGGGAAAATTTTTCTATGAATCTTCGATAGTAACTAGCTAGTCCTAAGAAACTACGAACTTCAGTTAGATTCTTGGGTTCTTTCCAATCCTGGAAACAAACTAAGTTTTAAAATCGAATCAAAGCGAAAGAAGATTTAGATACAAAGAAAGGAAAAGATATGACTTACATTGATCGCAGCGATTTTGACTGAATCAACCAAAATTCCATTTTTAGAAACTATATGGCAAAGATAGCGTACTTCCTTCTGCCAGAAATGACATTTAGCAAATTTGGCTTTCAATTGGTGGCAACGAGAATAGGAATAGGTAAGATACTAAAAATTAAATGAATTAGAGAGTTCTAAGAACATATCTCAAATGCAACTCATGCTCTTTTTCAGATTTAGAAAAGACTAGAATGTCATGAACGAAAACAAGGATGAATTTGTTAATAACTTCGCGGAAAGCTCGATTCATGAGATCAACAAAATATTCTGGAGCGTTAGTTAAACCAAATGGCATAACCAACCACTCAGAGAAACCATTCTCTGTATGAAAGGCGGTCTTAGGAATGCTCTCCTCAGCTACTTTAAGCTGATGAAAACCTGAGGCAAGATCGAGTTGAGAGAAAACTTTAGCTCCATAGAGTTGATCGAACATATCGTTAATTCGAGGCATTGGTATCTGTTCTTTAAGGTAAGTTTGTTTAGTCCTCGATAACCTACACACATTCTTAGCGATCCATCTGATTTGGTTACAAACACCACAGTGGCACCCCATTCGGAAAAACTTGGTCTAATAAGCCCTTTCAAAAGTAAGTCTTCAACTTGCGCCCTCAATTCAGTTTTTTCCTTTGGCGCCATTCTTCGCGGAGGAAGAACTACAGGACGTGCTTCGGGAATAAGGTCTATACGAAACTCGATTTCTCGCTTAGGTGGAAGGCCCATTATTTCACTAAACACATCGGCATAATATTGGTCAATCGGGGTGGAACTAGGATTATCGGGATAGGAATCAAGTGAAAAATAAAGCTTCCCACGTACTCTATTGGCATACGACATACGATCTTAGTTCATTTGCTTGGTCGTCTATTAAGGAAACAGTTCCGGATCTATATGAGATTTCTGCTTTATATTTCTTCATCCAATCATCGCCAAGTAGAATATCAAAAGCGTCAGAACCAAGAACATAGAAATCACCAATGAAAAGATGAAGGTCAAAAAGAAGTCTAATCCCTTTACAAATCCTACTAAGATGGGCTGGGCCTCCAATCGGATTAGATACGCACAACGATTCGGAAGCTAATGTGGGTTCTAAAGCCTTTTCAAATTTATTACACATATCCATGGAGATAAAACTATGTGAAGCACCAGTGTCGAATAGCACATGAACAGGGTGAGAAAATAAAGTTAAAGAACTTAAAAGCATACCTTTAGTGTCATCACCCGTGGGAGGAGTGGAAGATATCATAGCGAAAACTCAGGATGGGGTTCCTTTGTTCTGAGTGGGATAATTCCTGCTAATATGTCCAGGCTGAATACAAGAATGGAAAAGATCATTGCAGGGTGCATAAGTTGGCGGGGCACGAGCTTTAGGAGGGTTAGGACAGTTGCTGGAGTAGTGACCCATTTGCTGGCAGTTGTAATAACGAACATTCGAGAGATCAGAGGGAGGTCTCTGAGCATGATATCCTACACCATGAACATTTTGCTGCTTCTTCTGCGCCCAATACCTTGCCTTCCTCTTCTTTGAATTGCTTGATGATCCTTGAGAAGGTGGCACCTGAGCAACTTGTTTTCCTTTGAGATTTGGAGAGTTTTCAAGTCTAGTGGCATAGCTCATGAGCTCTGAGAAAGGTTGGTTAAGATAATTCATCAAATGCTCGTAGAATTCTAGACGTGCACCAAGTATAAACTTCTCATTCTTTTGGAATGGTATCCAAATCAATTTTGGACCAAATTTGGAAAGCTCATCAAATTTCCTTTCATATTCGGAAAAAGTCATGTTGCCTTGCTTAAGATCAATAAATTCTCGATACAATTGGGATTTTTCGGACTCAGGCATCGATTTGGTTACAAAAGCATCCCTAAACTGCTGCCATGAAATGTTGGTCTCAGTCGAATGTGTAGTGAAAGATTCCCACCAACTCCTTGCAGTATCCTTAAGCTACCAAGCGGCCATCTGAAGCTTTTGTGCATCGGTAATCTGTAAGCTAGAAAATATCCTTTCCAATTCATCCAACCATTTTTGGCCTTCGACGATCGATTCAGCTCCAGAAAACTTAACACCTCCCGAATGAGTGTACTCCGTACAAAGCTTGGTAAACCTAACAGGTTGAGCTGGCTGGGCTGGCACGACTGGTGGCTCAGGCTCCACAGGGTGGCCTCCACGACTCCTACCTCGGCCTCTAGCAGTATTACGTCTAGTAGCCATCTGGAACATTCAAGAACGAGGCTAAGTGTTAGACTCAAGTCGAAGTTTTATAATTAAAATACTATGAAACTTTCATTTTCTTGAAATACTAGTACTTTTAAAATACGCTCTCTTGCAAAGATTGGGTCTTGATACTAATCTTACTTATTCTAGGATGTTTCCACCCTATCTCTAATGAGTTATTTACCTCAATAGCTAAGGTTAAACCTCAGCTCAGATACCAACTGTAACGGCCAACAATTTCGAACCATTCAAATAGAAAATAAACCACTCATGTCAGATCTGAATCGCTCAAAACCGTGAATTGTTATTTTAACTATTAAGGTAAATGCAAATTAGAACACAGAATCACAGGCACAGAAAAACAGAGTAACTAACAGCGGAAACATAATAGTACATAGATTCATACATAATACATGATACACATAAGTACATAATGAGTCATAAGCTCATACAAAAGATAGAGTACATATAGATAACTAGTAGTAACCTGGATAACTTAGATAACTATATAGTTGATAACTGCAGATGGTCCAAAAGATGCAAATCTCCAAGTTGCGTCACGAACGACTAAAGTGTTCAAGCTGACCCAAGTATAAAGTCAAAGAAACAATACACTCGAGTCAGGACTAATAGTCATATATAAGTGAATCAGCATAAATGACATGTTCATAGAAATGTAGAGTAACTTAAAGAATGTCTGGGATTTCTATCCTCTAAGGATCTGTGAAACTAATACATATAATAGTACGCTATTATGATAATGTCTATCCAGTAAAGTACAAGTAATGAAAATAGCGTAAGCGGGATTACCATATTACCCTTACGTCGTTTATAGGCATCACAGTCTATACAGTACCGTAAATTCACTGTACTAATGTTATCAGAGGGCACTCCATAGAAAGCAATACTGAATCAAAAATCATATGGGCTATCATAGGATAAAATGAAAAGGCGCTCGAGGCAATACATAGGGTAGGATTCTACCAATTGCACTCCCGGACCGTTGGTAACACATAGCAGCCACTACCGCCCACCTCGGAACACATTCCCACATCAAAGGGTTACCCCAAATGTAACGATCCAGGGTTTTCGTCCCCAAAAATCGACATAAATACCTCACCATATCTCATGTCGATCCTCCAAACACCGAGAACACTAGAACGTTTAGGGAAGAAATTAGAGGGTGAGATAAGAAAGAAAGAAATATAAGAATCTAAGAAAAAGTACCAACACCAACATAGAGTCTCACATCGCAGCGGAACAAAATATAATATAGAAATAAATCTTTATTGAGAGCTTTAAATAAAACTTAAAGTATCAGAGTACAGCAACGTCACTGGACAGTTATAATGATCTGTCCCATATACGACACACAACGGAATAGTATTTATATAATATCATACGTCTGAACTCTTCCAGCCTGTCTCTTCACAGCATTCGATAACCTAAACCTGTACACCCCAGGCTAAACCGAGCATTTACAAAACACCGGGTTAGTCTGGTGAACCAGAGTGAGATAAACTTGCACAGTATTAAGGGTAAATCATCCAATCATGATTTTAAAGTTCAAAATCTTTTCAAAAGAAAAGGATAATCGTAAGACCAAATCCACACATAAACACGGACGGTTTTTACCCTACAATAACACAAAATAGTTTTGAAACCAATATCTTTTCTGATATTAGAGTAGTGTCTAAATACAAGTAAATAACAATCTAATGGAACGCTTGCATCTCACGCTCCACATATATAGTATACAATCAAAACCGTAGGCGCTTATTGGAGATTGGATTCCAACTTTGACAAGGTATGGGACCATCTGCCGATCGTGTATCTCTAGAGACGAATACACTGGGTCCAACAAGAACGTCTTGCAACCCTGCCCACACATGACCGACCACTCATTTTGCTTGAGTGTATCGAATGTATATCACCAGCGGTTGGGCTCAAACCACCGTTTCCTGAAAACGGATAGCATCGAATATAGATTAAAGAAGCAAAAGGAATTTCTCTAGATAGGTAATTATACACCCTAATGAGAGCGACCCACATAGCCATGCTGCCTGCCCGATTTTTGTCATTTCCCGGTTGTGAGGCTTGAGGTCTGAATTACCTTCTTTTGATAGTACACCACCATTTACTTTGAATGCCACATCATCAGATCCATCAAATCACTAATTAACATCCACAAAAATACTCTGTAGCTGACAAAAGTACATTTGTAAAAATCAATGTACGTGATTCTTAGGAAGTACTCTCTCAGACACTTGTCCATACAAGTCATCCAGGAACAGGATGAACCGAAGGCACCCTCCGACTGTATCCTAGGAATCACCCTACATATCAGTAGCGAGAAGTCCTTGCAATCCATAGATTCCAATCACGACAGAATCACTGTTGAAATATCTCCGGCCGCTAAACCAGAGAAATTCAATCAGTAGTTCTTCCGCTCATGAAGATCAACGGTCTTTGATTGCCCCATCTTCAATCAGCCTCTTTCGTGTATTTATTGGTTGGAATGGTTTTCGAATATAAATTCGATCCCGGCCTTCCCGTACCAACAAGCGTATGGTCAGATTTGATAGTCGATGATTTAACTATCCAATAAATAATTGTGTGAATAACATGAGTTTACCAGTTCAGTACTAACACTACATGGCCTCTTTAAATAAAAATGATTAATGATAGTTAGTCTTAAACGCTTAAATATTTCACCACCCAAATATAACTTATTTGATGTAAGATTACGATTTCCAACTATTTTGCTTTCATATCATATTAAATTCTTTTTATTCTATTATCATTTCAAAACCCTTTACTATTTATTTCTTATTAACCGTATTGGAAAACGACTCATCTTATTTCAAGTGAAACAAAGTTAGGAAATCTCCTTTATTTTATCATTTGAGTACAATAACTAACTATTATACTTTTAGAATAAACCATTCCCAACACTTAACTTTTCAATTTCCTTTTATCTCGAAAATACCATTTCAAATCTTCACATAATCTCTTTTACTTCCTTTACTTTGGAAATCCAATTATACACATGTATATATAGTAAGTCTCAAATCCTTTCCCTTTTCTGTTACTTGGAACTTCTCATTTTATATTCTCGACTCTTTTACTTATATTGCGTTATTATTTCTCATATGGAAATAATAAATTATTTTCGCCTTCTCATTACGAACTAATATTACCCTCAGATAATCCCGATGTCGTTCAAGTTGGGGTATTATTTACCTCTCAGACCTTGATCAACAACGTTCCTATCTTTAGGTCGATATCAGTTGTAATTCAAAACCCGACACTTATTCTAATTCCAAACACGCCTCATTTCCTTTTTTTATAAACTTTGTTTATAAATCATGGTTTAAGATATACCTTTCATTATCAATTTCCTTTTTACTTAATTCAAATGTTAAGCAAACATTAATTTATGCTGTCACATTTGCTTAAATTTTCTTCTTCCCTTTGGTGATAAAGACTTGGGTTTTATATAAACCCGTTCATGAATTCCTTTCACAATGCAATCATATTTCATTTCAACTTCGATTAGCTTTCATAAATGATCTCATTTAAGTAGAAATCTCTTAAATTAAATTAATAATTCACTTCGCCTTTGACTACTGTATAATTAATTAACTTACTTATTTGCTATATAAATAATATATCTCTTTTTAAATCTTGGTAACCCATCTCATTGGATTAATTCAAAAAAACTGATCTTATTCTCAACTTAGTTAAAAAGGTTGACTTTGTCAATCCAAGACACGATTACCTTATTAACCAGTTCCAGATGATCCTTTATTTAAATTAATTAATAATTAATTTAAATAAATTCCTTTTGATTTATCTCTTGAAACAACTATTCAAATCTATCACATTACGTTAATCTTTGCTTATTCACTTATAACTGTAATACATATCAGAACTTTTCCGTTATAAAATCATTTGAAATCAATACAAACTCAATTAATAAATAATAAATATTTATTTCCTTTTTACAACTTTAATTCAAAATCTATTTTCAGTTATAAAATAAGTTTTATAACTTTATTTCGTCGATTTAACAGATGGTAGATCGATATTTACAAAACGGTTAATTCACAGGCCATGTACTGCCAATCACTCAACCAATAGTACCCATTGGTTTAAACCAAAGAAATGGTGAATTTCAGGTCAATATTCAACCATTTAATCAAAACAATTCAATAATGGTCTCATAATAGTCTATAACGATAATTCAATACAAACCACAACAATCTATCAAAACAATACATTTATTAAAACACGTTTATTTCATAAACGTGACCAATAAGGTAAGTTACCATAATTAGGATCAATTGTTAAAATAACGATTTGTTTTCACTGAAATTAAACGACGTTTAAGTTCACCAGTTTAAACGATATATGAATATATATCAACAAGCAGTCAATCATTAGTAACCATAAAAACCCAACTTATAAAATATAAGTAGGGAGAAACTGAGTGAGATTAACTCACCTTTGATTTGAATTCGTCGATAAATCGGCTTGTTTCAGTTAAATTAAATGGAGTTTAATTTAACTGAAAAATCCAGCTGTTGTCTGCCCTGCTCAGTTCTTATCCATCGTGTAGTACTCGTCTTCATGGTTCCGATGTTTTTCGTTTCGTCGAATTTTGACAAGTACGCGCTTAGAATTAATATTTGAAATTTATAAAGTCTTTCAACTAAGAAAACATTAAATAAAAATAAAATATAACGGGTCTTACTTAGATTATTTCCAGCCCATCACCAATTAGCCCAAACCCGGCCCTCTTCTATGCCCTAAAACCATCGGCTTCCTTTCATTCCTCAAACAAATCCGCCGCCTCCCAAAAGAGAAAGAACGAAAACCCTCCACACATGAAAATCCGCTCCTCTTCCATCGTTTCCATCCTTCGTGCTTCAGTCGCTCCATCCTCCTTCCACTCGATTCAGCCAGACTGGGGCCACCTTCCCAAAAAGCTGAGTATTTTATGATAAAATTTCAGTTTTTATTTTCCTGCTTTGTTTTCTTTGTGGATTCAATTCGGTTTACTCTAAACTGTGTTGATCTTGTTTAGAACCCACCGTTTATTTATACTAGAAAGGATTACTGTGATTTTCGTATTGTTACACCCTAGTTATACACTTAGTTGTGCCTAGATTCTAAGTGATATTTCGGTTCTGCTATGATCTTTGTGATGGAAATTGGTTTGTGAGTGACGTTTAACAGTGAAGGCTACGGGTTTTGTGATGGATTTTGATCAGAGATTTTCTGTCCTACCTTTAGATATAGTGCAGAATTCCTTGGATATATAAGCACATGTACAAGCTGTCTTGCATAGGTTTTTAGCTGTAAATATATCTATTAGCTATGTACTGTCTGGTTTTCCTTAATTGTTTTCGACTTGTCTAAAGATTGGGTGGTATATTTTCTCTGTTATCACTTACCTGGGAATTGATGATGCACATGTATTGCTTGCTTGGTTATTTGGCTTTGCGGATTTGATGTAGAATATATACATATAGTAGTTTCCTTTTGATCAGTCTGTGTACAGTCTTGTTTGATTGAGATGTGTACTTTACTGTTTATATGTGGTAATTTCCTGATTTGGAAATCTTTCAACTTTTATAAATATCTATACATATTTTCTAGCTACTCATAGCTGTGCTTACTTTTCTTCTCAGGGTTATTTGGTGGTGGACAGTGGTGATGGCTGCGCCATAAACAAGGAAGATTTTGTTGGAATTTAAGTACCATACATGATAAATTTCAAATTTTGGATTGATGTTCATATATTGGCTGAAAGAAAAAAATATGTATATAAGTTGTTCTAAATTTTGTTTTCTTCCTTGTTTCATAACTATACATTAAACTAATGTACCCATGTATCTTTTATATATTTTCTTTTCTCTTTTCCTTTTATTGTTGATTCACTGTTTTTATTTATTATTTAATTGGTTCGACTCTATCCTGAAAGCTAGATTCTCTTGTTCAGTTGTGCATCCGGCTTGGTAGTAGCATAGATAAGGATATATGAATATATCCTTTGTGTTGAAAATAGATGCCATACACAAATTTTACTACGGTTTATTTAAAAATCTTATAAATGTTGATACCATATATTTTAAATTCCAAACCGTTGAGTTGAATAATAAAATCCCGATATTATCGAATATATTCAAAACGAAATATCACTTCAAATAAGACTAAAAGGGATTTAAAACTCGACACCCAGAAATTCGGCTTAACAAATATCCAAATATAATTAAATCGCTAATATTTTATTTAATAAACGTTATCGTTTATAAATGATTTCTATAGCGACTATTTCAAAATTTTAACTGGACATAACTAACAAATTATAACACGAAATCTCAATTTTTCTTCCATACGAAAAATATAATCAAATCGATTCCGATGTTTCTGGTTTCACAGAATTCCGACTTAAAACGAATTTTGTATACTCAGTTGTAGTTCAAAACGAAATTTACGAACTAACGTGCCATTTCTAGTTTGTTTATATTATAATTATAAATTAAACATTCTGACGTCATTTTAATAACGAATATATTTATATAATTCAATATAAACTATATTTAAACCACTTTAAATCGCTTGTTCACATTATACCGCAAATTTAACATTTTCCCGATATCTCGAAAATAAAATATTATTATATTATTAAAATATTCAAATTAAAATGGTCAAATCCCATTATATAAATTCAAATCAATAATTTAAACATATAAAATATTTCAAATAAATGGTTAGAAAAAAGGGGACATTACATTCTTCCCCCCTTAAAATAATTTCGTCCTCGAAATTGCTAAGGTAAGAAAAAGGTTGTAAATCCCATTAATTTTGAAAATATATTTTATTTCAAAACAAAACCAAATTATTATGATAAAACAAAATTTTATTCAACCAATCTAACAAGTAGACAACAATCAATCAACAATCAAGGCACAACAACTCAATCAAATCAACTAAATTCACATTTAATTCTACTATTTAATTTCATTCAACATATTTGAATACCAACCGCTTTATATTCGATTGATTTCTATTTAATTATTCATTAAATTTCCAAATTCAAATCAACATTATTTAATTTCATAACCATTTCTTAATTTATTTTCAATATCAATATTAATGATTTAATTCGATTTACTTAACCCAGTTAAGTTTCAATTCAAAATCTTAACCACATTTTGAATTCTATTTACACAATATCCCAATAATTTCATACTATTATTTCCTTTCTATAAAAAATATCTTTTGGGTAAAATAATTTCATTTACCCTCTTTAACAAACAATATTGTGTCCATTACCAGTTCAGTGTTTTTCAACACTTGAACTGAACAAACAACACAATACTAAACATTTGTATATAAAATTTACAAATACGCTCTCATATACACACACACACACACCCAAACTCAATCTAGGGTGTTACTAATCCTATCTCTATCGAGTTATGCCATAGAGACAAGGTTATCACTAACCCGATAGCTTTGATACCACTATAACGATCTATGGTTTTCGGCCCTGAAAATCGACATAAATACCTCACCATATCTCATGTCGATCCTCCAAACACCGAGAACACTGGAACGTTTAGGGAAGAAATTAGAGGGTGAGATAAGAAAGAAAGAAATATAAGAATAGAAGAAGAAGAGCCAACACCAACACAGAGTCTCACATCGCAGCGGAATAAAGTATAATATAGAAATAAATCTTTATTGAGAGCTTTTAATAAAACTTACAATATCATAGTACATCAACATCACTGGACAGTTATAATGATCTATCCCATATACGACACACAACGGAATAGTATTTATATAATATCATACGTCTGAACTCTTCCAGCCTGTCTCTTCACAACATTCGATAACCTGAACCTGTACACCCCGGGCTAACTCGAGCATTTACAGAACACCGGGTCACTCTGGTGAACTAGAGTGAGATAAACTCGCACATTATTAAGGGTAAATCACCTAATCATGATTTTAAAGTTTAAAATCTTTTCAAAAGAAAAGGGTAATCGTAAGACCAAATCCACACATAAATATGGACGGTTTTTACCTTACGATAACCCAAAATAGTTTTGAAACCAATATCTTTTCTGATATTAGACTAATGTCTAAATACAAGTAAATAACAATCTAGTGGAACGCTTGCATCTCACGCTCCACATATATAGTATACAATCAAAACCGCAGGCGCTTATTGGAGAGTGGATTCCAACTTTGACAAGGTATGGGACCACCTGCCGATCGTGTATCTCTAGAGATGAATACACTGGGTCCAACAAGAACGTCTTGCAACCCGGCCCACACATGACCGACCACTCATTTTGCTTGAGTGTATCGAATGTGTATCACCAGCGGTTGGGCTCAAACCACCGTTTTCTGAAAAGGGACATCATCGAATATAGATTAAAGAAGCAAAAGGAATTTCTCTATATAGATGATTATACAACCTAATGGGAGCGACCCACATAGCCATGTTGCCTGCCCGATTTTTGTTATTTCCCGGTTGTGAGGCTTGAGGTCTGAATTACCTTCTTCTGATAGCACACCACCATTTACTTTGAATGCCACATCATCGGATCCATCAAATCACTAATTGACATCCACAAAAATACTCTACAGCTGCAGAAGTACATTTGTAAAAATCAATGTACCTGATTCTTAGGAAATACTCTCTCAGACACTCGTCCATACAAGTCATCCAGGAACAGGATGAACCGAAGGCACCCTCCTACTGTATCCTAGGAATCACCCTACAGATCAGTAGCGGGAAGTCCTTGCATTCCGTAGATTCCAATCATGATAGAATCACTGTTGAAATATCTCCGGCCGCTAAACCAGAGAAATTCAATTAGTAGTTCTTCCACTCATGAAGATCAACGGTCTTTAATTGCCCCATCTTCAATCAGCCTCTTTCGCGTACTTGTTGGTCAGAATGGTTTTCGAATATAAATTCGATCCAGCCTTCCCGTACCAACAAGCGTATTATCAGATTTGATAGTCGGTGATTTAACTATCAAATAAATAATTGTGTGAATAACATGAGTTTACCAGTTCAGTACTAACACTACATGGTCTCTTTAAATAAATACGATTAACGACAGTTAATCTTAAACTCTTAAATATTTCACCACCCAAATATAACTTATTTGATGTAAGATTATGATTTCCAATTATTTTGCTTTCATATCATATTAAATACTTTATTCTATTATCATTTCAGAACCCTTTACTATTTATTTCTCATTAACTGTAATGGAAAATGACTCATCTTATTTCAGGTGAAACAACGTTAGGAAATCTCCTTTATTTTATCACTTGAGTACAATGACCAACTATTATACCTTTAGTATAAACCATTCCCAACACTTAATTTTCATTTTCCTTTTATCTCGAAAATACCATTTTAAATCTTCACATAATCTCTTTTGCTTCCTTTACTTCGGAAATCCAATTATACACATGTAAATATAATAAGTCTCAAATCCTTTCCCTTTTCCGTTACTTGGAACTTCTCATTTTATATTCTCGACTTTTTTTACTTATATTGCTTTATTATTTCTCATATGGAAGTAATAAATTATTTTCACCTTCTCATTACGAACTAATATTACCCTCAGATAATCCCGATGTCGTTCAAGTTGGGGTATTTATTTACCTCTCAGACCTTGATCAACAACGTTCCTATCTTTGGGTCGATATCGGTTGTAATTCAAAACCCGACATTTATTCTAATTCCAAACACGCCTCATTTCCTTTTTTATAAACTTTGTTTATAAATCATGGTTTAAGATAACCCTTTCATTATCGATTTCCTTTTTGCTTAATTCAAATGTTAAGCAAACATTAATTTATGCCGTCACATTTGCTTAAATTTTCTTCTTCCCTTTGGTGATAAAGACTTGGGTTTTATATAAACCCATTCATGAATTCCTTTCACAATGCAATCATATTTCATTTCAACTTCGATTAGCTTTAATAAATGATCTCATTTAAGTAGAAATCTCTTAATTTAAATTAATAACTCACTTCACCGTTGACTACTGTATAATTAATTAACTTATTTATTTGCTATATAAATAATATATCATTTTTTAAATCTTAGTAACCCATCTCATTGGATTAATTCAAAAAAACTGATCTTATTCTCAATTTAGTTTAAAAGGTTGACTCTGTCAATCCAAGACACAATTACCTTATTAACCAATTCCAGATGATCCTTTATTTAAATTAATTAATAATTAATTTAAATAAATTCCTTTGATTTATCTCTTGAAATGACTATTCAAATCTATCACATTACGTTAATCTTTGCTTATTCACTTATAACTCTAATACATATAAGAACTTTTCCTTTATAAAATCATTTGAAATCAATACAAACTCAATTAATGTATAACAAATATTTATTTCCTTTTTACAACTTTAATTCAAAATCTATTTTCAGTTATAAAATAAATTTTATGACTTTATTTCGTCGATTTACTTGACGATAGATCGATATTTATAAAACGGTTAATTCATAGGCCATGTACTGCCAATCACTCAACCAATAGTAACCATTGGTTTAAACCAAAAAATGGTGAATTTCAGGTCAATATTCAACCATCTAATCAAAATAATTCAATAATGGTCTCATAACAGTCTATAACGACAATTCAATATAAACCACGACAATCAATCAAAAGAATACATTTATTAAAACACGTTTATTTCATAAACGTGACCAATAAGGTAAGTTACCTTAATTGGGATCAGTTGTTAAAATAACGATTTGTTTTCACTGAAATTAAACGACGTTTAAGTTGATCAGTTTAAACGATATATGAATATATATCAACAACCATTCAATCATTAGCAACCATAAAAACCCAACTTATAAAATATAAGTGGGGAGAAACTGAGTGAGTTTAACTCACATTTGATTTGAATTCGTCGATAAATCGGCTTGTTTCAGTTAAATTAAACGGCATTTAATTTAACTGAAAAATCTAGCTGTTGTCTGCCCTGCTCAGTTCTTATCCATCACGTAGTACTCGTCTTCACGGTTCCAATGTTTTTCGTTTCGTCGAATTCTGACAACGTACGCACTTGGAATTAATATTTTAAATTTATAAAGTCTTTAAACTAAGAAAACTTTAAATAAAAATAAAATATAATGGGCCTTACTTAGATTCTTTCTAGCCCATCACCAATTAGAACAAACCCGGCCCTTTTTTATACCCTAAAACCATCGGCTTCCTTTAATTCCTCAAACAAATCCGTCGCCTCCCAAAAGAAAAAGAACGAAAACCCTCCACCCATGAAAATCCCCTCCTCTTCCATCGCTTCCATCCTTCGTGCTTCAGTCGCTCCATCCTCCTTCCACTTGATTCAGCTAGACCGAGGCCTTCTTCCTAAAAAGATAAGTATTTTATGATAAAATTTCAGTTTTTATTTTCGTACTTTGTTTTCTTTGTGGATTCAATTAGGTTTACTCTAAACTATCTTGATCTCGTTTAGAACCCACCGTGTATTTATACTAGAAAGGATTACTGTGATTTTCAAATTGTTACACCCTAGTTATAGACTTAGTTGTGCCAAGATTCTAGGTGATATTTCGCTTCTGCTATGATCTTTGTGATGGAACTTGGTTTGTAAGTGATGTTTAACAGTGAAGGCTACGGGTTTTGTGATGGATTTTGATCAGAGATTTTCTGTTCTACCATTAGATATAGTACAGAATTCCTTGGATATATAAACACATGTACAAGCTGTCTTGCATAGGTTTTTAGCTGTAACTATATCTGTTAGCTATGTATTGTCCAGTTTTCCTTAGCTGTTTTCGACTTTACTAAAGATTGGGTGGTATATTTTCTCTGTTTTCACTTACCGGGGAATTAATGATGCACATGTATTGCTTACTTGGTTATTTGGCTTTGCGTATTTGATGCAGAATATATACATATAGTAGTTTCCTTTTGAATGGTCTGTGTACTGTCTTGTTTGATTGAGTTGTGTACTTTACTGTTTATATGTGGTAATTTCCTGATTTGGAAATCTTTCAACTTTTATAAATATCTATACATATTTTCTAGCTACTCATAGCTGTGCTTCCTTTTCTTCTTAGGGTTATTTGGTGGTGGACAGTGGTGATGGCTGCGCCATAAACAAGGAAGATTTTGTTGGAATTTAAGTATCATACATGATAAATTTCAAATTTTGGACTGATGTTCATGTATTGGCCGAAAGAAAAAAATGTATATAAAATGTTCTAATTTTTATTTTCTTCCTTGTTTCATAACTGTACATTAAACTGATGTACCCATGTATCTTTTATATATTTTCTTTTCTCTTTTCATTTTATTGTTGATTCACTGTTCTTTTTATTATTTAATTGGTTCGACTCTATCCTGAAAGCTAGATTCTCTTGTTCAGTTGTGCATCCGGCTTGGTAGTAGCATAGATAAGGATATATGAATATATCCTTTGTGTTGAAAATAGATGCTGTACACAAATTTTACTATGGTTTATTTAAAAATCTTATAAATGTTGATACCATATATTTTATATTCCAAACCGTTGAGTTGAATAATAATACCCCGATATTATCGAATATATTCAAAATGAAATATCACTTCAAATATGACTAAGAGGGATTTAAAACTCGACATCCAGGAATTCGGCTTAACAAATATCCAAATATAATTAAATCGCTAATATTTTATTTAATAAACGTTATCGTTTATAAACGATTTCCATAACGACTATTTCAAAATTTTAACTGGACATAACTAACAAGTTATAACACGAAATCTCGATTTTTTTCTTCCATATGAAAAATATAATCAAATCGATTCCAATGTTTCTGGTATCATAGAATTCCAACTTAAAACGAATTCTGTATACTCAGTTGAAGTTTAGAACGAAATTTACGAACCGCCGTGCCATTTCTAGTTCGTTTATAATATAATTATTAATTAAACGTTCTGACGTCGTTTTAATAACGAATATATTTATATAATTCAATATAAACTATATTTAAACCACTTTAAATCGATCGTTCACATTATACTGCAAATTTAACATTTTCCCAATGTCTCGAAAATAAAATATTATTATATTATTAAAATATTCAAATTAAAATGGTCAAATCCCATTATATAAATTCAAATCAATAATTTAAACAAATAAAATATTTCAAATTAATGGTCAGAAAAAAGGGGACATTACACCAAATCATAACATAACCATAGAAATGGTATCGAAGAAATGTGTTCGATCAAAGGTGCTACCTCAATTAGTCACGGTATCGCTCTTGTTTTAGTCATTTAATTATGGCCCAAAGGTCAAAAGCCATTTCGTTATTGTACGCCTTCTTCAGTCTAGCATTCGCTCAAGTCATCATGGTTCATTCCGAATACGTCATAACGTTCACAGTTGTTAAAGTGGTATCGGTACTGACAGAGAGTATGCCACTTATAGACTCCGGTCTCTTTAACAACCAACGCTTACGTTTTCCACACCGTGGCCATTGCTTTGAAAAAAAAGAAAAAAAAAATCATTTTCCATGTATCGCAAAATAACTTATTCAAATATTTCCCGAAATCGCTTTCTTAAATCAATTACCAATAGTTTGAATAAGATTTCAAAATCTATATTTACCACCATTTTTAATTAGCCATTAGGGACAAGGTTCTCTCTTCCAAAATGTCATTTATACTTGAAATCCTAAATTTGAACCTTCGAATGCACAAGACTGGATTGGATAAAGCTTTCTTAAGAAAAATCGTAAATATATGTTCAAATAGTTAAGTTTAAAATTAGTGTATATATATATATATAAAGTGGAAAATGATGTGTGTTATATATATATATATATATATGAAAAATATTATAAATCCCTATAGTTAAAGAAATCAAATTATTTATAAAGAAAGGTTTACAAAGTCAAGTAAGGTGGAAAATAGTTTTATGAAATTCCAGTATTTTCAATAATATTGGTCTACTTCCAATCTCAATCATGTCTCGCCATTCTTCCCATATTTAAGTCAAATTCCTTTTATTTGATTCAATTTCAATATTTTCAAGGACTGAGTGGAGCGTGGTGAGGCTAGTAGGCACACACAGTTTTCGGGAAAGAATGGTTGACAAGGTTCGGTGGGCTTTAGCTGAAGTGCGATTTTTTTTATATGATTATGAGTTTTCGAATTTTCTTGCTGAAGCAAGATGGAGGCGGTAGGACAGAGTGTGGATGGAGAAGATGAAACAACAAGATAGGGAAGTGGGCATAAAAGAACAGTGCGGATGTCTTGAAGACAACATGGAGGAATTTCAGAATAGCATGAGCACGTGTAAAGCTTTGTGTCTATATTTGTACCAGATGTCCTATTCGAATATTAAATAAGAATTGTTGTTTTGTTTTTTTTCTAAAATAAAATTTTATTCATATATTATTATTTGTTTTATTTTTAAATGTGTTAGAGATTTGTTTACAATAACGTGAATGGTTAGCGCAACAGACATACAAACAATGATATGTTTTTAATGTGTGTGTACGGCTTTGCGCGTGACCGACAAGCAACGCTGAATTCGCGGACATTTAAATTTATAATTAAATAAAAATTATTTTCCTCAAAGTTTTTAAATTTATTAACCCATTTTTAATTAGGTAAATTTCGAGATCGTTACAAATTCTTTTATTGTTCTTCCATTCATTACCCATTCATTTCCATTAATTACAATTAATGCCATTTACTTTTATCCTTTTATATACATATATATATATGTGTGTGTGTGTGTGTGTGTGTGTGTGTGTGTTTATGCACTCGACCTCTCACATTAAATTAACAACTTGTGGATGCTGGATTTGTCGTGCGGTGCCAGGTAGACTTCTACCACAAGTTGAACTTAACCTCTTGTCTTAACACCGTTACATGTATATTTACGCACTAGACTTCTCACATCAAATTAACAACTTGTGGATGCTGGATTTACCGATCGGTTCCGGTAAGACTATTGCAACAAATTGAATTTAACCTTGTGTCTAAGTGCGGGTACGGTTTTCTATTTACTGTAAACTTTCCATATAATTTAGGTGTGTCCATTCTTCCAAATTTTTACTGTAATTCTATTTTTAAATCTCACACTTAATATCATGTTAATTCCATGTTAACTTGTAATCGTGTCGCATATTCTTCCTAACATGTAATTAACTCCATTCCATAATAATAAGAAGTAACTATCAACCATGTGATTAACAATTTAACATGTAATTATCCCAATTTCTACATTTAAGTGTTCAAGTAAATAATATGTCATAGGTTAACATGTAATTGTCCCAATTTCACCGTAACTTAAATTACAACATCCGATTAACAAGTTGTTAAAACATGAATGTATACAACAGTAATTGTTTCCACATTTTAGCGCATATATATCCACATTAAAACATATTAACATTTCAATCATATTAACATTTCAACATATATTATACTAATATTTCAAAAGATTTACACATTTCAACAGGTTCACATTTCAGTAGATTTACTATGCATATTAACGGGGAATGTTAAATGATAAATATACCATTATCAAAAAGGTATATTTTAAATCCACTCACCTAATTGCTTTCCAAATCCTGAATATGGTCTAGATATAGCATTCCATGGTTCCCCTAACTGGATTTAGAACCTAAACAACCTTGGATCCACAATTCTTAACTTAAAGAAGAAGGGAAGAAATAAGAGAAATTCAAATAGATCAGATCCAAGAAATTACCTTACTTCGATATGAATTCTAAACACCCATTTGCAGATATACATTCTTTTCCTCCATATCTTGATTTAGAATTTCCCTAAAATAATTATCCTATTTTCTAAAGAGATATGAGGAGGAAGAAGAATGGTAGAGCTTAGGCACCTCTCAAACAATGTGAGATTTAGGCTAGGCTCTACTAGCCTATTTATAGTTGTTCATGCACACGCAGCGCTGAGTCAGCAATGAACATGGTCCAAAAAGTAGTCCATACTCGTTAAAGAATCTGCCCAGATCTGAGCTGGGGTCGACCCCGGGGTCAACCCCCTATGGGTGGGTCGACCCCAAGATGGTGGGTCGACTCCTAATGGGTCTTCTTCACACGTTGTCTCGTTTCTTCTTTTTCTAGACTTATTTTATTATTAATATGTTTATATATATGAGCCTTATATGTATACAAATTTCTAATGTTCATAACTTCTTCACACATTATCCGTTTTACGCAAACTTGGGGTCTATCTGAACCAGACTTCCGTGGCGAACGCAACAATGATGATGGTTTTGCTTAATTCTAAATATTTAATTAAGTTATTCTCATTTTGTTATCTTCAATTAAAAATGTTGCGTGTTACATTTTCCCTCCCTTAGGAAATTTCGTTCCCGAAATTTGATAAGGGTAAAATTCAGTAATCCGTCACATAATATACATCCATCATGTATGCATCCAATTTTAGCAAACATCTGTGCATTCGTGCAAAGTGTAATTCAACATAATAATACATGAATGAAATGAATGCCTAAGTGGTACCTCCTATATGACTGCAATTTTTTTTCTTGAAAATCTCTTTGAAAACATGATGCACACATCCTAATATACTGGAAAATTATATATGAATGTAATATTTTGAAGATCAAAACACAATTTCATCGAAATTTTCCACACTCTTGTGGAGCAAGAGCGCAGTTCATCCAAAATCCTACCATCTAATTTTTTTTCGAATTTTAGAAAAATCTAATTTTCTAAATTTGGTTTCTTATATTACAAAAAGGTGGATAATGGAAAATTTCACATCTTCCGTTTTTCTTTTTCGACCTTTTTCAAACCATACTTGGGTTTTATGAAACTATTTATAAATATTTCCTATTTTCCTATCCAAGCATAAGCCACATTAGAAATTTTTTCTTTATTACAGATTTTCTTTTTCAACTTATCTTGGAAAAATTTATTCTTATTCGTCTTTTCTCAGAATTTTCCTTCTTTCTTTAACTGTCATGTTTGTTGCTTTACTGAATTTGTTGTTTCCTTTTTAGTTGTGCCATTACTCTTTTGTTAGCTTATTTAACTTAATCCTCTGATCAAAGTTTAGTTTCAAATAAGCCTTCTGGTCCTTCAACTAAAACAGGAAAAGAGATACTCTACACAGCTAGTACTAAGGGCCAAGAATCTCAGAACTATGTCCGTCCCCCCTCCCCTTCAGAAAAGTTCAAACCACGGGATCAATGACAGGTTTAAGTGTTACCCTAACTACCCAAAAAGAACAAAATAGCAGAACGATCCCAACAGAAATGTAATAGTGGGTTTTATCCCAACAGGATCTAAACACTTACTTGCCGTTCACTATCTAGTAGTCACCACTAGTCCTAGCAGTGTACCAATAGTCATTTCAAGCAAAACCCTAGGCTTTTCAAAGCTTACGCATTTTACGGGAACTTACCATTATTCCAAGACAAGATAATTCTCGCTATCTACTTCATAGCCTCAAAACTTTTCCTGTCTTCCCTAGGCACTAATCCTCTCCTATTCCACACTTTTAAAACACGGTTTGGCCTTTTCATTTCTCTTTTCTTTCAAAGGTTAAAAGTACCAAAACTTTATTTTCCTCACTAAAACATACTTTTGCCAAACTAAAAGACATGTCATTTTATATAAAAAAATGTAAATCGTTTTTCTTTTCAAATCACGAAACCGGAGTCGATAAGGACAACAATTTCTCAATCGGGTTTATAACTTGTTCTTACCTATAAGGTTGGTTTAGTTACTTACTACAATGTGCAAGCATATACTCTATTCTTAATTTGTACACCTTATTTTGTCCACCCAACAAAATTTTCTCCTTTGAAACAATTTATCAAAAATGATTGTCGAAAGAATATAGATTTCAAAACTTTCCTTACTGAGAATTTTAACAAAATGCAATATTTTCTAAATTTTTCTTTTTAATCCTTTCATGCAATATAATAAGAAAACTAGCGAGCTATACATGCTCTATAATGTTCCCTTTTCTGAGAGAAATTTTAATTTAGACAAAATTTTCACAAGAAATCATTGTTTCCACAATATACCCTATTTTATATTAAGACTCAATATGTACATTTTAAAATTGTCCTTTACATATTTTAGAACTATAACTTTTAAGATTCAAACTTGAAAACACCATAAACCATTTTCCCAAAAGTTTTACGATTTCAAGTTCTTAAAAGTTAACAATGGGGTTAGACTCAAAGTGGGTTTCCAATCTTAACTAGGCTTTCCTAGACACTCCCACAAAGTCAATTCTCTCAGCTATATATATTCCTAATCCATTTTTCTCTTTTAACCTTTTCCAATTTATAAGATTTAACTGCTAAACCCACTAACCTGAAATTCTATCATATGGAATTTACCTTTCTTCCATATAAAGCTTATTGTACACTTCCCACCCAAATTACCAAAGGGTCTCAAATTTCCATGTTCGTTCTTTTAGTGTACAAACAGATATCCCAATTCATACCATATTATGCTCTTTCTTTTTAGTGGGTTCCTCTATGGATCTACGTATATATATACATATAATATATTTATATTTTTAAAAATACAAAAACGTTCACTCACTATCTACACAAGAATCCTAAACCTAGGCTCTGATACCAGACATAACAACCCAAATTCGAACAGACCGACTTTTTTCTTCAAAATTCTAATCCATCGAAACTCATGTTGATTGCTCTGGTATCCTGCAGAAGAGATAAATATATAAAATATATTAGAGCTCAGAAAATACCTCACAGCGGAATGGATAAAATAAATATAACCAAAATATAGCCTTACCATAGTTATAATACTGCCTAACTAATATCCAAAGCTATCATATCTCTACCACAAAGTCTAACCTGCAAGTATGTTATAAGGAGGGGGTCGGAACACAAGTTCCAGTGACTGGATTTAAACTACACATTTTGGATAATCCTACATATACCGTTCAGTTACATTTGCTTATTTATTAGGTTACTTGGGATTACATCATTCAATTCCTAGTCACACATCGTACCCATTTATTCCCCAGTGAATTAAACAAATACAATATATATGTAGCTACCCTCAATATTAAGGTACACCCCCATGGTACCCCACTAGCACGTTCTTTACCGTAACATCACAGAAATGTACGCAGTCCCTCATCTTATGATGGAGTGATGTACGAATCTCTACATAACAACGTTGCGTTCCGCATAGAACCTCCATCGCCATGCTACGTAAGCGTACGGACTGCCACCTTTGATCGAATCATATCACAGAGTAATGCCCTAGAGTCTACGATACACCACCCAGAGTAGACAAGCATGTATCTAGACTTTTCCATGTACGTATCGTCAATCATACTCGATGCCTTTATCGCCCATATCCTCTATTGTGCACCGAGTCCCGTGGCAGAGCCATATAAGAAACACGGAACTCGGTAGGGAGCTTTTCAGAAATCTGTTTACATAGATGCTAAATTCTGCATTTTCAGTGGCTATGGTCCCACTTGACCCGTCCCTCGGATAATGAAAGACGAACAAGACTGAGAACTAATGACCTGGCCCAAGAGCAAACAACTAATCCTAATTGGCATGTCCCTCACACATAGCCTTGATAGCAAAAGGTCTATGGTCAGTTGGTTTAGCTCTCCGCCTTTCTGCATCATGCATCATGTTGACTATCGATGGTAGGTTCCCGACGAATCTGCTATTTAATGGCTAGACCTATCAGTACGCAAGAGTGGTCGTAACCTAGCCAAAAAAGTCAGGCAACGGGATCGTCGAATCATCTTACGGTCTTCTAATTGGCCACTATTGTGGCAATCAAGGCATACTCACTAGTTAGATACGCGCAGACCTAACTTCTATGAGCACAGTATAGCGTTGTCATGGCACAGAGGACTACCAGTAGCACCCTCCACGTCATAAGAAGACACGTGCTTCCCCTTCCAATCCTTCAAAGTCAGCAAAATATCAGCAGAACGGTCAGAATAATAAGTTGGACGTGCACTTCGCTCGTGCCTCATGACACTATGATGATCTACCTTATTAGGTTATTTATCCTCAAACGTGCAGATAGGTCCAAGCGCCTCATTTTAATATGTTATTAAACCTTATGTCTAAACATTCAATTATGTACTTGCTTTACCTCATCAGGTTTCCAGTTAAATTGGTTATCTAAAATCATATTAACTTCTTATCTAGTTTGCGGAGTTCTCTCTGATCCCCTTATACCTCTAAGGAATGGACCCCTCTTGCTAATTAATTTCAGACATATAACTTAACCCATTTAATTTTATTAATAAGCGCATAACATGTTATTCTTTGGATTGTAATTCAAGGTCTGTAATCTACAATCTCTTTATATTATTCATTGTCTAATTTCATAGTTACAATAACGTGTTCTACTTAATATGTAATTAAGTATATCTCAATTCACATGTTTTCTGTTTAACATGTCACTTATTATTTATGATTAAATATAACTTATTTCATTCCATAAGTTAACCATATCCTTCCTCATTTAATCGTAATTCCATCTTGTACCGTCACTACAACTTGTCGTTCTTTACTTATTAACTTAGTTCTCTTAACTAAGGTTTACTAATAAGTTTCCTTTCTAATTATTACAACTTGTTTTATAATCCCTACTTGTCCCTAGGACAAGCTTTTAACATTGTTATTCCTATCATCTGATTTCAGATTCTCAAGTTTACAGATTACTTAATTTATAATTAAGTACAACTTATTGCATTTCATAAGTTTTCCTCCTTTTTCTCTACTCATTACGAACAACAAGTTTCAGGTTCCAAAATTTACTGATTACTTAATTTATAATTAAGTACAAATAATTTCATTACATAAGTTATCTCATTTTCCTTATCTTTAATTATAACCTAAGTTATAATTTCCACTTGTCCCTAGCACAAGCCTACCTATTATATAACATTCTTATTAATGTAATTAATTGTAAAAGGTTATTATCATTCCCCGTTGATTCCAATTCTTTTACTGTTGTTACTTCCATTCATTTCCATTAATTACAATTAATGCCATTTATTTCTATCTTATATATATATGTGTGTGTGTGTGTGTGCGTGCGCGTGTGTGCGTGTGTTTATGCACTAGACCTCTCACATTAAATTAACTTGTGGATGCTGGATTTATAGCGCGGTTCCGAGCAGACTTCTACCATAAGTTGAACTTAACCTCATGTCTTAGCACCATTACATGTTTATTTACGCACTAGACTTCTCACATTAAATTAACAACTTGTGGATGCTGGATTTTCCGGTCGGTTCCGGGAAGACTTCTACCATAAATTGAATTTAACCTTGTGTCTAAATGCGGTTACGGTTTTTTGTTAACTGTAAACGTTCCATATAATTTAGGTGTGTCCATTCTTCCAAATTTTTACTATAATTCTATTTTTACATGTCACACTTAATATCATGTTAATTCCATACTTACTTGTAATCGTGTTACATGTTCTTCATAACATGTAATTAACTCCATTCTAAAATAATAACAAGTAACTATCGACCATGTGATTAACAATTTAACGTGCAATTATCCCAATTTCTACAGTTAAGGGTTCAAGTACATAATATGTCATAGATTAACATGTAATTGTCCTAATTTCACCATAACTTAAATTACAGCATCCGATTAACAAGTTACTAAAACATGTATGTATACAAAAGTACTTGCTTCCACATATTTAACAAATATATACATATATATATATGTATATATTTCCACATTTTAACATATTAATGTTTCAAACATATTAACATTTCAATATATATCATACTAATATTTCAACAGTTTTACACATTTTAACAGGTTTACATTTCAGCAGATTTACTATGCATATTAACGGGGAATGTTAAACAATAAATATACTATTATCAAAAAGGTATATTTTAAATCCACTCACCTAATTGCTTTCCTAATCCTGAATCCTGTCCAGATCTAACATTCCATGGTTCCCCTAAATGGATTTAAAACCTAAACAACCATGGATCCACAATTCTTAACTAAAAGAAGAAGGGAAGAAATAAGAGAAATTCAAATAGACCAGATCCAAGAAATTACCTTACTTCGATATGAACTATGAACACCAATTGGCTGTTATACATTCTTTTCCTCTAGATATTGATTCAGAATTTCCCTAAACTATTATCCTATTTTTTTAAAGATATTTGAGGAGGAGGAAGAATGGCAGAGCTTAGGCGGCCTCTTAGACAATGTGAGATTTAGGCTAGGCACTGCTAGCCTATTTATTGGTGTTCATACACACAGAGTTGAGTCAGCAACGAACATGGTCCAGAAAGTAGTCCAGACTCGTCAAAGAATCTACCCAGATCTGAGGTGGGGTCGACCCCCCATGGGTGGGGTGACACTCACGTCCGTTATTGTTACTCACAAAAGGAATGCATTAAGTTTTGTAAAGCATTACAGGTAAACAAAAACAAAAATATCACAAGATAGACATAAAAATAGCAGTGGAAATAAAAACTTTATTTATCATAAAGTTGCAAAGTCAAAACATCCCTTGTCTGAAATACATGAAAACCATTTCATCGTTAAAACATCTGTCTTATTCTTAAACATCAGAGTACAAAATAGAAGAAGCATAATTCCTAAGTGAAAACATAGCCGTAGTGTTAGGATTGCCTCGCATGTTGTTAAGGAGGAATGATAATTCGGAATTAATAGTCCCATATCATGGAATATATTGAAGGAATTGTGTACAAATATGAGCTGGTAGGCACGTAACATTAGGGATTCCTTTTATTATATGGTAGTTGTGTGCCAGCTCATATGCGTGCAAGGAAGGGGGCGTTGTTCCGACCGTCGTTACATAACAGTGGTATCGGGGTCGAAGGTTACGGACTAGGCCATGCGGGCAAGGCAATGCTCTCAAAAGATACTCGTAGGATGCGAGTCAAGGGGGAGATAATTAGGATTGCCTCGCATGTTGTTAAAGAGAAATGATGGTTTGGAATTAGTTGTCCTATATCACGGAATATATTGAAGGAATTGTGTATGAATATGAGCTGGTAGGCACGTAACATTAGGGATTCCTTTTGTTATATGGGAGTTGTGTGCCAACTCATATGCATGCAAGGAAGGGGTCTTTGTTCCGACCATTGTTACATACCACATAGTTGCAAAGATAGAAGCTTGAGCAGTACATCTAGCAGCTCCAAGCAAGATGATAGCAGAATCTTGGGTAAGCCTGAGAATTCCCTCCCTGAGAACCTGGGGGGAGGGGGGGAACGGAAGAAAGAAGAGGAAATAAAAAGGGTCAGACATAAAGTCTGGCGATTCTAGTTACTTTTAGCAAGTAAATAATTAAAAGTAGCAGGACATGCATATTAAGTGGATAGGAGAGATAACTACATCAAAAGAAGGCCTGATAAGATAAACAGGATAGGGTGTATACGCTTCCTAAATGATTACTCTGCACTACTACTAGTATAACCAGAATGAGATGATCCCCAACATGTACGAGATGGTAGACTAAGGTGTACTTCTAGTGAGAGGTTTTAACCTTATACAATCCACAGGCAGCAGCAATAACGGACTCCTAAACTTACCAGAGTCTAGACATACCCAAACTACTACCCTAATCGATCAGCTCCCTAATCCGCGTAGATACTTTGAGTTGGCCCTGTTGTAGGATGTGTAACGTCCTAAAGTGGCAACTCTTCGCTGATATGCATAGCCCCATATCTACAGGTGTCACGGTCGTCTTATCCCCCTCTGTCCGGCTTATGCACACACATAGCACGGTCGGTTTGCGCCACCCACACCATCCTCCAAGTTTGGATTTCTTACAATCAGTCTAGTAAGCGTGCCCCTTTTCAAACCTAGTACGGAGTATATGTTTGATACCTACTCCAGGTTACTGGATGAAACGGGTCCCACACAATATGATACATGCTCCCCCCTTGTCTTGTATCCCCTACAAGGTTTTTCATTGGCAATGTATACCTGTGGTGTCTTTAATTACATTACCCTATCATTTCCACTATTTATGTTTACTCTAAAAGGTGTCTTTAATTACATAACTTTATTATTCCCACTGGTCATGTATACCACTAGGTGTCTTTAATTACATAACCTTATCGAGTTAAATTTGTGGGCCTATATGTGAATATTACCCACCCCCTCTAGATTTGCTTAACCCTCCCACTGATTCAAGCATGTTTATTTAACGATTAAGTTTGTGGGGCTATATATACTAATATTACGCACCTACCCAAGATTTACTTAACCCTCCCACTGATTCAAGCATCTTTATTTAACGGTTAAGTTTGTAGGCCTATATATACTAATATTACCCACTTACCCAAGATTTACTTAACCCTCCTACTGATTCAACCAAGTTTACTTGACCCCTATTCATGTTTATGTTCACACAATCCCAATGGATTCAACTAGGTTAAGTATTAACAGGTTATCCTCATTCACATTGACTGCTTTTTACTTGCCAAAGCTTCACTTGCTTATTAATTTCGTATAAATATAACTTAATCCATTTAAGTCCATTAATAAGCTCTGTTACATGTTATTCTTTAGATTGTAATTAATAGAAGTAATCTTACAATCCTTCACCCCTGGATTGTAATTAACGGAAGTAATCTTACAATCCCTTTTGTATTGTCTATTTCCATAGTTACAATAACATGTTTTACTTAATATTTAATATAGTATACTTCTTCTCAGTTCACCTGTTTCCTGTTTAACATATCACTACATCTTGACGTTGTTTACTTAGTATCTTAGTTTTCTTAACTAAGGTTTACTAATAAGCTTTCTTTCCTTTTATTATAACTTATGTTATAATTTTCCACTTGTCCCTAGGACAAGCCTACCTGTTGTAGACAACATTTTCATTAAGTAATTAATCAAAATCGGTTACTATCATTCCTTGTTTACCCCAATTCATTACCATGTCCATTTGTGGTTATAATGGGCTAGACCTCCCACATTAGGCCTACAACTTGTGGATGCTTGATATGTCGGTCGGGTCCGGGTACACTTCTTCCACAAGTTGGGCCTAACCTCATGTCTTAGCCCGTCTCGTATTCGGTACTTAGACCTCTCACATTAGGTTCAACATTAGTTGTTGCTGGATATGCCGGTCGGGTCTGGGCAGACTTCCACCACTAATACAACCTAAGCTCGTGTCATAAGTGCAGTTACAATTTCTACTTGTAGTTATTAGACATTTCATTCTTATCCAATTATTATCTACATCTTTATAGGTGATTATACCTCCACTTCCCCCTTTTGAATTATATGTCCAATTCATATAAACATTATTTAAATTATGTCAATTCTAACATTTTCCCCCCATTCCCTAACTAACATATTTACATATATTTGGTGGCATCTAGGCTAGAAAATAGCCTAGTGATGAACAATAAAAGGGAAATGTGATGGGAAAAATAACAATAGTGATCATTCTAAAAGTGACATAAACATATATACTGGCATAGGCATGTAACAGGCTTAATAAGATGGACATAAAAAAAGATCTAGTAAAAATGGTAATGTTAAAACTAGATCAAATATACTTAGAATGAACAGATACAAATAAGAATTCATATGTCCAATAATAACAGATCTCGATTAATCACAATTTGATAATTAAGGTGGACATAAAAACAGATCTAGTAAAAAGGGTAATGATAAAACTAGATCCAATATACTTAGAATGAACAGATCCAAACAAGAATCCATATGTCCAATAATAACAGATCTCAATTAATCACAATATGATAATTAAGGTGGACATAAAAACATATCTAGTAAAAAGGGTAATGATAAAACTAGATCCAATATACTTAGGATGAACCGATCCAAATAAGAATTCATATGTCCAATAATAACAGATCTCAATTAATCACAATATGATAATTGAAGTGGACATAAAAACAGATCTAGTAAAAAGGGTAATGATAAAACTAGATCCAATATACTTAGAATGAACAGATCCAAATAAGAATTCATAGGTCCAATAATAACAGATCTCAATTAATCACAATATGATGATCTAGATCTAAACAAAGGTTCAATTGTCCATATACTGATAAACCCGAATTAACCACAAACTTGACAAAAGTTCAGATCCACAAGGTGTAACATCCCGTATTTTCCGGTCTATTAATTTAGTTATTTTATTGTTTTAAATACTGTATGTTTAAAATTATATTAATGATTTCTTGTATTAAATGACATTAGAATGTAAAAAAAATTATTATTAAACGAGCTGCATTGGTGAGGTAGTTCGTAATATAACGTTTCAAACTTCAATTATTTGTACAGGATCCAATATAAGTCGGAACTTCTCGAAACAAGAAACGACTGAATATATTGAATAATATTAAAATGGAAGAGAAAATTCGAGTTTTCATGTTGTATAATTTGTTTTATGTCCAAATCAAATTTTCAAAAGGTCGCTATGGAATTCGTTTATAATTTATATCGGCTATATTATATAAATAAAAGAGTGTTAATATTATAAATATTGATTTGGCCTGGAATTAAAACCATGCTATTTTATTTTGAAACCATTCGTAATCCAGCTCAAATATGTTCAATAATAATATTTTTATTATTACAACATTGGGGTATTTAAATTTTGGTTTATTTTATTTTAAATTGGAGTATTAAAAAGCGGCATTATTCAAATGATCTCCGTTTCTAACGAAACAAATTTTATTGGAATACGTATGACTAATTATTATTAGATTTCCGGTTTGGATCCAATCGGAGTTGTTTTACCAGTGCATGAAATTTGAAGGCAAACCGATAAATTAAAATAATGTCATTTTGCAAATAGAGTCCGAAATCAACGAAATTAATTTCGTTGGGACTAGAACGACAAGCCAAAGCAGTATATTTATTTTCATTGCGGTTGGAGCTAATGTAGGTGGTGCGTTCATTTAACGTTAGTGTAAAGGTTGATAGAATTATTAGCCATATTAAAACAAAGCGTTAAATCCATTAAAATGAAATCTTTGCAAATTCATTTTCCTATAGGCAACACACACATGTCTAACTAACAGAAAACATACTCAATTTGTCCTACTTTGAACAGTAGCAAAGACTTGACAATCAAGCGCAACAGATCCTCCATAAAACAAAGCTTGAAAAAAACAAAAAGTAAATAAAAATACTAGCGTTACTTTCGAAGTAAACACAGATCAAATCAGAGGCATGCCCTTGCGTGTTAGCAGCTATGTTTTCTCACTTCACGGTCATGTATGCGTAACTATAATTTGAAAAGTTTACCCCCTACATTATACCCACTTGAAATCGACATTCTTCTTATCTTCAATTATTCTTCCATATAAATCCCATGCTGTTCTCATTTCTCTTCACTCAAATAAAACCGTTTCTTTGAAAATTAAAATAAAATCTATTCCTTAATGAAATCAAGTAAACTTTGATTTTTTGGAATCAGTGGAACAAAGGATTTACGTGAATATACATGTTAGAGAACTGTTGTCATTGCCTTCTACACTAGGGAGACTCAGGGCGCGCTTTACCTTGGATTCCAATGGCTTAGCAATGGCGAGGAGGGTACGGTCGAGATCGGAATGAACAGGCAAGCGTGTGGACGAGTATGTGGGGTTTGGTTTCGATGGACGTTAGTGATTACTGGAGATGCGAAGAGGAAAAGGGCTGAATTGGTAATGGAGTACTGCAGGATGGTGCGGATGGGTAGAAGAACAGATGCGTATAAGAGAGGAGTTCAAGAAGTAGTGCTTGTTGGGTAGCGGTTTGCAGCATGATGGGTTGAAGTTAAGGTGAACGCGTTAAGGAAAATGGTGAAATTGGTCTTCACGTTTCAAGTGTAGTGGGAGAATAAATAGAACTAACGAAGTGTAGAGAAGATGGTCATTGAGTGCATGTGGCGTGTGCATGGGAGTCCATGCATGAAATTAGAAGAGAAGCGAGATGCATGGGGGGAAGGAGTATGAACTATCTGCGGCTTATATTTTTGGAGCAGCGGTTTTAGTGTGCAACAGAGAACTTTCAACGTGGAGATGAGGATTTTGTAAGCGATGGACTTTGAGATCGTGGATCCGAACTTGTGTAAGTAGATGGCAACAGCGTGGGATCGCGGGGGAAGCAATGGAAATGTGGCAGCAGGTTTATATAAAAAGAGAAGAAGAAGATTAAGTGGGTAAGGTGGTAGTGGGCTTTGGAAATCTCGTGGGCTATTGGGCCTTCGAATTTTAAAAAGAAAATCCAAGAAGAAAAAAGAAGTGGAACGATAGTGGGAAAAGCTGACCGGGTTTTCTTGGAGTAATAGTGGATACCGTGTGAGACCAATCCGAACATTAGAGTGTAAGGTAACAGTAATTTAATTAATTAAGTTTAAATTTATATTAAGTTATAATATTTCAATTATAGCTTAACGTTGTAATAGCCAAAATTCGTTCAACCGATATCAGAATCGCCCGAAGTTGGATTCGTTAGAATCGCAGAGGAAAGTACAGTATCCTGAGCTTATTCAGAAGGGGATTTGGAAGCTGTCGAGTTTTGTTTAGTTTTAAACACCGATTTAAAATTAAACAAAATAATGCGGGAATAGAATCAAAAATAAGGTCAGTTAACACTCACACTTTTCTGAAATTCCATGATGTGATCAGATTCATATAATTAAAATCTATCATTGATATTATCAAATTGATTGATTTGGATGCCATTGATGGTAATTGTTTTCTATTGGTTGACTTTAATTTTATTTACGTCACTTAAATGCATGGGATGAAGTTTCCGTTTCATGTATTATTATAAAATGTTATAATAACTGTGATGCAAGACAGAATAGGTTGGAGAAATCAAACCAGATTATTCAAATATTATATGTACCGTTTGTTTTTATATGATTTTTATATATGCATTGTCTGAAACCAAATGATATGAAAACCGGTTTGGATATTAATGTTGAACGGAAATTCAACGTTGTTGAAACACCCCACCTCCGTTAAGGTCACTCACAAAAGGAATGCCTTAACTTTGGTGGAGGTTTATAAGTAAAAGCCACAGATAAACTCAAGACAGATATAAATACACATATTTTAAATAGCGGAAACCAAACAGACTTTTATTTCATCAATATGTGTTCAAAACAAAAAATTCCATAATTGTCTCAAAATACTTCCAACATTACAACATCATTACTGTCTTGATTATTAAAGAAGCATAAAACATAAATAAAGTGACAAAAATCCCCATAGTTATATCCAAAGCCATAATCTGAGCAAAAGAGATCCAAATCATACATCTACGATCTTGGAGCTTGTAAAGAGCCTGACTGAGCTGAGCTGTTTCCTCCCTGTGGACCTGGGGGGAAACGAAAGAAATGAAGACGAAAAGAAAACAGAGTCAGACATAAAGCCTGAGTAAATCTAGTAACTCTTCAGTATGTGAATAAGAAAAGGGCATGATAGGTATAAACTGGAAATAGGAAAGTGTCACCAGCTAAGGAAGTGTCGCTTAGAACCGAATATACTATCGCACCCACACTATATCTCTGCACCTATTCGAGCTCATTTTAATTGGCACCCCATGGTGAGGGTGATGTGATCCCCATTCTTATTAAAAGATCGGCTCCTACTCGCGTTAACATGTGTCATACGGCCCCCAAGAATTGTAGATACCTATGCTGGTCCAACCATGGGGTGTATTAAGACCCATGGTGGCGGCCCTGACACAAATTCTAGTAGGCATAAGTTATACTACCGGTGTCCTCAGTGCCCTAGTTGTCTGCTCCGGAGTGTGTGCACGCCTGCACCCCGTTAGACCTGCACTGTGCACCTACCGCCGTCGTTTGACCGCTTACAATCAGCCCAGTAATCGTGCCCTACCCTGCCTAGTTTTAGGGTACCATTGATATCTAATTTGGGTTACTGCTGAAACGGGTCCCTCGTTACTAGGATTTTCTAGTCAAACATGTTAAGTGGTTAAGTGTCTGTATTTACCTGACCCCACCCATCAATTCTTGTTAACCTGTTGAATTTGGTTAAGTGTTATTGTTGACTTAACCCTACCATCTTTCCTTAGCCTCTTAGGAGCACCAGACCACTTACATTAGACAGGTATTGCTACGGTTACTGGATGTGCCGGTCGGTTCCGGGCAGGTTTACACCGTAGCTCAGTCGAACCTCGGGTCTTTATTTGGCTCAATGCTTAACCGCCCACATTGGATAGGTATTGTTGTGACTACTGGACAGTCGGGCGGGTCCGAGCAGGTTTACATCACAACTCAATCCAACCTCGGGTTAAGCATATCGTGTTTTCTAAATTTACATATTTTATTACTTCTCAATTATATGTAAATGTCATATCTTTTATTCTTGGGTATATCAATTCATACTGCTTAAATGTCATTGTCATTGACATGTGCCAAACATGCCAACATATATTTTCATGTTTTGCACCCAACGTTATTACCCCCGTTTGTTCGCAACATTATAACATGTGTTGGGCTTGTTACAATTCAGCCCAACTTTTAAAATGTGAGAAAAAGGGGAAATCAAGAACATGCAATACATAAAGGTGTGTGGCGCATGAACTTGCAATTTAGCGATTCACTAACATATAATATGGGTCATGTGAACTTGCATTCAAATCAAAGTATAACTAAGTAGGTGACATATGAAATGGCACAGTTTAGGCTAATACAAACTTGTGTTTAAACATGTTGAACTTGGCATAATGTCAACCACAAAACTAGCATGTTGTATATTCACCAAAATGTCTAATTATAACATCTAGTCACATAGCCTATTTCAACATGAACTTGCATGGTTTATGAAACCCAAATGATACTTAACATAGATCCAATTATACTTGCAAATAAACATGAACTTGCATAGTTTATGTAACCCAAACAATACTTAACATAGATCCAATTATACTTGCAAATAAACATGAAAATGATATCATAGGTTTTGGGTCATGTAGGCATAAAAGGGTTCAAATCTAGAACATGTTTACATAAACCTTAATTTAGAGTTAGTGAATGTATATAATCCATGCCATAGGCATAAACAAAAAGGGTTCAAATTCTATTTTTTGCCACAAACTTGCAAGTGCCATTGTTTTCATATACAATTGTTCAATAGGCTTGCACCAATCAATTTATGCCACAAACATCAATACACAAGTCATGATAGAACCATTACAATACACAGAATTTATATAATAACACAATTCTATTTTCATTTACATCGAATCACATCATAGTTTTTTTATTCATATTCTGAAAGGTCAATATACTTACAACGAATGCAGAATCTTGAATTCTGGATTTTGAATTCTGAAACTGAGATGTGCTCCTTTGGGTTGACTAATGTTGCGTTGATTGATTTGATTAAACTTTAATCTTCTTCTTAATTCGATTCATCTCTAGGCTTTTCTCTTTTGACGGCTATGTTCAATTCCTCCCTGGCAGCGTGACGACTCCTTTCTTATTTTTTGTGTGAATTTTCAGTTGAGACTTAGGGTGTATTTATAGATTTTTCAATTGTTTTGAGCCGTCGGATGAAAACAGGAGGAATCTAGACCATACAAAGTTCAAAGAGCCAATCAGGAGGTGACACGTCAGCCCTAGTGACACACAGAGCCACAGAAATTCGAGCCAGAGCCAGACCTAGCCAGCCAGGTTGACCAGGCAGGTCGACACTGTGGTCGACCTGGGGGGGACCAGGTCGACACTATGGTCGACCTGGGGTGACCAGGTCGACACTATGGTCGACCCTATGGTCGACCTGGTCTCTGAGCGGGAATTTTCCCGCCCAGCCCAGTTTGAACCTGAAATTCGAATTTTGAATTTTAAACTAAGCTGTTTGAATTTAAATTTTATTCTGAAACTTCCTAAGGCCATAACTCCTTCATACGGAGTCCGATTCACGCAAACTCGGACTCCATCTCAAGCAAAATTCCGAGACGAACGCAATGGCATAACCCATTTCCCTTAATTCTTTCATTTAGAATTAATTATTCTTTAATTTGTGAAGCTTAACGTTATAGAATTCACGGGATATTACATTCTCTCCCCCTTAAAAGGATTTCGTCCTCGAAATCTTCAAGTTAGGAAGAATGTATATCCTACCATCCAACAGTCCATCTACTCAACCAACAAACACAGGCGTCAATTGTCCTTAAAAGACTTCTAATGCTTCATGATTATATGCATAGTATGTGTACATGTCCTTATCTAATGCAGAAATCAGGCGATCTACTGATTTAGTTGACCTCCTTAATGCAAATCATGTAAGTGTCATGAATCCATTATGTATGCAAATTTTTCCTACTCATAATTCTATATGAGTGCACAACTATTCATACAAATGCGACGACCTTATGACAGCATATCAAGTTTCAACCATATACAAATGAGAATCCATATATGTGCATATGCAATATGAGTGACTGAGCCGATCTATAACCTAGGGAGTGTGTGTATATGCATCCACGAGCAACCACTAGCAATCACTAGTAACCATTAGCAGCCATCATCCATATCATGTTTTCAAATATATGTTTGCATCCATTTGTTTTCTACCTAAGGAGTTAGGAAAAGGACCGAGGAGATATACCTAAAAAGATAGATAAAGCATAACTTAAGGAAAAAGAGAGATCGAAGATGTACCCTCAAAAAGAAGAGGGTAGGCAGCGCGTATTCTGTCCTCAATTTCCCAAGTCGCGTCTTCCTCGGCGTCGCTCCACTGAACTTTAACGAGTTTGACTTCGCGGTTGCATAGCTTTTTCACTTCAGTTCCTAAGATGCGGGTTGGACCTTTCCTCACAGTTGCTTCACGTTCCACTTTGGCTTCTTCTAGAATGCTAGGTTCCACCACTTCCGTAGACTCATGCAAACACTTCCGGAGGTGAGAAACATGAAAGACGTTGTGAACTCCGGCCAGCCTCTCGGGTAGCTCTAGTCTATAGGCCATCTTCCCAACCTTCTTGATGATAGGAAATGGTCCTACAAATCTTTGTGCTATCTTTCCGGCGGATCCAAAACGAACGACGTTCCTTAAAGGAGATACCTTAAGGAAAACCCTGTCCCCAACCTCAAACTCAAGGCCGGTCCTTCTTTTGTCGGCGTAGGACATTCTCCTACGTATCAAGTCCACTTTCTCCGAAGTCTCTCGAATCATGTCTGGCCTAAGTATAAGCTTATCTGTAGACTCCCACCAACAAGTTGGTGATTTGTACAGTCTTCTATACAAGGCTTCGAAGGGCGCCATACCGATGGTAGCTTGATAGCTGTTGTTGTAGGCAAATTCCACTAAAGGAAGGTGATCCTCCCATGTCCCTCCAAAGTCTAGAACACAAAGTCTCAAAAGATCCTCTAAAACTCTATTCACCCTTTCCGTCTGGCCATCGGTTTGGGGGGGATAGGCCATGCTCAAACATAACTGTATGCCTACAGCTTCTTGTAGACTCTGCCAAAACTCACTTGTGAAGATAGGGTCTCGGTCATTAACAATGCTGGAGGGTATCCCATGAAGTCGAACTATTTCCTTGAGATAAAGAGATGCTAGAGATGGGCAGTCCTTATACTCTTGATAGGTATGAAGTGGGCGCTCTTAGTAAGCATATCCACTATTACCCAAATGCTAGTATTGCCTCTTCTCGACCTAGGCAGTCCATCAATGAAGTCCATTGAAATGCTATCCCACTTCCACTGTGGGACCTCTAAAGGATGAAGTAGTCCTCCAGGCTTCTTCTGTTCCGCCTTGACCCATTGGCAGGTCATGCAATTAGAAACGAAATCTGCCATGTCCTGCTTCATGTCGTTCCAAAAGAAAGTCCTTTTTATATCCTTGTACATCTTATCACCGCCAGGTTGTACAGTCATCTTGGAATGATGCGCTTCCTCGAGAACCTTCTTTGTCAACTCCCTTGCTTGTGGGACGCATAATCTTCCATCTCGTCTCAGCCTACCCTTATCATCGATGGCGTATCTATTGAGTTGACTAGAAGTCTCACCCCTAATAAGTTTATCAATCACATCAACAAGCTGAGGGTCTTCACGTTGTGCAGCCCCTACTGAGTCCAAGAGAGTAAGGCGTACTTCGAGAGATGCTAACAAACCCGGTACAAAATCTGAGGAGGGCCTAAAGTTAAAACTGGCTATATACTCCAAGCTTTGCCTTTCCACAATGAGAGGGATTAAGGTCAGTTTCTTTCGGCTCAACGCGTCTACTACTATGTTGCCTTTTTCGGGAGTATAGGAAATTTCAAAGTCATATGAGGCAAGAAACTCCATCCATTTTTACTGCCTCAAGTTAAGATCCTTCTGCGAGAAGAGACATTTCAACGATTTATGGTCAGTGTATAATTCGAACCTCTCACCTAGGAGATAATGGCGCCAAGACTTAAGCACAAAGACGATGGCGGCTAACTCAAGATCGTGGGTTGGGTAGTTCTTTTCATGAACTTTCAAATGTCTTCCGCCATAAGCTACTACCCTTCCTTTTTGCATTAGAACATCGCCTAGTCCCGTTCCACATGCATCCATGTATACTGTGAACATTTTGCTTCCATCTAGCAAGGTCAGAACTGCGGCTGTTGTGAGTGCCCTTTTTAATCATCGGAAAGAAAACTCGCAGTCCAAATCCCAAGTGAACGCCGGATTCTTCTTTATTAGCCTTGTGAATAGAGCTGAGATTTTCTTGAAATCCATAATAAACTTTCGGTAAAAATTGGCTAGCCCAAGAAAGCTTCGATCTTCGGTTGCATTTCTTGGTGTCTTCCAATCTTGCACTGCCACCACTTTCGCAGGGTCTACGGTCAACCCTTCTTTGGACACTATATGCCCCAGAAATCTTACTTCTTTTCTCCAGAAGTGACACTTGGAGAATTTGGCTTTTAACTGATGTGCTCGGAGAGTATCCATGATTTCTTTCAGATGCTGAGCATGTTCTTCCTCATTCCTTGAGAAGATTAAGATATCGTCTACAAAGACAACCACAAATTTGTTGAGGAATTCTCTGAACACCCTGCTCATTAGGTCTACGAAATAAGCGGGTGCATTTGTCAAGCCGAAAGGCATGACAAGCCACTCGAAGAAACCATCTGGGGTTCGGAACGCCATTTTTCAATGCTATCTTCAGCTACTCTTAGCTGATGGAACCCTGTTTCCAGATCAAGTTGGGAGAAGACCGTCGCACCTACAAGATGATCAAACAAATCGTCGATTCGGGGAAGAGGGTACCTATTTTTCTTGGTTAATTTGTTTAACTCCCTATAGTCAACGCAAAGGCGAAGTGAACCGTTCGCTTTGGTTGCAAACCCCACTGGAGCACCCCATCCGAAATGCTCCGTCTAATGAACCCCTTTTCGAGAAGTTCTTTAACCTGCTTACTGAGCTCCTTTCTCTCCTTTGGAGCCATGTGTCCGACAGATAAAGCTATAGGCTTTGCATTATCCACAAGTTATATGCAGAAGTCTATTTCCCGCCTCGGAGGTAAGCCTTTCACCTCCTCAAAGACATCCGGATATTCCCGGACTACTCTAACAGATTGCAAATTCTCATCAAAAGCATCAAGCGACTCTAGATAACTAAGCATAACATCATTCAAGGGATTACAAGAAATTTCTAAAGTGTTACCAAGCCGAGTCAAAAGCCTAACTACTCATTTCTCACAATCAAGGATGGCACCATTTCTGGATAACCAGTTCATGCCTAAAATCAAACCATATCCCGAGAAGCCTAAGACAAAGGCATCACAACTAAACTCAACGTTGAGAATAGAGATTTTCAAACCCAAACAAACCATTGACAAGTAAGCGGAGCCCTTAATTGGATTTGAAACAACTAAGGGATCTTCTACCATACTAGTGTTTAGATGCAGAGATTCTACTAAGGCCGATGAAACAAAAGAGTGTGATGCGCCAGAGTCAAAAAGTGTGCGAACTGGATGATCATAAAGATAGACTACACTTTCTACAGAAATATTACTACCTCGTTCCTACTGAGGTGCCACTAGCGCATGAACCTGACCCCCTGAAGTGGATCCGGCTTTCTGTCCCTGCCCTTTCTTCTTTAGGCAGTCCTTAGCTTGGTGCCCAGTCTCTCCACAATGGAAGCAACCACCTATCTTCGCCTTCCTTTTTCGGCAGTCTTTTGATATATGTCCCACAATGCCACAGAAATTGCACCTTCTCCTCTCACGAGGCTTATTGTTCTTCCCTCCTTTCTTGAAGTCTGTTTTCTTTGCTTGTAGACCTTCCTTCTTCTCTTCCACCTTAGTTTCTTTCTTGTCGTGGTCTTCCTCGTGTAGTAATGTCATGTCCACCAAGCTTTCATAAGTCACTCTCGTGGACACATGGGTCATAGCAAGGCTGTGTAGAGGCTCATTCATACCTTTGACGAAGCGAACCGCCTTCTTGGGTTAGGTGTTTACTAAGTCTAGCCCAAACCTGGCAAGCTGATTAAACTGATTAACATACTCCCTGATCGTCATGCTTCCCTGTTTCAGAGTTAGAAACTTCTCCATTTGCAGGCTTCTTTCAGCTTGGGAGAGGAATTTCATCTCAAACCTTGTCCTGAAGTCTTCCCATGTTTCCACCGCCCCCTGAGCATTGGTAATTTCCCACCAATAAGAAGCTTCATCTTTAAGTAACCATACCTCTAGTTGTATCTTTTTCCTGTCATCAACTCCGAAGATGACAAACAGATCCTCAGTCTCCTTTAACCAGTTTCTTACTCCTACAAAGGATTTCATTCCATAAAAGTCTTTTCCACCCATAGCCTTGAAGTCTCTACATGTTTTTGCGAAGGCATTCCCACGAGGAGGAGGAGGAGGAGGAGGAACCGCAGCCACTGGAGGAGGGATGTCTGCTGGGCCCGCGCTATTGGCCCTTGCTTCTAAGTACCTCCTAAACCAGCCGGGAATCGACACACCTTCCGAGAGGTTAAGGTCTCCTGACATGCTGAAACAGAAAGGAAAGATCCAAAATGAAGGATAGAGATAGATAGATAGGGCACATGGCTTTGGGGGATTTTGTCTTTTTTTAAACATAACACTTTTTCTTGAAAAATGCTTCTTTAAACTTTCTTTTAGAAAACAATTTCAAAAACTTTTATCTTGTCTGGTAAACCTATGCTCTGATACAAAGTGAAACACCCCAACTCCGTTAAGGTCACTCACAAAGGGAATGCCTTAACTTTGGTGGAGGTTTATAAGTGAAAGCCACAGATAAACTCAAGACAGACATAAATACACATATTTTAAACAGCGGAAACCAAACAGACTTTTATTTCATCAATATGTGTTCAAAACAAAACATTCCATAATTGTCTCAAAATACTTCCAACATTACAGCATCATTACTGTCTTGATTATTAAAGAAGCATAAAACATAAATAAAGGGACAAAAATCCCCATAGTTATATCCAAAGCCATAATCTGAGAAAAAGAGATCCAAATCATACATCCACGGTCTTGGAACTTGTAAAGAGCCTGACTGAGCTGAGCTGTTTACTCCCTGTGGACCTTGGGGGGGGGGGGGGAACGAAAGAAAAGAAGACGAAAAGAAAACAAAGTCAGACATAAAGCATGAGTAAATCTAGTAACTCTTCAGTATGTGAATAAGAAAAGGGCATGATAGGTATAAACTGGAAATAGGAAAGTGTCACCAGCTAAGGAAGTGTCGCTTAGAACCGAATATACTTTCGCACCCACACTATATCTCAGCACCAATTTGAGCTCATTTTAACTGCACCCCATGGTGAGGGTGAAGTGATCCCTATTCTTATTAAAAGATCGGCTCTTACTCGTGTTAACAAATGTCATACGGCCCCAAGAAATGTAGATACCTATGCTGGTCCCACCATGGGGTGTATCAAGACCCATGGCGGCGGCCCCGACACAATTTCTAGTAGGCATAGGTTATACTACTGGTGTCCCCAGTGCCCTGGTTGTCTGCTCCGGAGTGTGTGCACGGCCGCACCCCGTTAGACCTGCACTGTGCACCCACCGCCGTCGTTTGACCGCTTACAATCAGCCCAGTAATCGTGCCCCAACCTGCCTAGTTTTAGGGTACCGTTGATACCTAACTTGGGTTACTGCTGAAACGGGTCCCTCGTTACCAGGATTTTCTAGTCGAACATGTTAAGTGGTTAAGTGTCTATATTTACCTAACTCCACCCATAAATTCTTGTTAACCTGTTGAATTTGGTTAAGTGTTACAGTTGACTTAACCCTACCATCTGTCCTTAGCCTCTTAGGAGCACCAGACCACTCACATTAGATAGGTATGGCTACGGTTACTGGATGTGCCAGTCGGTTCCGGGCAGGTTTACACCATAGCTCATTCTAACCTCGGGTCCTTATTGGGCTCAATGCTTAACCACCCACATTCGATAGGTATTGTTGTGACTACTGGACAGTCGGGCGGGTCCGGGTAGGTTTACATCACAACTCAATCCAACCTTGGGTTAAGCATATCGTGTTTTCTAAATTTACATATTTTATTACTTCTCAATTATATGTAAATGTCATATATTTTATTCTTGGGTATATCAATTCATATCGCTTAAATGTCATTGTCATTGGCATGTGCCAAACATGCCAACATATATTTTCATGTTTTACACCCAACGTTATTACCCCCGTTTGTTCGCAACGTTATAACATGTGTTGGGCTTGTTACAATTCAGCCCAACTTTTAAAATGTGAGAAAATGGGGAAATCAAGAACATGTAATACATAAAGGTGTGTAGCGCATGAGCTTGCAATTTAGCGATTCACTAACATATAATATGGGTCATGTGAACTCACATTCAAATCAAAGTATAACTACGTAGGTGACATATGAAATGGCACAGTTTAGGCTAATACAAACTTGTGTTTAAACATGTTGAACTTGGCATAATGTCAACCACAAAACTAGCATGTTGTATATTCACTGAAATGTCTAATTATAACATCTAATCACATAGCCTATTTCAACATGAACTTGCATAGTTTATGAAACCCAAACGATACTTAACATAGATCCAATTATACTTGCAAATAAACATGAATTTGCATAGTTTATGTAACCCAAACGATACTCAACATAGATCCAATTATACTTGCAAATAAACATGAAAATGATATCATAGGTTTTGGGTCATGTAGGCATAAAAGGGTTCAAATCTAGAACATGTTTACATAAGCCTTAATTTAGAGTTAGTGAATGTATATAATCCATGCCATAGGCATAAACAAAAAGGGATCAAATTCTTGTTTTTGCCACAAACTTGCAAGTGCCATTGTTTTCATACACAATTGTCCAATAGGCTTGCACCAGTCAATTTATGCCACAAACATCAATACACAAGTCATGATAGAACCATTACAATACACAGAATTTATATAATAACACAATTCTATTTTCATTTACATCGAATCACATCATAGTTTTTTTTATTCATATTCTGAAAGGTCACTATACTTACAACGAATGCAGAATCTTGAATTCTGGATTCTGAATTCTGAAACTGAGATGCGCTCCTTTGGGTAAACTAATGTTGTGTTGATTGATTTGATTGAACTTTAATCTTCTTCTTAATTCAATTCATCACTAGGCTTTTCTCTTTTGACGGCTATGTTCAATTCCTCCCTGGCAGCATGATGACTCCTTTCTTATTTTTTTGTGTGAATTTTCAGTTGAGACTTAGGGTGTATTTATAGATTTTTAAATTGTTTTGAGCCATCAAATGAAGACAGGAGGAATCTAGACCATACAAAGTTCAAAGAGCCAATCAAGAGGTGACACGTCAGTCCTAGTGACACATAGAGCCACAGAAATTTGATCCAGAGCCAGACCTAGCCAGCCAAGTCGACCAGGCAGGTCGACTGGCAGGTCGACACCCAGGTCGACACTATGGTCGACCTGGGGGTGACCAAGTCGACACTATGGTCGACCTGGGGTGACCAGGTCGACACCATGGTCGACCCTATGGTCGAACTGGTTTCTGTGCGGGAATTTCCCATCCAGCCCAGTTTGAACTTGAAATTCGAATTTTGAATTTTAAACTAAGCTATTAGAATTTAAATTTTATTCTAAAACTTCCGAAGGCCATAACTCCTTCATACGTAGTCCGATTCACGCAAACTCGGACTCTATCTCAAGCAGAATTCCAAGAAGAACGCAATGGCATAACCCATTTCCCTTAATTCTTTCATTTAGAATTAATTATACTTTAATTTGTGAAACTTAACGTTATAGAATTCACGGGGTGTTACAGTTGTTTTAATCAACAGACGGTATTGATCAAGGGGTTGGCAGCAGATGACCTTAAATCCACCTTTGTTAAGACGATGATTTGCTAATAGGCGAATCAACAAAGTTAGTTATAAAAAATATATTTTTGTAACTAAAATGAAGTTTTAAATTATAATATAAGTTTTATTATAAACTAGTAATTTATAGTTCGTTTTTATAAAGTAAATATAAACGATTATTTTGACATTTTAAATAAGTTTATAATCATGTGAAGGTGTAAATTGTCCTATGAGTTAATATTTTAAGATAATCAATTTAAGACATAGGGTTAAGCAATATTTTTAGATAAATTATATTAACTTGATGATAAGGAGTAATTAAGATTAGTTTATGAATTAACTGATGATTTGAAGTTAACTAAATAAACTAGTTGCTGGAAATTGATTATTAGATTAATTGATCTTCGAGTTAATCTAATGGGAATAGTTTAAAATTAATAAGATTTCTTAAATATTAATTACCTTTTTAATGAATTTTAAAGGATTATTGAACTAATATAATTAGTTATCGTTTATTAAAGCAAGCAGTTAATCTATTTTAAATTAACAATGAAGTAAACTGCTTTACTTCAGCAATGATTAATTATTGTTTAATTATTTTAGTTAAACTAATTACTTCATGAATGGGGATAATTGAAGATAGTAATTGGGTTGTAATGAGATGTTACTTGAATTAAGTATAATAATTTAAATAGAAAGTGAAACGTCAAAGGACGAAGAGCGTTAATGGTTTTTGGTAAAGGAGTTATAAATGGAATTGTATAATGAGGTGGAAGCAAAGAGTCAATATTTAATATAAATAGTTATAAATTACCGAGTTTTCAAAATAAGTATATAGGGTTATAAACCCATATTTCAAATAAAACAAGAAATACGGTTTAATTGGTATTATAAGTAATTTGGGTTTTGAATTACGGACTTATATCTACTCTAAGATAAGAACGTTGTCAATCATGGTTTGAGAGGTAAATAATATACCCCAACTTGAACGATTTCACTATTATCAAGAAATGGTATTAGTTTGTAACGGAAAGAGAAGTTGAGATTAGTTATAAAGGGGAATATTACAACGTATTGCAAGTTTTTGAACTATAATGATAAAGTTACATTTGTTAACCAAGCTTAAGCATGATATATATATATATATATATATATATATAACACTATTCCCTAGGAATTGGAAACGGTTTGGTTTTAAATCCACTTGATCTAAGGTTATGTAATAACGATATTTTTTCGAAGAGATGCAAATATGCTATACTGAGTTACGGGTAAAAATAAGTAATTGAGATATGATAATATATATTACCCGTATTGAATAAAACTCTTTAAATTTTGGAATGTGACAAAATCACTGAGTTTATATAACATGTCGTTCGACATTGTTTCTGTGTCATATATGAAATGGTATATATCGTTATTTCTGAAGTAAAGGAAGGCTAAAGGCGTTCTTAAAATATGATGTAATATTTCCAAGAAAAGGAAATAAAAAGGGTTTTGTATAATTATGTGGTATTAGTAAAGCAGAGTTTGGTAAATATAGTTATTGATTCCAAGTAACGGAAGTAAAGAGTTTTGTCGAGTGTTAGACAAAAAAGTGGTTCTAACACCCAAATTGATTAAAAGCAAAATGAAATGAGATCAAAAATAAAAATGAACACACAGGATTTATAGTGGTTCGGCGAAGAAATGCCTACGTCCACTTGTCTTTCACTATTTTCACTGATTTAGTTGCAATTACAATGAAATATTCACTTGATTTCTCTCACAACTCACTTACAATCGCTCAATTGTTTAAAAGCAAATAATGAAAGAAGATTTGGATTTTCTGGGAGTGCTGGAATTCAGGTTATGAAGGTGGTTGAACTCTCCAAGTGTCAGAAAAAGATCCTTTTCTTTGTCTCCAAACGGGGTATTTGTAGGTGAGAACTTGCTCAGAACCCGATCCGGATCGGAGCCACGTGTCATCCATCCCATCAGCCTCGGGTTCGGATGAATTTCTATGTTGACAACGCATTAGAGTAGTGGACGTTGAGGGTAGGAACTGGTCACTGCCGATCTGAATAACCAGGCGCTCATGCAGGAGAGTGACGTGGAAGACAGGCTCGGGTCGGAGGGGTATGTACAAAGGGGTTCGGATCGGAGTACCTGATCCGACCCGGATTGACTTAGAACCAATTCTCTCTTCTTTTTACTCCGCTCCGCTCCGATCTATCTCTGTAGAAATTGGGTGGCTTTCCGATCCGACTGGAAGTAGATTGCCCTCCGATCCGAATAACTGTGCCTCTCTAATTCCAATAGCAACAGTTCACCAATCCGATCAGCAAACTTTACCCTATCCGAACCGCTACCCTGTTCTGATCCGACCGGCTCTAGGGTTATTCAAGTTCTTCAATATTTCACTTCTTGACTTTGTGTTGCCCAGTTCACAAAGTGGGCTAACATTTTGCCCCCTCAAAGGATGCTTCTGTTGGAGACGGAGCATGCTTTGACCATCAATGCATAGCGCTCTTCGAGGTAATTTCTCTTTTGATTATCCTTGCGTTTTTATCTTTTTCTTCAAATTTCAATTCAGTTCGTTGCTGAGCTAAAGAACTCGGTTCGGTTCGGATTCCGATCCGAACAGACCCCTTCTCCTTTCTATTTTCCACTGGACTATTGGGCCAAGCTTCGCTTCTGGGCTGTCCATCCGATCCGAACGAGAAGTCTTCTACTGGGCTGCCGATCCGAATGGGGAGACGAATAGACACTCTTCTCTTCTATATAAATACTGCCTTCTTCCTCCTTTCATTTGCACTGTTTTACTGCTTGAGTTCTGCAAAACGAGAAAGAATTTTCTCCGTGAAACCTCAAAATTCTTCTTAATTCTCGAAGTAATCACACTGGTAGGTTATAAAACTTTGAACAATCCCTTTTTTAATTACTCCCGATTCGAATTCGTAGACGATTAGGATGATTTGAGTATGAAATTCTGACGAACTTGCCGCCGTGACCCTCCCTCGTCATCATCACCAATAAACTCGTCGTCGTCTCGAGATTGGAATGGAGGAGATTATAATCCGTTGTTAAGTGCACCAGCGTAGAATTGCTTGGCTTCGATTTGGGTGACTGGCACGAAATTGGCCTCAGAATTGGATAGGGAAGAAAGGGGGTGAAGGAGAAGAAGAAGATGATGGAGAATCGGTTCGGGGGGACATGGAAGTTGGAAAAATGAAGGGAAGAGGAATGGAGTTCAGGAAATCGGACCGGGTCGGGGCAAGTAAAGAAAGAAAAAAGAAAAGAAATCCAGGAGATCGGATCGGGTCGGAGCAAGTATTTAGAGAAGGGGAAAAGGAGCATACCTAACCGGATCGGGTCGGACCGCAAGATGACGGAGGAGAAGTATAACTACGTGATCCGATCCGAACCATTAGGGGACTTTGCCTCCGATCCGATCCGACTTTGATTTCTGAGTTTCAATGTGATATTCAAGCCTAAGGCCATGCCCCCGATCCGATCCCAACGAATGAACCCGAACCGAACCGAAGCACAGTCTACCTTAACGCATAAAAACTCGTCTAACTGACCCAATCAACTTTTGGCATGATCTTCAATTTAATGGACAGTTAGGATAGTGCCTTGCGAACGTAACTGGACATCAAGAATTACTTCAACTCTTTATATCTTGCCAAACTTTTGCGTCGCACTTTTAAACACTTACTTTGCACTTTCCGTATACTATTTACACTTTAGTTTGCACACACGCACGGGGGGATACGGGTTAATTTACTCTAATTTGTGCTATTGCTTCTTCAATAGTTTTATGACCATGAGACCCAGACGCTCTTCCAGATTAGCTTAAAGGAAAGAAGCCCCGGAAACCTCTAACAAGATTACTCTCGAGGACATATCTTCTCCGTCAGATCCAGAATGGGATAATGAGGGTTCGGACTACGACGTTGGAAATCGTAAAAGTGACGAGCGTCTTCAGAGAATGAAGTTTTTTAGGGTTTGAAGAAGAAGGAGGGGTTGGCGATGACCGGGCTCCCGATGAGTTTGAATCGGCTGTCATATCGGAATCGCCCCAAGATTCTGTTGAATCAACAATTGATAACGACCGACTTACCCGAATTTGTTTGAAATACGGGATAATGAAAAGGGACACTCTAGTGCCTTCAAGCTCTGACCGTCCCCACAACCCTCCAGAAGGATATATGGCGGTCACTCGGTTGATGTGTATGGTCGGCGCTATCCCTCCATTTTCTCCCTTCATCGTTGACTTTCTAAGACAAATGTGGATTGCCCCCATGCAGCTGCATCCCAATTCTTATGCCTACTTGCACACTTTGTACATAGCATACCGTGAGATCTTAGGCACAGAGCTCACGTTCGATGACGTTCATTTCTTCTATAACTTCAAGCATCGGACACGAGAGACTCCATCTTTCTGCTATTTTGAGTCTGTTCCTAAGAGGAAGATAATCTCGGCGCCATTCAGCAGTAAAGCGGGAGATTCCAGACTGGAATGGTTCTATGTGAAGCGACAGCCGGGATGTGCCAGGAGGTGGACAAAATCAAGTAAAGCACTGATTTTCTAAATCCGGGCTCTATACACTCGAGTCATCACCTTAACTTGTTTTCCTTTTTGTTTGAAGTCGACAATCCGAAACAAATATCAGATCAGGTGTTCTTTGACCGGATGCACCAACTTCTTAATGGCGATCAGAAATTCTTGACTATCGATGAAGTCCTTAAGGACGAATATCTTCACTTTCATGGGTTGTTATCCGTTTTTCGTAGTATTGGTCATGGGACGGCTCCATACGTATATATTCCTCCAGTGGAGGTAGTTCCAGAGATAGGAGAAGGCTCGGGAGTACCTTCAGTGCCTCTTCAAACTTCACCTTCTCCATCTTCTACTCAGGATGACGAATTGGCTAACCTGGCCGAAAAGCATCATGAAGGATATACTGCCCCCGAGGAGGCTACTTCTCTGGAAAAGTCAACATCCTCCCAAGAGTCGCCACTTAATGCTTCCGAGAGAGATGTCCCTAGTACTGATGACCCAATATTTCGGGGTTTGGGGGATCTCCCCTTACCTGAAACTATATATACTTCAGAGGATTTTAGGAAGGATCCTTTAGTCTTCACCTCTTCTGAAGAGACCACTCCTGCTAAGGCCAAAGAGCCTGCCCGTACTAGTCTAGCTTCAGACTTGGGTTGGTTGGGGGGATACGCACCACTTAGGACACACTTTATACAACAACATTAGCATTCATTGCACCTCTTTCTCCGTGAATCCATTGATTCTGAATTTCGTTTGTCTTATTGTGCAGGCACGATGTCTCGATCTTACTATGATATCAGGAAGCTTCGCCGCAGCATGTCTAATCCACCTCAGGATATCGAGTATGATCGCCGCGATGATCGCGGTAGGGAGGAGAAAAGGCCTTATGATCCCTATCGCTCTCGACCCTCACGTTCTCGCTCTCCCGTTCGGTCGGAACAAGAGAAATACAAAGGTTATCAAAGCCGTAGGGAAGAAGACATGCCACAATCGAAAGACTCCACCTCTTCCCACGAAAAGCGCAGTAGAGAAAGAAGCCCTCCAAAAGATACTGAGTCTCGAAGTAATCGCAAGGTCCCTGCTACTAAACGACCTAGGACAGACAAAGAAACTACTGAATCCTCCACACACAGGGACACTGAATTGACGATCCCCGCTCCTCCCCCACTAGATGCGGAAACTGCAATAAAGCGGGCATATTTGGTGGAGCAATTTCCCGAACACTACTTAGAGACTGTGACTTTTTTACCTGCCCTTGAACCTGTTTCTTCTAAGTGGGCAGATGAGGCCAAAGCAAAGATAGACGCGGTTGAAAAATAGTATACTGAGATGTTTAAATATTCACGCAATCTTTCCAGAATTATCCGCACTCTAATCACGAATGCTGATTCAATGCAAAAAACCGCGGAAGAAGATGCTAAGGCCTTAAAGAACCTAGGTAAAGATTTGGAGGACACACAGGCCCAGCTTGCTATTGCTCAGAGGGACGCTACCAACTTCAAACAACAATTTGAGGATATGCAAAAACGTTATCATGACTTGCTTGAATCTCACACTCAAGAGCGTTCCGAGTTAAAAAAGCAAGCTGATGATGCTAAGTCAGAAGCTGCTAAGACGCGCCTTGCCCATACTGACCTCGAACGGAAAAATGCCGAGTTAGCAAAGAGGAGTGCTGAACTAGAAAAGAAGAATGCTGACTTGGCTTCAAAGCTATTGGAGGCAGAGAACAGAGCTGCCCTGGCGGAGGGCAATGTTGAGTGTGCTATCAAATCTGCGGAAGAAGCCCGCAAACAACTGTCAGAGGCAGAGGCTGATATTCAGGGTTTTGGCGAATTAATGATTGAATTCTTCGCACATATCATCCGTCGCCGAAACATTTCTTGGATCGAAGATTACCCATCCACTCTAGTTCAAGTATGGAATCAGATCGTCGAATGGGAAAAAGAGGAGCTCAAGGTCGATTCCATCGATGAAGATAAGCTAATGGAGAAATACTTGAGGGATGATGAGCCGGAACGCCTAGCTGAAGGGCACCGCCTCATTGCTGAGGCCAAGGAAAAAGAGAGGCGGAAGTCTAAACAGAAGAATGTCTTCGAAGCTGGTTCCTCTTCTGCTGCCCCTGCGACTTCTGAAGTAGAGGGGTATGATCCTGAAAATCTGCTATCCCCTATTCTTGAAACAGCATCAGAGGTAGTAGTCACCCCTGCCGAGAAGTCTTCGGAAGGTATCCCTACCTTTTCTCCTCAATTTGTCAAGGCTATTTATACCTTTCGCCACGTGATTGAGAAATCGATGAAAAACCCATTGTTTTCGCCTGAGTTGATAACTGTTGCTTCTCATTCTATAGGTATTGAGCCATCCGAAAAGACAGATGTGACTCAAGGAGCCACCGCAGGGGCAGAACCTACAGAAAAGGCAAAAGGAGGGGAGGACAAGGCTGCTCCTATAGACTTGGGAGAAGGAAGTGTGCCGACTAAGGCCGCCACTCCCCATGATGAAGAAATGATAGCAGCTTTAAAGGATGATGGCGGTGACGAAGGTCATGAGGAGGAACCAAAAGTTGCAATAGTCGGGGAGTCAAAAAATGTTGATGATGTTACTTTGGCTGCAATGAAAGCTGATCAAGACAAACGCTTGCAATTGAAAGCCGAAGAACTAGACCCTGAAGCCCTCAAGCCCCTCGCAGTTGTGGATGCGGGATCAAGGTTAGTTGTTAAGCTCTCAACTAGATCTATTACAGAGGAACTCGCTAAAAAATCTTCTCTTGATTCCAACGCTCCGCACCTCGGGAAGAAGTCTGCCGGTTCCAGCACCGCATCTTCAGGAAAGAAGAAATCAAAACAAATCTTGACAGAGGCCGAGAAAGAAGCAAAGGATGCGGAGAAAGCCGCCAAGAAGTCCAAGGCTCACTCAAAATCTAAATAGTGGATTGCCTTGCGTTGTTTTAGCATTTAGTGAACCAACAATTGCTGCTACAAGAGCGGCTCTTGCACCTTCTTTTTTAGCTACTCTCCTGTACAAATTCATTCATTCGTAAATAAATAAAAAATAATTCATTTTATGCAATGTCTGTTTGTCAGTAGTTCTGCACTTATGTAAAAATGCATATCTTACTATAGCTATGAAATGAAGTTACGGAGGGAGGAAATATGCGTATACATATATGCCCCCCAGTTAATTCTCACAAATTATTTAATGCTTAATCAAGCAATCTGAATGCTCCCGATTTTCTGATGGGATAGCATTTCCTGTGTCATCAGTGCCTGTCGCTTTTTCTGGCATTTCTTTTATACTCTCCTGTCTTATACCCAGGTTAGAGTTCTTACTGAGGCGGTCCCTTGTCTGGGTGCACCTTCATGCCTCATAGGACGTCGTCTTCCTGTCCTTTTATACTCTCTCTCTGGAGAGTTAGAGTTCGAGCTCAGCAATCTATTCATTCCCCGGTCTTTCAGCGGGGAAAGATCTCTTTCTCAGCGCTCAGTCGGAGACGCTTTTATACTCTCTCTCTCTCTGGAGAGTTAGAGTTAAGAATGTCGTTTTCTCATTCTTTTATGTCTTGTCGCACAAATAGTCATTGTGCTTTTTCTTATGCTTAAACTGTCTTCAACCTTTTCTGGTTTTGAATCATCCTGTATTCCATAATCACAATAGAATAATCGATGAATGTATATATATAATGCATAAAAGTAAATAACACACAATATTTTTATAGTGGTTCGGCTAAGTCGTAGCCTACATCCACTTTATAGTCCTTTATTCATATTGTCAGATTTTCCCATGGCAAGTCGTGCCTTATTACAGAGTTCATAAGAAAAATAAAGAGTACAACATTTCTAATCCAAATATCGCATTAAGTGTTGGGCATTCCATGCTCTAGGGACTTCTTCGCCATCTACAGTCGTTAACTTGAAGGTTCCTTTTTCAAGTTTCCGTTGGATGACAAAGGGTCCTTCCCACTTTGGACCGAGGTGGGGAAGGGATGGAAAAACTCTCTTTAGCACCAAACCTCCTGGTTCAAAAGTCCTGAGGCGAACTTTTTTGTCGTAATAGCGTGCCATCTGACGTCGATGTCTTGCCGCACGCAAATCTGCTTCGTCCCTTTTTTCTTCGACTTCATCAAGAGACTCAAGTAAGAGTGTCCGATTCGTCATCGGGTCATAATACGTAACTCTGTGGGAAGGAACTTCCAGTTCAACTGGGATTACTGCTTCTGAGCCAAAGGAGAGAGAGAAAGGGGTGTGACCAGTAGCCGTCTTAAATGTTGTTCAATATGCCCACAAAGCTAGGGGCAATTCGTCAAACCATTTTTCCTTTGCGCGCTCTAATCTTTTCTTGAGGATGGATTTTATTACTTTGTTTATTGCCTCAACTTGCCCATTCGACTGCGGATAAGCTACCGCAGTGTATCGCTTGTCGATTTTATACTTCTGGCAGAAATTTCTGAATTCATTACTATCAAACTGGGTTCCATTGTCAGTTATAATGGTCCTTGGGATCCCGAACCGGCATATAATATTTCTAACCACGAAACTTATCACCTTTCTTGCTGTCATTTTGGTCAAGGGCTCAGCTTCCACCCACTTCGTAAAGTAGTCCACGGCCACTATTGCATATTTCGCTCCTCCTTTAGCAATCGGTAGAACTCTAATAATATCAATTTCCCACGTGGCAAATGGCCAAGGACTCACCATTGATCTAAGTTGGGTCGACAGTGCTCTGTGCATTTTGGAGAATCTCTGGCACTTATCGCAGCGTCGTAAATAACCAGCTGCATCTTTATTAATTGTGGGCCAGAAGTATCCATATCGCAATATCTTTTTTGCCAAAGTCTGACCTCCTATATGATCTCCACACTCACCTTCGTGCACTTCTCTCAGTACACGTTTGATGTCGTCGTGTGCTATACATCGTAACAGGGGCATAGAAAATCCTTGCCTATAAAGAGTATCATCTTGCATGACATATCTGGTAGCCTTGCGAACTACGGCCCTTTTCTCACTCTTCTTTGATGGGAGTGTCCCATTCTTAAGGAAGTTCTTAATTGGTGTCATCCATGACTCCTTTTCCGGTTCCGCTTCGAAAGCGAACTCAACTTCCATCGACTCAAAGCTTAGCGATTCCAACATTACAATTGGAATTATTTCAATCTCTTCTGGATTGTCGGAACTAGCCAGCTTTGCCAGCCTATCCGCCTTCTAGTTTTCGGCTCTTGGGATGTGTGTTATATTGTACCGCTCCAAGCTACTCAATAGCTCTCTCACTTTCCTGAGGTAGACGATAAGTCGAGGTCCCCGAGCCACAAATTCCTCTCGCACTTGGCAAACAACGATTTTAGAGTCACAGAATATGTCCAGCATTTTTATTCCGAGGTCTTTAGCAAGCTTCAGCCCGGCAATCAGGGCTTCGTATTCAGAGTCATTGTTAGTCGCCGAGAATTCTAATTGTAGAGCGTAATATAACGACCATCCTTCAGGAGTGACTAAGACGATTCCAGCTCCGGACCTTCGGTCGTTCTTGGCTCCATCTGTGTATAGTTTCCACGGATCTATCTTTAACTCATCCTCGGACTTAACCACTTTGTCATCGGATTACTTCTTCCTCTGGGATGGTGAACTCCGCAATAAAGTCTGCCAGAGCTTGCCCCCTAATCGACTTTCATGGTTGAAAATTTAAATCAAATTGGCTTAATTCTATATTCCATTTGATCAATCTTCCGGATGCTTCGGGTCTCTGCAACACCTGCCTCAAGGGCTGGTCGGTGTATATGGTTATTGGATGAGCTTGGAAATAGTGACGAAGTTTTCGGGATGCGATTAGGAGGCTGTAAGCGAGCTTCTCAATCTTTGGGTAGTTGCGCTCTGCCGCTGCTAATTTCTTGCTTACATAATACACTGGCCTTTGTACTTTGTCTTCTTCTCGAACCAGAGCTGTGCTAACGGCGTGAGCCGAGACTGCCAAGTAATCAAACAATTCTTCGTGATCCACTGGCTTTGACAAAATCGGCTGTTTCTCTAGCAGTTCCAATAAATTTCGAAAGGCCTCAACACAGTCCGGAGTCCACTCGAAGTTCTTCTTTCCTCTTTTAATCAAATCAAAAAACGGAACGCATTTGTCTGTGGCTTTGGAGATGAATCTACTCAGCGCAGCTACTTTCCCTGCAAGACTTTGGACGTCTTTAATTCTCCTCAGTTCTTCAATGTTTCTAATCGCTGCTATTTGGCTAGGATTGATTTCAATTCCTCGGGAGCTCACAATGAAGCCTAGGAACTTTCCCGATGCCACTCCAAATGAGCATTTCAGAGGATTCAACCTCATCCGATACTTTCGCAGGATACCAAACATTTCCGCCATGTCTTGTGTATGGTTGGAGGACTGTTTCGATTTGACGAGCATATCATCCACGTAAACTTCCATAGTCTTCCCTATTTGATTATAAAACATTCTGTTCACCAAGCACTGATAAGTGGCTCCGGCGTTTTTCAATCCGAACGGCATTACAACATAACAATATAATCCCAGATTCGTAATGAAGCTCGTATGCTCTTGATCTGGCACGTGCATAGGAATTTGATTATATCCGGAATATGCGTCCACGAAAGAGAGAAGTTCATGACCTGCTGTCGAATCTACAAGCTGGTCAATCCTGGGAAGTGGGAAATTATCTTTTAGGCAAGCTTTGTTCAAATCTGAAAAATTAATGCAAGTCCGCCACTTTCCATTCGGCTTCTTTACCAAGACGGGATTCGATATCCAGTGGGGATATGTCGAACCTCGAATAAATCTGTTCTGCTTCAGCTTCTCCACTTCCTCTTTGAGAGCAGCCGACCTCTCTGGGCCCAGCATACGTCTCTTTTGCTTCACAGCCGGACGTTTCAGATTTACATTTAATTTGTGACTTATAATGGATGGCGATATCCCACACATGTCAGCGTGGGTCCAGGCAAACACATCCAAGTTTGCCTTCAAGAAGTCCGTTAGTTCTTTAGCTCGACGTGGATCCAATTGAGAACCAATCTTCAAAACTTTTGTCGGATCAGCTTCATCAATGGGAATTTCCACTGTCGCTTCATTAGGAGTTGCATTTCTAGCCTCTGGTTCCTCGTCTTTTCTGGGATCCAGGTCTTCAGGCGTTCCTTTGGGCAACTCCTTCGGGGTCGATTTCTCTAATTGCTACGCCAAGCCCCCCTTTGAGGGAGACGAGGCATCTTTACTCTCGATGTTAAGTCCTTTCATCAACATCTTTAATACGGCAACGTAGCAGGCCCGTCCGGAAACTTGATCCCCTCTCATTACTCCAGTTCCGGCTTCGGTTGGGAACTTAAGCAATAAACACCAAGGGGCGATACAAGCTCTGAATTCAGCAAGGGCAGGCCTCCCCAGAAATGCATTATAAGGCGAATCAACGTCCAATACTACGAACTGAAGCATCCGCACTCTTTGGCGTTCTCCTTGCCCCAAGGTCACGGGCAATTCTATGTATCCCATGGGAGCTGTTGACGCCCCGTTGAAGCCTCTGATCCATCCTTCACATGGCTTCAAATCCTCAGATTCAAGCTTCATCTGATCGAATGACTTCTTGAACAAAATATTGACGGAACTTCCATTGTCTACTAACACCTTATGAACCAAGGCTGGCCCAATGGTGGTAGTAATGACCAACGGATCATTAGTGGGTGATTGAATCCCAGTATTATCTCTGCTGCGGAATACCACGTCGTCAAACATTGTCTTCTGTTGTTTTATGGGGGCGATATCTTCCAAATCATCACCTTCATTCACATCTACATGTTTGGCAGCATTTACATATAGATCCATTGATCTAAAGCTACGAATTGCCGGGTGAGGTCCACCCACTATGGAGTTCATAACAATTCCCTTGCCTTTCTGCTGCGCTGTAGGCTTGGGAGCAGGTAGGATCTGTTTTGGAGCCTGCTCTCCTTGCCCCCTGTCCCTCGGGGAAACTTTATATTCATCCAGTTTCCCTTCACGCAGCAGCTTCTCAATCACATCTCTCTAATGCCGACATTCATTGGTTGAATGCCCATGAGTTCCATGAAACAAGCAAAACTTCCTAGTTGCCATTTCTTTCTTGGTCGAGTCACAAGGTGGCGGTCTTTTGTATTGCAAAACATTGTATGTATCCAGGTAAATATTCTCAAGAGTGTCGTTCAACGGTGTATAATTATCATAAGTCTGGAATCGGTGCCTTTTGTTTGGATCACTTCCCCTATTTCTATTTCTCCTGTTACCGTTCGCATTACGGTTATTGTTGTTGCCCCCGTTTCCAGCATTGTTGTTTCCACCCTTGTTACCCACATTTACTTCAACCTTTCCGGAACTTTCCCTAGACTGCTTCACGGCGACGTTACTCTGCACATTTTCTTTTGAAGCCGCTTCAGACTTTCTCTTTCGGTTTGCCCTGGCCTCCTCTCGTCTTAAATAAATATCGGCTTTTTCATAGAATATCTCTCTTGTGGAGGGTGTCTTCCCAGAGAGGTAATCCCCGAACTCGGATCCAGGATCAACTCCTTCTTTAAATGCCATCAGAATGGTGGGCTCATGAGGGTCACTAACTTTAGTCACAACTAAATTAAAACGATCAAGATACGACCTCAAAGATTCTCCTGACGCCTGCTTAATTCTCGATAATTCAATAATACTTTTGGACTTTCGGGTATGGAGTCGGAACTGATTCATAAAACGTTCGCTCAGTTCTCTGTAATTCGAAACCGAACGAGGGGGAAGTCGGGTAAACCAGAACAACGCCACATCTTTTAAATAGATCAGGAATGCTTTACACTTCACTTCATCAGAGGCAGCAGCAGCATTCATGAGCCACGAGTATCGCATCAAATGTTGTCCCGGATCAGTTCTCCCGTTGTACTTGTCCATTTGTGGCAGGTTAAAACGCCGGGGAAACTGGAAGTCGAGGATATCATCGGTGAAAGGTGTATGGCTTCGCTCAATGCCATATTCTTCATTTGTATAGTTCCAGCTCTCGGACATGATCTGGCGCACCATTTCCTGTACATCAGCATTAGTTAGTGGCCGTTCAGGTTCCCTGGCCCTAGTATCCGGATTCCTTTTGGGCTCTTGTTCAGGAGATGCCCTTCTTCTTCGAGCTGCTTCTGCTCTATTCTGTTCCCTACGCTCCCGGTCGATCTCGGGACGAGGGGACTGGAGCCTTTGCCCCCGAGTGGGATCATTGTTTCCTAGTGCTCGTGCGATATCCTTGCGAGACCCCAAAGATCCGAATGTCAGCTGCTCCACATTCTGAGGTCGTTCGAGCGGCCTTCGTTCACGGGGCCGCTCTTCCTCGGAAGATGAAGACTGATCCACTGGTGTGTGATGAACCGGTGATGGGGTCCTCTGTCGACGGAGTTCGCTATTCTCCCTGCTCATGAGCATCATATTTTCCTGCATCATGAGATCGGTGCGCTCGTGGACTTTCATAGCCTCCCTAGTACTCTCAAGCATGTCAAGTAGGCGCGAGAAATCTCCTTGAGTAATGGGCGCAGATGGATTGACCTGATCATTGACCCTGGTGGCTGGAATTGGAGCATTCGTATGGACCCGAGTAGAGGTTCCAACATCACCAAGTGTCGGTTCGGATCGGAGATGGGAGATCGGGTCGGTTCGGAGCTGGGGAGCGTGGTCGGATCGGTACATGGCAAGCCACTCGGGTCGGTTCAGGTTGGGGGAATGCACTGCTTCAGAATCTCCTGCCCGGATCGGCTCGGAGCTCTCCCCCTGAAGGTGGTTCGGGTTTCCTGCATCGGTTCGTCCTGCTGCTGAACTCTGCCCACGAGACCTTGTGACAACCGCATTTTGCTGATCTTCGCCAGCTCCATTTCCTCGACCAGATTGAACTTCTTTGTCTTTTCCTTTGGCCATAATTCTTCGACAATCACTTCAACAAATATCCAAGGGCGTTGAAACTTGAGGATTAACTTCTTTGAACCCAACGGTCCAAAAAGTAGAATGATAATCCCGAAAAACAAAGAATTCAGATAAGTTTCTCAGTGAAAGCACCAAAATGTTAGACCAAAAAGTGGTTCTAACACCCAAATTGATTAAAAGCAAAATGAAATGAGATCAAAAATAAAAATGAACACAGAGGATTTATAGTGGTTCGGCGAAGAAATGCCTACGTCCACTTGTCTTTCACTATTTTCACTGATTTAGTTGCAAGTACAATGAAATATTCACTTGATTTCTCTCACAACTCACTTACAATCGCTCAATTGTTTAAAAGCAAATAATGAAAGAAGATTTGGATTTTCCGGGAGTGCTGGAATTCGGGTTATGAAGGTGGTTGAACTCTCCAAGTGTCGGAAAAAGATCCTTTTCTTTGTCTCCAAACGGGGTATTTATAGGTGAGAATTTGCTCAGAACCCGATCCGGATCGGAGCCACGTGTCATGCATCCCATCAGCCTCGGGTTCGGATAAATTTCTATGTTGACAACGCATTAGAGTGGACGTTGAGGGTAGGAACTAGTCACTGCCGATCCGAATAACCAGGCGCTCATGCAGGAGAGTGACGTGGAAGACAGGCTCGGGTCAGAGGGGTATGTACAAAGGGGTTCAGATCGGAGTACGCGATCCGACCCGGATTGACTTAGAACCAGTTCTCTCTTCTTTTTACTCTGCTTCGCTCTGCTCCGATCTATCTCTGTAGCAATTGGGTGGCTTTCCGATCCGACTGGAAGTAGATTGCCCTCCGATCCGAATAACTGTGCCTCTCTAATTCCAATAGCAACAGTTCACCGATCCGATCAGCAGACTTTACCCTATCCGAACCGCTACCCTGCTCTGATCTGACCCGCTCTAGTGTTATTCAATTCTTCAGTATTTCACATCTTGACTTTGTGTTGCCCAGTTCACAAAGTGGGCTAACATCGAGATAAATAAATGGAATCGAATTCAAATCAATGAAGTGATTTTCAATAATCTGATAAAGGAATTTTAATGGTTTAAATAATAAGGTGTGAGCTGCCGATATACTTAACATACTGTTCAATATTGATAGTTAAAAACCTGACTATCAATAGAATATATAATCGAACCTTTTGACGTGTTGTTTCGAAGAGACCAGAATGAGAACTAGTCCTAACACCACTTCGAATCAATGTTGCGTTTGAAACTAGTCTGCAGAGATACACATAAAGGAGCATTGAAGATCGTAGATCTTCATGAAATGGAAGAACTACTTATAATCTCGGGTTTGCGTGGTGAGATAAACTGTGGTTCTTTCGTGGTTGGGATCTATGGATTGCAAGGACTACTCGCTACTGATCTATTGGGTGATTCCTAGGATGCGGTAAGAGGGAGCCTTCGGTTCATCCTGTTCCTAGATAACTTGTATGGACGAATGTCTGACAGAGTATTTCCCTGAAATCGTGTACGTTGATTTTTAAAAATATACCAAGTTTGGTGGCGGAGAAATTCTCTTGCTTAACACCTAGAGTGTATTTGTGGACGTCAACTAGTGATTTGGCGGATCTGACGATGTGACATTCAAAGTGAATGAAGATATACTAAACGTGACCTCAAGCCTCATCAACTAGGAGTGGCACAAAATCGGGTAGGCAGCATGGCTATGTAGGCCGCACCCATTAAAAGGGTATATCATTACCTGATCTGGAGAAATCAAATGCCTTCGGTTGTCCCTTTTTATTATATATATATATATGCTATTGGTTCAATTGGCTGGCCCCCAACCGTGGTAATGATATATTCGGTACTCTCAAGAGAAATAAGGGGTCGGTCATGTGTAGCCAGGTTGCAAGACTTTGTTGTTGGACCCCAATGTATTCATCTCCAGAGGTACATTGTTGGGAGGTGGTCCCATACCTTGCCAGGAAATCCATTCTTTAATAAGAGCCCGCAGTTTTGATTGTATACTATGTATGTCGAGCATGAAATGTAAGCGTTCTGCTAAATTATTATTTATTTGTGATTTGATAGACACTATTATAATATCAGAAAAGATAACGATTTCAAAAATGTTTTAGGTCATAGTAAGGTAAAAACCATTCATGTTTATGTGTGGGCTGGTCTTACTATTATCCTTTTCTTTCAAAAAACGATTTTTCAAGGTTAAACAAGTTGTTTGTGCTGTGAATTTATCATTGAAATATTCTAGATTGATATGGGTAAATTTTGCTTTGTTTCAAATGTGCTCGGGTCAGACTGAGTATATTTCCAAGTTAGGTTTTGCTAGGAGTTTCAGGAGCTGGAAGCATGAAGCTTCACCATTAGTTATATAAAGTGTATCTCCGCTATGATAGATATATATGATGTACTCTGATGATTGGTATGTATACACAGTTTTCTTTTTTATAAAGAAATGTGATTTTATTCGTTCCGCTGTGAGATTCTAATGTGTTCTCCTTCTTTCTACTATTCTAATTTTTCTTTCTTTCTTTTCTCATCCTCTAATTTCTTTCTACTAACGTTATGGATTTTCAATACTTGAATTTTAGGCAAATAATACAGGATTATGTATTATTGTCGAAAATTCGAGCATCGAATTTTTTGGGTCGTTACAATTGGTATCAGAGCATATGGTTTAGGAATAACTTTGGCTCTGTGGCATAACTCAATGGAGATGGGGTTAGTAATACCCTAGATCGAGTTAAAAATATACCTATGAGTGCACGTATTTGTAATTTGAATATAAAATTATTTTGGAATTATTTTGTAAAGAGGGAAAAAATAATTTACCTAAACATATTTTCGTATAGAAGAAGGAAAATAATTCTCTCTAATTATTAATTGGTTGTTTGAAACTTATATTAGCTTGATTTGTTGATTTGAATAGACTTGATTGTGGAATTGAAAAGATTTAAGCAAGCGAGGATTTCAAATATGAATTTAACTTATGATAAGTTAAACTGAATTTTATAAGTTGAAATTTGAATATTGAAATTGAATTGACGCATGTCAATAGAAATTAGTAAATCCAAGTGAAATGGTTGAAATTGATTTCATGAATATAAATTTAAGCTTCAATGAAACAAATCTGGAATGAATGAGTTGGACATGTTGGGATGAATTCAAATACAATCTGAGTAAAATTGGAATTCTTAATATGAAATATATGAATTAAGTTTAATATTCAATTTAACTCATGTTGAGTTAAATGAATCGGGTAAGTAAACGTATTAAAATACATGCAAATAACTCAATTGGATTGTTTGAAGAAAAATTGACTTGTGTTTGGAAAATTGAAATACATGCAAATAACCCAATTGGAGTATTTGAAAAACCGGGTGAATTATACGGTTGAAATTGGTTGCATGATTATATGATGAACTTGATTTGAAAGCGAATCTTAAATAAATGAATTGAATCCATTAGAATGAATCTAAGTTATTAAATTTGAATGGAATTTGATGAATTCAAGAAAACGAATTTGAATAAGATATAAGAGGTTGATTGATGTATCCAAAGGGATTGTTAAGAAGTGATTATAAATGAAATCCAAGTGAATTGAATCAGATATAGAAATGATTGAGTTGTATGGAAACTCTTTGGAACAGACAGTATGGGTGTTGAACCTCACTAACATTATTTTGAGACTAATGAAGTTCATTTGATGTTAAGAACATGTGCAAGACCAATTTAGCCTATATTGCTTAAGTTTTGGAGCAGACTGAATCTAGTTTGGCTAGAGCTGCATTATAATTGAGCAGAATCAAGTATAATATGTTGCTAATCACTTGTTAACGCTCGTAAAAAGGTATGCTTACGAAATATATAAAATTTCCGTTTTTATTTGGGTTTTAAGATTGGATTTTTGATTTTTTCGACCATATTGTCGATGTATATATATTTCTTGAACCTGCAATATTGCAAATGTCCCTCCGTATAGAGGGAATTCTGCCAAAATTTCTCCAAAATTTAATGTGTTAGAAATTTTTTGAAGATTTTTGAAGGGTTTGTTATCTGATATAAATTTGGATTTAAAACCAGTCAGATTGGATTTTGGGATAAAACTGAGTTATTACTAGATATTTTGTAAAAAAAAAAAAATGTGCTTGCAACATTTCTTCTACCTTAATAATTTCGGGGACGAAATTCTTTTAAGGGGGAAGGAATGTAAAGTCCCGTATTTTCCGTTCAATTAATTTAATTATTTTATTGTTTTAAATACTGTCTGTTTTAAATTATATTAACGATTTCGTATATTAAACAACATTAGAGCATATAAAGTTTTATTATTAAATGAGCTGCAGCGATGCGGTAGTTTGTAATATAATGTTTGGAACTTTAATTGGTTGTACATAATCCAATATAAGTTAGAACTTTTCGAAACAAGAAACGATCGAATATATTGGATAATATTTTTCTAATGGGAGTGAAAAATCGAGTGTTCATGTTGTATAATTTGTTTTATGTCCAAATCAAATTTTCAAAACGTCGCTATGGAATTCGTTTATAATTTATATCGGTTTTATTATATAAATAAAAGAGTGTAAATATTTTAAATATCGACTTGGCCTGGAATTAAAACCGCGATATTTTATTTTGAAACCATTCATAATCCAGCTTGAATACGTTCAATAATAATATTTTTATTATTACTACATTAGGGTATTTAAAATTTGGTTTATTTTAAATTGGACTATTAAAAAGGGGCATTATTCAAACGATCTCTATTTCTAATGGAACAAATTTTATTGGAATACGTACGACTAATTATTATTAGATTTCTAGTTTGGAGCCAATTGGAGTTGTTTTACCGGTGCACGGAATTTAAGGTGAACCGATAAATTAAAATAATGTCATTATGTAAATAGAGTCCGAATTCAATGAAATTAATTTCGTTGGGAACAGAACGACTAGCCGTAGCAGTATATTTATTTTCATTGTGGTTAGAGCTAATGCAGGCGGTGCGTTCATTTAACGTTAGTGTAAAGGTTGGCAGAATTAATAGCCATATTAAAATAAAAGGTTAAATCAATTAAATTAAAAACTTTGTAAATTCATTTTCCTACAGGAACCATATGCATGTCTAGCTAATAGACAACATACTCAATTTATTCTACTTTGAACGGTAGCAAAGACGTAACAATCAAACGCAACAGATCCTCCGTAAAACAAAGCATGAACAAAACAAAAAGTAAAAAAAAAATACTAGGGTTACTTTTTGAGTAAGCATAGATTAAATCAGAGGCATGCCCCTGCACGTTTGCAGCTATGTTTTCTCATTTCACTATCATGTATGCACAGCTATAATTTGAAATTTTCACCCCCTACATTATACCCACTTGAAAACGACGTTCTTCTTATCTTCAATTATTCTTCCTTATAAATTCCATGCTATTCTCGTTTCTTCTTCACTCAGATAAAGTCGTTTCTTTGAAGATTAAAATAAACTATATTCCTTAATGAAATCAAGTAAACTTTGATTTGTTGGAATCAGTGGAATGCATGAATATACATGTTACAAGGTTCGACAGAATTGTTGTCGCTGCCATCTACACCAGGGCGAGTCAGGGTGCGCTTTACCTTGGGTTTCAATGGCTTAGCAGCGATGAGGAGGGCACAGTCGAGATCGGAATGTACATACGAGCTTGTGGACGGGTATGCGGGGTTTGGTGTCGATGGATGTTAGTGATCACTGGAGATGCGAAGAGGAAGAGGGCTGGGTTGGTAACGGAGTACTACAGGATGGTGCGGAAGGGTAGAAGAGTGGATGAGTAGAAGAGAGGAGTTCTGGAAGTAGTGCTTGTTGGGTAGCGGTTTGCAGCATGATGGGTTGAAGTTAAGATGAACGCGTTAAGGAATAAGGAAAATGGTGAAACTGGTCTTCATGTTTCAAGTGTAGTGGGAGAAGAAATAGAATAAAGGAAGTGTAGAGTAGATGGTCAGTGAGTGCATGTGGCGTGTGCATGGGAGTCCATGCGTGAAACTGGAGAAGAAGCGAGATGAATAGGAGGAAGGAGCGTTATCTATTTGCGGTGTATACTTTTGGAGCAGCAGTTTTAGTGTGCAAGGGAGAAGTTTCAATGTGGAGATGAGGAGTTTGTAAGTGGTGGACATGGAGATCGTGGATCTGAACTTGTGTAAGTAAATGGCAACAACGTGGGATCGTGGGGGAAGCAATGGAAATGTGGCAGCATGTTTATATGTAAGAAGAAGATTAAATGGGTTAGGCGGTGGTGGGCTTTGGAAATGAAACACCCCACCTCCGTTAGGGTCACTCTCAAAGGGAATGCCCTAATTTTGGTGGAGGTTTATAAGTATAAGTCACAGATATACAAGACAGATATAAAAACACATATTTGTAAACAGCGGAAAAACAACAGCTTTTACTTCATAAAAGCAAATACGTGTTACAACACATCACCATGATTGTCTTACATCCTTTCCAAAACATAACATAACACTTTCATAATCTGTCTTGATTACATTATTTAAAGAAGCATAAATAAAACATAGATAAACTGCAAAAGCCCCATAGTGGTTGTCCAAAGCCATAGTTCAAAACGAAAAGGTCCAAGCAATACATTTCTCCTCATCAAGCTGGATGTTAAGGCTGGTCAAGCTGCAGTGTTCCCTCCCTGTGGACCTGGGGGGGGGGGGAACGGAAGAAAAGAAGACGAAAGAAAAGTAGAGTCAGACATAAAGCCTGAGTAAGTCTAGGACTATTCTGTCTATGAATAAAGAACTGGGTATGATAAGTATAAACAAGAAGTGGGAAAGCACTATAAACTTGGTTAAGTTGTCTAGGGTCGAATATACTATCGTACCCCATGTAAATCTCTGAACCCATATAAACTAGTTTCCAACTGGCACCCCATAATCAGGGTGATGTGATCCATTCTAAGATGATCGGCTCCTACTCGCATAGTTACATGTGTCTTACGGCCCCCGATGTTGTAGTTACCTATGCTGGTCCCACCATGGGGTGTATCAAGTCCCATGGTGGCGGCCCGACACAATCCTAGAATGCACAGGTATGCTACTGGTGTCCAGTGCCTTATTTTTCTGCGCCGGAGTGTGTGCACGCCCGAACCCCGTTAGAACCTACACTGCTACACCACCGCCGTCGATTTGACCTCTTACAATCAGCCCAGTAATCGTGCCCCACCCTGCCTAGTTTCAGGGTATCATGATACACCTTCTAGGGTTACTGCTGAAAAGGGTCCCCCGTTACTAGGTTTTCTATCTCTAGCCAACATGCTAAGTTGGTTAAGTGTTTTCTAACCTAACCCCCACCAGTCCGTTTAGTTTAGCATGTTCCATTTTGATTAAGTCTTTAGTTCACTTAATCCTAACAATCCTGACTCAGCCTTAATTGTCTTATTAAAGCCTTGACCTCTCACATTAGACAGGTATTGTTGTGGCTGCCTGTTGCCGGTTGGTTCCGGGCAGTCTTACGCCACAACTCAGTCTAACCTCGGGTCCTTATTGGGCTCCATGTTTAACCTCCCACATTGGATAGGTATTGTTGTGACTACTGGACAGCCGGGCGGTTCCGGGCAGGTTTACATCACAACTCAATCCAACCTCGGGTTAAACACATCGTATGTTCTACATTTACATATTTTGTCTTTCTTCTTTATTTTCTTATATGTAAATATTTGCGGCCCATTATTAAGTTAATGGTGTAAAGGTTACACCAATCATGGGCCCAACCCATACTTGAATTTGGTCCCTTCTACTTCATATTTTCATTTATTAATAAATTTAACCCAACGTTATTTTCCCCCGTTTAACACGTCCGTTTATTATATATATGTTGGGCTTAGCCTTTTTTTAAGCCCAACTTAGCCATGAGAAAAAGGGGAGGCTTAAAGCGTGATTACATACACAAAAAGGGGAATGTGAACGCATGAACTTGCAATGTGACGTTGGAACTACAAAATAGAAACTGGTGTACTTGCATAGTGGTAGCATATACTTTGGTCATAAAGCATAAGTGACATGAATCAAACCATGTAAACTTGTAGTTAAGTTAAGAATATCACTATTGACACATAGGCTTAACTACAACACAAACCTATATTTTTATTCAGGCATAATGTCGAACATAAGCAAATCATGTTCATAAGATTACTACATGTTTACAAAGGAACTTACTTTTGTTTACTAACACAAAAGTATAGTTCAACTTAATCATGATTTTAAATCTATTCACATAACCAAGGCATAAATATTTCTAACATGAAATCATGATTTTTACTTTAGTCATGCAAACTTGCAAAAGGGATTTTTGAATCTAACCTAGCTATGTACCACATATGTCATCATATAATTCTTGTTAACAATATAGACCTAATATGGATTTCAATTATGCAAAATATCAATCATAGCCTAGTCATATTCATAAGTTTGCAAATAGGTTTTCTAGTACAAAAGCATGGCTTAATACATACATCATGGTGCCAAAATTTCAACATAGTTTCATATGAACTATAATACCCCAAATTTGTTCCAATTACGTACAAAATGATTTTTGTACAAAAATATACATTATGATGGCATAGTAGCAAAACCCCAAACTTGCATGAATTTCAATTAATCAACTACATACATGTAGCTTCAACATGGATTACATAATTTGCGAATATTCCAAACGTATACTTGCATAAAACTACCGCAAACATGTAGTTTTTTATAATGAATAACATAATTCGAGAATATCCAAACGTATACGATATTCCAAATCGATAAGAATCATAGTAACGCACAAATATGAATTACTTTATTGCCACAAATCAAGTATACAAACCAACACAATTATTTGTTCATACCAAAATAATACTCTACTTACAATTGTGTGGCGAATTCTCCAATTTAGGAATTTGGAGATGCGATTCCTTGTTGATTTGATTTGATTAAGTTGCTTTATGCTTTAGAATTTGCCTCCTAATCCTCTCTCCAATTGGTGGCTACTCTTAGTCGTTCCTCAGAAACATGATGGCCTTGTTCTTATTTTTGAATGAATAGATTAGGTTGAGTCTAGGGTCATTTTTATAGGGTTTATGAACTGATTAGGACCATCGATGTTGCTTGGATTGATCGTAGGCATTCATTCGAAAGAGAGACCAATTAGAGCCTGCCACCTAGCCCTAATGACAAAGCAGACTTCTGAAAATCAACCAACATAGAATAGGCCAGCCAGGTTGGGCTGGGTTCGACCTGGTTCTGGACCAGGTCGACAGCCCTGTCGACAGCCCTGTCGACCTGGCTAGACCAGGTCGACAGCCCAGTCGACCTGGGTGCATTGGGCGGGAATTTTCCCGCCCTGGCCAATTGGGCCCGATTTTTAATTTTAAACTTGTTTTTCTGAGCTGTTTTATTCTGTTCGAATTTTAAACTTAATTCAGAAACTTCCGAAGGCCATATCTTCTTCATACGGACTCCGTTTTTCGAAAACTCGGACTCTATTTCGCGTATTTTTCCGAGACGAACGCAATGGCGTATCCCGTTTCCCTTAGTTCTTTGATTTAAAATTAATTATACTTTAATTTGTTAATTTCACAGTTAGAGAATACACGGGGTGTTACATTCTTCCCCACTTAAAGGATTTCGTCCCCGAAATCTTCAAGTTTAGGAAAATGTATATCCTAACATCCAATCATCCATCTACTCATCCATCAAACATGAGCATCCATTGTCCTTAAAAGACTTCTAATGCTTCATGATCATATGCGAAGTGTGTGTGCACATGAACTTATCTAATGCAAAATCAGGCGGTCTACTGATTCAGTTGACCTCCTTAATGCGAATTATGTAGGTGCCATGAATCCATCATGTATGCAAATTTTCCTATTTATGATTTTACATGGGTGCACAATCATTTAATACAAATGCAACATCCACATGACAACACATTAAAGTTCAACCACATACGAATGCAAACATATATGCATATGCAATATGAAGTGACTGAGCCGATCTAAAACCTAGATTGTGTGTGTATATGCAACCACGAGCAACCACTAGCAATCACTTGCAACCACTTGCAACCATCATCCATAACATGTTTCAATTACATGTTTCCATCCAAAGGGTTTCTACCTAAAAGATAAGGTCGAGGAAATATACCTAAAAAGATAGATAAAAGCGCAACTTAAGGAAAAGGGAAGATCAAGGATGTACCCTTGAACAGAAAAGGGTAGGCAGTGCGTATTCTAGCTTCAGTTTGCCAAGTCGCGTCTCCCTCGGCGTCGCTCCACTGAACTTTGACGAGCTTGACTTCGCGGTTGCGTAGCTTCTTCACTTCCGTTCCTAAGATGCGGGTTGGAACTTTTCTTATGGTTGCTTCGCGTTCCACTTCGGCCTCTTCGAGGATATTTGGCTCTACCACTTCAGCAGACTCATGTAGACATTTTCGGAGATGTGAAACGTGAAAAACGTTGTGGACTCCGGCCAACTTCTCGGGTAGCTCTAATCTATAGGCCATTTTCCCAATTTTCTCGATGATAGGGAATGGCCCTACGAACCTTGGTGCCAGTTTTCCTGTGGTTCCAAAACGAACAACGTTTCTTAGTGGTGATACCTTGAGAAAAACTCTGTCTCCAACCTCAAATTCAAGGTCGGTCCTTCTCTTGTCGGCATAGGACTTTTGTCTGTCTTGGGTCGTCTTCATCCTTCTTCGTATTAAGTCTACTTTCTCTGAAGTCTCTCGGATCATATCTGGTCCAAGTATGAGCTTATCAGTAGACTCCCACCAACAAGTGGGCGATCGGCACGGTCTTCCATATAAAGCTTCGAAGGACGCCATTCCGATGGTTGCTTGATAGCTGTTGTTGTAGGCAAATTCCACCAAAGGAAGGTGGTCTTCCCATGTCCCTCCGAAGTCAAGGACGCATAGCCTTAAAAGGTCTTCCAAAACTCTGTTCACTCTCTCTGTTTGGCCGTCGGTTTGGGGATGATAGGCTGTGCTCAAGCATAATTGCGTTCCTACTGCTTCTTGCAGACTCCGCCAAAACTCACTGGTGAAGATGGGGTCTCGGTCACTAACAATGCTAGATGGTATTCCATGGAGTCGAACGATTTCCTTGAGGTAAAGTGATGCTAGGGATGAGGCAGTTCTTTTACTTTTGACAGGTAAAAAGTGGGCGCTTTTAGTAAGCCTATCCACTATTACCCAAATGCTAGTGTTGCCTCTCCTAGACCTAGGCAGCCCATCGATGAAGTCCATTGAGATGTTATCCCACTTCCACTGCGGGACCTCCAGAGGATGTAGCAGTCCGCCAGGCTTTTTCTGTTCCGCCTTAACCTGTTGGCACACCATGCACTTAGAAACGAATTCTGCCACGTCCTTTTTCATGCCGTTCCAGAAGAAAGTCCTTTTTATATCTTTGTACATTTTATCTCCGCCTGGGTGTATCGTCATCTTGGAGTGATGTGCTTCCTCGAGAACCTTCTTTATTAAATCTTTTGTCTGTGGGACGCATAGTCTTCCGTCTCGCCTTAGCAAACCCTTATCGTCGATGGAGTATCTGTTGAGGTGACTTGAAGTCTCACCCCTAATTAGCCTATCAATTGTTTCCACAAACTGAGGGTCTTCGCGTTGTGCTGTCCCTACTGAATCCACTAAAGTTGGGCGCACTTCGAGAGATGCTAGCAAGTCTGGTACGAAATCGGAGGAAGGCCTAAAGTCGAAGCTGGCTATAAACTCTAGGCTTTGTCTTTCAACAAACAACGGGCTTAGGGTCAATTTCTTTCGGCTCAACGCGTCTGCCACTACGTTGCCTTTGCCCGGAGTGTAGGAGATTTCGAAATCGTACGAGGCAAGAAACTCCATCCATCTTTGTTGCCTCAAGTTAAGATCCTTCTGCGAGAAAAGATATTTCAACGATTTATGGTCAGTGTAAAGTTCGAACTTCTCACCTAGGAGATAGTGTCGCCAAGACTTGAGTGCAAAGACGATGGCGGCTAACTCAAGATCGTGGGTTGGGTAGTTCTTTTCGTGCAATTTCAACTGCCTCCCGCCATAAGCTACTACCCTTCCTTCTTGCATTAAGACGGCGCCTAGCCCTGTCCCACATGCATCCTTATAAACAGTGAACATCTTGCTCCCATCTGGCAGCGTCAAAACTGGGGCTGTTGTAAGAGCCCTTTTCAGTCGTTGGAAAGCAAACTCGCAATCCAAATCCCAATTGAACACTAGATTCTTCTTAGTCAATTTCGTGAGTGGAGCTGAGATTTTCGCAAAATCCCTTATAAACTTTCGATAGAAACCTGCTAGTCCTAGAAAGCTTCGGACCTCAGTTGCATTCCTTGGTGTCTTCCAATCCTGTACCGCCACTACCTTAGCAGGGTCCACTGCTAACCCTTGCTTGGATACTATGTGCCCAAGGAACCTCACCTCTTCTCTCCAAAAGTGGCATTTGGAGAATTTGGCTTTTAGTTGATGGACTCGCAAAGTTTCCATGATTGCCCTTAAGTGCTGAGCATGTTCCTCTTCACTCTTTGAGAAGATAAGGATATCATCTACGAAGACCAATACGAATTTGTTGACGAAATCTCTAAATACCCTACTCATCAGGTCCACGAAGTAAGCAGGTGCATTTGTCAAGCCGAAAGGCATGACAAGCCATTCAAAGAAGCCGTCTGGGGTTCTGAACGCCGTTTTATCGATGCTATCTTCAGCCACCCTTAGCTGATGAAAACCGGTTGCTAAATCGAGTTGGAAGAAAACAGACGCTCCTACAAGCTGGTCAAACAAATCGTCAATTCTAGGGAGCGGGTGCCTATTCTTTTTCGTTAGCTTGTTGAGCTCCCTATAGTCAACACATAGACGGAGTGAACCATCCGCCTTTGTAGCGAACACCACTGGAGCGCCCCATTCTGAAATGCTCCTCCTAATGAACCCCTTCTCTAGAAGCTCTTTAATCTGTTTACTGAGCTCTTTCCTTTCTCGTGGAGCCATGTGTCTAACGGGCAACGCAACGGGCTTTGCATTATCTACAAGATATATGCGGAAGTCTATTTCCCGCTTCGGAGGCAAGCCCTTCACCTCTTCGAAGACATCCGGATATTCCCGGACCACTCTAACTGGTTGCAAATTTTCAACAGAGGCATCTAGCGATTCAAGATAACTAAGCATAACCGCATACGAGGGATTACAAGAAATTTCCAAAGTATTACCGAGCTGGGTTAGGAGCCTAACAACCCTTTTCTCACAATCAAGGATGGCCCCATTACTGGATAGCCAATCCATACCCAAAATCAAGCCATACCCCGAAAAGCCCAAAACAAAGGCACTACATTGAAATTCTACACTTAGAATAGAAATTTTCAATCCCAAACAGATCATAGACAAATGAGCTGGGCCCCCAATTGGGTTTGAAACAATTAAGGGGTCCTCTACCATACTAGTTTTTAGGTGCAGAGATTCTACTAAAGCAGACGAGATAAAGGAGTGTGATGCGCCAGAATCAAATAAAGTGCGAACGGGGTGATCATAAAGATAAACTACACTTTCTACAGAAGTATTTATACCTCGCTGTTGCAAAGGTGGCGCTTCCAGCACATGAACCTGTGCCCCTGGGGTGGATCCAGCCCTCTGCCCCTGTCCTCGTTTCTTTGGGCAGTCCTTAGCCCTGTGGCCTGTCTCACCGCAAGAAAAGCACCCACCATTCTCCTTGTCCTTCTTTTTCCGGCAGTCCTTTACTAAGTGCCCCACTTTGCCACAGAAATTGCACTTCCTCTTCTCTTTGTTGCCTTTCCCGCCCTTCTTAAAGTCTGTCTTCTTAGGCTGCAAACCCTCTTTCTTCCCTTGAGAGCTTTCTGCCTTTGTCTCCTTCTTGCCCTTATCCTCTTCATTCAGCAATGCCATTTGCACCAATCTTTCATACGTTGCTCCCATGGGTATATGGGTCATGGCCAAACTGTGTAATGGCTCATTCAATCCTTTGACGAAACGGAGAGCCTTCTTGTGTGGGGTGTTGACTAGGTCAAGCCCAAACCTAGCCAGCTCATCGAACTGATTCACATACTCTCTGACTGTCTTGTCCCCTTGCTTAAGAAATAAGAATTTTTCCAAATGAAAACTTCTTTCCGCATCTGAGAGAAATTTAGTCTCAAACCTTGCCCTAAAGTCCTCCCATGTCTCCACTGGTCTTTCAGCATTAGTGACTTCCCACCAGTAGGAAGCCTCGCCCTTCAATAGCCATACTGCCAATTGTACTTTTTGTCTATCCTCTACCTCAAAGATGATGAATAGGTCCTCAGTTTCTTTCAGCTAATTCCTAGCTGCCACGAAGGACTCAGTTCCATGGAAATCCTTTCCTCCCATAGCTTTAAAATCTTTACATATCTTAACAAATGTGTTTCCCCGTGGAGGAGGTGGAGGAAAAGGTGCTGCTGCAGCTGGATGATTTCCTGCAGCTGGGGGAGGAGGGACGGTAGGACCTGGCTGAGTGGCCCTTGCTTCTAAGAACCGTCTAAACCAACCAGGTATTGGTACCCCTTCTGGCAAGTTAAGTTCTTCGGACATGCTGAAACAAAAAGGATAGATTCAAAACGAAGGATAAGAGATAGTACCTATGGCTTTGGGGAGTGGACTTTGCCTTTTTAAAATAATATTTTATTTTTTTAAAAATGCTTCTTTTAATTTCCTTTTTGAAAATAATTTTTCAAAACTTTTTATCTTATCTGGTAAACCTATGCTCTGATACCAAGTGAAACACCCCACCTCCGTTAGGGTCACTCTCAAAGGGAATGCCCTAATTTTGGTGGAGGTTTATAAGTATAAGTCACAGATATACAAGACAGATATAAAAACACATATTTGTAAACAGCGGAAAAACAACAACTTTTACTTCATAAAAGCAAATACGTGTTACAACACATCACCATGATTGTCTTACATCCTTTCCAAAACATAACATAACACTTTCATAATCTGTCTTGATTACATTATTTAAAGAAGCATAAATAAAACATAGATAAACTGCAAAAGCCCCATAGTGGTTGTCCAAAGCCATAGTTCAAAACGAAAAGGTCCAAGCAATACATTTCTCCTCTTCAAGCTGGATGTTAAGGCTGGTCAAGCTGCAGTGTTACCTCCTTGTGGACCTGGGGGGGGGAACGGAAGAAAAGAAGACGAAAGAAAAGTAGAGTCAGACATAAAGCCTGAGTAAGTCTAGGACTATTCTATCTATGAATAAAGAACTGGGTATGATAAGTATAAACAAGAAGTGGGAAAGCACTATAAACTTGGTTAAGTTGTCTAGGGTCGAATATACTATCGTACCCCATGTAAATCTCTGAACCCATATAAACTAGTTTCCAAATGGCACCCCATAATCAGGGTGATGTGATCCATTCTAAGATGATCGGCTCCTACTCGCATAGTTACATGTGTCTTACGGCCCCCGATGTTGTAGTTACCTATGCTGGTCCCACCATGGGGTGTATCAAGTCCCATGGTGGCGGCCCGACACAATCCTAGAATGCACAGGTATGCTACTGGTGTCCAGTGCCTTATTTTTCTGCGCCGGAGTGTGTGCACGCCCGCACCCCGTTAGAACCTACACTGCTACACCACCGCCGTCGATTTGACCTCTTACAATCAGCCCAGTAATCGTGCCCCACCCTGCCTAGTTTCAGGGTATCATGATACACCTTCTAGGGTTACTGCTGAAAAGGGTCCCCCGTTACTAGGTTTTCTATCTCTAGCCAACATGCTAAGTTGGTTAAGTGTTTTCTAACCTAACCCCCACCAGTCCGTTTAGTTTAGCATGTTCCATTTTGATTAAGTCTTTAGTTCACTTAATCCTAACAATCCTGACTCAGCCTTAATTGTCTTATTAAAGCCTTGACCTCTCACATTAGACAGGTATTGTTGTGGCTGCCTGTTGCCGGTTGGTTCCGGGCAGTCTTACGCCACAACTCAGTCTAACCTCGGGTCCTTATTGGGCTCCATGTTTAACCTCCCACATTGGATAGGTATTGTTGTGACTACTGGACAGCCGGGCGGTTCCGGGCAGGTTTACATCACAACTCAATCCAACCTCGGGTTAAACACATCGTATGTTCTACATTTACATATTTTGTCTTTCTTCTTTATTTTCTTATATGTAAATATTTGCGGCCCATTATTAAGTTAATGGTGTAAAGGTTACACCAATCATGGGCCCAACCCATACTTGAATTTGGGCCCTTCTACTTCATATTTTCATTTATTAATAAATTTAACCCAACGTTATTTTCCCTCGTTTAACACGTCCGTTTATTATATATATGTTGGGCTTAGCCTTTTTTTAAGCCCAACTTAGCCATGAGAAAAAGGGGAGGCTTAAAGCGTGATTACATACACAAAAAGGGGAATGTGAACGCATGAACTTGCAACGTGACGTTGGAACTACAAAATAGAAACTGGTGTACTTGCATAGTGGTAGCATATACTTTGGTCATAAAGCATAAGTGACATGAATCAAACCATGTAAACTTGTAGTTAAGTAAAGAATATCACTATTGACACATAGGCTTAACTACAGCATAAACCTATATTTTTATTCAGGCATAATGTCAAACATAAGCAAATCATGTTCATAAGATTACTACATGTTTACAAAGGTGCTTACTTTTGTTTACTAACACAAAAGTATAGTTCAACTTAATCATGATTTTAAATCTATTCACATAACCAAGGCATAAATATTTCTAACATGAAATCATGATTTTTACTTTAGTCATGCAAACTTGCAAAAGGGATTTTTGAATCTAACCTAGCTATGTACCACATATGTCATCATATAATTCTTGTTAACAATATAGACCTAACATGGATTTCAATTATGCAAAATATCAATCATAGCCTAGTCATATTCATAAGTTTGCAAATAGGTTTTCTAGTACAAAAGCATGGCTTAATACATACATCATGGTGCCAAAATTTCAACATAGTTTCATATGAACTATAATACCCCAAATTTGTTCCAATTACGTACAAAATGATTTTTGTACAAAAATATACATTATGATGGCATAGTAGCAAAACCCCAAACTTGCATGAATTTCAATTAATCAACTACATACATGTAGCTTCAACATGGATTACATAATTTGCGAATATTCCAAACGTATACTTGCATAAAACTACCGCAAACATGTAGTTTTTTATAATGAATAACATAATTCGAGAATATCCAAACGTATAAAATATTCCAAATCGATAAGAATCATAGTAATGCACAAATATGAATTACTTTATTGCCACAAATCAAGTATACAAACCAACACAATTATTTGTTCATACCAAAATAATACTCTACTTACAATTGTGTGGCGAATTCTCCAATTTAGGAATTTGGAGACGCGATTCCTTGTTGATTTGATTTGATTAAGTTGCTTTATGCTTTAGAATTTGCCTCCTAATCCTCTCTCCAATTGGTGGCTACTCTTAGTCGTTCCTCAGCAACATGATGGCCTTGTTCTTATTTTTGAATGAATAGATTAGGTTGAGTCTAGGGTCATTTTTATAGGGTTTATGAACTGATTAGGACCATCGATGTTGCTTGGATTGATCGTAGGCATTCATTCGAAAGAGAGACCAATTAGAGCCTGCCACCTAGCCCTAATGACAAAGCAGACTTCTGAAAATCGACCAACATAGAATAGGCCAGCCAGGTTGGGCTGGGTTCGACCTGGCTCTGGACCAGGTCGACAGCCCTGTCGACAGCCCTGTCGACAGCCCTGTCGACCTGGCTAGACCAGGTCGACAGCCCAGTCGACCTGGGTGCATTGGGCGGGAATTTTCCAGCCCTGGCCAATTGGGCCCGATTTTTAATTTTAAACTTATTTTTCTGAGCTGTTTTATTCTGTTCGAATTTTAAACTTAATTCAGAAACTTCCGAAGGCCATATCTTCTTCATACGGACTCCGTTTTTCGAAAACTCGGACTCTATTTCGCGTATTTTTCCGAGACGAACGCAATGGCGTATCCCGTTTCCCTTAGTTCTTTGATTTCAAATTAATTATACTTTAATTTGTTAATTTCATAGTTAGAGAATACAAGGGGTGTCACAGGAAATCTCGTGGGCTATTGGGCCTTCAAATTTTAAAAAGAAAAAAAAAGAAAATCCAAGGAGAAAAAAGAAGTGGAACGATAGTGTGAAAAGCTGACCGGGTTTTCTTGGATTAATAGTGGATTCCGTGTGAGACCAATCCAAACGTTAGAATGTAAGGTAACGGTAATTTAATTAATTAAGTTTACAGTTATATTAAGTTATAATATTTCAATTAAAGCTTAACATTGAAATAACCAAAATTCATTCAACTGATATCAGAATCACATGAAGTTGATTCGTTAGAATCACAGAGGAAAGTACTACACTCCTGAGCTTATTTAGAAGGGGATTTGAAAGCTGTCAAGTTTTGTTTAATTTTAAACACCGGTTTAAAATTAAACGAAATAATGCGGGAATCGAATCGAAAACAAGGTGAGTTAACTCTCACACTTTTCTGACATTGATATTATCAAATTCATATAATTAAAATCTATCATTGATATTATCAAATTGATTGATTTGGATGATATGGATGTTAATTCTTTACTATTGGTTGACTTTATTTTTATTTACATCATTTTAATGCATTGGATGAAATTTATGTTTCATGTATTATTATAAAATGTTATAATGACTGTGATGCGGGGTAGAACAGGTTGGACGAATCAAACTGAATTCCTCAAATATTATATGTACTGTTTGTTTTTATATGATTTATATATATGCACTTTTTGAAACCAAATGATATGAAACCAGTTTGGATATTAATGTTGAACGGAAATTCAATGTTGTTTTAATCAACAGACGGTATTGATTAAGGGGTTGGCAGCAGGTAACCTTAAATCCACCTTTGTTAATACAATGATTTGCCGATAGGCGAATCAATGAAGTTAGCTATAAAAATTACATTTTTGTAATTGAAACGAAGTTTTAAATTATAATAGAAGTTTTATTATGAACTAGTATTTTATAGTTCGTTTTTATAAAGTAAATATAAACGATTGTTTTGACATTTTAAATAAGTTTATAATCAAATGAAGGTGTAAATTGTCCTATGAGTTAATATTTTAGGATAATCAATTTAAGACACAGGGTTAAGCAATATTTTTAGATTAATTAAATTAATCTAATGATAGGAGTAATTAAGGTCAGTTAATGAATTAACTGATGATTTGAAGTTAACTAAATCAACTAGTTGTTGGAAATTGATTGTTAGATTAATTGATCTTCGAATTAATCTAATGGGAATAGTTTAAAATTAATAAAATTTCTTAAATATTAATTACTTTTTAATGAAGTTTAAAGGATTATTTAACTAATATAATTAGTTATCGTTTATTAAAGCAAGAAATTAATCTATTTTAAATTAATAATGAAGTAAACTGCTTTACTACAGCAAAGATTAATTATTATTTAATTATTTTAATTAAAGTAATTACTACTTGAATGGGGATAATTTAAGATAGTAATTGACTTGTAATGAGATGTTACTTGAATTAAGTATAATATTTCAAATAGAAAGTGAAATGTCAAAAGATGAAGAGCGTTAATGGTTTTTGGTAAAGGAGTTATAAATTGAATTGTATAATGAGGTTAAAGCAAAGAGTTAATATTTAATATAAATAGTTATAAATAACCGAGTTTTCAGATTAAGTATATGGGTTATAAACCCATATTTCAAATAAAACAAGAAATACAGTTTAATTGGTATTAGAAGTAATTTGGGTTTTGAGTTACAGACTTATATCTACTCTAAGATAAGAACGTTATCGATCAAGGTCTGAGAGATAAATAAAATACCCCAACTTGAACGATTTCACTATTATCAAGGGATGGTATTAGTTTGTAATGGAAACAAATGTCGAGATTAGTTATAAAGGGGAATATTACAGCGTATTGCATGTTTTTGAACTATAACGATAAAGTAACATTGTTAACCAAGCTTAAGCGTGATATATATATTTATATATATAGCACTATTCCCTAGGAATTGGAAATGGTTTGGTTAGAAATCCACTTGATATAAGTGTTTTGTAATAACGATATTTTTTCGAAGAGATGCAATTAACTATACTATGTTATGGGTAAAAATAAGTAATTGAGATCTGCTAATATATATATATATATATATATATATATATATATATATATATATTCCGTACCGAATAAAACTCTTCAAGTTTTGGAATGTGATAAAAACATTGAGTTTATATAACATGTCGTTCGACATTGTTTCTTGGTCATATAAGAAATGATAATTGAATATCGTATAGGATATGTAACAACCCGGAAATGTGAGCCATTTTAAATTTTTTATTTTGGCAATTTCAATGAATTTTGAATATTTAAAATGAATTATTTTAAATAATATCAACGAGAAATTTATTTTGAATAGAAATAGAACGTATATATTATATAGATCGTCGTTAGAATATAAATAATTATATATATAATTATAAATAGAATTGAAAATGGTGCGGTAGTTCGATATTTCGATATCAAACTTCAAATGAATGCACCGGTTGCAAAATAAACCGGATTTGGGTGAAACCAAAAATAATGGAATCTAATTGTGAATATCTTTCTAATGAACCCGAAAAAGCAAAATTTCATAGCGGGAATCAAAAGATATGTCCAGTTGAAATTCCAGAATAGTCGCTATGGAATTTCGGCCTTTAAAAATTGCCATTTTGCAAATGACCTCGGATTTCGATGAAACCACTTTTGTTGGATCCATGATGTCAAGTTATTGCTAGATGCCAATTTTCATAATTTTTTGTATCAATATGTGAGCGTGGGAAAGGGAAACGCGTTTGACCAGTTTAAGTTGATTTTAATCGACTGGAAAATGGCCATTTTTCCAGCGGCCTCAGAATTCGACGAAATTAGTTTTGTTAGGACCGTATCGTCAATACAAAGTTAGAAAATATTTTTCGGGAATTTTTCTAGTTAGTATGTGGTCCCGGTAAATTGAAATGTGCGTTCAAATTCAATATATAGAGTTATATTTTGAATTTGACGGAAACTGATCGAAACGATCGAATCAGCTTGCGATACATATCCCATTGTGTTCAGAATGGGGGTAATTAGCTATGGACGACAGTCGGTGGGTCTCGTTATGAGGTCGAAACAAAAAGTCAACTTTATGGAAATTAAATAAAATAAATAATATATAAAACCCTTTCTTTTCACTTAAGATCCCTCCTCTTCGTTGTTCAGAACGAGGAAAGAAAAAAGAAAAAAAAATGAAAACCCGACATCAAAGGCGACGGGGTCTCTCACCCTCCCCTCCCCCTCAGATCCGACGTGCCGCCCTCCTCCCTACCTCCGCCTGAGATGGCGACGGCCCTCCCCCTCCTCTCGATTCTCCTCTCCCTTTCTGCCGTTCAACCCCCAAACTCGCCCCACGTGAACCCCAATCTGATCCCCTCCACTTCACCTTCGACCCAAGCCGCACAAGCACCTCCTTTTTCCAGTACAAACCTGCAGCCCCCGTTTGATCCACACCAACGTCCGCCAGGGAGAAGCGCAACCACCTTGAGTGCCACCACAGTTCGCCTTCGCTAAGGCCACCGACGAGCTTCAAAATGGAAACCTTAAAGAAAAACCAGTAAGTTTTTTTAGTTTTATTTACTTATATTATAAAAAAATAGGGTTTTTAAGTTATTAAAAATATAATTTTGTCTATACATGCGGTGTGATAAAAAGATATTATTTTTCTTTAGAGAAAAAAATAGATTTTTAATATAGAAATTTACGATTTTTCATAATGGAAAGATATGATTTTTCATGATAAAAAGATATGAATCTTCATGGCATAAAGGCTCGATTTTTCAAAGCTATCAAGAAGTGCTTTTATTAATGAAGAGAGAATAAAAATAAAATCTTTATATTTGAAAAGGCGAAATCTTTATATTTGAAAAGGCTAAATCTTTATATTTGAAAAGGCGAAATCTTTATTTTTGAAAAGGCGAAATCTTTATATTTGAAAAGGCGAAATCTTTATATTTGAAAAGGCGAAATCTTTATATAGAGAATAGCATGATAAAAATATAATCTTTATTTTATGAACACCATTATAAAAACAGAATTTTTATCTATATAGTAGCAGTGTAAAAAAAGAATTTTATATCTATATAGTAGCTATGTAAAAATATGATTTTTATATACATAGCAACAATATAAAAATGTGATTTTTATATATGTAGTGAATACGAGCAACGAAAGTGACAGAAGGGCGGGAACGGCGAAGATTTCTACATATGAAGAGTCAAGGCGTTTGGATTAGGTAGTCAGTGAGAACTTCTCACTTTAAATTTCTTTTTCTAGTTAAAATATATACTAGGATGCAGACGGTGCTTAGTAGCACCCGACACCCGTCGTCCACAGACCATGGACGGCTTGTACGTTTGTTTGATGTGTTGTGAAATTTGTTTGTGATGTTGATGTGAAATAGATAATAAATTGTAGATGGTTGAAATAAATTAATTATCGTTAAAAATATAATTTTTAACGTTAATATGAATATAGTGAAAGTGAATAAATAATATTTATAAACAAATCGGCTGATTTATTTATATACACTGATTTAACTGATATTGATTGGGACAATAAATTTTACACATCGCCCAACTGCACAAATAAAAATCTGTGTTTGTTGATTTGAAACCCCACACGGGTGTTGGAATGATATTTGGCATACACTAATCCCAATTATTAAATTATATGTCGATCGATTGGTCGACATGCTGTGTAAGAGTTAATTATTTATATTTAATGCTTATGCGGTTGTGTGGTGCACGTTGGATGATGGTTGATTATTTATCGTTGCTACTTATATACATGTGTTGTATGGAATCCATATAATTAACGTTATATGATGAATTATTGGGCCTCATTCCAATCGGGAAAATAAAGAATATAATAGAATATATTCATGTATTGAATATAATAAATGCTCATGTGTTGAGAATATTTATGTGTTGAGTAAAATATTTTAACAATAAAATTTACATCTTTATCATATTTAAGATTAGATCTACTTTACGGTTGGAGTCTGATTAAAAATCAAACGATAGATACCATAATTTAATAAAATATATTACATAACAAAAATAGTCTGGTGTTGACAGTACTCATGTATTGAGATTAGTCATGTGTTGAGAGAAATATAGATTCATGTGTTGAATAGAATAAATATTCATTTGTTGAATAGAATAACGAATTTATTGAATTATATAAAGCCGTGTTGATTAGAGTTGTGCTATTTTGACGCGAATGATATTTATATCGATTATAGTCGTTTTTATCATGAATATAGAAAAGAAGTGATTTCAGAATATAACATTTTGATAATATTATCATTTATATAGTAATGATATGAAATATTCAATTTTGATTTGAAATTGAATATAGAGTAGAAATGGTTTTGAAAACGAATTTAAAACGATTTATAAAATACGTTTTAAAAGGAAATCGACGAAATATATAATATATATATATATATATATATATATATATTATATAATGGCCTGAATAGAACGCGCCGCGCCGCGCTGCGGTAGTTCGTGAATTTCGACCATTGACTTTGAAAGGACATTACGGGAGATCAGACCGTCGGATTCTCCTAAAACCAGAACCGTTGGGTTCATATCAAAAAGGGCATTCCAATGAATAATAGAAATTTGAAATCTTACGGTTGGATTTGGAATTATGTCCAAATCAAATTTGGAAAAGGTTGCTGTAAGTGCAGTTCGATGGCCGTTGATGGAAATCGACTGTACGGGCCTTGATAAAATTATTAAAAATATTAATGATTTGTGTAAAATCATAATATGTGAATTGGAAAGAACTGGGATGAAAAATTCCACATTTGAAAAGATAAAAAGAGATTTTTATCGAAATGAACAAGTTTTGAACTAGAATTAAAATCGATTTATTTTTGAAATGAATAAATTGAATTTGAATTGGTTTTGAAAATAACCAGAATTTCCAATATATATAAAGTGGAAGTGGATTTGAATCGAAATTGTCATTGGAATATTTCGATGTTGGATTTCGTGATTCTACAGATATTGTTATGGGAATTTGAAAGATATATTTATATCGTTATTTCCAATACGATATTTGTTGGTTTCAGAACTTGATATTGAATATAAGCCGGTATATTTTCTATTCAGAGCATTGTATTTAATATCAAATGTGATTTGGGTTTGTCGTGAATCGTGTTTTAGATGACATTGGTTCTTTAACCCAGTTAACAACATGATATTGATTTTTGAGAAGATTAAAACGAAGTGGAGTTTTAATGAATCTGTAATTAAATTGAAATGTGAATTGATAATTTAAATTATCAAAAATTGGAAAGTGATCGAGAATGGAGTATCACCAGTTTTACTCCAAAGCGATAGTTAAATCTTTAATTAGATTTGAACGTGAAATGGTAATTAACTTTACCGATAATACCGTTGTGTTAGATATGGAGTATTATCGGTTTTGCTCCATGGGATGAATAGGTTGGGATTGGGAAATAAAATAAATAATTACTACGGTGTGGTTCGGTAATCCCGACTAGTTTGGAAAACCATAACATGGTTTGAAATGATATCCAAAGGAAGAATAAAGAATAAATTTAGAAGAATTTATCTTTGATAAAATTAATGGGAACCTTTCCCTAAGAATGTGATTTTGCAAATAAAATAATATTCTGAATTGGAATGAGGCGTTTGTTGTGTTTGTGTAACATTTGTTTATCATATACGTGGGTTATTCAAAAAGGCCGGGTTTATACCCATTCTGAATAACCGATTCGACGAGATGTCGAAGATGAAGACGGTGGTTGAAGACCGGAAGTCTTCACATCGTTTGGGTGATTACTGATGATCTTGATTGGGATGTACACCCAAGATGAGAGAATCAGTTGGTGATCGTCCAGACGTACCTGGAGATCGATGGATATGCGAGGAAAGTGCCTTCGGTTTCGTTCAGACCCAGAACGAACTTGTAAATGGATTGTGTGTCTGACATTGGATTTTATTCTGTGTTGATTGATCTCTATTAAATATACATCTGTTTGGCGGAGGAGAATTTTTCTCTTTCTTAACGCCCTTCTCTGAGACGTACGAGCTCAGAGGTTGTATATCGATGGACATCAGTCGCATGGAGTGAATTGCCAGTGTAGCACGCGTAAGTGGCAATTGATCAAGGCTTCTGTTGAAAAGCAAATTCTTGTGGTTGAAGATCAAAGCATGGTCTGTGTGACGTAGCTTTGTGTATAACGTGGATTCGCAAGCCTCACACCTCGGTATGAGTCAAAAATGGGAGAAGGACCCAAGTTGTGCACGACGTTTCTTTCTAGCTATGGTGGTGTCAGTGACCTACCAGCCCTGACATTTATATCTACTTTTCACCTATGTGGTTGTTGGAATGCGAGTCGCCTCGGATATAGGTCTGTAAGGACCGGGAAACGTGTGTTCAGGAATTGCCAATCCACAAAAGAAAGAGAGGCCCGGCCTTGGAGGATCCAGGGATTGTTGTGTGCGGTCCCGAGGCATTTGCTAGAGTGTCTCGAATTGGAGAGGAGCTTGCCCCTTGCCTCGACTCATGATGGAATCCAATTTCCAATACGTGATATTGCGGTTTTATTTGTATAGCCTAGTAAGGCGACATGATAGATGGTACCCATGCCGCCTATGATTGATATTTACGATTTGAATTGTTTTGGCACTATACACTTATAATAGTATCAAATGATTTGTTTTAAACGTACCAAGCATGTTTGGCTATTATAAGGGAAAACCCTATCCTCCGGCTTGCGTTGCATTATGTGATGGGACCTGGGTCTTATAATAACTTCATTTTTCCAAAAAGCATTGCGTTGTTTTGTTATATGCATTAGTGTTCTTGGGAGGAAACCCGTTCCGTGTTATACAGCGTGGTCCCTTGAATTACTCTCTTTTAAAGTAAAGTTTTAAATAACTATTTTAGTTCTCACACCAGTCACATGACTGACCTGGAGTTTGTTGTTTTAACCTAAACTCTGGGTGCCCCTATTTTCTACACGGGCAGCTAGTAGTTTTGGTTTTGCAGATTTATATTCACAGGATCCTGATTTACAGCTGGAACGATACTCGGAAAGCTCTGTATCCGTGTATTATTTTCAGTTGTGTGTGGTATTATTTTTCCACTGATATGTAATTTATTTTAATCTCTGATATTTATCGAATGTAATTTATTCAATTATACTTTGTATATTCTTGTGTTCTAATGGAATTGTTGTAATAAGTAATGAAATGTTCTTCTGTCTGCGTTCTATTATGTCTTGTCCTCAATTCTATCCGGGCTTTCCTTACCGGGGAAGTTCGGGTCGTCTCATTTTGGTATCAGAGCTTTGGTTTACAGAGCTCGAGAACAAGACACGTTAGAACCATACGAAAGAATTCATCAGATATTGGATTAGTAATATCCAAATAGAATGTCTCGTTAGAGATGGGATCAGTAGTATCCTAGAACGAGTGTGAAGAGTACATTTTGCAAATGAAAACAATATTGTTTTGAAAATTTAAACTAAAGTATACGTATTTGAATATTTATTTATATTGAATTTGGACAATCCAATATATTAAGATTTTGCATATACGCGTCATGAACGTATATTCGAAATTTTAATATACTGGATAGATATAGAATCACATTTTAGTCGCTCGGAGATGATTTTGATGATGGAGCTCCATCACCAATATTTATGTTCATGTTTCGAAGGTGTGATATCAATATATTTCCATTAGACTGGTGTGAGAACTAAAATTTACATAGATTTATTTGTTGTGATTTGGCATCAAAAACATGATTTTTGACTATATATCAAAATTATGAATTTGAAACATTAATTCACTAATTGATTGTTGGTTATATTGTTTGTTTATTTGTTTGATAATTTTTAACCATTATGCCAAATTGAACCTAATATTAAACTGTATTTAAAATTGCTTGAAATTTGCATGCATATACATGTATATCTACTGAACAGGTCATAGCAAGGAGGCTAGAGCAGAAGAATAAAATTGTTTGCCTGACAAATAGGTACATGTTTACCATAATTTACTGTTATGTTTGGGTGATGATGATTTTATGAGCCGATTGGCTAGCCGCTTGGCTTTTTCTTTTTCTTTTTGAGATCAGAGGGCTTGTATGGAAATTTCAGGATTTTCCCGGTGCTCCTGGTGCAGGGGAGGTTATGGCAAAATTTTTCGAAAATTTAGGGTGTTAGCCAAATTTTTGAAAAATTTGAAAGTTCTTAGAAACTGAAAAGTTGAAGAACTTAAGCCGTAAAGAAAACAAAGGAAGTTGAGTTGATTAGTAAAACAACTTTCAGCTTCGTTCCTTTTCGGGGACGAAAAGTTTTAAGTAGGGGAGATTGTAACAACCCGGAAATGTGAGCTAGATTAAAAATTTTATTTTGGCAATTTCAATGAATTTTCAATATTTAAAATGAATTATTTCAGATAATGTCGACGAGAAATTTATTTTGAATAGAAATAGAACGTATATATTATATAGATTGTCGTTAGAATATAAATAATTATATATATAATTATAAATAGAATTGAAAATGGCGCGGTAGTTCGATAATTCGATTTCAAACTTCAAATGAATGTACCAGTTGCAAAATAAACCGGATTTTGGTGAAACCAAAAATAATGGAATCTAATTGTGAATATCTTTCTAACGAACCCGAAAAAGAAAATTTCATAGCGGGAATCAAAAGATATATCCAGTTGAAATTCCAGAATAGTCACTATGGAATTTCGGCCTTTAAAAATAGCCATTTTGCAAACGACCTCGGATTTTGACGAAACCACTTTTGTTGGATCCGTGATGTCAAGTTATTGCTAGATGCCAATTTTCATAATTTTTCGTATTAATATGTGAGTGTGGCAAAGGGAAACGCGTTTGACCAGTTTTAGTTGATTTTAATCAACTGGAAAATGGCCATTTTTCCAACGGCCTCAGAATTCGACGAAATTAGTTTTGTTAGGACCGTATCGTCAATACGAAGTAAGAAAATATTTTTTGGGTAATTTTCTAGTTAGTATGTGGCCTCGGTAAATTGAAATGTGCGTTCAAATTCAATATATAGAGTTATATTATGAATTTGACGGAAACTGATCGAAATATCGAATCAGCTTGCGATACATATCCCATTGTGTTCAGAATGGGGGTAATTAGCTATGGACGACAGTTGGTGGGTCTTGTTTTGAGGTCGAAACAAAAAGTCAACTTTATGGAAATTAAATAAAATAAATAATATATAAAACCCTTTCTTTTCACTTAAGACCCCCCTCTTCGTTATTCAGAACGAGGAAAGAAAAAAGAAAAAAAATGAAAACCCGACATCGAGACGGGGCCTCCCCCCCTCAGATCCGACGCGCCGCCCTCCTCCCTACCTCCGCCTGAGATGGCGACGGCCCTCCCCCTCCTCTCGATTCTCCTCTCCCCTTCTGCCGTTCAACCCCCAAACGCGCCCCACGCGAACCCCAATCCGATCCCCTCCACCTGCTCCTTCGACTCAAGCCGCGCAAGCACCTCCTTTTTCTAGTACAAACCTACAGCCCCCGTTCGATCCACACCAACGTCCGCCAGGGTGAAGCGCAACTACCTTCAGTGCCACCGCAGTTCGCCTTCGCTAAGGCCACCGACGAGCTTCGAAATGGAAACCTTAAAGAAAAACCAGTAAGTTTTTTTAGTTTTATTTACTTATATTATAAAAAATAGGGTTTTTAAGTTATTAAAAATATAATTTTGTCTATACATGCGGTGTGATAAAAAGATATGATTTTTCTTTAGAGAAAAAAATTAGATTTTTAATATATAAATATACGATTTTTCATAATGGAAAGATATGATTTTTCATGATAAAAAGATATGATTTTTCATGGCATAAAGACTCGATTTTTCAAAGCTATCAAGGAGTGGTTTTATTTATGAAGAGAGAATAAAAATAAAATCTTTATATTTGAAAAGGCGAAATCTTTATATTTTAAAAGGCGATATCTTTATATTCGAAAAGACGAAATCTTTATATAGAGAATAACATGATAAAAATATAATCTTTATTTTATGAACACCGTTATAAAAATAGAATTTTTATCTATATAGTAGCTGTGTAAAAATAGAATTTTTATTTATATAGTAGCTGTGTAAAAATATGATTTTTGTATACATAGCAACAATTTAAAAATGTGATTTTTATATATGTAGTGAATACGAGCAACGAAAGTGACAGAAGGGTGAGAACGGCGAAGATTTTTACATATGAAGAGTCGAGGCGTTTGGATTAGCTAGTCGGTGAGAACTTCTCACTTTAAATTTTTTTTTCTACTTAAAATATATACTAGGATGCAAACGGTGCTTAGTAGCACCCGACACCTGTCGTCCACAGACCATGGACGGCTTGTATGTTTGTTTGATGTGTTGTGAAATTTGTTTGTGATGTTGATGTGAAATCGATAATAAATTGTAGATGGTTGAAATAAATTAATTATCGTTAAAAATATGATTTTTGACGTGAATATGAATATAGTGAAAGTGAACAAATAATATTTATAAACAAATTGGCCGGTTTATTTATATACACTGATTTGACTGATATTGATTGGGGCGATAAATTTAACACATCGCCCAACTGCACAAATAAAAATATGTGTTTGTTGATTTGAAACCCCACACGGGTGTTGGGATTATATTTGGCATACACTAATCCCAATTATTTAATTGTATGTCGATCGATTGGTCGACAGGCTGTGTAAGCATTAATTATCTATATTTAATGCTTATGCAGTTGTGTGGTGCACGTAGGATGATGGTTAATTATTTATCGTTGTTATTTTATACATGTGTTGTATGGAATCCATATAATTAATGTTATATGGTGATTGATTGGGCCTCATTCCAATCGGGAAAATAAAGAATATAATAGAATATATTCATGTGTTGAATAAAATAAATGCTTATGTGTTGAGAATATTTATGTGTTGAAACTATTCATGTGTTGAGTAAAATATTTTAACAATAAAATTTAAATCTTTATCATATTTAAGATTAGATCTACTTTACGGTTGGAGTCTGATTAAAAATCAAACGATGGATACCATAATTTTATAAAATATATTACATAACAAAAATAGTCAGGTGTTGACAGTAATCATGTATTGAGATTAGTCATGTGTTGAGAGAAATATAGATTCATGTGTTGAATAGAATAAATATTCATTTGTTGAATAGAATAATGAATTTATTGAATTATATAAAGCCGTGTTGATTAGAGTTGCGCTATTTTGACGTGAACGATATTTATATCGATTATAGTCGTTTTCATCATGAATATAGAAAAAGAAGTGATTTCAGAACATAACGTTTTGATAATATTATCATTTATATAGTAATGATATGAAATATTCAATTTTGAATTTAAATTGAATATAGAGTTGAAATGGTTTTGAAAACGAATTTAAAACGATTTATAAAATACGTTTTTAAAGGAAATCGACGAAATATATATATTATATATATAATGGCCTGAATAGAACGCGCCGCACCGCGGTAGTTCGTGAATTTCGACCATTGACATCGAACGGACATTACGGGAGATCCGACCATCGGATTCTCCTAAAATCGGAACCGTTGGGTTCGTATCGAAAAGAGCTTTCCAATGAATATTAGAAATTTGAAATCTAACGGTTGGATTTGGAATTATGTCCAAATCGAATTTGGAAAAGGTCGCTGTTACTATATGGGCCTTGATAAAATTATTAAAAATATTAAGAATTTGTGTAAAATCATAATATGTGAATTGGAAAGAACTGGGATGAAAAATTCCACATTTGAAAAGATAAAAAGAGATTTTTATCGAAATGAACTAGTTTTGAACTAGAATTAAAATCGATTTATTTTTTAAATGAATAAATTGAATTTGAATAGGTTTTGAAAATAACCAGAATTTCCAATATATATAAAGTGGAAGTGGATTTGAATCGAAATTGTCACTGGAATATTTCGATGTTGGATTCCGTGATTCTACAGATATTGTTATGGGAATTTGAAAGATATATTTATATCGTTATTTCCAATACGATATTTGTTGGTTTCAAAATTTGATATTGAATATAAGCCGGTATATTTTCTATTCAGAGCCTTGTATTTAATATCAAATGTGATTTGGGTTTGTCGTGAGTCATGGTTTAGATGACATTGGTTCTTTAACCCAGTTAAAGACAAGATATTAATTTTTGAGAAGATTAAAACGAAGTGGAGTTTTAATGAATCTGTAATTAAATTGAAATGTGAATTGATATTTTAAATTATCAAAAATTGGAAAGTGATCGAGAATGGAGTATCACCAGTTTTACTTCAAAGCGAGAGTTAAATCTTTAATTAGATTTGAACGTGAAATGGTAATCAACTTTACCGATAACACCGTGGTGTTAGATATGGAGTATTACCAGTTTTGCTCCATGGGATGAATAGGTTGGGATTGGGAAATAAAATAAATAATTACTTCGGTGTGGTTCGCTAATCCCGACTAGTTTGGAAAACCATAACATGGTTTGAAATAATATACAAAGGAAGATTAAAGAATAAATTTAGAAGAATTTATCTTTGATAAAATTAATGGGAACCTTTCCCTAAGAATGTGATTTTGTGAATAAAAGAATATTCTGAATCGGAATGAGGCGTTTGTTGTGTTTGTGTAACATTTGTTTATCATATACGTGGGTTATTCAGAAAGGCCGGATTTATACCCATTCTGAATAACCGAATCGACGAGATGTCGAAAATGAAGACGGTGGTTGAAGAACGGAAGTCTTCACATCGTTTGGGTGATTACTTATGACCTTGATTGGGCTGTACACCCAAGATGAGAGAATCAGTTGGTGATCGTCCATACGTACCTGGAGATCGATGGATATGCAAGGAAAGTGCCTCCGGTTTCGTTCAGACCCAGAACGAACTTGTAAATGGATTGTGTGCCTGACATTGGATTTTATTCTGTGTTGATTGATCTCTATTAAATATACATCTATTTGGCGGCGGAGAATTTATTCTCTTGCTTAACGCCCTTCTCTGAGACGTACGAGCTCAGAGGTTGTATATCGATGGACATCAGTCGCATGGAGTGAATTACTAGTGTGGCACGCGTAAGTGGCAAATGATCAAGGCTTCTGTTGAAAAGCAAAGTCTTGTGGTTGATGATCAAAGCATGGTCTGTGTGACGTAGCTTTGTGTATAACGTGGATTCGTGAGCCTCACACCTCGGTATGAGTCAAAAACGGGAGAAGGACCCAAGGAGTGCACGACGTTTCTTTCTAGATATGGTGGTGTCAGTGACCTACCAGCCCTGATATTTATATCTACTTTTCACCTATGTATTTATTGGAATGCGAGGCGCCTCGGATATAGGTCTGTAAGGACCAGGAAACGTGTGTTCAGGAATTGCCAATCCTCAAAAGTAAGAGAGGACTAGCCTTGGAGGATCCAGGGATTGCTGTGTGCGGTCCCGAGGCATTTGCTAGAGTGTCTCGAATCGGAGAGGATCTTGCCCCTTGCCTCGACTCATGATGGAATCAAATTTCCAATACGTGATATTGCGGTTTTATTTGTAGAGCCTAGTATGGCGACATGATAGATGGTACCCATGCTGCCTATGATTGATATTTATGATTTGAATTGTTTTGGCACTATACACTTATAATAGTATCAAATGATTTGTTTTAAACGTACCAAGCATGTTTGGCTATTATAAGGGTAAATTCTATCCTCCGGCTTGCGTTGCATTGTGTGATGGGACCTGGGTCTTATAATAGCTTCGTTTTTCCAAAGAGCATTGCGCTGTTTTGTTATATGCACTAGTATTCTTGGGAGGAAACCCGTTCCGTGTTATACGGCGTGGTCCCTTGAATTACTCTCTTTTAAAGTAAAGTTTTAAATAACTGTTTTAGTTCTCACTCCAGTCACATGACTGACCTTGTAACAACATGTATTTTAATAATGTGTTATACCTATGAATCAAGGCAGGATTAAATTTTAAAATAAGAATCAAGGGAAATAGGTTACGCCATTACGTTCATCTCGAAATTCTGCTTGAAAACGAGTCTGAGTTTACGAAAATTGGAGTCCATATGACCAAGATATGGCTCTCCAAAGTTTCAGAAAATTCCAGAGTTCAAAACAGTTCGAATTCAAGTTCAAAATTCGAATTTCAAACGCAGAACAGACTAGGTGGGAAATTTCCCGCCCAGACCCAGGTCGACTGGGGAGTCGACACCCCCAGGACCAGGTCGACTGCGCAGTCGACTTGGGTGTCGACCTGGTCACCTTGCCTGTTTTTGAGCCAGATGTATCTGGTCTCGTTGCTTGTCCAGATTCACTCTCTAAACACTATATAAACATCCCTTGACCCTAGACTTTCTATCACATTTTTGTCCGACCATATGCTGCTGAAGTTCTGACTGGAAGATAGAGAACAAGGAGGCTATTCAGGATTTTGTTAGTGCTACGTTGGTTTGGGGATTTGCTAGGGATTCTGCTTCTACTCTTTTTTCTTTCTCATTCTCTAGACTACGATCTGTAAGCCCTTTGTCACTTTTAGACTTAAACTGTAAATTTAACCTAAACACGATGTAAACTGAAATTATGCATAAACATGATAACTAATTTGGATCTACTATTGTATATCTTGGATCTATGACTATCACTTTTAAATCTGTTATTTTGAATCTAGGTTTGTACACCCCAGATCTATTCATCTTAAATGTTGACTTGTGGAATATTAGTATGAACCTGATTTGGATATATTCACGTTTAATCTAAAACCCGTTTACGATCTTTATTTTGCAATGCCTGTGATATTGAAACTATTATTGGGGTATTATCTTATGTCAATCATTTACCATGTCTATCACCATGTCTTGTCAAGTTGATGTTGAGCCCCTATTTCATATGCCTGTAATGTTATAATCATCATGCTTAACTTGTGAACACCTTTGCCATTCTATGACTATCCTGTTTGTGTTATTCCCTATTTTGACATCTTGTATTAATGCGAATTCACGTACGTTGGGGATACGTTTTGGGTAGATTAGGCAAACTTGAAAATTGGCTATGGAATTGACATGATATGACATGAAAACTTGACATGAGAATAAGCTTGAAAACATGAATTTGGGACATGACAATTAGATAACTTGAAAATGGACAACTCGAGGTTGGATTGAATTTGCAACGTAAATCTGCCTGGAACCGCCCGGCAAATCCAGTAGTTGCAAATAATAGGACCCAATGTGAGTAGTTGGTCATATAGCACTTTAAACCCGAGGTTAGACTAGGTTAGGGTGTAAATCTGCCCGGAATCGCCCGGCACATCCAGTAACCGTAACCATGTCTAATGTGAGAGGTTGGGGTGCATTAGGTGAATTAATGCCATATGGTAGGGTTAAGTCATGGACCCCTTGGATATACTTAACCAATTTGACACGTCGATTTGATAGGGTTAAGTCTTGAACTGCTTGTATATATACTTAACTAACTAGATACATGTTTGGATAGGGTTAAGTCATCACCTTTTTAATGACAACACTTAACCCGTTAGAAATCCTAGCCACGTGGTCCCTTTCAGCAGTAACCCACTTAGAAGTATCACGATACCCTGGGGACTAGGCAGGGTGGGGTACGATTACTGGGCTGATTGTAAGCGACCAAGAATAATGGCTTAGTAAGGTGCGCCAGTGTAGGTTCAGGCGGACTAGGGTCGTGCACTTAGTCCGGAGTTGAAAAAGTAGGCATGGGCACCCGTAGTACTACATTGTGCGTGCTAGATTTGTGTCAGTGGTTGACACCCTAGGACCTGATACACCCTAGGGTAGACCTAGCACATGTGACTACATTCCGCGATTGGGCCATATAACACCGACACACGACGAGCAAAGCCGATCGATTAGGATGGACTGTTGGACCCCATATTGGGTCATTTCATGTTATTGGGTTTAGGGATCATTTCTGGATTTATACTTGACATGGATTTGGACACTAGTACAGTTAATGCAGTAAACCTTGTATATGCAATGCCACTCTTATCTTGTTACCTTTTATTATCATGCCAGTCCAGTTATTATCTTTATGTTTAATCTCAGTTTCTCATGTCCAGTTAACTTTATTAGTTTTTATGCTGATAGTCACTAGGGCTTACCAGTCTTTTTGACTGACCCGTTTTCTTCCACCTCTTTTTCTTTCGCTCCCCCCAGGTTCTCAGGGAGGAAACTCTAGCTCTTAGCTTGGACTTTGCTTGCTTTCTGACAGCTCATGTACGGTTGGGTCTTGAGCTATGCTATGGCTGCACTCATGCTCTTTTTGGGGAATAATATTGGACTTATGTTGTTTTAAGTACTTTGCTTCTTTAGAACTTGATGTAATGAAATAATGACTTGGTATTTCGATGTAAGAGGTTTTGACTCTATTTTTCACGTAATGAGATTTTGTTAAATTTATATCCGCTGCTTTATATACTCTGTTTAATTTATGTTATGTCTTGTGTTATCTCTGTGCCTGTTACAGACCTGGAGTTTATTGTTTTAACCTAAACTCTGGGTGCCCCTATTTTCTACACGGGCAGCTAGTAGTTTTGGTTTTGCAGATTTATATTCACAGGATCCTGATTTACAGCTGGAACGATACTCAAAAAGATCTATATCCGTGTATTACTTTCAGTTGTGTGTGGTATTATTTTTCTGCTGATATGTAATTTATTTTAGTCTCTGATATTTATCGAATGTAATTTATTCAATTATACTCTGTATATTCTTGTGTTCTGATGGAATTGTTGTAATAAGCAATGAAATGTTCTTCTGTCTGCGTTCTATTATGTCTTGTCCTCAATTCTATCCGGGCTTTCCTTATTGGGGAAGTTCGGGTCGTCTCAGGATATATATATACATATATATCGTTATTTCCGAAGTAAAGGAAGGCTAAAGGCGTTCTTGAAATATGTTGTAATATTTCCAAGAAAAGGAAATAAAAAGGGTTTTGTATAATTATGTGATATTAGTAAAGCAGAGTATGGTGAATATAGTTATTGATTCCAAGTAACGAAAGTAAAGAGTTTTGTCAAGATAAATAAATGGAATCGAATTCAAATCGATGAACTGATTTTCAATAAAGGAATTTTAGTCGTTTGAATAATAAGGTCTGAGCTGCTAATATACTTAACGTACTGTTCAATATTGATAGTTGGAAACACGACTATCAATAGAATATATTATCGAACCTTTTGACATGTTGTTTCGAAGAGACCGGGATGGGAACAAGTCCCAACACCACTTCAAGTCAATGTTGCGTTCGAAACTAGTTTGTAGGGATACACATAAAGGAGCACTGAAGACCATAGATCTTCTTGAAACGGAAGAACTACTTATAATCTTGGGTTCACGCCCCGAGGTAAGCTGTGGTTTTGTCGTGGTTGAGATCTATGGATTGCAAGGACTACTTGCTACTGATCTATAGGGTGATTCCTAGGATGCGGTAGGAGGGTGCCTTCGGTTCATCCTGTTCCTGGATGACTTGTATGGACAAATGTTTGACGGAGTATTTCCTTGAAAATCATGTATGTTGATTTTTACAAATATACCAAGTTTTGTGGCAGAGAAATTCTCTTGCTTAACACCTAGAGTGTATTTGTGGACGTCAACTAGTGATTTGGCGGATCTGACGGTGTGACATTCAAAGTGAATGCAGACATGCTAAACATGACCTCAAGCCTCATCAACCGGGAATGGCACAAAATCGGGTAGGCAGCATGGCTATGTGGGTCGTACCCATTAAAAGGGTATATCCTTACATAATCTAGAGAAATTAAATGCCTTCGGTTGTCCCTTTTTATTTTATATATATGCTATCGGTTCAGTTGGCTGGCCCCCAACCGTGGCAATGATATATTTGGTACTCTCAAGAGAAATAAGGGGCCGGTCATGTGTAGCCAGGTTGCAAGACATTCTTGTTGAACCCCAATGTATTCATCTCCGGAGGTACACTGACGGGAGCTGATCCCATACATTGCTAGGAAATTCATTCTCCAATAAGAGCCCGCAGTTTTGATTGTATGCTATATATGTAGAGCGTGAGATGCAAGCGTTCTGCTAGATTATTATTTATTTGTGGTTTGATGGACACTATTATAATATCAGAAAAGATAATGATTTCAAAAATGTTTTGGGTTATAGTAAGGTAAAAACTGTCCGTATTTATGTGTAGGTTGGTCTTTCTATTATCCTTTTCTTTCAAAAAAGGATTTTTTAAAGTTAAATAAGTTGTTTGTGCTATGAATTTATCAGTGAAAGTATTCCATACTGATCCAGGTGAATTTTGATTTTCTTCAAATGTGCTCGGGTCAGACCGAGTATATTTCCAGGTTAGGTTTTGCCAGGAGTTTCAGGAGCTAGAAGCAGGAGGCTTCACCATTAGTTATATAAAATGTATTTCTGCTGTGACAAATATATATGATGTACTCTGATGATTGGTATGTATATAAAGTTTTCTTTTGTATAAAGAAATTTGATTTTATTCATTCCACTGTGAGATTCTAATGTGTTCTCCTTCTTTCTTCTATTCTAAAATTTCTTTCTTTCTTTTCTCATCCTCTAATTTCTTTCAGTTTACGTTATGGGTTTTCGATACTTGAATTTTAGGCAAATAATATGGGATTATATATTATTGTCAAAAATTCGAGCATCGAATTTTTCGGGTTATTACACAAAGGTGACATGATAAACTAATCACATGTGAATTAGATCTATAAAAATAGATCTAGCATAATGAAGTTTGAGATCCAGGAATAACATAGATTTATGATTATAGACAGATCCAAATCACAGAACTATCACGTTATACTTTTAGTCATTTAAATTTAAAAGTAACCTAGAACTCACAGTGTTTTGCTGAGAAGATAGAACTAGAAAAAAAGCTTGTTGTGTTATAGATCTATGCTTGAATCTCTAATTGATTTGCAAAATTGATAGTTGTAGGAGATAGGATTAGATTCAGTTCAGGCACTGATGGCATTTGGCCTCCATTGTTTTTAGTATGAGAAAACAAGAGATATGAGGGTATATTTATAGCTGCCAGCCTCCAGAATTTGAATGCCACCTCAGCCCAAGTGTGAATTAGGCCACGGGTCGGCACCTACTTGGTCCGGGTGCCCAAAAACATGCATGGGCGCACTTTACAGGTGCGCCAGTGCAAAAATACATTGGCGCACTTCTCAAGTACGCCAGGAATTCCTGCTCTTTTCGTCAAACTTCTACCATCCATAACTTCTTCATACGTTATCCGTTTTACGCAAACCAGTTGTCTATCTTGACCAAAATTTCGAGACAAACGCAATAACGTAGTCCGTTTCCCTTAGTTCTTAATATTAAATCAATTATTCTTTAATTTATTCTCTTTAGCGTAGTTGAAATACGGGGTGTTACTGTAATAACCCAATTTTTTATATAATTAATTTATGGATTAAGTAATTAAGGAAGAAAATTCAAAAGTTCGCAAGAAAATGAAGAAAACATTAATGTATAGAAATGCATATGACTAATTAAAGGTAAGAAAGATTTAACATATTAGTACGTGCGTTAAATAAGGAGATTTAACGCAATAATGCATATGGTAAAAAGTTTTAAATAAATAGATGCATATATGTACATATGTGCAATTATGTTATAAAGATACAAATTTAAAAATGTGTGAGTACAGAAGGAATCAATACATGCAATAAATTGATTGCAACAAAAGAAAGAAAAACATTGATTTGTAGATATGTTTAACATGACATTGATTAGAAAACAAGTAATTTGTCATTTATGTTCGATTGATTGTCATTTATGTTTATTTGATGATAATTTAGGAAACCATGCAATTAATCTTAATTTGTGTGAATACTTATGCTAAGTTGTCACCTATGTCAATTAACATTAAAGAGAATACGATAATTTGTCACTTATGTTAATTGACAATAAAAAAAAAGATGTACATTTGGTACATTAATAGATTGCATACATAAGAATGGTTAATATTAATAAATGCACGAATAATTTGAATGTAATGTGCTAAATAAAATCTCATTTATTTAGCATCGAAGCATAGACTATTATTTTATTTTTTATGTTAATTGGGTTATTTGTATAAGGAAGGTATGTATGAAAGACGGGGGGTGTATGTAGTTATACATACATTTAAAAATTCAAATGGGGAAATATACATGTATATATATAAGGTGTCCAATTAATTAAAAGGAGAAGGTAATTAAAACAGTACAAACATTCAAATCAAGTTAATCAAGTGTTTATGGAGCATTCTAGACTCTTCTTTCTGGACTTCTACATTTATATATTGAGTCCTAAACCTAATATTTTTCTCCACAACAAATCTTTGGTGTCTCTACTCCGCTCCAGCCTAAATTGAAATAAAATAAAAATCCTTTCTTCTTCTCCAAGCCAAGAAGTTCAACAAGATTAAGAATTGCATCTGCACACCTATTTTCTTCTAATCTAACCGTTGTAAGTTCACGTTATTTTCAGATTTAAGTACCTTACTGTAATCTTGGCATGTAATAAAATGAATCCATGTCCATGCTTGACTATAAGACAATCCTTTCAGATTTATCCCTATCTTTCTATCGAATCCATGATTTTACATGCCTAAGAAGTTATTATATCGATATAATCATGCCTATCTTTGTTGTACATCAGGCATATAATCCTTTTTGGTTCATGATGTTATTCTTATGCCTGCGATAATGATTGTATTAGTTTTTTTAAGAATCTATCTCCGTTGGATTTAAATTTCCTGTATTAGGTCTGCTATTACATACCTATTTTTATGCCTATTCTTATTTTTATGCTCCTTCTCTCTCTTCCCTTATTTCCTTTTTCTTTTGTGAACCTGGGTTACCTTCGAACCTAGGCTGAAATCGCGAAATACGAACGATTGGAATACGGGGAATATTTGGGTATAACCTATTTTAGTTAAATATTGGGCATAATGTATTTGGTGAAATAATTGGGCACAACATATTCGGTGAAATTGTTGGGCATAACTTGTAATTTATATTGGGGAATTATTATCATTATAACTACAAGTTTGGGTTAATTGGCATGTAAACCAATTTTTGGGCGTAAACTGCAAACTGAAATATTAAAACTAGATTGGGCATAACTATTGGTTGACACGCCAAGCATAATGTATATTGTGATTTTGGAGGATGACTATTATTGTAAATTTGGGAAGATTGGGTGTAGCCTATTTTGATTAATAACTTGTAATTGAATTTATTGGGTATAACTTGAGAATTGAAACATGACTAGTTTTGTAAAATTGGGATAATTAGCATGTAAAATCTAGACTCGTACATGTACGGTAAATATGTAATTTGGCTAAAAGATGAACATGCCTAACCCGAGGTTAGATTGAGTTGCGGTGTAAAACTTCCTGGAACTGCCCAACACATCCAGTAACCGCAACAACACAGATCTAATGTGAGAGATTAGCGCATTTAGCCCAAAACCTAAGGTTAGAATGAGTTTGCGGTAGAAGTCTGCACGAAACCACCCGGCATATCTAGCAACCGCAAACAACAGTTCTAATGTGAGAGGTTGGGGCATTAATAAATTAGTTAATGCCAATAAACAGACATGCTAAGAATGGTAAGGTTAGGTAAAATATGAATAGGTGACACTTAACTAATACAACATGTTAATTAGACAATTGGGTGGGGTTAAGTAAATTTAGAACACTTAACCGTTATAACATGTTAATTAGACAAGAAGGTGGGGTTAAGTAAATTTAGAACACTTAACCGTTATAACATGTTTAGACAAGAAGGTGGGGTTAAGTAAATTTAGAACATTTAGCCATTGTAACATGTTAATTAGAGAAGAAGGCGAGGTTAAGTAAATTTAGAACACTTAACCGTTATAACATGTTAATTAGACAAGAAGGTGGGGTTAAGTAAATTTAGAACACTTAACCGTTATAACATGTTAATTAGACAAGAAGGTGGGGTTAAGTAAATTTAGAGCACTTAACCGTTATAACATGTTAATTAGACAAGTGGGTGGGGTTAAATAAATTTAGAACACTTAACCGTTATAACATGTTGATTAGACAAGAAGGTGGGGTTATGTAAATTTAGAACACTTAACCGTTATAACATGTTAATTAGACAAGTGGGTGGGGTTAACTAAATTTAGAACAATTAACCGTTATAACATGTTAATTGTCAACACTTAACCGTTATAACATGTTAATTAGACAAGAAGGTGGGGTTAAGTAAATTTAGAACACTTAACCGTTATAACATGTTAATTAGACAAGAAAGTGGGGTTAAGTTAATATGAAATACTTGACCAATATAACATGATGAACGAGTGTGGTTAAGTTAATAAGAAACACATAACCAATGTAACATGATGAACGAGTGGGGTTAAGTTAATAAGAAACACTTAACCAATGTAACATGATGAACGAGTGGGGCTAAGTTAATAAGAAACACTTATCCAATATAACATGATGAACGAGAAGTTAATAGGAAACACTTGACCAATATAAAACGATGAATGAACAGGGTTAAGTTAGTAGGAAACACTTAACCAATACAACATGATGTGTGGGTGGGTTAAGTTAACATGAGTGGACAACACTTAACCAATATTACATGAACAAAGCGGATAGGGTTAAAGCAAGCTTAACCAATAAAACATATTGAATTGATCAGTGAGAGTGTTAAGTACATCTCGTGTAGGTGGGTAATATTAGTATATATAGGCCCGCAAACTTAACCGCTAAATAAACATGTTTGAATCAGTGGGAGGGTTAAGTACATCTCGTGTAGGTGGGTAATATTTGTGTGTGTGTATATATATATAGGCCCACAAACTTAACCAGTAGGAAACCCTAGTAACAGAGACCCATTTTAGCATTAACCCATATAGATGTATCATGGTACCCTGAACTAGGCAGGGTAGGGCACGATTACTGGGCCGATTATAAGCGGTCAAAATAGCGGCATAGGGTGCAACAGTGTAGTTCCGACGGAGTATGGATGTGCACGTGCTCCGGAGTGGAAAAGCAGGCAGTGGGCATCAGTAGTATACACTGTGCAACTTGAATCGTGTCGGGTCGCTATCATAGGGATTGATACACCTTATGGTGGGGCTAGCACAGGGTATCTACATGCAAAAGGGGGTCGATTGACACAGACACAAGGAAAATTAATACAAGTAGGGAGCGGATTGATAGGGTAATAAGGGTACATCTAACATCTTCATGGCAATTAGGTTGGTTGAGGTGAGATCATCATACTAGATGTACACCTGAAGGCTACCACAATTGCGGGGTTGGGATCACCTTATAACACAGAATACTAGTTGGGACACTAGTAGGGGATACAGATCCTTTCTCACAGGAAACTAGTTGGGACACTAGTAGGGAATAAAAATCATTCTATAAAAGACACTAGTTAGGATGCTAGTTGGGTGGTGCAGAGAAAATAGGAAATCAGAGAAATAAAAATCAGAATAACGGGGTAGTAGCAAGTAGAGAAAAAGTAGAAGTGCATTCAGTTTATCTTGCCTTATCATATCTTATGCTAATCTTAGGTTATCTTGTTATCACGGTATTGTCTTATATTCAATTTATTCATGTCATGTTATTATTACCTGTTTACATACTGAAAAACACTGGACTTACCATACTTGTTATCACGGTAGTAGCAAGATTGTCGACGTATTGCTTTGGACTCTTTTTTCCATTGCTATGGATGGCTCATGCTTTATTGGGGAATATCATTGTCATTTTATGCTTCTTTATTTTATTAAACAAGAAAGATACTTTGTTGTACTGGGTATTGGTATTTTGGTGTTAGAAAACAATCTTTGCACAAGCTGTTTTACCAAGCTGCTGTTTTATCAATGAAGTAAAGTTTTTATTCTTTTCCGCTGCTTTATTTGTCTATCTCGTAATTTATCTGCATCTTTTACCTATAACGCTTCACTAAAGTTAATCATTCCCTTTGTGAGTGACATTAATGGACGTGGGGTGTTACAGTTACATTCTCCCATACTCAAAGGATTTTGTCCCCGAAATCTCCAAGTTAATAAAAATGTATCCTATAATCCATCATCAATCTACTCATCCACCAATCACAGGCATCCATTGTCCTTAAAATTTTCTAATGCTTATATGAACATATGCAATGGTGTGTGTCCAACACTAATGTGAAAGATCAGGCGGTCCACAGATTTAGTCGACCTCCTTAATGCAATGTATGTTAATGCCATAAATCCAACATATATGCAGTTAGACCTATTATAATATGTAAGTTCTATATGTGTGCACAATCATCCGTCCAAATGCAACATCCATATGATGATACATCCATTTTCATCCATTAAAGAAAGAAAAATGCACACACATCCATATGCAGTATGAGAGTGATTGAGCCGATCTAGTACCTAATGTGTGTGTGTATGCATCCACGAGCAACCACTAGCAACTACTTGCATCCACTTGCATCCATCAAACATAACTTGTCTCAAACACATGTTTACAATCATGGGATTCCTACCTAAAGGTCGAAGATTCGATTCATAGGATATACTCACATGATAGAAGCAAGCATGAATAAAAGCTTTTGGAAGAGAAGCTAAGAACATTCCCTTGAAAAGAAAAGGGTACAAAACGCAAAAATCTTGTCTTCGGTCATCCCAAGTCGCATCCTCTTAGTTGTCTCCCCACTGAACCTTCACCAACTTGATTTCTCATTTGCGTGGCTTCTAAACCTCCGATCCAAGTAAAAGTCTTTCTGTAGATCTCCACCAAGGAGTCGGTGGTCTACAGGGTCATCCATATAATGCTTCAAAGGGTTCCATGCCAATGATATCTTGATAGTTGTTGTTATAGGCAAACTCTACTAAAGGAAGATGCTCTTCCCAAGTCCCTCTGAAGTCTAGGATACATAGCCTTAAAAGATCTTCAAGAATTTTGTACACCCTCTCTGTTTGTCCATTGGTCCGAGGATGGTAAGCAGTGCTCAAACACAACTATGTACCTAATGCTTCTTGCAAACTCCTCCAAAATTCACTGGTGAAGATGGGGTCATGATCGCTTACGATGCTGGAAGGTACTCCATGAAGACGAACTATCCCTCGGACATAAATTGCTGCCAACCTTGGTGCCGTCCTCTTACTCTTAACTGGAAGAAAGTGAGCGCTCTTAGTGAGTCTATCTACTACCACCAAAATGCTGGTGTTGCCCTTCGTTGATCTACGAAAACCATCTATGAAATCCATGAAGACGCTCTCCCACCTCCACTGCGGACCTCTAAAGGATGAAGTAAACCACCGGGCTTCCTTTGCTCAGCTTTGCCTTGTTGGAAAATTAGACATTGAGAAGCAAAATCTGCTACACCTTTCTTTATCCCTTCCCAAAAGAAAACCCTTTCTCGAGTAGCTCCCCTACTTTCTCTTGGAGCCATATGGTGCACGGGCAATGCAACTGGCTTTGCATTGTCCACCAAATATTTGCGGAAATCGATCTCGCACGTTGGGGTAAACCCCGAACCTCATTAAAGACATTAGGATACTCACGGACTACTGGAACAGAGTTTAGATCATCAATAGATGCGTTAAGTGACTCTAGGAAACTCAACATAACAGACCCTTTGGGGTCACAAGAAATCTCGAGGGTCCTCCCTTGGCAAGTCAATAGTCTAACGACCCTCCTCTTACAACTCAGAATGGCACCATACATAGCTAGCCAACCTATCCCTAGAATCAAACCATAGCCCATGAAACAAGATGTGCGTCGCACTCAAACTCGACGCCTAACACAGATATTCTCAAACCCCGACAAATCATAGATAAGTGAGCCGAACCACCAATAGGGTTTGAGACAACAACGGGATCCACTACCATACTAGTATTTAAGTGTAGAGATTCAACCATAGAACTAGATATAAATGAGTGTGAAGCGCCAGAATCAAAAAGGGATCTAATAGGGTGACTAGAAAGAGAAATCAAACCTTCCACAGAAACTTTCCTATCTCTATCTGGAGCACTAGCCACGAGTGTATTCGCTTGCCCTCTAGAGGTTCCTGCCCTTTGACCTTGTCCTTGCTTCCTTAGTCACTCCCTAGAATAGTGTCCAACCTCTCCACAAACAAAGCAAGCATTCTTCCTTTTCCTGCAGTCCTTGACCAAGTGACCCTCTCACCCGCAACTATGGCACTTCCTCTTACCCTTAGCCTTGTCATTCTTTCCGCCCTTCTTCTGCTTGTTTTGCTATCATTTCTTGGGCCATACCTTTTTATTTTGTGTTTCCTCAACCTTAACTTCTCCTTTTTCAGATTTATCTGAACTAGACCATCATTTTTCTCATCCTTGGTCTGTGTTCCTTAGCCCTAACTCCCTTGTTCTTCTTTTTACCGTCCTTGTGTAACAAGCTAACAAGTCTCTCAAAAGTTGCCTCCATCATATGAAAATCCTTACGAAGCCCGAGAAAATTAGCCGCAGGTGATACTACTGCTGCTACAGAGGGAGATTAGGCACTTCATTGCCCTTCGACATGTACCGCAGTTTAATCATGCCTACGGCATCATGCCGAAATAGAGACAACTTTCTGGAAGAATCAGTTCCCCAAGCGAAGAATCGAGAGATATTACATATGGCTTTAGGGAATATGTTTTTCAACAAATACTTTTCTTTTAGAAAATGCTTTCTTTTAAAACCTTTTTGAAAATGATTTTCAAAAACTTTATCTAATCTGGTAACCTTCAACTCTGATACCAAGTGTGACACCCCACGTCCGTAAATGTCACTCACAAAGGGAATGCATTAAGTTTTGTGAAGCGTTATAGGTAAACAGAAACAAAAATGTTACAAGATAGACATAAAAATAGCAGCGGAAATAAAAACTTTATTCATAAAGTAGCATAGTCAAAACATCCCTTGTCTAAAATACATGAAAACCATTTCACTGTTAAAACATTTGTCATATTCTTAAACATCAGAGTACAAAATAGAAGAAGCATTATTCCTAAGTGAAAATATAGCCATAGTAGCAAATATAGAAGCTTGAGAAGTACATCTAGTAGCTCCAAGCAAGACGATAGCAGAATCTTGAGTAAGCCTAAGAATTCCCACCCTCAGAACTTGGGGGAAAGAAAGAAAGAAGAGGAAACAAAAAGGGTAAGATATTAAGTCAGGCGAGTCCATTTACTTTTAGCAAGAAAATAAATAAAATTAGCATGATTGGCATATAAAGTGGATAGGAGAGATAAATACATAAAAAGAAGGTATGTCAAGATAAATAGGATAGGATGTATACGCTTCCTTAATGATTACTCTACACTACCACTAGTATAACCAGAATGAGATGATCGCCAACATGTACAAGATGGTACACTTAAGTGTACTTCTGGTAAGAGGTTTTAACCCCATAAAATCCACATGCAGCCCCAATAACGGACTCTTAAACTTACCAGAGTCTAGATGTACCCTGACTACTACCCTAATCGATCGGCTTCCTAATCCGCATAGATTCTCTTTGCCGGCCCAACTGTAGATGTATCACGTCGTAAAGTGGCAACCCTTCGCTGATATGCACAGCCCTATATCTACAGGTGTCACGGTCGTCTTATCCTCATCTGCCCGACTCATGCACGCACATGGCCCGGTCGGTTTGCGCCGCCCACACCATCCTCCACGTTTGGGTCTCTTATAATCAGTCCAGTAAGCGTGCCCCTTCTCTGAACTAGTACGAAGTATAGTTTGATAACAACTCCGGGTTACTGGATGAAACGGGCGCCACACAATATAATACAAGCTCCCCCCTTTGTCTTGTATCCCCCAATAGATTTTTTATTGGTTATGTATGCCACTATGCGTCTTTAATTACATAACCCTATCATTCCCACTAGTTATGTTTACCCTAAAAGGTGTCTTTAATTACATAACTTTATTATTCCCACCGGTGATGTATAGCACTAGGTGTCTTTAATAACATAACATTACCGTGTTTAAGTTTGTGGGCCTATATGTAGATATTACCCACCCCCCTCCAGATTTGCTTAACCCTCCCACTGATTCAAGCATGTTTATTTAACAATTAAGTTTGTGGGCCTATATATGCTAATATTACCCACCTACCCAAGATTTACTTAACCCTCCCACTGATTCAAGCATCTTTATTTAATGGTTAAGTTTGTGGGCCTATATATACTAATATTACCCACCTACCCAAGATTTACTTAACCCTCCTACTGATTCAACCAAGTTTACTTGACTCCTATTCATGTTTATGTTCACACAATCCCTATGGATTCAACTAGGTTAAGTATTAACATGTTATCCCCAATCACATTGACTGCTTCTTACTTGCCAAAGCTTCACTTCCTTATTAATTTCATATAAATATAAATTAACCCATTTAAGTTCGCTAATAAGCCCCATTACATGTTATTCTTTATATTATAATTAATAGAATCAATCTTACAATCTTTCACCCCTGGATTGTAATTAACGGAAGTAATCTTACAATCCCTTTTGTATTGTCTGTTTCCATAGTTACAATAACATGTTTTACTTAATATTTAATTGAGTATACTTCTTCTCAGTTCACATGTTTCATGTTTAACATATCACTACAAATTGACGTTGTTTACTTATTAACTTAGTTTTCTTAACTAAGGTTTACTAATAAGCTTTCTTTCCTTTAATTATAACTTATGTTATAGTTTTCCACTTGTCCCTAGGACAAGCCTACCTATTATAAACAACATTTTCATTAAGTAATTAATCATAATAGGTTACTATCATTCCTTGTTTACTCCAATTCATTACCATGTCCATATATGGTTATAATGGGCTAGACCTCCCACATTAGGCCTACAATGTGTGGATGCTGGATATGCCGGTCGGGTCCGGGCAGACTTCTTCCATAAGTTGGGCCTAACCTCATGTCTTAGCTCGTCTCGTATTTGGCACTTAGACCTCTCACATTAGGATCAACATTAGGGGTTGTTGGATATGCCGGTCAGGTCTGGGCAGACTTCCACCCCTAATGCAACCTAACCTCGTGTTATAAGTGCAACTGCAATTTCTAATTGTAATTATTAGACATTTCATTCTTATCCAATTTTTACCTATGCCTTTATAGGCAATTATGTACCCACTTCCCCCTTTTGAATTATATGTCCAATTCATATAAAGATTATTTAAATTATGCCAATTCTAACATTTTTTCCTCGTTCCCTAGCTAACAAATTCGCATATATTTGGAGGCATCTAGGCTAGAAAATAGCCTAGTCATGAATAATAAAAGGGAAAGGTGATGGGAAAAATGACAATAGTGATCATTCTAAAAGTGACATAAACATAAATCCCTACAGCAGAAATTGTCTTTTATAGCGACATGTAGCCGCTATTAATGAATACTATAGCGGTTCGATAAACGTTATATATCAACATGTTATAAAAAACGCTGAATATTTATAATGCCATAAAAAACCGCTGGATATTTATAACGCCAAAGAAACCGCTATAAAAGAGCACGATTTTACGTCATATATTATCTAATACAATAGCACACATTCACCGCTATAGTACATTTAAATCCTCAATGAAAAGGTGAATATTTATAACACAATATAACTGTAACAACCCGGAAAATCAGAACCAATTTAAAATTTTTATTTTGGCTATTTCAATGAATTTTGAATAGTTAAAATAAGTTATTTTAAATAATAACGATTTAAAATTTATTTAAATCGAAGTTAGAACGAATATATTTATTTTAATTTTAAAAGGAATTAGAAATAGCACGGTAGTTTGAAAATTTAGAACTTTGACTGAATGTACATGATTCAAAATTCAACGGATTTTAGTAAAACCAAAATTATCTAAATCTGTTTAAAAATATCTTTCCAACGAATTCGAAAAATTGAAATTTCATAGCGGGAATAAAAAGTTATGGCCAGTTAAATATTCAGAATAGTCTCTATGGAATATAGTATAATTTATAGCTTGTATAAATGGCCATTATACAAATGACCTCCGTTTTCGACGAAACCATTTTTTTGGGATCCAAAATGTCAAATTATTGCTAAGTTTCATTTTCCATAATTTTTGGAATCTATTTGTGAGCATAGTAAATTAAACTGTGTTCGGTAATTTCTGTAGAATTTAATCGACCGTTAAAAATGCCATTTTTCAAACTGTCTCCAAATTCGATGAAATAAATTTTTTTGGACCTATCGTCAAAACCTAGCTATTTTAATTTTTCGGGAATTTTCGAAGTTCGTATGTGGCCCCAGTGAATTTAAATGTACGATCGAATTTAATAAATAAATGATTTAAATTTTAAATTAAAAAAACAGGCCTAAAACAATCGTTTGGGCTTACAAGACCTAGCCTATTAGTTTCGGAACGGGGGCAATTAGGTAGGAACACTTTCTGTTGGACTGGCGTTGGAACTACTTAGATATAACGGGTTTATTTGTAAAAATTAGTAATTAAATATTATAAAAATCCATTTATCTCAATACAAACCCTAATCCACTACACTATACACAGCCGCCATCCCTTCCGTCCATGGTTCAATTGTCATGTAAATGAAATATATATATTTTTATTTGACATTATGAATATATAGATATGATATGTCAATAAAAACATTCTTTTATTTGGCATGTTAAACACGTTAATAGAATCGTCGAATGGTTTATATTTATATATAATTATATATATAAATATATATAAACTAAAATCAAACGAATCGCGCATGGTAGTTCGTGTTTCGGAATCATAACTTTAAACGATTATACCAAATGATCCAATCGTCGGATTTTCCCAAAACTGGAACCGTTAGGATCGCTTTGGGAAGATCTTTCCACGATATAAATTTTATTAAAATCCAACGGTTGGATTTCGAGATAAGTGTAAATCAAATTTCGATAAAAATAGCGCAAGGGCCGCCCATTGACCCGAAGCATCATTAAATTAATTTAGCTATTTTTATGTATATAAAAATAGCAATAAATCGTTATTCAATACTATTAACGATATGAAATGGTTTTAAATTATATATATGTGAGAATCATTTGGAAAGACCGAGTTCAATCCCATTTCAAATGATTATATGACGATTTAAATCGAAGATATTGGAGACGGTGATTGAAGACCGACGATCTTCACATAGAATGGATAACTAGTGATGCCCGATATTGGTTAACTCCCAGTAAAGGGTTAAAGTGGTAATTATCCGGACGTACTTGTTGATTGTCCGGATAAGAGAGCGCCTCTCTTCCGTATTGGACATACGGGACGAGGAATAAGGTGTCTCCAGTTTCGTTCAGATCCAGAACGGACTTGTAAATGGATGTGTGTCCGACATTGGATTTCATTCCATGTAAATTGATTTCTATTTAATATATATCTGTTGGTGGCGGAGAATTTATTCTCTTGCTTAACACCCTTCTCTGAGATGCATGAGCTCAAAGGTTGTATATTGGTAGTTATCGATCGCATGGCGTGGATTGCTAATGTGACAAGCCAAGATGCAAATGATCGAGGCTTTTGTTGAAAAGAAGAGACTTGTGGATGATGATCAAAGCATAGCCTATTTCGGCATAGCTTTGTGTATAATGTTACCTCGTGAGCCTCACACCCTGGTAAGAGTCAGAAACGGGACAAGGGAATGCAGGGAGTGCACACTTTTCATTCTAGCTAGAAGTGGTATTAGGGTTTTGCAAGCCCTGACACTTTACTTATGTGGTTGATGGAATGAGGCGCCTCGGATTTATTGGCTGATAGTGAACATTTTATAGGTTCAATAGGACCGGGAAGCGCGTGTCCCGAAATTGCCAATCCACTAAATTATTTGTGGACCGGCCATGCAGGATCCAAGGGTTGCCCGTAGGTATGATCCTAGGACATTGTCAGAGTGTCTCGAATCAGTAAGGAGATTGTCCCTAGCCTTGACTCATGATGGAAACCCAATTCCCAATACGACATTACGGTTTTGATTGTAAACCTATATATGGCGACATAGTAGGATGGGGTACTATGCCGTCTAGGATTGATACATTTACTTTGAAGTATTTTAAAACTGATTAGACGCTAATAATAATATTAAAAATATTATTTTCTGCGTATCAAGCATGTTTGGTCATTATAAGGTAAAAATCTGTCCTCCGGTTTGCGTTGCATTGTGTGATGGGACTTGAGTCTTATAATGATTTCATTTTTCTAAAAAGCATTGCGTTGTTTTTGAATAAAAATTAATTGAACTTATGCATTGGCAATCCAATGGAGTAAACCCATTCCGCGTTAGCGGCGTGGTCCTGTGATTAGCCATATTGTTAGTTAAAAAAGGTTTCTCATACCAGTTCCATGACTGGCTCGTAGTTTGTTTCCTTTGCAAACTCGGGTGCCCTCTTTTCACATGGGCAGCCAAGTTATAGGTTTAGGTATGGATACATTCTGGATTGGAGCTTGCATAAGGAAAGAAGATGAAGAACATTTTTCTTTTTATCTTTTTATTGCTGCTTGAGACATTTAGACATTATTGATCTATGATGTATTTGATGGAGCTGAGACTTATTTCTTTTTTTTGTTGAGACTTCTATTTGCTAAGTGTATCCTGTAACTGGGCACTCTGATGTTGTTGTGATGTGATGACATTTCTATTTCCGCTGCATTGATTTATGTGTTATGATGTTATCTGAGATCTGCTATTGATGTAATTATGTTATACTCCTATGATTATCCTTGCTTTCGTACTACGGAAGTTTGGGGTCGTTACAATAACCGCTATACCATATTTATTCGATAACGACTATATGACACTATTAAATCAACATTTTATAGTATTGCTAAATCCTTTTATAGCTCATACATTTCAACAATAACAATCAAAATGAATCTTCATAACAATTTGAAAAGCAATGTATGAACAAAAAAATTATAATAATTAACAAATATAATGCATTTTCATGATAACAAAATAAAGTATCGACTAACAAAAAATAATTTCAATCCATGAATTATCAAATTCAGTACATATGTTTTCAATTCCATATTAACATCCATTTGAGTACACAAAAGACAACATAGTTCATATTCAAAGTCTACAAGTACCAAATGCATTAGTAAGGACTTCAACTGCACAAAGCCTGTCTTTTTTCCATCAAATAGTCCATGGATACTATGCAATCACCCAGTTCCAAAAAGATCTGATCTACTTGCTACAAAGGATCTTACTTCCAAATAAGCATGTCTGTAAAAATAAAAATAAAAATCATAAAATGAAATGGAAAAACATTGGAAAGAATGACCACCATGCTAAGGAAAGAGCTGAATAGCGTCGGCATGCTAAGGAAAAGATGAACTTAACTTGCAACCATCTGATTTTTAATCCAATTAATAAACAGACTATAGGATTGTATAAATAAATTGATACGTTGACAAGTGCTCGACACCAGCAGGCCACTGAGATCATAAAAAATATATAATGAATTGGTTAGCTAGGGGACAGAGCATATAAATACTTCCATTCAAATGTTTCTAACCACAAAAGTAAACAGAGTTGCAAACTAACAGCGGAGACACAGAGCAACTTGATTAATCCAAAGGAAAAGTTAAATAAAGAAGCAGTAACTTCATCTTTTTTTTACTTTAATAAAATAAATGCATTGCTTACCAGTGTCCAAGCATGCTGAAAAAACAAAACTGGAGGTCCTTTCTTCTCCCCTTGGCCCCGCTTCCTTGCCGAACTAATATCAAATTTACATATCAAAAGGGAAAGGGGGAAACATGGATATTGATTGTCAAAAAATTAACAAGGCCCACAAATACATTCACTACCAGTATTACATTTTTGATCATCTAAAACATACAATATTATATTCTAAAAACAATCATCATCAGCCTTACTATTATTTGCTAAAAGTATATCAACCTTACTGTTATTTAGTCTCATTCATCATTAGCCTAATTCTTTTGTTCATTTTGAACCAGTTCATGTGCCATAATGGATCAAGTTTAGGATACTGCTTTTCTTTCTTTTTAAGTGGGAATTATTGAGTACCCAATAGTAAAAAAATAGGCAAAGTAAACATTTGAACTACAGTATTTGATATTCAAAAATAAAAACTAAAAATGATGTAAGAAATAGAATTAATCTGAATATACGCATAAGAAAATTGCTGAATAAACTATGTCTCCCGTCTATTGCTAATCAGATTACTTGCAGAATTTGCAACATAGTATTTAGACATTTCTCTATGCACCAAACTAATTACGAATTTGTTTAATGTCTCTGCATCATTTGAGTAGATATTTCACAAACAGATAGACTTTAAAACAAACAATCTAATCTATTTAGTAAGCAAATATCACTCAAAATTGGAATGTGTTATATAAGAAGTAGTAATGAAAATAAAAATATGAGAAAATTATCATCAATGAATGTAATCTACCTTCTGCGGTGTATAATTCAATTGCTCTCCAACAGAAGAGGAATGCAGTCCAAAAATGGAAATTCTAACATAAAGATTGACACAAGATAATAAGAAATTTCTAATGTGAATTGCATGTGGATATGTTATTTGTTACAAATGATATTGCCATGTTATATTCCTGATTTGAGAAGAATACCACTCTTTAAAAATCAAATATAGCAAGCCATATGCATATATTAGAAGGTAAGGTCCACCGCATAATATTTTTTGATAATCACTTCACAACAAAAAACAAGAAAAATATCTAGAACAATAAAAATAGAGATATAAAAAGTATATCTACTAGCTAGAGAAATCTTTATAACATTAATTATCATTTTATTATTTTAGCAATAAAGACGTGTCATAACCATGCATTGTATGCCTGTGTAATTTTGTATATTAAAGTATTAAAATGCCTCTTATAACAACTTTCCAAATGAAAAATAAAAACACTACATAGGAAGAAAAAAATTACACAGCTAAATCCTTGGCATGTTACATAATTTAGTGGTCACATAAACTTGTAGAATGTGGAAATAAATCCTAAATAAAACTTAATTGCAATGTTGAGCTAGTCAAATAGTTTGAATAGGTTTATACAAATGATATTTCCATGCATAATTTTTTAAACCAATCTGGAAATGAAGATGTTATGTACAATATGAAATATTAAAATCGATATGCATGTATTGGCCCTGTTTATAATACTTCTTGATGAACAATGCTTCAAAAGAAATAAAAGACCAATTTATTGCAATGAGAGTAGGACTATAAGATTATACCTACTTGCAAATAATGAGACAAAGGCAAAATTTCACTTCATGATGTTCATTTGGATTCGACTCTATGTATAAGAGGACTCTATGCATATTTTTGGATTCCACTGTTAATCTAGTGCAAATGCCCAAAACTGTCAGTGAACAGATTAAAACCCGACAGTGAATTCTTGCGGTTAATGAGAGTTGATGGAAAAACTGACAATAACATTAAAGTAAAATTTAAGTGGGAATAAAAAAACAATGATAGGACAATCATAATGTTAGTGGAAGTGCAAATAGTGGATAATGTTGGTACACTACACGCAGTGACACAAAAACAAACTAACATCATATTTTCAATGTCATTTATCTTTTCAAATAAATAAAATTTTAGAAGAGTACCAAATATACATGAATGATTATGATTTACAATTTTATTAAGTTTAACACGGTAAATATATGTTTGAGAGTAACTGAAATTTGATCGTTAGAATATGGTAAATTTATGATAATAACAAAAATAAGAGCGAAATAAAGTGAAATCATAATCATGAGTTATTACAAATAACGAGAAGACAAAATTAGCAACAACGTAGTGTTGTTCAAGATTACATTCAAAGTAGTTCAGGTTATTGGAAATCCGTTCAGGCTAATTAAAATCAAATTCAGGTGATCAAAGATCTGTTGCTGGCTCATGCTGCTATAGTCAAACCATATAGAAACAAGTACCAAGAAAACAAAAAGGGAAGGTAGGAATAACTTTAAATTCTGAGTAGTACCTTATTCTAACACCAAATCAGACCATGATGGTACTCCTACAATGAAAACTTTATCTGTTTCCTTCGTTAAACAAGCACAAATCAATGGTTTCATTTTAGCACCTCTCTCTTTCAAAGCATCCATTAGAAAGTAACAAAACTTGGTAAGAGTTCATGGATATCTTAATCTCTCTGTATCAGCCGGATCCTATAGCTTTACCCGTCTAAATTTACTACCACTGCGAATACATCCACTACAAATAATATATCAACGTAAGCAAACTCTTAGTGATGTTCTAGACTAAACTCAACGAGAATAACATCTACGCCTTAAAATAGAAATAGAAATATTAAGGCATAATAGATTACACAAAATATACAGTTACACACCTCAAATTCTTCCAAGTTCTATAGCTCTAATTTTCCTCAAAGCTCCAAAATCCATATGATCACATGATAGTTTTGCATACACCACCGTAAATCTCATCATTTCTATTTTGTCGAATTATTTAAACTTGAGCAATCCAAACATACCTTAACTTATATATGATCAGGATCAGCTAACTCCCAAAGCACGCCGTAAGTTTCTTTTTTGTAATTAGGCACAACAATTGCATATCAGAATTAATAAATAATCTAAAGCGAGACCATAAGAGCATCACTTACTTTGTGCAGTTATCCAGGATTGACTAGAGCAACTTTTTGTCTAACAAAGGAGTGGTAAGTCCTAAAATAAAATATTTATTTATTGCTAATAATTTCCCAAACTTTTTAGCAAAGAAAATTTTCAGTCAACTAAATTAAATGATTATAAAAATGAAACCTTCTGCTGTTCAAATAGTCGCTTTCGATCCAAGATATTGTCCTACTGTTTGATGACATGTCATTACTGAAATCCCAAAATTTATTTGCTGCAAATTTAAAAATAAATATAAAGCCAAGAGATTTGGACTTATAACAAAAAAAATTATAAGTCAATAAAATGAATAAAAGTATAATAATGTCAAAAAATCTAAAAATACCAATTGTAAACACAAATAATGAACATACATATGCTCATAAATTTTAAACGAATTCCATAAATTTCATATTTTAAGTTATTAAATTCATATCATTTGACTAAGTCAATATGTATATACTTATGGTATTAATCATGCCATAAGAATTTGAGAATTTTATTATTTCTATTAATTCAAACTAAATGTCTAAAATTTATTTGTAACTGCATATTCAAGCGTAAAACTGTATTCCATATGAAAGCACATACTTCAGACTTTTCTGCAGTAACTAGAAAATTTTCATGCGTAAATATGATATTCTTCTTAAAGTGTAAGTGTATGGTTTGAATGTGACAACCTCAAAAAGTCATTAGCAGCTAAGTAAAATTGATATAGCATCACATACAGTTCTGAATATTCCTTTATCCTGATATTATAAACGTGCAACATGCAACTGATTATCTTTTAAATGTGAATAAAATTAGTGCATAACTTAACATTTTTCTCTTTTCAGCCATCGGACTGCTTGACGACCTAAAAGTAAAATTAAAATTCCTTATAGAATAGCCTAGAAGCCCAAATTAAGAGACTACAAGTATAAGGCAAATCTGTGTCATCAAAGCAAATATCAAACTCAACAACAAGACTCATAACTTGCATTTTCAAAATCTTCAATGTATAATCTTCAGTGAAGCTTTAAAGTAAAATAGAATAAAAGCTTGCCATAATCATAGGTTTGATAGTCTCATCTGTATATGCTTTTGGATCCTTCTCCTGAAAATCAAAAAAAACCTTAAGAATGCTATTCTTCCTTCTTTATCCACATTACAATTTACCTTACCCATCAACCTCCTCTTCTCCCTACGTTCAACCAGCCCTTGCAAAACCTCGTCCCTTCTGTCCACCGCCTCCTGCATCCCTTTATGGATGCTACCATAGTCGAACCATCTCAAAAAACCTAAATAATACGACAACTTTGAAGCGTCTCTATTTGCCAAGTTTTTATCCACCATTTCCTTAAACCGCCTCCAAGTGATACATGATTTTTACATAGTTTATTGCACTTACATGTGAAAGTTACAATTGTTCTGACAATACAGATTATAAGGTGAACTATCACTCAACTATTATTCAGATTAAAGGTTAAGCTTGTAGTTAGGTCTCATGTACCTGTTGGATACGAAACCATCATTGTTCTTCACTGATAATCCTGCCTCATGGTGCTAGCAAGAAAAGAATATTGAAGCTTAATTTATCATTTTCTTAAATCAGTGCACTACCAAAACCTGAAATACATAATGCGAGTATAAACAACTAAGATTTTACGCTACTTGGAAGTTGGAACCAAACAAAATGATAAAATCTGAAGTCTACGAATAAGCCAGGGATATACATGTCTGGCCAGAATTACCTACTCAAACACGGATGTGTGTGACCATTTTTCCTCTTCTTCCTTTTTTTTTAACAAGAGTGATATCTAATTTCAAGCAGACCACTCTTTATTCAAACACAGTATATATGTAGAATACATACGCTATTATCCATTCTGGAGACACCCAGTAAAATATCTTAACTTTGTGTTTTGATAATCCCATCATGTCTTTACTAATTCGTTCCTTAAAATGTATGACCTTATGATTATGTTATCACTGATTTGTATACGGTAACAAAAAGCATTCAGGAAGCTTAAGTTGCATACCTGATTTTTTGGGATAGAACTTATATATTACTCATCATCCTTAAAGCTTTCTGCTTTTTCTATTTAGACACAAATCTCTGCAAATGGTTAAAAGAAATATTTCAGATTATATAGCTAACAAACAAGTTAAATGGCTATGATAAGTAAAGTTTACGGCACATAAAAGTGATTCTGAAGAAGCCGAAAAAAGAAATCAGCAACGATAAAATGAAATGGACTTGGAGCATACTTAGCATTGTCAGAAACCTTAGCAATAAACAAGAAGTCATTATTATATGACAATCGTAGGTTCATGCTTCTGTTTGTGCCGCCATAATATTCTCCGAATACTTGGCTACGCAGCATCCAAAACAAGGCCCTGTCATTAACCCCAAACAGACCCAACTGCACTAATTGGATGACCTTAAGAACATCAAGTCCATAGATAATTGTTAATTAATCTTTAGTTCATGGAAAATAATAAACTATATTCAGAATATATTAGTATTTAGCCACCAAGTGGTCATTTTTCTATAGATAATATTGTATACCCGTTCTACTCTCTTTCACAGTAAAGAAAATAAGCAGTAAAAGTCAATAGACTTTAAAATTAAGTTCCAAAGACCAATATTGTAAGTTGTAACAAGCGGAGAGCTAACCATTGATTTTTAATAAGCACAAGGAGTCAATAGCGATAATGCATAAGAGCGATATGACAAGAATTGACACATCAATCAGACATTATCATTCTGATTTCAAAAAATGGGAACAAACCAACCAAGGGTTGAACAGTTAGCTTGCTTCGCTGGCCAAATCTACAGCAACATTAACGTGGAAAGTCTGCGATTCACTACTCGAGCAACGGTTCTGAGTTCGCTGCTTGCTTTTATTCTTCGTCCAGAGCTACAACTCAGCTCCTCTACGACAACAGCATGCTTCAGATCTCCATTCAGTACAATATTTCGAGAGAAAACACCCAATTGATTCGGCTGTTCTGTGCTAAGCGTCTTGGCATACCTCTCCAAAGCTTTAACTTTGAAAGGAAGAATGATAAAGGTGATTATTCCTAGGAAGTGAATGGGTTCAAGAGGTCTCTTTCAAATAATGTGGACGCATGTTTCAATAATTTTAAATGATTTTCTCAATGGTTCTAGAGTGCAAACAATTTTCGCAGGCCACACACGAAAAAATTAACGAACCATCAACTTATTTACAACTTACTCAACAGAAAATCCAAAATGCGAGAACCCATAGCTTCAACAGATCGACTGGGGAGATTGGAGATATAAGAGTTTGCTTTCTTCGATTGGATCAGGATATTGGAGAGAAACGACTGTTTTTGTAGGGTGAAATGGTTTTGGAGGGAGGTGAAATGATTTTGGAGGGAGAGGGACAATAATTTATGAAGTTGGTAGGAGACCGTGAAAATTTTGGTGAGGGAGCGTTACACGTGAAGTTGAGAGAGACGCGAATAATTTTGAGAAGGGAGTGGTGTAAATGATAACAGTTCAGAGTAACGCGTTATTAACTAGCGTTATTAATAACATATTTTGTTGTAGTGTATACTGCCGTAGACAAGTAATAGGCATAATAAGGTGGATATAAAAACAGATCTAATAAAAAGGGTAATGATAAAACTAGATCCAATGTACTAGGATGAACATATCCAAATAAGAATTCATATGTCCAATAATAACAGATCTCAATTAATAAAAATATGATAATTAAGGTGGACATAAAAACAGATCTAGTAAAAAGGGTAATGATAAAACTAGATCCAATATACTTAGGATGAACAGATCCAAATAAGAATACGTATGTCCAATAATAACAGATCTCAATTAATCATAATATGATAATTAAGGTGGACATAAAAATAGATCTTTTAAAAAGGGTAATGATAAAACTAGATCTAATATATTTAGGATGAACATATCCAAATAAGAATTCATACGTCCAATAATAACAAATCTCAATTAATCACAATATGATAATTAAGGTAGACATAAAAACATATATAGTAAAAAAGGGTAATGATAAAACTTGATCCAATATAATTAGGATGAATAGATCCAAATAAGAATTCATATGTCCAATAATAACAGATCTCAATTAATCACAATATGATGATCTGGATCTAAACAAAGATTCAATTGTCCATATATTGATAATCCTAAATTAACTACAAACTTTTGATAATCCTAAATTAACCACAAACTTGACAAAGCTTCAGATCCACAAAGGTGACATGATAAACTAATCACGGGTGAATTAGATCTATAAAAATAGATCTAGCGTATTGAAGTTTGAGATACAAGAATAACATAGATTTATGATTCAAGATAGATCCAAATCACTGTACTGTCACATTATACTTTTAGTCATTTAAATCTAAAAGTAACCTAGAACTCACAGTGTTTGGCTAAGAAGATAGAACTAGAAAAGAAGCTTGTTGTGTGGTAGATCCGCGCTTGAATCTCTAATTGATTTGCAAAATTGATAGTTGTAGAAGATAGGATTAGATTCAGTTCAGGCACTGACGGCATCTGGCCTCCATTGTTTTTAGTATAAGAAAACAAGAGATGTGAGGGTATATTTATAGCTGCCAGCCTCCAGAATTCGAATGTCACCTCAGCCCGTGTGAATCGGGCCACGGGCCGACACCTACTTGGGTCCGGGTGCCTAAAAACATACATGGGCGCACTTTACAGGTGTGCCAGTGCAAAAATACATTGTCACACTTGTCAAGTGCGTGGAAATTCCTGCTCTTTTCGCCAAACTTCTATCATCCATAACTTCTGCGTACATAATCCATTTTACGCAAACTAGGTATCTATCTTGACCAGAATTTCGAGACGGACAAAGAAACATAGTCCATTTCCCTTAATTCTTAATAATAAATTAATTATTCTTTAATTTTTCCTCTTTAGTGTAGTTGAAATTAGGGGTGAGCATTATTTGGTTAAACCAAATAAACCAACCAAACCAATTTATTTTGGTCGGTTTGGTTTAGTTTTGAAATTAGATCAGTTTGTAATTAGTTCAGAAAAATATTTAGTTTGGTTATCAGTTTAACCAATTTAACAAAACTTTTATTATATTTTCAAAATTATCGATATTATAATAAATATTTTAGGTTAGATTAATTATCCAAGTAAATTTCAATCATTACTTATGTGTCAAAATAATTTTTTGGAAAGCATAAGAATCGTAGATTATCATACTCTAATCATATATTTAGGATTTATTTCAAAGTATAGTTAATATTGTGAACATAAGGTCTAAACAGTTTTTAGTTCGGTTAAATTAGATAACCAACCGAACCAACCAAATTTAATTTGGTTGGTTCGGTTTGGTTTTCATTTTTATTGGTTTTAGTTTGGTTTGACAATTTTCATCATCGGATAAACCAAACTTACCGAATGCTCACCCCTAGTTGAAATGCAGGGTGTTACAGGTGGGTCGACCCCTAAGGTGGTGGGTCGACCCCTAACGATTCTTCTTCGCACATTTTCTCGTTTTTAATTTTCTAGACTTATTTTATTATTAATATGTTTATATATATGAGCCTTATATGTATATAAATTTCTAATGCTCATAACTTCTTCATAAAAAAGCTTGTTGAAGGTGCTCCACTTCGTGATGATTTTTCCAATGTCAATCATTTCATTCGATTCTTAGAAATTTTTTATGAAGTTACAATCAAATTGTCGGGCTCCAAATATTGCACTTCCAATGTCTTTTTCACTGAGCTTGTAAAGGTTCAAGAGGCTATTATAATGTTGTGTTCAAGTGAAGATATATTGATGAGGGATATGGCTAAAAGGATGAAGGATAAGTACGATAATATTGGGATAACGAGGATAATACCAATTTTTGGTTGTACGTGGCGGTGGTGTTAGATCCAAGGTTTAAACTGAGTTACATAGATTTTTGATTTGGTAAAATTTATGGGAGGGGTATTCCAAAAGTTTTGTAATGTGGGAGAAAGTACTGAAGACATTGCAAGAACTTATTGATTACTACATGAATTTAAAGGGAAGCGGGTGTCAAGATTCTTCGTTCAAATCTAAACTAGATGATTCATGGCAAGATGATTTTGAAAAGTTTATGGAAGATGGCGATCAAGGGGGGGTAGGAAAATCAGAACTTGATATATATTTGGTTGATCCAAGAGAAAGAAAGAGCGAAAGTTTTGATATATTAGGATGGTGGAAGAATAATTCCACACGATTTCCTATACTTTTGGTAATTGCTAAGCATGTGTTGGGTATGCCAGTTTCTTCAGTTGCCTCGGAAGCTGCCTTTAGCACCAGTGGAAGGTCAATTGATGCCTATCGAAGTTCCTTTTCACCGAAGACAGCCAAAGCGTTAGTTTGTGCACAAAACTGGCTAAGAAGTTCTGAATATATCATTGATCTTAGTGGCGAACCGGAGGAGTATCTTCAACTAGAAAAACTGGAAAAAGGTTTGTCCACATGTAATTGATCTTAGTTTGTCCACATGTTCGTATTTGCATACGCATGTAGAAATTTCATCAACATTTATAGGAATTTTAAAATTGAATGTGCAGCCCACCCTCTAGGAAGTAGCAGAGATGCAATGCCGGAAGAAGCAACAGCTAATACAATTCTGCCTTGTGATCTTGAACTACTGATCAATTTGTTCCACAAAAAAGTCTTACCTATGCCACCACTACCGTAAACAAAGAAAAATCCTCCTAAACCAGAATCAACGGCCTCTGTAACACGGTCATAAACATTTTTTTGTTCCTTTTTCAGTAACGGTACCAACCGTTCTGATTCCTTCCTAAGTAGCTCGCAGTCGTAGTCTACATCTTCTGACAGCAGGGTATTAAAGATGCAGCATGGGGCGACAATTCATCTGAGCTAATGTACCAAAATTCAGCCAAGGATCTACTATTTCTATTCATAATTTTCTCTGTAGCAACCAATGCCTCTTTTCTTGCAGTTGATGAATGTTGGTTATCATTTACAATTCCATTAACCTGCATGAGCCTCCATTCAGTATCTTCACATAACAACTGCCAATGGTTATCCCATAGCTCTTTGGGATTACTAAACTCACAAAAAAGAAAAATAGTGGTGAACATCTCTCTTAAGTGATTAGGCGACGCCCAAATAGCAGTTTCAGTCAACGCATCATGCCACTCATTGTCATCTTCAAGAACTCCACGTGCGATGCATGTAGCTTTAAAACTGTGATATTCATTACCGTTCACTGTACGAATGTCCCGATAGCATGTTGGACCTCGTATAACATTTTGTAACATACACACATAAAATCTCTCACCCGATGAAGGATGGGCGTAATTTATGTGGCCTATGCAGTCACCTTTTTTCCTCATCTTCCAATCTTTTGCAGTCTTATCCCATACCCATTTAGTTGGAAAATCTACATATGTCAATCGTCGTGCTTCATCACATGTTTTATTGGTTTCTAACCACTGTGTAAACATTGCTTTATGAATATTTTCTCGTTGCTGAATATCAAGTAAGTTGTCTGTATGATCAAAATGTACGGGCTGATCCCCCGACGAGTGAAAATTAAGTCTCTCAACTGCAGGGGTTCGATATTGAACATCAAACTCGTAAATCCTCCAACTTGCCTCTGAAGCGGAAACATATCTGCAGTCCAAATATGTCTTAACCTCATCCACTGCAAGCACCAGTGTTTGATCTTTATTTGTGGTATCTTCTATTACCACACTTGCTCTGTCATGGCCTTTGTTGATGTACTTGAAAAGATATTTAACAGATCTAGCTCTATTACATACTTCCACGTTAATATGTGCTTGATATTTGACAACCAAATCTACATTGTGCGGAACTACCCATCCATTATCTTATGCAAAACCAGATGTCGACTCCATAGCTAGACCATTGTTTCGACGTATATAAATTGGGAATCCCACTTTGTGTAGTGTTAGCCCTCTTTTTGGCAAGAGTCCCAACAGGCTAAACTGAAGCTCGAAACGCACGACAGACCGAGCTTCAGAAAGCACAGCAAGAAGACAGGTCGACCAAGACACTGGTCGACCCATTTCCCGCCCGATCAGAAGGTGGCTCACTCATGAAGAATCGCTCCCCTAATCAACCGAAGATCTCGCTTCCAGATATCTCGCCTTGACCGGTTATTTCGCCCCGACCGATTATCTTGGGCCAGCTTGGAAAATTTCTACAGTCATTGAATATCCCGACTTTTAAGGCAATGAATACGGTCAACCATATCCGGACAAAGCTCACCTTTTGATATACCTTCCAATGGGCGCCACGTCAACCACAACTTCCGAGGATACTATTTATGAACATTGGAATCAGTCAACAACCGATATTCCAGCCAATCATCGGATGCCACATGTCCGAGCTTCCCCGAAATGGCCGGAACATATCAAGGCAGTTCAAGCCATTTCACCATCTATAAATACCTCACACCTGAAAAGAAAAAAGAAGACGGTTTTTGGAGAGACAAATTAAAGATTGGATTCTGAGAAAAGCTCTCACGCCATCACCAGAGCTTACATTCCGCCATTACTCTCGGATTCTCCTTCTTTAAAACTTCTCCAAGGAAGACGAAGATAGCTACCTACATCTTCTTCTTCTTCTCTCTTAAAAATAGGAAAACTGTTGTAATTATAATAAAAAAGAAAGTAATAATATATAAAATGGACGTAGGCACTGACTTTGCCGAACCACTATAAAAATTATGTATGTGTTCTTTCCTTTTTTCTTATTGTTTTCTGTGTATTTATCTTACATCGCGTGTCGTTCGCACGATTGGGGGTTGGCTTTCACTAGTGACCAACTTTTGACGTCAACACTTTGGCGCGCCAGGAAGGGGGAAGTGCACCGATATAGCCATCGAGCTTCTGCCCATCTCAGATCATGGCGAACAAACGAAAGAAAGATGTAACATCCTCTCGTCCATCGGGTACCAACGCAGCCGACACTGATGCTGCGGACATAAGCCATGAAATTTCCTCTCATGACGATCAGCCTTAATTTCTTACCCGGGACGACCTGGACAAAATTATGGCCGAGTTCAGAGACCATATGACATCTCAGGGTAAACTACTCGAACAACAACAACAGCTGATGAATCATCTCCTCGGTCGAGTGGATGTGGGGTTGAACGCTTCAACATCAATTCCTCCACCGAATGAAGCTGGAGCGATAACCGATCTTCGGTCTGCACAGAATCAGGCCACTGATCGGCCTACACCTTTATTTCATCCTGGTTTGGTCCCACCAACCAATGCTTCAGAACCAGGAGTATCGCTTCCAGCAACCAGCGCAGCTGTAGCGGCAGATTATCAGGAGGCAGGTGATCGAGAACTAGGTCGTCTGGCAAATATTCCTCCGCTCCTTGGAACATCTCGACCTGTCGAGTTAGTCGAGCTACGACCGGGTCCCTCAGCATCAATGCCATTCCCATTACAACCCGGGATCTTACCACAGACCAGTCTAACCACTCTTCCCCATCAACAAAGAGCTGGTGCAGCCTTCCCTTCGAACGAGGAAAATCAACCCGCTGCACCAATCCTCATAACAGTGGAAGAGAATGTTACCGTGGACCCTCCTAACCTCGCCTCAAGCGGGGACAACCCCGAGCTCCGAACATCACATGCTATCGGCTAGGACCCTCAGGACTGGGAACGGTTCGACCCACAACTCGTCAGGTTCAAGAGGGGCCATTCTCCCCAGAACCATCAGCCGTGGCTCACCTTCCCCCGTACCTTCACTCAACTCCCGGAGGACGAGCCCAGCCAACGGCCGCCCTTCCGAGCATGCTTTCGCCCGATCCCCACACAGAAGTTCTTCCGAATACCGAGTTGAACCCATGGCAACGGCTCCTTGGAGATGGAAGCCAACTTGCAAGTATTATCTGACGCTTCACTCGGGGCAACTCATCGCAACAAGACATAGATAATGTCAACCGCAGCCCCTTCACCAGAGAAATCAGAAACTCTCGAAACCCACCGGACTTCAAGTTCCCAGCGATTGAACCATAAAATGGTTGCACTGATCCGACCATCCACCTCATGCGATACATGCAACATATGGAGGTACTTGGCGCATTGACCAACGTCATGGCTAAGTGCTTCCCCCTCTTTCTTACATATATAGCCGACATGTGGTTTCGGCAGCTTATAACGGAGTCGATCAGCAGTTGGAATACCCTGGTCACCCACTTCATCGAGCAATTCCACGTGCATATATCTCAACCGAAAAGTGTCATTTTCTTGTCCACCATCAAGCAGCGGTTCGGAGAGACGCTCAGATCCTTCTTAGAAAGATTCAATGCGGCCGTAGAATCGGTTGATAGGCCCGAGCCATCAATGGTACTTATGGCCGCCATCGCAGGAGTCCAGAATCGATCATAATTCTCCATCTCTCTGACTCGAGATCCTCCCAAGGACATAGATGATTTCTACTCTGAAGCCGAGCGATTCCTCCGACAAGAAGATGCCAGCCTTGAAATGGAGAGCCTTGAGGTTCTGGTAGGCAAGCAACAAGGTCCATTTGATGGTAACGGACAGATCAAAGGAAGAGGAAAAGCTCCAGAGAACAACGAGCGCAATGTTCGGTCTCGAAATGAAAACAGATACGACTGGTACACCGAGCTCAACACCTCTTTGCTCGACATTTATCTTGATATCCGCGAATCTCTTCCTACCCCAAGACCACCTCGACGAGAGCCAACCCAGATGGAACTCGACTCAGGCAAACATTGTATATTCCACAACATAGCTGGACACAACACAAATGAATGCCGACATCTGCGCGATCTCATCGAAGGACGAGTCAGAAAAGGAGAGCTTCCTGAATATGTCAAAGGTCGCGCCCCGGCCAAGCTGCCGCGATCCTCTGCCCAAGCTCCTCAGGATGGTCTTCGAGCTCCTCGAAATGGAAGGGACCCTGAGACTAGCACCCGCGGCATCATTATAAATTAGAATTTCTCTCTTCTTTTAATGTATTTCTTTTAGTAATAAAGACACCTCGATGTACCCATGTATAGAGTTAGGACTTAGCTCTGAGGCATGCTTTGGGGTCGATGGTTGTCCTCTTTTGATTTCTTTGTTCCTTGTAATAACTAGTTATGAATTTTCTTTAGCAAACATGGATTGTGTCTAAAGATCTCTAAGCCGAGTATGGGTAATGCTCGCCCCCCTCTTTACACCACATGTATGAACACTCATAACTTACCAGATATACTAACCTAACATGAGTCGAGCATAAAACACAGCCCTAAACCGAGTATGGCTAATACTCGCCCCATCTGTAAGCCGAACCAGATTAGCGTTCGCCACCAAGCCGAGTATGGATAATACTCGCCACCTCTGTAAGCCGAACCAGATTAGGGTTCGCCACTAACCCAGGCATGGATAATGTCTGCCATCCTCTAAAGCCAAGTGAACTAAAATGCTCGACCCAACACAGAATTTGTTTTGTATTTGCAGGAATCATCATGCATGAAGCAGTTACTACATCGGCCTTAATACGGTTCTCCGGTAGCTGTCGGTCTTCCAGCCTTAATACGACCCAGAATGGTCGTCGGTTTTCTGGCTTTAATACAGTATCGGGACCGTTGGTTTTCTGGCCTCAATATGGTTTGGCATAACCATTGCAGTTCGAGCGTTTATGCTCCGGTTCAGATTTCAGAAAACACCTCCCTCTACCGATGAAGATATATTCTGAGGGGCAAAGTGTTAGCCCTCTTTTTGGCAAGAGTCCTAACGGGCTAAACCGAAGCCTGAAACGCACGACAGACCGAGCTTCAGAAAGCACAGCAAGAGAGGTCGACCAAGACACTGGTCGACCCATTTCGCGCCCGATCAGAAGGTGGCTCACTCATGAAGAATTGCTACCCTAATCAACCGAAGATCTCGCTTCCAGATATGTCACCTTGACCGGTTATTTCGCCCCGACCGATTATCTCGGGCCAGCTTGGAAACTTTCTACAGTCTTTGAATATCCCGACTTTTAAGGCAATGAATACGGTCAACCATATCCGGACAAAGCTCACCTTTTGATATACCTTCCAATGGGCGCCACGTCAGCCACAACTTCCGAGGATACTATTTATGAACATTGGAATCAGTCAACAGCCGATATTCCAGCCAATCATCGGATGCCACGTGTCCGAGCTTCCTTGAAATGGCCGGACCATATCAAGGCAGCCCAAGCCATTTCACCATCTATAAATACCTCACACCTGAAAAGGAAAAAGAAGACGGTTTTTGGAGAGACAAATTAGAGATTGGATTCTGAGAAAAGCTCTCACGCCATTACCAGAGCTTACATTCCGCCATTACTCTCGGATTCTCCTTCTTTAAAACTTATCCAAGGAAGACGAAGATAGCTACCTACATCTTCTTCTTCTTCTATCTTAAAAATAGAAAAACTGTTGTAATTGTAATAAAAAAGAAAGTAATAATATATAAAGTGGACGTAGGCACTGACTTTGCCGAACCACTATAAGAATTTTGTGTGTGCTCTCCCTTTTTTTCTTATTTTTTTCTGTGTATTTATCTTACATCGTGTGTCGTTCGCACGATTGGGGGTTGGCTGTCACTAGTGACCAACTTTTGACGTCAACATGTAGTTTCATTGCAGTATTGCTTAGGGTAATGTTTGGAGCAAGACCCTCATACCATGCATGGGCAATCAGGGTTAAGAATGCCACAAGGTCCATGAATCATGTAGTGTCATACTGATTGATAAGTAAATTGATCAACATATTTATCAGAAATATCAGCGCTAACAACCATATCAACTTGTCCAACGGTCTTCGGCCTTTGATCGCCATAAACAAAAATTAGTATATGAGCATGTGGCAGACCTCACTTTTGAAATTCAATAGTGTACACCATTGGAAAGAAAATATTAACATAGGTGATACCAAATTGAAAAAAATGGGTAGAATATGAAAATAAACATGCTTACAGGCTTTCACTTTTCCAAAATGAGATTCAGTCTTTATATCATGGATAAGCTCCATAAGCTTCATGTGGAATACTCGTGAAACAATGTCAGGTCGATCTTCTGATTTCTGTCCCGGAATAGATGAAATGGCCATATATATTTCAAGCCATTTAGGATTGCATGTGAACGTAACAAAATAATCTGGAGAACCAGCCCGACGACAGATAGCCATTGCATCTTGATAATTTTGGACCATATATCGCGGCGCGCCAGTGAAAGAAGAAGGTAAAATAACTTTTCTACCAATGCAATGCGCAGAACTATCGCCCGCAGTTATCGCATCCTTAAGGCCGTTGTAAAGTTCACATCGTAATGTACTTTGATTATTTCGAACCCAGCCTAATCTATCCTCCTCGATACAGCTGTAACAATCAACTACAAATTGCTGGAATAGCCTGCCTCCTAGCAACAAAACCGAACCATCGCGGCTTCTGAAATGAATAAGATAAGCATAATATTCTCTCATGGTAATTGTTGTCCGTTTGGTTGTTGTAGGTTCATCAGTATACCTGTACGCTATATTGCATCTAAAACCATCCTCTCCATGTGGGAACAAAATAGGATATTGCATAGCCATGAATGATGGATGTTTTTCACTTATTGTTTTCAAAATACCATTTCTTTCTTCAATGACCACATCTCTACACCCACATGAATCCACATTAGAAGTATCTGTCAACACTGCAATCTCCGTACATGTAGGCGTATTGTACTGACGTCCGTCCTTATAACGTCTCTCTAACAACTTTACCACTATTGGTTTATACAAGTGTGGACCCGTGCTTCGCACACGGACATGTAAAATAATTACCATAAAATTAATGATGGGAAATAGATTGGAGAAAATGGTTTTCAAATGGAGCATCATCAACGCATCCTATGCACACCCAAATTGTTTAATAGAAGAATGTTTGACTGCTTTACTTTAAAGGGTTCCACAAATTTATACTTGGATCATTGCTGCATCTTCAAGTGTTATGAGACCTAAATTTGAGTTGAATATGTCATCCCCAACATGAAATTTAAAATAGGTTAGTTGTTTTATTGATCGGAACGAAACGATATTTATTACCATGCAAACAGGACGAAGGAATGGCAAGTCCGAAACATAATAATTTTATTAGAACAACATCATCGGTCAACGTATTGTTATTTAAAAACACTTATAGATTTTGTTAAGCTGAATGCCAAACATTTTAAAAACATAATAGAAAAGGTTGGACACTATCCAAAAGTTAACCAACAACCAAAAAGGAAGAGATTGTAATGCCACTCCAAAAACGATCAAGGGGGTCCTTTTATTATTTTACCGTAATTTCATTTTACTGTTCGTTAAACCCTAATCATCTTCTTCTGCTCAAAGTAAATAATTAATAACTGTTTCACGGAGGAACCAATTTCTAATGAAATTTCTAACTTTGAAAAAGAAGACAACATGATTTTTACTTAAAAAAGCGAATGACATGTTGAATTTGTTAAAAAATCACAGAAAAAGTATAATTTATCGGAAAAAACGAACGCCCATTTTCGGCCATAAACGTTATATTCGTTGACTGTAACACCCCACATCCATTAAGGTCACTCACAAAGGGAATGCCTTAACTTCAATGGAACATTATGGGTACTGGAACAGAAATATTACAAGATAGACATATATAAAACAGCGGAAAGTAAAGTGGAAGTACTTAAAATCATTTATTAAATATAAATGTTTACAAGAAAAGCCCATTAGCTTCCAATACCCAATTACATAGTTAAAATATCTGTCTTGCTTAAAAACAAAGAAGCATAAAAACAAACTGTAGTATTCCCCAATAAAGCGAAGAAAGTCATAGCCAAGAGAAATCCAAGCCATACATGAAAGAGTCTTGGAGCTTGGTAAGATCCGAACTAAGCTGCATTTCCACCCTGTGAACCTGGGGGGGTGGGGGGGAACGGAAGAAAAAGAGGCGAAACAAAACGGGTCAGTCATAAAGACTGAGTAAGTCCTAGTGACTTTCAACACAAAAATAGTTAAGGATAATATGGCATGAGTAAACTGGAAGTAAACATAAGCATGATGGCAAGATAACTAAGGTTAACATGATGTGATTTTTTTGTAAAGTAACATCGCAAGGTTCCCATTCAAGATAAACTAAGTATAATTTCGTAGGATTCCTATCAAGCATAACAAGATTCCTATGCTTCGCCATTAAAATATTTGCTCTGCACCACCTAACTAGCATCTTTACAAGTGTCTTACATGGAATGTTTCGTATTCCGACTAGTACTCCAAATAGTGTCCTCTGTAACAAGGATCCTTACCCCCTACTAGTGTCCCAACTAGTAGCCCGTGTTATATAATAAGGTGATCCCACCCACTACTTAGAAATCATAATACTAGTCTTATGTACCCCTAGCTGACTACATAGGTGTCGCCTGCCCTTATCTCCACTAGGTGTAAATCATAATACTAGTCTTACGTACCCCTAGCTGACTACATAGGTGCCGCCTGCCCCTATCTCCACTAGGTATACCCACCAACCCCCATGCGATCAGCTCCCTAACTCGTAGATACCCGTGCTGGCCCCACAGTGGGGTGTATCATTCCCCAAAGTGGCAACCCGATACAATGGAGATGCATGGCTTATACCTACACGATGCAACAACGTCTTACCTACCAGCCCGGGTCCACACACGCATATGAAACCCGTTGGACTTGCGTTGCCACCGCTAACCCGTTTTGACCTCTAACAATCAAACCCAGTATGCGTGTCCCGTCCTCGACATGGGTCGAGCTCACAAAGATACGTAATGGGCTACTGGTCTGAAAAGGGTCCCCTTTCCTCGACACAAGCTTCCCTCCTATGCTTGGTCCCCTCTAGTAATTCTTACTTAACCCCTTCTTATTCATGTCCACTTGCATGCTCAAATTTTGGTTAAGTATACACTAGTTATGTCTTACTTGTTGCCCATATTCCATACTTAACCCCTACATCATCCTCATGTCTTAATACATGCTTTATCTTGGTTAAGTGCTTATAGGTTATATTTTACATGTTATTCATATTATTCCCAACGTCTGGGTTTAACCAAGCGCCTTGGCTTTATCTGCCATTAGACCCTATGTCTATCCATTAATTATGCGCTTGTGCTACCTCATCAATCTTATCATTTAACTTGGTTATTTCCATTCATACCAACCTTCAACTTTGCTTATTAATTCAATTCTTAACTTGCACTATATTAAGTCCATTAATAAGCCCACAACATGTTATTCCTATGATTCATACATTAACCCCCGTTATGGTACAATAACATGTTATCATTCAATCTTTACAACCAAGTACCCCTTAACATACAAACACACTGGAGAGAGAGAATAATTCCCTAAATACCAACCCCGAAGACCGGAATCAACATCAGATTGATACTCAGAGGATTATCCAACCTAACCAATGTTTTGTTCCTTTTTATAATATAACTTATGTCACCTTCAATTGTAAATTCATTCTTGTGTTTACATATTGCTTAATCTACAATGAAGCACATCTTTCCTTGTTACATAAGTTATCTCATCTTATCTATTGTTCCGCCTAACTTACTTTATTCCATAAGTTATCATTCCCACTTAGGCATTAATTAAGATTTACTTAATTCAACCATTCATGTCATAACAGTTAAGTGTCATTAGCCTGGTCATATTACTTAACCCACCCATTCATATCATATTGGTCAAGTGTCATTAGCCTAATCATATTACTTAACCCACCCACTCATACCATATTGGTTAAGTGTCATTAGCCTAATCATATTACTTAACCCACCCATTCATACCATATTGGTTAAGTGTCATTAGCCTAATCATATTACTTAACCCACCCATTCATACCATATTGGTTAAGTGTCATTAGCCTAATCATATTACTTAACCCACCCATTCATACCATATTGGTTAAGTGTTCTTAGTTTACTTAACCCTATCCACTGGTCTAATTACCATGTTATGTTGGTTAAGTATTACTATTCGTATTTCCACATGTCACCCACATGTCACCCACTTAACCCCCATGCCCCACCACATGTTTATCTGGTTAAGTATTTCTTAATTCATTAAGGCCGTAACCCTATAAAGATCTCTCACATTAGACTGACATTTATGGCAACTGGATTTGCCGGGCGGGTCCGGGCAGTCTTACACCATAAAAGAGTCTAACCTCGTGTCTTTACAACTATTACGCTTTTAATTTGGGCCTAGGACCTCTCACATTGGGCTACCATTTTTGACTACTGGATTTGCCGGGTGGGTCCGGGCAGTTTTACGTCACAAATGAGTCCAACCTCGTGTCCTAAGCATTGATTATCTCTTATAATCATTTACCCCAGTCTTAATAATTTCCCTATTCAAATTATTAATTAATTCCTAATTTAACTATGTCCATAATTGACTCAATTATGTTCATCAATTAACAGTATGCAAAATCATGCCAATTTTACCCCAATTTATCTTATGCCATTAAAGGAAACTTATCTCAATTTATATTTATCCCTCCTTTATGGCTATTACATTCCAACTACCGAAACCCCACTTAGGCGTGTTCTTATTAGCCTCTTTTCCAAGACATAAATTATCATATGTGTTTCGACTACAAATCTCACATAATTAACATATGCCCAAGTTCTAGATTACATATCAGTTTTACATATGCCCAATTCATACCAAATCTACATATGTTCAATTCATGCCATTTTATATGAATGCCAAATTTATGCCAATTTACACATATCAAGCTCTAGCCAAATTACATATGCCAATCCCAATTCTTGCAATTACCATTTTAATGGCAATACCCAATTATCAAATTTCATATTAATTGCAATAATACCCATATATCCAATTTTCATGTTATGCCGTCAATTCCACCAATCACATATATCCAAATAGGTAATATTCTCATACTTTTCCCCATATTCAATCGTACGCAAAATCGTGGTTTAGGCCTAGATCTGAAATTGATCTAGGTTCATCAAAAGAAAATAAATAGGGGAAAGGTAGAATTTTGCAACAGAACAAGATCAGAGAGAAAACAACATAAATCATCATGATAGGCATAAAGATTAGATCTTGATAATAATATCAACATGAATCCAAGAAACTGATTTACAACGGCTGAATAGAGCATGCACTAGACATAAGAATGGAGATGAACAAGTCTCAAAACTCAAGGTTCAAAGGTAAACATGAATAGATCTGAATTGATAAACATGCTTATATCCAATTACACTTTATTCCATAACCATATTAAAATTAAGTATTTTAATCTAAAAAGTAACTAGAACTTACATAGCATGGCTAGCGAATTTAAGAACTGAAATCGATGTTGAAACATTGTAGAGTTGTTAATTCATCTCCTTGAATTGTTGTAGAAGTCTTCATCTTTGCATTGGATTGCATATGAAAGCTTAAGAAGAAGATTAGAGGCGGCGGCCATGACCAAGAGGGATTTTAGCAGTATAATGGTGGCTAGACATGTTGTAGTGAATTAGGGTTAGGCCTTAGGTTGTATTTATAGATGTAGGAACTCATTTAGGCCCTTAGATCATCCCTAGAGTCAATCCGGACAATCAAAACTCATCCCGGGCCTCAAAAATGGGTTCTGGGCCACACCAGGCCGACCATGTCGACCTATACAGTGGGAGGTCGACACTACAGTCGACTGGGGGGGGGGGGGGGGAGTCGACTGTGTAGTCGACACTACAGTCGACCTGGGGTCAGTCTGTCTGAAAGTCTGCTGAAACTTGTACAGGCCATAACTTGGTCATACGGACTCCGATTTTCGAAAACTCGGACTCTATTTCTTGTAAAATTTCGAGACGAACGCAATGGCGCAACCCATTTCCCTTGATTATTATTTTAAAATTTAATTCTGCCTTGATTTATGATTTTAATATGTTATTAAAATTCGGGTTGTTACATTGACAGCGAGCCAAAGTTAAATAATTAAAATAGCATGTACTTGCCAAATTTGATGAATGCATCAGGTCATGACAATAACACAAATTGAACAATAAACCACCTAATAAAATCATGTTTTCCCATCTACTATCATCGAATGTGTATGATTTTATTTTTTCTTCAGTTAATCTATTTTCGTCATGTTATTTCCGAATTTTGTACTGTCTTCGGTATGTCCTTGTCGATTTTTACCATGTTTTGTGTATTTGAATGGAGGGTAAAATTGGGTTTTATTTATTTATTTTTCCAATGTGTTCCCCCTCCCCCCTTAACAATTTAATTTTTAATGGAGTGAAAATAAAATATAACCCCCCTTATTCGATTTTGGAGTAGCATTAATAATACTCGAAAGGAAAATACATTCTAGTATAAATTTGTCCTGTTTTTTCTAAAATCAACTGCTGCTAAATTTATACAAAAACAAACAGATGTTTGAGATGATATTCCATAAGTAGATTGTTTTTACATAAAGAACATAAGTTGGATCTCAATTACAAAGAAAAACATAGTACCATCAAAAACATACAGGACACTATTCATCAAGTCGGAAAATGGCATGTCCGAGTAAAAGCTTTAAGCAAATCATGAACCTCACTTGCTAAATTGAAGATGTACGCACAACCATAGTATAAGTTTCACACCTAGAAGAAAAAAACATCAAAATTTGTAAGAAAAAAAGCAAGTATGCAGAAGTAGACATGAAAAACTTAACAAAAAATACATTATGTGATATATGTCATACTTGCATAATTGAATGTTTTGAAGAATGCACATTGTTAGCTCTCGCATTATAGTTACAGTGTGATAAAAACTTTTGTCCCATATGTATCATACATGATATCGTTTTTCAAATACTGTTTTCAACACAGATTGGTTGTGCTGAAATAATACTTGCTGCGGTTCACCCCAATATCATTAGTGCAAAAGCTCACACTCCCATTACAGATGGTTAGATTTAAACCTCAGTTTGCCAGCACCACACATCAGTTCATCAGCTTGACCACAACAGCGCATAGCACTAGTGCTGTTTCTTAGTTGTTCACCTTAGTTAAAATCAGAATCACCCACCGTCCTCTTCAGCTCAATGCAACAGCATATTGCATCAACCCTGCAGACCACTTGTTCGCAGTCACCACTGGCTATCCTGAAGTACCACTACTTTTGCGCTCACAGCTTAAACGTTATTTCCTTTTAATTAGATCACACAGGTATGATTTGTATCCTCATGGTTCGGTAAGCTGCCGCTCATAAGCTAGGATACTCGTATTTTGATGTTCTTCTAACCTATTAGCTTCAGATAATTCGCTTCTTGTAGTAGTCCAACTCTCGGTTCTTGCTTGTTTGGTCCACCAACTTGAAGTGATATTTGAAATACTTGGAACAGTCTCATCCTCCCTTCACTTCAGCATCAACCTCTCCTCTAATCACAGATGCTTTCAGCACTCTTTGGAGAACTCGCAAGTCTGGCGTAAACATAAAAATATTTTGAGAAGATTGAATTTTATCTCAATGGCAAACTGAATTTGTACAAACAGATAATGTAATATAATGCAATGTTACCGGTTATATATCCATGCAAAGGTTACAATAATGAATAAAAGAAAGCGGGCTGGTATGCTCTAAGTCCCAGCCCTGTTGTGAAGTGGTCTGCATCCAAATGCATAATACCCGAAGCTTGTATTATCCTGTCTACCGATATCATGCCACTTTGATTACAACACAACCTGATCACTGCACCTAAGCCCATTATAGAATATTGTTTTCTAAATTAACTTGTATAATAATATTAATGAACGGACAACAAGTCCTTATAATTTTTGTCCTTTTATCTCATGTTTTGTGGCTCGACCATCCATGTGACGATCCATGGACTTCAATCGTACAATTTTCTTTTGCATTTAAAATAGGACTTTTTACAATGTTAGGCTTGTTTCAGAATTGTATAACGCAAACAGACTTGTTTTGAAAGTAATTACAGGAATAGACCTGTTTTGTATTAACGAAGGCGCGTTTTGGAAACTCGCCCAAAGGCGCGTTTTGGAAACTCGCCTGTACACTTTTGTTTTAAACTCCAGAGCGACTTTCTTGAAATTTGATTTGGACATAACTCGATTTTTATAGTATGAAATTCCCATTTTTCTGTTTCAGTACTGAAATATAGTTCTATAGATTCGATCATTTTTTGTTTCAATGAAAACCGACGTATAACGATTCCTGTATATTCGAATGTAGGTGTAAACGTTAAACTTCGAACTATCACAACATTTAATTAGTATATATAGCTTAACCAAACAACGTAAAACAAATACCAAATTATAATATTCAAATACAAGAGAGATACTTAGTCCGATTAAGGACAGATAAGTTCGAAACAACATAACTTAGACCCAACGATACAACATAACTTAGACCCAGTGATACAACATAAGCACGACCCGATACAACGTAACTACGACCCATAGCTTCGGAATGAACCGTAGCACCCATGGAGCATTTCATTCTTAATTGCCACATTCATTCTTTCCAAGCGATTAACCTCAGCTTGCATCTCAAGTGCGTACTGGACACCTCTCTCAGTTAAAGGTGGATCGTACCATGAAAAAAAATTGCAACTTTCCATCCCGCAGTTCTGTGCATGAATGTACGCTTTGCAACCATAAAAGCGACGACCTGCATTCGTTTGACTTTTAGAAACAAGCACATTACATTCGACTCCGCAATAGCAAAGGACTGAACGACCCGTCATGCTGGAGCTTGACCTATCGGGGTTCTGTCGGGCAAGAACTTCCCTCAACTGAGCATTGAGGGTTTTTTGAACCGGTCCGATGCGCTGGACTGCAACGTTTGGTTGTGTTGCACTAAAAAGTTCAGACTCGACCTCTACGGCATCTACTTGTACTCCCATATGCGTTTCGGGCACAAATTCGACGTCTTTTGCAGGTTGTTTACCCCGTTCGTACTCATCGTACATTTGAACCATGGTATCGTCGTCGTATGCCCAGTTAGCCATTTTGACAGTGAAGTACTCTACAAAAAACCAAGGCGTGATGAAGAGAGGAAGAGAGGTTGGTGTGTCTTTAATAAGGGAGAGAGGAAGACAGGCTGGTTTGAAACATGTATGAAATAGCAACATTACATCTTCGAAAAGCAGATTCCCTACAGTAACATGTCAGACGAAACAGTGTCGTGCTGGGTTAAAGGAGTACGTAAAGCAGATTCTCTCCTGCTGCGACTAGTCAGTGGAGAGTTAAAGGAGTACGTAAAGAAGATTCTCTCCTGATACGACTAGTCAGTGGAGAGTTATGCAATTATCAGTGTCCACTGTAGCTATGATAGAGAATTTACACTGTAACCATACTATATACATTTGGCCGGACATGTTGCAAGTTCCTAGGCATTTGTCAACAATAATGCTCATGTGAATGGGGACGACCGTGGACAAATGGGAAAACGACGATGAATCAGTAGTAAATCAAGGATCTGGAAAAGAAAGGGTAGTTGCAGGGCGCGTTGTAGAGCCATTAATTCCTGGTGGATCCAACCCTATTTGCCATTGTGGAGAAGTATCGGTCGTGGTTGTTTCCAAAACCGAAAATAATGCTGGTCGTCGATTTTTCGGCTGTAGCATATGAGGACCACAAGGTTTTTCCTGCTGAAATTGATTGTTGTTACTTTAAGCAGTGGATTGACCCTTCGAGCTGCGCACGTGGAGTCCAGTCACCTAGAGCTAGATTTTACGCACGACCGTGGTAGGTGTATGTGCAAACTACCTTAACGTGTTTGATTGTACTTCGAAATAGATGTTCGTGTGTTCCTTGTAGTTCGTATGATTGTAGTTTGCGTTTCTTGATGTTGTAATCATTGTCGTTGTAAAATTCTCAATTATGTAAAGCAAAATATTAAAATTCCCAGAAGTACGAATATTGCTGATAAAAACCGTAAAGCAGATTCTCTCCTGATACGAATAGTCATGTACAGTACTACACCAGATGAAACAGAGCGTGCAGCACGTAAAGTAGATTCCCTACTGCACGTAAAGCAGATTCCCTACCAGTGACCCTTCACATCATTATTTCTTTTACCCTTTATTCACTTGTACACTACGCCGCTATATATCTCTGTCGAATTTCTCAAAACTTACTTACCGCACTCGCACAACTTTGATTCCAACTCCCTTGTGCTTTACCACAACTATGCCTTCTTGGCCATCATCTCCAGACTCTGAGGAAGAGGCGTACGAACAAACGAACTTCAGACGCTTGCAAACGAACTAGAGTTTTTAAACGAACTGAACTCTCGGCTTGGACCACCGTCCCAACAACGGCCCGTCCAACCTCCATGTCAAGCCCATGTACCAAACGTTCAACATCAACCTCCACATCAACCCCAAGTACCACATCAACCACCACATCAACCCCAAGTTGGTTCTTATCAAGTACCACATGTTCCAATTCCTTATGAACAGGAAGATGACTCTTATCAAGTTTGTTGCTACTGCAGTTATCTGGTTGTAGTTGTGGTTCGAGCAGATGACAACGATATTGGTCGCCGCATTCAGCAATGTCCATCCTATCCCAATGGGTGCAATTACATGGAATGGATAGACGAACCGATAGGGTCAAGGGGAATAACATATGCAAACGAACTCGAACAAGAGAATAAACACCTCCGTAACTTTATTGAACAGATGCGGCTTAACCGTGATGATTAAGCAGCTTCACATCCCAAGAGCATGAACGTCAGATGCAGTTTGATTATCGTACTATTTTCCTAATTATCATCTGTTGTATCCTAAGCTATAGTATCTAGTCTCATATTAGCATCTGTTTCCTCCTGAGTTTTAGTACTTATTTATGTGTTAAGGTCTCTTGTAATCAGCTTTCTAGCAAATGTTTGTTGTTATTTGCTTTATGAAATTCGCTACATTTGAATTACGAAATAGATCAGAATTGGATTGAGATTAGCATATGTCCCAATGTATACTTGGTTTTATTCCATCATAAACATTACACTAATAAATGTATACTTATATTCTATAATATTGTCTATAAGAATCATGTTTTATATTTGTTAACTTTTCAATGATAGAGATAACTTTATATTTGTGATCTGGAACCATTTTTCCATTTTTGCTATCTTTGAGAATCTTGGTTTCATCACTGTTATATTACCTTTGTTTCACTGTTAAAAGTTTTATGTTTATATTATCTTTGTATTTGTGCTGCTATATTTTCTTTTTGTCAATGTTATAGGTTTTACATTGATATTTTCTTTGTTCCAATGTTTTAGTCTTTCTATAACAACAAAGAGTTTTATATTGAAATCTAGGAAAACAATAATTCTATTTTTCCTTATTACTGGTGAAAACAAAATTCTGTAGCTTCCATTTCAGCTTTCACAGCATTGTGTCTGCCCAAGTTTCACATATCTCGGACCATACAATCCTTCATTTACTGTGATTTGGAACCATTTGCCATCTTAGGGAATCTTATCGAGATATTTTTTTTTCCAGTGCTGCTATATTACTTCAGTTTCACTGTTAAATTTTCTTATGCTGACATTATCTTTGTTTCAGTGCTGCTATACTATCTTTGTTTCAATGTTGAAATTTTTATATTGATATTATATTTGTTTCAATGTTTCAGTCCTGCTATAACATTGAAGAGTTATATGTAGATTTCTGTGAAAAGAAGTTATTCCACTTTTTATTATTGAAATTGTGTGAATAGAATTCTATACCCTCTGTTTCAACTTTCACAGCATCATAAACAAGTTCGCCTTTATCATTCAATAAAGCTTGCAAGTTTTTTCAGCGTTTGATCATTGATATACTTGCATGGAAATAATCTCATGTTTTCTTCCTGTAGTTGCATTATTTTGTACAATTAAATTGTAATAATTTTACAGAAAATAACATTTGACTAAATATTAAAGTGGTAAATATTAAGGTACATTATAATGCAATATAATAAATTTATTCTTGAACCTATGGAATCTAGAACATGGCATTTTTATTATTAGAAAGAAGAGTTCGCAAATGTTAATAATAGCAATTTTATCATGGACTTTATTCAACACAACTCTTCAACTTTTGACACTACCTACTAGCATCCAGGTAGCTTACAATGTGCTAATGAAACAAATATATAATTTATATGCAGAAAATCCCATTGCAATAGAAATGTTCATGGATTTTGAAACTCTTTAATGATACATTTCAATGCCAATCGATCTACCATGGACAGTCCTTTCTAAATCTATATACGTTAGCATGTGCATTTTTCAAATGTTGAAAAGGAAACACTTTCTACATATGGCTATTTGTTATACCGCAGGTTAAATGTGCATTTCAAAGTTCAAATTTTTGGAGTGTCATTAGTCAATATTTTAGATAAATTTTTGGTTAGGCATTGACAAATTTTAATGACTCTTAAATTAAAGTATCAATGAAGGCTATTATATCATTAGTGTTTTTTTTTATAAAAAAAACTAACTTTAAAAGTGTATAATGAAAGTTCATCCTTATATGGTTTGAATGTTGGGTACTGTAATGCTTACTAAATTGCTATGATGTCTACCGCAGTAAATTGGTTCAACCAAGGCAACTAAACTCATATACATTTTATCTATTTTCATTTCAGTAATCAGATTTTTGATTATTAGTCAGCCAAACTGTATCATCTTATGTTACTTACTGGGAGGGATATATATTAACAAAAGTCAGTAAAATTTATGCCATATGTCTTGGTTAAAAAGAGGTACAACTAACCTGAAGCTATCGATTAGTTTTAAAATTCATGCAAAATGAACATTAAATTGCACATTATTATTTTTGTGGTAATATTGTTCTTTTTTTGTTCTTGGGGAAAAAGTTGCTCGCATAAAGGAGCTCCTAATTGATATGAAACTATGTTGTAGGTCAATTTTTCCAACTATGAATTGGGAAATATAATAAACAAAGTATGTTTACGTGTTTGTATATGTGTTCTAGCAATCCTTATGCTCATACATTTCTCTTATTCTGATTTTGACAATTCTTTAACTGTAGATTATGTTCCCCAGATAATGCTACATGTGGTGATGATGCGATCAGACCGTTGGTATGGCTTGGTAGATGTTAGGCCTACTCCCCATTGGCATAGGTTCCTCTTCTTTTTATATAAAAAGCAAAGATATCATATGTAAAATATATATAGATGATCAAAATTTATCTTATGAATTCAGTTTTGGTCTTGTTTGTATTTTGTTATAACATCATGGAGATATCGATATATATCAGAGAGATTGTAGATATAATATTTTTTGATAATTGGGGGCATAATTTTTTTTTTTTTTTTTGTATTTAAAAGGTGGTGCCTGGCGCAAACGGTAAGGTTACCCGGATGGTAATCTGGAGCGCACAGGTTCAAGCCCCGGCCCCTTCACGTAATGTGAGGGAAAGGCTGCGCGCGCTAATCGACCACCCCCAAAGCCCGGAAAGCCGTGAGAATAGTACCAGATGGGAAACTGTCTAGGAAGTCCTCACGCTTGAGTACGGGAGCCTTCGGCACTGGGTATCCACCTTTTTTTTTTGTATTTATCGAGTGAGAAGAAAAATTATTTTTGTCAGTCAAAACTCAAAACTCTATAATTTAGTTTCTACCATCGCATAACATACGTGAAGCTCTGCTCTGATTTTCTTTGTTTGGTTTGGTTGAACCTGAGATAGCACTATTGGCGTTATCTAATAAGATGTTAAACAAACTTGAAAAAATTGGTCCACGACCTTTGGATAGAGGGATATAAATTATCATGTTTATTATGGACAATATTTGTTATTTGTACCCACGAGGAGGCTGAGGATGTGTAGAGCTTCTTAAACCTTCTTCATTCAGTCTTAAAACAATACTTAGAAATCTTCACAATCATTCTACGGTCTCAAATGAACTAGGATTTATAGTTAAAATGGTAAGACTACAAATATTGTTAGTAACTCAAAATTTGAGTAACATCACTTGATTTGGTATTAGACAGATAAAGTACATTTTGTTCTGTTGAAACTAAACTGTTGGACTATCGATTTAGAACTCTCGGTAAAATTTATGTCGCATGAGCTTAACAATTTATGTGTAAGATCTATAATCATGACTACAAAAGATGCAGTCGTAACATGGCTATTTGTTGCAAGCTTTTTTCTTTTTGACTATTTGTATGAACCAAATTATTGTTTAAAGTATTGGTTTTAGATAAAGCATTTTATGTTAGCATTTTGAACATTCTGCTACTCAGCTTAGCGTTTACAGTATGCTAAAATTGAAGGGTAAGGTTTTTAATTTAAGAAAGTCAAACAACTAGAACTTCTAGATGTAAAATTTTGTTCTTTTGAAACTAAACTGTTGGACTATCGATTTAGAACCCTCGGTAAAATTTATGTCGCATAAGCTTAACAATTTTATGTATAAGATCTATAATTGTGACTGCAAAAGATGCAGTCGTAACATGACTATTTGTTGCAAGCTTTTTACTGTTCGACTATTTGTATGAACCAAATTAGTGTTTGAAGTATTGGTTTTAGATAAAGCATTTTATGTTAGCATTTTGAACATTCTGCTACTCCGCTTAGTGTTTACAGTATGCTAAAATTGAAGGGTAAGGTTTCTAATTTAAGAAAGTCAAGCAACTAGAACTTCTAGATGTAAAATTAATTAAATGAAAAGTTCATAGTTTCCCATTTTGACCTAGAAACTGAAGTTTGATAACAAAACAAAGGTGACTGGAGAAAAAAAAAATCAAATTTAAGTAACATAAAATAAAAAAAACTGAATCATATTATATTGTCTTTAAAAGTCAATTTAAATTTTGAATTGCTTAAATAATAAAAATATTAACCTTTTCGCGTGTTAAAAAAATCCATTTAAAGAAAATCGAATTGTTAGTATGCATTGAAAAAATAACAAAATGTAAAACTGGAGTTATTATGAACATCATGCATGAATCATGTTTCGAACTATGCATGTTACTTAAGTGTGGTCTTACCCAATTTGTTACCTGACTGTACACGTGCTGTCATACTAAAAATAGGAATAATCTTTCTCACTTAGTTTGCAGTACAAAATGCAGCATAGTCATTTCTTTGTTGCTAACAGAGCAAAGCCGGTTGTTGCCTACTTTTAATGAACCAAAAAAGCTCAGATCTATGGCACTAAATCATATGAAATTCAATTAACTTTTACATTATCAAAATAAGATAAGTGGAAAAAACTAACGTAACAAATGACAGAATCAAAATACATCAATGGACGATATGTTTTTCGTTTGCCGAAGTGGCTAATTCTAATTTAATTTTTCCAACATGCAAATTTGGTCATAGCTCACACTGCACACTATTTTGCTTACTGTCATACTGATATTTTTTTGTGCATGAGACTACGCTTAACTTAACATACCATTTTTATATAGGGGACTAATCTAAAGTGAACATATAAAAGGAGGAAATGCTTATCACTTTGTTTTGAGTACAGGTTCACATGACCGCTAATGTTCTCCTAGATAGTTTTGAAAAACATTCTAATTTTATCCGTTATGCGACAAATACCGTTGTCAGTGTTAATGGATCTGAAACAAGATTTATGTACTCTTTCATTACAGGTACAAGAATCCACTCTGGGAATGAAGAGAAAGGACTGAGTATATATTTAGATGAAGAAAAGTGAAATTCTACACCACACGATTTAACCTGTTGCCTTTTTACAAATATTTGTCAGTGTATTCAGTGTTTTTCTATGAATTTTATTCAGCTCAGTGTTGAAGTTTTAAACTGATTTGTAATCAAAGCTTCTGTAATGTGGCTGGCTTTCAAGATTTCCAAGTACACCTATTGAAATATATTTTAGTGTTGTAAGCGAATCTTAACTATAATTTGGTTTGTTAGGTGTATATTGGCTTATAAATTGTTCCGACTTTCTTGCTTGCTGATGAACAATACGTCTTGCCTTAGGAAAATAGCGTCATACTCAATTTTATATCCATTTATTTGACTGTTTATATTCAATATTTACCTAAGGCATCATTAAATGCTATAGGACTTTAACAAAATATTTACTCTTACTGCAAAATATTAGTCGTCGCGTTATTGTTTGATATTCTTGCTACTATGCAACAAGATTTCCGTTGGCAAAATATTCTTAGTCCTAAGCATTATTACCAATCGTTCAGCTACAGACAAATTATGCTTTCCAATTGTTTAAAAAAAAAAAATAGTTTTTGGGATATGTTATAAATATATTCACTTTGAATATTAAATTGCTTATGAAGATAACAATATTTACCTAAAATATAATTTTGAATATAAAATTATTTGGTGCTAGAATATTTATTAAAAGGAATATTGGCTCATTGATTTGATTGTTAAGTAATAAATTGATTGTAGTTTAACTCCTCATCTGAAAATTACATTTGATTATCAAAGTTTATGGATAAGCACTGGATTGATTATACGATGATTTAAATGTGAATTTCATACATAATAGTAAAGATCTGCTAAGCTATAATGTAGCTTTTGTATGACACATTTTAGTGAATTATATGCCCTACGAAAAAATTTATATTATATATATTGTTATAAATTATATATTAGAATTATTACTCTTACTTCTTTTATTTAGCATGATTATTAAAGAAGCGGATTCCGCAAAAAGGGATATGGCACAAATATGTTATAAATTTTTACTTATACGTCGATAGTCTCCATTGTTTGTTTTGTTTCCAAACTATAGATTGGCAGTATGATTGTCCCTATAAAAAAGTAAACAAAAAAGTTTACCTAAGTAAAAAATATAAATAATTTGAGTATTGCTTTCAGTGCTATCTAATAGAATAACATTTTTGTTAATTAGCTTATTCAAATAAATATCAGTTACTTGTGTTTTTTAATTAGCATTCATGCAATGATTATGGGATATATTGTCAAGAGATTTACTACACCCACTTTTACATTTCATGACATACAAAATTTTGGTTGTTATGTATATGACTGTTTAAATAGACATATTTGTTGTGTACTATTAACTTCCATTCTCCTTTGTGTTGAAAATCTTCTACCATAGCCAATGTAGTAGTATAACAACTATTCAGGGTAGGATTTATTAACAGAATACTCAACATTTAGAACTTATCTAATGCACCTCATGTAATCGTCATGGCGGGATATTGTTCTTGCATCATTTTGCATGTTAGAATTATCGATGCCTTAAATTTGGTATTTTGCTACCTTTTTCCTTGATTATTACAGTGGGCCAGCTTTTAGTTCTTTTATTTTTTCCCTTTCGTGGTAAAAAATTGTTGTAGATTTGTTATATTATATTGAACGTGAAACATGTTAGTGAACTCTATTTTTTATATGCTTGGTTGTTTTACTCAATCTGTTTCCTTGCTTTTGATTGTTTATATGTTAAATTTCATTTTGTTCTTCTGCATTTGGCATCCAAACTATACTTCTGTTTTTGTTAGCTGGGTCATCGCTACCATATGGACAAAAACATACGTTGCTGGTGGAAAACAAAACCAGATCTAAATAACATGGAAGTGAAATATGGGCAAGATAACTAAGGGCCATGCATATTACCATAAGGAGCAAATATATTCAAATTTGAGGCAATTAAAAAAATGTACATATACATCTTTTCTCCCTACACCATACATCATTACCAATATGTTACCTGTTATAAACTATCACTATTGCCCCTGCTGTGTTATGCAACTTTTCAGCAATATAAACAACAAGGCTACTCGCTAGCAAAGTGTATGCCTTTTTTTTTTTTACAAGTTTCAAACAGTAGTTACCCGCATACTATATTATTACTCCAAATTGTTGTTGCTTAATTTTTTAGAATCATCTCCTTAAAGTGCTTTTAAACTATTGACTACTTTCACCAACCCGTGTGCGAAGCACGGGTTCGCACTTGTAATTCAAATTAACAGGTGAGTGAGATTTACTCATCAGGGCTTTTATTTGCGATCCATTCTGATTTTAAATTCTTAAATGCTGAATTATGTATCCCTGAGCAATGCCTTTCTCGACTGATTCCACTCGATAATATCTTGTATATATTTAATGAAATATTCCTTAGTTAGTAAAATTTTACGAATATGGATTAAACTAATTTAATCCTAACTGATATACTAATTTATTTCTAACCATTTTACTAATAAAATTCTAACCTTTTCACTAATTAAAATTCTAACTTTTGCGATTAGTTTATAAAAATTTATTTACTTAAATAAATAAATAACGAAATAAAATACCTTAAATCTATTTTTAAATCTCTAACTCCTTCCTTTAACAAAGTATGGCCTCTACATCCAGTTAATATTTCAGATGGCCGATACAAAAATCCCCATCTTTTCCTCCTCCAGTTCATGAAGAGCTGAACCCCTTCCACTTATTTCAATCGCAAATTTCCATCACCAGACAAACCGAGCACCCCCACGAAGCCTCACTCCAGTTTATCCAAAACCGCAGATCCAAAACTGGCTACAGTTCCACGCATTTGACCCTTTCACTAAATCACGAATCCTCTAATCGAACACCTCCATTTCCCTCAGGCATACACGAAATTGAACTACAATTCGAGTTAGTATGTTGAGCTTCACCTCATCCCAACCCCTCGCCAATCACTAGAACCTACGCAACCCATCGTCGATGTCTCCTCCTTCGATCTCCTCAGAAATCGCTACAGTTCCCCACTTCCTTGCCGCAAGCGAGCGCTTCAGCGATAACTCGAGCTTTAGATTATTACGACGCTGGCTTGGATCGGGATTTCGATCTCGATTTGGAATTTAGGGCAGTAGGAAACTTTGGTACGAAGGGATAGAAAAGGAGCATGTCGTGATTTTTATAGAGAAGAGAGACTTAACGATTAAGGAATTTAAGGTAGGTTTTTACCGAGTAGGGTTTATCTGAGGTAGGTTAATTAACTTGATTTGATGTAGTGCTTATCCGCTTATATTTAAAATAATATAATTCGGGGTTCATTAATTTAAACCTCAAACCGCTATTTTAACGTAACCACTGTTGTTTTAACAGTGTAACACTACTCTGAACTAACTGACTATATTTTGATATTTAATTTGAATGTAAATATAAATAACCAAAATAAATTAATACAATATAATTTAAATTCAAAAACAAATAATTTCCTTGATAATAAATTATTATTATTATCGTTTAAATTCAAATAAAAATTCATATTAACCATTTAAATCATTTTGATTAATTTTTTTAACTTCGATTTCATTTATATTTCGAATTATAATAATTCGATATATTCTAAATTAAATTATATTCAATTATTAAATCGATACTCAATATATATTTAAAACCATATTAAAATTTTAAAATAAACTGTCAAAAAATCCGGGTCGTTACATCATAGCTACCTAAGATCCTACTGGCTCCTGCCTCCTCACTTGTGACTGTTGGTCATCTAATGAGGTTTGGTTTTCTGGTGCTGAGTTTCTAGTTTAGTGTTCTGTTTGCTTGTGATTTGGGTCTAGAGGCTTGCACCTCTTTCTTTAGGGTTAGTATTGTTCTGTTTTTTTAAGTTAGATCTTTTACCTTGCTATTTCCAGAGGAGCTTGGAGTTGTTTGGCATGTTCTTAACGTGTTCTCCACCTTCTAACTTAGAAAACGATGCGAAGCTTGCTCGAATCTTTTTTGGGTTATGTTTATCATTTTTTTGGTCATATTTCTTCGTAAGCTTTGTAATGGAATGTCGCTAGGGTATGATTTTGGCCATGATTTCGTACATCTATATTTGCCACCGTGTTGTGGCTGCTTGTTGTGAACATTGGGATTATGTCAAATTTGCAATTGCAGCTGGCTCGATGCTTCCGTGCTACAGCCTTGGCTATGTTAGATGATGTTGTCTCTAAATGGATGTTCTTATCGAGATGTTGCTTTTTTTGATGTCTTGTGCTATTTCTAGCTCGATGGGTCGTTGCTTGTAGCATTGCAATGTCACAATAAATTGATGTGAAGCCTTTACGTGGCTCTATGTATTGTTGTACCTATTATTCCTAGTTTATGGTTGCACATACTTCCTTGTAATTTGTATAGGTTATTTTCTACCTACGTAGGGCATGAAATTTGTAAGTAATAGTAGTCTAATATTTTAGCTAGCTCCTGTACTATAATCTAGAATAGATAAAATGGACGACCCACTATAAATATCATACGTAGTGGACAGTCCACTTTAAAAACCGAAATAGTAGTATGGTTAATCACTATAAAAACAGGTCGGCTCAGCCAAAAAAACATGTTTCAAATCAGAAGAAATCTATAATAATTATGTTTGTGGAATGGTTGATGTAAACAATGCACAAACATACAAAAATATATGTTTGTACATGAATTTACACAACCCTTTCCTTTTTGTTTTTGTACACATTTATTACTTTTTTCAAATAATGTCCTTTGATTGAAAAAGAACAAAAAGGCATATTTACAATAACCAAGTTAAAACCCAAACGAAAATTAACACAAACAAGCTTATATTCTTTTAACAAAATTTACATGAACCACAAATCGACACCAATACTACAGATCTGGAATAAGACTACAATCTGACAATGATTTGTGGGACTGATTTCTAGATTTATGGTGTTTACAAAAACAAAAATATTTTAAACACAATTATAGGCAATATATGAACAATTCCAATAATCCCACAAGATAATAATATTCAAACCATAATTTTATTCTTTCAGATTTAACAATACTCATAAACAGATCTGATTGGCATTATTTGTAACAACCCAATTCTAAAAGAACGATTTTTTTCAAAATTCTAATCTATCGAAACACGTGTTGGTTTGTTATGGTATCCTGCAGAAAAGGCAGAGATATAAAATATATCAGAGCCCAGAAAAACATCTCACAGTGGAAGGGATAAAATATAATGTAATCAAAATATAGCATTACCATAGTAATAATACTGCTTAGCTAGTATCCAAAGCTATAACATCTCTGTCACAAACCTAACCAGCGAATGTTATGAGGAGTGTTAGACCAAAAAGTGGTTCTAACACCCAAATTGACTAAAATCGAAATAAAATAAGATCAAAAGTAAAATGGAGACACAGAATTTATAGTGGTTCGGCGTTGAAAAGCCTACGTCCACTTTGTAATCACTATTCTCGATGATATAGATGCAATTACAATGAGATATTCACTCAATTTCACTCACAATTCACGTACATTCATTCAATTATATCAAAACAAATGTTGAATGACGATTTGGATTATCTGGGAATGCTGGAATTCGGTTTTTTGAAAGTGTTTGAACTCTCAAAGTGCCAAAAAGAAGATCCTTTTTACTGTCTCTTGACGGGGTATTTATAGGTGGAAATTCACTCAGATTTAGTTCGGTTCGGAGCCACGTGTCTTTCATACCATCGTACTCGGGCTCAGATGGATTCCAGTGCTGACAGCGCATCAGCGTAGTGGTCATCGTGGGTATGAAATGGTCATAACCGCTCCGAATATTCAGGCGATTGTGGGGTGAAGTGATATGGAATGTGGGTTCGGTTCGGAGGAGCGAGCAGAAGCGGTTCGGATTGGGGCATCCGATCCGACCCGACCTGAGCTGAAATTAAGTCCTTGTCCATTTTGCTCTGTTTCGTCCCGAACTGGTAGTGGCCCTCCGACCTAACTTGATAATAACCCTCCGATCCGACCCGATAATTTCTGAGAAGAAATGTTCTTCAACGCTTGACATCTCGACTTTGTGTTGCCTAGTTCACAAAGTAGGCTAACATTTTGCCCTCTCAAAGGATGCTTCTGTTGGATACGGAGCATGCTTTGATTGTCATTGCACGGTGCCTTCCAGGTAATCTTCCTTTTGATTTTCCTTGTGCTTTCATCTTCCTCTTCGGATTTAACTTAATTTAAATGCCAAGTTGACATTTGAAATTCTGTTCGGTTCAGGCTCCACCCGAACGGCTTCTTTTCTTTTTCTGTTTTGTATTGGGCTAGCAGGCCACACTGTGCTGCTGGGCTCTTGATCCGGTCCGAGCGGGAAGATAGGGCAGGAATACGAGGAGTCAATACTACTATATATATAAATATGCCACTTGTCTGCTTCCTTCTTCCTTTTCTATTACTCTCGTTTCCTAATTCTCAATACGAACCCTAATCTTCAAGGAGTCTCGAAATTCTTTCTTCGATTCTTGAAACAAACACATAGGTAGTCTCGAAACCCTGAATCCTATCGTTGTTATTGTCTTTAATCGAGATTTTACGGTTAATTCGAGCAAATTGGGCATATTCATTGTCATGGCTTCGATGCCGTGGTTTCCTCCTTCCTCGCCGTCATCGCTGCTGGCTCCGCCACCACCTCGAGGCGCTGGGAGGTTGGAAAGGATGTATGCTCATTCCACTTTGGAGTTTTGGAAATCAAATCGGGTTCGACTGTGGTTGAGGATGAAGAAGAAGATACAGAACATAGAGGGTCGGTTCGGGTGGAGAAGCATGGGGGACGTAGGAGAAGAGAAGGATGTGATGTTTTCAGTATCGAATCGGGTCGAAGTTAAATGTGAGAGAGAAGGCGAAGTCTACCTAGCTGGATCGGGTCGGAGTTAAATGTGAGAGAGAAGGCGAAGTCTACCTAGCCGGATCGGGTCGGAATGTGGATTAAAGAAGAAGGGGTGTTGGGACTCATGTCCATCCGATCCGATCCGATCCGAACACATAATCCCGAACCGATCCGATTAGATACCACTTCTGACCAAAACAAAGCCTTACCTCCGATCCCATCCAATCATTTATACCCGAACCGATCTGAAGCAACCTCATCTTAATACACCAGAGTCTGTCTAATTGGCCAAATCAATACTTTACATAATTTCCAACTTCATGAGCAGTTAGGATAGTGCCCTGCGAACATAAATGGACATCAAGAACTGCCTTGACCCTTATTACTTTGCCAAGATTTTGCGTCACACATTCGAACGTTAACTTTACACTTTCTGCATACACTGCTTACACTTTAGTTTGCACACGTGCACGGGGGGATACGGGCTAATTTACTCTAACTTGTGCTATTGCTTCTTCAATAGTTTCATGACCATGACATCCAGACGCTCCTCTAGATTAGCAGAGAAGAAGGAGGTCCCAGAGACATCCAACAAAATTACTCTTGAAGACATATCTTCTTCCTCGGATCCAGAATGGGATGACGAGGGCTCAGACTACAAGGTTGAAACTCGCGAAAGAGACAATGTGTCTTCTGAGGGTGGAGTTTCCTTGGGTTGTGAAGAGGAAGGAGGGATTGGCGATGACCGAGCTCCTGATGAATTTGAGTCTGCCATCATATTGGAATCACCTCAAGATTCCGTTGAATCGACGATCGACAACGACAGACTTATCCGAATACGACTAAACTACGGGATACCCAAAGGGGACACCTTGTTGCCATCAAAATCTGATCGTCCCCACAACCCTCCGGAGGGGTATATGGCAATCACCCGGTTGATGTGCATGGTCGGGGTTATCCCTCCATTTCCTCCTTTCGTCGTCGATTTTCTAAGACAAATGCGGATTGCCCCCATGCAGCTGCATCCCAATTCCTATGCTTACTTGTACACCTTATATGTAGCGTACCGTGAGATCTTAGTCATAGAGCTCACTTTTGATGACGTTCACTTCTTCTATAACTTCAAGCACCGGACTCGAGAAACCCCTTCTTTCTGTTACTTCGAATCTGTCCCTAAGAGGAAAATAATTCCAGCACCATTCAGTAGTAAAGCTGGGGACTCCAGGCTGGAATGGTTTTATGTAAAGAAACAACCAGGGTGTGCTAGAAGGTGGACGAAATCAAGTAAAACACGGGTTTTCTAAATCTCGACTCTGTACATTCAAACCACCGCATTAATTTGTTTTTCTTTTTGTTTGCAGTTGATAACCCAAAACAAATATCGGACCAAGCATTCTTTGATCGGATGCACCAGCTCCTTAATGGTGATCAGAAGTTTTTAACTATTGATGAAGTCCTTAAGGACGAATATCTTCATCTTCATGGGTTGCTGTCCATTACTCGTAGCATTGGTCACGGGACGGGTCCATATGTATATATTCCTCCAGTGGACGTAGTCCCAGAAACGGGCGAAGGTTCGAGAGCTCCTACAGTACCTCTTCAGACTTCACCCTCTCCATCTTCTACTCAAGATGATGAATTGGCTAACATGGCCGAAAAGCACTGCGAAGGGTATACTGTTCCCGAGGATGCCATTTCTTCGGAAAGGTCAACGTCTTCCAAAGAGCCGCCGATTGATGCTTCTGAGGGAGATGTCCCTAGTGCCGATGACCCACTATTTCAGGGTTTAGGGAATCTCCCCTTACCTGAAACTATTTATACATCAGAGGATTTTGGGAAGAATCCTTTAGTTTTCACTTCTTCCGAAGAGACCACTCCTGCTAAGGCCAAAGAGCCAGCTCGTACTAGTCTAGCTTCGGACTCGGGTTTGTCGGGGGGAAAACACCACTTAGGATGCACTTTACACAATAACACCACAACTCACAGCATCTTTCTCTTTGTGAAAATATTGATCCTGAATTTCATTTGTCTTGTTGTGCAGGCACGATGTCCCGATCCTATTATGACATCAGGAAACTCCGTCGCAGCATGTCTAATCCGCCTTATGATACTGAGCATGATCGTCGCGAAGATCGCAGTAGGGAGGATAGAAGGCCCTATGTTCCTTATCGTTCGCGGACCTCGCGTTCTCGCTCTCCTGTCCGGACAGACCCAGAGCGATATAAAGGCTACCAAGGTCGTCGGGAAGAGGACGGGCCGCAATCAAAAGACTCAACCTCTTCTCAAGAAAAGCGCAGTAGGGAGAGGAGTCTGCCAAAAGATACCGAATTAAGAAGCAAGCGTAAGGTTCCCGCTAAATGGCCTAGAACGGATAAAGAGGCCATTAATCCCTCCACGCACAGGGATACTGAGCTGACCATCCCCGCCCCTCCACCGCTAGATGCTGAAACTGCAGTTAAGCGGGCATATCTGGAGGAGCAATTTCCTGAACATTACTTCGAAAACTTGACTTTTTAACCTGCTCTTGAGCCTATTTCTTCAAGGTGGGAAGATGAGGCCAAAGCAAAGATAGATGCGATCGAGAAACAGTATTCATAAATGTTCAAGTATTCGCGCAGCCTTTCCAGAATCATCTGCACTTTAATTACGAATGCTGACTCGATGCAAAAAACCGCAGAAGACGATGCAAAGGCCTTAAAAAATCTAGGAAAAGACTTGGAGGATACACAGGCCCAGCTTGCTGTGGCTCAACGGGATGCTACTAGCTTCAAACAACAATTTGAAGATCTGCAAAAACGCTATCATGATTTGCTTGAGTCCCATACCCAAGAGCGTTCAGAATTGAAGAAACAAGCCGAAGATGCCAAGTCAGATGCTGCCAAAATGCGACTTGCTTACGCTGACCTTGAGCGGAAGAATGCCGAGTTAGTGAGGAGGAATGCTGAATTGGAAAAGAAAAACGCTGACTTAGCTTCTAAGCTAGCGGAGGTGGAGAACAGGGCTGCCCTAGCGGAGGGTAACGTCGAATGTGCTATCAAGTCCGCTGAAGAGGCCCGCAAACAACTGTTGGAGGCTAAGGGAGAGGTGCACGGTTTTGGTGAATTAATGATTGAATTCTTTGCGCATATCATTCGCCGCCGGAACATTTCTTGGATTGAAGATTATCCATCTACCCTAGTCCAAGTATGGAGTCAAATCGTTGAGTGGGAGAAAGAGGAGCTCAAGGTTGATTCCATTGACGAGGACAAACTGATGGAGAAATATTTACGAGACGATGAACCAGAACGCCTAGCCGAAGGATGCCGCCTTATTGCTGCTGTTATGGACGAAGAGAGGCAGAAGGCTAAGCAAAAGAACATTCCTGAGGCTGGTTCTTCCTCTACTGCCTCTGGAACTTCTGAAGTAGAGGGATATGATCTTGAAAACCCGGGGATTCCTCGGACACCTCTTTTATCCCCCATACCCGAAACGGCATCGGAGACAGCAGTCACTCCAGCCGAGAAGTCTTCGGAAGGTATCTCTACATTCTCACCTCAATTCGTCAAAGCTATCTCTACCTTTCGTCACGTAATTGAGAAATCGATAAAGAACCCATTATTTTCTCCTGAGTTGATAAATGTTGCTTCTCACTCTGTAGGTATTGAACCGTCCAAAAAGACAGATGTGTCCCAGGGAACCACCTCTGGAGCAGAGCCTACGGAAAGGGAAAAAGGGGGAAAAGACAAGGCTGCCCCCATAGATTCGGGAGAAGGAATTGAACCGTCTAAGGCTGACACTCCTCATGATGACGAAATGATAGATGCCTTAAAGGATGATGGCGGCAACGGGGGACATGAGGAAGACCATGAGGTGGCTATAGTCGGGGAGTCGAAAAGCGCTGATGATGTTACCTTAGCTGCACTGAAAGCTGACCAAGATAAACGCCTACAGCTTAAATCTGAAGACTTAGACCCTGAAAGCCTTAAGCCCCTCGCAGTAGTGGATGCGGGATCAAGGTTAGTTGTTAAGCTTTCGACTAGATCTATTACAGAGGAACTTGCTAAAATGTCTTCTCTTGATTCCAGCGTTCCGCCTTCCGGGAAGAAGTCAACTGATTCCAGCACTTCAGCTTCACGGAAGAAAAAGTCAAAGCGCATCTTAACGGAGGCCGAAAAAGAGGCGAGGGATGCGGAGAAGGCTGGTAAGAAGTCCAAGCCTCCTTCAAAGTCTAAATGATGGAGTGTCTTGTGTTATTTTAACATTTGTTTAACCCATAATTGTTGCTGCAAGGGTGGCCCTTGCACCTTCTTTTTGCCTGTTTTCCTATACAAATTCATTCATTTGTAAATAAAAAATAATTCGTTTTCTGTAATGTCTATTAGCTATCAGTTTTGCACTTACGTAAGAATGCATGTCCTACTATAGTTTTGTAATGAGGTTATGGTAGGGGGAAATATGTGTGTACATATATGCCCCCAGTCAATCTTGGAAAACTATTCAAGATTTGGTCAAACAGTTTGAATGTCCCCGATTCTCCGGCGGGGTCACATTCTTTGTGTCGTTAATGCCTGTCGTTTTTTTCTGGCATTATTTATACTCTCCTGTCTTATACTCAGGTTAGAGTTCTTACTGAGGCGGTCTCTTATCTGGGTGCACCTTCACGCCTCAGAGGACGTCGTCTTCCCGTCCTTTATACTCTCTCTCAATTCTCGAGAGTTAGAGTTAAGAATGTCGTCTTCCCATTCTTTTATGTCTTATCGCACAAACAGTACTTGTGCTTTTTCCTGCGTATAAACTGTTTTCAACCTTTCAGGTTTTAAATCATCTTATATTCCATAATCGCAATAGAATAGTAGTTGAAGGTATATATAATGCAGGAAAGTAAATGACAGACGATATTTTTATAGTGGTTCGGCTAAGTCGTAGCCTACATCCACTTTATAATTCTTTGTTCATATCAACAGACTTTTCTAAGGCAAGTCGTGCCTTTTTACAGAGTTCATAAGAAAAACAGCAAAGAGTACAACATTTCTAATTCAAATATCGCATCAAGTGTTGGGCATTCCGTGCCCTAGGTACCTCTTCGCCATCTACGGTCGTTAACTTGAAGGTTCCTATTTCAAGTTTCCATTGGATGACAAAGGGTCCTTCCCACTTTGGACCGAGGTGAGGAAGGGATGGAAAGACTCTCTTTAGCACCAAATCTCCCGGTTCAAAAGTCCTAAGACGAACTTTTTTGTCATAATAGCGTGCCATCTGACGTCGATGTCTTGACGCGCGCAAATCTGCTTCATCCCTTTTTTCTTCGATTTCATCAAGAGACTCGAGTAAGAGTGTCTGATTCGTCATCGGGTCATAATATGTCACCCTGTGGGAGGGAACCTCAAGCTCTTCTGGAATTACTGCTTCTGAACCAAATGAGAGAGAGAAAGGGGTATGACCGGTAGCTGTCTTAAACGTTGTCCGATATGCCCACAAAGCTAAGGGAAATTCGTCAACCCATTTTGCCTTGGCGCGTTCTAATCATTTCTTGAGGATGGATTTTATGACTTTGTTTATTGCTTCTACTTGCCCATTCGACTGCGGATAAGCGACCGCAGTGTACCGTTTGTCGATCTTATATTTCTGGCAAAAAATTCTGAATTCGGCACCATCGAACTGGGTTCCGTTATCAGTTATAATGGTCCTTGGGATCCCGAATCGGCATATAATATTTCTAACCACGAAACTTATCACCTTTCTCGCCGTGATTTTGGTTAGGGGCTCAGCTTCCACCCACTTCGTAAAATAGTCCATAGCGACTATTGCATATTTCGCTCCTCCTTTAGCAATTGGTAGAACTTCGATGATATCAATTCCCCATATGGCAAAAGGCCAAGGACTCACCATCGATTTGAGTTGGGTCGGCGGTGCTCTGGGGATTTTGGCGAATCTCTGGCACTTGTCGCAGCATCGTGAATAATCAGCTGCATCTTTATTAATTGTGGGCCAGAAGTATCTGTACTGAAATATCTTTTTCGCTAAAGTCTGACCTCCTGTATGATCTCCACACTCACCTTCGTGTACTTCTCTTAGTACACGTTTGATGTCGTTGTGTGCTATACATCGTAATAGGGGCATAGAAAATCCTTGTCCATAAAGAGTATCATCTTGAAGGATGTATCTGGTGGCCTTGCGAACTATAGCCCGTCTCTCACTCTTTTTTGATGGGAGTATCCCATTCTTAAGGAAATTCTTAATTGGGGTCATCCACGACTCCTTCTCCGGTTCTGCTTCGAAAGTGAATTCAATTTCCATCGACTCAAAGCTTGGCGATTCCAACGTCTCAATTGGAATTATTTCGGTTTCTTCCTGGTTGTCGGAACTAGCTAGCTTTGCTAGCCTGTCCGCCTTCTGGTTTTCGGCTCTTGGGATATGCGTTATGTTATACCGCTCCAGGTTGCTCAACAGCTTTTCCACTTTCCCGAGGTAGGCGATAAGTCGAGGTCCCCGAGCCACAAACTCCTTTCGCACTTGGCAAACAACTATTTTGGAGTCGTAGAATATGTCCAATGTCTTTACTCCGAGGTCTTTAGCAAGCTTTAGCCCGGCAATCAGGGCTTCATATTCAGAGTCATTATTAGTCGCTGAAAATTCTAATCGTAGAGCGTAATATAACGACCGTCCCTCAGGAGTGACTAAGACGATTCCAGCTCCGGACCTTCGGTCGTTCTTGGCTCCGTCTGTGTACAACTTCCATGGATCTAATTTTAACTCGTCCTCTTACTTGACCACTTTGTCATCGATCATTTCCTCCTCTGGGGTTGTGAACTCTGCTATAAAGTCAGCCAGAGCTTGCCCCCTGATCGACCTTCACGGCTGAAAATTTAAATCAAACTGACTTAATTCAATATTCCATTTGATCAAATGCCCCGATGCTTCGGGTCTCTGCAACACCTGCCTCAGGGGCTGGTCAGTGTATATGGTTATTGGGTGAGCTTGGAAATAGTGACGAAGTTTTCGGGAGGCGATTAGGAGGCTGTAAGCGAGCTTCTCAATCCTTGGGTAGTTGCGTTCTGCAGCTGCCAATTTCTTGCTTACATAATATACTGGCCTTTGCACTTTGTCTTCTTCTCGGACCAAGGCTGTGCTAACAGCGTGAGCCGAAACCGCTAAGTAAACAAATAACTCTTCATGATCCACTGGCTTTGACAAAATCGGTGGTTTTTCTAGTAACTCCAATAAATTTCTAAAGGCCTCAACACAGTCCGGAGTCCATTCGAAGTTCTTCTTTCCCCTTTTAATCAAGTCAAAAAATGGGACGCATTTGTCCGTTGCTTTGGAGATAAATCTACTCAACGCGGCTACTTTCCCTGCAAGACTTTGGACATCTTTAATTCTCCTCGGTTCTTCAATGTTTCTTATCGCTGCTATTTGGATGGGATTGATCTCAATCCCTCGAGAGCTCACAATGAAGCCTAGAAACTTTCCCGATACCACTCCAAATGAGCATTTCAAAGGATTTAACTTCATTAGATACTTTCGCAGGATACCAAACATCTCTGCCAAGTCTTGTGTATGGCTGGAGGACTGTTTCGATTTGACAAGCATATCATCCACATAAACTTCCATTGTCTTCCCTATTTGGTTATAAAACATCCTGTTCACCAAGCGTTGATAGGTGGCTCCAGCGTTTTTCAATCCGAACGGCATGACCACATAACAATACAACCCCAAATTTGTAATGAAGCTCGTGTGTTCTTGATCTGGCACGTGCATAGGAATCTGGTTGTACCCGGAATATGCGTCCATGAAAGAAAGAAGATCGTGTCCCGCCGTTGAATCTACAAGCTGGTCAATTCTGGGGAGTGGGAAGCTATCTTTCGGGCAAGCTTTGTTCAAGTTTGAAAAATCAATGCAAGTCCGCCACTTTCCGTTTGGCTTCTTTACTAAGATGGGATTCGATATCCAGTCGGTATATGTCGAGTCTCGAATAAATCCGTTCTGTTTCAGCTTCTCCACTTCTTCTTTCAGAGCTGCCGACCTCTCTGGGCCCAGCACACGTCTCTTTTGCTTTACAGCGGGTGTTTTGGGTTTATATTTAGTGAATGACTCATGAAGGATGGAGATATCCCACACATGTCGGCGTGGGTCCAGGCAAACACATCCAGGTTTGCCTTCAGGAAGTCAGTTAGTTCTTTGGCTCGATGTAGATCCAACTGGGATCCAATCTTCAAAACTCTTGTTGGATCAGCTTCGTCAATGGGTATGTCCACTGTCGCTTCATTAGGAGTCGCATTTCTAGCCTCTGGTTCCTCATCCTTTCTGGGATCCAAGTCTTCGGGCGTTCTTTTGGGCAACTCCTTCGGGGCCGATCCCTCTAATTGCTACGCCGAACCCTCCTTTGGAGGAGGCGAGGCACCTTTACTCTCGATGTTAAGTCCCTTCATCAACATCTTTAATTCGGCAACATAGCAAGCCCGTCCGGAGACTTGATCGCCTCTCACTACTCCTGTTCCGGCTTCAGTTGGGAACTTAAGCAATAAACACCAAGGGGCGATGCAAGCCCTGAACTCTGCAAGGGCAGGCCTTCCCAAAAATGCGTTGTAAGGCGAATCTACATCCAACACTATGAACTGAAGCATCCGTACTCTTCGGCGTTCCCCTTGCCCCAATGTTACGGGCAATTCTATATACCCCATTGGAGCTGTCGATGCTCCGTCGAAGCCCCAGATCCAACCTTCGCATGGCTTCAAATCTTCAGACTCAAGTTTCATCTGGTCGAATGATTTTTTAAATAAAATATTAACAGAGCTTCCGTTGTCTACTAGCACCTTATGAACCAATGCCGGTTCAATGGTGGTGGTAATGACCAACGGATCGTCGGTGGGTGACTGGATTCCGATATTGTCTCTGCTACGGAATACCACATCATCTAACATTGTCCTCTACTGTTTCACAAGGGCGACATCTTCTAATTCTTCACACTCATCTACATCTACGTGCTTAGCTGCGTTAACGTATTGATCCATTGATCTAAAACTGTGGATCGCTGGGTGGGGTCCACCTACTATGGTGTTAATAACAATTCCCTTGCCTTTCTGCTGCGCTGTAGGCTTGGGAGCAGATTGGTTCTGGTTTGGAGCCTGTTCTCCTTGCCCCCTGTCTCTTGGGGCAACCTTATATTCATCCAATTTTCCTTCGTGTAGCAGCTTCTCAATTACATCTCTCAAATGTCGACATTCATTTGTTGAATGCCCATGAGTTCCATGAAACAAACAAAATTTTCCAGTTGCGATTTCTTTCTCCGTTGAGTCTCGAGGTGGTGGTCTTTTATATTGCAAAACATTGTATGTATCCAAGTAAATGTTCTCCAGAGTGTCGTTCAGTGGTGTATAATTCTCATAAGTCTGGAACCGGGGTCTTTTATTAGGATTACTTCCTCTATTCCTATTTCTTCTGTTACCATTTGCGTTACGGTTGTTGTTGTTGCCCCCGTTTCCATTATTGTCGTTTCCACTCTTGTTTCCCACATTCACCTCAACCTTCCCGGAGCTTTCTCCAGACTGCTTCACGGCGACATTACTCTGAACAGTTTCTTTTGAAGCCGCTCCAGACTTTCTCTTTCAGTTTGCCCTTGCCTCCTCTCGTCTTAAGTGAATATCGGCCTTTTCATAGAATAACTCTCTCGTGGGAGGTGGCTTCTCAGAAAGATAATCACCAAACTCGGAGTCAGGATCGACTCCTTCCATCAAAGCCATCAAGATGGTGGGGTCATGCGGGTCACTGACTTCTGTCACAGCTAAGTTGAAACGGTCGAGATATGACTTCAAAGACTCTCTCGGTGCTTGCTTAATTCTTGATAATTCAATAACACTCTTAGACTTTCGGGCATGGAGTCGGAACTGATTCATAAAACGTTCGCTCAATTCCCTAAAATTCGATATCGACCGAGGGGGAAGTCGGGTAAACCATAGCAGTGCCACGTCTTCTAAATAGATCGGGAAGGCTTTACACTTCACTGTGTCAGGGGCAGCAGCAGCATTCATGAGCCATGCGTATCGCATCAAATGTTGTCCCGGATCGGTTCTCCCATTGTACTTGTCCATCTACGGTAGGTTAAAACGTTGGGGAAACTGAAAGTTGAGGATGTCGTCAGTAAAGGGAGTATGGCTTCGCTCAATGTCATAATCTTCATTGGTGTAGTTCCGGCTTTCAGACATGATCTGGCGTACCATAGTCCATACGTCAGCATTGGTCAGGGGCCGTTCAGGCTCCCTGGTTCTGGTATCCGGGTTCCGTCTGGGCTCTTGATCAGGGGACGCCCTCCTTTTGATGTTCGGGTTTCCTCTGGGCTCCTGATCAGGGGATGCCCTCCTTCTTCGAGCCGCTTCTGCTCTGCTTCGTTCCCTACGCTCCCGGTCGATCTCGGGAGGAAGGGGCTGGAGCATTTGTCCCTGAGTGGGATTGGTAAGGTTAGGGTCTCTAGGTAATACATGGGATCCCTGCATCGGTTACAACATAGGCTCTCTCAGGCTTGGATCATTGGGTCCTAGTACCCGTGCAACGTCCTCGCGGGACCCCAAAGATCCGAACGTCAGCTGCTCCAAATTCTGAGGTCTTTCGAGCGGCCTTCTTTCACGGGGCCGTTCTTCCTTGGAAGAAGAAGACTGATCCGTTGGTTTGTGACGAACCAGGGATGGGGTTCTCTGTCTACGGAGTTCGCTAATTTCCCTGCTCATGATTCTCATGTTTTCTTGCATCATGAGATTGGTGCGCTCATGGATTTTCATAGCCTCCCTAGTACTCTCAAGCATGTCAAGAAGGCGCGAAAAATCTCCTTGGGTAATAGGTGCAGATGGATTGACCTGATCATTGATCCTGGTGGCTGGAGTCGGAGCATTTGGAGGAGCTCGAGTAGAGGTTCCAGCATCACCAAGCGACGGATCAGATCGGAGCTGAGCAATCTGTTCGGGTCAGAGCTGGGAGACTTGTTCGGGTCGGAGCTGGGAGGCTTGTACGGATCGGTGCAGTGCAACTTGTTCGGGTCGGTTCAGGATGGGGGAGTGCACTTCTTTAGATTCTCCTACTCGGATAGGATCGGAGCTCTCTCCTTGAGTTCGGTTCGGATTTCCTGTATCTGTCCGATCCACTCCCGAGCTCTGCCCACGAGACCTTGTCACAACCGCGTTTTGCTGATCTTCACCAACTCCGTTCCCTCGATTGGTTTGAACTTCCTTGCCTTTTCCTTTGGCCATAGTTCTTCAACAATCAACCAACAAATATTCAAGAGCGTCGAAACTTGAGGATTAACTTCTTTGAACTCAACGGTCCAAAAAGTAGAACGATAATCCGGAAAAACAGAGAATTCAAATGATTCTCAGTGAAAGCACCAAAATGTTAGACCAAAAAGTGGTTCTAACACCCAAATTGACTAAAATCGAAATAAAATAAGATCAAAAGTAAAATGGAGACACAAAATTTATAGTGGTTCGGCGTTGAAAAGCCTACGTCCACTTTGTAACCACTATTCTCGATGATATAGATGCAATTACAATGAGATATTCACTCAATTTCACTCATAATTCACGTACATTCATTCAATTATCTCTAAACTAATGTTGAATGACGATTTTGATTATCTGGGAATGCTGGAATTTGGTTTTTTGAAAGTGTTTGAACTCTCAAAGTGCCAAAAAGAAGATCCTTTTTACTGTCTGTTGATGGGGTATTTATAAGTGGAAATTCACTCAGATTTATTTCGGTTCGGAGCCACATGTCTTTCATCCCATCGTACTCGGGCTCGGATGGATTCCAGTGCTGACAGCGCATCAGAGTAGTGGTCATCGTGGGTAGGAAATGGTCATAACCGCTCCGAATATTCAGGCGATTGTGGGGGTGAAGTGATATGGAATGTGGGTTCGGTTCGGAGGAGCGAGCAGAAGGGGTTCGGATCGGGGCATCCGATCCGACCCGACCTGAGCTGAAATTAAGTCCTTGTCCATTTTGCTTTGTTTCGTCCCGAACTGGTAGTGGCCCTCCGACCCGACTTGATAATAACCCTCCGATCCGACCCGATAATTTCTGAGAAGAAATGTTCTTCAACGCTTGACATCTCGACTTTGTGTTGCCTAGTTCACAAAGTAGGCTAACAAGGAGGAAGGGTTAGAACATAATTTATGTGTGAATGGATTTAAACCACACATCTTAGATAATCCTACATATACCATTCACTTGTATTTTATTATTTATTAGGTTATTTGTGTTAACAACACTAAAGCCTTACACACATGTCGTACCCATATACTCCCAGTAAATTAACCTAATATAGTGTATATGTAGCTCACTCTAAATTAAGGTACACCCCATGGCACCCCACTCGCACAGTCTCCACCGTAACATCATAGGAATATACGCAGTCTCTATCCTATGCCATAGTAACATCCAAATCTCTATATATCTATATCTGCATAGAACCACTATCGCTGTACTACGTAAGTGTACTGAATGCTATCTCGAACCTTTCAATTAAGTTAGATTCCTCCATCGAGTAATCCCTAAAGTCTACGATACACCACCCAAAGCATACATGCATGTATCTAGAGTTTCCCACGTACGTATCATGAAACGTATTCGATGCCTAAACCCGCACACCTCTCGTGTGTGTGTGCACCGAGTTCCATGGCAGGGATATAAAAGAAACACGGAACTAGGTCGAGAGCTTTCCTCATATCTGTGTAGGCGCGATTTTAAGAGCCTCAACATACAGATATCTCTCGGGTATGTTTTCTATGATGGCTATGGCCCAACCTCAGCCCCTCCCTTAACTAGTAATGACTACAAGAGCTAAGTGGCCGCCCCTAACAAGCAAACAATCTAAACATCCATATGGCGTCTCCCCTCAACCACCGTCCCACGATAGTGAATGGTTAATGGAGTCTTGAGGTTAGCTCTAGTCTTTCTGCATCCCATTGGCTACCGATGACAGGTACTTGACGACCCACTATCCTTGTTGGTCCTGACCCTCCACCTCCCACTTGAGGCAATCGTCAAATCACCCTTAGTGTCACCTCGTTATAGCATTCTGACTGCCAAGCTACCCTTGTAGTCAAGGCCAACCTGATAGTAACACGCAGACCCAACCTCTGTAATCCTAGCCCGAAGCTAAACCACCACAGGGGACTACCAGGATAACCTTTCAATGCCTTAGGAAGCCGCATGCTTCCCTTTCCAGTCCGTTGGAGCCGCCAGAATAATCAAATGAAAGTGCATTCCCCCTCGTGCCTCATGACACCGCGATGATCTACCTCGTTGGGTTATTCACCCTCAAACATACGGGAAGTTCCAAGCTCCTCAGTTTAATGTGTCATTAGACCTTATGTCTAATCATTAATTACGCGCTTTCTCTAGCTCGTTAGATTGCTCGTTAACTTGGTTATTCCCATCGACTCCTTACCAAGTTCTTCCTCGCTTATTAATTTCATTTATAAGTTAACCCAATTAAGTTTTTTAATAAGCTTACAACAAGTTATTCTCTAGATTTTGATTTCAAGATTTGTAATCTACAATCTCTTTGTGTTATTCATTGTCTCATAACATGTTCTACTTAATTTGTAATTAAGTAAACCTCAATTCACATGTTTCCTACTAACATGTCACTTATCGTTTATGATTAAATATAACTTACTTCTGTTAATAAGTTTGCCTTCTTCTTTCTTATTTAATCATAATCTCGTCTTATGTCGTCATTACAACTTATTGTTATTTACTTACTAACTTAGTTCTATTAACTAAGGTTTACTAATAAGTTTCCCTTTTCATTCATATAACTTATGTTGTCCTCATTCATAGATTTATTCTCGTTCTCACAAATAACTTAATTTACAATTAAGTACAACTTACCTTATTACATAAGTTATTCCATTTTCCCCTATCGTTCATTATAAATTACTTTATAGTTCTCACTTGTCCCCAGGACAAGCCTACTTATTATCTTTCCTTTTCTTGTTCAAGTTCACTCATAATTGGTTACTATCATTCCCTATTCAATTTATTTATTTTACCGTTGTACCTTTCATTCAATTTCACGTATTTCCATTAATTGCGATTAATGCAATTCACTTCTATCTTATATATATGCACATATATACATATATATATATATATATATATATACACACACACACGGAGCGGCTATTGAGACACAAAATTACACACAAATTTATGTACACGAAATATAGACCACAAGATTTGTTTGTCTTTATGTGTGAGGTATAATTCATGGGTAGATCCAATGGTTCAAATTTTGTGTGTTTAATTTTGTGTCCACATTTTGATTTCTTTTAGACTTTCCAATATATATATATATATATATATATATATATATATATATATATATATATTTCTGCACTAGACCCCTCACATTAAATTAACGACTTATGGATGCTGGATATGCTAGGCGATCCCGGGCAAACTTCTACCACAAGCGTAATCTAACCTTGTGTCTTAGTGTCGTTTCGTATATATGCACTAGGCCACTCACATTAGATTCATCACTTGTGGTTGCTGGATATGGGGGGCGATTCCAAGCAGACTTCTACCACAATTGCAATCTAACCTCATACCTAGGCACAGTTTAGTCTAGGATATTCATCTTCATTCAACCATTTATGTTCATATCAGATTGCGCCTCAAAATTAAAGTCTTAAAACATATTATATGTTATGTTCCAAAATCCCATTACAAATAATGCCCCAAATCCCAATATATGTCGCATGTCTTCCTACATGTAATTAACTTTATTTAAAATAACATGTAGTTCTCCAATAGTGTATTATTTACCCAATTCATAGGTTCATAAAATAGATCTATACAACGGTATTCATTTTTCTTAAACATTCAAGTAAATGTACATCTCAACATATTAACTGATTGAACATATTATCCATTTTAGCACAATAATTCATTTCATCAAATCAAACCTTCCAATATGTTCATCATGGGGAATGCCAAACGATAGATATACTATTATTCAAAAAGTTTATTTTAAACCCACTCACCTCGATATGTAGATCTAGAAGAGAATCTCTTTGGATAGGTTGCAGATGGAGAAAGTTGAATTTAAATTGTCATTACAGTTGATTTCTGAATTTGTAGTTGTTGATGACAATTTTCTTTTTAATCTTCATTTGGGAAGCGCTCCAATATTATAATTAATAATTATTTTTATTTAGAAATTGCATGGAGGAAGAAGGGAGTGAAGAAAACCTAAAATGATAATGAAGAGCTATAGGTCTCCTTATATAAGAAGTTTAAATCGATGCTAACCATCTATTTTCCTTGATGGAATCTACTCTCCTCACATCGTATAGCCAATCAGAAGTTGCCATGTCATCAAAATTTGAATTGAACTAACAGGATCAAGCCAACTAAGAATGCATTGTCATATCTTACCAATCAAGTATGCTTATAAGGCACCACCTTAAATTTTCACATTAATTCTCCTTTTTTATCATCTTCATTTTGAAATTGATATACTTTTCTTTCTTTCTTTTATTCTTTATTCGCGCATAACCTTCCATTCGAATCATGTATTCATAGGCAATTCTTATGTGTATATTATGTTTCTACATGCGAACAATTCTTTACTTTATTCCACATTTAATTTTCTCAAATCAATTAATATCCAACTTTTCTCTTTTCAACCATCCTTCCTATTATACTCCTTTTAATTAAGCTACTTTCATATAAAACCCGCTTTCACACTAAACCGCTTCTATTTAAAACAACTTTCACATTAAATCTTTACTCCTCCTTTTAAACTTCTTAATTTTAATGCATTAACCTTCTTTCTACTATTTTTAACTTCCTCTAAAAATTCCTCCTTGCATTCACACATACAATATTTTCTTTCTATTTAATGCATAATTCATGTTAACCTTCCCTCTTCCTATAAGAGGTTTCCTTTCTTTGCTTACACTGATTGCTCACTTTCACTTTCCATGCATTAAATTTTCCATGGCGTTTCATTATTGATTTCTGCGCCATATATCCACGTGACATTATTTCTTTTGAATTTACTTAATTTATAGCGACCCTTTTCTATTTTTAACACATTTGTTATTCACTTCTTTATTGCATATATTTCTAATGTTCCTTTTTAATTGTGTTAATGCTTTCTCTTTTTCACTTACATATTATTAGTTAATGCATCCTTATCATACATTCTCTTCAATGCATTCCACCTTCCTTTTTTCTCTTATGAAATTTTCATTGTATTACATTCTTCCCTTTTTGAAATATGTAAATTTATTACTATGCATGCCTCTTTTCCTTCTATTTTTCTTTTTATTATCAATGCATGCATTACATTTACTAATTCATTTCATTTTTTTTACTTATGTTTATGCATGTATCTTTATATGCACATTTTTAATTGCATTAAAAATACGTGGTGTTACATTCTCCCACCCTTAAGGAATTTCATTTCCGAAATTCGATGAGTGTAAAGTCAAATAACCCCTCGCATAATATTCATCCATCATGTGTGCATCTAATTTTTGCAAACATTGTGCACATGTGCAAAGTGCAATACATAATAGTAATGCATGTACGCCTAAGAGGTACCTCCTATATATATATGCAAAATATCAAAAATCCTTTTAAATCATGATGCTCACATCCTAAATATATTGGCAGTTCTATATGAATGCAATATTATGAAAATTAAAATACCTTTTTCACCCAATTTTTCTAACACTCTTACTCAATATGAGCGTAGTTCATCCAATTGTTGCATCCAAAATCCTACCAATAATCTTTAAATTTTGAATTATAGAAAAATCTAATTTTCTAAATTCAATTTCTTATGTTACAAAAAGGTATAAAACGGAAAATTTTACATCTTCCGTTTTTCTTTTATGTACCTTTTCTAATTGTACTTGGGTTTTATTAACTATTTTATAAATATCCCTATTGTCCTATCCAAGCACAACCCACGTAAGAAAACTTCTTTTTCAACTTATCTTGGAAAAAAATCATTTTTATTCATCTTCTCTTAAGATTTTATTTTTCTTTTCCCTTCATGTTTGTTGTTTCTCTGGATTTTTTTTTTAGTTTGGCTATTTTTCTTTCTCAGCTTATTTTTCAAATAAGCTTTTCCATCTTTCAACATCCTACACAGCTACTAATAAGGAACAAGAATCTTAAGACTATTTCACTAAAGAAAAGTCTAACCACAAACTCTCAATACTTACTTGCCCTTCTCTATCTAGTAGTCACTACCAGTCCTTGCTGTGTATTACTAGCCTATACTTTTTTTCTCAAGCAACAATTCTAGGCTTTATGATGCTTATGCGTTCTATGGGAATTTTTCATTATTTCCAAGATAATCCTTGCTATTTACTTCATAGCCTCAAACTTTTCCCGTTCTCTCTTACGCACTAATCCTCACCTACTCCATTCTTTTTAAAAACATGGTTTGGCTTCTTTTTTTTCATTACAATTTTCTTCCAAAAAAATTAAAAGTGCTAAAACTTTATTTTCTTTATGAAAACTTATTTTTCTCAACCAAAACTTACTTTTGCCAAACCATAAAAACATGTCACAACATAAAAAAATGCAAAACATTTTTTTTTTCAAATCACAAAACTAGAGTAGACAAGGACAACTATTTCTTAATCGGGTTTACATTGTTTCTACTTACAATGTTAATTCAACTGCTTACTACAAGGTGCAAACATCTACTCTATTCTTAATTTTCTACAATTCATTTTGTCTACCTAACAAAATTTTCATTTTAAAGCAATAATCAAAATTTATTGTCAAAAGAATAGAGATTTCATAATCTTCTTTACAAAATGCAACCTTTTCATGAGAGAATTCTTTTTAAAACAAGAAATAACTGTTTTCCAAAATATACCCCATTTTACTTTAAAAACCATCATGCATTTTTCAAATATGTTCTTTACATATCTACATCAAAATACATTTAAGATTAAAACTTGGAAACACCATAAACTCTTTTGCTAAAACTCTTGCAATTTCCAAGTTTTTAAAAGTTAACAATGGGGCTGGACTTAAAGTGGGTTTCCAAACACAACTAGGCTTTCCTAAACACTCCCATGAAGTTAATTCTCTCAACTATATATATTCCCAATTCATTTTCCACTTTTTAACCTTTTTCCCTAATCTGTAAGGTTTTACTACCAAACCCACAAACCTGAAATGCTAACATTTCAATTACTAACATATAGGATACATCTTGCTCGAATACCAATCACTTTGCACATTTTCCACCCAAACCACCTAAGGGTCTCAAAACTTCCATGTTCATCCTTTTAGTATACAAAACAGACATCCCAACCCTTTTCATATTTTCCTCCTTCTATTTAGTGGGTTTCTTCATGGATCAAGGTTTATATATACATAATATATTTATATTCTTGAAAATATAAATACGCTCACTCACTATCTGTACAGGAATTCTAATCCTAAGCTCTAATACCAGATGTAACAACCCGAATTCCGACAGACCGAATTTTTTTCAAAATTCTAATCTATCGAAACCCGTGTTGGTTTGCTATGGTATCCTACAGAAAAGACAGAGATATAAAATATATCAGAGCTTAGAAAAATATCTCACAGCGGAAGGGATAAAATATAATGTAATCAAAATATAGCCTTACCGTAGTGATAATACTGCCTAGCTAGCATCCAAAGCTATAACATCTCTGTCACAAACCTAACCTGCGAATGTTATGAGGAGGGGAGTTAGAACATAAGTTATGTGTGCACGGACATAAACTTCACATCTTGGATAATCCTACATATACTGTTCACTTGTATTTTCTTATTTATTAGGTTATTGGTGTTAACAACAATCAAGCCTTACACACACGTCGTACCCATCTACTCCCAGTATATTAACCTAATATAGTGTATATGTAGCTACCCCCAAATTAAGGTGCACCTCATGGTACCCCACTCGCACAATCTCCACCGTAACATCACAGGAATACACGCAGTCTCTATCATATGCCATAGTAACGTCTGGATCTCTGTATATAACAATGCTATGTCCGCATAGAACCATTATCGTTGTACTACGTAAGCATACTGACTGCTATCTCCAACCTTTAAATCGAGTTAGATTCCTCCATCGAGTAGTGCCCTAGAGTCTGTGATACACCACCCAGAGCAAACATGCATGTATCTAGACTTTCTCAAGTACGTATCGTCAAACGTATTCGATGACTAAACCCGCACACCTCTCGTGTGTGCGTGCACCGAGTTCCGTGGCAGGGATATAAAAGAAACACGGAACTCGGTCGGGAGCTTTCCTCATATCTGTGTAGGCCCGCCTTTAAGAGCCTCGACACACAGATATCCCTCGGGTCTGTTTTCTATGGTGGCTATGGCCCCACCTCGGCTCCTTCCTTAACTAGTAAAGACTACAAGAGCTAAGCGACCGCCCTTAGCAATCAAACAATCTAAATATCCATGTGGCCTCTCCCCTCAACCACTGTCCCATAATACTGAATGGTTAATGACATCTTGGGGTTAGCTCTAGTTTTTCCGCATTCCACTAGTTGCCGATGATAGGTACTCGATGACCTACTATCCTTGTTGGTCCTGACCCTCTGCCTCCCGCTTGAGGCAATCGCCGAATCACCCTTAGTGTCACCTTTTCACAGCATTCTGACTGCTAGGCTACCCTAGCAGTCAAGGCCCACCTACCTGGTAGTAACACGCAGACCCAACCACTGTAATCCTAACCCGAAGCTAAACTACCATTAAGGACTACCATGAGCACCTTTTAACGTCTTAGGAAGTCGCGTGCTTCCCCTTCCAGTCCGTTGGAGCAGCCAGAATAACCAGATGATAGTACGCTCCCCCTCGTGCCTCACGACACCGCGATGATCTACCCCGTTGGGTTATTCAACCTCAAACGTACGGACTGTTCCAAGCACCTCGGTTTAATGTGTCATTAGACCTTATGTCTAATCATTAATTACGTGCTTTCTCTACCTCGTCAGATTGCTCGTTAATTTGGTTATTCCCATCGACTCCTTACCAAATTCTTCCTCGCTTATTAATTTCATTTATAAGTTAACCCATTTAAGTTTATTAATAAGCCTACAACATGTTATTCTCTAGATTGTAATTTCAAGATTTGAAATCTACATTCTGTTTGCGCTATACATTATCTCATAACATGTTCTACTTAATGTGTAATTAAGTACATCTCAATTCAAATGTTCCCTACTAACATGTCACTTATCGTTTATGATTAAATATAACTTACTTCTATTCATAAGTTTCCCTTCTTCTTTCTTATTTAATCATAATCTCGTCTTACGTCGTCATTACAACTTATCGTTATTTACTTACTAACTTAGTTCTTCTAACTAAGGTTTACTAATAAGTTTCCCTTTTCATTCAGATAACTTATGTTGTCCTCCTTCATAAATTTATTCTCGTTCTCATAAATAAATTAATTTACAATTAAGTACAACTTACCTTATTACATAAGTTATTTTATTTTCCCCTATCGTTCATTATAACTTAAATTATAGTTCTCACTTGTCCCTAGGACAAGCCTACCTATTGTAACAACCCGTATTTTTATAACATGTTAAAACTAGAAATCAAGGCAGAATTAGATTTTAAAATCAAAATCAGGGGAAACGGGTTATGCCATTGTGTTCGTCTCAAAATTTTACATGAAATAGAGTCCGAGTTTTCGAAAATCGGAGTCCGGATAAAGAAGTTATGGCTTGTACAAGTTTCAGCAGTTTTCAGGCAAGACCGGACCAGGTGGTCGACCATAGGGTCGACCTATCCCCCCCCCCCCCAGGTTGACCATAGGGTCGACCTACCCCCCAGGTCGACCATAGTGTCGACCCCCCACCTTACAAGTCGACCTGGTCGGCCTGATTTGACCCAGAACTCATTTTTGAAGCCTGAGACGTGTTTTGACGGTCCGGATTGATTCTAGGGTTTATCTAAGGGCCTAAACTAGTTTCTACACCTATAAAAACACCCTTAGACCTAACCTAATTCATATCAAATCATTCTTACACAAATATGCCGCTGAACTCCCTCTTGAACCATGGCCGCCGCCCCCAAATTAAAGAACAAGCATTCAAACTCAATCCAATTAGAAGATTAAAGCTTATACAATGATTCAAGACAATAAATCAACACTACTACAATGTTCTATGACAATTTCACTTCCTAAATTCACTAGCCATGCTCTGTAAGTTCTAGTTGTTTTTAGATTTAAACATTTAATTATAATGTGGCCATGGAATAAAGTGGAATTAGATTTAAGTATGTTTATCGATTCTGATCTATTTCTGTATAAGACATATGTAATTACATTTTTAAATTTAAAAATTGGAGTTTTAAATTTAAAAACAATATTTAAATTTATCTTCTATTGAAATAAAATAGGCTGAATTATATTGATTCTGATCTGAACTTCGTTGATTGTTCTTTAGTTTTGCGAGATAAGTATATTAGTTGAATTTAATACATTTTTTTTAAACATTTGACCATATAAATATTTCTGATATTTTCTTAATGTTTTAAGATCTCTTGCGATTTGAATTCTAAATTTTTATTTTTATTTTGAATCTACGAATAAAGTATAAAATGTTTTCACCTCGAATGAATTTTATGTTATTATAAAAAAAATAAAAATGAGAATAATTTGGATTATAAGAATGTTACAAAATATTGTATTAACTTGGTTCTTTTAATTGTTTAATTTGCGAAAATTAATATGGACTTACTCATATTTTGATATATTTTGAAGTTCAGAAGTTATTGGATTTTCTGTTTAATGTTTTTGATTATCTATTTAATTTTAATATTATCATAATTTTGCAAGTACAAGGAATTTTCCTATACTTGATTTAATTTAATGTAGTTACCTTTATGATATCCGGACTTCCTATATACATCCAATTTTTTTTGAAAACTTTCAATTTTAAAAATTTTCAATCTCTTTTTTTTAGATTTTCAAAACATTTGTATAATAAATGAAATTTTTGAAAATTGCAATTGTAAATGTCTTTGATATTCTTCAAAAAAAAATAGATTTTTGTTTTCTTTTCTTTTTTAGCATTCTTTTTTAAAATTTGAAATGGTTTATTTTTTCCAATTTCTTTTGAATTTTAATAAGTACTTATTCTCTCAATAATTTTGAAACATCTCAGGAGTTACAAATAATTGTTGATTGTAAGAACTATTAAATGTCTTCAATTAAATTTCTTTAGACCTTTCAACTATTCTATTTTTTTTAAATAATAATAATACAATTTAGATTCCTTAGTAGAACACCTAAAACTTATATTTATCTATTTAATATAATCCTTTACATTCAGACTTAGAAAAAACTACAAGGACAATGTAGCTAGCTTTCTCTTAACTGTAACGACCTGCCTTTCGACCTCATCAAGTCGATAATTAAACCAACTTAAACCACTTGAAACGACAGATTGTTATTTAGCTTACGGGTTTAATAGAATCAAACACAGAACTCACAGAATAAATAATCTACAATATCTCACAGCGGAAATTTTTATACAAAATATTGGAGTCAAACAATATTTTACACAGCGGAATTTAATACATTTTTTTTAAATAAATAAATTTAACAGCAAATTTGTCAAATCAATGCTTGTGTGTCTTCACGTGCATCTAACTTTGTTAGCTGAAATCTTTAAGTTGCAACACTCGGCCTTGCTTGAACATTTCATGGAAACACAAAACACTTGAGTCACAATTAACTTTATTCATGTAAGTCAACTTCAATAAAACACTAAAATATAATAGTTAATCCTACTTATATCTGAAGTTATCAAATGCATGGTTTAAGCCATGCATATATATATATATATATATATATATATATATATATAAGTCAATAATAAAAGGCTTACATGCATCAACTTTATTAAATAAATCTTTGTGTCCATATAGAAATACAACAAGTAATCGTCATTTAACCAATTTATTTTTGCATTATTCATCATCTTTACATTTTTTTAATTCAATTGTACAACCTTTTCACAAATTTAATATAAATGTTATCAACTACAGTCAGAAAAAGATAGTCTAACACGACATAGTAAGGCAGAATAAAAATATTATACATGTATAAAAGTTCTTATATTTCGAAGAAAAACAACTTAGGAATATAAGTATAAACTGACTACCTACTGAAGGAATTTCATTTGCACCATCAGTTACTAAATATAAATGGTAAAGTAAACATTGTATAATAGAAACACCATTTGAAAGAAAAATATTCAATAAATATTTGGATTTAATCCTTGAAAATAGTTCAGTAAGTTATGTTTTAGTTTTATATCATCAAATCTTCAATAAGAGTACATGCTTGCCTTATCAATCACTAAATTAGCAATTAAACAAGCAAAACCATTTTAATGAATATAAGTATAATTAATCTATTAAGGCAGCGTATTCTAGAATTTTAACTTCTGTTCTATATAGAGAAACGATTACGATGTAATAGCATATAAATAAGATAAACTTCGTAATATTAGGATAACAAAAAATGTATTTTTGTTAGTCTGTTAAGAAAAAACGCACTTAAGAATGTCATTATACCTAGCTGGCCTTTACCCAACAAATGATTTGTCAAACAACCATTAAATTGAGTCATACTGACACTGATATAATACTACTGCATGGTTTACTAGAAAAATTATTTTCTTCATAGGTGGCAGATATGTACGCCATTACATTTCCCGTTATAGTTAACATCGATCCATGCAAATTTTCATACCACTGAGGAAAATTAGCTTATCTTACCTGCAATTTCAAACATAAAACAAAGTACTAGCAAGCTTGCAACTTCAAAAAATAGCAACGAAATGAGATAAGAACTGTCACCTATCTATGACTTGGTGGTGGTAGTAGTATCATTTGCCTCTTTTTTATATCCTAGGAAAACAGTAAGAAGATAAAATGGATTTCATACTTGGTTCAAACAATTAAAAGTATATTAGTTGAAACATTACATATAAATCGATATTATGAAAATTTGCATAAAAACAATATTTACACTAATAAATGTATAAGTTTTAAATAATTACATCTATTGAAACTCCACTTGGTTTTAATCTTCCCAAAAATCAATATTTACAATTGTTTAACTTGGGAAATCATATCCTGTCTTTAACTGAGTTAAAGAACCAATGTCATTTAAAACATGGTTCACGATAAAACCAAAATCACATTATATTCCATCAGCCTTTAACCGTAAATTAGCAAGCAAGCAGTTCCCTAAGTATTAACCCCGAAGGCCGAAACCAACATCAAATCAATACCCAGGAAACCATTCAACTTAATTAATCTCCAGTTAGTTTCTGATTTTCTTAACTCCACTGGGTCTAAGAACAGTATTATTAAAGATACCATTCACAACAACCCAAAATCTTATTCCATTGTTTAACTGAGTTAAAGAACCAATGTCCTTAAAAACACGGTTCACGATAAACCCAAAATCACATTCCATTCCATCAGCCTTTAACCATAAAATAGCAAGTGAACAATTCCCTAAGTATTAACCCCGAAGGCCGAAACCAACACCAGATCATTACCCAGGAAATCATTCAAATTAACTAATCTCCAGTTAGTTTCTGATTTTCTTAAATCCATTGGGTCTAAGAACAATATTATTAAAGAAACCATTCACGACAACCCAAAATCAAATTTAATATTAAATACAAGGCTCTGAATAGAAAATACATCGGCTTATATTCAATATCGAATTCTGGAATCAACAAATATTGTATGGGGATAACGATATATATCTTCCAAATTCCTCCACAATATCCGTATAATCACGGAATCCAATATCGAAATATTCCCAAGATAATTTCGATTCAAATCCATTCCAATTCATATATTGGAAATTCTGGTTATTTTTAAAACCATTTCAAATCCAATTTATTTATTTAAAATTATTGGATTTCATAATTCTAGTTCATAACAAGTTCATTTCGATAAAAATGTATTTTTATCTTTTCAAATATGAAATTTTTCATTCCAATTATTTCCAAATCATTTGTTATGATTTTTCACAAATTATTGATATTTTTAATAATTTTATCAAGGCCCGTACAGTCGATTTCCATAAACGGTCATCGAACTGCACTTACAGCGACCTTTTCCAAATTTTATTTGGACATAATTCCAAATCCAACCGTTAGATTTCAAATCTCTAATATTTATTAGAAATCTCTTTTCGATACGAACCCAGCGGTTCTGGTTTCAAGAGAATCCGACGGTTGGATCTCCCGAAGTGTCCATTCGAAATCAATGGAAAAAATTCGCGAACTACAGCAGCGCGGCGCGTTCAATTCAGGCCATTATATTATATATAATATATATGTAATGTCCCGGATTTTTAGCTATTTAATATTGTATATTTTATTTTATTTAAATATTGGTTTGTGATAATAATATGAATTTTTATATTAATTTTATTGATTTAATAATCGATAAACGAACTAATGTCAAATATATCTGATATCGTAATATGAAACGATAATAATGGAAATCACAGTTGAAACTAAAACAAAACGTGTCAGTAGACAAATATAAATTCTATATTGAAGTAAAACGATAATAATAATTTATTATCAATGAATTTAATTGTATGAAATTGATTTATATTTTAAATCGAATTAAATCGTCAATTTAATATTGTTAATATGTATAAACAACTGAATTAAATTCCCGAATTGGTTCCGCTAAGTCCAGAATAGCGTTATAATCTGGTGGCACCGGTCATTATGTTGAACAACGGTTCGGGATTTCAAATTAAGGACATCGAGATATTTTTGGCGGATAGGATCAAAATTAAATCAAGTTAAATCGAAATCAAATCAATTTAATTAACCATACCTTTGGCCATCACTCCATTGATTCGTTTGTACAAATTGTCTCCCTCCCACTATTATAAATCATAACCTTCCTTTTATTCCTCACTTCAGAAAATAAAATCGAAGTCTCCTACTCCTATAATTCTCCAATGAAAACAATTCGATTTTTCTTCTTCTTTATTTTATTCCATTCGTTATACTTTTCCAGTATTTCCTAAATTGGATCCAACAACAATTTTCCCTATACCTCAATCAAAAATCAAAACACATGAATTCATTCGAATCTAATTTTCTTCAACTCAGGGTTGTTTATGCTGGACGCGATGATCTTGGGGAGGAATTGTAACAACCCAAAATTTAACAACGTGTTAAAAACAAGAATCAAGGCAGAACTAAAATATAAAATCTGAATCAGGAGAAATGGGGTGTGCGATTGCGTTCATCTCGAAATAATACGCGTAATAGAGTCCGAGTTTTCGAAAATCGGAGTCCGTATGACCCAGTTATGGCCCATAGAAGTTCTCAGAAAAATTCAAGTTCAAAAACAGCTCGAAAATTCAAATCTGGAGCCAAACAGATTGGGCGGGAAAATTCCCGCCCAAGCCCCAGGTTGACTAGGGTGTCGACTGGGGAGTCGACACGCCCAGCCCCAGGTCGACTGGGGTGTCGACTAGGGAGTCGACACGCCCAGGGGGTAGGTCGACTGCCCAGTCGACATGGGTGTCGACCTGGGTGGCCCGACCACTTTGGCCTGGTGCACCTGCTGAGTGTTTTGGGTCATGTTTTAGGGCCTGTGACGGATTTTGAGGGTTCAGATCCATCCTAGGGTTAATCTAAGGGCCTAAACTAGTCCTAATCTCTATAAAAAGACCCCTAAGCCTACCCTAAACCCTCACAAATCACTCATGCCACGAAGTGCCGCCCAAATGCCAAGTGATCATGGCCTCCATCTTCAACTCCAAGAGACTATGCATTCAAATCGGATCCAAATCAAAAGATGCAAGCTTGCTACATCAAATCGAGGGTGGATCAACGTTGCTATGCAAACTTCATGATGATTCTTCCACAAAGGAGCCACCTTTCTTCATCAAGACGATTCATGCCCCTAGCCCTCTTGCCACGCTATGTAAGTTCTAGCTACTTGTAGATTCTAACGGTGGTTCTAATGTGACATGGGATAAAATGTGATGAAACATAAGTATGCTAGCTTATGTGAACCTAAATTTGCCCCTTTTCTATGATCTAGGACCTTGGGTTAAGTTGTAGCGACTTAATCATGCCATTCATGTTATGTTTAACCTAGTATATCTTGCAAGTTCGAATCTTTATCTATGAAATGTTAGCATGAACCTTTGGGAACCACTTGACTTGTGAAACATGGGCAAAGACTTGACTTTGGGGCTTATGCATGTTTGTGGCCAAATTACCTTATAATGTTATGCATGTTTGTGGCCAAATTACCTTAGAATGCAATGCATGTTTGTGGCCAAATTCACTTATGATACTATGCATATTTGTGGCCAAATTCACTTATGATACTATGCATGCTTTTGGCCAAATTCCCTTATGATACTATGCATGTTTGTGGCCAAATCCCCTTATGATACTATGCATGTTTGTGGCCAATATGTTGGCATAATACCCTACTATGTGACTCGCTTCCACGTGGGTTGGAAATACGTTTGGGTAGCTTAGGAAAAACGTGGGTATGACATGAAAAACTTGACATTGGTTTACATGAGAACATGACATTCATGATACATTTAAATATGGTCATGACACGTGGGGAAAACATGGAACTTGAACTAGACATGGGTGGGTTGTAAGTGCAATAAGACACTAGACCAAACATGTAAGTGGTCAACTCGAGGTTGGGTTGAGTTTGTAGCATAAATCTACTCGGACCCGCCCGACTTAACTAGTGGCTACAAACAATAGGACCCAATGTGGGTAGTTGGTCATATAGCACCTAAAACCCGAGGTTAGACTAGGTTGTGGTGTAAATCTACCCGGACCCGCCCGTCTTAACTAGTAACCACAACAAAGTCTAATGTGAGAGGTTGGGGTGCATTAATCTAATTAATGCCACATGAAAAGGTTAAGTAATTTTGATTAATGACACTTAACCGATATGACACGAATGGGTAGGTTAAGTTAAACCGGACTTGGTTCCTTAATGACACTTAACCATATAAGACAATTAGGGGATGGGGTTAAGTAATTTACACTTAACTAATCCGACACGGTAAATTAAATGGGGTTAAGTAACCTACACTTAACTAATCTAAACATGGTAATTAGATGGGGTTAAGTAATCCATACTTAACTAATCTAACACGGCAAATTCGATGGGGTTAAGTAATTTACACTTAACTAATACGACTTGGTAATTAGATGGGGTTAAGTAACTTAGACTTAACTAATCTAAACACGGTAAATTAGATGGGGTTAAGTAACCTTCACTTAACTAATCTACGCACGGTAATTCGATGGGGTTAAGTTAAACACTTAACCAATCTAAACTTGGTAATTCAGTGAGGTTAAGTAACTAATACTTAACCAACTTAACATGATAGATTTAATGGGGTTAAGTAACTTATACTTAACCAATTATACATGATGATTTGATGAGGTTAAGTAACCAATACTTAACCAATCTAATATGCGGACCTGATAGGGTTAAGTCACAAGACCTTTTAAATATACTTAACCATTGTAATACGATTAGTGGATGGGGTTAAGCTAATCCATACTTAACCAATCCGACTCGGTAATCTGATGGGATTAAGATAATCTATGCTTAATCAATCTAACACGATAATCTGATAGGTTAAGACAAATAAATACTTAACCAATTTGACTTGATAGGGTTAAGTCATGAGCTTCTTGGTACACTTAACCAACTTGTAGGGCTAAGCCTTGAACTTGAGTACTTAGCTAATCTTGACATGATTCGTGGGCGGGTTAAGTCATGAACTTGAATGACAATACTTAACCCATTAGACAAAACCCTAGCTCAGGGGACTAGGTTGAAAATCATAGTTAACAAGGATAGTGGGAAGAGAAGCTAAGTGGTAAACCTTAGTTAAGGATAACTAAGTAATAATTCTTAGCCAAGGACATGGGGCAAGTTCATAATTAGATGAGTAACCTGATACGGTAAGTCATCGCCTAGTATACGAGGAGGAGCAACTTATCTGACCTGGATAAAAAGCTCCAGCGAACTGGGTGACGAAGCGGTAGCTTCGGGGGACGTGAGGGTACTCTTGGTATCCCTCTGTGAGGTGGTAGGTGGTCCATGAAACCCGGCCTCACAGAGGTTAAGGTCTGCGGTAGGAGAGCCAAGAGTATGCCTTGGTTGCTATGCGAGCGACCTAAAGACTGGGATGGATTAGCGTGGAGTCGACGATACTTGATTTTGCCCTGGATAGAACGTCGCCGACTACCTACAATCTTTAGTCAATCGTGTACGTACGAAAAGGCAGAGAACCCCCAACAGACCATGTTCTTGCTATCGAGTCATGGGTGAGGTTGGCCCGTAGGAAAGTGGGGCTATAGTGGGGCCGGGATGTGGTTCTCATACATGATTTTACTTGGATTTCCTTTCAGTAGTTGAGGGAGGGGTCACGTGGGACCATAGCCATGGGTACAAAAACAGACCTTGATATCTGCATCAGCAGACGACTTAAAGCTCCCGACCGAGTTCCGTATTTATTGATTTGCCCTGGCACGGAACTCGGATGGCACATTGAGGAACATGTGCGTCTAGACATGGAAAACGATTCACGATACATACGCGGGATAAAGGGCGCGGTTGACGGGTGGCATAATCCATAGTGGCCCTAGGTGGCTTGAACCCAAACCGAGACACGGAAACGTTCATTAGGTAGCATAATCCCTAGTGGTCCTAGGTGGCATAAATCCTAAGTGAACGCGCGATAGTTCATGGTAAGGAAACATAACTAGATCAAGGGTAGAAGTCCAAAATAACCTCAAGGATAAAACGTTTACATGGGAAAGCCCGTATGACCTACGGCAAAGGACTGAACTTATACATGGAAGGAAACATACGAGTTGGAAAAACCTACATATGCTATATATTATGTTGACATGGACCATTACATGACATTGGGCTAGGGACATTCATAGTTGACACATGACGCGGGTTGGGATACTAGTACGAGAGGTGCAGAGCAAATATACATGATAAATACCTTGGGATGTTATACATGATAGATACCGTGGGATGTTATACATGATAGATACCTTGGGATAGTATACTTGATAGAAACCTGACGATGTGACACCTTGATTTATCTTGACACCGTAGTTTATCATGACACCTTAGTTTATCTTGCTACAGTAGTTCATCCAGTTATCTTGGTTTAGCTTATCTATCTTGTCGTCATCCTTATGTTTACTTTCAGTTTATGCATGTCATGTTACCTTTACCTGTTTTTATACTGGAAGTAGATAGGACTTACCAGTCTTTATGACTGACCCCGTTTTCTTTCGCCTCTTTATCTTCCGTTCCCCCCCCCCAGGTTTTCAGGGAGGAAACACTGTTATTTAGTTCGGACTTCCTCTGCTTGAAAGTCATCATGCATGGCTTGGACTTTTCTTGGCTATGGCTACTTCACTGTTTTATTTGGGGAATAATTTATGAAAAGGTTTTATGCTTCTTTACTATTGCAAGACAGGTTTTGATGTATTCTGATGTAAAAGGCTTTAGACCTTATTTTATAAGGTAATGAAATTTGTTTTACTTCCGCTGTTTTACATATATGTTCTGTCTTGTAATATTTCTGTGCATGTTTACCTCGATAATGCTTCACCAAACCTAGTGCATTCCCTTTGTGAGTGACCCTAGCGGAGGTGGGGTGTTACATTTGGTATCAGAGCAGAAGGTTACCAGACTGGGCAAAAGTTTTTAAAACCTTCTGAAAACTATTTGAGAAACCGTTTACAAAGAAGCATTTTTCAAGAATTTTTTTTAAGTTTATTCCCCAAAAGCCATTAGCACTATCCTTTGTTTCCTTGATCGAACCTCTTTTCCTTTCTTTCCTCCATCTATAGTCACAGTAGTTTTAACTGCGACTAATCTAGCTACGTAAGTGTTTTCCCGTGCGATGGAGGAAGTTCTTGAGAGACCTGTTACCGAAGTTATAAGAAGGGATAATAAGAGAGAGGATAAAGGACACGAGCTTAAGAATAAGCAACTTGTTGGTATGGCTTGATCCACAAAGGAAGATAAGGACAAGATCAGCGAGAGGGTAATTGTATGCTCTCATTTCTAGCGTACCTAAGAGGAATGGTACCGTTTCTGTTAAAGGCTTAGCCTTTCTTTTCTATCATCCCGTCCAGACTTTGTATTGATCATCGCATCATTTAAGTCTGCCTCGATAGTTAAGTCTCTGCACCTTAGTACTAGCATGGTAGAAGATCCCACTTTTGTCCCAAAAATCTGGTTGAAGAGTCGGTCCATTTATTCATGACTTGTTTGGATTTGAGAACGTCTATGCGAAGTGTTGAGATTAGAAGCAATGCTTCTATTGTTGGGCTATGGATGGATTCTAGGGGTAAAGTGGTTATCCAGTAAGGGATACCATTCTCGGTTTTGAAAAGAGGGTAGTCAAACTCTTAACTTGCCTTGGTTATACCCTCGAAGTCTCGTGTAACCTTATGAGTTCTGTCATGGTTAGTTACCTAGAATCTCTTGATACACTTATCGGAAACCTCTGATCCGATCAAGTAACGTTCGACAATAAGGCGGATAGTTCATCCCGCTTAAGCATGGGTTGTAGGAATCACCCTAGTAAGTGCGCGTGGTAACATGGATTGACATCGGTAAACAAGATCCAGAATTCACTAGTGAATTTTGGAAAGCTTGCATGAGTACGCAGATATGGTTGGGCCGAGCATACTAGGAAAAGAATAAGTGAAAGTGGAACGAGAGGCGACCGTGAAATGAGTTCCAACTCATACCTTGGAAATAGGAATCAAGGAGCTACGAAATCATGAAGTCAAAGGCGGTCAAGGCACGATGGAATTAAGCTCAAGGAAATGCGGCTTAGACGCGCGCATTATGTCTCTTTTTAAGAGTATATCGTTGATCCCGGGTTCTCCTGTAAAGCTTGCTTGCATGCTATCGCTTGGTAGATATCCTCTCGGTCCTGTTTCTGTTGCAAACCCCGTAAGGAGTTTGTCTTGTTTATCTCCTCAATCTTATCTTGAGAACCTCAGGGAGAACTCTATGGATGTAAACATGTATTTGAAACATGTTATGATTGATATGGTTGCAAATGGTTGCAAGTGGTTGCTCGTGGATGCGCGAATACACATTAGATACTAGATTGACGCGGTCACGTTTCATGTTGCATATGCACGAGTATTTATACTTGTTATGGATGAAATTGAATGTGTTGTCATGCGGATGTTGCATATGGATGAATGTTTGTGCACACATATAGTACTTATATGACTAGGACTATTTGCATACATGTTGGACTCATGGCACTAAACATATTTTGCATTAGAAAGATCATTCAGGCCTGATCATTAGCATTAGCTAAGGAGCATATACACACACGTTTTGCATATGTTCATATGGCATTAGAAATCGTCTAAGGACAATGGTTGTCTGTGGATGATGTTTTGAGTAGAAGGGCGATGGATGGTAGGATATGTTCTTCCTAACTTGGAGATTTCGGGGACGAAATCCTTAAAGGAGGGGAGAATGTAACAACCCGAAATTTAACAACGTGTTAAAAACAAGAATCAAGGCAGAACTAAAATATAAATTCTGAATCAGGAGAAATGGGCTATGCCATTGCGTTCGTCTCGGAAAAATACACGAAATAGAGTCCGAGTTTTCGAAAATCGGAGCCCGTATGACCCAGTTATGGCCCATAGAAGTTTTCAGAAAAATTCAAGTTCAAAAACAGCTCGAAAATTCAAATCTGGAGCCAAACAGATTGGGCGGGAAAATTCCCGCCCAAGCCCCAGGTTGACTGGGGTGTCGACTGGGGAGTCGACACGCCCAGCCCCAGGTCGACTGGGGAGTCGACACGCCCAGGGGGCAGGTCAACTGCCCAGTCGACACGGGTGTCGACCTGGGTGGTCCGACCACTTTGGCCTGGTGCACCTGCTGAGTGTTTTGGGTCATGTTTTAGGGCCTGTGACGGATTTTGAGGGTTCAGATCTATCCTAGGGTTAATCTAAGGGCCTAAACTAGTCCTAATCTCTATAAAAAGACCCCTAAGCCTACCCTAAACCCTCACAAATCACTCATGCCACGAAGTGCCGCCCAGATGCCAAGTGATCATGGCCTCCATCTTCAACTCCAAGAGACTATGCATTCAAATCGGATCCAAATCAAAAGATGCAAGCTTGCTACATCAAATCAAGGGTGGATCAACGTTTCTATGCAGACTTCATGATGATTCTTCCACAAAGGAGCCACCTTTCTTCATCAAAACGATTCATGCCCCTAGCCCTCTTGCCACGCTATGTAAGTTCTAGATACTTGTAGATTCCAACGGTGGTTCTAATGTGACATGGGATAAAATGCGATGAAACATAAGTATGCTAGTTTATGTGAACCTAAATTTGCCCCTTTTCTATGATCTAGGACCTTGGGTTAAGTTGTAGCGACTTAATCATGCCATTCATGTTATGTTTAACCTAGTATATCTTGCAAGTTCGAATCTTTATCTATGAAACGTTAGCATGAACCTTTGGGAACCACTTGACTTGTGAAACATGGGCAAAGACTTGACTTTGGGGCTTATGCATGTTTGTGGCCAAATTACCTTATAATGTTATGCATGTTTGTGGCCAAATTACCTTAGAATGCTATGCATGTTTGTGGCCAAATTCACTTATGATACTATGCATATTTGTGGCCAAATTCCCTTATGATACTATGCATGCTTGTGTCCAAATTCCCTTATGATACTATGCATGTTTGTGGCCAAATCCCCTTATGATACTTTGCATGTTTGTGGCCAATATGTTGGCATAATACCCTACTATGTGACTCGCTTCCACTTGGGTTGGAAATACGTTTGGGTAGCTTAGGAAAAACGTGGGTATGACATGAAAAACTTGACATGGGGTTTACATGAGAACATGACATTCATGATACATTTAAATATGGTCATGACACGTGGGGAAAACATGGAACTTGAACTAGACATGGGTGGGTTGTAAGTGCAATAAGACACTAGACCAAACATGAAAGTGGCCAACTCGAGGTTGGGTTGAGTTTGTAGCATAAATCTACCCGGACCCGCCCGGCTTAACTAGTGGCTACAAACAATAGGACCCAATGTGGGTAGTTGGTCATATAGCACCTAAAACCCGAGGTTAGACTAGGTTGTGGTGTAAATCTACCCGGACCCGCCCAGCTTAATCAGTAACCACAACAAAGTCTAATGTGATAGGTTGGGGTGCATTAATCTAATTAATGCCACATGAAAAGGTTAAGTAATTTCGATTAATGACACTTAATCGATATGACACGAATGGGTAGGTTAAGTTAAACCGGACTTGGTTCCATAATGACACTTAACCATATAAGACAATTAGGGGATGGGGTTAAGTAATTTACACTTAACTAATCCGACACGGTAAATTAAATGGGGTTAAGTAACCTACACTTAACTAATCTAAACACGGTAATTAGATGGGGTTAAGTAATCCATACTTAACTAATCTAACACGACAAATTCGATGGGGTTAAGTAATTTACACTTAACTAATCCGACTTGGTAATTAGATGGTTAAGTAACTTAGACTTAACTAATCTAAACACGGTAAATTAGATGGGGTTAAGTAACCTTCACTTAACTAATCTACGCACGGTAATTTGATGGGGTTAAGTTAAACACTTAACCAATCTAAACTTGGTAATTCAATGAGGATAAGTAACTGATACTTAACCAACTTAACATGATAGATTTAATGGGGTTAAGTAACTTATACTTAACCAATTATACATGATGATTTGATGAGGTTAAGTAACCTATACTTAACCAATCTAATATGCGGACCTGATAGGGTTAAGTCACAAGACCTTTTAAATATACTTAACCATTGTAATACGATTAGTGGATGGGGTTAAGCTAATCCATACTTAACCAATCCGACTCGGTAATCTGATGGGATTAAGATAATCTATGCTTAATCAATATAACACGATAATCTGATAGGTTAAGACAAATAAACACTTAACCAATTTGACTTGATAGGGTTAAGTCATGAGCTTCTTGGTACACCTAACCAACTTGTAGGGCTAAGCCTTGAACTTGAGTACTTAGCCAATCTTGACATGATTCGTGGGCGGGTTAAGTCATGAAATTGAATGACAATACTTAACCCATTAGACAAAACCCTAGCTCAGGGGACTAGGTTGAAAATCGTAGTTAACAAGGATAGTGGGAAGATAAGCTAAGTGGTAAACCTTAGTTAAGGATAACTAAGTAATAATTCTTAGCCAAGGACATGGGGCTAGTTCATAATTATATGAGTTACCTAATACGGTAAGTCATCGCCTAGTATACGAGGAGGAGCAACTTATCTGACCTGGATAAAAAGCTCCAGCGAACTGGGTGACGAAGCGGTAGCTTCGGGGGACGTGAGGGTACTCTTGGTATCCCTCTGTGAGGTGGCAGGTGGTCCATGAAACCCGGCTTCACAGAGGTTAAGGTCTGCGGTAGGAGAGCCAAGAGTATGCCTTGGTTGCTATGCGAGCGACCTAAAGACAGGGATGGATTAGCGTGGAGTTGACGATACTTGATTTTGCCCTGGATAGCACATCGCCGACTACCTACCATCTTTAGTCAATCGTGTACGTACGGAAAGGCAGAGAACCCCCAACAGACCATGTTTCTTGCTATCGAGTCATGGGTGAGGTTGGCCCGTAGGAAAGTGGGGCTATAGTGGGGCCGGGATGTGGTTCTCATACATGATTTTACTTGGATTGCCTTTCAGTAGTTGAGGGAGGGGTCACGTGGGACCATAGCCACGGGTACAAAAACAGACCTTGATATCTGCATCAGAAGACGACTTAAAGCTCCCGACCGAGTTCCGTATTTCTTGATTTGCCCTGGCACGGAACTCGGATGGCACATTGAGGAACATGTGCATCTAGACATGGAAAACGATTCACGATACATACGCGGGATAAAGGGCGCGGTTGACGGGTGGCATAACCCCTAGTGGCCCTAGGTGGCTTGAACCCAAACCGAGACACAGAAACGTTCATTAGGTAGCATAATCCCTAGTGGTCCTAGGTGGCATAAATCCTAAGTGAACGCGCGATAGTTCATGGTAAGGAAACATAACTAGATCAAGGGTAGCAGTCCAAAATAACCTCAAGGATAAAACTTTACATGGGAAAGCCCGTGTGGCCTATGGCAAAGGACAGAACTTATACATGGAAGGAAACATACGAGTTGGAAAAACCTACATATGCTATATATTATGTTGACATGGACCATTACATGACATTGGGCAAGGGACATTCATAGTTGACACATGACGCGGGTTGGGATACTAGTACGAGAGGAGCAGAGCAAATATACATGATAAATACCTTGGGATGTTATACATGATAGATACCGTGGGATGTTATACATGATAGATACCTTGGGATAGTATACTTGATAGAAACCTGACGATGTGACACCTTGATTTATCTTGACACCGTAGTTTATCATGACACCTTAGTTTATCTTGCTACAGTAGTTCATCCAGTTATCTTGGTTTAGCTTATCTATCTTGTCGTCATCCTTATGTTTACTTTCAGTTTATGCATGTCATGTTACCTTTACCTGTTTTTATACTGGAAGTAGATAGGACTTACCAGTCTTTATGACTGACCCCGTTTTCTTTCGCCTCTTTGTCTTCCATTCGCCCCCCTCCCCAGGTTTTCAGGGAGGAAACACTGTTATTTATTTCGGACTTCCTCTGCTTGAAAGTCATCATGTATGGCTTGAACTTTTCTTGGCTATGGCTACTTCACTGTTTTATTTGGGGATTAATTTATGAAAAGGTTTTTATACTTCTTTACTATTGCAAGACAGGTTTTGATGTATTCTGATGTAAAAGGCTTTAGACCTTATTTTATAAGGTAATGAAATTTGTTTTACTTCCGCTGTTTTATATATATGTTCTGTCTTGTAATATTTCTGTGCATGTTTACCTCGATAATGCTTCACCAAACCTAGTGCATTCCCTTTGTGAGTGACCCTAGCGGAGGTGGGATGTTACAGGAATCGATGACTGTTTGGATTCGAATTGGGAGGAGGGGTTCAAAGATATTGATGAACGAACTTGGCAAATTAGAGGAGTTCGATTTGGGGAGAAGGGAATTCCGATGTTCATACTGGGTGCGATTGTGTGGGGGTCGGCGCGAGTTGGAAGTCACAATTGGGTTTTAGGGGGGAACGAGAATTCTTGCGATAGGGTGTTGAAATTCGTAGTGATGCTGAGGATCTCAACTAAGGGTGGTGCGAACTGGAGTTAGAAGTTTTCATGGTGTTACTAGTACGTGATGTTCGATTGGAGAAATAGAGGAGCAGCGTGGTACATGAACTGATGCAGTTGGGGATCGACAGTAGAATAGTGGGGAAGACTGCACTTGCGTGAATGGAGTAGAATTCGATGTGTGTGAATTGGAATAGGGATGTGGCTGGACTGTGATGATTAAGGCACGACAGTATTATGTTTTGGTGAACAAATTTCAGAAGTTTTAGTTCGAAGGTGAGGAAGATAAGATGTTAACAGAAAAATCCTTTTGTGAATTTGCCAAGTAAAGTAGTAGTAGTTGAATTCGAGAGATGCGGCTATTGGGTCCAATGTCTATAAGGAGTTGTGATTATGGGAAAGAAGATAAAAATGTGAATGAGAGATTCGAAGGCCGAAGTTGGAATGAAGCTAGTTGTGGGACTGTACGGAGGATTGGTTTCATCGATTGGTCGAAAAATTGGCAACCGTAAGGTATATGTCTTATTTATTTAAAAACACATTGGATATATTATTTTATTAGTTTCATTAATTTAAAATTCGCTTAATCATTAAATAAAATTATATAATCGTAGGTGCAAATATTTTTGTTCGAGATGATTCAGACGCAGCGATATGAAATTAAACAGGATATTCAGCAAATAAATTCAGGTGAGTAAATCTCACTCACAGTTTTATTTTTAAAAAATAAATTGTTGATTGTTTGGAAGCATGCATGAATTATTGAATTATTGTGGTTGCATATATATTAGTTATTTATGATGATTGAATATATATAGTATTGGTGAATGGATATTTCCCGCAGTACCATTAGCTGATGCCCGCAGTATCGTTAGCGGACGATTTCCCTATGCGCCCCACAATATATATAGTGGATGACCTTCATACCACGATATCCTGCCTTGAAGCAGGATTGGTATTATTATTGTTGTTGACTAACATATGTGGATGCAGGAAAACAGGTTGGAGAAATCCAGCTGGATTCCTCAAAAATTTATTTACCGTTTTTGTAATGGCCCGAATTTCCATACCCTTTGAGTCGACTAATAACACCACACGTCCAACCCAAATTGCACAGAAATACGAATCATTAATAGAAAGAAGTTAGAGGATGAGAAATAGAAAGAAAGAGATATTAGAAAAGAAGAAAAATGAAGAAAACAAATCTCATAGCGGAACGAATAAAATATATTATATAACATAACTTTTGAAATACAAATTAGTAACTGTATATACATACCATTATCAGAGCAGAACAGTTATTCCTGGAACAGTTATAAACTCCTGCTTCCAGATACAACATAGTACACAGCGGAAAATATGATAGTCTACAGCTAACTGATGAAGCCTCCTGCTTCAAGATCCTCCAAGTGAATCTGTAAAATCCCAACTACTTGACTGCCCGTACAAATTTGGGCACCCAAGAATTTAGGGAAAACAACAAGATAAACTCTGGGTCAGTCATTGGACTGGTGTGAGTAAACTCCAATCATTTGTTTAACTTTCAAAACCTTCCAAAAGAAATGATAACCGTAAGACCAATCCACACATAAACACGGATGGTTTTTACCTTACGATAACCAAAATATTTTGATACCAAATTCAGTGATACTATAATAGTGTCTAAATCAAATAAATAACAATCTAGCGGAATGCTTGCATCTCACGCTCCATATATAAAATTATATCAAAAACCGCAGGGCGCTTATTGGAGATTGGATTTCCAACATGACAAGGTTGGAACCACCTTCTGATAGTGTATCTCTCGAGGCGAATACACTGGGTTCAACAAGAACTTCTTGCAACCCGGCCGACACATGACCGACCACTCATTTCTCTTGAGTATATCGAATGTATATCACCAACGGTTGGGATCAGCAACTGTTTTCCGAAAGAGGCAGCATCGATAGATTTAAAGAGGCAAATGGAGTTTCTCTTGATAGGTGATTATACATCGTCATGGGAGCGACCCACATAGCCATGCTGCCTTCCCGATTTTTGTCAATTCCCGGTTGTGAGGCCTGAGGTTTAAATTATTTTTCAGAATATCTGACCACCATTCACTTTGAATGCTACATCGTCATACTGCCAAATCCCAAATTGATTTCCCTAAAAATACCATTGGTATAAAGCTAAGAGAAACGAGTTCCTCCGCCACCAACATAAGTATGTTTGAAGAGATCAACTTACGAGATCTATTAGATATACTCTATCAGACATACGTCCATTCACGTTGTCCTGGGACTGGACAAACCGAAGGCACTATCCCGTAAACAAGACAGCCCTTGCATGACTCCGTCTTCTATTAATTTCATCATATTTGATCGCAACGCTAACGCCTATATAGAGTGGTTTTCAGATAATGAATCTGATCCCGGTCTCTCCGTATTGACGATGGAAAAATGGTCAAAAACTTCGATAGTCTGTGATTTAACCATCAAAGAAAAATAAGTGTACAACCAACGATCTTATTTCTAGGTAGGAATTCGATCGGTCAATCATCAATCAACATTGGCCCCTTTAAATCAATTCCTTATTATATTATCATTTACAAATCTCATTTCCCATGTTTCGTATTATTTTGAAGCTTGATTTCCCTTTTTGATTCTTTGAAAAACATTTTCCATATAATTCCTTTATTCGAGAAAATATCTCTTATTCCAGTTAGAAACATTTCTAAATATTCATGAATCCTTATTTTCTATATTCAGAAAATATACATTATTAATATCAGAAAATATTTCCGAATTCCCTTTCTTAATTCCTCGTTGGCCAATTCATTTCATTTTCTACGTGTAGAAAATAGCTCTTATTTTATTTGGGAAACATTTCAAAATCTTTTAAATTAGCGCGATGTTATGAAACATCGTTATTATAACTCAAACCATTAACCATTTATTAACTAACCATATTGCTAACCAATCTTCAATATCAAACTTTAAACCAAACATCACTTATGCAACCTTCAGATCCAATCTAAGAACATACTTCGTTCACGGAAAAACTTTGGTTATAATGGTAGCATTATAATCGCTGTTTCCAAATATTTGATTTATAAAACATTACTTTTAACAACAGCGTTACAATCGCCATCTAGAATTATAGAACACTTATTATAACAATAGAGTTAAGATTGTTGTTTAAATTTACAAAATAGTTATTATAACGACAGTGCTAAAATCGCAGTTTAGATTTATAAAACATTTATTATAACGACAACGCTAAAATCGCTGTTAAGATTTATAGCACATTTAATGTAACAGTAGCGTTAGAATCGTTGTTGTAATGGCCCGAATTTCCGTACCCTTTGAGTTGACTAATAACACCACACGTCCAACCCAAATTGCACAGAAACACGAATCATTATTAGAAAGAAGTTAGAGGATGAGAAATAGAAAGAAATATTAGAATAGAAGAAAACGAAGAACACAAACTCACAGCGGAATGAATAAAATATATTAGATAACATAAACTTTAAAACACAATTTAGTAACTATATATACATACCATCATCAGAGCACAACAGTAATCTCTGGAACAGTTATAAACACCTGTTTCCAGATCCAACATAGTACACAACGGAAAATATGATAGTCTATAGCTAACTGATGAAGCCTCCTGCTTCGAGTTCCTCCAAGTGAATCTGAAAAATCCCGACTACTTAACTTCCCGTACAAATTTGGGCACCCAAGAGTTTAGGGAAAACAAACAAAATAAACTCTGGGTCAGTCATGGGACTAGTGTGAGTAAACTCCAACTATTTGTTTAACCTTCAAAATTCTTTCGCAAGAAATGATAATCGTAAGACCGATCCACACATAAACACGGATGGCTTTTACCTAAGAATAACTCAAAACATTTTTATATCAAAATCTGGTGATATTATAAAAGTGTCTATATCAAATAAATAGAATCTAGCGGAACGCTTGCATCTCACGCTCCATATATAATATAAAATCAAAAACCATAGGGCGCTTATTGGAGATTGGATTTCCAACATGACAAGGTATGGAACCACCTTCCGATAGTGTAACTCTAGAGACGAATACACTGGGTTCAATAAGAACTTCTTGCAACCCGGCCCACACATGACCGACCACTCATTTCGCTTGAGTGTATCGAATGTATATCACCAACGGTTGGGATCAGCAACCGTTTCCCGAAAGGGCAACATCGATAGATTAAAGAATCAATTGGAAATTCTCTAGATAGGTGATTATACATCCTAATAAGCAACCCACTTAGCCATGCTGCCTGCCCGATTTTTGTCAATTTCCGGTTATGAGGCTTGAGGTTTAAATTATCTTTCAGAATATCTGACCACCATTCACTTTGAATGCCATATCGTCATACCCGCCAAATAACAAATTGGTTTCCCCAAAAATACCACGGGTATAAAGCTAAGAGAAACGAGTTCCTCCGCCACCAAACGTAAGTACGTTTGAAGAGATCAACTTACACGATCCATTAGATATACTCTGTTAGACATTCGTCCATTCACGTTGTCCTGGGACTGAACAAACTGAAGGCACCGTTCTATTAATCCACCTTAAGCAATTTCTACCTAGGGTTAACAGAACAGCCCTTGCATTTTACTCTGCCTTCAATTATCTTCAGCATACGTTGACATGTAACACTTATACCAATACAGAGTGGTTTTCAGATATTAATCTGATTCTGGTCTCTCCATATTGACAATGGAGGTATAAAGTAAATCAAAACTTTGATAGTCGGTGATTTAACAATCAAAGAAACATCCATACAATCAACGGTCCTATTTCCAATTGGAAATTCTATCGATCAACCATCAAACAATACTTGGCCCCTTTTTATTTAATTTCTTATTAAATTATTATTTCCAATTCCAGTTATCTCATCTTTCGTATCCTTTTGAAGCTCGATTTCCCCTCTCGATTCTTTGAAAAAATATTTCCAATATCTAATTTCTCTATTCAAGAAAATATCTCTTATTCACGTTAGAAAACTATTCTACATATATTAACTAATCCTTGTTTTCTTTATTCAGAAGATATACTGCATTAATATTGGAAATTATTTCCAAATTCCATTATAAAAATAGATACAGAAATATGAACTAAGAAGTAATTATCTTAAAAAAACATGTACAGAGATTAGCATCTGCAAATCTGAGACAGTAAAATTACCCAAGCATGAAGCAAATTGCAAAATCTAAAGCAAAATAAATAATAAGCAAAATCTGAAGTGTGAAGGAAAAAATCATTGAATTTACCATAAAGAACAGCCTTCGGAAGAAACTTAACCACAACGATCAACTTGGTCCTTTTTGAATTTCAATTTGAATATGTAGCCACTATTAGGTAGAAATAGAGGTGCATATGAAATTGAAGGACAATTATTTAACTTGTGCATAAAATAACCTTAAACCAAAAAGAACATTGATTATAAGTAAGAGAGAGATGAAAATATAACCTGGGAGAAGGCCTCTAGTGAGGTCTGAAGGCGAAGGTAGTCTAATTGACAGTGGAAAAAGTCGATCTGCCAGAAATCGGAGTCGAAATAAAGGTCAGCGATGTTGTTAGGAAGGAAAAACAACCGTAGATAGGCAATGACCTAGTTATGAATGGGAAAAGGAGGAGAAATACGTAGCGATTGGCAAGAAATAAACAAATTGGAGATGCTTCAGTTTTAAATTGGCATTCAGATGAGGGAATGGTTGTGAGCACTCATAGCATAACTCAGTAATTATAATATAATAATACAGGTAAACAAACGCACAATAAAGGATTCGTCACATAGGTATTATAATTAACATAGGTAAACAATACCAAACACCTACACAATTGTAAAAAATCAACAAAATCTAAAACCAAAGTTGACGAAGAAGATTGAAATCCTAAAATCACAAAAGACCATAACCAATATCTCTAGAAGCCATAAAAATATACTGATATATTCATATAGGGTTCTCAAATTCTCTGTTGTGAGCAAAAAATGTATAAACTATGAAGATTCAAAACCTAAAATTTGATTTAGGAAGGAAACAAAATTACAAAATGTATGAGCCGTGTAACAAAAATGGTTGGATATCAACTCGTGTCATATACATGTTCTTTGTTGATGTAAACACATATTTGGCCTTCTAGAATTTTCATATGCGCATATGACATTTGAGTCATATTTTAACACACAAATGATGTATATAGGCTGCTTTACGTAAGAACACATATGCTAAGTAGCTTTTAGTCTTTCGAACTGTATTGCCATCGCATTTTTTACTTTATTAATAATGATCCGCTATTTCTTTTTACAACATGTCCATTATTCCTTTATTCATCGTCAGCTCTTTAAACTTGCGGACCAACCAAACACTTATTGACCGATTTAAATACTGTATTAAGGACCGATCCAATTTGATTTGCTGTGGCTAGCTATATAAGAACCGTGAGTTTGTTGCACGTTCAATGTCTTTCATGATTTCTTCATGCATGTTGTATGTATGACATGGTGTGAATGTGCTTTAATGAATTCCAGGCTCGATCAGAAATACCTTTATAATGACCGATCCACCCAAATTATGGTTCCAACATGCAACGTTATATGTTGTTTTTGTATGGTTCCAGGTTGCTACTTCACATTATGCTTTGATGCATTATAGAATTGGCCTAGACGGATTACATCGAAACTGACCAAAGCTTTTGATGCTCCAGCCTTTGACACGTTTTCACGTGGACTATGCAGTATCAAACTGTGCTTTGCGATATTCATCTGGTTTCTGGCATGTATATAACTTGTACAATTCATATACTTAGCCCACGATGCAGTAGCTGATGTCAACATGCAGGATGTGATTAGGTCCACATCTTAGTTCATGCATGCTTTATGTAACTTGGTCATAAAGTTATCGTGAATTGTGAACAACATGGTCATATACACGAACATTTGTATTACCATCAGTATTAACACAAGTGTGTGAGCACTTTATATGATGCTGTCACATTGCTTCTATGTGTACATTGAAGGACCGATCCATAATTCATATTATGCCGATCCGTTCTGTACGGAAATGGGTCGTCCCGCTGCTGAGTAGACGTGATCGACCCAGCATAATGACCTACCCGGTTCGATTCTGTGGAGCTGACCGACCCGATCCGCTATCACTGACCGACCCGATGCTTAGAGCTGACCGACCCGATCCGATGCTTTAAAGAACAGACCGACCCGGTACTTTGAACTGTGTTTTAACAGGGTTAACATTTGCCCCTCGAAGCTTGAATTTTTTGCTTGCGGGAAATGCGGGCTTCGAAATAGATATGTGCTATTGATATATTCTGCATTAAGACCAGTTATAGTTTTTTTTCCTGTTGTGGCGAACCATGCTTTGAGTTCATATGCTTCGTGTCACCTGTTTTGTAATTAAAACAAGCACCTGTGCAATTTTGGACTTATACTTAACTATCGATCGTCCATATCAATAGCGGGTTAATTAATCATTAGAAAATGAATTACAGCGAATTTTAATTTTGAGTTGAATAAAGTATCTGCACAGAATTTCTCTACTCAGCGGTTTTTAACTCACTGAATATTATCTGTACAAATACGATATTTGAATTCGAATTCGCATTTAATGCTTAAAATTTGCTAATCGACTAGAGCCGACTGTGGATTTCAAACATTATTGTTTTAATGATTTAAATGATGCTATCCGATACTTTTCATTTGAGAAATATGCATCGGCAATTTATTCTCTGCTTTTCTTTAGAGAATTTTTCGATTATTGGTGCCCCGGCTCTGGAGGTCATCACCAGTCTTCATTATGAGACGAATTTTTTTTATAGCTCAATTTTTGTTTGCTTTGTTAATCAGTTTTGCAATGCGAACTCTCACGAAGTTTGGGTGAGGTTACATCGATCCGCAGAGCGAACATCAATCATCGGTCGGAGTCACTTAACTTGGTGAGTGATCGCTGCTCGATTGAGATGCCCCAGACTGCCGCGAACTTTTGGGATAAGGTTAAGGTTGAGCTGATCCACGGAGCGGCTTCAGTCATTGGTCGAAGTCACTTAACTCAGTAAGTGATCGCTGCCCGACTGAAGCATCCTGGACCTCCATGAACCATGAGGTAAGGTTGAGCTAATCCATGGAGCAGGCATCAGTCATCGGCCAGAGTCACTTAACTCGGTAAGTGATCGCTGCCCGATTGAAGCATCCTGGACCTCCATGAACCATGAGGTAAGGTTGAGATGATCCATGGAGCAGGCATCAGTCATCGGTCAGAGTCACTTAACTTGGTAAGTGATCACTGCCCGACTGAAGCATCCTGGACCTCCATGAACCATGAGGTAAGGTTGAGCTGATCCATGGAGCGGGCATCAGTCATCGATCGGAGTCACTTAACTTGGTAAGTGATCGCTGCCCGACTGAAGCATCCTGGACCTCCATGAACCATGAGGTAAAGGTTAAGGTTGCATCGATCCGCTGAGCGAACCTCAGTCACCGGTCAGAGTCACTTAACTCAGTAAGCGATCGCTGCCCGACTGAGGTGCCCTACACTCCCACAAACCTTTAAGGTTTTAGATTCAGGGCTATTTGCTAACTTCCTGGGCGTTTGACTTATCGGGACTTCCTCGATCTACCATTGAATCGGTGTTATCGGGGTTGTCTCACTTGTTCGGATTATGAGGAAGCAAGCGCTGGTGGGATAGCCTGTAATGAAAAATCGTCTGTTAGCAAATTTTCGTATAAATTTGGCAAGACATATATTTATACAGGCAGGTAATACTTCATTCATAATGCCATTGTTTGGTACAATGCATGTAAATCATAACAGACTATTTACAGGAAAGTAGAACATAGCGGTAAGTAAAGTAATGCGAGAAGTAAAGTAAATGTGATAGAGATCTTATTTTGAGCTATAGATATTAGATCATCATCAATGGCCATCAGTTGATTATCAGCTTTGGCATAGCGTGAGCAGAAGCTACGTTGCTTGGACCGGATTGGTCATTTGATGCCCCTTGCCCCTGGGTAGTCGCAGAAGGATTTGCATCTTGAGAATTTTTCACATACTGCTGCAAATGGTTCTTCTTTATCAGCTCTTTGATCAATGATCCTAGTTGTCTGCACTCGTTGGTGTTGTGGCCTGGCTGATTATACCGACAAAACTTCACAGATTTGGTCAGATGGTCATTCATTCTCATTGGCCGAGGCTCCGGATAATCTTTTGCATCCTTTGTGGCAAGGTAAATGTTCTCAGGAGTATCATTCAGAGGTGTTAGATCAGACGAGTCAAAAGGACGAAACTTTTTATTAGCTTTGTTGTCGTTTCCATTGTTGGCTCTCTTCTGCCCGTGCATACTCTTCTAATTAGGTTAAATAACTGCACCTTCAGGAGCTTCAAGGAGTTGGTTACGACCAATGATCCGAAGAGGTATAGGATTATCATCCAATCTCATGTACTCTTCTGTTTTCTTATAGAACTTGTCAAGCGTAGTCGGTTCTTTCATCTTTATCCATCTTCTGAATTCGCTTGTTTTGTCTATAGCATCAAGTAGAGCCATAAGGACTATGCGTGGCTCTGGATTCCTCACTTCAGATAAGGCAACATTGAATCGACTGAGGAAGGCTTTGACAGTTTCCCCTGGCTTCGGCTTCATTGCTGAGAGAGTTATAGCGTCCTTGGCTTTGATAGCATACAAGAGGAACTGCTCCTTGAACTTTTTGGTTAGGTCGTAGAAACGGTCTATGGATTTGGGTGGTAGCTTTGTGAACCAAATTGATGCGGCACCTTCTAGATAGATGGGAAACTAGGTGCATCTCATCTCGACAGTTGCTTTAGCTGCGCTCATATGCCACTCATATTTGAATAGGAAGTAGTTGGGATCAACAAGGTAGTTGTATGGAGGCAAAGTTGAAGGATTAAATTTCTTTGGACATTCTGCTTCGAGGATCCTTTCGGTGAACGGAGTCCTATCAGGGGAGAAGTCCCATTCTCTTTCGTCGTCTTTTCTAGCTTGATTATTTTTCGTGGCTTGTTCTATCATATCCCAGATGTATTCCTCGGTGCTATGGCGCTCTGTGAAGCTGAGCTCTTTACCAAATGTCCGTCTAGGCATATGATCTCAATTAGAGAGCTTAGGTGCTTTGCCTTCTCGACGAGGGGATCTTTCGAGCGTTCACTTTGGAATGATGCTTAGCTTTTGATCTCAATTCTTCGATGTTAGCTTCGTCCCTGTCTCTTTCCTAATCATAATCGTCTTCCATATTGCCGTTGCGGTCGTGATCGCAAGCGAGCGATTTATCATTCTCTTCGAGATCCATATGCACTTTCGGAGGGGTTGGATTTGATCGAGCGTTAAGAATGGCGTCAGATTTCTCCATCATCATTTTAGTAAAGGCATCCATTAGTTGTTGATGTTGGCAATAGCGATTTTTAATTCATTTCTGGTCACACCGGCTCCACTTTCTGAATTTTCGCCAACTTCAAAGCGGTTTGTGAGCGGTTTTCTTCATTAGCAACATCATTGGCTTCTACCATGGTTTTGCTAATGGTCTTTTTAGACTTGGCCATAATTTTGGAGAAGGATGCGACTTAGAACTTTGATGGCAAAGCATTTAACCTTGTAAGAGTGTGAGAGGAGGTAGGAGAAGCGAACGCGGCCCCACGATGGCCGCCAAATGTTGATCTCAAAATTGGAATCAACACTAAGGCTGTGAAATCACACTTCACCAATCATGGTTAGAAATTAACTAGGGCCACAAACGCAAAATAAATGGAGAAAAACAAGTAAGAGACACGGGATTTTTATAGTGGTTCGATTCAATATGAATCTATGTTCACTTTCCAATCATTCTTCATCATTATGGAGAGAATTACAAATTTTTATATCTCATACATCGCATTAATTACACTTGACCACATTTGAGGCAATTTACCACTTTTGCTCTCTTTATTCTTTAGATCACACTTGGATTCGAAGAGGAACGGATTGAATCATGTACTTATACACTTTTCCTTGATTCCATCATGAAAATGATTTTAGAACCGTGCATTAAGGAGGAGCTATGGTAATTGGAGATCACTTGGAGTAGATCGGAGTGTAAATTTAACGGTGCTTGGAGAAGATAAGATCCTTCTCATATTGGAGAAACGAGGAGAGAAGTTTGGCGGCCATTAATGATGTTTTTGAAGCTTTTAGAGAAGTGTAGGAATGGTTTAGGCAGCTCTTTGGGGTCAAGAAATCCCTCTCTTGAATTGTGCAGCAAGGGGCTATTTATAGAAGAAGCTTGAAGGTAGTGGCAGTTTCGTAATTAAGAGGTGCAAAGTTTGGATCGAGTAGTAACTTGGTTCGGGTACAAAGTTGGATCGGGCGTTAACTGGGATCGGACACAAAGTTGGATCGGGTGTAAAGTTGGATCGGGGTAGGCTTGGATCGGGCATAAATTATTCACAGTCCTACCACTGCTTCTTGAATATGACCGATCTAGTTTTAATTGTAATGCACCGATTCAATTGCACCGATCCATTTTCTCTTTTATGGCTCCGCCTTTTTACTCCAATGTCCCAATCCATTTTGTTATTCACTATACCAACCTGTCTATGTTTAAAACAATATTTCAATAGATGTAAAATTTGGGATGGTGTTCAAAATAAAATAATATTAATATATATTTATTTTTTCCCTGAAGGCAAAAGGCATTGCATTTGTTAAACTAGAATGAAGCTGCAGGAATGCGAGTCACGAATGTAGTGGACATAAAACTACTTTCATATTTGCTTGTAGTCTGTGAGTATCAAGATGTGGTATACAAAAAAGGTGTGTATTAACGTATTTAATTTTGAAAACCTACAACCCCATAGATGAGATTGTTAGACCAACTATTTGTCCAACCTTTGTAGCTTCCATCTAGTTATACACATAACATGAGTAATGATGTTTTATCGACTTGTTTATTATTTTTTAAATCTAATGTGGACCATGCCCCTTGTCCTCTGGCCGTGTTATATCTTACACAACATTTAAACCTCACATCAATAAATTCCATTCTTCACCCTTATTCAAGTCTCTTATAGCTAATTGGAAAAAAAATACCGGCTAATCAAGAAAAAAGTGCAGGAGCTGGGTCAGCCATGTTCACGATAGTTGGTGGAGTTTAATTTAGTTTGAGATCATCATTGATAAATCATTAGTGAGAAATAATATATTGTCTACTCGCTAGGCATTATTTTAGTTGTAAATATGTTTTATTTGAAATCATCAAATTATTCTAAGAATTAGATGTGACTGATAAAATAGTATGAAGGGTTTGTTCAAATCTGGTCATTAAAATTTTAAATAAATTACTTAAATTAGACTGCAAAATAACTTTAGTCTTTGTTGATAAAATTATATGTTGTCCTTCACTGTCAACATTAGTAGACATATATATTTTGAAGTCGCTTTTAGCACGAATTTGAAATTTGAAACAATGCACCAAAAATCTATATTAACAAATGAAGGTGGTGGAATCAAGTTATTAGCTGTATTTAATCACCGAATATACATACTCGTAAATTTATGAACAGTAAAGCTGCTTATATTCCAGATAATATGGGATATTACCCAATATTCAAATTCATATTGATCAATCACCAAGTTCAAATTCAAGTTGATTCAGATAATTAGTCACTTTATTTCTACTTCAAGTGCATTTAAAGAAAAAAGAGAGTCATGCCAAAAAAAATGAAAGGGTATTAAGTGAAAAATGAAGCAAAGAGAGGATACCTTCAAATCACTACTCATGAAAAATCCAACCAAACGCATCTTCTTGTTACAAAAGATTTTCAACTTAACTTGAACAACCTATGAACCTTCGTCATGAACAAAGCTATCTCAGGTGAGGCTAGTAGAATCCCAAGAAGATAGCTAGAACAATGTTTTACACCATGGCCAAATAAAATCCTAAAAACACATAATCATCAAGTGCAAGATGATCGTAGATCATACTTTTGTGGTGCATCTATCTTTGGAGGCAAGTATCTTGGTGGTTGGGATTCCAATTATGGCATACTAAATAATGGTAAGTACGTAAAGGTGGAGTTGTCAGTTCAAAACAGAAAGTTCAATGTTAAGGGTCAAATCTTTTGTATCATTTATGAAATCAGCAAAAAAAAACATATTTGAAATCATACATAGAAAATAGTAAGTTGGTAAATAATATTCGAATAAGGTTAGTAGAAGTACCAAGATTTGGTTATCGGCTTCTTAACATCGAGGAGATCGAGCTTTAGATTCTGTTGCTTTCACAAAGGCCTTTTCTGTTTCTTGGACTCTCTTCACATCTTCTCTTTCTCTCTTAAATTGAGGCCCGATTAGTAGAAAAAGGAATAACAAAAATGGAGTAGTTGCGTAAGAGATGGGCATGAATGATGAAAGTGGATATAGTAAAATGACGGATATTCCCACAATTTGAGTGCATTTCTATATGAAACGATATAAAAGCGGCGTTGTTTTTGGAATACCGTGGTTGGTATTCAAATCTAGAAACTCTTGTTCGAGATTGTACCATATCAAGTGGAAGGAATATAAAATCGAATAACTTTCACACATGCTCACAAACATACACAAACAATTCAACAAAATGAAACAATATTAATGCTTGAAGATTTTGTTCACCATGCGATCATTCACAGTAACATGAAATGAAAGTGCAATTCTGCTCCATCATTATCCTTGTATTAATGAGAATCAATTTCTAATCCATAACTCTATATACATATATATATGTATATGTGTGTGTGTATATATATATATATATATATATAATAAAGAAAATCACAAAACTAACCTAAACAACAAATGAAAACCGTGTAGCTTTTAAATTAAAAATAACAATAGAAAATAACACAAAAGAACCCAGGGAAAAAAAACTAAAACCGTGTAGCAAATAATAATACAGGCTTACAAAATGAATCAAAGAGAAATTTTATGTGTAAAAATTTCATCCTTGAACTAAAAATGCTCACATGCACTTGGATATCAAATGAAGATTAAATTTAAAAAAGGAAAAAAAATAGTAAGATGTAGGATAGTCAAAGAAGGAAAAGATAATAAGGTGGCCGATGGTAAATAATTAATAATCTACAACAGGAAGCCCACTATGTACGTCGATTATTATATGTATAATTTGATAACAAAAAAAGAAGAAGAAGGAAGCTGGAATTTGTGTACACCTCTGAATTGATTGATTCGTTGATTTGGATATCTTATTACCAGATAACATCCATTGATTTTTCAATCACTTTGTTCATTGCTGCATTGTGCAATGTGAATGTTATATGCTAGTAATGACTCGTATTTGATAAATGCTAACTCTTAACTTGGCAACACAGATCTACACATTCTATTATATTGGCCGAGGAAGCTGATGCTAAATGTTTTTCTTATTCCATGCCTATCCCTATAATTGCCTGGTTCTCCTACTATGTTTAAGCTGCGTTACTGAGAACCTAATTTTGTCGTTGATGCTACTGGTGATAATGATAATGCAAAATGTATTCTTCAGTACTGAGTGATGTTTTTGGAAAAGATGTATTGTTTAACCCATATAAATAGTTTTAACCCCATCAACATCATTTAGATGTTAGCTACTACTACATATTTAAGAAAACTCAGGAATAAGCTGCTACTTCCAATAATCCATGGTTTAAAGCAGAATTTCTTCTACTGTATTTATAAACCTAGTTATCATTAACCTCTGCACCCATCTACCACTTATAGAAAGAGTTATAGAAATACATGAAAGTTAAATAGAAGACCAGTATATTGTTACCTCAAAACAATCTAAATCAAGCCTTCAGAAAGGGTAGGCCGAAACTACAAAGTAGGAGATAGATCCAAAACTAAACTTCTAAAAGACAACCTGCCAGAATTTGAAGAATAGGTAAGAGTTATGAGCAATCATTAAGATAGGCGTGTAGCACAATATTGTCGACTGCAGTTATAACGTACAGACACTACATTCCTTCCTAACATGTTAAGTCCTTTTGGATACATATAACTAAGGTAGGAACGAACATAAATTCTAAGTCATCACCCGCATTGCATGTTTATATTAATACGTCTTCGAAGCATGCATATTATAATTGTCAAAAATATTTGCTATAAGTGATGATTCCACTATCATGCGAACACACAGTAATTTTGAAATTGTACGCATACTGTAATTTTGACAAAATAATGTACCAAATATGTGTCAATGAGCATGAATACATTTATTCATTGTTCTGGAACAAAAAATTAAAAAAAAATTAATCAAAGAGGGTGCCACATGTTTGAATTGCAGGAAGACCAGCAGGATTATACCTCTGTAACGATGCGATGCCAAGTCGACGGTGGAGAAACCCAACGAAATTAATGAATCTGACATGGTCAGGGTTTACGAATTTGTGGTGGAATGGGAAGAAAAGGCCAAAGCAAACGATTCGTCCACGGCAGCAGCACGGGGTAGACAGATGCGGTAAAGTGTCGGAGGGACAAAACTGGTGGTTTATCGTGGAGAGCGATGCACGTCGGGCGAGCAGGAGAGGATGGGAAACAGAAGATCTAGGACAGGAGATGCAGAAGGGGGAGAGAAATACGGAAGAGGAGGCGGAGCAGGCTGTTGAGATTGGATTTAGGGCAGCAGGGAATGAGAAGGATTAGGCGAAGAGAAGTAATTACGATAGGGCTGGAGAGACTGTTCAGCTTTAGTTAAGGAGCCAAATTTTGGGAGTCTGTGAGCACTTCATTGTGAACTCAGTAATTATGATATAGTATAGATATATATACTGGAATAGATTCCTTATTATAACCTTGTTATATAATTTATTCCAAATACTAATATTAGAAATGCTTAAAAGTATACATGTTGTCTCATAACTCATATCACAAACATATTATCTTAAGAATCACAAAACACAATAAATCTGCACTTCCCGGTTACCCAAATATCTGGGTTGTTATGGACTTCCCCCCTTAAATAAAATGCGTCCTCGCAATTTGCAAAGATTAGTACTTCATCCCTTTAAGTTGTTCAAGTTGTTTATCTCAATTTATTTCTTAAGAACTTCTTAATTTCATATACTACCCCTGGAATTCAGAATTTCCATCTACATTTCATTTTAACCTCAAAATTTCTCATTTAAATTCACCCAAAATTTTAGACAAAGTCTAAACCACATTCTTCAACTAGTTATTATCTTTATTTTAAGCAACATAACTTGCCCTTTACGAGGCATACTTTGAAATACACACCCGATATTTTCGCTTTCCATCCATACATGATGCTACCTTGCCATCGAAGTTGTTTAAAGTTTCTCAAATTATGGCTGCTGCATGGATTTTCAATCATCAAATTGCCTCACCGTTTACCGAAAATTATATCCAATTTAATGGCGGCAACTGTCAAATGAATGTAATCACAAATGTGTATTCCAAAAGACATTTCGAAAAGTCATGTATTTAAAAGCATTATATAACCAACACACTTTTAGTTCTCATTTACAATTAGACTGGAATAAAACCAAACCACTATTTTCAATCATCCCTTCTTAACATTTCGCTGCGACATTGACATATCATCGACGTTGTCTTTCCAAAGTCACCATACTCTATCTCTACATAGTGGTTTAATACTATTCCAGTGTAATAAATTCGTATTTTACTTCCCAACAAATCACATTTCACATATCATCTTCAGTGTTAGATAGCCTCAAATAAGTATTTAAGAAATTTCTATTGATAACCTGATAGGAAGTAACGATCAAAAACCTTAAGACACTCATCAAGTTATTCTACCCATGAAAGGTCACCAATTGAATTTCTACTTAGGGGTTGTTTTTATTATTATTTATTACCAGTGGTCTCAATTTTTAAAAAAAGAACCTACATTCCCTAAACTTTTAATTAATCGTCGGGTTACAAAACAATCAAATCACCATTGTTTACAATCATCTTTATTTCCATCCCTTACCCCGTAACTAGTTATTTCCAAAATTTAGCATAGCCACAACAACTCATCTGCTTCTACTACAAAACTCCCATTTAAATGTTATATCGTCTTTAATACTCATCGTTTAAGGTTAAACCCACTTCAACAATTTAGGTCTCGGAATATCGTTAATCCACTTATCAATCCAACAATCATCTCAAAGATCAAAGATATGGTGAATTTTTCTCCCGAAACTTCACCCAAAAGCTTCAAATCCTGAAAGATCAAGAGGATGGAAAAACTCTCTTGTCGACTCTCACTGCAAAAAGAGATATCAATGATGGATTACTATGGAATAATCTTATTATTCCAGTATGTATTCCTCAACCGCAAGAATTCCCCATAACTCATATATAAGAGACACAAGATAAGGATAACAAAGAGGCAATAAAGTAGACACGATTGTTATCCTTCCACATTGTAACACATGTATTATTCTTGTTCTGTTCTATGTCTAATGTACTTTGTTCTGAACCTTTTCTTTGATACTATGTTGTAACGCCCCACCTCGAGATCCACCCTAATAAAGAGCATTACAAGGTAATACCATATATTAGAGCGAAGAATGGGGCTGGATGAGGGCGACCACTAATAGATTTGCATTAGCAAGTCTTAAGCACATCGAGAGAGTGCTTGCAAATTTTCCCCATGAGGCTTGACATACTTAATACTTACATAATACAATTCCACTATAGTTATAGGATCAGCTCATAACACAATACATATATATATCACAATCAAAGTTCACAAAACAGTTGTGTAATATAACCTCGATAGAGTACAACAAATACATGTGATACCATAAGAATAGATACAACTCACACACTAATACAACGTGATACAATATTGGAAATAGAAAATTTGAATGAAAAAAGTTACGTGGAAGATAACCCCAAGGACAACCCGCTAACCCCAGGCTCCGCAACTACACCTGAAACTTCTTGGTCTGACCCGAGGAATACACGCAAAGGCCAGTCTAGCTTACAAATCAGTTAGAATAATAGATGAAACAAAATATCAACTAGACTCTAATTCCTTTCCATAATAAAAGAAATCTTAAACACAGATTCACACGGAACTTATATACAATACTTCTTTTCCTTCAGAAATGAATGTTATGCACTCAAGATCACAAATATTTCATTTATGAGTCCACATGATTAGTATAAGGTTGTGTGTGTGAGAAACATTAACAAAGATTTAAACACTACCTTATCACGAATTACTCAGGCTCCATGGTTAGGGTAGTCAGCACCTGGAATCGCATAACATGAATGGAAGACTTTGAAATCAAAGAAATCATAAGATGAAATCATAAAGTCATGTAATCCACTGTTTTATAAAATCATGAAAACACAGAATCACAGAATCTCTGAACCATAATATTAAAGAATCATTGAAACAAAAAAATATGGAATCACTGAAACTCGAGTTTAAAACCATTACTGAAATGACCACAAATATTAATAATAATCATTACGGTGAAATCAATGATAAACATAAAACACAAAAACATAGAGTTTGGATCCAATAGAGAGTGGTAAGCTGAAGCAATGTCTGCATATGCTATCACACAGGATGGCTTAAAGCTATAGTTAGTGCTATATCATACAGGAGTGTATCCGAATGACCCAAAGGTCCACATAGTTCACATAGGATTGACCCAAAGGTCCATAAAGAGTTCACATAGAATTGACCTTAAGGTCCACACAGAGTTAACATAGGATTGACCCGAAGGTCTAGTACTGGAGTTCTCAAAGGAATGTGTCACAAACTCTCAGATAGTAACCCAAAAAGTGGTAATCGTGCATCTCATACCACACGTTCTCACTTAACGGTTCACACACGGTAAGTCAGCTCCACATCGAAGAACACCAAAATTCACAGAAAATCACAGGAAATCATAGAATAACACAGAGATCCTTAGAGGATCACAAAAACACCGAGAATCACTGAGATTCATCGAATCGCAGGAGTCATGGAATATCACAAAGGATTATTGAAACACTGAGAATCACTGAGGTTCATAGCTTCAACTAGACGGATTTGGGACTGAATAGTACAGTTTACAGCCACGTCCCCTACCGCGGGGTATACGATAATATTTTATCACCAACAAGCCATCTCGAAAGGTCCAAATATCTATGATTTTTATTTAAAATCATACTTTCTAGAAAGTAGTTTAGAAAACGTACATTATAGGAAAATCTTTAAAAATCAGATAGTTTGAAAATCCTTTTTTAAATAATATTGTTAATAAAATTCATACAATCTTGTTAAAATAATTATTTCCAAAGCCTAACTTTCTTGTTTGAAATATTTCAATAATAATTTATAAAAGTGGAGCATGTGTCACGGATCCGCCAAATTCAACACGAAAGCATCATCTACAATGGCACAAAATTGCAAATCCAAGGTAAGATTTGTGCACAATATTGGCTTGTCCAAATAGGATCAAAGCTTATTAAAATCCACTTTATAATCATCAAAACAATAAGAAAAACTCATTTATATTCACAAGAAGCTAAAGTTAATTTTTGCTCTTGGTACAGCAGTAAAAAATACAATTTTGAACAAATTAGCCACAAAATCATGAAAAACTTAATAATTGAAACTTGTAGAATGCATTCGGGGCTTTTCAGAACATCCAAGATAATTGAACTCCGATGAGAAATGAAAATTTATTGCAGTTTTGGTTTAAAGTTCCAATTCTGGGATTACATAGGCCAGGGTTATATGCCCAGTTTAAAAACATGTTTTTGTCCCTTAAAATCGCAAAATTTCGAAAAATGTCTGAAGTAACAGTTGTAGCTAATGGAAAAATCTTTCTACTATAAAAAGATTGAGTCGTTTTGGATTATTTTACACTATAATATCATTGTTTTACTGCAGCAATTTCTACACAAGATTTTTAGCAACCAACATTCCAGTAGGAATGGTATTATTGGGCTCAAAATCAACTGCCATTCAACAATAAAATCAATTCATATGTCAATCTAGAAAGTTTGAGTCGAACAAATCACCTTGATTGGTTTATTATAAGAAATATCCTTCATTTAGGGATGCAAAAGACCAACTGAAAGCCAAAAATTACAAAAGAGGAATGTGCAATAGCCATGGCTTCTAGGAATTTACTGACTTTGATCTTTCCTCACTACAAATTGAATCTCTAGATTAAATTGGCTCAACAATGGACTAGATATAAGCTAGATTCAAATGGAGCTCAATATTTTAACATTCAAGTGGTTAGGAGGGAGATTAAGGGAGAAACAACCGTTGTTGTTCTCTGTATTCTTCCTCAGGAAGAAGGAAAAAAATAAGGAGGAAGGAAATATGTCGTACATTTCCTTTTGGAAATATCCAGAATGATCCAAAAAAGAGAGATGATGAGCCAATACCCAACTCAAGCCCAAACTTAATTCAATTAAGTTAATAACTACCAAATGCCCTATGTTAAGGATTTAAGACATATTTTACACATAATTAAACCCACCCAGCATAATCTCAAACCACAAAATACACATACATAACATTGCTTAAGTTAAATTGAATTTATTTCAACATCTAATTTAAGCACACAGATATATTTACACTATTTTGAATTAATTTCAACATAACACTGAACAAATGTGTTTAACACAAAATATCATTGTTTATTCGTATAATCTCTTCAAACCAACAATTAAATGTCACTAATAACTTATTTTTACAAAATAAGTCATTAATATGTCAAAGCACACATTTTAGGTTTATTATTTATTTACAACACTATATTATAAACCAAGTTATATAACTTATTCCAAATACTAAATTTAGAAATGCTCAAAATCTCTGTTTTCTTCTCTAAGTATTATACGTGTTGGTCTCGTAACTTGTATCACAAACATGTTATCTTAAGAATCACAAGACATAATAATTCTGCACATCCGGGTTACCCAAAAATCCGGGTGTTATAGAATATTTCCAAGATGCGGATGGATGTTAACAACATTTCTATGTGTGGATTATTTGGGAGTTTAGATAGGTTATGAGCTATCTCGGATATTGAGTGGAGAGTAGATTTTTAGGGTTATACATCGTAGGCAAACCCTAGAATTGACCTATGAAAAAAAAACAGTTGAAATGGATTATTTTACCCCTTAAACCTATCTTTTGGTTGATTAAGTGTGGTGCTTATGATGGGAGTCTTCCACTTATATTTGTAGAAATTCAATGGACTTCAGCAGTAGAGAAGAGGTTTTGAGGGAGATGTGTAGGATCTAAATTAACCCTAGAAAGGGGATGAGTAGGGTTTATTGCAATTGAATAAATTTAAATATAAAATAATAAACACAGAATATTAGAATAACTTGTAGTAAGAAAATCACACATAGAAGATACCCAGCTTCGGCAAAACTCTGCCTACTGCTGCATTTAAGGTTTCTACTAGAAGTTATAAACAAACTCTTCACTTACAGAACCTTGCAAACTCGCAGCTTTTGCTCCCGATTGTTTAAACTTTATGCTCAGGACCTTAACACAATTCGTACTCCTAAGCTGTGATTTTTCTAACTACAGAACCTTGTAGTTATTGACTTCTTAAAAAAACTTGAATTTTAAAGCAAATAAAAACATAAAAATAAAACCCTATATATGAAATAAGGACTTAGCCCCTTTTAGATTTTGGTCGGTCAGCCTCTTTTATTATTCCCGTTGCTTTCTTTCTATTTCTATGGTGACGGCGGCTTCCTCATAGGGTTATTCTGAGATGATCTTCCTCCCCAAGTCAAATTTCAATTGATAAATTTGGTTCTGAAATTCTTCTGCAACTCGAATGCCTTGATGCTCCTGATCTTCAATCGATTTGCCTTGAGATAGTGATCGCAATCCTCAGTAAATTTTTCTGATTTGAAATTGACTGTGCTTGAATTTTTTTGTTCAATGAATTCGATACTACGATTGCCAGTGATGATGGTGTGATTTATAGGATTAAAAATCCGTAAATATCTCTGATTTCTTGAATGATGACATAGCCTAATTTGTACTTGTTTCGTCTTTTGCTTGTTGCCGTGATTTTCGAGATGAACCTAGTCTAAAAAATTGCTTGAGGGTTCTGGACTTTGATTGTGTCTCCCTTAAAATATATTGCGTGAACTTTGGGTTTATAGAATCCTTGACCTTTTATTTAACAGATTTGAAATCTTCAAACATTCTGAAAACTTGCTTGATATTTGTAGCCCAGTTTGTTGCATGAACTCTCTCTTTGTTTCCCTAAATAAATTGATTTCTTTCGGAAAATGAAAACTCACGGCTTTGATTAATAATAGTAAATGTGGAAAGTGATTTTCAGTTTGTTGCCGATTTTGATTCTGCCTTATCATCATGCCTTATATGATTGAATCAATCTTTATTTTCCATGTATGATTGAAGAATTCTGGAGAGAAGAAAATTCGAGTTTTAAGCCATTAAACTCTTTCCAGAAATATATTTGTCACATTTTTCACAGTATGATCACAATTTCACCACTCACTTTATTTGTGCTATTGGAAAGCTGATTTTGTTGTTGGACTTCTTGCTGTGTTGACATGTTCCCTGTCTTGTAGTTATTCTTGTTGCATCACTGTGCCTTTGATTAATGCTGAACCACATTTGGAAAATTGCTGGGCATTGTATAACACTGATACTTGCACATGTCCCATTTGTTTGATATTGAGCTCCACTGCATATTTGCTTTGCACATGAACACATGCTACTGCCTCTTGCATGTTATGTTCACCCCATATATGTTGCACTGTTTCACTTGTATTTCCTGCACACAAAAATTACACTTCTGCATAGCCTTGTGCAGTATACGTCCGTGCTGTAGCAAACATCAATCCTTGTTGTTTGTGAGACTTGACCCATGTACACCAGTGCACTGTCTTGACAAATTGCTCATTGTTGATGCTTAGCTGCTTTGTACTTATATTTAGACCATGCCGTTGAGCTTGATATTGTTGTTCTATATTGTTGCCATCATGTGACTGGACTGCCATGTCTTCACTTGTCTGCACATCATTTGTTTGCTTTGCAAGAAGGCTTGACTCCTTTTCATGTTCACCTGAAATGCTTCGACCATGTTGCACTGTCCATGTTCTCTCTCCATACTTGTACATGTGAAACCAATTGTTGTTGCTCCACCATGAATAAATTTGTTGTCTTGAGTATGCTTGAAATATGATGAAACATGTATTCTACCTTGACAATTCACTTCTTTGATCACTTGCATTCTTGTATGCATCACCTAGTCGATCACTTGAGTCTTAGTTTGTCGGCCATATATGCTTTTCTATGCTGCTGCTGTGTGAAAGTTGTCTTGACTGTTTTGTTGTAGCTTGAAACTTCTACTGGTCCTTTGTATATGAGCATCCATGCTCAACTATATTTACCCATACATTTATATATGTGTATATACACACAACAGTGTGTGTATACATATATCGTACATGTGTGAATTATTTATCAGTTGACTGCTGCACTTTGTTGTGGCTATTCAGAATCTACTGGTTCTGAACAGCAAACCAGTGTAGTATGTTGAGGCTGATCAGTGCGTATATACATATCAGATCAAGTCATGAAAAATGATGAGAAGCACAGAAAAATTCTAAGGAAAATAAATTTTAAAAATAAAATAATATTTGCTAGAATATGAAATTATTTCTGTTCAAGATTATTGTGTTTCTGTGTATGACAAGTATGAAAACTGGACTCACTGAAGGATGTTGTGAAGACAGAAAGCAAAGAACTTAAGACTGTGTAAGTAAATATTTCAAAGTGTCTGTATAACAGTGAAATTGTATATGAAATGTAATTGTATATCTGTTCTGTATTTATAACTGAGTGACAATGAGTTTATTGAGTGATGAGTGATGTACTGGGGAGCTGTGTATTTATATGAATTGTACTGATGTTTGTAATAAACAAATTTGATTGAGATAAAATATTATTTCATTGTTGCCAAACAAACTTGTCTATTTTATTCAGTTTATTTATAAGTACAAATTCATATGAAGTGTTTAAATAGTGGGGATATAAATAGTTGTGTTGTTTGAATGTTTGAAATATAATATTCAGTTTAAATAAAATACTGTATGAACATTTAAATGTCTGTACAGTCGTATTCTATTTAAATATAAATATTATATTCCTGTATGTGATGTACATATAGAACAGTACAGCAACAAACACATTTAAAATAATATACATTTGGTTGTTATCATCAAACAAAAATCATATAATTGTGTACAACGCCGTTACATACAACTATCTCCCCCTTTTAATGATGACAAACAAATATTAAGATTTTGACTCCAATAAATGTGTTTGACAGTGAAGAACTGAACTCCCCCTATTTGAAAGCTCCCCTACAACAGAAAATCCCCCTATAACTGAGCTCTCCTTATATTGATGTACAGATTTTAGAATTTTGAGATTTATTAATCATAACACCAATTTCCAAAAATATTCTATAAATGTTTACTCATCCATCAAAATCTTGATCATTCTCCCCCTTTTGTTATCATCAAAAGAATAACAGAAATTGAAACAGTGATGAATACAAACTAGAAATATAAATTCAAATCAAGAGGGAAAATATATCGTAAATCTCATTTAATCTAACAAAAATCATAATATTCTTTAAATTAGAAGCAAATTTCACTTATTAGAATGATGGATTTACGATTGATTTTACAAAAACGAGGAGAGTTCAATAAAATTGAATATTTGAATTTTAAAAGATTTAAATAGGCTCAAAAAGTGTTAAACACTTGCTAACTACGCATATCCCAAAGGTCTTTTAAATGGGGTTAGTAGTGTTAGAAGATCTTTTTGTCAATACACAATTGTACTACAAAGTTAGATCCTTTTGTCAATACACAATTGTATTGCAAATAAATAGTAACAATATCAATGTTACTCAATAATGCCACAATTGTCAAGTCAAACTGTGATTGCAGAAAAGACAGTAAGCAAGACCGATTGTGCACTGGATTGGAGCGGTACAGAACCGTCACCAACCGTAATGTCCGAGTCCAGAAATAATTCTGTTTCCTTAAAACAATATTGCCGTCGTATGCACTGATTGACGTGATCGCAATTTGTTTCCCAGGATAAAACGGACCAGCCCCGTAGTGCAGTGCCAGCAAACGGAGCTCCGACGAACTGAAGTAGATTATAGAAACTTGAACAGAGGAATGCTTTAAAGAGGGAGTAACAATTGAGAAGAATAATTAATATTTATTCTCTCCTTTTGGGCTATGTATTTATAGGCTGGAGGAAATGCCTATACGAACATTGATGACCTTTGGAAAGGTTGCGACCCTTTAACCAAGCGGTGCTTAAATGTGCATGCGCATTTATGATGAAACGGTTGTATCCCTTCAATAGAAGGGACATACCAGATCATAAAATGATCAAAATAACTCGTTTCAGCACAATAGGCCCAAACTGAAATCAGCGGCCTATTTAACCATGAGACCTCAAGAGTCCCAAGGTCCAACACCCAATTATTGACACTAATATCGTGTCATGGACTCCAAAAGTCCCCAAATCACTAAGCCCACATTTGACATCAATATAATATTGTGTCATGGACTCCAAGAGTCCCATAGCACTAAGCCCACATTTGACATCAATATAATATTGTGTCATGGACTCCAAGAGTCCCAAGGCACTAAGCCCGATTTGACATCAATATAATATTGTGTCATGGACTCCAAGAGTCCCAAGGCATTAGGCCCAATTTGACATCAATGTAATATTGTGTCTTGGCTTAGCCACACCTGATATGAGCTCTCTTCTCCTTTATTTATATAAGATTGTAGAAGAGTTGGTACTCATATTTCATGATGTGGGACTAAAAGTTGTTTTCCTTTCTCTTCTTCCAAAATCCCTCTTTCTCTTTCTCATTCATTTCCAACAATCCCCCACATGAATGAGAAGTCGTTCTTAGTTTCACGAATCATTTATCGCATCGGTTAAAGTAGCACATGGGCCTTGAACTTTCCTAGTGATTACCTATTTGAATCACAGGCGAATCAGTAGACATTGACTGTCCTTGAACTGTAAGCCTTTTGTGTAATTCCAAAGTTGATAACACACGATAAATGTTTCTTATAACCCTTCGTTCTCTGTATGTGTTCGTTTTTGCCTTGAACACCTGCCTGGTCTCATAAGTGCTTAGAGAATTTGGCCTCATAATTCTCTTTGAAGCGGCGCCTTCGCACTTACGTAGGTGATTCTGTAAAGGGTATTCTCTTAATTCCTCAAATACAGACATCATTAAAAGTACTAATACTTATCCTTATTCAACATATAATGCACTGACTTATCATAGGAATGGTTTGTGTATAACAGTGCCATCAAGTTTCTCTTAAACTTCGTTGTCCCTTTGAACCTAGATCTTGGGATCCCCAGTCAACTAGGTGGGGTTTCCATTTTAGAGAAACCTTTAGTCTATAGGCCTTAGCCCCATTCCCTTCGATAAGATTTGAACTTTCTCTCTTGGCAAGCCTTTGGTACGTTGATCCGCTAAGTTATCTTTAGATCGAATGTAATCTATCGTGATAACCCCATTAGAGAGAAGTTGTCTTATCGTTTTATGTCTACGACGAATATGCCTAGATTTACCATTGTATAGTGTACTGTTAGCTCTTCCAATAGCTGATTGACTATCACAATGTATACATATTGAAGGCACAGGTTTGTTCCAATTAGGAATGTCTTCCAAGAAGCTTCGAATCCATTCTGCTTCTTCTGCAGTCTTATCTAGTGCAATAAACTCTGATTCCATCGTAGATCTAGCGATACAAGTCTGTTTGGATGATTTCCATGAAATCACTCCATTTCCTAATGTGAACACGTATCCACTTGTAGACTTTGTATCATTTGATCCTGTGATCCAATTTGCATCACTATACCCTTCCACTATTGAAGGATAGTTTGTATAGTATAAACCATAGCTCTGTGTATACTTTAGATATCCTAGAACTCTGATTATCGCTTTCCAATGATGCTTACCAGGATTGCTGGTAAATCTACTTAGTTTGGTTACAGCATATGCGACATCAGGCCTAGTACAGTTCATACATGATACTTCCTAGTATACGAGAGTATTCCAATTGGTAAATACCATCACCAGTGTTCTTTACCCAATTTTGGTCCATATCTACAGGTGATTTTGCAATAGTTACATTATATTGCTTGAATTTCTCAAGTATCTTGGTGATGTAATGCGATTGGGATAATGCATATCCATGTGGTGTTCTCAGAATTTTTACACCCAATATCACATCAGTCAGTCCTAGGTCTTTCATATCGAATCTAGAGGATAACATATCCTTTGTAGATGTTATTATGGCCTTGTTATTGCCTAGGATTAATAGATCATCAACATAAAGACAAACAACGACATATCCAATATGTGTATGTTTTATGTACACACATTTATCTGATTCATTTATTGTGAATCCATTTGATAACATAGTATTATCAAACTTCTCATGCCACTGTTTTTGGAGTTTGCTTAAGGCCATAAAGTGATTTCACCTATTTGCACACTTTATTCTCATTTTCTGAGCTTAGAAATCCTTCAGGTTGTTCCATATAGATTTCCTCCTTTAATTCATCATTCAAGAATACAGTTTTATCATCCATTTGATGTATTTCTAAATCATGTATGGATGCAATTGCAATGAGCATTCTAATTGATGTTTGTCGAAATAGTCCAGGTCTTCCTTTTGTTTCAATCCTTGGACTACCAGACGAGCTTTGTACTTGTGTATTGAACCATCAGGTTTCAATTTCTTTTTAAATATACATTTATTACCTAAGGTCTTACATCCTTGAGGTAAATCAACTAATTTCCATGTATGATTGGACATAATGGATTCAATCTCATTGTTAATTGCCTCTTTCTAATAAGGGGCATCGCTGGAGGACATAGCTTGTTTGTATTTCAATGGATCATCTTCTAACATAAATGTATAGAAGTCCAGTCCAAAGGTTTAACGTCCTTGACCTTTTACCTTTTCTTGGCTCCTCCACTTGTTGCTCAGCACTACTTAGCTGAGTGTTATTTTGTTCAGCATCCTCAATAGAGTAATGAACTTCTTTTTTCCCTTGATTTCTTAGGTGTATGATTTTTAATACCATATTTCAAGGGAAATATATGTTCGAAAAATTTAGCATTTCTCGACTCAATGATGGTATTTTCATGAATATCATCAATTTCAGATTTGTGTACCAAACATCGATATGCGGCACTGCTTTGTGCACATCCAATAAATACACAATCAATTGTTTTTGGTCCAATTTTGACCTTCTTTGGTTTTGGTACCTCTACTTTGGCAAGACACCCCCACACTTTTAGGTATTTGTAGGATGGTGGTCTGTTTTTCCAAAGTTCATGAGAAGATAGAGATGTTTTCTTTCGGGATATTTTATTTAAAATATGATTTGCCGAAAGAATAGCTTCTTCCCAAAAAATTATCTGGCAAGCCAGGATAAGGCATTCATCATTTCTTCAAGAGTTTTATCTTCCGATCGGCTATACCGTTGGATTGAGGTGAATATGGTGCTGTAATTAGGTGTAAAACACCATGTTCAGCGCAAGATTCTTCAAAAGGGAATACATATTCTCCTCCTCTATCACTTCTTAAAGATTTGATTTTCTTGTTGAGTTGATCCTCAACTTCCGCTTTGTATTGTTTAAACACATCAAATCACATACATTTGTATGTATTATATCTAGCGGTTCTGTTTCTCGTTCAACATAATGAAACGAGATTCTTGTCAATTTTGCTTCTGCACAAATTTGACAAAAAATGGTGTCTAGATTAATCAATTTGTGCAATGTATCAAAGTTTACATCCCCTAATCTAGAATATCACACGTTGGAAGAGTCAACAATATAAACAAAAGATTCACTTTTATTCATATCAGTGTGTGGTACAATAGTGATTACATTTTCTTTAAACGAACCATCGCACACATGTCCTCTTCCTACATACACTCCATTCTCAACTTCAAGGATTAATTTAAATCCATGTTTGCTGAGCAATGATCCTGAAATCAGGTTCTTATGAATTTCTGGAACATAGAGAACGTCATTTAAAGTTAGTTCCTTTCCAGGTTGCATTCTGATATTACTGTATTCATATCAGCAATGCCCTTTTGGGGATTTCAGCCAATTTTTCTTCTTCTTCTTCTTCTTTTTTTTTTTTTTAGAGTCAGAAATTTGGCAAGTCCCATTGTTGTTAGACAAAGCAACATTTTTCTATTGTCAGCACTTAATATTGATGACGTTGAACTTCTCTGACCTTTCTCCATGAGGCAGAGTCATTATTGGAACCATTTGGCGCAATCAGAGCGTTGGTCACCGTCTGTGTCGGTATAAAATTATTGTTGCTATTTTGCGACACAACTTATTGTTGTCTGCAACAAGCAATATTGTTTTAAGATTGTTAGAAGATCTTTTTGTCAATACACAATTGTACTACAAAGTTAGATCCTTTTGTCAATACACAATTGTATTGCAAATAAATAGTAACAATATCAATGTTACTCAATAATGCCACAATTGTCAAGTCAAACTGTGATTGCAGAAAAGACAGTAAGCAAGACCGATTGTGCACTGGATTGGAGCGGTACAGAACCGTCACCAACCGTAATGTCCGAGTCCAGAAATAATTCTGTTTCCTTAAAACAATATTGCCGTCGTATGCACTGATTGACGTGATCGCAATTTGTTTCCCAGGATAAAACGGACCAGCCCCGTAGTGCAGTGCCAACAAACGGAGCTCCGACGAACTGAAGTAGATTATAGAAACTTGAACAGAGGAATGCTTTAAAGAGGGAGTAACAATTGAGAAGAATAATTAATATTTATTCTCTCCTTTCGGGCTATGTATTTATAGGCTGGAGGAAATGCCTATACGAACATTGATGACCTTTGGAAAGGTTGCGACCCTTTAACCAAGCGGTGCTTAAATGTGCGTGCGCATTTATGATGAAACGGTTGTATCCCTTCAATAGAAGGGACATACTAGATCATAAAATGATCAAAATAACTCGTTTCAGCACAATAGGCCCAAACTGAAATCAGCGGCCTATTTAACCATGAGACCTCAAGAGTCCCAAGGTCCAACGTCCAATTATTGACACTAATATCGTGTCATGGACTCCAAAAGTCCCCAAATCACTAAGCCCACATTTGACATCAATATAATATTGTGTCATGGACTCCAAGAGTCCCATAGCACTAAGCCCACATTTGACATCAATGTAATATTGTGTCATGGACTCCAAGAGTCCCAAGGCACTAAGCCCGATTTGACATCAATATAATATTGTGTCATGGACTCCAAGAGTCCCAAGGCATTAGGCCCAAGTTGACATCAATGTAATATTGTGTATTGGCTTAGCCACACCTGATATGAGCTTTCTTCTCCTTTATTTATATAAGATTGTAGAAGAGTTGGTACTCATATTTCATGATGTGGGACTAAAAGTTGTTTTCCTTTCTCTTCTTCCAAAATCCCTCTTTCTCTTTCTCTTTCTCATTCATTTCCAACAAGTAGTAACTTAACTTTATCCTCTCAAGGGCTTCTATCCGTGCACAGCCCAAATGTCTTTTAAATGAGAATAGAAGTCGCATAGAGATTAAGGTGATTCACCCACGCATAACCGCGAGGACTTTTAAATGGGAGTGAATACCAAGGATAAATTATTATTATTACAATTATATATATATTTCAAGATTTTCTTTTATTATCAAAAAATTAAACTCCTCACATTACATAAAATCACGATGAATGTTAGAAGGATGGTAGAAATAGAAAATGATCATGAAATATGCACCAATTTTAAAGATATTATAAAATTTGTTCAATCGCCATGAGAAATTAATAATATTTCCTCTTGTTACGAAAAATATTATATTCACTACTTGTCCCAATTTCAAAATCTAACATAATTTTGACAAGTTCCAAAATAGTTCAAATGGCCAATTACTTAACTTTTGAATGACCATTTAAGAATATTTAAAAAAAAATGGATAATGATCAGTCAATTTCTATGATTCCCAAATATAAGCGTAATCGTGAAAATCTATCTTCGGGAAGAGGTTTTGTAAAAATATCAGCAAGTTGATAATCTTTTGAAATAAACTCAATACAAATATCTTCTCGTCAAATGTGATCTCTAAAAAAATGGTGTCTCACATTTATGTGTTTAGCGCATGAATGGTGAACAGGATTATTAGACAAATCTATAGCACTTTTACTGTCACATTTTAGTGGTACTTTTTTATAAATTAGACCAAAATCTGAAAGAGTTTGCATCATCCATAGTATTTGTGCACAACAACTTCCTTAAGCAATGTATTCAGCCTTAGTTGTGGATAAAGAAATACAATTTTGTTTTCGACTTGACCATGATACTAACGAATGTCCTAGCATAAAACAAGTTCCACTGGTGCTTTTTCTATCCATAAGGGATCCAGCATCAGAATAACCAATTAGCTTAAAATTATTGCATGTGGGATACCATAAATCAAATTTGAGTGTGTGCGCAAAAGATATCTTAATATTCTTTTTGCGGCTTTTAAGTGAGATTCTTTTGGATTAGACTGAAAATATGCACATAAACAAACGACAAACATAATATCAGGCCTAGATGCGGTGATATAAAGAAGTGAACCATTTATTCCATGATATTTTTTTTGATCAACTGCAACTCCTTTCTCGTCTTTGTTAAGTTTGGTTGAAGGACTCATTGGTGTTCAGAGTGGTTTTATGTTTTCGAGTCCAAATCTTTTCTACAATTCAGCGATGTATTTTGTTTGTGATATGAAAACCCCCTTAGTGCTTTATTTGATTTGAAATCCAAGGAAGTACTTTAATTCACCTACTAAGCTCATTTCAAATTTATCCTGCATGACTTTTTCAAATTTCTCACAAAGACTATCATTAGTAGCACCATATATAATATCATCAAAATAAATTTGGACTATCAAGAAATTGTCACCTTCATGTAATAGAAACAATGTCATGTTAGCACCGCCCTTTTTAAAACCATTTTCTAGAAGATATGCACTTAAATAATCGTACCAAGCTCTAGGAGCTTGTTTGAGATCCTATAATGCTTTTTCAAGCTTATATACATGATTTGGAAATTCATGATTTTCAAAACCAGGGGGTTGTTCTACAAAAACTTCTTCTTTTAATTCTCCGTTTATAAATGCACTTGTTACGTCCATTTGTTTAAGTTTGAAAACTTACTAGCATGCAAAACTGAGCAAAATTTTAATGGCTTCTAACCTAGCGACTGGTGCAAATGTCTCATCAAAATCAATGCCTTCAATTTGATTATATCCTTTTGCGACCAGCATAGCTTTGTTTCTAATTACATTTCCAGATTCATCAAGTTTATTTTTGAACACCCATTTAGTTCCTACTATTGGATAGTCATTTGGTCTAGGAACTAATTTCCAAACTTTATTCCTTTCAAATTGATTAAGTTCTTCTTGTATTGCTAAAATCCAACTTTCATCACTAAGTGCAATTTCAAAAAATTTAGGCTTAGTTTCAGAGATAAAACAACTGTGAACACAAAAAGCACAGATATCTTTATTAAATGATGAACGAGTTCGCATACCGGCCATTGGATTTCCTATTATCAATTCTGGAGGATGAATAGCCTTGAATTTCAAGTTCTCAACTTCAAATGTTGGTTTTGTTGGAACATCACTGCAAATCTGGTCTTTTTTTTTTTTCACCCTCATATGCAGTTCCCTTATCATTTTTGTCTCCATCCATTGTATCCAAGTCCGACTCATCAAATTTCACGTTTATGGTTTCAACAATAGTTTTTGATCGTTTGTTGAATATTCGATAAGCCTTGCTTCTTGAAGAGTAACCCATGAAAATTCCCTCATCGGCTTTTGATTCAAACTTACCAAGATGATCACCCGTATTAAGAAGATAACAAGGGCATCCAAAAACTCTAAAATATGAAATGTTAGGCTTTCTGTCAAACCCCAATTCATATGACGTTTTGTTTAGCAGTGGTCTAATCATTACTCTGTTCATTACATGGCAGAATGTATTAACTGCCTCTACCCGAAAAGTCAAAGGCAATTTATATTCACTTAACATATATCTAGCCAATACTTGCAATATACGATTTTTCCTTTCGACTACCCCATTTTGTTGAGGTGTTTGAGGGGCAGAAAATTTGTGTTTAAAACCATTTTCTTTACAAAAGTTTTCAAAATCCAAAATTTCAAATTCACCACCATGATCACTTCTTAAAGTTTTTATTGAAACACCTTTTTCATTTTGAATGAGTTTTGCAAACTTTGAAAAATAATCAAAAGTTTCAGACTTTTTGGCTAGAAAATAAACCCATGTAAATCTAGAATAATCATCAACTAACACATAACAATAACGTTTTCCTTCAAGCTAACAATTTCATTTGGTCCAAACAAATTCATATGAATTAATTCAGGTACCTATTAGTACTAACGACTTTTTTGGGGCGAAATGATGATCGACTGAATTTTCTCATAGTACATGATTTGCACACTTTATTACTTCTATATTTCTGATGTGCTAATCCCCTTACCAATTCTTTTGTTTCAAGTTTTTCTAAGAGACCCATACTAGCGTGACCCAATCTCCTATGCCATAAGAAAATTTCGTAGCTACTAAATAACGTGAGAGAGTTGGATCATCAAATGAAAGCGTATAAACATTTATTTTTCCTATGAACACAATATTGCTAGTGGATTTTTCAATAATTTTGCAAGATTCACTATCAAATATCACACTCATTCCTTTGTCACATAGTTGGCTTATGGAAATGAGATTATTATGCAAGTTTTCAACATATAAAACATTAGTTAAGGAGAAAGTACTATTACCTACTTTACCTTTACCAATAATTTTACATTTACAGTTATCGCCCATTATCACACTTCCACCTTTATGTTTTTGAAGGCTAAGGAACTTTGATTTATCTCCTATCATATGTTTAGAATAACCTGAATCCAAGTACCATTCTTGTTGCTCCTTAGCCCGCCAACATACCTACACATGAGAAAAAGAGAATGACCTAGAGAAACTCGTAGGTCTAATAAAATTAGTAACTGCATTTTTGATTTTGAACAACTTATCCTTTTGGAACCAAAATTTGTTTATTCTTACCAATTCCAAGTCTATAATAGTTACTTGTCGACCCTTTTAGAACCTAAATTTGTATGAATTTTTTGTTTTTGTTCCTACTTTCACACTTTTCATAGCTATGTCCAATTTTTCCATATTTTACGCATTTAGGAAAAACACTTCCTCCTTTAGCATTATCATTCGTATTAATGTGTGTTTTCCCAAATCCTAATCCTTTTCTATTGTTAGCATATAATTGACTTCCAAGCAGCATCCTAAAGGACTTTTCTCCTTTTGAAAACTTACTCAATGTTATTTCAAAAAAAATTTACTTTGGTTTTAAGTGCTGCATTTTCATTTACAAGTGAGGTGCATCTGTTAATGAAGTTCTTTCTTTTTGTGTCATCACTTTCCTTTAAAGCCAAGTGTTCTTGTTTCAATTTTTCAAATTTTTCTTTAAATTCCATTTGCTTTTGTTTTAAAAGCTTGCAGTTTTCACAATCAAGGTTTTGAATATTTGTAACTTTTTCAAGCTTAGTTTCTAGCCTGTTGTTTTCGTGAACTAATTTTAACCTATCAGATTTTAATTTCTTAACTTTTAGTTCAAGAGAATCAACAGTTTTGGTAAGATCGTGACATATTAAAATTAAATCTTTGTAAGTGTAGTTTGGTACCTCACTGGAGTCTTTTTCGCTACTTTCTGAATCTGACTGTGCCATAAGATACAAATTGGCTTCCTCTTTATCACTGTCAGATTCTCCTTCTTCATCGAACCATGTAGCTGCAAAAGCTTTCTTTTTCTTCTTCTTCTTTCCTTATTCTGAAGTAGTGGACAATTTGATTTGAGATGGCCTGGTTTATTGCAGTTGTAGCATATGACTTCATCGTCTGAGTTTTCTGAATTCTTGGGTTTGTTGGATCTTGAATTCTTCTTTCGTGACTTGTATTTCTTATTAGACCATCTTTTAGGAATCAAAGCCACTTCTTCAATAGGATTCTTGTATTCATCATTACTTTCAACAATGTTGTTTATAGCAATTGTCTTTTTCTTTAATTCTAAATCATCGCGTCCTTCTTTTGCTTTTAACTCCATTTCATAAGCGATCAAGTTTCCAGTTAGCTCTTCTATTCTTAACTTACTTAGGTCTTTCGATTCTTGAATAACTGTTACTTTGGCTTCAAAGTAGCACTCTCAGTATTTTGCGTATTAATTCCACTTCAGGGTAGATTTACCAAGAGCCCTTGCATTATAAACCAGTGTGGAGAACCGACCAACATCTCTTTTATATCTTCATCTTTACGCATCGTGAAATTTTCATATTCGTTGCGGTGTAGTGTGAGACGAGATTCCTTGACTTGAGATGTCCCTTCATGTGTAACTTCCAAAGTATGCCAAATTTCATGCGTAGTTGAACAATGAGATATATGGTTAAACTCGGTTTTACCAAGAGCACAAATTAAAGCGTTCATTGCTTTGGCATCATTTGAGAATAATTTTTTATCATCAGCATCCTACTTATCTTTTGGTTTAGGAATTTCAATATCATTAATAATCACAACGGGAGGTTTATAGTCTGTTTCAAAAATATCCCATACATCGTAATCAACTGAACTCAAATAAATTTTCATCATAGCTTTCCAATAGGCATAATCAGTTTCATTAAACATTGGTGGCCTAGAAATGGACTGACCCTCAGAAAAAGCATTGTTAGACAAATTCAGGACTCTAGAGTTAAAAATACCCGCTCTGATACCACTTGTAGGATCTAAATTAACCCTAGTGTTGGGGTAAGTATGGTTTATCGCAATCAAATAAATTTAAATCTAAAATAAAATAACATAGAATATTAGAATAACTTGCAGTAAGAAAATCACACACAGAAGATGCCCAGCTTCGGCAAAATTCTACCTACTGCTACATTTAAAGTTTCTATTAGAAGTTATAAACAATCTCTTCGCTTACAGACCCTTGTAAACTCGCAACTCTTGCTTCCGATTGTTTAAACTCTACACTCAAGACCTTCACACAACTCGTATTCCTAAGTTGTGATTTTTCTAACAACAGAACCTAGTAGTTATTGACTCCTTAATACTTGATTTTAAAGCAAATAAAAACATAAAAATAAAACCCTAGATATGAAATAAGGACTTAGTCCCTTTTAGATTTTGGTCGGTCACCCTCTTCTATTATTCCCATTACTTTCTTTCTATTTCTATGGTGGCGGCGGCTTCCTCCTAGGGTTATTCTGAGATTGATCTTCCTTCCCAAGTCAAATCGCAATTGATAAATTTTGGATCTTAAATTCTTCTGTAACTCGAATGCCTTGATGCTTCTGATCTTCAATCGATTTTCCTTGAGATAGTGATCGCAATCCTCTGTAATTTTTCTGATTTGAAATTGACTACGCTTGAATTTTTTTTGTTCAATGAATTCGATACTACGATTGCCAATGATGATGGTGTGATTTATAGGATTAAAAATTCGTAAATATCTCTGATTTCTTGAATGATGATTTGTTCTAATTTGTACTCGTTTCCTCTTTTGCTTGTTGCCGTGATTTTCGAGATGAACCTGGTCTAAAAAATTGCATGAGGGTTCTGGACTTTGATTGTGTCTTCCTTAAAATATATTGCATGAACTTTGGGTTTATAGAAACCTTGACCTTTTATTTAACAGATTTGAAATCTTCAAACATTCTGAAAACTTTCTTGATATCTGTGGCCCAGTTTGTTGCATGAACTCTTTCTTTGTTTCCCTGAATAAATTGATCTCTTTTGTAAAATAAAAACTCACAGCTTTGATTAATATTGGTAAACGAGCAAAGTGATTTTCAATTTGTTACCGAGTTTGATTCTGCCTTGTCATCATGCCATATATGATTGAATCAAATATTTATTTTCCATGTATGATTGAAGATATCTGGAGAAAAGGAAATTCGAATTTTAAGCCATTAAACTCTTTCCGGAAATCTATTTGTCACATTTTTCACAGTATGATCACAATTTCACCACTCCCTTTATTTGTGTTACTGGAAAACTGATTTTTTTGCTTGGACTTCTTACTGTGTTGAAATGTTCCCTGTCTTGTAGTTGATCTTGTTGCATCACTGTGCCTTTGAGTAATGTTGAACCACATTTGGAAATTTGCTGAGCATTGTATAACACTAATACTTGCACATGTCCCATTTGTTTTATATTGAGCTCCACTACATATTTGCTTTGCTCACATGAACACGTGCTACTGCCTCTTGCATATTGTGTTCACCCCGTATATGTTGCACTGTTTCACTTGTATTTCCTACACACAAAAAATAACACTTTTGCATAGCCTTGTGCAGTATACATCCATAATGCAGCTAACATCAATCCTTGTTGTTTGTGAGGCTTGACCCATGTACACCAGTGCACTGTCTTGACAAATTGCTCATTGTTGATGATTAGCTGCTCGAACTATTTCACAATATGCTTAGCTGCTTTGTACTTATATTTAGACTATGTTGTTGAGCTTGATATTGTTGTTCCATATTGTTGCCATCATTTGACTCGACTTCCATGTCTTCACTTGTCTGCACATTGTTTGTTTTCTTTGCAAGCTGGCATGACACCTTTTCATGTTCACCTGAAATGCTTCAACCATGTTGCATTGTCCATGTTGTCTCTCCATACTTGTACATGTGAAACCAATTGTTGTTGCTCCACCATGAACATATTTGTTGTCTTGAGTATGCTTGAAATATGCTGAAACATGTATTCTGCCATGAGATTGCACTTCTTTGATCACTTGCATTCTTGTATGCATCACCTAGTCGATCACTTGAGTCTTAGTTTGTTGGCCATATATGCTTTTCTATGCTCACTTTGCTGCTGCTATGTGAAAGTTGTCTTGACGGTTTTGCTGTAGCTTGAAACTTATGTCGGTCCTTCGTATATGAGAATCCATGCTCGACTATATATACCTTTACATTTATATATGTGTATAAACACACAACAATGTGTGTATAAATATATCGTGCATGTGTGAATTATTTATCTGCAGACTGCTGCATTATGTTGTGACTGTTCAGAATCTACTGGTTCTGATCAACAAACCAATGTAGTATATTGAGGCTGATCAGTGTGTATATACACATCAGATCAAGTCATGAAAAATGATGAGAAACACACCAAAATTCCGAGGCAAACAAATTTTAAAAATAAAATAATACTTGTTAGAATATGAAAATTTCAAGGTTACTGTGTGTATTTCTGTATATGACAGATATGAAGACTAGACTAACCGAAGGATGCTGTGAAGACAGAAGGCAAAGAACTTAAGGCTGTGTCAGTAAGTATGTCAAAGTGTCTGTATAACAGTGAAATTGTATATGAAATGTAACTATGTATCTGTTGTGTATGTATAATTGTGTGACAATGAATTTACTGAGTGATGTAGTGAGGAGCTATGTATTTATATGAATTGTATTAATGTTTGTAATAAACAAATTTGATTGAGATAAAATATTATTTCATTATTGTCAAACAAACTTGTCTACTTTATTTAGTTTATTTATAAGTAAAAATTCATATGAAGTGTTTAAATAGTGGGGATATAAATAGTTGTAATGTTTGAATGTTTTAAATATAATATTCAATTCAAATAAAATACCGTATGAATATATGAATGTCTGTACAGTCGTATTCTATTTAAATATAAATATTATATTCCTATCCGTGATGTATATATAGAATTGTACAGTAACAAACACATTTAAAATAATACATATTTGATTGTTGTCATCAAACAAAAATCATATAATTATGTATCCAACACCGTTATATACAACAAGATGAAGTAAGGAACTTTTTGAAAAGGGTTAATGAGTATAACCATTTTTGGAATAGTGACATCATTGGACATATAGTTCCTTTGGCTCAATAGTAATCATAAGAGAATTGTTTTAATAGAACCATTTCTGTTCGACTCATGTAGATGGTCCTTTTGGTAAATCCTAAGAACCAAATGTTCCCTATAGCTATATTTATTTGCTTGTGATTTTCATGCGTTTTTTAGTAGTGCAAGGATATAAAGATGGAGTCGTTCATAGAACATCCAACGGATTTTAAGAACAGTTGTCATACCTTTTTGGACTAGCTCGATCCTAAGCCAAGTTATTGACTTATGTTGTAGGGTGAATTGTGGGGTTCTCCGGTAGGGGGTCTAAGGATGGCATGTAAATGGGAAAGGATAAATTTTGTATTTAATACCTTATGAGCACATAGACCTAAGAACAAGTTCAACGAGGAACACTTTTGGAAGGTGGGAATTTTCTTGGGTTAAGGGGGTTATTATAAGGGAAGTTATCGAAAGTATTTCCAAAAAAAATTTCTTGACCTACCTTACCAAAATAAGTTTAATTTTTGTTGAAACTAAACGAAGTACTTTCTTTTAGTGATTTTGTGGCATTACTTTAGCATCGATTCTTTGGTAGCATTAGTAAGAGAACCCGTGAGAATAGTTACCTAGGACTAACCACTGTTATTTTCAGTCTATCATGGGTACATGGTTACCATTGTAAGGAAGTTTGAAGTTTCAATAATTACGAATTATTGCTCTATTTTCCTCTACAAAGAATGAGTTAAGTTTGATTTAACGATAATTTTCAAGATTTCCTTGAAAAAATTGAGAATATGGTTGGCATTAAGTCCTTGACTTTTGAGCATGAGAGTTCATATAACCTTTATGGAGATTTATTGTAGTGTAGTAAGATCTCTCTGAAACTTAAAAGATTAACCCAAAATTTTCGATTTGACAGGAATTCACCATTTATTTTGCTTTATGATTTAGGTTTGGCATTCATCATGATTATGTCATTTGGGCAAGAGATAAGAGTCCCAAGAATTCTATTTAAAAAAAAATGTGTGGCTTAAGACCTAATATTGAGGATCATATTAGTAAGGTAAATCTTTATAACCATAAGATTGAAGTAAGTAAAATTTTGGCTAGTGGAAGAATGATTAAATGGATATAATGGTTTCAAATGGATTAATGACATAGTAAATAATTGTGTTCCAAGGAAAGAATTTCGGGAGTACATTTTGAGAAAACGGAAATTTTTAGAACCACTTTCAGTCTAAACCCTATATGTGTGATTTCAAAAATAGAAATTTTTAGGGACTAATATGTTTTGATATGAAGTCTGTATTTTTGGACATTTCACAAAAGTAACTATATATATTTCAAAAAGAAATTCTTCTGTTACCTTATGACTAACAAGTTATCTTACCGATAGTTTTCAAATGAGGTTTTGAAAAATAATAATAAAATAAGTTTTGAATATATATATATATATGAATTAGGTCCTTATTGAGTTGGATAATCTAAGTGGAATAAATAAAGGGACATAAGATAGTAAAGGTAAAGACTATAAACTGGATTATGGATATGCTTTTAGAACCAAACGGCGTAGCTATGCTGAGATTGTTTAAAAAGGTAAGCAAACGAAAAACTTGGAAAAAAGTAGATTAATGCACTTGGAATGTTTCTTCCTAAATTATTTAAGGATGGGTGTAACAACCCGTATTTCGATAACATGATTAAGACGAGAATCAAGGCAGAATTTAATTTTAAATTCTGAATCAAGCGAAATAGGTTATGCCATTGCGTTCGTCTCGGAAAAATACGCGAAATAGAGTCCGAGTTTTCAAAAATCGGAGTCCGTATGACCGGTTAAGGCCCAACGAAGTTTTCAGAAAATTTCTAAGTAAAAACAGATTTCAAATTCAAACTTGAATTTGGAAAATTGGGCCAGTTGGGCCAGGCGGGAAAAATTCCCGCCACATTACCCAAGTCGACAGCCCTGTCGACTTGGGAGTCGACTTGGTCTGACCAAGTCGACAGCCCTGTCGACTTGGCTCAGACGAGCTTTCCTGGCTTGGTGCACCTGCACTGGTCCCTGGTCTTGTTATGGAAGCTTCTGACGTGGTTTGATGGTTCAGATCTATCCTAGGGTTAATCTAAGGGCCTAAAACTATCCTAATCTCTATAAAAAGACCCTAAACCTAACCTAAATCCCTAAAAATCAAACCTAGCAACTAAGTGCTGCCAAAATCAATTTTGATCATGGCCTCCATCTCCAATCCCTAGAGCCTATGCATTCAAATCGGGTTCAAATCAAAAGGTGCAAGCTTGCTACACCAAATAGAGGCCAAATCAACGTTGCTATGCGAGTTTCATGACGGATCTTCATCAAAGGAGCCACCTTTCTTCGTCAAAACGATTCATGCTCCTAGTCCTCTTGCCACGCTATGTAAGTTCTAGCTACTTGTAGATTTAAACGATGATCTTGATTTGACATGGGATAAAATGCAAAGTAACATGAGTATGTTAGCCTATGGGAACCTAGTTTGCCCCTTTAGCATGAACATATGACTTTGGGTTATGTTGTAGCGACTAAACCATGCTATTCATGTTACATTGGACCTAGTTTGCCATGCAAGATTGGACCTTTGCTTGTGGTATGTTAGCATGCACACTTGAAACCACTTTGACTCATGAAACATGTGCATGAATGTGACTTTGAGGCTATACAAGTATATGAACCCGAAATCCCTTATGATAATATGCAAGTTTACCTTTTTATCACATGGGTAACATGGGCATGTTCATCCCTTCATGATAGGTTTATGACATGAATACTTATGCAAGTAATCCCCTTTTATGCTATGCATGTTTGTGGCCAAATCCCCTTGAGATACTATGCATGTTTGTGGCCAAATCACCTTATGACACTATGCATGTTTTTGGCCAAGGTTGTGCATGTGGAAGCCAATCCCTTTTTGGCATCATGCATGTTTTGAGGCCAATATGTGACGTAGTATCCTTACTATGTTGACTCGCTTTTGCTTGCGTTGGAAAACACGACTTTGGGGGTAGTTAGATAAACATGAACATGACGCGAAATCTTGACTTGAATATGACATGAAAACTTGACTTGAGGTTACATGTGAACACGACATGTAAGTTGAACCAAAATGGGGGCATGACACGTGGGGTAAACTTGGGACTTGAAATTAGACACGTATGGGTTGTAAGTGTAATATAACACTAGACCAAACATGGGAGTGGCCAACTCGAGGTTGGGTTGAGTTTGTAGCATAAATCTACCCGGACCCGCCCGGCTTAACTAGTAGCTACAAACAATAGGATCCAATGTGAGAAGTTGGTCATGTCGCGCTTAAGACTCGAGGTTAGACTAGGTTGTGGTGTAAATCTACCCGGACCCGCCCGGCTTAACTAGTAACCACAACAAGGTCTAATGTGAGAGGTTGAGGGTGCATTAATTAAATTAATGCCACATGATAAGGTTAAGTAAATTTGACTAATGACACTTAACCGATATGACACGTATGGGTAGGTTAAGTGGGACCGGACTTGATTTCTTAATGACACTTAACCATGCAAGATGATTAGAGGATGAGGTTAAGTAATTTACACTTAACTAATCCGACTTGGTAATTAGATGGGGTTAAGTAATTAAGACTTAACTAATCTAAACACGGTAATTAGATGGGGTTAAGTAATTGACGCTTAACTAATCTAACCACGGTAATTAGATGGGGTTAAGTAACCCACACTTAACTAATCTAAACACGGTAATTAGATGGTGTTAAGTAATCCACATTTAACTAATCTAAACACGGTAATTAGATGGGGTTAAGTTAAACACTTAACCAACTTAAACTTGGTAACTCAATGAGGTTAAGTAACCAATACTTAACCAACTTAACGTGATAATTTAATGGGGTTAAGCAACTTATACTTAACCAATTATACATGATGATTTGATGGGGTTAAGTAACCTACACTTAACCAATCTAATACGCGGACCTGATAAGGTTAAGTCACAAGACCTTTTTAGAATATACTTAACCATTGTAGTACGATTAGAGGATGGGGTTAAGCCCACCTATACTTAACCAATCCGACTCGATAATTTGATGGGATTAAGATAATCTATGCTTAATCGATCTAGCAAGATAATCCGATAGGATTAAGGTAAGCTAGTACTTGACCGATTTGACTTGATAGGGTTAAGTCATGAGCCTCTGGGTACACTTAACCAACTTGTAGGGCTAAGTCTTGAACTTAAATACTTAGCCAATCTTGACGTGATTCGTGGGCGGGTTAAGGCATGGACTTGAATGATAACACTTAACCCAATAAGACAAACCCTAGTTAGAGGAACTAGGTATAGAATCGTGGTTAATCAAGGACAACGGGAAAGGAAGCTAAGTGGTAAACCTTAGTTAAGGGTAACTAAGTAATAATTCTTAGCTAAGGACATAGGATTAATTCACAAAGCGATGAGTAACCTGATACGGTAGGTCATCGCTTAGTATACGAGGAGGAGCAAGTTATCTGACTTGGATAAAAGCTCCAGCGCACTGGGTGCCGAAGTGGAAGCTTTGGGGGACGTGATGATATTCTTGGGATCCCTCTGTGGGCTGCCAGGTAATTATACTAGGCCCATGAGAGGTTAAGGTCTGCGTTAGAAGGACCAAGAGTATTCCTTGGTTGCTATGCGAGCGACCTAAAGACTGGGATGGATTAGCGTGGAGTCGACGATTCTTGGTTTTTGCCCTGGATAGCACATCGCCGACTACCTACCATCTTTAGTCAATCGTGTACGTACGGAAAGGCAGAGAACCCCCAACAGACCATGTGCTTGCTATCGATTCATGGGTGAGGTTGGCCCGTAGGAAAGTGGGCTATAGTGGGACCGGGGAGTGGTTCTCATACATGATTTTTCGTGGGTTGCCTTTCACTAGTTGAGGGAGGGGTCACGTGGGACCGTAGCCACGGGTACAAAAACAGACCTTGGTATCTGCATCAGCAGACGACTTAAAGCTCCCGACCGAGTTCCATATTTCTTAGTTTGCCCTGGCACGGAACTCGGATGGCACATTGTGGAACATGTGCATCTAGACATGGAAAACGATTCACGATACATACGTGGGATCAAGGGCGCGGTTGACGGGTGGCGTAATCCCTAGTGGTCCTAGGTGGCCAAAACCCAAACCGAGACACGGAAACGTTCATTAGGTAGCATAATCCCTAGCGGCCCTAGGTGGCATAAATCCTAAGTGGACGCGCGATAGTTCATGGTAGGGAAACACAACTAGATAAAGGGTTGCAGTCCAAAACAACTTCAAGGATAAAACGTTTACATGGGAAAGCCCGTATGGCCTATGGCAAAGGACTGAACTTACACATGGAGAGAAACATACGAGTTGGGAAAACCTACATATGCTATATATTAGGTTGACATGGACCATTTCATGACATGGGGCAAGGGACATTCATGGTTAACACATGACGCGGGTAGGGATACTAGTACGAGAGGTGCAGAGCAAATATACATGTTAGAACCAGGAAAAATATACATAATAGACACCGGGGGATGTTAGACAGGATAGATACCTTGGGATAGTATACTTGATAGAAACCTGACGATGTGATACCTTGATTTATCACGACACCGTAGTTTATCACGATATCTTAGTTTACCTTGCTACAGTAGTTCAGCCAGTTACCCTGGTTTAGTTTATCTATCTTGTAGTCATCCTTATGTTTACTTTCAGTTTATGCATGTCATGTTACCTTTACCTGTTTTTATACTGGGAGTAGATAGGACTTACCAGTCTTTATGACTGACCCCGTTTTCTTTCGCCTCTTTGTCTTCCGTTTCCCCCCCAGGTTCCAGGGAGGAAATGATGTTGTTTAGTTCGGGCCTCTTATGCTTGAAGGTCATCATGTATAGCTTGATGTATAGCTTGGTCTTCTCTTGGCTATGGCTGCTTCACCGCTTTATTTTGGGGAATAATTTATTAAAAGGTTTTTATGCTTCTTTATTATTGCAAGACAGGTTTTGATGTAATCTGATGTAAAAGGCTTTAGACCTTAATTATTAATGTTTATGAAAGTTCGATTTTACTTCCGCTATTTTATATGTTCTGTCTTGTGATACTTCTGTGCATGTTTACCAATAATGCCCCTCTAAAGCTAGTGCATTCCTTTGCGAGTGACCCTAGCGGAGGCGGGGTGTTACAGTTGGTATCAGAGCAGAAGGTTACCAGACTAGGCAAAAGTTTTTAGAGACCTTCTGAAAACTATTTGAAAAACCGTTTATAAAGAAGCATTTTTCAAGAAAAGTTTGTTTTAAAGGCTATTCCCCAAAAGCCATTAGCACCATCCTTTGATTCCTTGATTAAATCTCGTTTCCTTTCTTTTCTCCATCCATGGTCACAGTAGTTCTCACTGTGACTAATCTTGGTCTAGCCACGTAGGTGTTTCCCGTACGATGGAGGTGGTTCTCGAGAGACCCATTGCCGTGTTACAAGAAAGGATAATAAGAGTAAGGATAAAGGATACCAGCTTAAGGATAAGCAACTGTTGTTAGGGCTTGGTCCATCAAGGAGGACAAGGACAGGATCAGCGGAGAGGGAAATAATACGCTCCCACTTCTGGGGTGCCTAAAAGAAATGGTACCGTTTCTATTAGAGGTTCAGCCTTCCTTTTCTATCATCCCGTCCAGACTTTGTTTTGATCATCGTATCACTTAAGTCTGCTTAGATAGTTGAGTCTCTGCACCTTAGTACTAGCATGGTAGAGGATCCCAGTTTTGTACCAAAAATCTGGTTGGAGAGTTGGTCCATTCCTTCATGACTTGTTGGATTTGAGAATGACATGTCTCAACTACGGAGGGATTCTAAGGATAAAGTGGTTATCCAGTAAGGGGTGCCACTCTCGGTTTTGATAGGAGGGTAGTTAGACTCTTGACTAGCCTTGGTAGTACCCTCGAAGTCTCGTGTAACCTTTTGGGTTCGGTCATGATTAGTTACCTAAAATCCCTGGATGCCTTTATTGGAAATTGGAAGCCCGATCGAGTGGTGTTCGCCGATAAGACGGATGGATTATTTCACTTATGCATGGGTTATAGAAATCACCCTAGTAAGTGCGCTTGATAACCTGGTTGACATCTGTTTACTTTCAAGAGAAAGTTCTTCTACGTGGAATACCCTGTGGTACGAGGTCCGAGATTCACTAGTGAATTTTGGAAAGCTTGCATGAGATCATGAGTACACAGTCATGTTTGCGCCAAGTATTCTAGAAAAAGGATAGGTGCAAAGTGGAACGAGAGGCGATGAAGAAATGAGTTCCAGCTCATGTTATGGAAACAGGAAATAAGAAGCTACGAAATCGCGAAGTCAAAGGCGGTCAAGGCATGATGGAATTAAGCTCATGGAAATGCGGCTTGGACGTGCGCATCACGTCTCTTCTTAAGAGTATATCTTTGATCCTTGGTTCACCTATAAAGCTTACTTGCATGCTATCGCTTGGTGGATATCCTCTCGGTCCTGTTTCTGTTACAAACCCCGTAAGGAGTTTGTCTTGTTTATCTTCTCGATCTTATCCTGGGAACCTTAGGTAGAACGTTATGGATGTAAACATGTATTTGAGACATGTTATGATTGATATGGTTGCAAATGGTTGCAAGTGGTTGCTCGTGGATGCGCGAATACACGTTAGATACTAGATTGATGCGATCACGTTTCATGTTGCATATGCACGAGCATTTATACTTCTTTACGGATAAAATTGAATGTGTTGTCATGTGGATGTTGCATATGAATGAATGGTTGTGCACGCATATAGTATCTATATGACTAGGACTATTTGCATACATGTTGGATTCATGGCACTATGCATATTTTTGCATTAGAAAAATTATTCAGGCCTGATCATTGGCATTAGCTAAGGAACATGTACACACACGTTTTGCATATATTCATACAGCATTAGAAATCATCTAAGGACAATGGTTTCTTGTGGATGATGTTTTGAGTAGATGGATGATGGATGGTAGGATATGTTCTTCCTAACTTGGAGATTTCGGGGACGAAATCCTAAAAGGTGGGGAGAATGTAACAACCCGTATTTCGATAACATGATTAAGACGAGAATCAAGGCAGAATTTAATTTTAAATTCTGAATCAAGCAAAATGGGCTATGCCATTGCGTTCGTCTCGGAAAAATACGCGAAATAGAGTCCGAGTTTTCAAAAATCGGAGTCCGTATGACCCGGTTAAGGCCCAACGAAGTTTTCAGAAAATTTCTAAGTAAAAACAGATTTCAAATTCAAACTTGAATTTGGAAAATTGGGCCAGTTGGGCCAGGCGGGAAAAATTCCCGCCACAGTACCCAAGTCGACAGCCCTGTCGACTTGGGAGTCGACTTGGTCTGACCAAGTCGACAGCCCTGTCGACTTGGCTGTCGACTTGGCTCAGACGAGCATTCCTGGCTTGGTGCACCTGCACTTGTCCCTGGTCTTGTTCTGGAAGCTTCTGACGTGGTTTGATGGTTCAGATCTATCCTAGGGTTAATCTAAGGGCCTAAAACTATCCTAATCTCTATAAAAAGACCCTAAACCTAACCTAAATCCCTAAAAATCAAACCTAGCAACTAAGTGCTGCCAAAATCAATTTTGATCATGGTCTCCATCTCCAATCCCTAGAGCCTATGCATTCAAATCGGGTTCAAATCAAAAGGTGCAAGCTTGCTACACCAAATAGAGGCCAAATCAACGTTGCTATGCGAGTTTCATGATGGATCTTCATCAAAGGAGCCACCTTTCTTCGTCAAAACGATTCATGCTCCTAGTCCTCTTGCCACGCTATGTAAGTTCTAGCTACTTGTAGATTTAAACGATGATCTTGATTTGACATGGGATAAAATGCAAAGTAACATGAGTATGTTAGCCTATGGGAACCTAGTTTGCCCCTTTAGCATGAACATATGACTTTGGGTTATGTTGTAGCGACTAAACCATGCTATTCATGTTACATTGGACCTAGTTTGCCATGCAAGATTGGACCTTTGCTTGTGGTATGTTAGCATGCACACTTGAAACCACTTTGACTCATGAAACATGTGCATGAATGTGACTTTGAGGCTATGCAAGTATATGAACCCGAAATCCCTTATGATAATATGCAAGTTTACCTTTTTATCACATGGGTAACATGGGCATGTTCATCCCTTCATGATAGGTTTATGACATGAATACTTATGCAAGTAATCCCCTTTTATGCTATGCATGTTTGTGGCCAAATCCCCTTGAGATACTATGCATGTTTGTGGCCAAATCACCTTATGACACTATGCATGTTTTTGGCCAAGGTTGTGCATGTGGAAGCCAATCCCTTTTTGGCATCATGCATGTTTTGAGGCCAATATGTGACGTAGTATCCTTACTATGTTGACTCGCTTTTGCTTGCGTTGGAAAACACGACTTTGGGGGTAGTTAGATAAACATGAACATGACGCGAAATCTTGACTTGAATATGACATGAAAACTTGACTTGAGGTTACATGTGAACACGACATGTAAGTTGAACCAAAATGGGGGCATGACACGTGGGGTAAACTTGGGACTTGAAATTAGACACGTATTGGTTGTAAGTGTAATATAACACTAGACCAAACATGGAAGTGGCCAACTCGAGGTTGGGTTGAGTTTGTAGCATAAATCTACCCGGACCCGCCCGGCTTAACTAGTAGCTACAAACAATAGGATCCAATGTGAGAAGTTGGTCATGTCGCGCTTAAGACCCGAGGTTAGACTAGGTTGTGGTGTAAATCTACCCGGACCCGCCCGGCTTAACTAGTAACCACAACAAGGTCTAATGTGAGAGGTTGAGGGTGCATTAATTAAATTAATGCCACATGATAAGGTTAAGTAAATTTGACTAATGACACTTAACCGATATGACACGTATGGGTAGGTTAAGTGGGACCGGACTTGATTTCTTAATGACACTTAACCATGCAAGATGATTAGGGGATGAGGTTAAGTAATTTACACTTAACTAATCCGACTTGGTAATTAGATGGGGTTAAGTAATTAAGACTTAACTAATCTAAACACGGTAATTAGATGGGGTTAAGTAATTGACGCTTAACTAATCTAACCACGGTAATTAGATGGGGTTAAGTAACCCACACTTAACTAATCTAAACACGGTAATTAGATGGGGTTAAGTAATCCACACTTAACTAATCTAAACACGGTAATTAGATGGGGTTAAGTTAAACACTTAACCAACTTAAACTTGGTAACTCAATGAGGTTAAGTAACCAATACTTAACCAACTTAACGTGATAATTTAATGGGGTTAACCAACTTATACTTAACCAATTATACATGATGATTTGATGGGGTTAAGTAACCTACACTTAACCAATCTAATACGCGGACCTGATAAGGTTAAGTCACAAGACCTTTTTAGAATATACTTAACCATTGTAGTACGATTAGAGGATGGGGTTAAGCCCACCTATACTTAACCAATCCGACTCGATAATTTGATGGGATTAAGATAATCTATGCTTAATCGATCTAGCAAGATAATCCGATAGGATTAAGGTAAGCTAGTACTTGACCGATTTGACTTGATAGGGTTAAGTCATGAGCCTCTGGGTACACTTAACCAACTTGTAGGGCTAAGTCTTGAACTTAAATACTTAGCCAATCTTGACGTGATTTGTGGGCGGGTTAAGGCATGGACTTGAATGATAACACTTAACCCAATAAGACAAACCCTAGTTAGAGGAACTAGGTATAGAATCGTGGTTAATCAAGGACAACGGGAAAGGAAGCTAAGTGGTAAACCTTAGTTAAGGGTAACTAAGTAATAATTCTTAGCTAAGGACATAGGATTAATTCACAAAGCGATGAGTAACCTGATACGGTAGGTCATCGCTTAGTATACGAGGAGGAGCAAGTTATCTGACTTGGATAAAAGCTCCAGCGCACTGGGTGCCGAAGTGGAAGCTTCGGGGGACGTGAGGATATTCTTGGGATCCCACTGTGGGCTGCCAGGTAATTATACTAGGCCCATGAGAGGTTAAGGTCTGCGTTAGAAGGACCAAGAGTATGCCTTGGTTGCTATGCGAGCGACCTAAAGACTGGGATGGATTAGCGTGGAGTCGACGATTCTTGGTTTTTGCCCTGGATAGCACATCGCCGACTACCTACCATCTTTAGTCAATCGTGTACGTACGGAAAGGCAGAGAACCCCCAACAGACCATGTGCTTGCTATCGAGTCATGGGTGAGGTTGGCCCGTAGGAAAGTGGGCTATAGTGGGGCCGGGGAGTGGTTCTCATACATGATTTTTCGTGGGTTGCCTTTCACTAGTTGAGGGAGGGGTCACGTGGGACCATAACCACGGGTACAAAAACAGACCTTGGTATCTGCATCAGCAGACGACTTAAAGCTCCCGACCGAGTTCCATATTTCTTAGTTTGCCCTGGCACGGAACTCGGATGGCACATTGTGGAACATGTGCATCTAGACATGGAAAACGATTCACGATACATACATGGGATCAAGGGCGCGGTTGACGGGTGGCGTAATCCCTAGTGGTCCTAGGTGGCCAAAACCCAAACCGAGACACGGAAACGTTCATTAGGTAGCATAATCCCTAGCGGCCCTAGGTGGCATAAATCCTAAGTGGACGCGCGATAGTTCATGGTAGGGAAACACAACTAGATCAAGGGTTGCAGTCCAAAACAACTTCAAGGATAAAACGTTTACATGGGAAAGCCCGTATGGCCTATGGCAAAGGACTGAACTTACACATGGAGAGAAACATACGAGTTGGGAAAACCTACATATGCTATATATTAGGTTGACATGGACCATTTCATGACATGGGGCAAGGGACATTCATGGTTAACACATGACGCGGGTAGGGATACTAGTACGAGAGGTGCAGAGCAAATATACATGTTAGAACCAGGAAAAATATACATAATAGACACCGGGGGATGTTAGACAGGATAGATACCTTGGGATAGTATACTTGATAGAAACCTGACGATGTGATACCTTGATTTATCACGACACCGTAGTTTATCACGATATCTTAGTTTACCTTGCTACAGTAGTTCAGCCAGTTACTCTGGTTTAGTTTATCTATCTTGTAATCATCCTTATGTTTACTTTCAGTTTATGCATGTCATGTTACCTTTACCTGTTTTTATACTGGGAGTAGATAGGACTTACCAGTCTTTATGACTGACCCGGTTTCCTTTTGCCTCTTTGTCTTTCGTTTCCCCCCAGGTTCCAGGGAGGAAATGATGTTGTTTAGTTCGGGCCTCTTATGCTTGAAGGTCATCATGTATAGCTTGATGTATAGCTTGGTCTTCTCTTGGCTATGGCTGCTTCACCGCTTTATTTTGGGGAATAATTTATTAAAAGGTTTTTATGCTTCTTTATTATTGCAAGACAGGTTTTGATGTACTCTGATGTAAAAGGCTTTAGACCTTAATTATTAATGTTTATGAAAGTTCGATTTTACTTCCGCTATTTTATATGTTCTGTCTTGTGATACTTCTGTGCATGTTTACCAATAAATCCCCTCTAAAGCTAGTGCATTCCTTTGCGAGTGACCCTAGCGGAGGCGGGGTGTTACAATGGGTGTGATAAGGAAGTTCTGTAGAAAATTTGGCTTGAGAATTCAGATGTTTCATAGGAAGCTATTTAGGCTGGAAGTTTGATAAGTGTTTGAGTCAATAGTGATGAGACACGAACGGACTCAGTAATAAAAAAAATCTTATAGGGAGAATTCAAGTTTCTAACCCGTGTTCATTTTCTAGTGTTTCTTTTTGATATTCTATCTTTCGACTATGGCTTTTGTTCTAAATATCCTTGGGAAGTGTTAGATCTTAGGACTCAAGCTACGGAATGTAGCATATGGTTGAAACATGTCATCGAAACGTGTTATGTTTGATATTTGCAAATGAATGCAACTGTTATGGGTGGATGCATACACACACTAGGTACTATGATCAGTTAAATAGGGCACTTGCATATGCAAATGGATGTGTGTGAATTTTATTTATTATTATGGTTGTAATATATATATATATATATGTTTTCATATGGCTGTTGCATGTGAGTGATGTTTGATGCATGCATAAAGAATTATTTGTGATCATTAAGATTGTTGCATACATCTTGGATACATGGCACGGGCATAAATTGCATTGAAAGGAGGTCAATTAAATTAGTGGATCGCCTAATTTCTTGCATTAGTTAAGGACATATACACTTCGCTAATTGCATAAGTTCATAAAAAGCATTAGAACTCCTAAGTACAATGGGTGTTAGTGTTGATGGATGTAGATAGTTGAATGATAATACTAATATCAGTCTTCTAACCTTAGAGATTTTGGGGATGAAATCCTTTAAGGAGGGGAGAATGTAACAACCCAAATTTTAATGAAAAATAATTAATTAACAAATTAATTAATTAAATAATAATATAAAAAATAAGGGGAACGAGGCAACAGAGTTTGCGTAATTGGATCCATTATGATTTTCTAATTCAGATACGCTTTTGTTTCGCGTAAAACAGACTTAAAACAAAGAAGTTATGACTAATAGAAGTTCGAAATTCAAATAATATATATATATACATATATATGAATAAAAAGTAGGTATGTCCTTAGGACGAAACATGGTACAACTAAGTTGACCAATGGGTCGACCCATCTTGAATGTAGATCAAACCAGCTATATATTGGGTCAACCCATTTCGTGGTTTTGCAGTTTACTTACTAGGTATGAAATCGACTGAATGGGTGAGGTTTATTGTGATGATTCATGACTTTTCTTTGCATCTGATGGACAAAGTTGTAAACCTAATATATGCAGGCTAGGAATTCCCTACTCCTATTACAAATAAGCCTCCTATACTTCCGTAATTCTCACAACTCCATTCTCCTTCTTTGAGCCTCCTCTATACAAATTTCTTCCTCTAGAATAAAATGGAGTTTTGAGATAAAATTTTATATAAAAAAATTGGAGGATTATATATACACAAATTAAGAGATTCCTATCAAGGCTATTTGGATAAGCATATTTCTATGAGTATTTAGTGTAACTGCATGATTAGTATAATTTTGGGAATATTTAGAAAGTAAAATATTTTGTTAATTTCCCTATAGTTTCCGTGTTTATTTTCTGTAAGTTTAATTACTGTCTCTATTCAAGTTTTTGTTTATTTCAGTAATTTACCATATACTGTTAATTATTTAGTCTACTCCTATCCCTTTTCTTTGTGGTTATTATATTTACAATTCGAGTTATTCCCTACTTTGTTTATAATTTCATTTTTTATTTGTTTTCAGTTTAGGCTATATAAGAGCCTAAACATTTACCCTTTTATTTATGTTGAATTAAGGCCGAGAGCCTAAACCTTTACCCTATTATTTCTGCACATATAGGGAAAATAATGATTTTGGGTATAAAGAATTATTTGTGGGAATATTGAATAATTATTGTAATTAGCTAATGAACTGTAATTTTGGGGAATAGAGAATAGAATGAATAATTTGAAGGTATTGTAATGACCTACCTTTTTGACCACCCCAAGTCGGTAAGTAAATTAACTTGAGACGTTCAAAATGACATATTGTTTTGGCTTACAGCATTTAAACAGAATTATATACAAAATCACAGAATAGAATTATTTACAGTGGAATAAATTTTATATAAATATCATAGTTTATACAATATTTGTACAGTGGAAGGAATACATAAGTTTTTAACGAATAAATTTTTACAATTTGTCGGCTTGCATGCGCATGTGACTTCACGTGCCTCTCTACTTTTCGAGCTGAAATCTATAAATCTGCAACACTCGTACCCGCCCCGAGCATTTTGCAAGAAAATCAAACAAAATACACGAGTCAGGACAAACATTCACATTTAATGAATCAACTTAAGTGAAATGTCTAATAAAACGCGTTAGTAACTTAAAGAATGCTTGGGACTACAATAACCTTATCATAAAATAAACAGGATGTTTATTACAACCTAAAACATAACGAAAGGTTATATTGAATGAGTAAGCTTATTTAAGTAAACTTAAAATGTGCATTAATTTTAATATGAAACAAATAAATAAGCATGTAGTGGGAGTCCTTTCCGGCAGTGATGGCTGAATAAGGAAAATAAGTGGCTCATAGTTGTGGTCCGTTCTGGCAACATAGACCGGTTAGAGAAAATAACTGGCCAAACGAAGTAATTAATCTATGGTGGCCTTTAAATTCTTTGACAATTCTATGGGGGTCTAGGTAGATAGAAGGTAAACGATATTTCTATGGTAGCCTTGGCGTTCATCGATAATCCTATGGGTCTATATTAGTAGGCGGTTATAATACATTAAATAACGGGGATCAAGTCTAAGGGTGACTTGAGTCAAATTGTATTTTTGGTTGGGGACCCATATCAGGTAGTATCCCTTTTATCATTCTATGGAGGTCTCACATAAGGAGGAGGCAAATCCATGCTTTACTACACTAGATAGTAAGAGGTCTAAACAAGGTGGGTACCGACACGTTCCAACAGAGCGATGAGCGTGTATCACACTGATTAGTGGAAATAAGATGTTGTAACGCCTATGATGAACGCTATGCCTTTTAGAGCTGATGGGATCGAGCCGGGGAAACCCAACGTGCATAGTGGGCACACTATGGTATAAAACCCGATCGATGGGTAGTATTAAGAAATTTCTTCAAAAATTATTTGAATTTTTCCAAATTTGTAGAAGTGCAAAACAATCACCATTATCAAATCTTACATATGAGAAGACAATTAACTTTATTTGTGCTTATCTTTCTACTATTTCATTTACTACCTTTACACATTTATGTTCTTGGAACTGTTATTCAATCTAACTTCCTTTTATAGTACTCACCAGACTTATGTCTAACTAGTTTCCATTCTTCCTTCTCTCTCCCCTTTTCTTCCCCTAGCTTCACAGAGTGGAGGAACTCAGAGTTAATAAATATTTGGCTCAGCTTTGCTTGTTCAAAGATTACCAGCTCGATTCACTTTCCACTTGTTCATGTATTGCTCCACTCTTGGTGTGCTCCTTGTTATTGTATTTGACATTAAGAGGGACAATTTTCAATTGTACTATGATTATGATGGTTTTTCATATGACAGCTTTGTTGTAGAATGGAGTTTTGATGACAACAACTTATTTCAATTATCATTTATTATAAAATATACACTAACACCTTTTGTATAGAGTATATATATACACACATATGCAGGAATTATATACAGGAAATATTACTGAAGACTGTACAATTTTAAAGATGATAGAGATTCAAAGATCAGAGAAATTTCAAGACTCATGAGTATTCAAGATTTCAAGAATTCAAGAGTTCAAAATTAATATAGTTATAGAGTCTAGATTGTGTAAGACTCTAAATAGCACTCCAGGTTCAAATTCTAATTTTAGTTTTCAATTTCTGATTTTTAATTCTATCCTCAATTCTCTCTATTTTATTTTCTATCTTTTATGTTTTTTTCCTTTTCTTATTCTTCTTTATTTTTCAAATTTAAATTTTATATATTTATATTCTTATACTTTATATTTATATAGTTTAAAATATTATAATTTTATAAATATGTTTATATAGTTTAAATTTATGTTTTCGTATGACTTTCTACTTTATAATATTAATCTACAATACTACATTTTGATCCAAGAATTTCCAGAATTATATCTATATCAAAACACTTGAAAAAGTGTTTTAAAATTCAAAAATACACTAGGGTATGTCGACATAACAAAAACACCATGTTGACATATAACTGTCACTTTTTCAATTTTGAAAGGAAGTGTCTTTTCACTATTTGAAACGATTCAGAAATGTTGCAACCTTTCACACAATATAAAAAGTGGTTAAAACCAAAATTTTAAACATGTCTTCTTCTCTATTTTCATCTTCTTTCATTATATAATCATTATGAATCATTTCTATGATTTATACACTTATTGTTCGCTAAACGGATATTCTATTAAATTAGAAAACCGTTAACACGAAATATCGTGATAATACCGCAAGCGCATGGCGTACAATTATTAGTACGTGCCGAATACGAGTCGATCCGCAGGGAAAGAATTAATTCTAGATTTTACTCAATCAAATTAAACCAAATTCAAGTGAAGTTTCAACTAATAGAAGCTAATGAAAACTATAAACTAAGTTGAGAGCTAAATATGAAATGAAAACAATTCAGAGGCAAATCAACTCTCACATTTATGTAATTTATCAAAAATACAATTTATGATCTCCATTAAGTGATATAAATGCAATATTTAAACCACTTATGATTCTCATGAAAATGTAACTAAAGCAAAACTATTCTTAGTATGGCCTATGAGTTATTAACTAAAACTATAGACCATCAAATTTTGTTCTTACTTTCATTTCAAAATCAATAACCACTCATATTGATGTAATTTGTGTTTACATTGACTAAGCATAGCCTATTTTTTAGTCAACAAACATAGACTATCAAAACCATTTGTATAAACTTATATCAACATTCGCTAACATGAAGCTCAAATTAGAGATCACAAATCATAAAGATGTTGAACTTACATGAAGTTAGAGAGCTTCGTTATCTCTAAATCAAGGGATTAGCCACTCATATGTGTTATCATATCAACACATGTAAGTTTCAACATTAGAAAATAAAGAAAAATGAAAGAAAAACTAAGTAGAACAAGAAGAGAACTAAACAAAGAACATAAGGTAAATGAACATGAAAGTAAATCTAAGCTATGAACATGAATGTAAATCTAAGATATGAACACGAAAGTAAAGAGCATAGAAATTAAATTGAATTGAAACAAAGAAGTTACATAAAGAAAATGGCTAAGTAGCCATGGAAATACAAGAGAGCTTGTGCTCCTCTCAACTAAACTAAAGAAGGGGGTCAAAGATAAGGATTATTTACATCACATAAAGGGGTATATATACATGTTTCTAACCCAAAACCCTAATCACATTTGTTGGGAACTTCCCAAAATGCCCCTTTATAAAGCTTCTAATCCTCTCTTAGCCACTACTGAGTCATGTAGAATGCATGAGACCTTTTGTGTTATTCAGTTAGTCTTTAATAAGAAGCTTAAGAGAAAAAGGGTAATTTGAGAGGTGCGGTCCTCCATGATCATGTATGAGAATTATTTCCTCTTCATTCCTTTGTATGCATACATTTGTGCTCCAAATATTCATGTGTATGCATTATTTGTGCTCTAAAATTCCTATAAGAGACAAATACAAAGAACAAGTAAATGCAATCACAAATTAAAACATGCACAAGTGACCATTTTACACGTTAAATGAGGATGAATGCATGACAATTTGAGAATTTCAGGATTTTGGTTTTAAACGTGTAAAAATAGCCAATTTTGTTATTTATTTAATTAAAATAAGAATAAATGTTTGAATATAAATGTGCACATTTACGTGCATATCACTTATACTCGGCCGAATTCAATTCTATTTTGGTCAAACTTCTTCTCTCTAGCTGAGAAATCAAGGAAGTAGGAATCGGTGTTACCGTGTAGCCGAGAAATCAGGGAAGTAGAAATAGGTGGTATCCCTTGTGGTCGTGAAATCAAGGAGGGCATACTTGACTATTGATATAGTAATAAAACTCTGCACAATCGAGCGTTGTGCAGGACTGGCCGTAGGAGTAACCCAAACCAGTATAAAATCCGGTGTGCTCTTTCCTTTTCTACACCTTTATTTTTGTTCATTTTGTATCTGTGTTTGAATCTGTGTTTGTGATTGTGTTTCTAGTGTTTGATTCATTCCGTAGTTCACATAAGTTTTGGATTTTTCTTAAATTCTCACAAACACTATTCACCCCCCTCTAGTTTTGTTTTGCCTTAACGATCCATTCCACATTCCCTAACAATTGGTATCAGAGTAAGGTCTTTCAAAAATTTCTTAATCTGATTTTTTAAAATAGTGATAATGGCAACCAACACTTGTAGCGACAATAGTTCTTTTATAGAGGATCAATCCACTGTTAGACCACCATTGTTTAATGGTAGCAATTTTTCATATTGGGCATGTAGAATGAAAATTTATTTACAATCAGTAGGATTAGACACATGGAATAGTACACAAAATGAATATGTTGAACCCACAACTGCACTTGCACAATGGACAAATGAACAAAAGGCCCCTACACAGAGCAATTCCAAAGCCGTGAATATGTTATTTTATTCATTAGATAGGAATGAGTTTAATAGAGTATCAGTATGTAAAACTGCTTAATAGAGTATCAGTATGTAAAATTGCTTATGAAATCTAGAGAATTTTATAAGTTACTCAAGAAGGAACTAGTAAAGTTAAACAGAATAAGATAGCCATGTTAGTTAATCAATTTGAATTATTCAAAATAAACAAGAATGAGTCTATTTCAGACATGTATTGTAGATTTCAAGAGATAGTGCATTCGTTAACAGCACTTGGAAATACTTATTCTAAAGTAGATTATGTCAGAAAAATATTGAATTCGTTAACTACAGAATGGGATCATAACACTTTGGCTATTGAAGAAGCCAATGATGTCAATGAAATGAAGATTAAAGAGTTAATTGAAAATATGATGTCTTATGAAGTCCAATTACAGAAAAGAAGAGAAAATAGATCAACTGAAAAGAAATCTATTGCACTAAGAGCAACAACAAATGATTCTGACTCGAGTAGTGGATATGATGAAAAAACAGCGCTTATGACAAATCATTTTAGAAAATTTCTATAATATAAAAGGAAGAGTTATATTCAAGGAAATTCAAAAATAAATGATGGTTGTGTTTTAACTGCAACAAACCAGGCCATATAAAGAAAATGTGTCCATATCCAGACAAATCGACTCAGCAAACGGAAAACAACAATTCGTCAAGGAAAAGAAAGAAAGCATGCGCAGCAACATTAGATGATTCAGATTCGTCATCAAAGTATGAAGAACCAGAAACCAGAAATACAAATATATGCTTTAAGGCAATTCAGAGTTCAGAAAATCATGAAAAAAGGATCAAAAAACAGGGTATGCATTAATTAAAATTTAATTTTATTTGGTTGAATGGTTGCTTTGTTTTTTGTTTGTTTGTTTTGGTTTGAATTTAAAACTTTAAAATTAAACTTTTGAAATTTATATTTGAATTTTGAAATTCAAAATAATAATATAATATTTAATAACCAATAAAATAATTGGTTTGTGTGTTTATTAGGATTAGAATTAGTTCAGGAAATCGTTAAGCCTGAAATATAGATCGATAATATATTTCAAAACATAAAAATCCAATTTCTTTTGAAATGAGTCAAGTATGTTGACGTACAGAAAAGTATATGTTGACATATCTAAGCAGTTTTGAAATTTAAATTTTGAATTTCAAAAGTTTAAACTTCCCTCCAGTCTTTTCACCAACTCCCAAGGACTGAAAAGGTGTCATTTCAACCTGAAAAGTTGTGCCTATTCAATTCATATTCACTCAATTCATATCCATTCAATTTCTATATATATATCTATCCTTTTTACCTTTCATTCATAACTCAAAACTATATTCTTCATATCTATTCTCTCCCAAAATTATCAATCCAATGGCTTTCTCAAGTTCATCTCAGAAAATAAAGATAACCAAAACCATCAAAGGCTATCTTCATAATGACAAAGAGGCCATCAAAACCTATAGTAACTATTTAGCAAATGCTAAAATTAACACGGGTGCTTGCACCATCTTTAGCGACTTTCCCTCTTATGATCTCGTTTCTCTTTTCGAACACAATGAAGTGTTGAGTCTAGTTGACTCTCATGATAATGACGAAGTATGTTATCCCAAACTCATGAAGATGTTCTATGCTAATCTCAACCGCGGATTTTACGAAGTCAGCGAAAACCAAATTTGGAGTAGTGTCAAAGGCACTCAAATTTTTCTCGATGCCGAACTATTAGGCACTATTCTAAATTGTGGATGTATGGGATTGGATTTCTCAAAATTTTCCATCAATGAAACTAATTTGGAAACATTTCACGACATATTCGACGATGGTGCTCCAATGGAATTCAAAAATCATTTTTTTCGTACAGAAACAAGAATTTTCAACCTTCTCCTCCAACATACCATCACTACCGGTTTCAGAAATTTCAACAATCCGACTCTAAAAGTCCAAAAAGCTCTTTTTGCTAATATAGGTGGATATATTATCAATTGGGCCGAAATGATCCTAAATTAAATTAAGCCCACATATTTATCTACAAGAGAAAACACCCTCTACTATGGTGTTTACCTCACTCGCATTTTCAAATACTTTAATGTTGATTTTCATGGAGAATAATTTATCCCTAGAAAAGTGTTTGACGCATCAAACATTAATCTGATGCAAATTCCTCTTACTTTTAAACCATATGAGACATTCGAGGCCAAACAAGCTCGATTGCAACAAGAACAAGAGCCAATGGAAGTCGAAGAAGAAGAGGCTTCTATTGAAAGTATTGAGTGCCCAACCTCTAAGCGTATTTACAAGATATGATTGTTCAAAATCAAGTGAAAATCATCAACAAACAAAAGAAGCTTAACAAGAGACTCTCCAAAATATCCAAATTCATGGTCAAGATAGGAAGAAAGCTTGGAATTTCATCTTCCTCATCATCATCCGAAAACTAGGCCATCTAGTCTAATCTATCTGCATATATTTTCTTGTATTTGCTTTCGAATCTTGCATTTAAAGAGTGTCTTGATTAGTTGGACGTATTTGCTTTTTATCAAGTAATAAATGGAGTTTTGTATATGATATAATCATCTTTATGTTTCTGGAAAAACTATAAAACTAATTATAATATAATAGATTTTAAAAGAATTAAAATTTCAAAATTTTAAAATATAACACTATAGTATGTCGACATGACAAAAAGAGTATTTCAACATGACAAAAAGAGTATGTTGACATATAACTAAAAAAAATTCAAATTATTTCAAATTTTAAAACTAAAATAACTACTCATAACCATTCAAAATCAAACGAATTCCAGACCCTATTTAAGTACATTTCTTCCAGAAAAATTCATTATTCCATTACTCCTTTCTTATTCATTTCTCGTCAAATCCATGGCAAATCCTGTTCATAATATAAGTGAAAATCTTGATGATTCTTTGAATTCTTTCAAGAAAACTCTCTCTATAGTACTACATAATCAGCGCAAACTAGAGTTATTTCAAATGAGGGTGGTAGAATATCAAGAAAATCATTTTGATTTGATTCGTTGGGACATCTCTTCTCATTTCTGAAATGAAAACAACCAAACATCACATAACACTGAAGAAGAGTGGAAGGAAATCCAGAAGAATCCAATTACTGGACAAGATGAATGGGTTGAAGTTCCAAGAAACGTTTAATTATTTGGTACGATTTGATTGATTTGTTTAAATATTCTAGAACATATAGTGTGGTGTGATTTGGATTCTATTGTTTGAAACTTGTATATATTATGACATATGGTGTGATTTGATTTGGTTTGTATATATATTCAAACAAACATATGTAATGTTAACACTTGGATTGGTTTGTATTTAATCATCATATTGCTAGAAATTATTATTCTAAGTTTGAATAGATTAAGGAGAGTATTCTACTTAGAAGTAGTTAATATATTAAGGAGGAGTATTTTTATTAGGATAGTTACTTAAGTTCTATTCAGGAAGTTATACAATTTAGGGGTAGTATCTTTAAAATTTCTTTCTGATAATGCCAAAGGGGTAGAAATTATAAAATATAGGCATAGTTTATAGGATTCTTAAAAAAGGGGAGTATTAGAAGGATCATCATCAACAGGTATATACAGGTATGATATTTTATAAACTAAGGTTGTCATCATCAAAAATGGGGGAGATTGTTTGAGAATGGAGTTTTGATGATAACAACCTTATTTCAATTATCATTGATTATAAAATAAATATTAACACTTTTTGTATAGAATATATATATATATATATATGTAGGAATTATATACAGGAAATATTACTGAAGACTGTACAATTTTAAAGATGATAGAGACTCAAAGATCAGAGAAATTTCAAGATTCATGAGTATTCGAGATTTCAAGAGTTCAAAATTAATATAGTTATAGAGTCTAGATTGTGTAAGACTCTAAATAGCACTCCAGGTTCAAATTTTAATTTTCAATTTCTGATTTTTAATTCTATCCTCAATTCTCTCTATTTTATTTTCTATCTTTTCTATTTTTTCCTTTCTTATTCTTCTTTATTTTTCAAACTTAAATTTTATATATTTATATTCTTATACTTTATATTTATATAGTTTAAAACCTTATAATTTTATAAATATGTTTATATAGTTTAAATCTATGTTTTCATATGATTTACTACTCCATAATATAGATTTACAATGCAATATTTTGATTCAAGAATTTTCAGAATATATTTGTATCAAAACACTTGAAAAACTGTTTTGAAATTCAAAAATACACTAGGGTACGTCGACATAAACAAAAACACCATGTCGACATATAATTGTCACTTTTTCAGTTTTGAAAGAAAGTTTCTTTTCACTATTTGAAATGATTCTGAAATGTTGCAACCTTTCATACACTATAAAAAGAGGATAAAACCGAATTTCTAAACATATCTTCTTCTCCATTTTCATCCTCTTTCATTATATAATCATTCTTAATCCGTTTAATGATCTCTACACTTTTACTCCACCAAATTCAGTTTTTTTTATCAAACTTCTTCTCTCTACACTCTCTTCTCATTTCTCTCTGAACCAAGTGCTATTGAAGAGTTCTAGGGATATTTGTAATTGTTTGGGTTGAGTAAAAGAGGAATCGATGGTATCCTTGTAGCCAAGGAATCAAGGAAGTAGGAATCGGTGTTTCCTTGCCGAGAAATCAAGGTAGTAGGAACCAGTGGTATTCCTTGTAGCCGTGAAATCAAGGAGGGTCTACTTGACTATTGATATAGTAATAAAATTCTGTGCAATCCAGCGTTGTACGGAACTGGACATAGGAATAATCTGAACCAATGTAAAATTCGGTGTGTTCTTTCCTTTTCTACATTTTTATTTCTATTATTTCGTATCAGTGTTTGAATCTGCGTCTGTGATTGTGTTTGTGGCGTTTGATTCATCCCGTAGTTCACATAAGTTTTAGATTTTGTTTAAATTCTCACAAACATAATTCACCCCCCTCTAGTGTTTGTTTTGCCTTAAATATCCATTCTGCATTCCTTAACAAGCTTATGGTTGTTTTCTCACTATGATATTTTCATGATGTAATTACAGTCATGATTTGACTTGAAATTAAAGTTTTTAATACCGTTGTGTTTTTATATATTCTATCTTGTAACTTTTTAGTCTCTGTAATGTTTGTTTATACCTAAACACTTTACACTATTTATCGAAATCTTGAAATATGTGAGGTTAAGGGGTGTGAGGATGTTTCATTAATGGAAATTAATTTTTTTTAAATTAAAAGCATAAATCAATTAATTTCAATTCAAATTTAAGATAGTGAATATCCTTATTCTCTTTCACCTTAGTTATATACACCATGAAATATATTCATATTCTTTAGTATGCAAAACATTAGTATAATGACAATTTATAAATTGAACTAAATTTCATATAATTTATTTTTTCCTTTAATTATCCTGATACATGATGCTTTTGGTAAATTTTTCATAAAATTAAGTAATGAAAATTGATTCGTAGGCAAGATACAATTATAAATTATTTGCATTTCTAGTTTTATGGTACCATTATGTTTCTACTTTTATCACATTAATTTTATGTATTCACTTTATCCAATTTCGAAACTACTGAAATACACTAATTTTTTTCCTGGAAAGCGAATGATATTGACTTACCCCTAGCAATTTCTATATATAGCTTTAATTAACCATTATAGATATAATAATAAGATGCAAAGTTATTATCTATTATTTTGAAAATTTGCATGTTGGTTTCTTATTTGGACATTACTTTGATAAGTTGTTTTTTGCCAAGCTTCAAAGGTCAATGAATATTCTCTAAATATGACGTTTTTATTATGAAGTTTTAACAATAATTAAATTCCCAGACTAACTGTAAATTGTTAATGCTAAAAATGGCACTAAAACCCCAAGATGTAATTCTACACTTCACAAATGATTAAAATCTAGAAAAGTGGTAGCCAAAACACAAAAGCAAGTAAAAACGCAGGAATATATAGTGGTTCGGCCAAGAATTGGCTTACGTCCACTTTGAAGAGAATCCTCATTTTCATCATCAAGGTTACAAGGTACACGATTTCTATTACTTTACTCATTTTCTCTCGTTTTTACAAAAATCCTTTGTACTTCTTCTTTTTCTACTTTTGATTCACTTGAATTCACCAAGGAAGTGATGGGATCTCTTAGATGTGGTAGTTGTTGGAGTAGATCTTCAACAACTTGAGCACTTAGATGATCTTTGACAAACCCATGGTTGTTGAAATGTAGAATCTAAGCTTGGAAGAGAATTAGTGGAGGTTTGATTGATTTGGAGGAGTTTATAAATAAGTTGGGAAGCACTTTATAGAGAGTAAATTTTGTCCCTTGAATGGAGGAAGTGGCGGGGTATTTATAGGAGTAGAGCTGAAGTGGAGAGGCTTGAAAAATTGGTGTTTAGGCCCTTAGGTCGTCGGATGACCTGACACCTTAGGTCGGGAACAACCTGACTTGTGTCACGATCCTCAAGAGATGATCCTGGAAGAATGACCTGAAAAGTATTGACGACCTGACTACATTGTCCATCTCGAATGACTTGCTTTCCAGGTTAGGTTGTTGAATGACCTAACTCTCAAACGATCTACTAGCCTTTGCGACCCGACTTCATGCATATAAAAGTGGCTTCTTATATGTTACACACGATCCGATCATGTATTCCTCCTAGCAACTTAAGGCTTTACGACCTAGGAACTTCACGACTCAACAAAGCCTGTCCTAAGATCACAATGACTTAAGGATGAATGACCTGATCTAAAGCTAGCCTTAACGACCTAAGGCCCAATGACCTAAGATTAATCAATATTTTATGGATTAACATTTTCCCCTTGAATTATGTGCCGTTGACAACAACATATGCTTCGAAATACACGATCTCAACACCAATTTGACGTTCTTTATTTATGTCGTGTTTTCTTAAGTTGTGCCATATTTGACTGGGTTTAAAATACATCAGTAAAATGTTAGGTCATGTGGACCTGCAAATGGACTCAATTCGGCCCATTTATTGCTGCCTTTATACAGTTCTTTAAGCTGCCATTTTTTCACTTTAGTCCTAATTGCCGAAGCAACTCTTTAATGGCTGCTAGGGTTTGAGAGAGATTCAACATCCAACTCCAATCAGTTGAGTTTTTTTGTTCATATCCGTTGCCAAAATCCATTGTCACTAGTTAGATCCACATTGCTACTGTTCGTCCAAGTTTGGAAATTCGTCAAATTCAAACGCTGCCTTTACCAAATTTGATTCAAGCCAATTTGCAAGTAATCTTAGATCTAGACTGCCTTGGCATGGTGGATATTCTTGGGAGTTTGTACATCTAGTCTTAACCATCATTAATTATCGACCGTAACTTAGGTCATTTTATGATTTTTAGCTTTGACATTGAACTTTCTTTTAGCAATTTTTTGGGTTTGAGTCACCTCCGAAAACTTTGTACTTGGAATCAAAGGTTTTAACATCAGTTTGGATTGGTAGCTTTAATTCTTTGAGATATTTTGATAGAATCGGTTGTATATGGATCGGGAATTCAAACCGATCTGAGAAATTGTGCTTTTATAAAACCGTGTCTTAAAACCCTATGCAAATTTCCTTTTGCACAAACTTTAGTATCGATATGTGCCTTCAGCAATTTGCGGTTAGATCTCAATTTTAACATAAATTTTTCTTGTAAATGATTTGCAAATGTGGTACCGATCCACATTTTTTTGTTTGAATTTTTGAGTCGATTGCATTTGTGAATTCTTGTTGCTGGAACCAACATTTAGCAAACTTGCATTTTTGCATCTTTTTAGGGCCAACCTGTAGTTTGCAAATTCGATACAAACTTTGATAGAATTTGCCTTGTACTCATTTAAACAATGATATTTGCCATGAATCTAGTATGATGACGCTTGAACTGGTCATTTACATGCTATTTTGGTTGTTAATGATGTGTAAGTTTGCTTGAAATAGCACAACATATTTTGAAGATCACTAATGATTAAGTCTACTTTTAGCAACCTTATAGTTTAGTTCAAAAAACACATCCTGCCGTCAGGTTGTGTGAATGATTGGTGTCCTTAGTTCGTTGACGACCTAATTCCCATTTGAAGCAAGACCTAAACTCTCAGATCGCTGGACTACCTGTACTTTTTTCACATTGCATGACCCAGGCCTCTGGACGAGCTAAGCCTTCTGACGACCCACGTCTTCTATGACCTGAGCTACTGAAGCAAAGGGACGACCCAACTCTTTCAGATCATTGGCGACCTAGGCTTTCTACTGCTGTACGACCTGAACATTTGATGTGATGAAATGATCTAATTTTTAGGTCTTTATGTGACCTGAGTGTCAGATCATTGAGTGAAATATTAGTTAGGTCGTTGAACGACCTATCCGTTAGGTCGGGGACCGACCTGACTATTAGGTCGCTGAATGACCTAACTGTTAGGTCATGAATGCCTCAGTTTTCCGTGAATTGAATCATGCCTTTGAGACCTATGAAATCACACATCTTGGACTTTGACCAATTCACAATGACATCTTGAGAACTGAATACCCATGTGCCCTGTTTCCTACCTTATAGCAACAACAAACTTTGGTATGTTTTGGACTTATATGTCACCATCGACTGCCTACCTCGATAGTGGATTAGATAATAAGGCACATCACAATGGATTTTAAGACTTAAACTAGATGGCGCATCTAAACAAACTTATCTTGTTTAACAGTTTATAATTTGTTAACAGGATGTTTGAAATCAACTAATCGGCATAAGCCAGATTGTGGATTTCAAGCGTCGCTTTTATATAACTCATATAACTTTGCATGACATTTTGATTTTAAGGAGTGCGTACCTGTGATATGTTTATGTATAATATTGTTTGTGTAGAATGATTACTAGGCAGCAATCTTGCTTTCAATCCGAAGGGACTTCTTCTTCTGCTGCTCAAGTTGATACTTCTACAACTGCTCCATAGGTCATAACAACTACAACCCTCAACTTGGTACATGATCAACCATTCCTATGCCTCTCCCTTTTAGTGCTTCGCCTTTAGAAAGACATTCTACCACTAATAATCAGGACTTATTTGAATAATTGTGCAATCAATATGGCATCCCTGTCACTAATGCGATACTGCTGGGCGAGGACGTATTTGTTGATTAACCCCCAAGCGGATACGTAGCTATTAACCTTTGCATGCTGGCGGGTGGCGGTATCCCACCTTTAATCCTTTCCTAGAGATGATGTTAAATCATATGGTCATTGCTCCTTTTCAACTTCATCCAAATGGCTATGTCATTTTGTTAGGACTTACATGCTTTTTATGCAAGAAAAGAAGCGTGAGCCTACGTTTCAGGAAATCTGTTACTTATTCTCATTTAAAAGGAGGGACACAATTTTACAACATTCTCAAATCAAAATAATGGCAGTTGCTCTCACTTTTCGCTCGAACCAAACAAACCCTCATTTTCCTCCATTACCTCTAACCTAACCCGATCCGTCTCCCTCGATTTCTAATCCACCGCTGCCTCAATCCCACCCCCTCCAGATCCTCCACCCAATCACCCCACTCTGCCCCTATCTACCTCATCCCAACCCCTATCTCATGTTAGATGGACGACGCTCTTCTCATTCAAAATGCGAAGTGCAGTGGATTTCATGACCCCCACGATCAATCCTTAGTATTCAGGCAAAAGTTTGATTCCAACGCAAGACATAATTCAGGCTAGCATAGATGTTTTTCTTGACTGCATCACTGGATTCTTTCGAGACTCTCCAATGTCATTCACTGCGATTGTCTCGCACCTAAATAGGCACTGGAGCCCCAGAGGACCAATCAAGATTAAATCTTATGGAAAAATTTTATTTTTCCTCTTTTTGAGCACTGAAGACAGGAAGAGGATTTTGGAAGCAGACCCATTGATTATTCAAAACAAGGTATTTATTCTAAGAAAATAGAATGTAAATATGGGTAACTCAAGAAAGGAAATAAGGCTGGTACCGTTTTGGATTAAAATGTCTAACCTACCTATGGTAACATGGTCTAAAATAGGTATATGCTGGCTCGCAACTCATATAGGAAAGTTCCTATGTATTGGAACTCAAATACAAGGTGGTGTTGAGTGCCACAATGTAAATATCAGTAAGCAAGCTAAAGTGATGCACACTACAAATTTGGTTAAACCTAGTACTCTCCCTCTTGCTTCTCAAGAATGGAAGAAGGTAGGTGGTAAGAAAATTTCCAAAGGTAAGTCTATGGCGCAAAATGATGCTGTAGGTATTCAGACTGGTAATTGTTCTGTGTCTTTAGATAACTAGAGTAATGATATAAATGTCAACCGAGGCTGCATGAGATTGAAGAGGGTGAAATATGTGAAGCTTCAAAAGTTAATGAAATGGGGTTTGGCAATGATAATGCGAGCTCAAAGGAAGATCTGATGTAGTCAATCTCCAGTCAAGATATTGAATTTATTAATGCTATAAATGCAGGTGATTATGATGTCAATGTCTCTCTTTCTATTCCCACTGCCCATGCGAACACTGAATGCAACTTCAGATCGGGGTTCTTTAAACCAATGAGGCTTCTGAATGTTGGTGACAACCCTATGTAGATCTTCTTTGAATAAGTTGGTAATGTTGGCATGGAACAGAATTGTGGTGGAAGCTCTGTGCAAGCTGCATCCACTCCTTCAGGCCTCTCTGCCTCGGCGATCGGTAAGGAGAATGAGAAAAACGCTACGCCATGTAACATAGTGATGAAGCTTACTCCTGATGCTCAGCATATTGTAGGAATGTTGGTTAGCTTTCAGGAAAAAAATGACAAGCAAAAGGAATTCAATGAACAAAGTGAGATGCAAAGTGATGGTTTTAATAATTCTAGAGATTTAACGTCTGACGCTCGGAAACTTGATCAAAACTTAGATCGTTTTCTGTTGAATAATTCCAACCATTCGAACATTTCTAATGTGCCAAAAAGTAAATCTCCAGCGGTTAAGATGAAAACAAAGAAAGAGCACAGGAATATAACTATGTTAGAGTTGATTGAAAGTATGAGAGCTGAAATTGCTAGTGGTGAATTCAGTGAAGATGTATGTGAGGGATAGAGACAAGTGATAGCTAGTTTATGAGAAATTACAAAGATGATCTAAATAAGCCACTCGATCCCCACGATAATATCCCACCTCCACCTGGTTTCAAGGCGCCTCCACCTGATGTTGGAGATAATACGGCGGGTGATGCCTCAACCTCATCTGCTTTGTGCAAAAATCGGAAGTCGCTGGTTACTAAAAGCATAATGTGAGCCAAGAAGAACGCAATATTTGGCAATGGGTAATTGCAGTATGAAGGAAATACTTTTGACATGCAATCAAGCATGTAGATGTATTGATATGTAGTAACCATGTTTTTTTGCTATGTAAGTTATGTCTTGTGCATATGTAAGTCATTTCCTGCGTGAGATAGTACTAATGTGGTTGGCAATCCACCTAAAAACCGAAATTAGCTGACTTCTAACAACAGCCACCTGTATCGTATTGTATTTTATTATTTGTTATAATAAAAGTGTTACGGATCACTAAAAAACCGGTGAGTTTTGCCAAAAAAAGGAGGAAGGACACTTAATCCATCATTCACATCGAGCGTGCGTGTAACCAAAAGCTCGTTCTTGACTTACCGGAGAGTGTTTTTGGATCCTTGAATCAATTCTTCTTTGTTTTTTGTCCCGAGACCTTTCGCGAAAACTGGACGAAAGGAGGTTTGCGTATCTATATAGAGCTCTTCTTTTCTGATTCCCATTAGGTCTAGGTTACTGAATTTTATTTTCTTAGTTGCAGTCGTCCCATCCACAGTTAAGGAGAATAAAAATCTTCCCCCTTCAAGGTTGTTTATGAAACTTTAAAAGCTGTTCGTGAATTAGATAGCAGCAGATTTTTTTAATTAAAGTGGGATCTCTTCGAAAATACCGATTACTCCACCCTTCAAGGTAATATCCTTCTAAAGGAGCACCCTCTATGCCTCAGTCTGTGCCTGTAACATCAGATGTTAGTGCTTTTGAAGAAGGTGATGCATTATAGAGTCAAGTCGATGAACCCTCATTGAAGAAGTGTTCAGACCTCGCCAACAGAAGCAAAACACCTTCTCAGTCCCAATTGCTTGTGATTGCAGAGGAAGAACCTATACATAGCGAGGGAAAAGGTCTTATTACAGCTACTGAACAAGTTAAGGAAGGTGAAACCATTCCCATAGATGATTTGAATGTTGAGAAAGTTAATGAGGTTCCCACTATTCTGGATATCCATAAAGAGAGTTCTACAGATACTTTTTGGAGCTTGAGTGACCTTAACACTGTGAAATATATTTCCCCAAGTGAGACTGCCACTTTGGAGCATGCAACAATGGTTACGAAATCAATAACTGAGTTGGATTTAAATCGAACCCCTCCTTTGCAGTGGACATTTTCTGACATAGAGCCTGCACTAGCTTCACCACCAAAGAGCAGTTTGTTATTAGATACACTTTAGCTTTTACCGCTTTTGCATGTACCCTATACTTTGCCCAAGTACTTTCTGATCTAAGTACTGAAATCCTACCTTTTTTTTGTTTCAGGTTCAGACATGAATCTTTCATGAAGAACTTTAAGCACTGAACTGACTCTTATAACCCAAGGCATCTCAAACAGTCTCATCATTCATGATGCTCTCAATACTCCCAATAGTCTCAATATTCCCAACACTTGCAATATTCTCATCAGCCTCAATAAACTCATGGCTACATAGAAACTGAAGAACAAAGGAAGCGGAGGCATGAGCTCTGGAGTAGAAAGAAATGAAGACCGAGAATGAGGATCATATGGCGATCTTGATCGATATAATGACTGATATGATGACCATTCTGAGCGGAGTAGACGGGAAAAGGAGGGGAGCCGAAGAAGGAAGAGAGATAGGGATGGCCAAGGTAGGGACGATCCTCAGAAGCGCCCCAGTAAAGATAAACTTCCCATCCCTTCTATTCAGACTACTTTTGGCTATCTACCCCTTGCTACACCATCTGTTACTCCACCCCCACCGATATTCAGAAGATCGTACATAGTCCCTGCAATGAACTTGAACCAGCACATACCGCACTTGCTGAGAGATTCAAGAATTGGTGTCTGAAAGGAGTGTACTTTTATTCGAACATATGTCCATCTATCAGGAATGATCCACTCAAAGAGCTGGACTCTTTGAAAGGCAATATCAATAAGCAAATGGACATGGTCAATAGTGAGCTTGAGAAGCAGCTTGATGTAGTTAAGTGCCAAGATGATAAGCAACTATCACTATGGTACAAGCTAGCCGAAGAGCTTCAAAGAGTTAACGGGTGTAACCTTGATTAAATAACTACATTGGAGAATGATAAGGTTGAGTGGGCCAAGGTTCTTGAGTCTTGGGATTCCAACAGTGCATCTCTTACGAAGAGGAATACAGAGTTAGAGGGGCTAGAGGCCAAGAGTCGAAGGCTGAAAGAAGAGCTCACTGCTACTAAATTGAGAGAAACTGCACTGATATCGCAAGTTAAAGATGCTCAGTTTGCTCAACAGACTATTGAATCCTAACTGGCCATGGAAAAGCAAGCCTCTGCAACTTATCAACAAGATAATGCTAGTCTTCATGAGAGGAACACTGCTCCTAAATTGACTATTTCTATGCTGACAACTAAGGCAGAAATTCTCGAGCAAGAGAGATCAAGATTTGGCTGGTAAAATAGCTGCTAAAAAAACATTCACTAATGTTGAAACGGATGCCAATGCTACTTTGTTCAGATTTTACGTCTTCAGTGTAATGAGTCGAGGAAGCTTACGCCTTTTGGGACCTGATTTTCCAGTGACTCTGGCTCTAGTTTGGGAGTGAGTGCTTATGCAAGATGAAGATTCTTATGACAAAGAATAGCTCTTATAGAATCTTTTGGATGGAGAATCCCGATAGGCTTCGGCCGAGGGGAAGAAAATGCTTAAGAAGGACGGTGATTACTAGGTGACGAAGTTAAATCCTCTAAGGAGCAACCCCCGGACATAGCTACTACTGATGCCCCTAATGATTCTGCTAATGTTGAGGTTTCCAATTATCATACTCCTATTGTGATTTCCCCTGGACCTTCAACCATTCATGAGGGAAAAAAGGAGAATGCCGAAGAGCATAACATTAAGGATCACGGAGGAAATGGTGAGGGTGATGATGACAACCTGGACAATTATGAAGTGGATGTGCGCAAGAATCTTTCTGCCTCAGGTAAAACCAAGATTGATCAAGTCATAACGGACTTGGATTATCTTTGTACTTCACCCGAGTATATTGAATTCCATACTCGTTGTTCAAATGAACTAGGCATGATTTCACCAACTCCTTCTCCTATTGTAGCTGGCACCACGACAGTTGAAGCCATCATTACTGATTCGACATTGGTGTCAACCATCACTACCCCACTCAACACTCCTTGTAACACCCCACCTCCGCCAGGGTGACTCTTGCAAGCACTCTGACTTTGGAGGGGCGTTTGAATCAGGTAAACATGCATAATGATATATCAAGGCAGAACAAGAACATATGTATATATGTAAACAGAGTAAATAACATAGATAAAGCAGCGGAAGATTTCAAAACATTTCAAAACCAGTCTGGTACAACATAATGTCAATTTTCCAAATAAACAAGTCTAGATAAAACAACATCAACTGAAAAACTGAAATACATAAGTGCTAATCTTCAAAAGAAGTGATAACCATAGCTAGCTTCATGTCAAACCGTACATGAGCTAAATCCCACAAGTAAGCAATCCGAAATCCAAGCTAAGCTCCAGTATTCCCTCCTTGAGAACCTGGGGGGGAAACGGAAGAAAAGAGGCGAAAGGAAACAGGTCAGTCAAAAAGACTGAGTAAGCCCTACTACAATCAATGTAAACTGATAAAGTTAACTGGCATGAACAGCAGGGATGAACATAAGGATAACAACATACTAGCATGATGATTAACTAACAAGGTAGATAAAGGTGTCATCGCATAATCAGGATTAAGGTTTTGCACCACAGGTGTACTAGCAAACTAACATGACTTGAATAAACAAGTATTGATCCCTTGGCCCAAGCTTTGGCCCGATAACATGAAGTGACCCTAACACAAGGTCCAACCCAACGGTCTAGTCGATCGGCTCCCTAAGCCTAACTCGTCACGTGTTGGTGTCAATACGGCCCAAACATAATTGTAGTCAGACTGTGCAGGGTCTCCCGTCGGGTGTATCAAGCCCTAGGGTGGCAACCCCTGGACACCATAAACATGAGTGCACAGTCTCGATCTACTGGTACCCGTGCATGCTTTCCCCGGCTTCGGACTATGTGCACGACCATGGTCCGCCCGGAATTACACCGGCGTACCCTCTGTCGTCGCTTTTGGGCGCTTACCTCCAGCCCAGTAATCGTGCCCCCTCCCTAGCCTAGTCCCTAGGGTCATGATGATACTAACTTGGGATTACTGCTGGAGTGGACCCCCATTGCTAGTATTTTTCTAGTGGGTTAAGTACGGTTTAACCCCCTTGCTAACCATGGATTAACTTGGTTAAGTGTAACGATGAGTTCATGACTTAACCCCGATTAATCTACCGAGCCCAAATTGGTTAAGTATTAAGTGGACCATGAATTAACCCTAATCACGAGGCATTAATTAATTTAATGCGCCTTAACCTCTCACATTAGACTTTGTTGCGGTTACTAGTTAAGCCGGGCGGGTCCGGGTAGCTTTACACCACAACTTGGTCTAACCTCGGGTCCAAGGTACAACATGGCCAACTTCTCACAATGGGTCCTATTGTTTGTAGCAACTAGTTAGGCCGGTCGGTTCCGGGTAGGTTTACGCTACAAACTCAACCCAACCTCGAGTTGGTCACACTTATATTTTCTAAGTGTCATGTCCATCATGTTTCCAAAACATGTTACAAATTTTCAAGCAATTGGGTAGACCTAACATAATAGGTAAATTCCCAATGGGTAGACCTAACTTAATAGGTAAATTCCCAAGCTTATGTTTTTATGTCTTTTATTTTTACCCAACCCCAAACGCAATCCTATCGCTTACATATCGCAATAGCGCATAAAGGATAGAAAGAGGGAACTTGGCATAATCATGACATAAAAGGTGTTGAAGCCACAAGTTCAACATGGTGGCATAAGAAATGTACATTTGTTCATATACTTGCATATTACATTTTTAGGCCCCAAAAGCATGCATAAAATCAAACTTGGCATATTGATGATACATGATGCTAAATGACATGTAGACATGGCCATAAGTTCGCATTTAGCCTCACATGCAAGTTATCATAAGAGATATGATAACTTACATGTTGCCAAAATGCAACCTTTGGCATAAAGCTTGAAGCTTTATGTTCATAAACCCAAGATAAACTTGCATAACATGATAGCATGAACAAAATGTTCAACCCAAACTTGCATAGCATAACTTGCATATCATATGACAACTTGCATATCAAACTTGCATAACATAACTTGCATATCATATGACAACTTGCATATCAAACTTGCATATTACAACATGATAAACTTGCATATCATAGCATAGTAAACTTGCATATTACAACATGATAAACTTGCATATCATAGCATAGTAAACTTGCGTATAAACTTGCATATCATACATTTAACTTTAGAGTTTAAGTATGAAAGTAGAATAGGGCTTACAATGCTTAAGAAGTCACAAAAATGTGACAAAGCCCTTATGAAATCAATAAAACCCAAAATGCAAGCAAAACCCTTGAGCCAAAATGATCAAAACTCTTTCTTTATGATGCAAATATAGAAACTTGACTTGAATGCAAGCTAATGATGATCATACAAGTTTAAAAACACTTGTATGCATGGAAAATCTCATAGAAATTTATTTAGGAATTTATGAAGAGAGTGGAGGCCATAAGAGGATTGATTTTGCCATAGTTTAGTTGTAGGATAGATTAATGATGATTTAGGGTAGGTTAGGGTCTTATTTATAGATTAGGCAAGTGTTTTAGGCCATAGGATTAAACCCTAGTTCCAATCTCAGCCCTCAAAACCGAATCTGGCCCCCAAGCTCAACACAAACCCAAAATGGTGCACCAGGCAGGACTGCTCGTCTGAGCCAAGTCGACAGCCAAGTCGACAGGGCTGTCGACTTGGTCAAACCAGGTCGACTCCCAAGTCGACAGGGCTGTCGACTTGGGTGCTCTGGCGGGAATTTTCTCGCCTGGCCCAAACTGGCCCAATTTTCCAAATTCAAGTTTGAATTTGAAATCTGTTTTTACTTAGAAATTTTCTGAAAACTTCGTTGGGCCTTAATCGGGTCATACGGACTCCGATTTCTGAAAACTCGGACTCTATTTCGCGTATTTTTCCAAGACAAACGCAATGGCATAGCCCGTTTCCCTTGATTCAGAATTTAGAATTAAATTCTGCCTCAATTTATGTTATAACAGGTTATTGAAAATACGGGTTGTTACATTCTCCCCTCCTTAAAGGATTTCGTCCCCGAAATCTTCAAGTTAGGAAGAACGTATCCTACCATCCAATCATCCATCTACTCAAAACATCATCCACGAGCAATCATTGTCCTTACAAGATTCTAGATGTTGTATGAACATATGCAAAGGTGTGGGTATATGTCCTTATCTAATGCAAATATCATCAATGCAAATTATGTTAGTGAAATGAATCCATATGTATGCAATTCCTAACATAATGTATAACATCTATATGTGTGTACATAACATACATCCATATGCAGCATCCATGTGATAACACAAAAATTTTCATCCATGAATAAGCATAAACACTCATGCATATGCATTATGAGGAGTGTGTGAGCCGATCTAGTGCCTAACGTGTATAATGCATCCACGAGTAACCACTTGCAAACACTTGCAACCACTTGCAACCATCAAGCGTAACATGTTTCAAACACATGTTTCATCCAAAGGGTTTCTACCTAAGGTTCTCATGACAAGATTAACACGATAAACTAGATAAACATGGATAGCAAAGAGAAAGATATGCTAACAAAGAAAAGAGATTGAGAGTGTACCCTCAAAAAGGAATGGATAAAGCCCACGCATCTTCTCCTCGGTTTCCCAAGTTGCGTCTTCTTCGGCTTCACCCCATTGAACCTTCACCAACTTGACCTCTCGATTCCTTAGCTTCTTGGTCTCTGTCCCCAAGATACGAATCGGAGCTCTCCTCAAGGTAGCCTCTTTCTCCACTTCCATGTCTTTCAAAACACTTGGCTCAACAACCTCTGCTGATTCATGTAAACACTTCCGGAGATGCGAAACTTGAAAAACATCGTGTACTGCGGCAAGCTTCTAGGGCAACTCAACTCTATAAGCCATCTGCCCGATCCTCTCTATAATAGGGAACGGTCCAACAAACCTCGGTGCCAACTTCCCAACGGCTCCAAATCGGACCACATTCCGCAAAGGAGAAACCTTCACGAAAACCATATCCCCAACATCAAACTCCAAATCCGTTCTTCGCTTATCAGCATAGGATTTCTGTCGGTCTTGGGCCGCTTTCATCCGTCTCCGAATCAACTCGATCTTCTCGGATGTATCTCTGATCAGATCAGGCCCAAGTATAAGCTTATCTGTAGTCTCCCACCAACACGTAGGCGACCTGCACGACCTCCCATATAAAGCTTCAAATGGTGCCATCCCTATGCTTGCCTGATAACTGTTATTATATGCGAACTCAACAAGAGGAAGATGGTCTTCCCAAGTACCACCAAAATCCAGAATACAAAGCCTCAACAGATCCTCGAGTACCCTATTCACCCTTTCGGTTTGACCGTCCGTCTGTGGGTGATAAGCAGTACTTAGATTCAACCTCGTGCCCATGGCTTCTTGCAAGCTATTCTAGAACTGACTTGTAAAGATTGGGTCACGGTCACTGACTATACTAGAAGGGACTCCATGTAGTCTCACAATCTCACGAAGATATACAGACGCTAGCCAAGATGCGGTCCTCTTGCTCTTCACCGGAACGAAATGAGCACTCTTCGTAAGTCTATCCACAATAACCCAAATGCTCGTATTCCCTTTTCTTGACCTTGGTAGCCCATCGATAAAGTCCATGGAAATACTCTCCCACTTCCAAAGTGGGACGTCTAGAGGATGCAATAGCCCACCGGGCTTCTTTGACTCTGCCTTAACTTGCTGGCAAATGATACATCGAGAGACAAACTCTGCCACATCCTTCTTCATCCCAGGCCAAAAGAAGATGCGCTTCATATCTTTATACATCTTATCTCCGCCTGGATGTATAGTCAACTTAGAGCGATGCGCTTCCTCCAGAACTTTTCTTACTAAATCTTCTACCATTGGAACACATAATCTTCCGTCTCTCCTCAGCCAACCCTTGTCATCAATAGAATATCGAGCGAGATGACTAGACGCCTCTCCTCGAATCAACTTATCCATAATCTCAACTATCTGAGGGTCTTCTCTCTGCGAAGCTCCAACTTGATCAAGAAGGGTAGGTCTGAGTTCCAGAGATGCTAAAGAACCGGTCATCGACTCAATCACCAAAGAGAAATCAAAGGTTGCCACATACTCTAAATTCTTCATCTCAACGAATAGAGGACTTAGGGTCAACCTTCTTTTACTCAATGCATCTGCTACCACATTCCCCTTGCCAGGGGTATAAGCTATCTCAAAATCGTAGGACGCCAAGAATTCCATCTATCTTTGTTGCCTCAGATTCAGATCCTTCTGAGAAAAGAGATACTTCAATGACTTGTGATCGGTATAAAGCTCAAATCTTTCTCCCAGAAGATAATGGCGCCAAGCCTTGAGTGCATATACTATTGCTGCCAACTCTAAGTCATGAGTGGGATAATTCTTCTCATGCACTTTGAGTTGTCTACCGCCAAAGCATATCACTCTTCCTTCTTGCATCAAAACAGCTCCTAACCCCGTGCCACATGCATCGGTGTATACTGTAAATAACTTCCCTCCATCGGGCAAAGCTAGAACAGGTGCTGATGTGATAGCTCTCTTGAGCTTCTGAAAAGCATGCTCGCATTCTATGTTCCAAGAAAAAACTAAATTCTTCTTCGTCAATTTAGTGAGAGGAGCGGAAATCTTCGCGAAGTCCTTGATGAACTTCCGGTAAAAGCCTGCAAGGCCTAGAAAACTTCTCACTTCGGTTGCATTCCTTGGAGTCTTCCAATCCTGAACTGCAACTACCTTAGCGGGATCCACCGCTAAGCCTTGCTTAGATACTATATGCCCAAGGAATCTAACTTCCCTTCTCCAAAAGTGACACTTGGAGAACTTGGCCTTTAACTGATGCGCTCTAAGCGTATCCATCACCTCCACGAGATGCCTTGCGTGTTCTTCCTCATCCTTAGAGAAGATCAGAATATCATCTACGAAGACCACGACAAACTTGTTCAAGAACTCCCTGAACACCCTACTCATCAAGTCTACGAAATATGAGGGTGCATTAGTCAAGCCGAACGGTATGACAAGCCATTTGAAGAATCCATCTGGAGTCCTGAACGCAGTCTTGTCTATACTATCTTCAGCTACCCTGAGCTGATGAAATCCAGTAGCAAGATCAAGCTGAGAGAAAACAGAAGCACCGACAAGCTGGTCAAAGAGATCGTCAATTCTCGGTAACGGGTGTCTGTTCTTCTTAGTCAGCTTATTCAACTCTCGATAGTCAACACAAAGTCGGAGAGAACCATCTGCCTTGGTAGCAAATACCACAGGCGCTCCCCATTCAGATATACTTCGTCTAATGAAGTTCTTTTCAAGCAACTCCTTCACTTGCTTACTTAGCTCCCGCCTTTCACGCGGAGCCATGCGCCGAACGGGAAAAGAAACCGGCTTTGCATTATCCACCAGATAAATGCGGAAATCAATCTCTCGCTTAGGGGGCAACCCCCTAACTTCATCAAAAACATCCGGATACTCTCGAACCACTCTCACAGACTGAAGAGTTTCCATTGACGAGTCGAGTGATTCAAGATAGCACAACATGACGGGACCTCTCAGATCACAAGAAATCTCTAGGATGTTTCCGAGGCGAGTCACGAGCCTCACAACCTTATGCTCACAATCAAGAATGGCTCCATATCTGGACAGTCAATCCATGCCCAATATCAATCCGTATCCCCTGAAACCAAGAACATAAGCACTACACAAGAACTCTACACTTAGTATAGAGATCCTCAAATCCCCACATATCATAGACATATGGGTGGAACCCCCAATAGGATTTGAGACACAGACGGGATCATCTACCAAGCTAGCACTAAGGTGCAAACTATCAACAAGATCAGATGAGATAAAGCTATGCGATGCACCAGAATCAAACAAGGTACGAACTGGAAAATCAGAAATATATACAAGGCTCTCAACAGAAATACTACCTCGATCGGGAACTGGAGCGGTACTGAGAGCGTGAACTTGCCCTCCTAAAGGTCCAACACGCTGAGCCTGACCCTAGCCTTGCCCCCGCTTCTTCGGGCAATCCTTACTGAAATGTCCAGTCTCACCGCTGAAAAAGCATTCGCCATTCTTCCTTTTCCTCTTCTTACAATCCTTAATAAGATGCCCAACTGAACCGCAGTAATGGCACTTCCCCTTGTTGTTCTTGCCCTTGTTGTTGTTCCCCTTGTTGCCTTGACCCTTGTTCTTGTTCTGATTGCCTTGACTGCTCTGACCACTTGGATTTCCCTGATTTCCTTTCCCCTGTGAATCAGTCTTCTTGGCTTGAGTATCATTCACCTTGATCTCTTTCTTGACATCTCCCTGAAGTAACGCCATATCAACCAAGCTCTCAAACGTGGCCCCATGGGGAATATGTGACATAGCCAATCCCTGCAATGGCTCATTCAATCCTCTAGCAAAACGAAGAGCCTTCTTCTGAGGAGTATTCACCATATCCAAGCCAAAACGAGCTAACTGATTGAATTTGTTCACATATTCTTTAACAAACATATCTCCTTGTTTCAAAGTTATGAACCTCTCCATTTGCAGATTCTCCTCAGCAGAAGATAGAAATTTAAGCATGAACCTTGCCCTGAAATCGGCCCAAGTCTCAACAGGCCTAGTACCATTGGTGACTTCCCACCAATAAGCGGCTTCATCCTTCATAAGCCAAACTGCCAACAAGATCTTCCTCTGATCGTCTAACCCAAAGATGGCAAATAAATCCTCGGTCTCTTTCAACCAATTTCTGGCCCCTACAAAAGTCTCAGTGCCTTGAAAATTCTTGCCACCCATTGCTTTGAAATCTTTGCAAGTCTTTGCGAAGTCAGGTTGAGGATGCTGAGGGGGAGGAGGAAGAGGAACCTCAGCGACAGGAGGAGGAGGAACATTAACTACCGGAGGAGGAGGAGCATTAACTACTGGAGGAGGAGGAGGAACGTCCGCGGGGCCGGCTTCGGTCGCCCTAGCCTCCAAAAGTCTCCTATACCACACAGGTACGTGTACTCCCTCCGGAAGAGCAAAGTTATCGGCCATACTGAAAATGAAGAAAAAGACAGATTCAGAAAGGATAAAAACGAAGGAATTTTGCTAATGGCTTTTTGGGGAATAGCCTTTAAAATGAACTAGACTTTTTTTGGAAAATACTTTATACTTGGTTTTGAAAATAGTTTTCCAAAAGTTTTAAAAACCTTTTTGTTCCTTCTCGTAAACCATATGCTCTGATACCAAATTGTAACACCCCACCTCCGCCAGGGTGACTCTTGCAAGCACTCTGACTTTGGAGGGGCGTTTGAATCAGGTAAACATGCATAATGATATATCAAGGCAGAACAAGAACATATGTATATATGTAAACAGAGTAAATAACATAGATAAAGCAGCGGAAGATTTCAAAACATTTCAAAACCAGTCTGGTACAACATAATGTCAATTTTCCAAATAAACAAGTCTAGATAAAACAACATCAACTGAAAAACTGAAATACATAAGTGTTAATCCCCAAAAGAAGTGATAGCCATAGCTAGCTTCATGTCAAACCGTACATGAGCTAAATCCCACAAGCAAGCAATCCGAAATCCAAGCTAAGCTCCAGTATTCCCTCCCTGAGAACCTGGGGGGGAAACGGAAGAAAAGAGGCGAAAGGAAACAGGTCAGTCAAAAAGACTGAGTAAGCCCTACTACAATCAATGTAAACTGATAAAGTTAACTGGCATGAATAGCAGGGATGAACATAAGGATAACAACATACTAGCATGATGATTAACTAACAAGGTAGATAAAGGTGTCATCGCATAATCAGGATTAAGGTTTTGCACCACAGGTGTACTAGCAAACTAACATGACTTGAATAAACAAGTATTGATCCCTTGGCCCAAGCTTTGGCCCGATAACATGAAGTGACCCTAACACAAGGTCCAACCCAACGGTCTAGTCGATCGGTTCCCTAAGCCTAACTCGTCACGTGTTGGTGTCAATACGGCCCAAACATAATTGTAGTCAGACTGTGCAGGGTCTCCCGTCGGGTGTATCAAGCCCTAGGGTGGCAACCCTTGGACACCATAAACATGAGTGCACAGTCTCGATCTACTGGTACCCGTGCATGCTTTCCCCGGCTTCGGACTATGTGCACGACCATGGTCCGCCCGGAACTACACCGGCGTACCCTCTGCCGTCGCTTTTGGGCGCTTACCTCCAGCCCAGTAATCTTGCCCCCTCCCTAGCCTAGTCCCTAGGGTCATGATGATACTAACTTGGGATTACTGCTGGAGTGGACCCCCATTGCTAGTATTTTTCTAGTGGGTTAAGTACGGTTTAACCCCCTTGCTAACCATGGATTAACTTGGTTAAGTGTAACGATGAGTTCATGACTTAACCCCGATTAATCTACCGAGCCCAAATTGGTTAAGTATTAAGTGGACCATGACTTAACCCTAATCACGAGGCATTAATTAATTTAATGCGCCTTAACCTCTCACATTAGACTTTGTTGCGGTTACTAGTTAAGCCGGGCGGGTCCGGGTAGCTTTACACCACTTGGTCTAACTTCAGGTCCAAGGTACAACATGGCCAACTTCTCACATTGGGTCCTATTGTTTGTAGCAACTAGTTAGGCCGGTCGGTTCCGGGTAGGTTTACGCTACAAACTCAACCCAACCTCGAGTTGGTCACACTTATCTTTTCTAAGTGTCATGTCCATCATGTTTCCAAAACATGTTACAAATTTTCAAGCAATTGGGTAAACCTAACTTAATAGGTAAATTCCCAATGGGTAGACCTAACTTAATAGGTAAATTCCCAAGCTTATGTTTTTATGTCTTTTACTTTTACCCAACCCCAAACGCAATCCCATCGGTTACATATCGCAATAGCGCATAAAGGATAGAAAGAGGGAACTTGGCATAATCATGACATAAAAGGTGTTGAAGCCACAAGTTCAACATGGTGGCATAAGAAATGTACATATGTTCATATACTTGCATATTACATTTTTAGGCCCCAAAAGCATGCATAAAATCAAACTTGGCATATTGATGATACATGGTGCTAAATGACATGTAGACATGGCCATAAGTTCGCATTTAGCCTCACATGCAAGTTATCATAAGAGATATGATAAGTTACATGTTGCCAAAATGCAGCCTTTGGCATAAATCTTGAAGCTTTATGTTCATAAACCCAAGATAAACTTGCATAACATGATAGCAAGAACAAAATGTTCAACCCAAACTTGCATATCATATGACAACTTGCATATCAAACTTGCATAACATAACTTGCATATCATATGACAACTTGCATATCAAACTTGCATATTACAACATGATAAACTTGCATATCATAGCTGTAATAACCCGCAAATTCTGGGCCAGTTTAAAATTTTTATTTTGGCAATTATAGCGAATTTTGATTATTTAAAATAGATTATTTTAAATAAAATCAACGAGAAATTTATTTTGAATATAATTCGAACGTATATATTATACGCGTCGTCGTTAGAATATAAATATTTATATATAATTATAAATAGAATTGAAAATGGCGCGGTAGTTCGATAATTCGATTTCAAACTTCAATTGAATGTACCAGGTGCAAAACAATCCGGATTTTAGTGAAACCAAAAATAATGGAATCTAATAGTGAATATCTTTCCAACGAATCCGAAAAATCAAAAGTTCGTAGCGGGAATCAAAAGATATGTCCAGTTGAAAATTCTGAATGGTCGCTATGGAATTCAGGCCCTTAAAAATGGACATTTTGCAAACGACCTCGGATTTCGACGAAACCAGTTTTGTTGGGTCCGTGATGTCAAATTATTGCTAGATTCCAAATTTCATAATTTTTCGAATCAATATGTGAGCGTGGCAAAGGAAAACGCGTTTGACCGGTTTTAGTTGATTTTAATCGACTGGAAAATGACCATTTTTCCAACGGTCTCAGAATTCGACGAAACTAGTTTTGTTAGGACCATATCGTCAATACGAAGCTAGAAAATATCTTTCTGAGATTTATAGAATTAGTATGTGACCCCGGTAATTTGAAATGTACGTTTAAAATTCAATATAGTGATCTAAATGTAAATTTAACGGAAACTGATTGTAACAGTCGAATCAGCTGACGATACATATCCCATTGTGTTCGGAATGGGGGTTAAACGCTATGGACGACAGGTGGTGGGCCTCGTTTTGATGACGTATGTAAAAGTCAACTTTTAAAAATAATAAAATAATAATAAAAAAAAAAGAAACCCCCTTCCTCCCTTAACCAGCCCCCCCCCCCCCCCGATATTTTCAATTCAGAAAAAAAAAAACGAAATAAAAGAAAAAGAAAAAAAACTCGTCGCGCCCTCGCTCCCCAAGGCGGCGCCGCCCACCGCCTACTCCGCCTGCCACCTCGCGCCGCCTCAGGCGCGGCCTGACCGCCCCCCCTCTCCACCTCGACCCCGCGACAGCCTCCTTCCCCCCCCCCCTCCTCCCTAGTTCATCGCGCAACACCCCCCCCCCCCTGAAAATCCTAAATCCCCAAATCGCACAACCCCTGCCAGTCCCTCCGCCGCCTCCTGGAAGAGCGCGCCGCCAGCAGGCTTCCCCCCCCCTCTCCCTCATCAATCGACGAGCAGCAGACGCCCCCCCCATCTTCGCTTACAGTAAGTTTTTTTTTTATTTTTATTTTACTTTTATTTTTATTTTAAAGTTTAAAACTGGTTTCGATTTTAGAGTTTAAAAACTAATTTCGATTTTTAGGAATTAAAAACTGAATTTTTAAAAAAAGATTAAAAACTGAATTTGAAAAGGGTTTGAAAACTGATTTTATTTTGAGATTTACGAAATAAAAATAGGATTTTATATATTGAACTACGAAATAAAAATAGGAATTTTATATATTGAACTTCGAAATAAAAATAGGATTTTTATATATTGAACTTCGAAATAAAAATAGGATTTTTATATATTGAACTTCGAAATAAAAATAGGATTTTTATATATTGAACTTCGAAATAAAAATAGGATTTTTATATATTGAACTTCGAAATAAAAATAGGATTTTTATATATTGAACTTCGAAATAAAAATAGGATTTTTATATATTGAACTTCGAAATAAAAATAGGATTTTTATATATTGAACTACGAAATAAAAATAGGATTTTTATATATTGAACTTCGAAATAAAAATAGGATTTTTATATATTGAACTTCGAAATAAAAATAGGATTTTTATATATTGAACTTCGAAATAAAAACAGGATTTTTATATATTGAACTTCGAAATAAAAATAGGATTTTTATATATTGAACTTCGAAATAAAAATAGGATTTTTATATATTGAACTTCGAAATAAAAATAGGATTTTTATATGTTGAACTTCGAAATAAAAATATGATTTTTATATATGGAATAGCGAAGTAAAAAAATTCGATTTTTACATATGTAGAGAATACGGGCGAAAGCGGCAAAAAGGCGAGTTGGCGAAGATTTCCTGCATTAGAAGTGCCGTGGAGCTAGGGTAGCTATCGGTGAGAACTTCTCACCTTTCAATTTAATTTTTTTTAGTTATATATATACTAGGATGCAGACGGTGTTTAGTAGCACCCGACACCCGTCATCCACAGACCATGGATGGCTTGTTTGTTAAATTGTTTGGTTGTGTAGTTGATTAGATGATTTGATTTGAAATTGAATTGTTTGGTGATTGTGATTGTTGTGTGAATGGCGTGGGCCTTCACTAGACCGGGGATAAGGCTAGGCCTCGTCCCGTTTCTAGTATCGTGCCGTTATGCCACCGAAATTTTCTAAAATATGTTAGAAAAATAAAAATATCATTTTATTTAAAGAATGAACTGAATAGAAATTCATATGTTGGAATAAAATGTTTTTATCGTTAAAAATATAATTTTTAACGTGAATGTGAATAAATAAATATTCATTTACAAACCAGACGGTTTGTTTATGTACACCTATTTGAAGGACATTGATTGGGTCGATAAATTTTACACATCGCCCAACTGCACAGATAAAATATGCGTTTGATTGTTTGAAACCCCACACGGGTGTTGGGATGAAATTTGAAGTTCACTCATCCTGATTGATTAAATATGTCGATCGATCGATTGACAGGCTGTTATAAGCGTTAGATATCTATATTTGATGCTTATACAGTGTAGTGCACTTTGGTTGATGGTTGATTATTTTTCAATGCTATTATATGTGTGTAATGTATGAAAATCCATATAATTAACTTTATATGGTAATTGATTGGGCCTCATTCCAATTTGAAAAATAAAGAACATTATAAAATAAAAGTTCATGTGTTGACAGTACTCATCCATTGAGATTGGTCATGTGTTGAACGAAATATTTTGATAATAACAACTATTTTGAAAAAGAAATATTTGAAATAGAATATTTGAAAATAGAAATTTATGAAGCCGTGTTGATTAGATTGACGCCATTTTTACGTGAACGATATTTATATCGATTTTATTCATTTCGAAATGAATTGAATTGAAAACGATTTCGAAATGAATTGAATTGAAAACGATTTCGAAATGAATTGAATTGAAAACGATTTCGAAATGAATTGAATTGAAAACGATTTCGAAATGAATTGAATTGAAAACGATTTCGAAATGAATTGAATTGAAAACGATTTCGAAATGAATTGAATTGAAAACGATTTCGAAATGAATTGAATTGAAAACGATTTCGAAATGAATTGAATTGAAAACGATTTCGAAATGAATTGAATTGAAAACGATTTCGAAATGAATTGAATTGAAAACGATTTCGAAATGAATTGAATTGAAAACGATTTCGAAATGAATTGAATTGAAAACGATTTCGAAATGAATTGAATTGAAAACGATTTCGAAATGAATTGAATTGAAAACGATTTCGAAATGAATTGAATTGAAAACGAATTCAAATTGAATTGAAAGCGAATTGAAATGAATTCAAATTGAATTGAAATTTGAATTGAATAGAAATGAATTTTAAAACGAATGTATAAAGAAGAATTCAATTTTGATTTGAATTGAAAAGAAAGTTGAAATTGCTTTTGAAACGATTTTAAAACTATTTATATAATTTGTTTTAAATAGAAATCGACGAAATATATATTATATATATTATATATATGATATAATGGCCTGAATAGAACGCGCCGCGCCGCGGCAGTTCGCGAATTTCGACCATTTATTTCAAACGGACATTACGGGAGATCCGACCGTCGGATTCTCCTAAAACCGGAACCGTTGGGTTCGTATCGAAAAGAGGTTTCTAACGAATATTAGAAATTTGAAATCTAACGGTTGGATTTGGAATTATGTCCAAATCAAATTTGAAAAAGGTCGCTGTAAGTGCAGTTCGATGGCCGTTGTTGGAAATCGACTGTACGGGCCTTGATAAAATTATTAAAAATAGTAATAATTTGTGTAAAATCATAAGAAATGATTTAGAAAGTATTGGGATGAAAAACTCCATATATGAAAGGATAAAAATAGATTTTTATCGAAATGAACTAGTTTTGAACTAGAATTATAATTCTATTTATTTTTAAATAAATAAATTGAATTTAAAAAGGGTTTTAAAAATAACCAGAATTTCCAATGATTGCATTGGAGTGGATTTGAATCGAAATTGTCTTCGGAATATTTCAATGTTGGAATTCGTGATTATACAGGTGTTGTTATGGAAATTTGAAAGATATATATTTATATCGTTATTTCCAATACGACATTTGTTAGTCGTAGAATTTGATATTGAATATAAGCCGATATATTTTCTATTCAGAGCCTTGTATTGAATATCGAATGTGATTTGGGTTTGTCGTGAATGGTGTCTTCACTAACACTGTTCTTGAACCCAGTTGAGAAAAGATTAAATCTTTTTAATTAGATTTAATGAAGTGTACCAATTAAACAATATTTAATTGGAATTGAATTGGTATTGATTTTTGGGTTTATCGTGAACAGTGTTTTAAATAACACTCGTTCTTTAACCCGATAATTAATGAATGTGATTTTGGGTTTATCGTGAACCGTGTTTTAAATGACACTGATTCTTTAACCCAGTCGAAGATTAAAACTAAGCAGAGTTTTAATGAATCTTTAATTAGATTGAAATGATCGAAAATGGAGTATCACCAGTTTTGCTCCAGGCGATAGTTAAATCTTTAATTAGATTTGAACGTGAAATGGTAATTGAACTTACCGATAACACTGTGGTGTTAGATATGAAGTATTACCAGTTTTACTTCATGGGATGAATAGGTAGGGATGGGGAAAATAAAATAAATAATTACTTCGGTAAGGTTCGCTAATCCCGACTAGTTTGAATTGAAATTCAAAAATAGAATAAAGAATAAATTCAAGGAATTTATCTTGGATAAAATTAATGGGAACCTTTCCCTATGAATGTGAAATTAGAAACTAACTGTCGGTTAGCTAAGCAGAATGGTTTTCTGGATATTGATCTGATGTTGGTTTCGGCCTTCGGGGTTAATATTTGGGGAATTATTCTCTTGATTAATTTATGGTTAGTGACTAATGAATTGGAATGAGGCGTATGTTGTGTTTGTGTAACACTTTTATAATATATACGCGAGTTATTCAGAAAGACCGGGTTTATCCCATTCTGAATAACCGATTCGACGTGGTATCGAAGATGAAGACGGTGGTCGAAGACCAGAAGTCTTCACGTCGTTTGGGTGATTACTGATGATCTTGATTGGGCTGTACACCCAAGAAGATGGAAACAGTTAGTGATCGTCCAGACGTACTTGGAGATCGATGGATATGCGGGGTACTAGGTGCCTCCGGTTTCGTTCAGACCCAGAACGGACTTGTAAATGGACTGTGTGTCTGACATTGGATTTTAGTCTGTGTGATTGATCTCTATTAAATATATATCTGTTTGGCGGCGGAGAATTTATTCTCTTGCTTAACGCCCTTCTCTGAGACGTACGAGCTCAGGGGTTATATATTGATGGATATCAAGCGCATGGAGTGAATTGCCTGTGTGGCATGCCTAAGTGGCAATTGATCGAGGCTTCTGTTGAAAAGCAAAGTCTTGTGGTGATGATCAAAGCACGGCCTTTGTGGCGTAGCTTTGTGTAACGTTTGCTTCGCGAGTTTCACACCCGGTATGAACCAAAAACGGGAGAGGACGTCAGGGAGGGCATGCGTTTCTTTCTAGCTAGAAGTGGCGTCAGTGGTTTTACACGCCCTGACGAGTTTGACTTATGTGGTCGTTGCTGTTGCGAGGCGCCTCGGATTGATCGGTCGTTCTCGAACCGATGGAGTCATTTAGTTGGCTCGTTTACGCCCCATAGGGCGGGGAAACGCATGTTCAGGGTTTAAGTTTAATCCACATCGGTGGACTGGCCCTAAGGATCCAAGGGTCACTCGAGCTCTGATCCTGAGGGGCGGGCTAGAGCGTCTCGAATCGGTTGAGGACTATCTTTTGCCTCGGTTCATAGACGGAAATCCAATTTCCAAATACATGACTTTGCGGTTTTATTTGTAAACCTATATATGGTGACATAGTGACATGGGACGCTCATGTCGCCTATGATTGATACTTATGATTTGAAGTTGTTTTATACACTATGCACTTATAATAGTATCAAACGATTTGTTTTAACCGTATCCAGCATTCTTTGGCTGTTATAAGGGAAAACCCTATCCTCGGCTGCGTTGCATTGTGTGATGGGACCTGGGTCTTATTACAGCTTCATTTTTCTTTATTTAGCATTGCGCTGTTTGTTTTATGCACTGGTATTCTTGGGAGGAAACCCGTTCCGTGTTATACGGCGTGGTCCCTTGATTTACCTAACTTTTAAAATAAAGAATAATAACTGTTTTAGTTCTCACACCAGTCACATGACTGACCTGGAGTTTATTGTTTCAACCTAAACTCTGGGTGCCCCTATTTTCGACACGGGCAGCTAGTAGTTTTGGTTTTGCAGATTTATATTCACAGGATCCTGGTTTACAGCTGGAATGATATCCGGAAAGCTTTGTATCCGTATATCTCTTCTAGTTGTGTATTGTATTATTTTTCGCTGCTATGTATTTAAATGTAATTTAAATCTCTGATATTTCTGTGTAATTTTCATTTATACTCTGTATATTCTTGTAATCTGATGCATTGTTGTAATATACAATGAAATGTTCTTCTGTATGCGTTCTGTTTTGTCCTGTTCTCAAACGATAGGGCGTTTCGAACGGCCCGGGTCGGTTTAGCGACTGGTTCGGACCGAGCGAAATTCCTTGCCGTCACAGTTGGTATCAGAGCTTTGGTTTACAAAGCTAGAGAACAAGGCACATTAGAACCCTACGAAAGAACTCATCAGATAATTGGATTAGTAAAATCCAATTAAAAATGACTCGTTAGAGATAGGATCAGTAGTATCCTAGAACGAGTGTGAAGAGTATATTTTTCAAAGGAAAACAAATTTTGTCTTGAAAATTTAAATCAATTATACGTATTTGGTTATTTATTTATGTTGATGTGGACAATCCAATATATATAGATTTTGCGTATACGTCTGATCCGTGTGTATTCAAAGTTTTAATATATTGGGTAGATATAGCATCACACTCTAGTCGCCCGAAGATGATATTGATGATAGCGATCGCATCATCAACATTTATGTTCGAGTTTTGAAGGTGTGATTTTCTATATATTTCCATTAGACTGGTGTGAGAACCAAAACTAATATAGCTAGAATACATTGTTGTGATTTGGCATCAGAACATGATTTTCTTTATATATATCAAAATTATCAATTTGAAACGTTAAATTCACTAATTGATTGATGTTTGTGTTGTTTGTTTATTTGTTTGATAATTTTGAACCGTTATGCCTAATAGCATCAAATATTGAGTTATACTGAAAATTGGTCGCGTTTGCTTGCATATACATATATATCATTGAACAGGTCATAGCAAGGAGACTAGAGCAGAGAATAAAATTTGTTTGCCCGACAAATAGGTACATGTTTACTACATAATTTACTGTTTTGTTTGGGTGATGATTTTATGAGCCTATTGGCTAGCCGCTTGGCTTTTTCTTTTTCTTTTTGAGATCTGAAGGACCGGGGAAGCTATTTGAAATTCCCCGATGCTCCCGGTGCAGGGGAGGCTATGGCGAAATTTTTCGAAAATTTAGGGTGTTAGCCAAATTTTTGAGATTTTTGAAAATTCTTAGAAACTGAAAAGTTCGAGAATGGAAGCCAGATCGAACGTAGAGTTGATTAATCAAACCACTTTCGACTTTGTTCCTTTTCGGGGACGAAAAGTTTTAAGTGGGGGAGATTGTAATAACCCGCAAATTCTGGGCCAGTTTAAAATTTTTATTTTGGCAATTATAGCGAATTTTGATTATTTAAAATAGATTATTTTAAATAAAATCAACGAGAAATTTATTTTGAATATAATTCGAACGTATATATTATACGCGTCGTCGTTAGAATATAAATATTTATATATAATTATAAATAGAATTGAAAATGGCGCGGTAGTTCGATAATTCGATTTCAAACTTCAATTGAATGTACCAGGTGCAAAACAATCCGGATTTTAGTGAAACCAAAAATAATGGAATCTAATAGTGAATATCTTTCCAACGAATCCGAAAAATCAAAAGTTCGTAGCGGGACTCAAAAGATATGTCCAGTTGAAAATTCTGAATAGTCGCTATGGAATTCAGGCCCTTAAAAATGGACATTTTGCAAACGACCTCGGATTTCGACGAAACCAGTTTTGTTGGGTCCGTGATGTCAAATTATTGCTAGATTCCAAATTTCATAATTTTTCGAATCAATATGTGAGCGTGGCAAAGGAAAACGCGTTTGACCGGTTTCAGTTGATTTTAATCGACTGGAAAATGACCATTTTTCCAACGGTCTCAGAATTCGACGAAACTAGTTTTGTTAGGACCATATCGTCAATACGAAGCTAGAAAATATCTTTCTGAGATTTATAGAATTAGTATGTGACCCCGGTAATTTGAAATGTACGTTTAAAATTCAATATAGTGATTTAAATGTAAATTTAACGGAAACTGATTGTAACAGCCGAATCAGCTGACGATACATATCCCATTGTGTTCGGAATGGGGGTTAAACGCTATGGACGACAGGTGGTGGGCCTCGTTTTGATGACGTATGTAAAAGTCAACTTTTAAAAATAATAAAATAATAAATATAAATAAATAAATAAAAAGAAACCCCCTTCCTCCCTTAACCAGGCCCCCCCGATATTTTCAATTCAGAAAAAAAAAAACGAAATAAAAGAAAGAAAAAAAAACTCGTCGCGCCCTCGCTCCCCAAGGCGGCGCCTGCCACCTCGCGCTGCCTCAGGCGCGGCCTGACCGCCCCCCTCTCCACCTCGACCCCGCGACAGCCTCCTTCCCCCCCCCCTCTTCCCTAGTTCATCGCGCAACACCCCCCCTCCCCCTGAAAACCCTAAATCCCCAAATCGCACAACCCCTGCCAGTCCCTCCGCCGCCTCCTGGAAGAGCGCGCCGCCGGCAGGCTTCCCCCCCTCTCCCTCATCAATCGACGAGCAGCAGACGCCCCCCCATCTTCGCTTACAATAAGTTTTTTTTATTTTTTTTTACTTTTATTTTTATTCTAAAGTTTAAAACTGGTTTCGATTTTAGAGTTTAAAAACTAATTTCGATTTTTAGGAATTAAAAACTGAATTTTTAAAAAAAGATTAAAAACTGAATTTGAAAAGGGTTTGAAAACTGATTTTATTTTGAGATTTACGAAATAAAAATAGGATTTTTATATATTGAACTACGAAATAAAAATAGGATTTTTATATATTGAACTTCGAAATAAAAATAGGATTTTTATATATTGAACTTCGAAATAAAAATAGGATTTTTATATATTGAACTTCGAAATAAAAATAGGATTTTTATATATTGAACTTCGAAATAAAAATAGGATTTTTATATATTGAACTTCGAAATAAAAATAGGATTTTTATATATTGAACTTTGAAATAAAAATAGGATTTTTATATATTGAACTTCGAAATAAAAATAGGATTTTTATATATTGAACTTCGAAATAAAAATAGGATTTTTATATATTGAACTACGAAATAAAAATAGGATTTTTATATATTGAACTTCGAAATAAAAATAGGATTTTTATATATTGAACTTCGAAATAAAAATAGGATTTTTATATATTGAACTTCGAAATAAAAATAGGATTTTATATATTGAACTTCGAAATAAAAATAGGATTTTTATATATTGAACTTCGAAATAAAAATAGGATTTTTATATATTGAACTTCGAAATAAAAATAGGATTTGTATATGTTGAACTTCGAAATAAAAATATGATTTTTATATATGGAATAGCGAAGTAAAAAAATTCGATTTTTACATATGTAGAGAATACGGGCGAAAGCGGCAAAAAGGCGAGTTGGCGAAGATTTCCTGCATTAGAAGTGCCGTGGAGCTAGGGTAGCTATCGGTGAGAACTTCTCACCTTTCAATTTAATTTTTTTTAGTTATATATATACTAGGATGCAGACGGTGTTTAGTAGCACCCGACACCCGTCATCCACAGACCATGGATGGCTTGTTTGTTAAATTGTTTGGTTGTGTAGTAGATTAGATGATTTGATTTGAAATTGAATTGTTTGGTGATTGTGATTGTTGTGTGAATGGCGTGGGCCTTCACTAGACCGGGGATAAGGCTAGGCCTCGTCCCGTTTCTAGTATCGTGCCGTTATGCCACCGAAATTTTCTAAAATATGTTAGAAAAATAAAAATATCATTTTATTTAAAGAATGAACTGAATAGAAATTCATATGTTGGAATAAAATGTTTTTATCGTTAAAAATATAATTTTTAACGTGAATGTGAATAAATAAATATTCATTTACAAACCAGACGGTTTGTTTATGTACACCTATTTGAAGGACATTGATTGGGTCGATAAATTTTACACATCGCCCAACTGCACAGATAAAATATGCGTTTGATTGTTTGAAACCCCACACGGGTGTTGGGATGAAATTTGAAGTTCACTCATCCTGATTGATTAAATATGTCGATCGATCGATTGACAGGCTGTTATAAGCGTTAGATATCTATATTTGATGCTTATACAGTGTAGTGCACTTTGGTTGATGGTTGATTATTTTTCAATGCTATTATATGTGTGTAATGTATGAAAATCCATATAATTAACTTTATATGGTAATTGATTGGGCCTCATTCCAATTTGAAAAATAAAGAACATTATAAAATAAAAGTTCATGTGTTGACAGTACTCATCCATTGAGATTGGTCATGTGTTGAACGAAATATTTTGATAATAACAACTATTTTGAAAAAGAAATATTTGAAATAGAATATTTGAAAATAGAAATTTATGAAGCCGTGTTGATTAGATTGACGCCATTTTTACGTGAACGATATTTATATCGATTTTATTCATTTCGAAATGAATTGAATTGAAAACGATTTCGAAATAAATTGAATTGAAAACGATTTCGAAATGAATTGAATTGAAAACGATTTCGAAATGAATTGAATTGAAAACGATTTCGAAATGAATTGAATTGAAAACGATTTCGAAATGAATTGAATTGAAAACGATTTCGAAATGAATTGAATTGAAAACGATTTCGAAATGAATTGAATTGAAAACGATTTCGAAATGAATTGAATTGAAAACGATTTCGAAATGAATTGAATTGAAAACGATTTCGAAATGAATTGAATTGAAAACGATTTCGAAATGAATTGAATTGAAAATGATTTCGAAATGAATTGAATTGTAAACGATTTCGAAATGAATTGAATTGAAAACGATTTCGAAATGAATTGAATTGAAAATGATTTCGAAATGAATTGAATTGAAAACGATTTCGAAATGAATTGAATTGAAAACGATTTCGAAATGAATTGAATTGAAAACGATTTCGAAATGAATTGAATTGAAAACAATTTCGAAATGAATTGAATTGAAAACGATTTCGAAATGAATTGAATTGAAAACGAATTCAAATTGAATTGAAAGCGAATTGAAATGAATTCAAATTGAATTGAAATTTGAATTGAATAGAAATGAATTTTAAAACGAATGTATAAAGAAGAATTCAATTTTGATTTGAATTGAAAAGAAAGTTGAAATTGCTTTTGAAACGATTTTAAAACTATTTATATAATTTGTTTTAAATAGAAATCGACGAAATATATATTATATATATTATATATATGATATAATGGCCTGAATAGAACGCGCCGCGCCGCGGCAGTTCGCGAATTTCGACCATTTATTTCAAACGGACATTACGGGAGATCCGACCGTCGGATTCTCCTAAAACCGGAACCGTTGGGTTCGTATCGAAAAGCGCTTTCTAACGAATATTAGAAATTTGAAATCTAACGGTTGGATTTGGAATTATGTCCAAATCAAATTTGAAAAAGGTCGTTGTAAGTGCAGTTCGATGGCCGTTGTTGGAAATCGACTGTACGGGCCTTGATAAAATTATTAAAAATAGTAATAATTTGTGTAAAATCATAAGAAATGATTTAGAAAGTATTGGGATGAAAAACTCCATATTTGAAAGGATAAAAATAGATTTTTATCGAAATGAACTAGTTTTGAACTAGAATTATAATTCTATTTATTTTTAAATAAATAAATTGAATTTAAAAAGGGTTTTAAAAATAACCAGAATTTCCAATGATTGCATTGGAGTGGATTTGAATCGAAATTGTCTTCGGAATATTTCAATGTTGGAATTCGTGATTATACAGGTGTTGTTATGGAAATTTGAAAGATATATATTTATATCGTTATTTCCAATACGACATTTGTTAGTCGTAGAATTTGATATTGAATATAAGCCGATATATTTTCTATTCAGAGCCTTGTATTGAATATCGAATGTGATTTGGGTTTGTCGTGAATGGTGTCTTCACTAACACTGTTCTTGAACCCAGTTGAGAAAAGATTAAATCTTTTTAATTAGATTTAATGAAGTGTACCAATTAAACAATATTTAATTGGAATTGAATTGGTATTGATTTTTGGGTTTATCGTGAACAGTGTTTTAAATAACACTCGTTCTTTAACCCGATAATTAATGAATGTGATTTTGGGTTTATCGTGAACCGTGTTTTAAATGACACTGATTCTTTAACCTAGTCGAAGATTAAAACTAAGCAGAGTTTTAATGAATCTTTAATTAGATTGAAATGATCGAAAATGGAGTATCACCAGTTTTGCTCCAGGCGATAGTTAAATCTTTAATTAGATTTGAACGTGAAATGGTAATTGAACTTACTGATAACACTGTGGTGTTAGATATGAAGTATTACCAGTTTTACTTCATGGGATGAATAGGTTGGGATGGGGAAAATAAAATAAATAATTACTTCGGTAAGGTTCGCTAATCCCGACTAGTTTGAATTGAAATTCAAAAATAGAATAAAGAATAAATTCAAGGAATTTATCTTGGATAAAATTAATGGGAACCCTTCCCTATGAATGTGAAATTAGAAACTAACTATAGGTTAGCTAAGCAGAATGGTTTTCTGGATATTGATCTGATGTTGGTTTCGGCCTTCGGGGTTAATATTTGGGGAATTATTCTCTTGATTAATTTACGGTTAGTGACTAATGAATTGGAATGAGGCGTATATTGTGTTTGTGTAACACTTTTATAATATATACGCGAGTTATTCAGAAAGACCGGGTTTATCCCATTCTGAATAACTGATTCGACGTGGTGTCGAAGATGAAGACGGTGGTCGAAGACCAGAAGTCTTCACGTCGTTTGGGTGATTACTGATGATCTTGATTGGGCTGTACACCCAAGAAGATGGAAACAGTTAGTGATCGTCCAGACGTACTTGGAGATCGATGGATATGCGGGGTACTAGGTGCCTCCGGTTTCGTTCAGACCCAGAACAGACTTGTAAATGGACTATGTGTCTGACATTGGATTTTAGTCTGTGTGATTGATCTCTATTAAATATATATCTGTTTGGCGGCGGAGAATTTATTCTCTTGCTTAACGCCCTTCTCTGAGACGTACGAGCTCAGGGGTTATATATTGATGGATATCAAGCGCATGGAGTGAATTGCCTGTGAGGCATGCCTAAGTGGCAATTGATCGAGGCTTCTGTTGAAAAGCAAAGTCTTGTGGTGATGATCAAAGCACGGCCTTTGTGGCGTAGCTTTGTGTAACGTTTGCTTCGCGAGTTTCACACCCGGTATGAACCAAAAACGGGAGAGGACGTCAGGGAGGGCATGCGTTTCTTTCTAGCTAGAAGTGGCGTCAGTGGTTTTACACGCCCTGACGAGTTTGACTTATGTGGTCGTTGCTGTTGCGAGGCGCCTCGGATTGATCGGTCGTTCTCGAACCGATGGAGTCATTTAGTTGGCTCGTTTACGCCCCATAGGGCGGGGAAACGCATGTTCAGGGTTTAAGTTTAATCCACATCGGTGGACTGGCCCTGAGGATCCAAGGGTCACTCGAGCTCTGATCCTGAGGGGCGGGCTAGAGCGTCTCGAATCGGTTGAGGACTATCTTTTGCCTCGGTTCATAGACGGAAATCCAATTTCCAAATACGTGACTTTGCGGTTTTATTTGTAAACCTATATATGGTGACATAGTGGCATGGGACGCTCATGTCGCCTATGATTGATACTTATGATTTGAAGTTGTTTTATACACTATGCACTTATAATAGTATCAAACGATTTGTTTTAACCGTATCCAGCATTCTTTGGCTGTTATAAGGGAAAACCCTATCCTCGGCTGCGTTGCATTGTGTGATGGGACCTGGGTCTTATAACAGCTTCATTTTTCTTTATTTAGCATTGCGCTGTTTGTTTTATGCACTGGTATTCTTGGGAGGAAACCCGTTCCGTGTTATACGGCGTGGTCCCTTGATTTACCTAACTTTTAAAATAAAGAATAATAACTGTTTTAGTTCTCACACCAGTCACATGACTGACCTGGAGTTTATTGTTTCAACCTAAACTTTGGGTGCCCCTATTTTCGACACGGGCAGCTAGTAGTTTTGGTTTTGCAGATTTATATTCACAGGATCCTGGTTTACAGCTGGAATGATATCCGGAAAGCTTTGTATCCGTATATCTCTTCTAGTTGTGTATTGTATTATTTTCCGCTGCTATGTATTTAAATGTAATTTAAATCTCTGATATTTCTGTGTAATTTTCATTTATACTCTGTATATTCTTGTAATCTGATGCATTGTTGTAATATACAATGAAATGTTCTTCTGTATGCGTTCTGTTTTGTCCTGTTCTCAAACGATAGGGCGTTTCGAACGGCCCGGGTCGGTTTAGCGACTGGTTCGGACCGAGCGAAATTCCTTGCCGTCACAATAGCATAGTAAACTTGGATATAAACTTGCATATTACAACATGATAAACTTGCATATCATAGCATAGTAAACTTGCATATAAACTTGCATATCATACATTTAACTTTAGAATTTAAGTATGAAAGTAGAATAGGGCTTACAATGCTTAAGAAGTCACAAAAATGTGACAAAGCCCTTATGAAATCAATAAAACCCAAAATGCAAGCAAAACCCTTGACCCAAAATGATCAAAACTCTTTCTTTATGATGCAAATATAGAAACTTGACATGAATGCAAGCTAATGATGATCATACAAGTTTAAAAACACTTGTATGCATGGAAAATCTCATAGAAATTTATTTACGAATATATGAAGAGAGTGGAGGCCATGAGAGGATTGATTTTGCAATAGTTTAGTTGTAGGATAGATTAATGATGATTTAGGGTAGGTTAGGGTCTTATTTATAGATTAGGCAAGTGTTTTAGGCCATAGGATTAAACCTTAGTTCCAATCTCAGCCCTCAAAACCGAATCTGGCCCCCAAGCTCAACACAAACCCAAAATGGTGCACCAGGCAGGACTGCTCGTCTAAGCCAAGTCGACAGCCAAGTCGACAGGGCTGTCGACTTGGTCAAACCAGGTCGACTCCCAAGTCGACAGGGCTGTCGACTTGGGTGCTCTGGCGGGAATTTTCCCGCCTGGCCAGAACTGGCCCAATTTTCCAAATTCAAGTTTGAATTTGAAATCTGTTTTTACTTAGAAATTTTCTGAAAACTTCGTTGGGCCTTAATCGGGTCATACGGACTCCGATTTCCGAAAACTCAGACTCTATTTCGCGTATTTTTCCGAGACGAACGCAATGGCATAGCCCGTTTCCCTTGATTCAGATTTTAGAATTAAATTCTGCCTCAATTTATGTTATAACAGGTTATTGAAAATACGGGTTGTTACACTCCTCCTACGGGCGATGCATCGTTGGTTGCTGCTTCCACTCCTTCTTTGCATCTTGGGTCACACGAAGCAATAATTGGTGCACTCATCGATTTAGATGAAGTTAGATGCACTCCTAGTGACGAAGCAGAGGATCTTGACGATGCTGATGAGAATCCGGGGAAGAATACCAAGGGAAAGCGTGAGAAAAGATCAAGTCTTCCTCTTCAAAAAGCCAAGGAAAGTGCGTTGTTTCAAAGAAAGGAGGACTTATCATTTTATCTTCTCCTAAGAGTCCCCAGGGTAATGCAGAAGCCAAGGACGATAGTGAACTTGCAAATATCCCTCCTCCCTCTTTCGCTCAAGTTAACAAACCATCTCTAAGGTCCAGCGGTTCCAATGGGAAGAAGAACAATTAGCGCTTTCAGACTGCTTTGCTTTATTTCCTGTAGCTTTTTTTATGCATTTTAGTTAGACCGGTTGTATATGCGTGTGTCGGTCCTTGCCTATGACTTAATGCCACTCTGTATTTGAAACTTGTGTTGATGTTGTGAAGCTGTTTTTGCATTCTCTATACTTATGCTATTACTTTAGCTTTGTTGTATTTTTCTATGCATTAGCTTCTTTATAGGTTACAAGTCTTTAGCTTTATGAGATGTAGTGAGGAGCTTGTGGTATGTCTTGTGACCATTTCCCCATCTTAATGCGATGGTGTTTCCCCTGTACCATGGGCTTATCACAAGTCGCTAAAGTTGAACGCAGTCAACTATGCAAAGTTCTTTTGTATTGGATTGAAGGGCTAGAGGCTTGTTGTGTGCTGGCAGAGTTTCTATTCCTACCAGTGCACTTCAAGCTTATGAGCTTTCCATTTTTTAAGAGACTTGACTTAGTCGAATGATCTCGTGGTTTTACTTTGAGAAGTCATCGATACTGGTGCTTCTGTTTGGGAGATCTTTAGCCTTGGCTGTAGGAGGTACATTTGGTTTCTATTATGTAAAGGTTGCCTTCACAATCGATGCTAAGGACTTTGGTGACACCTAACGTCTGCTCCTGTTGATTGGTGTTGACGTCGAAGACTCGTTGAGTGTCTCTAGTATGGAGAGATCTCAACGTTTGTCTTCTCCCGACGACCGAATCAAGCATCAGAGAATCCACTAAGGTGACCTTTAACGATGTCATAAAATATTTTGGCAACACCTAAAGTCTGCTCCTGCTAATTGGTGTTTGACAGCGGAGACTTCATTGAGTGCCTCTACTATGGAGAATACGTTTATAACTCAAAAATTCTACTCTCGTCATCCGAAGCAGGCATTGGAGGCTCCATTGAGGTGACCTTCATGGGCATCATGATGGATTTTTGCCTTTACTATGCAAAGGACTTTCCGAGCCTCTACTTCAGAGAGGTGGACCTTCACGGGCGTTGTGAAGGATTTTTGGGTTTTGCGCGATTCCGTAGAGTGAACATCGTTCTCCTACTCGATGCGCTTGGCTATGGCAAGTGATTGCAGCCTAACGCGGGTTGCCCCTTGGAACTTGCAAGAAGTTTGCGCCATCCCACAGGGTTAATATCAATCACTGTGTCGGATGTACTTAAATATAGTAGGCGATCGCAGCCGAAATGAGAGGTTCTTTTGAACATCAGTCGTCATGTCGGATGCGCATAACAACAATAAGTTATCGCAGCCAGACTGAGAGGTTGTGACCCCTTGAGAGGAACTTGCAATTTTCTGGTTTGGACTCTGTTTCTGCTTGTTGGACTTTTCGCAGTTTGATTTTTGGCAACTCCTTTCGTTCACCCTTCAAGGCGGCGCTCTTCATCATTGCGTTTATGCGTATGGATGTTTATAGCACTCGACGCTTGAGTTGGTGTCATTGGGGTTGTTACACTGTATCAGATTTCTAAGAAGCAAGCGTTCGTCGAATAACCTACAATAAAAATTTGCCTTTTAGCAAATTTTGAATTAACGAAATTTTTTACAAGTAAGAGATTCACACAAGTATGCATTCTTTTATTCATGAAGCTAATATTCAGTACAACGCTTGTAAAAATATTTACAAATTTTTTACAAGAAATTTGAAAATAGTATCAAGAAAAATATCGGTGAAGGCGAATGTTGTTCCTAGCCCTCGGAATCGGAATGCCATCAACAATTGTCAGTTTGAATGTGCCATCCAGCAGCTTTTGACTGATTATGTAAGGGACTTCCTAATTTGGCCCGAAGACTCCGGTCACTGTCATAACCCTCTTCAGGACAAGATCTCTAACCTCGAAGGTTCGTTGCCTAAATTTGGAGTCGAAATTCCTGGCAATCCTTCGCTGATGGGTTGCATCTCTGAGCTTTGTCTCATCCCGCCTTTATTCTAGCTGATCAAGCACTTCAAGTTGTAGCCTTTCATTTTCATCCTGGTTGAAATGCATTCGATGGTGTGTAGGGACTTCTAGCTCCACCGGAATCATTACCTCTGAAACAAATGCCAAGGAGAAAGGAGTGTGCCCAGCTGCAGATTTATATGTCATCCTGTGTGCCTATAATGCAAGTGGTAATTCAGCGACCCAGCCACCTTGAGCTTTCTCGAGCCGCTTCTTGATGGTTGATTTGGTGGTTTTGTTCACAGCTTCCACTTGCCTGTTTGCCTGCGGATGGGCCACTACGGCAAAGTTTTTTTCATCCGACTGTGTCTAGACAGCTTGTGATATTCATAGTGATACACTGTAAATACCACAAGGCAGACATCATGTATATATATATATATATATATATATATATATCAATGCAGGGACAGGCAAACTTGTCTGGATGGCTACATGTAAACACATGTGTATATATATACACGTGTACACTACCTCGCCAGTCCAGTGTGCAACTGAGGAGTAGCCACGTGGACTATCTCGACTCAGTGTAACATGGTCAACATAGTCGACACTAACAAGCCAAGCGTGAGTGAACACTCAACATGGTCCAGCCATGTACAAATAAGATAGCAGCAAAGTGATCTAGGCAGCCCAATATAAATAGCCGAGCACATATGCAAACAGTTTCAAATAAAGTGGAGCAGCAATAAACTCAGATGTAACTCAAGAGAGCACAATGAAACATATAAGGTGAGACAACAACAAGCTAACAAGCTAATATGGTCGAGCATCCCAACATAGCAGTTTACAAATAAGGTGCGCTAATGTACATGGGGTCAAGTAAACAAGTATATGTGCAAGTGACTTTCAGCATTGACATATAAGTACATGGCAACTCAACAGTGTATAATACAAGGTCATGGTAGTTCAACCAATGTGCATGCATGGTGCAAGGATGGTGTTGCATGGCTCAACAGTCAATAAAAATGGCAAAAATGGGAACAAGGTGACACAGCATGGCAAACTCACATGTTCAGAATGGTGAGACGGTGAAGCAAGAGTGCAGTTCAAACAACAGCATTTAAAAATACTTTGATGGTGCAGCTATATGGTTTACAAGATGAAACAAGCAAGTGAACATGCCACAAATAGGTTATACATGGGTGGAGCAAATGATTGTGTAGGCATACATGTATGTATAAAATGGAATAACAGTGAAGACAAGTACATGCAGCATTATTTACATGCGCAAGGCATGGTGTATACATTTTGTAATTGGCTAAAGCATTCATGTTCAAGTCACAAGTCAATGCTAAGGTTTCATCAAGAAAGTGTACAAATGTAAGCACAAATGACTCAACTTCACAGAGTAAATAGAAATGGCCAAGACTACATGACAATACCAAGTGATCACGACAGTATCAGTTCATATCAGTTTTCTTTCTGTACCAGAAAACATCATAAGCATGTCGAATGCAAAGTATCATGTTCGAGCTTAAACAAGACACAACAATGGGTTTAAGTCAAGTGTACCATCAGTTCAAACTCAAGGAAATTTTTCTAGTTATTCAGTTTTTGGGCAAGAAATAATTTATTCCTGAAATCAGCATTCACAAAATTGGCAAAAAAAAAATTCAACAAAGGTTCCAGTTTTGAATTGTATTATTTCGGGAAAATCATCAATTCATTCAAATGCATTTTCAGACAAATCCATTCAAGGCAATATTTCAAATGAAACCACACAAGGGACCAGTGAGTAATATGGAGTTGTGATTTGGCATAAATCATACTTGGCAACAATTTATTCCATATTCAATCATACAAGAAAGTCAATCAAATCCAGATTCAATCATGCAATTCGAACAAGGTAACAAACAAGAATATTTCAATCTACGAATTCAAGGCAAATCAAAAAGGGAAACATGCAGCAATCAAACCGAATCATTTTCATGAAATCAGAGTTGTTCTAGAGTTTGTTAACCCTATATAATTCACACCATTTTCAACATAGGCTCTATCGAAAAATCCAACACAATCATTTCAAAGAAAAACAGAGAAATCAAAATTATTTTTACTCACAGGGTTTCGATCGAGAACAACTTCCAAATCGAACGACAAGGAGAAGCCCGCAACAACTAATATAAGCCTCAAAGAACAATTTTGCATTCCTTTCAGAAGACCCGATTTGATTTGGAGCCAACGTTGGAAAACCCTAATTTCAGTCACCATTTTCCAGCCGCTATAGCCTAAAACAAAAGAGATCGAGCAAAAGCAAATAGGAGTGGCCGGCCTACTTTACTCTTGGCTTAACCAAGTTTATTTCAAAGGGGATAAGGGTTTTATTTTATTGTTTTTATTTTTGTCTTTGTTTTTGAATTCAATCTGTATTCTGCAATAGTTCTAGAGTTTGTAAAGTCTAGGGAGAACCAGTTAGGATGTTAACTGGCAGTTTACTAGAGTCTGTAAAATCTAGCATTACGTGTTACGGGCTTGTAATACGGGAAAATCTGATCGAGGGGATATCGGTTAGTCTAAGCTTTTGAACGTAGGGTTAGGACAGGAGCACGCGCTACGAGTTCACATGGGATTGTAAGCAGGATCTGTTATTAACTCCTTAGAAACCTTAGGAATGCAACAGTAGGCAGGATTTTGCCGAAGCTGGGTATAACTTGTGTTATTTACTTTCTTCATTTCTATTTCCGCTACATTCTGTGATCTGATATTTTTAATATCTTGTTTAATTTTCAATAAATCCTATTCACCCCCCTCAAGGGTTAATCTAGATCCAACAGTACCTAATGCTTCCTGCAAGCTCCTCTAAAATTCACTGGTGAAGATGGGTCATGATTGCTCACGATGCTGGAAGGTACCCCATGAAGACGAACTATCTCTCGGACATAGATTGTTGCCTACCATGATGCCGTCCTCTTACTCTTAACTGGAATAAAGTGAGCGCTCTTAGTGAGTCTACCTACCACCACTCAAATACTGGTGTTGCCTTCCTTCGATCTAGGCAAACCACCTATGAAATCCATAGTGACGGTTTCCCATTTTCATTGTGGAACCTTCAAAGGATAAAGTAAACCACCGGGCTTCTTTTGCTCAGCTTTAACTTGTTGGCAAACTAAACATTGAGAAACAAATTCTGCCACATCTTTCTTCACCCCAGCCCAAAAAAACTCTTTTCATGTCTCTGCACATCTTATCACCGCCTGGATGAATAGTCATCTTAGAATGGTGGGCTTCTTCTAGGACCGCCTTTATCAAGCTTCCAGTTTGAGGAACACAAAGCCTTCCATCTCGTTGCAACCACCCCTTTTCATCTATGGTGTATCAATTGAGGTGACTAGAAGTCTCCCCTTTTTGGAGCTTATACATGATGTCTTTAATCTGTGGGTCACCTTGTTGCGAAGCGCTTATCTGATCCATAAGAGTTGGTCATATCTCCAATGATGCAAACAAGTCAGGAAAAATCTCGATGGAGGGTTTAAAATCAAAGGTTGATATGAACTCCAAGCTTTTATTCTCCACAAATAGAGGATTTAAGGGCATCTTCTTCCTACTTAGTGCGTCAGCCACCACAATACCCTTGCCAGGGGGATAAGCGATTTCAAAATCATAAGAAGCTAAGAACTCCATCCACCTTTGTTGCCTTAAATTAAGATCCTTCTGTGAGAACAGATACTTGAGAGATTTATGATCAGTGTATAACTCGAACTTCTCTCCAAGTAAATAATGACGCCACGACTTTAGTGCGATTACTATGGCAGCTAGCTCTAGATCATGGGTGGGGTAGTTCTTCTCATGAAATTTCAACTGTCCAACCCCATAACACACTACCTTTCCTTCTTGCATCAGGACCACACAAGCCCTGTACCACATGCATCAGTGTAAACTGTAAACACTTTATTCCCATTAGGCAAAGTCAAGACTGGGGATGTTTTAAGAGCCCTCTTCAAATGTTGGAAAGCAACATCACAATCTATATCCCATGAAAATGCCAAGTTCTTCTTTGTCAGCATGGTGAGTGGGGCTGATATCTTTGCATGTCCTTAATGAACTTCCTATACTAACCTTCCAACCCAAGAAAGCGTCTCATCTCTGTTGCATTTTTAGGAATCTGCCAATCTTGTACCGCAACTACTTTCGCGGGATCCACAGCTATTCGTTCTATGAAGACTATATGCCCTAAGAATCTCACCTCCTTTCTCCATAAATGGCATTTGGAGAACTTGCCTTAAGTTGATGGTCACGAAGAGTTTTCAAAACTTCTCTCAAATGTTGGGCATGCTCTTCTTCGCTCTTGGAGAAGATCAAAATATCATCAACAAAGACTACGACAAATTTATTCAGGAACTCCCAAAACACCTTACTCATTAGATCGACAAAATAGGCGGGTGCATTAGTCAGCCCGAAAGGCATAACTAGCCATTCAAAGAAACCATCCAGAATCCTAAAAGAAGTCTTGTCTATACTGTCCTCTTCCACCCTCAACTGATGAAACCCCGTGGCCAAGTCTAACAGAGAGAATACCAAGGCCCCGACAAGCTAGTCAAACAAGTCGTCTATCCTCGGAAGCGGGTGCATATTCTTCTTCGTGAGTTTGTTCAATTCTCTATAATCCACATACAAATGAAGCAAACCATCCGCCTTAGTTGCGAATACAACTGGAGCACCACATTCAGATATGCTTCGTCTAATAAATTCTTTCTCAAGTAGCTCCTCTACTTACTTACTCAACTCCTTCCTTTCCCTCGGGGACATATAGCGCACTGGTAATGCAACTGGCTTTGCATTGTTCACTAGATATATACGAAAGTCGATCTCGTGCCTAGGAGTAAACCTCGTACCTCATAAAAAACATCAGAATAATCTTGGACTACTAGAACAGATTGCAAATCAACGATAGATGCATCAAGAGACTCTAGGAAACTAAGCACAAAAGATCCTTGGGGTCACAAGAAATCTCGAGGGTCCTCCCATGACAAGTCAGAAGCCTAATGACCCTCTTCTCATAATCCAGAATGGCACCATACGTGGTAAGCCAATCCATTCTTAGAATCAACCCATAGGCCATAAACCCGAGCACATATGCATCACATTCAAACACGATGCCTAACATAGATACTCTCAAACCCTGAAATATCATAAGTAAATGAGCTGAACCACCAATGGGGTTTGTAATAACCCGGAAAATCTGAGCCAGTTTAAATTTTTTATTTTGGCAATTGTGGCGAATTCTGAATATTTAAAATGGATTATTTTAAATAATATCGACGAGAAATTTATTTTGAATTGAATTCGATGTATATATTTATATACGCCGTTGTTAGAATATAAATATTTATATATAATTATAAATAGAATTGAAAATGGCGCGGTAGTTCGATAATTCGATTTCAAACTTCAATTGAATGTACCGGGTGCAAAACAATCCGGATTTTAGTGAAACCAAAATTAATGGAATCTAATTGAGAATATCTTTCCAACGAATCTGGAGAATCGAGATTTCATAGCGGGAGTCAAAAGATATGCCCAGTTGAAAATTCTGAATAGTCGCTATGGAATTCAGGCCCTTATAAATGGAAATTTTGCAAATGACCTCGGATTTCGACGAAACCACTTTTGTTGGATCCGCAGTGTCAAATTATTGCTAGATTCCAAATTTCATAATTTTTCGAATCAGTATGTGAGCGTGGTAAAGGAAAACGTGTTTTGACCATTTCAGTTGATTTTAATCGACTGGAAATTGGCCATTTTTCCAACGGTCTCAGAATTCGACGAAACTAGTTTTGTTAGGACCGTATCGTCAATACGAAGCTAGAAAATATTTTTCTAGAATTTTTCTAGTTAGTATGTGAACCCGGTAATTTGAAATGTACGTTTAAAATTCAATATAGTGATTTAAATGTAAATTCAACGGAAACTGATCAAAGCAATCAAATCAGCTTGCGATACATATCCCATTGTGTTCGGAATGGGGGTGAAACGCTATGGATGACAGGCGGTGGGCCTCGTTTCGAGGTCGTATGTAAAAGTCAACTTTAGGACGAATAAAATAATTAAATAAAATTAAATAAAAATAACAAAAAATAACTTCCCCTTTTTAACTCTGCCCCCCCCCCCCCCCCCGTTTATTTTTTTCTCTTTCAATTCAGAATCGAAAAAAAAAAAGGAAAACCAAAGGGCGGAGCCCTAAGTCGTCGCTGTCCATCGATGGCCACCGCGCCCAGGGAGTCGCCGCCCCTCCCTCATCTCCTCCTCCTTTTCTTCTTCGTTCCCTCTCTCCTCTCGAACTCGAGCCTCCCCCAGAAAATCGCGACGCTCCCCTATCTGGACCCGTCGTCCTCCCCGTCCAATGCCACAGCAGGCGTCGCAGCCTCACCCACATCCGACACCACCGAACTCGAGCCCCCGCGCCACCACTGGTTGGCGCCGACGCCAAGAACCCCCCCTGTAAGTCTTTTCTTCCTTTTTTTTATTATTTTATTTTTGTTTTATATAAACTGAAGAAAAAAAGATTAAATACTGTTTTTATTTTAAAGTTTAAAACTAATTTCGATTTTAAGTTTAAAAACTGTTTTTTTTTGTTTGTTTAAAAACTGATTTTTTTTGAAAAGATTTAAACTTTATAAAAGAAAAGATGTGATCTTTAAAATAGAAAAGACGAAATTTTTATTTAGTAAGAGATGTAAGATATGATATTTTTAAAGTAAAAATATAATTTTTACATCATAGGAAGTATAAAAATATAATTTTTATATAGGTAAGATAGGAAAAATTATCACCTTTATATATGTAGTGAAATAAAACGAAAACTTTATTTTTATAAAGGCGAAAACTTTATTTTTATAAAGGCAAAAACTTTATTTTTATAAAGGCGAAAACTTTATTTTTATCAAAGCGAAAACTTTATTTTTATAAAGGCGAAAACTTTATTTTTATAAAGGCGAGATCTTTATAAAGAAAATAGAGAGATAAAAATTCGATTTTTATATATTGAATAACGGAATAAAAATTCGATTTTTAAATATATGAAGTGATTATAAAAATATGACTTTTAAATTGAAAGTGAATAAATAAAAATATGATTTTTATTTTAAAGACAACGAAATATAAAAATGTGTGATTTTTATATATATAGTGACTACGGGCAACGAAGATGGGATAATGAAGAAGATTTCTATCAAAGAAGAGCCGTGGAGCTAGGATAGCTTTCGGTGAGAACTCTTCACTCTAAATTTCTTATTCTAGTTATACATACATATATATATATATATATATATATATATATATATACTAGGATGCAGACGATGCTTAGTAGCACCCGACACCCGTCATCCACAGACCATGGATGGCTTGTTTGTTAAATTGTTTGGTTGTGAAATTAGTTAGATTATTTGATTGAAATTGAATTGTTTGGTGAAATGAAATTGATTTGATTGATGTGTGAATGGCGTGGGCCTTCACTAGACCGGGGATAAGGCTAGGCCTCGTCCCGTTTCTAGTATAGTGCCGTTATGCCGCCGAAATTTTCTAAAATATGTTAGAAAAATAAAAATATCATTTTTATTGAATAAATGAACTGAATAGAAATTCATATGTTGAAATAAAATGTTTTATCGTTAAAAATATAATTTTTAACGTGAATGTGAATAAATAAAATATTCATTTACAAACCGGACGGTTTGTTTATGTACACCTATTGGAAGGACATTGATTAAGACGATAAATTTTACACATCGCCCAACTACACAAATAAAATCTGTGTTTGATTGTTTGAAACCCCACACGGGTGTTGGGATGAAATATGAAGTTCACTCATCCTGATTAATTAAATATGTCGATCGATTGATTGACAGGCTGTTATAAGCGTTAGATATCTACATTTGATGCTTATACAGTGTAGTGCACTTTGGTTGATGGTTGATTATTCTTGAATGCTATCATATACGTGTGATGTATAAAAATCCATATAATTAACTTTATATGGTAATTGATTGGGCCTCATTCCAATTTAGAAATATAAAGAATATTATAAAATAAAGGTTCATGTGTTGACTATACTCATCCGTTGAGATTAGTCATGTGTTGAACGAAACATTTTTATAAAAAATTTATATCTTTATCAATATAAAATGAAGGTTCATGTGTTGACTATACTCATCCGTTGAGATTAGTCATGTGTTGAACGAAACATTTTTATAATAAAATTTATATCTTTATCAATATAAAATAAAGGTTCATGTGTTGACTGTACTCATCCGTTGAGATTAGTCATGTGTTGAACGAAATATTTTAACAATAAAATTTACATTTTTATCATATATAGAATTAGAAATCAACTGGAAAATAGATGGGATGAGTGGTCTCCTGGATATTGATCTGATGTTGGTTTCGGCCTTCGGGGTTAATATTCAGGAAATTGTTCTCTTACTAATTTACAGTTGAAGTCTAATTTTATATCAAACGATAGATACTTTAATTTTTATAAAATATATTAAATGGCAAAAATAGTCACACGTGGACAGTACTCATTCGTTGAGATTAGTCGTGTGTTGACAAAAGTAATTATTCATTTGTTGAAAATAGAAATATTTGAAATCGAAATATTTGAAATAGAAATATTTGAAATAGAATATTTGAAAATAGAAATACATTAAGCCGTGTTGATTAGATTGACGCCATTTTGACGTGAACGATATTTGTGTCGATTTTATTCATTTCGAAATGAATTGAATATATAGCGATTTCGAAATGAATTGAATATATAGCGATTTCGAAATGAATTGAATATATAACGATTTCGAAATGAATTGAATATATAACGATTTCGATTTGAATTGAATATAAAACAATTTCGAATTGAATGGACTAGAAAACCAATTTGATTTCAATTGAATATATAATGAATTTGATTCAAATAGAAAACGAAACGAATTTTATTTGAACAGAAAATGAATTTGAATCGAATAGAAAACCAATTTGAATTGAATTGAATTGAATTGAAAACGAATTCGAATTGAATCGAAAGCGAATTGAAATGAATTCAAATTGAATTGAAATTTGAATTGAATAGAAATGAATTTTAAAACGAATTTATAAAGAAGAATTCAATTTTGATTCGAATTGAAATGGAAGTTGAATTTGCTTTTGAAACGAATTTAAAACTATTTATATAATTCATTTTAAATAGTAATCGACGAAATATATTTATTATATATATATATAATATAATGGCCTGAATAGAACGCGCCGCGCCGCGGCAGTTCGCGAATTTCGACCATTTATTTCAAACGGACATTACGGGAGATCCGACCGTCGGATTCTCCTAAAACCGGAACCGTTGGGTTCGTATCGAAAAGAGCTTTCTAACGAATATTTGAAATTCAAAATCTAACGGTTGGATTTGGAGATACGTCCAAATCAAATTTGAAAAAGGTCGCTGTAAGTGCAGTTCGATGGCCATTGTTGGAAATCGACTGTACGGGCCTTGATAAAATTATTAAAAATATCAATAAATTGTGTAAAATCATAAGAAATGATTTGGGAAAATTTGGGAATGAAAAACTCCATATTTGAAAAGATAAAAATGGGTTTTTATCGAAATGTACTAGTTTTGAACTAAACTTAAAACCCAATTATTTTTAAATAAATGAATTAGACTTAAAAAGGGGTTTTAAATAATCGAATTTCTAATATATTTGATTGAATTTGAAATGGTTTATCGTGAACTGTGTTTTAAATAACACCTAGTTCTTTAACCCAGTAAAAGGAGTTTTAACGAATCTGCAATTAGATTGAAATGTGAATCTATAATCTAAATTATCAAATTTAGAAATGAGCGGGAATGGAGTATTACCAGTTTTGCTCCAAAGCGATAGTTAAATCTTTAATTAGATTTGAACGTGAAATGGTAATTAATTTTACCGATAACACCGTGGTGTTAGATATGGAGTATTACCAGTTTTGCTTCATGGGATGAATAGGTTGGGATCCGGAAATAAAATAAATAATTACTTCGTTACGGTTCGCTAATCTCGACTAGTTGGAAAAAAACCATAATTTGGTTTTAAATGGCATCCAAAGGAAGATTAAAGGATAAATTTGAAAGAATTTATCTTGGATAAAATTAATGGGAACCTTTCCCTAAGAATGTGATTTTGCGAATAAAAGAATATTCTGAATTGGAATGAGGCGTATGTTGTGTTCTTATAACATTTGTTTTAATATACGCGGGTTGTTCGGAAATGCCGGGTTTATACCCATTCTGAATAACTGATTCGACGATATGTCGAAGATGAAGACGGTGGTTGAAGACCGGAAGTCTTCACATCGTTTGGATAATTACTGACGATCCTGATTTGGCTGTACACCCAAGAGGATGGAAATAGTTGGTGGTCGTCCAGACGTACTTGGCGGCGGATGGATATGCGAGGAAAGTGCCTCCGGTTTCGTTCAGACCCAGAACGGACTTGTAACTGGATTGTGTGTCTGACACTGGATTTTATTCTGTGTTGATTGATTTCTATTAAATATACATCTGTTTGGCGGCGGAGAATTTATTCTTTTGCTTAACGCCCTTCTCTGAGACGTACGAGCTCAGAGGTTGTATATCGATGGACATCAGTCGCATGGCATGAATTGCCTGTGTGGCACGCTAAGATGCAATGATCAAGGCTTCTATTGAAAAGCAAAGTCTTGTGGTTGATGATCAAAGCATGGCCTTTGTGGCGTAGCTTTGTGTATAACGTGAATTCGCGAGCCTCACACCTCGGTATGAGTCAAAAACGGGATAGTGACTGCAGGGAGAGCACGACGTTTCTTTCTAGCTTTGGTGGTGTCAGTGACTTACCAGCCCTGACATTTATATACTTTTCACCTATGTGGTTGTTGGAATGCGAGGCGCCTCGATTATAGGTCTGTAAGGACCGGGAAACGTGTGTTCAGGCATAATTAATCCTCTAACGTAAGTGAGGACCGGCCCTGAAGATCCGGGGTTACCCAGTGTGCGTAATCCTGAGGCATTTGCTAGAGTGTCTCGAACGCGGAGAGGAGCTTGCCCCTTGCCTCGACTCATGACGGAAACCAAATTTCCAATACGTGTATTGCGGCTTTATTTGTAGAGCCTAGTATGGCGACATAGTAGCATGGGATACTATGCCGTCTATGATTTATATTTATGATTGAAATGTTTTGACACTATACACTTATTATAGTATCAAATGATTTGTTTTAAACGTATCAAGCATGTTTGGCTGTTATAAGGTAAAAACCCTATCCTCCGGCTTGCGTTGCATTGTGTGATGGGACCTGGGTCTTATAATAGCTTCATTTTTCGAAAAAGCATTGCGTTGTTTATTCTATGCACTGGTATTCTTGGGAGGAAACCCGTTCCGTGTTATACGGCGTGGTCCCTTGAATTACTCTCTTTTAAAGTAAAGCTTTAAATAACTGTTTTAGTTCTCACACCAGTCTCATGACTGACCTGGAGTTTATTGTTTTAACCTAAACTCTGGGTGCCCCTATTTTCCGCACGGGCAGCTAGTAGTTTTGGTTTTGCAGATTTATATTCACAGGATCCTGGTTTGCAGCTGGAATGATATCCGGAAAGCTCTGTATCCGTATATCACCTTCAGTTGTGCTTTGTATTATTTTCCGCTGCTATGTAATTTATTGTAATCTCTGATATTTATCGAAGTATATTTATTCATTTATACTCTGTATATTCTTGTATCTGATGGAATTGTTGTAATAGTAATGAAATGTTCTTTCGTCTACGTTCTGTTGTGTCCTGTTCTCAACGATCAGGGGTTTCGAACGGCCTGGATTGGTTTAGCGACTGGTTCGGACCGAGCGAAATTCCAGGCCGTCACATTTGGTATCAGAGCTTTGGTTTACAGAGCTCGAGAACAAGACACATTAGAACCATACGAAGGAATTCATCAGATATTGGATTAGTAATATCCAATTAGAATGACTCGTTAGAGATAGGATCAGTAGTATCCTAGAACGAGTGTGAAGGGTATATTTTTCAAATGAAAACAATTTTGTTTTGAAATTTAAACCATTTTAAAACGTATTTGATTATTTATTTATTTTGAATATGGACAATCGAGTATATAAAGATTTTTCATATACGCGTCATGAACGTATATTCGAAGTTTTAATATACTGGATAGATATAGAATCATACTCTAGTGGCCCGAAGATGATTCTGATGATTGACTAGTCGTCATTAGTATTCATGTTCGAGTAACGAAGGTGTGATATCGATATATTTCCATTAGACTGGTGTGAGAACCAAAACTTATATAGTTAGAACACATTGTTGTGAATTGACATCAAAAACATGATTTTTGTATATATATCAAATTTTATGGATTTGAAACTCTAATCCACTAATTGATTGATGTTTGTGTTGTTTGTTTATTTCGTTTGATAATTTTGAACCACTATGCCTAATTGAACCAAATATTGAACTATATTGAAAATTAGTTGCATTTGCTTGCATACGTGTATATCTTTTGAACAGGTCATAGCAAGGAGGCTAGAGCCGAAGAATAAAATTTGTTTGCCCGACAAATAGGTACATGTTTATTACATAATTTACTGTTTTGTTTGGGTGATGATGATTTTATGAGCCTATTGGCTAGCCGCTGGCTTTTTCTTTTTCTTTTTGAGATTAGAAGGACCGGGGAAGCTATTTGAAATTCCCCGATGCTCCCGGTGCAGGGGAGGTTATGGCGAAATTTTTCGAAAATTTAGGGTGTTAGCCAAATTTTTGAAAATTTGAAAATTCTCAGAAACTGAAAAGTTAGAGAATGGAAGCCAGATCGAGCGTAGAGTTGATTGATCAAACCACTTTCGACTTTGTTCCTTTTCGGGGACGAAAAGTTTTAAGTGGGGGAGATTGTAATAACCCGGAAAATCTGAGCCAGTTTAAAATTTTTATTTTGGCAATTGTGGCGAATTCTGAACATTTAAAATGGATTATTTTAAATAATATCGACGAGAAATTTATTTTGAATTGAATTCGACGTATATATTTATATACGCCGTCGTTAGAATATAAATATTTATATATAATTATAAATAGAATTGAAAATGGCGCGGTAGTTCGATAATTCGATTTCAAACTTCAATTGAATGTACCGGGTGCAAAACAATCTGGATTTTAGTGAAACCAAAAATAATGGAATCTAATTGAGAATATCTTTCCAACGAATCCGGAGAATCGAGATTTCATAGCGGGAGTCAAAAGATATGCCCAGTTGAAAATTCTGAATAGTCGCTATGGAATTCAGGCCCTTAAAAATGGAAATTTTGCAAATGACCTCGGATTTCGACGAAACCACTTTTGTTGGATCCGCAGTGTCAAATTATTGCTAGATTCCAAATTTCATAATTTTTCGAATCAGTATGTGAGCGTGGTAAAGGAAAACGTGTTTTGACCATTTCAGTTGATTTTAATCGACTGGAAATTGGCCATTTTTCCAACGGTCTCAGAATTCGACGAAACTAGTTTTGTTAGGACCGTATCGTCAATACGAAGCTAGAAAATATTTTTCTAGAATTTTTCTAGTTAGTATGTGAACCCGGTAATTTGAAATGTACGTTTAAAATTCAATATAGTGATTTAAATGTAAATTCAACGGAAACTGATCAAAGCAATCGAATCAGCTTGCGATACATATCCCATTGTGTTCGGAATGGGGGTGAAACGCTATGGATGACAGGCGGTGGGCCTCGTTTCGAGGTCGTATGTAAAAGTCAACTTTAGGACGAATAAAATAATTAAATAAAATTAAATAAAAATAAAAAAAATAACTTCCCCTTTTTAACTCTGCCCCCCCCCCCCCCCCCCGTTTATTTTTTTCTCTTTCAATTCAGAATCGAAAAAAAAAAAAGGAAAACCAAAGGGCGGAGCCCTAAGTCGTCGTTGGCCACCGATGGCCACCGCGCCCAGGGAGTCGCCGCCCCTCCCTCATCTCCTCCTCCTTTTCTTCTTCGTTCCCTCTCTCCTCTCGAACTCGAGCCTCCCCCAGAAAATCGCGACGCTCCCCTATCTGGACCCGTCGTCCTCCCCGTCCAATGCCACAGCAGGCGTCGCAGCCTCACCCACATCCGACACCACCGAACTCGAGCCCCCGCGCCACCACTGGTTGGCGCCGACGCCAAGAACCCCCCCTGTAAGTCTTTTCTTCCTTTTTTTTATTATTTTATTTTTGTTTTATATAAACTGAAAAAAAATATTAAATACTGTTTTTATTTTAAATTTTAAAACTAATTTCGATTTTAAGTTTAAAAACTGATTTTTTTTTGAAAAGATTTAAACTTTATAAAAGAAAAGATGTGATCTTTAAAATAGAAAAGACGAAATTTTTATTTAGTAAGAGATGTAAGATATGATATTTTTAAAGTAAAAATATAATTTATACATCATAGGAAGTATAAAAATATAATTTTTATATAGGTAAGATAGGAAAAATTATCACCTTTATATATGTAGTGAAATAAAACGAAAACTTTATTTTTATAAAGGCGAAAACTTTATTTTTATAAAGGCGAAAACTTTATTTTTATAAAGGCGAGATCTTTATAAAGAAAATAGAGAGATAAAAATTCGATTTTTATATATTGAATAACGGAATAAAAATTCGATTTTTAAATATATGAAGTGATTATAAAAATATGACTTTTAAATTGAAAGTGAATAAATAAAAATATGATTTTTATTTTAAAGACAACGAAATATAAAAATGCGTGATTTTTATATATATAGTGACTACGGGCAACGAAGATGGGATAATGAAGAAGATTTCTATCAAAGAAGAGCCGTGGAGCTAGGATAGCTTTCGGTGAGAACTCCTCACTCTAAATTTCTTATTCTAGTTATATATATATATATATATATATACTAGGATGCAGACGGTGCTTAGTAGCACTCGACACCCGTCATCCACAGACCATGGATGGCTTGTTTGTTAAATTGTTTGGTTGTGAAATTAGTTAGATTATTTGATTGAAATTGAATTGTTTGGTGAAATGAAATTGATTTGATTGATGTGTGAATGGCGTGGGCCTTCACTAGACCGGGGATAAGGCTAGGCCTCGTCCCGTTTCTAGTATAGTGCCGTTATGCCGCCGAAATTTTCTAAAATATGTTAGAAAAATAAAAATATCATTTTTATTGAATAAATGAACTGAATAGAAATTCATATGTCGAAATAAAATGTTTTATCGTTAAAAATATAATTTTTAACGTGAATGTGAATAAATAAAATATTCATTTACAAACCGGACGGTTTGTTTATGTACACATATTGGAAGGACATTGATTGGGACGATAAATTTTACACATCGCCCAACTACACAAATAAAATCTGTGTTTGATTGTTTGAAACCCCACACGGGTGTTGGGATGAAATATGAAGTTCACTCATCCTGATTAATTAAATATGCCGATCGATTGATTGACAGGCTGTTATAAGCGTTAGATATCTACATTTGATGCTTATACAGTGTAGTGCACTTTGGTTGATGGTTGATTATTTTTGAATGCTATCATATACGTGTGATGTATAAAATCCATATAATTAACTTTATATGGTAATTGATTGGGCCTCATTCCAATTTAGAAATATAAAGAATATTATAAAATAAAGGTTCATGTGTTGACTATACTCATCCGTTGAGATTAGTCATGTGTTGAACGAAACATTTTTATAATAAATTTATATCTTTATCAATACAAAATGAAGGTTCATGTGTTGACTATACTCATCCGTTGAGATTAGTCATGTGTTGAACGAAACATTTTTATAATAAAATTTATATCTTTATCAATATAAAATAAAGGTTCATGTGTTGACTGTACTCATCCGTTGAGATTAGTCATGTGTTGAACGAAATATTTTAACAATAAAATTTACATCTTTATCATATATAGAATTAGAAATCAACTGGAAAATAGATGGGATGAGTGGTCTCCTGGATATTGATCTAATGTTGGTTTCGGCCTTCGGGGTTAATATTCAGGAAATTGTTCTCTTACTAATTTACAGTTGAAGTCTAATTTTATATCAAACGATAGATACTTTAATTTTTATAAAATATATTAAATGGCAAAAATAGTCACACGTGGACAGTACTCATTCGTTGAGATTAGTCGTGTGTTGACAAAAATAATTATTCATTTGTTGAAAATAGAAATATTTGAAATCGAAATATTTGAAATAGAAATATTTGAAATAGAATATTTGAAAATAGAAATACATTAAGCCGTGTTGATTAGATTGACGCCATTTTGACGTGAACGATATTTGTGTCGATTTTATTCATTTCGAAATGAATTGAATATATAGCGATTTCGAAATGAATTGAATATATAGCGATTTCGAAATGAATTGAATATATAACGATTTCGAAATGAATTGAATATATAACGATTTCGATTTGAATTGAATATAAAACAATTTCGAATTGAATGGACTAGAAAACCAATTTGATTTCAATTGAATATATAATGAATTTGATTCAAATAGAAAACGAAACGAATTTTATTTGAACAGAAAATGAATTTGAATCGAATAGAAAACCAATTTGAATTGAATTGAATTGAAAACGAATTCGAATTGAATCGAAAGCGAATTGAAATGAATTCAAATTGAATTGAAATTTGAATTGAATAGAAATGAATTTTAAAACGAATTTATAAAGAAGAATTCAATTTTGATTCGAATTGAAATGGAAGTTGAATTTGCTTTTGAAACGAATTTAAAACTATTTATATAATTCGTTTTAAATAGTAATCGACGAAATATATATTATATATATTATATATATATAATATAATGGCCTGAATAGAACGCGCCGCGCCGCGGTAGTTCGCGAATTTCGACCATTTATTTCAAACGGACATTACGGGAGATCCGACCGTCGGATTCTCCTAAAACCAGAACCGTTGGGTTCGTATCGAAAAGAGCTTTCTAACGAATATTTGAAATTCAAAATCTAACGGTTGGATTTGGAGATACGTCCAAATCAAATTTGAAAAAGGTCGCTGTAAGTGCAGTTCGATGGCCATTGTTGGAAATCGACTGTAAGGGCCTTGATAAAATTATTAAAAATATCAATAAATTGTGTAAAATCATAAGAAATGATTTGGGAAAATTTGGGAATGAAAAACTCCATATTTGAAAAGATAAAAATGGGTTTTTATCGAAATGTACTAGTTTTGAACTAAACTTAAAACCCAATTATTTTTAAATAAATGAATTAGACTTAAAAAGGGGTTTTAAATAATCGAATTTCTAATATATTTGATTGAATTTGAAATGGGTTTATCGTGAACTGTGTTTTAAATAACACCTAGTTCTTTAACCCAGTAAAAGGAGTTTTAACGAATCTGCAATTAGATTGAAATGTGAATCTATAATCTAAATTATCAAATTTAGAAATGAGCGGGAATGGAGTATTACCAGTTTTGCTCCAAAGCGATAGTTAAATCTTTAATTAGATTTGAACGTGAAATGGTAATTAATTTTACCGATAACACCGTGGTGTTAGATATGGAGTATTACCAGTTTTGCTTCATGGGATGAATAGGTTGGGATTGGGAAATAAAATAAATAATTACTTCGTTACGGTTCGCTAATCTCGACTAGTTGGAAAAAAACCATAATTTGGTTTTAAATGGCATCCAAAGGAAGATTAAAGGATAAATTTGAAAGAATTTATCTTGGATAAAATTAATGGGAACCTTTCCCTAAGAATGTGATTTTGCGAATAAAAGAATATTCTGAATTGGAATGAGGCGTATGTTGTGTTCTTATAACATTTGTTTTAATATACGCGGGTTGTTCGGAAATGCCGGGTTTATACCCATTCTGAATAACCGATTCGACGATATGTCGAAGATGAAGACGGTGGTTGAAGACCGGAAGTCTTCACATCGTTTGGATAATTACTGACGATCCTGATTGGGCTGTACACCCAAGAGGATGGAAATAGTTGGTGGTCGTCCAGACGTACTTGGAGGCGGATGGATATGCGAGGAAAGTGCCTCCGGTTTCGTTCAGACCCAGAACGGACTTGTAACTGGATTGTGTGTCTGACACTGGATTTTATTCTGTGTTGATTGATTTCTATTAAATATACATCTGTTTGGCGGCGGAGAATTTATTCTTTTGCTTAACGCCCTTCTCTGAGACGTACGAGCTCAGAGGTTGTATATCGATGGACATCAGTCGCATGGCATGAATTGCCTGTGTGGCACGCTAAGATGCAATGATCAAGGCTTCTGTTGAAAAGCAAAGTCTTGTGGTTGATGATCAAAGCACGGCCTTTGTGGCGTAGCTTTGTGTATAACGTGAATTCGCGAGCCTCACACCTCGGTATGAGTCAAAAACGGGATAGTGACTGCAGGGAGAGCACGACGTTTCTTTCTAGCTTTGGTGGTGTCAGTGACTTACCAGCCCTGACATTTATATACTTTTCACCTATGTGGTTGTTGGAATGTGAGGCGCCTCGATTATAGGTCTGTAAGGACCGGGAAACGTGTGTTCAGGCATAATTAATCCTCTAACGTAAGTGAGGACCGGCCCTGAAGATCCGGGGTTACCCAGTGTGCGTAATCCTGAGGCATTTGCTAGAGTGTCTCGAACGCGGAGAGGAGCTTGCCCCTTGCCTCGACTCATGACGGAAACCCAATTTCCAATACGTGTATTGCGGCTTTATTTGTAGAGCCTAGTATGGCGACATAGTAGCATGGGATACTATGCCGTTTATGATTTATATTTATGATTGAAATGTTTTGACACTATACACTTATTATAGTATCAAATGATTTGTTTTAAACGTATCAAGCATGTTTGGCTGTTATAAGGTAAAAACCCTATCCTCCGGCTTGCGTTGCATTATGTGATGGGACCTGGGTCTTATAATAGCTTCATTTTTCGAAAAAGCATTGCGTTGTTTATTCTATGCACTGGTATTCTTGGGAGGAAACCCGTTCCGTGTTATACGGCGTGGTCCCTTGAATTACTCTCTTTTAAAGTAAAGCTTTAAATAACTGTTTTAGTTCTCACACCAGTCACATGACTGACCTGGAGTTTATTGTTTTAACCTAAACTCTGGGTGCCCCTATTTTCCGCACGGGCAACTAGTAGTTTTGGTTTTGCAGATTTATATTCACAGGATCCTGGTTTGCAGCTGGAATGATATCCGGAAAGCTCTGTATCCGTATATCACCTTCAGTTGTGCTTTGTATTATTTTCCGCTGCTATGTAATTTATTGTAATCTCTGATATTTATCGAAGTATATTTATTCATTTATACTCTGTATATTCTTGTATCTGATGGAATTGTTGTAATAGTAATGAAATGTTCTTCCGTCTGCGTTCTGTTGTGTCCTGTTCTCAACGATCAGGGGTTTCGAACGGCCTGGATCGGTTTAGCGACTGGTTCGGACCGAGCGAAATTCCAGGCCGTCACAGGGTTTGAGAAAACTACGGGATCCACTACCACACTAGTAATTAAGTGCAGAGATTTAACTACAGAACTAGACATAAATGAATGTGAAGCGCCAGAATCAAAATGTGTTCTAATAGGATGGTTTGAAAGAGAAATTAAACCTTCCACATAAATTTTTCTACCTCTATCAGGAGCATTGATTGCAAGTGCATGCACCTGCCCTCCAGAAGTTCCAGCCCTTTGACCTTGTCCCTGTGATCCCTGTTTCTTCGGGCACTCCCTAGTAAAGTGTCCGACCTCTCCACAGTTGACGCAAGTGTTCTTCCTTCTTTTACAGTCTTTGATCAAGTGACCTTCTTTCCCACAACTGTGACACTTCCTTTTATCCTTGCCCTTATCATTCTTTCCTCCTATCTTCTGATGCTGCTGCTATTGTTGTTGTCCCTTCTTAGGCCACACCTTCTTATTTTGCATTGTTTCCTCAGCTTTAACTCCTTCTTTTCCCCTTTCTCTTCCTCCTACATCAAGGCCATATCGACAAGTCTTTCAAAAGTGGCTCCCATTGGAATATGGGATATGGATAACCCATGAAGAGGTTTCATTTAGCCCTTTAGCAAACTGCAAAGCCTTCTTATGCGGCGTGACTACCAGTTCCAGTCCAAATCTTGCCAGTTGGTTAAATTTGTTCACATACTCTTTAACTGTCAAGATCCCTTGTTTGAGTGCTAAGAACCTCTCCATCTGCATGCTCTTCTTAGCTTGGGAAAGGAATTTCATCTCAAACCTCTTTCTAAAGTCATCCCAAGTTTCCACCAGACGGCCTTTTTGGGTTACCTCCCACCAAAATGAAGCTTCATCCTTCAATAGCCAAGGAGCTAACTGAATCTTTCTTCGATCCTCTACTTCAAGGACTACAAACAAGCCCTTGGTCTCTTTGAGCTAGTTCTTAGCTTCTATAAACATCTCGGTTCCATGAAATGGCTTCCCTCCCATAGCACGGAAATCTCTGTAGATCTTTGAGAAGTTGTCTTCACGTAGAGGATGAGGAGGAGTAACGACGTGTGCAGATGGGGGAGGAACGCTTCCTTGGCCTTTTGCAGGCGTCGTGGCCTCCTGATACCTATGGAACCATCCTGGTATCATAACGCCCTCTGGAATGTTGGGTTCCGCAGACATGCTAAAAAGGAAAAGGAAAGAGATTCAGACAAGGGATCGAAAGATATTACTTACGGCTTTTTGGGGAATGCTTTTCAAAACAAACTTTTCCTTTTGAAATTGCTTTCTTTTAAAACCATTCTAAAAATAGCTTTCAAAAACTATTACCTAATCCAGTAACCTTAAGCTCTGATACCAAGTGTGACCCCCCACGCCCGTTAATGTCACTCACAAATGGAATGCATTAAGTTTTGTGAAGCGTTATAGTAAACAGAATGGAAATATTACAAGACAGACATATATAATAACAACGGAATAAAAACTTTGTTTATCATAAGATACCGTGGTCCAAAACCACCACATGTCTAAAATACAAAAGCCCATTACAACATAAAAGCTGCTGTATTGCATTTCAAAAATACCAGAGTACATAAAAAAATGAAATTCCCCAAAAACAAAATATAGCCATAGCAACAAGGATAGGAGCTTGAGTCATACATCTCAGCAGCTCCAGCAAGGTAAGCAGAATCACAGTCAATCTTGAGTGTTTCCGCCTTAAGAACCTGAGGGGGGGAACGGAAGAAAGAAGGAGAAACAAAAAGGGTCATACATAAAGTCTGGCGAGTCTAGTTACTTTTAGCAAGTAAATAAATAAAAGTAGCATGACAGGCATATAAAGTGGATAAGAGTGATTACTACATAAAAGATAGGTGTGAAAAGGTAGACAGGATAAAGTGTATACGCTTCCCTAATGATTACTCTGCACTATTACTAGTATAACCAGAATGAGGTGATCTCTACCACTATAAGGTGGTAGACTTAGGCATACGTCCAAATGTATCCTAACCACTACCCTAATCGATCAGCTCCCTAATCCACGTAGATACTATGTGCTAGCCCCACCGTAGGATGTATCACATCCTGAAGTGGAAACCCCTCGCTGATATGCACAACCCCATACCTATAGGTGTCACAGTCGTCTTATCCCATCCTGCCTGGCTCATGCAAGCACATGGCTCAGTCGGTTTGCGCTGCCCACACCGTCCTCCACCTTTGGATCTCTTACAATTAGTCTAGTCAGCGTGCCCCTTCTCTGACCTAGTTCGGAGTACATGTTTGATACCTACTCCGGGTTATTGGTTGAAACGTGTCCCACACAATATGATACAAGCTCTTCCCTTTGTCTTGTATCCCCCACTAGATTTTCCATTTGATTATTTATACCACTAGGTGTCTTTAATTACATATCTTTATTATTTCCATCGGTTATGTATACCACTAGGTGTCTTTAATTACATAACCTTATCGGGCTAAGTTTGTGGGCCTATATGTAGATATTACCCACCCCCTCTAGATTTGCTTAACCCACCCAATGTATAGCCAAATTTACTTAACCCCAAATTTAGTTCATAATCATACAATCCCTATGGATTAGATTAGGCTAAGTAGTTCAATTCATTACCATGTCCATTTATGGTTTATAATGGGCTAGACCTCCCACATTAGGCCTATAACTTGTGGATGTTGGATATGCCGGTCAGTTCCGGGCATACTTCTTCCACAAGTTGGGCCTAACCTCGTGGCATAGCCTGTCTTGTATTTGCGCACTTAGACCTCTCACATCAGGTTCAACATTAGTGGTTGCTAGATATGTCGGTCGGGTCCAGGCAGACTTCTACCACTAATGCAACCTAACCTCGTGTTAAAAGTGCAGTTACACTTTCTAATTATAATGACTAGACATTTCATTCTCATCCAATCTTTACCTATGTCTTTATAGGTGATTATGCCCCTTTTTCCCTATTTTGAATTATATGTCCAATTCATATAAACATTATTTAAACTATGTGAATTCTAATCTTTTGCCTCGTTTCCTAACTAATGCATTCACATATATTGGCGACATCTAGGCTAGAAAGTTGCCTAGCCATAAACAATAAAAGAGAAAGGTGATGGGAAAAATGACAACAACGATTGTTCTGTTATAAACATAAACTAGCATGGTGATAAGGTGGACATATAAGTATAAATCTGATGAACTGGTGGCAGTTAACTAATTCTAACATAATTATGATGTCGTAATAAGCATAATAAGATCTAAATTAACAATTTAGATGTCCAACTGGTTTAGATCTAATATGATAGGCACAAGGTGATAAACTAAATTTGATTAGTAATCTAGATGTCCACATAATTCAGACCCAATAGTTAAAAATAGATCTAAGACAAATAAGGTTAAGATCCACATCACAGAATGCCACAGAAGTTACAATAGATCCGACAAGATAGAGATTTAGATCCAATAGTTAAATATAGATCTAACATAAATAAGTTCAAGATCCACATAATAGAACGTCATATGTTCATAATTTACAATGGATCCATTATAATATAGGCTCATGAACAAATCCAAACTATAGTCATACCACATTTACTTTTAAATATTTAAATCTAAAAGCAACTAGGAACTCACAGTGTTTGGATTAGAAAATAGAAAACGAATGGATCTTGAATTTCTAATTGATTTGCTTAAGTTTATAGTTGTAGAAGATAACGCATCCAGTTCAGTTCAGACACCAACAGAGTTTAGCCCCCATGGATTCTCAATGAAGAAAACAAGAGAAATCATGTATTTATAGCTGCCAACCCCTCTGAAACCGATTGCCACATCATCCCTAAGGGTGTCAACACCCCCCACCCCCTCAGGGGAGTCGACCCCCTAGAGCGGGAAATTTGTCGCATTTTGACATTTTGATTTTTAAGCGATTTTGGATAAGGTTCTGACTCATATTTGACTCATATGTGTGTATATATATATTTCTTTTGTGCGTATACAAACTTAAAATCCTCATAACTTCTGCACCACAATGTCCGTTTTAAGCAAACCAAATGTCTATCTTGACCAGAATTTCGAGACGGATGCAATGGCGCAGTCTGTTTCCCTTAATTCCGAATATTAAATTAATTATTATTTAATTTATCCTCTTTTAGTGTTGTTAAAAATACGGGGTCTTACACACTTCCCCATATCTTTCTTTTTCGCCTAGAGCAGTTTTGTAAGGTAACATTCTCTTGTAGTCTCCTGATCTCCCACTATTCCGACACCATTTTCCATTGGGAATTTCATAGTTAATCACCATGGCGCCAAGGATATCCTGAATTCTGCAAGAGAGGGTCTACCTAAGAATGCATTGTAGGCAGATAATTCATTAACTAACACAAAGGTTTGCTTTGAGATAACCACTCTATCTCCCTCCCCAAACTCGACCAACAGATCAATGGTTCCAATAGGTTGTTTGGACTCCCACGTGAACCCTTAGATCTTGGTTTAACATGCTTGGACACCTGTCATCGATAATTTCATTTGGTTGTACGTATTGCGGAATAGGACATTGCAAGAGGCATCACAATCCACAAGTACCCTCTTGAACATTGTCGGGCCTATTCCAATAGTTACGACCACGGGATCGAGAGTAGGTGTTATCACGCCATCAACATCCTTTTCCTCTAATACAATATCTTCGTATTAAAACCTTTCTTTCTTGGTGGGAACTGTATTGCTTAAAATCAAGCATCTCTCCTATTTTGGAACGTACTTTAGTGCACCTGCATATCGCTCGATGTCTCCCCAACTTCTTTCGGCTGGGTGTGGAACTTTTGATATTGTGTTTATCATAGGTCGTGGGTGGCTCTGCACTAGAGCTTTATTTCTTGGACTTTACTAACCAGCTGGCACACTCTGTCCTCGAGGGTTTGCTGCAGGATTGGAAGACTAAAGTTTCTTCACATAATGCTGAAGTGTGTTTTTCCTGATTAGCTCCTCGATCAATGACTTCAAGTGCTTACACTCATTGGTATTATGACTGGGCTGATTGTGAAATCTACAGAACTTCCCCGAGTAAGCTGCCTTATCGCCTATCCTCATCTTCTTTGGCTCTACATACTCTTCAGAATCCTTCGTTGCAATGTAGATCTTTTTAGTGGTGTCATTCAGAGGCGTCAACTTTGATGCATTGAAAAGGCGCATCTGTTATTATCATTGTTGCCCTTTCCATCATTGGTGCGCTTCTTCCCCTAATTATTCTTCTGATTAAACTGAGTATTGAAGGTCTTTGGAGATTCAACAATGTTGTTACCACCAACAATTTGAAGAGGCATAGGATCATCATCCACTCTTATGTACTCCTCTGCTTTTTTATAGAATTTCTCGAGCCTGTTTGGTTCTTTCATTTTTATCCATCTACCAAATTCGCTCTTCCTTTCTATAGCGTCGATTAGAGATATCAAGATCATGCGGGGGTCAGGATTCTCCACGTCAGATAAAGTAGTAATGAATCTACTAAGAAAAGTTTTAACAGACTCTCCGGCACTATGTTCCATCGATATTAGAGAAATAATATCCTTAGCCTTCATAGCTTGCAGCCTGAACTGCTCTTTGAAATTCCGGGTTAAATCAGCAAACTGTTCCACGGACTTAGGCGGCAACTTCGTATACCACAACGATGCCACCCCTTCCAGAAAAAGAGGAAATATAAGCACTTGATCTCGCCTGTCATCATAGCCGCATTCATATGCCATTCATATTAGTACAAGAAGAAGTTCAAATAAATAGTTCCATTGTATGGAGGCAACGTAGGATGAGTGAACTTTTTCGGAAATTCCACCTTGCGGATCCTCTTGGTGAACATATTTTTACAAGAAAAAACTCCCATTTGTAAAACCCCACACTTTTATGTGCCCAAATTTCGACAAAAAAATCGAAACTCAAACACATCCAAGCATGGAGCGTGTAATCCGGTACCTGCAATAATGGGCATGAGCATAATCGGAGTACGATAAAGAAAACTCACAACGAAAACAAAATAGGATAACAAGTATTAACTCAAGTAACTACCTTTTTCAAAGTAAGTCTCTTTGCCAATACCGAGCATGAGAGAGAATGAGAACCGAAAGCCAAACCTAATCATCTGTGCGAGCCCGGCCTTCTCTAGGAAACCTGGGAGGTTGAAATGAAAAGGGGGTCAGAACAACAAGTTATGGTGACTAAGAAATGTAAAAGACAGACTATAACACATATATATTCCATTTGGTTCAACCTAACTTGTATGCCTGACATGGTTAGCTATTCTAAACCAACCATGCTAGAGCTTACGCATGACTCTACTACTCTTCTCAAAGTAGAATTCCCAAATTATATTATCGAGATATGACGTTTACATACATTTTTGTGAAGCCTTTATAGCAAATCTTAACCGGCTAACCCTATCGATAGTGGGTCCCTAATTACGGGGTTTCTATGTATATCCTCATTGCCTATTCTTTATTATTTAAGCCTCACCGTCAATGATAGATAGGGTAAATTCCCCCTGATCACTTTAGACCCTAGGCGGACCTGTTGGTCATTTATTATCCCTCGATAATATATTCAGCATTAACATAAACTAGACGGCACTAGCTACGGGCCCTACTTGTTAAGGCTTCTGTCATTCACGCATATACCCTTGCCCCACATAAGTTGTGAGAAGGTATTTTATTGTTTGTTATACCTTCTAGCTGACCTTATTAGATAACCTCCTCAGTTGCTTACTACTTCCCGTACGATAGATAGCCATATCCGACCCTTTTAATGTTCAGGTTTGGGTAGGCCAACACACGTCTGCCATTTAAGACCCTTATACTAACAAACCTATTCCCAGGTGCACTTTTTAACCCTGGTCACTTAGCATTTTAGGACCCAGGAAGCGTACTATACGCGAAGGTTTACGTCCCTCATTTTCCTCTAACACCGTTCCCCTTTGGGATAAAGTAGGCTACATTATCAAGTCATTCTCGTTTAGTTCCTTTATACGGAAATACTACACGTACACCATTTATTTGCGTCACAGGTTTACATGGATAGTAATATCTTACATTGTTAACTTACTAAATCCCACTATATTTTCTATTTCCATTACGATTAATAAGGAAGGTTATATTCCTTCTTCCCTGGGATATTTATTTAATACCTTCCCTAATTTGGGCTTAGCGTTTAAAGGACAATCATAGATTCCCTTATGACACCCATTTCCTTTTTTTCCTTTTTATTGCCCTTTATGACTCTAACGGTCATATTTTCCTAAGGCAACTATCTATCAGTCCCAAGTTATCTATTTGTTGTACCGCAATGGACAATTTGTATTCTTATTTATTTATTTATTGGTTGACTGTTATATATATATATATTTACATACTAGGCCTCTCACATGAAGTTGACTACCTATGGATGCTAGATATTCTGGTCGGTTCCGGGCAGACATCTACCACAAGTGAACTTAACCTTGTGCCTTAGTCGATTATATTTAGGGTGCGTTTTTTAGAGGTCCCTATTAAGTTTCAAAATATAAAAAAAAACCCGGTCATAAACTTATTGTAAATTAGGTCCCTATTTTCTGAAAAGTCATCAAAAAAATATTAAAAAAATATAAAAAAATCACGTAAATTCGTATTTAAATAAAACATGTACTCGCCCAAAAATTCAGATCATAATAAAATCAAAACATGCATCAAAATCGAAAAAATACAGAAAATAACGAAAAATGCAGTAATTTGCATCAAATCATGCACATATTTGGAATACTTGCATTCATCTGTGCAAGTATTTCTCTGTTATATTTTTACATGCAATACTTGCATACATGTGTGCAAGTATTTAAAATAGTTGCATACATGTATGCAAGTTTCTGCACATATTTTATTTTCACATGTAAATACTTGCATACATGTGTGCAAATATTTCAAATAGTTGCACACATGTATGCAGGTTTCTGCATGCATTTTCAACTAAAACGGCTTCAGAAATACTTGCATACATGTATGCAACTATTGGCAAAAGTTGCATACATGTATGCAACTATTTGCAAGTTTTTAAATTCACAATACATCCCTGTAACTAATGTTTTCTCTGTAAACCCGCCCCCTGTTTTAGCTGCCGCCTGGAATCTTCCGCCTGCCACTTTCCATACCTCCGCCTCTTTCGTTTTCTGTCCAAATTTTCAGGCGCTATCACTTAAAAAAAAAAAAAAAAAATTCTAAAATCTGTAAACATTCCCGGAAGTCCACAGAAATTAAAAAAAAAAGTTGCATCAATGTATGCAACTTTTACGAATAGTTGCATACATTTATGCAACTATTCGAATACACATGCATATATTTATGCACGCCTGTTTGAAAAATTGCATACAAGTATGCAGTTTTTCTACATAACTGCATACATGTGTGCATATATGTCAAAATACATGCAAACGTGAATAAGTTGCACGTAGGTATGCAGTTTTTAAATAAATGCATCGGCAGATGCATGTTTTAACAATATGTGCATACATGTATGCATTTATACTGCAGTTTTGACGCAGATTTGAAATAAATGCATACATGTATGCAACTAATCGACTTATATGCATGTTTTGATGCAATTTACTGCATTTCGTTGATTTTCTGTATTTCGTGATTTCGACGTTGTTTTTAATGTTTTTTTGATCTGATTTTTTTCACGATTAATTGTTTTAATTAAATACGAATTTACATGATTTTTTTATATTTTTTTGTATGTTTTTATATGTTTTTGAAAAATAGGGACCTAATTTACAATAAGTTTCTGACCGGGGGTGAGCCTAATTAAGTTTCGTTTTAGGGATGTGTGCCTAATATTCACTTATATTTATGCATTAGACCCCTCACATTAAACTGACTACCGATGGTTGCTGGATTTGCCGGTCAGTTGTGGGCAGGCTTGTACCACAAGTTGTGTTTAACCTCGTGTCTAAATGCGGTTATAATTTAAATTTCCAAACTGGAGTCCACAACAATTATCCTAATTGATTTTAGAAATTGTAACCATTTTGCTATCACATTTATTTTCCCCAAATCAATGTTGGTTGAAATGGTTATTTATTGATTTGCGGTCTCATTTATGGCAATTAATTATATTGATTGCGACAAATAGTCACCACAAATTGTAACGACCCGGGAAAAAGCGACCTTGGTTATCCGATATACAACACCTATCGAACAATCAAAAGTCGAAATTACCGGATAGTCCAAGAAAGAAATTAGAGGGTGAGGATAGATAAGATAGAAAATTAGAACAGAAGAAGAAGAAGAACACAACAACATCAGAGTAACACGAATCTCACAACGGAACGAATAAAATATAATAGACAACATATCTTGAAATCAAAGCAGTATATGTATATCATACCATTATCAGAGTACAACACTTTCATCACAGCGGAATAATCAATAGCTAAAAAAATCTTGAAGCCTCCTGCTCCAATCTCTTCAAGCATACCTGTAAATCCTGACTACTTGACTGCCCGTACAAATTTGGGCACCCAAGAGTTTAGGGAAAACAAAACAAAATAAACTCTGGGTCAGTCATGGGACTGGTGTGAGTAAACTCAAATCATTTGGTTTAACTTTCAAAATCCTTTCGAAAGAAAAGATAATCGTAAGACCAATCCACACATAAATACGGATGGCTTTTACCTTACGATAACCCAAATCATTTTTGGAAATCATATCTTATCTGATATTATAATAATGTCTAATCACAAGTAAATAAAATCTAGTAGAACGCTTGCATCTCACGCTCTACATATATAATATACAATCAAACTCGCGGGCACTTATTGGAAATTGGATTCCGACTTTGACAAGGTATGGGACCACTTGCCGATAGTATATCTCTAGAGGCGAATACACTGGGTTCAACAAGAACATCTTGCAACCCGGCCCTCACATAACCGACCACTCATTTCGCTTGAGTGTATCGAATGTATATCATCAACGGTTGGGATCAGCAACCGTCTCCCGAATGGGGCAGCATCGATAGATTTCAGAAGCAATTGGAATTTCTCTAGATAGGTGATCATACATCCTAATGGGTGCGACCCACATAGCTATGCTGCCTGCCCGATTTTTGTCATTTCCCGGTTGATGAGGCTAGAGGTCATAACGTATCTTTTGACGGATCACACCTCCATTACTTTGAATGCCACATCGTCATACCCGCCAAATCACAAATTGATTTCACCAAAAATACCACAGGTATACAGCTAAGAGAAACGAATTCCTCCGCCACCAAACGTAAGTACGTTTGAAGAGATCAACTTACGCGATCCTTTGAATATACTCTGTCAGACATTCGTCCATTCACGTTTGTCCTGGGACTGGACAAACCGAAGGCACTATTCTGTAAATAGGATAGCCCTTGCATAACTCCCTCTTCAATATATTCAGCATACTTGATTCGCAACGCTTATGCCAATACGGAGTGGTTCTCTGGATAATAATCCAACCGGTCTCTCCATATTAACAACGTAAAATGGTCAAAAACTTTGATAGTCTGTGATTTAACTATCAAATGAAAACATGTCTGTGTGCAAACAACGATATTATTTCCAGATGGAAATTCTATCGATCAATCATCATTCATCATCAAATTATCATAAATTTACCCTTTTCCTTATTCTTGTTTTCCTGTATTTCTTATTTACTATATTTAGAAAATATACGTTATTAACAATGGAAAACAATTCCATTTCTCATTTTCTATATTCAGAAAACATTTCTGATTTTTCATTTGGAAGACATTTCCAAATCTCCTTTATTGGGTTTAAACTGATGTTTGAATAAACATGCTATGCCAACCCCAACCATTTCGCTCATTAACTAAATTCATTTAACCACTTTCACTCTCGAACCTTATCCACTTCTTAGTTAAAACGAAGTCAATCAAGTTGGGGTATAATTACCTCTCAGACCTTAACTGAACAACATTTCTAACTTCGAAATAGACAGAGTTCAAACTTCACTTTTAAGAAACTTCCTTGCGAACTCTCGGATTCTGTTTATGAATCCACTTCCTTTACTGAATCATTTGATTATAACTATAAATGTTATAATTCCATGCTTTCAAAATATGTTAACTTAAATATATTTCCATATCTTAATTTGGATAAATAAACAACCAACTACTTTATTAATAAATAATTAAAACTTGATTTGAAATGGAAAGTAAACATTACTTCCCTTGATTCGATATAATCGAATTTCCATGTATGATTCACTCTCGAATAATCACTATCCGATAATTCTCTTTCGAATAAACTATATTCGATTCCCCTGTTCGAATAACTAATATTCGTAATCCTTTTCTTCGAATAACTAATATTCGAAAAATCTCACTTCGAATAAACCATATTTGATAATTCTCTCCTTCGAATAACTATATTCGATTTAACACACTTCGAACGAACTATATTCGATTACTCTTCTCGAATAAACTATATTCGATAACTCTACTTCGAATAGGTGATATTCGATTAATTCCCTTTTTGACTAACCCTACTTAATTTACTAATACTTGACTAACTCGACTTAATTAACTTCTATTGATTAATTACTATTTGATTTAACACCATTCGCTTGACTCTAGATCGCAGCGATCACAATGGTTACGCCTGATTCCCTCAGGAAACATCCGACCGCCGTAGGCTATCTACAACCCTGCGAATTTCGCTAGCAGTCGTGCTAAATGGCAACTCATCCTGTATAACTATTTCTGTTTAACTCTATCTCGAATAAATAGATTCGATCAATTCTAATTAAATAACTAATATTCAATTAACCCTTATTCGATTAATATATTTGAATAACTCTAGTTCGATTTGACTCAAAACGATTAACTCTAACTGATTAACTCTAACTGCTTAATTCTAACTGAATAACTCTAACTGGATAACTCTAACTGAATAACTCTAACTGAATAACTCTAACTAACTCTAACTGTTTAACTTTACGGTTTAACTCTGACAGTTTAACGTCAACGGTTTAACTCTAACAGTTTAACTCCAACTGTTTAACTCTAACAGATTATCTCCAACTGTTTAACTCTAACAGTTTAACTCCAACGATTTAACTCTAGTTGATTAACTCTTTTGAATTAATCCCTTTGACTTTTCTCTTTTGAATAATTCCTTTGGAATAATTCCTTTGAATTACCTCCCTTGAATAGATTCTTTTTCTATACGTTTACTCAACAAATAACTATTCTCTTTCCACTTCTATTTATTTAACAAATAAATATTCCCTTTAACTTTTCTATTTATTCAACAAATAAATATTTCTTTTAACTTTTCTATTTATTTAACAAATAAGTACTTCTTTCAACTTTTCTTTATTCCCTACATGAATATTCCCTACATGAATATTCCCTTTTCAATTCCATTTGTAAATACTTTTACGAATGTTTCCCTTTTTGTTTCTATTTGTAATCGTTTCACAAATATTTCCCTTCTATTTGATTTCACCAATATTTTCACTTCTATTTGATTTCACCAATATTTTCCCTTCTATTTGATTTCACCAATATTTATTTTTTTAACAAAGGCTTTGATTCTATAATCATTTTCTCTCATGAAATTCTCTTCCTTTTATATATAAAATCTATTGATTTTATATAAATAATTTATTTTCAAAATAAACTTTGAAAATCTCTTTTCACTTTCTAGTATCACTTATGGTATAAAAATATCCAATCAAAATGATCGGTCATCATCCAAACACACAGAATCAATAACGGATGATATAACACATCATATATCAAAATATATGAAAAACGGTAAATAAATGTTGAGGAATCCAATTGGATTCCTCCGACCTGTTTCCCTGCATCCACAGATGTCAGTCAACATAAATAACATGGAGGTAAAATATTCTGATAAACAGAATCAATATTTCGATACGATTTATATATATCGTTATCGATATTTTCAATCAACTGACTAGCAGTTCAACCAAACAGCCAATACACAGCAAATCAGCCAATATTTACCAATTCTAAAAATACTTTAGAGAAATATAAAGTGTTCAGAGTTAGTGAGATTTACTCACATTGGACGGTTTATCGTTGAATAACGATAATCGGTCATTGATTTGGTTCAGGCGTTTAATTTTGCCATAAATCCAAACGAGCTCCAATCCACTTGCGGTCAGTTCCATTGCGTAGTGCTTGTCCATACGATCCCAACGGATCCTGTTTCGTTAAATTTCGTTAATGTATGCAAAAGTTATGCTATTTACAATATTTACCTAATTTAAATGAATATATATTTAATTAAATTAATTAAATTATTTTTATCTTAATTAATTTCTAATTGCGTTATAAGCCAAATTACCTTCCCTGCCCTTCTAAAAAAAATCCTACTTTCCCATCTCTAGCCATATCCAATTTTTCTTTAAAATTGAAAAACCATTTTAATATTAATTAAATTAAATTTTCAAATAAAATATTTAAAAATATTCATTTAATTATAACTTAAAAATTTTAACCCGGATCAAAAATCTGCTTCTACTCATTTTAAAGTATTTTTCGATAAGAATCCAACGGTCCTTGTTTCGTGGAAATCCGACTTGTTTTGAAAAAGTTATAAGCTTTTAAAGTTTATGGTTAAAAATTACGAAAATGCCCCTGGTCTGTTTTAAATTCAAATTAAATTTTAAATTTAAATTTAAATTAATCATCCCATCCGTCGGATCAGTTAGGGATAGCCAGGGAGAGCAGGAAACTATATTTTCCAAACTCAAGCCTTAGACACTATCCTCTCTGTCACCCTTAGAATGTTCTGATATTTATTTTTACAAATTCTATTTTAATTATAATATATATATATATATATTACAAAAATAAATAAATAAATAAATATTATTTAAAAACTTACCCCGCGAAGCCCAAGCCTCTGCCTAAGAGTCCCTAGCTCCCCGTCTTGCCCTCCTTTCTCCCTTCCTTCCCTTTTCCCTATTTCCTAATATTTTATTATTATTTCTGCCATTGCCAAAGCTTGAAAGAGGAGGAGGAGGAGTGAGTTTAAAATGAAAGGGGGGGGGCTATTTATAGCCGAAGGAGTCACATGGATTGCTGAGGTGGCGCGAATCCAACGGTCGAAAATGGATGGCTAGGATTAATCCTTAAATTAATTAAATTATAAATAAATTTAATAATTTATGAATAGTAAAGTGTGTTTTCTCAACCCTATTCGGATGTTAATTTGACTTACTTATTGATAACTTATCCGAAATCTTTTTTAACCATATTGTTCGATTTTTCTTGCTCTTCAATACTATATAAAAATATTTAAATTTTGAATTCGTTTGAACTTTCAAATAATTTAAATTCAAATTCAAAATAGTGTTTTGTGTTAGTTTCAACACCTTCCGGTCTCATGTTGGAGTATCAAACGATAACGGTTTTCAGAAATTCTTCCACCATCAGGTCCGGTTTTTAACGTACTTCAATCCTATGTATTCAAATCAAAAATCGGAGTTCGTTTAGATTTTCAAATAATTTATTTAAATTTTGTTTCCTTAATAACTTTCTATATCCGTTATAGGATTTTCCCAGATTTCATATATAGCTAATATCCTATGTTTAGAATTTTCCTGGATAGGTCACAGGTTCCAGTTTTGCCGTTAGCATTAGCAAATTCCAATTACCGTCAAAATTTAGTTCAAATTTTGGCCTTTTATTTTTTCTTTTCCACATACGGATGCCATTTTTGACGTAACTTAGTTGGTTACCTAATTTCATCATTTCAGATTTAATGAAACTGATTTCATCGAAATCCGAGTTCGTTAGCTACTACATCCTTTGTAAACGTACTATTTTAAATTAAAAATTTATCCTTTTATACTGCCAGTTCACATTATATTGCAGATCCACTAAATTTCTACCATTTCGGAATAAAATAAAATATTCAAAATTATTGAAATTAAACCATTTAAAATTCCAAAACAATAAAAACATTTTTAAATATTAAACTAAATGGTCAAAAAATCTAGGCCGTTACACAAATATATTCATTTAATATGGAATACAATTTACAGATATGATTATATAAATGAATATTATACACTCATTCAACATTCAATGCAATATGTATATTTTACCGTTTTACGCCTATTTGGACGGATAATTTATATATATTTATTTTATGTTTTCATATGGTCTATGCAGTTATCTTTTATTATTATTTATTATTTTGCAACACTTATTTTTAAATAAATGATTTGGTCTAATTAATTAACCAACATTCCCTTTTTATATTCAATTTTTCCAAGAAGGTTTCATGTCTCACACGGACCGTTAGCCGTAATCATTGTAAATCATACCTATTTTTTGTAATTGACATATTTTCAAATCACAAGAAATATATGTGATGTATTTTTATTTTGGAATAGCCGATGCAAATTACATACAAAAACATGTATTTATTTTTATATGTGCCTTTGCACCACTTTTCCCTTTTTGATTTTTTTGTCATACTTCTTGTGATTCTAAAATAATGCCTTTTATTTAAAAAATTAGGAAAATGACATAATTTACAATGCTTAAGCCAAAAACTCAACAATATTGAATGTAAACAAGGAATATTTCTTTTATTCTTACAACCACATAATACACCAATTCAACATTTTACCCAAATTTACATATTTCATATTTCGGCACTGAACTAAAGATCTGGAAAACAAATTTATGTTTAACGGGACTAATTTTCTAGATCCACAGTGCTTTGTAGTATGTACAACATATTTCATGGCATAACTGTAGGAATATGTGAGAAAAATGCATAAAATCTTACAATTCATGTCATATATATTCACACTTATCATTTGCCAATTTTAAACATATTCATAATCGCACTTATCATTTACAAATTTTAAACATGTTCATAATTACACTTATCATTTGCAAATTTTAAACATATTCATTATCAGATTTGATGGTTGCCACAATTTACAATTATTTAAGTAAACAGATCTAATTGGCATAAAGCATATATTGGATTCAAACGAAATAGATAATTCATTATAATTGTATTAGTAAATTTTCCACTCACCTTACAGCTTCCAATTTTTTTGTTTTGAAGCCTAAAGGCTTACAATCCCCAAATACTTATAAATATACAATTTATCTAGAAAGGGGGGAATTCTAGATCTGTAGAAATGTAAGAAAAAGGGAAGAGAGCGAAGAAATCTATCGTTGAACTTCTTTTTCCATTGAATCTATTAATCTTCCCAATTCCATATGAATTTGATTTGGTATATGTATAAATATATTTTATTTAGAAACTAGGTTAGAAGAGGAGGAAAAATGACAGAGCTCCGCTGCCTCCATAGATTTGAATGGAAGAGAATGGGGCTCTATCCCTTTATTTATAAGGGTGGAAACGAACTAGAACCGTCAGATCAGTTTTAAGTTATATCCATCCATCCATTTTATAATATTTTATTAAATCATCCCTCTTAACCCTAGCCGTCACTGTCTGGCTCGGCCAAGCGGTCGCAGCCATCGGTCGATCGCCCCGGTCGACCTGGCAGTGAGATGGCTGGGTGAGTTATTATTTTCCATATATATATTATTCTGTTTGGTTTATTTTCCGTCAGTTTTTGTATTTCGACCGTAACTTTTTCATATGGACTCCGTTCGCGAAACTTCAAACATGAACGTTGACTAGAATTCCGAGACAAACGCAGCATTTAAAGTTTCACGGTGAAATTCCATCGTTTGTAAAAATTCTTATTTTTGATATTCTATTTATTAACTATTTATTGTCAAAATTTTGGATTGTTACATTCTTCGCCCGTTAAAAGGAATTTCATCCCGAAATTCTAACACCTAGTTATCCTATCCTACACAACCAATTAATGTACATCCACTTTGTAGTCATGTGTATATGTGCACGGTGTACTTAATTCATTTAAACCACAAAACATGCATGCAAGATGACTCTGAATCGAGTCCCTCTATATGTATACATTGATATTTTTAAAACACTTTTAAAAACATGATGCAAAGCACCCTAAATATACTGGCAGTTCTATATGAATGCAAATTTTGAAAATTCTTTTTTATCCATAACGTTCACACAATTACGAATAAAAGTGCTAAGCAACCAATTATGCATCCAAACCCTACCATCCAAAACGTCACGCAGTCTAATCTTTTCCTATTTAACTTCTCCTAAACGGGCAAATGAATCAAAGCGAAGAATTTTAACATTTTCTCCACTTACAAATATTTCATTTCCCACCCTACAATGGAATTTTCACCTCATTTACCCAAAATGCTCCAAAAATTTCGATCAGTAGACTGTAAAGGAGGCTTAAAACAAGCTTTAAAATGTAAAACGAGTTATTTAATAGCTCGCGAGCATCGTTGACAAGGTATGGAAACAACGTTTCCAAGGCTAAAAAGGTTCTTTCTTTGTTACCGTTAATGTTTTCATCACATCGTCAGTCCTACTACACCGCTAAAACGCGCACACAAAGCATCCAAACATTTTCCTTACGCTATTCATATAACCAAAAATTGAAATTTTTCATAAAAATAAATTCCCGCTTGAAAACTTGCCATGTCTATTTTGAAAATTTCATTTCAAAACCATTTCATTTCCTTTTAAAATAAGAAAACAATAATGATGCTTTTTTCAAACAACATTTTCCAAAAACTTCAAAAATTTATTTTGCAGAAAGTTAAACAATTCAATTGACAAAAAGGAAGTCAGTCACGCCAAATTGCGAAAATTGAAATCACACACAAAAAGATCAAAAATAAATTTCAGCTTTTAACAAGGATCGGTGGCTTATTTATTTATATATCCATGACGAAAACAATGCAAAACCAGTCCTTTGCTAAAATTTATCCAACACAGAATTATATTCTTTCCAGTCCTAGGAGAACTGTTAGTTTAGATATGAAAAAAATGAGATTTCATTCAAACAGGCATGCGTGAATGAAATAAACATGTCCAAACTTCGAAATCTCATTAACGTAAGTCGTTCGATTTAAATAACACTAACAGTTACAAAAATGAATCACCATAAAGGCAAGAACCTGATGCTGGAAAGGGATAACAACAAAACAACACCAAAACTCCCGAAACAATGGTTATAAACAAAAGAGATGCCTTGCTCCGTGGATGGAGCTTAAACCAACTTTTATGATCTTTGATTGACCATATCATGGTAGCAAAAAGCTCAATCTCGTGTTACCAACACTGTTGGTGTTGTTGGGGGTTCCCACATCACCATCTCTTCTAAGAGAGAATTTATGATGAGAGAAAGAAACCTACCACAAAACTGCTTCTCATGGAAACCCAACTAATATTGCCTAAAGACAAAGTGGATAAGTGAATTTATAGAAAGTAGCTCCATGAGATAACAAATAAGAACACAAGCTGAATCGAATATGATGCAGTACTAAATGATGGATATTCCATCGATCAAGCAAAGGATTAAATTCCCACATCATGAGGCTAATCTAGTCATAACTTCCCATTTATTGAATGATGCGCTAAGTAGGTCACATATCTACATGGATATTTTGAATATAGATTCCCAAACACAAGAACCGACATCAAGGAAAAGAGAATTACTCCAAAATCTCCAAAGCCGATCAAACAAAAGACCATACAAGTTCGCATAAAACGCGGCTTCCTCTAAAACTCTCATCGAGATTCTTCTCAGAAAGACCATTCAAAGATAGCTTAGTCTTCATCTCTGAAACGATGATCTCCTTTAAAAGAACCTATTCGAAAAAGGTATAGAAAAGACGGGTGCAGCACAAATGCAGATCCTATTCTAAGATCCTGAAGCAGTGGGTCGGTGCAAGTCCAACTTCCTTGACAAAGTTTCTTAGCCCTAGAGTGATGAGACCCTTTTGCTCATTACTGGCAAACCAAATAATCTCTAACCAAGGGGGAGACTTGAATGGTGCGAGTAAGATCGTATAGTGCATTAGGTATTTTGGACTAGGAAAGGGTCGGAGAGAAGAAATTAGATCTTGGAGTATTAGTAAGGCTAGATCTAGTGCGCTAACAAACACGAAAAAAAATGAGGAGACGAGGTGACGACAAGAAGGATAGGAATATGGTTCGGCTAAATGAGGAAGGAAGGATGAAAGAATGAAGTTAAGGAGGTAATTTGGATGCAACTTTTATGGTTAAGTCCTAGGTCCAAGTCGTACGAAAGCTCATCAACTAATTGGCCGTCCTAGTATATCATCCAACGATCAACTACCAAACGGGCTTTGGAAAGAGGTTGAACCCTAACCTTGTTAGGCCGGAGTAAAATATTAATCGTCCCACATTATCTTTTAAGATTTAACGCGATTCGAAAATAATTATCCTCATCACCGCGGTAATTAATTACCGAAGTTAAACTTCAAACCAACTCAAAGGATATATAGTCTCAACAACGATGCTTTGACTACACAACGAACGAGCAAATTCCAAAAATTCAGCTAGAAATCTGTAATATAAATTAAAACGGATTTTCCCTTTATCTAGTTGACAACAAAATAGACAATTCACGAAATCAAATACCCAAAAATCCGGATGAAGGATATTCCTTAGCCTTTTCGAAGAAAAATATAAAACTTTTCCAAAAATGGAATTTTATTGCAAACAAATGGTTTCGTATTTATAAACCATTTATTATTATAATTATTTATATTCCCGTTTATATTTCAAACTGGAAAAACGCTTTAGAATCTTAAGGATTAATTATGGTAATTTCAATAGACTATCCAATATATATAGGAAGAGGGATGCTAAAAATCACAAGGAATAGATATTTATTATTTTCAAGTTTAGTGGCATATTCCTTGTCATTTCTAATTCCATCTTTCCTACCAATCAGACTATATCTATTAAAATTACACAATAGCCCTATAATTTTGAAACACGAATAGATTAAGAACATAAAACCATATCTTCACAGACTATTTTCCGAAACCGTACTTCAAAATCGTTGAAATCCATTTTTATTTTTCAAATAGTTTTAAAATAAATTTACTTGATTACAAGGCTAAGAACTCAATTTAATATTTCAACAAAGGTAGATTCAGAATTTTAGTGAAGTAACAAATGGATATCCTCGTAAATATATTTTCGAAATGGATACGACATATTAATGTGGGCTTTTTCCCCATTTTGGATCGAGTAATGGTCTTAACTAGAACTATTAACGAAACCATACCAGGAATCTCTGACTATCTTGGTTGTAGCTAGCTTTTTATATTGACATATATATATATATATATTTCCAATCTCGAAGCAACGGAATCCACCATATGTCGTCTCATGCTCTTCACAATGAGATTCCCAACGTACCGTGGGGTAAGACAGAATCGGCCAGGAACTCAAACTCAACATATTTCAACTCTTAGTCACTCAAAGCCCATTATATATAATTAGGATGACGACTAATTTCTATAGTCGAAATAAATTAAAGCGGTGTAAGAAAAACGAAGAAAAACAGAAAATAAAATCAAATTACGTTCTCTTACAATTCCTAATTTAACTAATTCCTCTGATTGTTTAACCAATGCTCTGATACCAAATGTAATACCCTACACTTTTCTATGCCTAAATTTTGATAAAAAATCGAAACTCAAACACATCCAAGCATGGAGCGTTTAATCCTGTACCTACAATAAATAAGCACGATCATAATCAAAGTACGATAAAGAAAACTCACAGCGAAAACAAAATAGGATAACAAGCACTAACTCAAGTAACTACCTTTTTCAAAGTAAGTTGCTTTGCCAATACCGAGCATGAGAGAGAACAAGAACCGAAATCCAAACTTAATCACCTGTGGGAACCCGAACTTCTCTAGGAAACCAGGGAGGTTGTAATGAGGAGGGGAGTCAGAGAAACAATTTCTAGTGACTAAGAATGTACAACATATATTATAACATAGATATATTCCGCTTGGTTCAACCCAAGCTGTATGCCTAAAGGGTTAGTGATTATAAACCAACCTTGCTAGAGCTTACGCATGACTCTACAACTTTTCACAAAGTAGTATTCCCAAATTATATTAACGAGATTGGACGTTTACATTCATTTTTGAAAAGCCTTAATATCAGAGGTTAACTGGTTAATTCTATCGAGAGTGGGTCCCTAATTACGGAGTTTCTATCTATATCCTCATTTCCTATTCTTTATTATTTAACGTCTCACTATCAGTGATAGATAGGGCGGATCCCCCCTGATCACTATCGACCCTAGGCGGACCTATTGGTCATTTATTATCCCTCGATAATATATTCATCATTAAAATAAACTAGACGGCACTAGCTACGGGCCCTACTAGTTAAGGCTTCCATCATTCACGCATATACCCTTGCCCCGCATAAGGTGAGAGAATGTACTTTATCGTTCGTTATACCTTCAAGCTGACCTTATTAAATAGCCTCCTTAGTCGCTTACCACTTCCCGTGGGATAGATGGCCATATCTGACCGTTTTAATGTTCAGGTTTGGGTAGGCTAACACACACCTGCCATTTAAGACCCCTACACTGAAAAACCTATTCCCAGGTGGACTCTTTAACCCTAGACCCTTATCCTTTTAGGATCCAGGAAGCGGACTATACGCGAAGGTTATTAGTTTGTCCCACATTTACCTTTAACACCTTTCCCCTTTTGGTATAAAGTAGTCTACATTTTTAAGTCATTCTCGTTTAGTTCCTTTATACAGAAATACTATATGAACACCATCTAGTTGCGTCACATGGTTAAACTGTCAGTAATATCTTACATTGTTAACTTACTAAATCCCACAATATTTTCTGTTTCGATTACTATTAAAAAGGAAGGCTATATTCCTTCTTCCATAGGATATTTATTTAATATCTTCACTAGTTTCGACTTAGTCTTTAAACGACAGTCATAAATTCCCTTGTGACACCCATTTCTTTTTTATTTCATTTTATTGCCCTTTATGACTCTAATGGTCATATTTTCCTAGGGCAACTATTTATTAGTCCCTAGTTATCTATTTATTGTACCCCAACGGACAATTTCTATTTTTTATTCATTTATTTATTTATAAGCTGACTATTATATATATACACACACACACATATCAGGCCTCTCACAATAAGTTGACTAGTTGTGGATGATGGATATGTCGGTCGGTTCCGGGCAGACTTCAACCTTAAGTGAACTTAACCTCGTGCCTTAGTACGTTATATTTATGCATTAGACCACTCAAATTAAACTGACTACCTGTGGTTGCTGAATTTGTCGGTCAGTTCCGGGAATGCTTACACCACAATTTGAGTTTAACCCCATGTCTAAATGCGGTTATAATTCAAATTTCCTAATTGGGGTCCACAATAATTATCCTAATTGATTTTAGGAATTGTAACCATTTTCCTGTCACATTTACTTTCCCCAAATCAATATTGGTTAAAATGGTTATTTATTGATTTGTGGTCTCATTTATGGCAATTAATTATATTGATTACCACAAATAGTCACCACATATATATTAATTTAATATGGAATACAATTTACATATATGATTCCATAAATGAATATTAACCACGTATCCAACATTCAATGCAATATGTATGTTTTACGCTGATTGGACAAATAATATGTATACATTTATTCTATGTTTTAGCACAAACAACATAGTTATCTTTTACTATTATTTATTATTTTTCTATACTTATTTTTAAATAAATGATTTGGTCTACTTAATTAACCAACATTCCCTTTTTATATCCAATCTTGCCAAGAAGGTTTCATGTCTCACACGGATCGTTAGCCATAATCATTGTAAATCATGTCTTTTTTATGGAATTGAAATATTTCCAAATCATAAGAAATATATGTACTGTATTTTTATTTTGGAATAGTCGACGCAAATTACATACAAAAACATGTATTTATTTTTACATGTGCCTTTGCACCACTTTTCCCTTTTTAATTATTTTCGTCATACTTATTATGATTCTAAAATAATAACTCTTTATTTAAAAATGAGGAAAATGACATAATTTACAATGCTTAATCCAAAAACATAACAATATTGAATGTAAACAAGGAATATTTCTTTTATTCTTACAATCACATAATACACAAATTCACCTTTTTACCCAAATTTACATAATTCATATTTCGACACTGAACTAAAGATCTGGAACATAACTACAACAAATTTATGTTTAGTGTGACTGATTTTCCAGATCCACAGTGCTATGTAACATGTTCAACATATTTCATGACATACCTATAGGAATATATGGGAAAAGTATTCAAAATCCTACAACTCATGTTGTACATAATCCCACTTATCATTTGCCAATTTTAAACATATTCATAATCACACTTTTCATTTGCAAATTTTAAACATATTCACAATCACACTTATCATTTGCAAATTTCAAAAATATTCATAATCAGATTTGAAGGTTGCCATAATTTACAATTATTTAAATAAACAGATCTGATATGCATAAAACATAGATTAGATTCAAATGAAACAGATAAGTCATTATAATTGTATTAGTAAATTTCCCACTCATCTTATAGCTTCCAATTTCTATGTTTTGTACCCTTTTAGGCTTAAAATCCCCAAATTCTTTTAAATCTACAATTTATCTAGAAAGGGAAAAATTCTAGATCTATAGAAATGTAGGGAAAAGGGAAAAGAGATCTATCATTAAGCATCCTCTTCCATTAAATCTATTAGTCTTCCCAATTCCATATGAATTTAATTTGGTATATGTATGAATATATTTTATTTAGAAATTAGGTTAGAAGAGTAAGAAAAATGGCAGAGCTCCGCTGCCTCTGTAGATTTGACTGAAAGAGAATGGGGCTCTACCCCTTTATTTATAGGGGTGGAAATGGTCTAGAACCGTTGGATTAGTTTTAAGTTATATCCATCCATCTATTTTATAATATTTTATAAAACCATCCCCCTCGACCCTAGCCGTCGATGTCTGGCTCGACTAAGCAGTTGCAACTAACAGTCGACTCCCCCGGTCGACGTCTTGGTCAATCTGGCAGTGACGTGGCTGGGGGAATTATATTTTTCCAAATATATATTATTCTATTTGATTTATTTTCTGTTTGTTTTTGCATTTCGTCCGTAATTTTTTCATGCGGACTCCGTTCGCGAAACTCCCAAACATAAAGTTGACTAGAATTCCAAGACGAATGAAACGGTTAAAGTTTTATTGTCAGAAGATTGCAAAAATTCTACTTTTGAGATTCTAATTAAATAACTATTTATTTTCGAAATTCTGGATTGTTACACCATTCCCTCTCACTATCATTACGAGCCATGCTATCTTTTATGATTTGCTTTATCATATCCGCGATATATTCCTTTAGGTTGTGTTATTCCACATGGCGGACTTCGATCTCTTTTTCGGATGCTCACCTTGGCGAGCAATCGTGGTTAGAGGATCTACGTCTTCTACCTCCACTATGGGGAGGTGCCTCCTTGGCGGGACTAGCAACTCTTCGGGTATTTCGGTCGAAATGACTTTTAGTCTTCGGCTTTGAATCCTGAATTTTAGCTTCATTCTTATTTCTTTACCAACCATCGAGTCCTTCCATATTATCACTATGACTATGATCAGAGGCCGATAAATTGGCATTCTCTAAAACGTTGACGTGAACTCTTTGAGGAGGTGCAGGATTGGCTTGAGTAGCAATAAAAGCATTTATTTTATCCAACAAGGCCTGATTAGAATCTGTCGAGGATTTATTAGAAGTCTCCATTTGTTGGTTTAAATTAGCGATAGCGGCAATTCATCCCTAGTCACACAGGCTCTACCTATCGAGGGTTTGCCAACTTTAAAGTGGTTGGTTAGCGGTGTTTCTTCATTCGCAACATTGTTGGATCCACCTTTAACATTCTTACTACCCATTTTCTTTGGTGGCTTTATGTCAGACAAATTTCTGAAGTTCAAAGTGAATTCGTCAATCGGCTTAGATCTTAGACTTTGAAAATCTATCGTAGAAACAGGTTGTGAACTTCAACTCCCCCAAAAAGCACTAAACCTTGGAACATGGATGTGGCCCCACGGTGGGTGCCAAAAATATTAGTGCTAAAAATGGCACTAACACCCCAAGGTGTAATTCTACACTTCACAAATGATTAGAATCTAGAAAAGTGGTAGCCACAAACACAAAAGCAAGTAAAAACACAAGAATTTATAGTGGTTCGGCCTAGAATTATCCTACACCCACTTTGAAGAGAATTTTCATTATCATCATCTAGGTTACAAGGTACACGATTTCTGCTACTTTACCCATTTTCTCTCTTTTTACAATAACCTTCTCTAGTTCTTCTTTTTCTACTTTTGATTCACTCGAATTCACCAAAGAAGTGATGAGATCTCTTACATTGTGATAGTTGTTGGAGTAGATCTTCAACAACCTGAACACTTAGATGATCTTTGCAAATCCATGGTGGTTGAGATGTTGAATCTAAGCTTTGAAGAGAATTAATGAGGTTTGATTAATTTGAAGGAGTTTAGAAATAAGTTGGGTAGCACTTCATGGAGAGAAAACTCAGTCCCTTGAATGGCGGAAATGACGGGGTATTTATAGGAGTAGAGGTGAAGTGGCAAGACTTGAAAAGTTGGTGCACATGCCCTTAGGTCGTCGGACGACCTGAAACCTTAGGTCGGGAATGAACTGACTTGTGTAATGATCCTCGAGAGATGATCCTGGAAGAATGACTTGACCAGGTCGTGTTGACGACCTATCTACTTTGTCCGTCTCCAACGACCTTCTTTCCAGGTTAGGTCAATGAATGACCTGACTCTTAAATGATCTACCAGCCTTTGCGATCTAACTTCATGCATATAAAAGCAACCTGCTCGCTAATTCAGGTCACGGAACGACCCGATGGCTTCTTATATGTTACTCACGAGCCGATCCTAGATGCCTGCTAGCAACTTAAGGCTTTACGACCTAGGAGCTTCATGACTCAACATAACCTGTTCTGAGAACACGACGACCTAAGGATGAATGACCTGATCTAAAGCTAGCTTTAACGTCCTAGAAGAACATGACCTGAGGCCTAACGATCTAAGATTGACCAATATTTTATGGGTTAACATGAATATGTATTTTTAACTATGACTATATAAAATTGATTCAAGAATCCTCAAGCAACTATATGTAGTCTGAATTAGTCATCATCCATATTTAAATTTACTTTGCTTTCTCAGTTTTTACGTGATATTAACTTCAAAATGATTTGACATTACAATTGGTCATATCTTTCTATGCCAAATCATGCAAACTGAAAGAATTTTTAAGCATAAGGTCATCATAAATTTCGTTAACTCTTCGTAAATTTAAAAAGAAATATATGCTTAGTTTTTCCTAAAATGCACGAATGACAGATGATCCTTAAATTACTAAAAAATATATGCTTAGTTTTAAAAAAATTGTATTTTTTAAAACGATATGCATAACTTAATTAATTTAGACTTTCATTATATTCATCCATTTGTTTTTACTAGTAATAAATAACATGTAATGCATTTCAAATTTTACAGTACTAAGTTTTTATACGAATTATGTGGTAAGTTTAACAAATTCTTTCTTATTACGGAGAAATAGTAAATTAGGAACTTGCTATACTTTCCTAACAAAATATCTTCACATTAAAACTTTTAATAAAAAAGTAAAATAAGTCACCCATATCGATAAATTTCTCAAATAAATAAATAAATTAGTTAAACTAATATATGTTATTCTTTTCTATAATTTAACTTAAAATTTTGAACCGTTATTTCGATGGTAGCCTATGATTTCCTCGATTAGGCTACTTCTTCTCATTTTTCCCCTTTCTCAGTTCTCTATTGCGACTTAGATGGTTGTCTATTTCCGCAACCGGTTGCTTTGATTTCCTTTGCTACCCTATTATTGATTCTTACAGTGATTTTAGGGTTTTGATGGCTTTTGTTGGGTCCGATTTTGGATTTTTTTTCTATTAGTTCTTTTGTTTTGTTTAGCCCTGTGGTTAGTTCGATAGTGTCATTTATTTTTAAGGAATCTGGTGTTCTGGTTTCGATCTGTGAGCTTTGCCCTAAATTAATGCTGGTTAGGGCGTCTTCGCTGATGGATTTCAAGGCCATAGTTAGTCATCAATTTGTGCTAGTTGGATGGCATTCATGGAATCATGGCTTTGTAAGTTCTTCATGAATGTGCCTTTTCATAATGCTTACTCTGTTAGGTCCAGTAGCATGCTATTTAAGAGCATCTCATGTGTTGATCAGGCTTTCAGCTTTATTCCTTTGGCTGTTGGTGGGTTATTGGAAGTGGCCACCTATTAGGTTTCTCCCAAAATCAGTTTCATGTTATTCTCCTTCTATGGATAGTTGGTTGGTTTTGGATTCATTTTGTGTTTGGCCCTATCGATCAAGTAAGGTGATTGATAGTGGTGTTAAAAGCGGTGGTGCACAATTCTATGCACTACTCCTTATTATGTATAATATGTTCGATTCACTTGGTTTAGTTAGGGAAACTAACGATTGTGCTAGGTCAATGGATGCTTCTTTTAGTCACATGTCTTGTTTGCCTTGACAAGTTGAGTAAGGTTGAATGGGAGCGATTTTAGGTGGCCGTTGGCCTTTTCTTGATTGACATGTGGTGAAATCTGGACTGTCCATGATTCTTGGTTGCAGCCAGTTGAACTGTTGATTGGCTCGGTAACTGGGGATTTATAGGACATGGTTGATCAGTTTTCTATGTCGGTGGTTAGCATCCCTTTTTTATTTTTGTTATCCTAGAGTTTAGTATGGTCATTGCCACTTTCTTTTTGCAGAGTTGCTAGTGATCTTGTTGTGATTCAAGAGGAAAATAGGCAAGACAGGTGATTAAGGATGGAGAATGATCTCTTGGAGGAGGAGCCTCTTGAAGATCTAGTTGTTATGGCTATTGCTTATTTACTATTAATGCTATGTAATTGGGATGAATGATGATGCACCTTGTAGTTTAAGACATGTTGTATTTCTGAATTTGTGGTTTATATAATTGGTGCATCTTATATTTACGCTATTAAATTGTGTCCCTTCTACTGTGTGAGATTCTGACTTTTGTCTTAGATTGCTCTATATATTTATTTAAGTTAATATTATAGGAACCAATGATCCGTATAGAGTGGCTCTAAGTTCCGGTGGGCCTTTTCTGGGTCGGAATTTTGTCTTATTCCAGGTAGGTTGTTACATTTTTTATCAGAGCATAGGTTACCCGATTACGGGGACATAACCGTATGAGAGACGTATTTGTTATTTGAAAAGATTTTCAATATATATATATATATATATATATATATATATACGCAAGTACTATACCCCCAAAACATACACAATTATACTAGGATACCTTATCTTTCTTTCTTTTCAGGACTTGATACAATCGTAGGAAGTCCACTGGAGGGTTTTTCCTTTTACAGATAGTAGATGTGGCCGACAATATGCCCAAGCAGGGAAACCCAACAAGGCCTTATTGCTTCCTAGAATGGTTCCAATAGTATCTTCGGACTATGGAAAAAGTCTTTGTTTCTAATCCTGCCTCAGCCGCTCAGCCCGCTAAAGGGGCCCCCAATTTCTTTTGCCTTTGTAAAGATTTTATAAGTTTATAAGGCAATTTTCGGGAACTGAGAACCTCGTGGAAGCGAAAACATGGATCTTTGAGTGTGAAAGGATTTTTGTGGCTACTCGGTGGGGAGATGAATTAGAGCATAGGGTAGAAGCTTGGCACTTGAAGGGAGAGGCCCTTGAATGGTGGAACCTGATTTAACAAGAAAATGTGGGTAGAGTGTTTAAGAAGGCAGAGTTTAGGACCCATTTCAAGAACAAATTCCTAATTAATGCAGAGAAAACCATACAGCTAGAAAAGTTTATCCATTTAAAGCAAGGAAAGCTAGAGTTGAAAGAGTATGTGGCGAAGTTTATTGAGTTGTCTAAGTTTGGTAGGGGGTTGGTGGACATCCCAATGGATAAAGCCCTTAGGTTTGTTAAAGGGTTGAGTTCACCATTGAAGGAGATGCTTTTAGCACAAGTTACTTTTGGAGCTACATTTAAGGCCTTCTTTAAGGCAACTATCTTATATTCAGGTGAGAATGTTAAGAAAATTAAGATTGCTAATAAAGGAGAAGGTACTTCTAGTTATGGGAAGAATAAGAAAAAGAGTTTATGGCTCAAGAAGAAGAAGGGTGGAAAATTCAAGGAGGAAGCCAAGACATGTTCTAGATGCCACGAGAAAGGGCACAAATCGAAGGACTATAGAGCGAACTTGGAAAAGATAGAGTTCAAAGGGAAATTCTTTAACTATCACGAAGATGGACACTTACTGCCCTAAGTCGAGAGTAGTGCAAAGCGATCAAAGCTATGCATTGGAAGTTGCGCTGATTCGTAGTCACCCCCCTATGAATCAGGGACAACCCGCACTGGAAGGTATTATTTCTGTTCTAGGGAATTCTTTGTGTATTCTATTTGATTCTTGATCCATCCACTAATTTATTTCTAGGAAGGTAGTTCATTCTTCAAAACTTCCCTTATCCTTATCGGAGGGACTATGCATCATCCTGTTGTTTGAAAAGACCTAGTATTGGACATCGATGATGTCAACGTCTTTTGTAATGTTTTTGTGCTTGATTTTGAGGGGTAAGGTCTTATTTTGGGTATGGACTGGCTATCATTTTTTAGAGCCGTCCATAATTGTGATAGGAGAGTGGTTTGTTTGAGAAGCAGTGGAGGCCACAACATAGAGATTCCATATAGGACAAGGAGTAGGAATTTGAACTTATTTTCCTTATCTTCTGATTTTGAAGGACGATCCTCGGTACCGATTATATGCGAGTTTCCTGATGTTTTTAAGGAGATCGTAGGACCCTCACCTCACCGAGATATATCATTTAGAATAGACTTCGAAAAGGATGTGAGGCCTGTAGCATTGCCTTTAAGGCACATGGCTCCAAAGGAAAGGAGTGAGCTAGACAAACAAATCTGTAACTGTTGCAAAAATGGTTTATTCGTAGGAATACATCAGAATAGGGCGCATCAGTAGTATTTTCCACAAAGTCGGATGGATCTAAAAGGTAATGTTCAGAATATTGGGAACTTAACAAGCTAACTAAAAAGAATAGTCATCTCTTACCAAGAATCGATGACTTATTTAACCATTTGGGAGGAGCCTAAATACTTTCCCTATTAGACTTGGTTACTGGATTTCACCAATTAAGAGTCTAAGAAGAGAGTAAACCCAAGACAACATTTAGGATGTCAAATGGACTATTTAAGTGGGAGGTTATGCCTTTTCGTTTGACAAATTCCCCCGCTTTCTTTGTAGACCTGATGAGTAGGGTATTTCAGGGATACTTAATAAGATCGTTGTATTATGTGTAGATGACATTCTAATCTTTTTCCAAGGAGCATAAGGAACATGAAGATCACTTAAGAAGGGTCATAGGAATACTAAGGGAGAAGCAACTTAAAGCCAAATTCTTGAAATGCTACTTTTGAAGGGAAGGAGCCAAGTTTTTAGGAAATATTATTTCGGGGAAAGGATTAGTAGTAGACCTCGCTAAGGTTAAAGCTATCCAAAAGGGGAAGATGCCTTGCAATGTGACCGAGGTCAGGAGCTTCCTTGGGTTAGCGGGCTATTATCGGAAATTTATCAAGGACTTCTCAAATATTGCTACCACTCTAACCCAACTGAGAAAGATGGATCATAAGTTTGTTTGGACTAAGAAGTGTGAAATTGCCTTTCAAGGGTTAAAAGAATCTCTCAGGGTGCACCACCTATTTTAAATATCCCGGATGGAGCCACAATGTTATCTTCTTGGAGAAGATAAAGTTATTCAAAGATCATAATTCTCTTAGGTATTTGTTTTCAAAGAAAGATCTATCCGACTACAGCAAAGATGGATGGAATATCTTTCATTTTTGATTTTTTTCCATTCAGTATATCATTGGGAAGGGTTACATTATGGCCAACTCTTTGAGTTGGAAGCACACTGTCCTTAGTGTGATTACCGAGTGGAGGAGTTAGAGTTCCTCTCCAGTTTTAATTTGCAACCACTATCAAGGCAGCTCAAGGATTTCTTAGAGAAATGGAGATAAGGCCGGTTTTATTAGAAAGAATCAAGGGTGAGCAAAACCATGATGAGGAGTTGAGAGTGCTGAAGGAAAATGTTTCTAAAAGAGAATCTTTCCTTCATTCTAGTAAATATTTTATTGATTGTAGTGGTAGCTTGAGAAGAGATAGTCGGATTTGTGTCCCTAGGAGTATGAAGCTTAGGAAGGAAATTCTAAAATAATACCATATGTCAAGAATGACCATTTACCCCAGGGGTGATAAAACGTTTAGGGACATGAAGAGAGTTTCTATTGGGAAGGAATGAAGAGAAATGTAGCAGAGTCTATTTCTAAATGTTTGACTTGTTAAAGGGTAAAGGCAGAGCAACGAAAGCCTGGAGGACTTTTATAACCCTTAAAGGGTCCCACATGGGAATGGGGGCACATTTATATGGACTTTATTAATGGGCTTCCTAGGAGTTGGAAGGGGAATGAAGAATGCTTAATGAAGATTCCCATTTTATTCCCATCAAGAAGATCATGACCGCCACCTTATTAGCCCGGTTGCATGTTAAGGAAATTATTAAGCTATATGGGATTCCAACTACTATACTGAGTGATAGATATCCATTGCTTACGAGCGAATTTTAGAACAATCTTCAAGAAGAATTGGGAATAACCCTAAGTTTAAGCACAACCTATCATCCACAGATAAACGATCAGATATAGAGAGTTAATAGAGTTTTGGAGGATCTTCTCAGAGCTTTCATAGTCGACTTCAGAGGAGCATGGGAGCAACACTTACCTTTGGTCGAGTTTTCGTGCAATAATAGTTACCAAGAAACGATTAGTACGGCCTCTCACGGAGCTTTATATAGGCATCCATGTAAATCGCCAACTTGTTGGTGGGAAACTACCGATAAGGTTTTACTCGGACCAGACCTTATCCGTGAGTCCACGGAGATCATCGCTTTGATTCAGCAGGGAATGAAGGCTGCCCAAGACCAGAAAAAGTTCTATGCAGATAGGAGAAGGAGAGAATTGGAATTTTATGTTGGGGATTTGGTATTTGCCAAGGTTACCTCTCAAGAAGACAGTTCGATATAGGAAGACTGGGAAGTTAGCTCCTCGGATTATTGGGTCTTTCCAGATTTTGGACAGGATCGGGAAGATAGCTTACTGCATGGAGCTTCCCTAGCGTTAATCGGGGGTCCACAATGTTTTCCATGTTTCTCATCTTCATAAATGCCTTCATTATTCAACCGACAAACTCAAACTAGATGATATTGGGGACATAGGAAACCTCGATTTGGAGTCCAGGGTGTCCAGTGCCATCGCAAAGATCGTGGAGCACGAAATCAAACGACTCTGCAACAAATCTATTTGACCAGTCCGAGTTCAGTTGGGAGATAACCCTATGGTGAGCATATGGGAAACCGAGGAGAATATTAGATTAACTCATCTAGAGCGTTTCTCGAGTAATTATTTGCCCCTAATTTATCATTTTTGTTTGCATCATGGTTTCTAGATTGGATGGTAGGATATAGTGTAACAAGATGCACCGTGCACTCATATAGAATTAAATGAATGCTAGGATGTTTTGCATCACTCATTACACTTACGCACTAGGACTGAGCTCATTATAGCAAATTTGATGTTCATAATCACTATGAGTTATGGATATTTATGGATGTTTTTAAAAATAACATGGTTGTTTAGAGCGAGTTGTATTCTTCGCCCCTTTTGAAAGATTTCGGGATGAAATCTCTAATAAGGCGAAAGAATGTAACACCCCGTAAAATATACTTAATTTAGACATAAGTTAATTTAATTTAAAATAAACAGTAATAAATAATAATATATTAAAAGGCTGAAAATGGAATTCTGGACAATTGGGAATTTGACTATGAAAGTATTGTAGTTGCATTTTTGGCGAGATTCTTAACCGTTTTCATATTTTATTTGCTGAAAATGGATTCTGTATGCAAAAGTTATTAATTAATTAGGTTGTATGTAAATATCAACTTTAAAAAGTTTGAATTTCAAATAAATATGCATACAAGCTAGGAATATATTAAATAGGATAAGCATGAAAAGAATATTCCTTTTTATTTCAAATTTATGTGTGTATATTCAAACACTGTAGAGGACAAGAATTAACTAAGTTAAGAAATAAAGTGAATTAAATAACAAATGGTCAAAAAGTTATTTTCTTGAGGAAATTCCTCATGGGATTGACCCTGGAAGGGAGGGTCGACCGCCCTCTAGGAGGGGTGTTTACTGCGCAGGTCGCCTGCCCTCCTGTAGGGAAGCCTACCGATGGTTGCTTTATTATTTATCATTTATATCAAATTGATTATTGAGATTTAATCAAACTAATCTAAAGGTCATACACACGACAGAAACTATAAATAGACCCTTAAACCCTCATTCTAACCCATATAGACATTTTTCTCAGCGCCTCCATAATGCCTTTCTTCTGTCTCTAATTCCAGAAAGCTTAAAGGAATTAGGTTTCTTCTATTTCTGTGAATCTATTTTACCTTCTCTATATTATTCTAACATAGATTTAAGATTTATCTATAATTTAGATTCATTTGTGTGTATATATATAAGAATGGTGATTCTTATATATATATATATATATATATATATATATATATGAAAGGATTGGAGCATACGTTCGTTCTTGAAGGCCAAATCCAAATTCTATTCTATTCAATCTTGTTATTACTCTTCCTAATAGCTCTGTGAATGGAATCCATCTGAGTTACCATTTTCTATAATTTGATAGTTATAGATTTGGATTGTTGTGCCTTGGTAGATTTGGGATATATGAAAATAAAAAACGATTAAACCCCTCAAATCCTCCGTTTATTTTATAGTTCATAGGAATGTTCAATCTAGTTATATTTCTAGTTTCCGGCTGTTGTAATAATAAAAGAAAAACATGATTCTTGTTGCATGATTTTCTATATTGTTTGGATTCCCTTTTTGTTCTATTTTCATGTAAATTCATATGTTTGATTTTTGGGCAAAACGTTAAATTTTGGATAATTTGTAAATTCAATAGGTTTGAATCTCTATTTTTCAATTTGAATGTTTTATTTACTCAATATCTAAATATTAAGGTTTTTTGTATAAACAAACATAAGAAAAGGAACCTATTCAAAATAGGAATTATAAACATATATATTTGATATTATCTTTGTCTATTATTGTTGCAATAATTAAGCCAAAACCCAAGTTACAAGTTTATATGTTGTTGTGATTTTATTTTATTTTATTGTCATGTGTTAATATGCACATTTATGCTATGGTTGAGGAAAATATGGAAAATGACTTGTACACCTTTAAAATTTTAATAGGGATTGACATTTCAAAAACATGGAGAGGACGATAATATCGTTCGCTAAATTTACGCCTATATTTATATATATCGATAATGTAATCAACGTATATTAATACATAAAAGTACGCAATAAATGTGATTAAATTAGTAATAAAATTTAAATGCTCCTATAGGAATTTCTATGTTTGTATTTTGTGAGTTAATGGCTTAATTAATATTGATGACACATAGACATAAGGTTAACCATTACTTGTAGTAAAAGTCGTCTGGAATCGTCCGTCATATCCAGCGTCCATAAGTAAATCTGGTTAATGTGTGAAGTCTAGGTGTTATAGCCATTATAATTAGTACAGTATTACGGGAGGTTAGACCGAACTTGCAGTAGAAGCTTGTTCGGAACCACCCGACAAATCCAACATCTACAAGTTGTATGCCTAATGTGAGATGTCTAGTGTGCATATATATATTTGTGTATGTTTGTATGTGTATATGTGTGTGTGTTATGTGTGGAGTAGGCCTTCCTTGGGAAAAAGGTATTAACTGACATGTCTCTTATTTGGGGCTCGCCCTTTGAGAATTAAATGTTATTGGGTCCGCCTTTCTCTTATAAGGTATTAAATGGTCCTAGTAGACGATAACGTGTGTAGGATAACTCTCCAAGTAATGCCTGCTTCCTATTTGATGGGCTAGTGAGGGATGGCCTAGGGATGGATTATGTACACATGGCCTAAGGAATCACCATTTAAGCGAAGTATGAAGTGACTAGGAGTTCACTTATAGGGATAGCTAGATAGTAATAAGAGTGTTCGCTAAGGGGTTCTTCATAAAATAAGCCATGTACTTACCCTAATTTTTGTGGTACGTAGTCGTTTCGTTACTATTTCTCTCCCTATAAGGAGAGTTATCATTTATTACGATTAGCGTTAGAATGGGGACTTAAATGGCTTGAGGTCCGTCGTTGGGTATTAAGTGACTAGAGGGATGTCTGCCCAAAATAAACTAGAATATGATATTAAGTGACCATAAGAGTTCCCGCACTTAAATTAGCTTTGGGATATCAAATGAATTCTAAGACATCCACCTCATATGTTTGTATTGTGTGTTTGTTATGTAGACATAACTTGAAATGTTTATGACTGCCAAATAAAGGAATTAGCCTTCTTAACTTACATGTATTTCATTCACTAAAACTTTATGTTCTGACATCCCTTCTCTTAATGTTAACAGGACAATAAGTGAGATATGCGATTAAGGATGGAGAATGATCTCTTGGAGGAGAAGCCGCCTTGAAGATCTAGTTATTTTAGTTATTGCTTATTTACTATTATTTCTATGTAATTGGGAGACATGATGATGTACCTTATAGTTTGAGACATGTTGTGTTTTTGAATTTGCGGATTTAATAATCGATACATCTTATATTTATGCTATTATATTTTGTCCCTTCCGCTGTGAGAGATTTTGATTTTCATCTTAGATTTCTTTGTGTATCTGTTTAAGTTAATCCTTGCATGAACCAACGATCCGTTTAGAGTGGCTCTAAGTTTCGATGGGCCTTTTCTAGGTCAGAATTTAGGCCCATTCCCGGCGGGTTGTTATAACTTAGCTTCTCTCTTGAATTTTTCATTCTTCTGCTTTCCAAAATTCATGGTACCCTCACTCTTCAAAATCTTAACCTCCTTCCCTTCTTCCATAGAGTACAAAAATAGTTGTTACCACAAGAGTTTCAAATGTTTCTCTAAATTGTTACTTGGGTCAATAAAATCTCTCTAAGAGAGGAACTAAGTCCGATAACAAATCTTAATACCTTATTCATCAGCGTATCCATAAGGCCTCTCCCAAACTTTAACAACTCCATAAATTAGTCAATATACTCTGTTAAAGACAACTCTCCTTTCTTAAGTTGGATGAATCTCTCCATTTGCAAACCCACTTCGACATTGGGTAAAAAATTAATCTTGAATCAGCCTTCAACTCATTCCAAGTGAATATCCTAGTTGTATTCTTCTCATAAACCATATTCCACCACTCCAATGCTTCGCCTTTAAGATGTCGGCAGCCACCTTCCATTTCAAGGGTTCTTCCCATCTCATAGTCTCAAATATACAATCACATTTTGATAGCCATGACTTAAATTCGAGAAATCCATTTGTTCTGAGAAAGGGCTTGGCCCCAAGATTAACGAAGTCCTTACATAGACGAGGAAAATTAAAGGCCATGCCAACGGGTTGATTTACTGATTCCGCTAATGCTACAAGGGAAAAGGGAACTTATTCCATGGTCCTTAAATAATACTGGAACCATTCAAATAAGTACCGTGGTCTCATCTGATTCCCTTGCTTAGATTGGTTTTCGGCCATTTCTACTCTCTGTAAGAGGAAAACCTTCATTGAAAATTCCTAAGTTAGTACTTTAGCCAAAAGCAAAAAGGAAGAAAGGGATATTACCTAGTATGATCGTGAATGTCTTACAGGTATTATATATATAATTTGAAAACATTTTCAGATAAAAAATATGTATCTCATACATATATTTCCTTGTAATATGGTATCCTAGCAATGATGCCAACTGTGACAGCCCATCCTGGATAAGCCTAAATCCCGATCCAAAAAAAACCATTGAAACTTAGAGCCATTTTAAGCAACTCATTAGAATCTGTAAGAAATAAAATAGTGATTCTTGATTAAAATGAAATCAGAATCTCACAGCGGATGGAAAAGAATATAATATTAAAATAAATGTACCATTTTATAAAAAATACATAATGTCGATTTGCTCACGAATTCTAATGTCATAATAATAGTGCATCATAAATATCTCATAAATACAATTAGCTGCTAAAGATAATGATAAAAATAAAAAAGAACAAAATTTTGTTTACTAAGCTCTTGACTTCATGATACTCTCAATCAAGCATCTCCACCTACTAACATGTATCTTTAAGAGGAGGGGTAAGAACAACAGTTCTGGTGAACGAAAATTCTTTAAGTTTAAAAGGAAAATCTATTGCAATTACTTGGCAGTATAAATCTATCATGTTGTGTCAAGGCGAATTCAACACACAAATAAATATAGCACACACATGCACTAAATAGGCGGACTATTCTTCGGCCACTAAAGAACATCACACTACAACAAAATGTGTCGTTAATAACACCATTTAATAATGCTTTATTATGAAGCATTATTATTAAGAAAGAATTGTTTACTTCTTAAGTCAAATTATTTTCACAATCACGTGTAACACTAAGCTCTACAGAAAAATTCAGCTTTTGCAAAAGCATAAATTCATCCTCAATCTACATCCAAAACAATTTCATCTCCCTCCTAAAACATAATTATTCTTCTATTTTTCAACTTGAAAACCATTTCATCTCCCTCAAAAATGGAAAACTTTGCTCCAAAACTCTTTGGAAAGAAATCAAACTTTGCTCATCTTCAAAATCTCCGCATCCAACCTGTAGCAGTCACGGGTGCTTCTCCGCATTTTTGAATGAAAGGAAACTCAAATCATCTGCCATCCCCAAATTCAAAACCCTCTTGTTCTCAGAAAATAAAAAAATCAAGCTCAAAAACATGAAGTCGCCTCTTTTTTTGAAATCAATTTGGGTTTTAGGGTTCAAGATACTCTATTGGCTCAAGTCTCGATTTTAATTAATCGATGCTACAATTTGCTTCTTGATATTTGAACAAGGAGGACAAAATCGAATTGGGTTTTGAGTTTGGGATTGGGGTTCTCCTATTTGATGGTTTTTCGTGGCTTTTGCAAGGGGTTGGGATAGTCGGGTTTTTACATGTAGCAACGGGGATTCCTTTGATTTTTTGGCTCAAGTGAGGTTCTGGAATTGATTCTTTTTTTTTCCAGTAAAATTTGTAAGTGTTCTTGTTATTTTACTGTCTATCTTCATGATTCTGTAGTCTGTCATGTGGCTCTGTTTATTATCTTCTAATTACGTTAATTTTATCTCTCCTATACTTCTAATTTAGGTAGTGGTATCGTATAAAAAGGGATAAAACAATTGTAATGGATTGGGAGATGAATAGACTGGATTAATAAACTGTGTGCAAATTTCATTTAGGCTGGAAAAAATCATAAAATTGCTTGGGAAACTTTATGTACACCAAAATATGAAAAGGGTGTAGGTCTTAGAAACTTTAAAGATATTAAAACAACTGCTGCCCTTAAATTACTTTGACATTTATTAACGGAGATAGTTTATGGAGAAACTGGATGGCTAGTAGATACTGTGTTGAGGATCAATTCTGGGTTATGAGATGTGATTCGAATAGCTCGTGTACGTGGAAATCGATTCTCAAACACAGAAGTTTGGGGCTTTAATGCATTAATTGGTGTATTGTGAATAGGCAAGATTCTAAGCTATGGTTTGACCCATGGATAAATAGTGATATTCTGGTAAACATGTTGGGCTGGGATTATTTAAGTATTTGTGGTGGTGATTATTTACTAGCTAGTAGTGTTATAAATAATGATATGTTTAGTACCAATAACAACTTAGCTGCTAGGATTGTGTCATATAAGATCAGAGAAGTCACTATTCACCATTCTTATGACAAGGACTTTTGGAGCTGAAATGATAAACCAAATGGTTTCTCCTTCTATTCTGCATAGGACGTTTCGAGAGATCATTCTCCTGAGCTTAACTAGTATAAAGTGACTTGGCACTATATTAATAGTCCAAAAATGTCTACATCACTACAAGAAAAACCGAGATTAGCGACAGAAAATTAGCAGCGGAAAATTCCGTCGCTAGATAGCGGCGGATTTCCGTGGGCTTTGTAAGGGGAAGTATTTTGGATTTTATATGCCATCTTATTATAAATTATTACCGTTGAATATAGATTCCGTCGCTAAATCAATGGAAATTGCAGCTCTTTACCGTCATATAATATTTAACGCTAAACTCCGTTGCTAATAGAGTCGGATTACCATTAACAGAATTTTGATGCTATTTTTCCTACAGATTTTCAAGAGATTTGAAATGAATTTTTATATTTATTATTTATAAAATGTTTTAAATTTGTGTTATTACTTAGTAATTAATTAGTAAATTTAAATTTTAAATAATTAATGTTAATAATACATTAGTAATTAATAATAAATAATAATTATTAGAAGTAAATAAAATTCAATAGTTAATGATGATTTTTTTTAATTAATGATGATTAATTATTAATTACTATATAATATAAATAAGAAGTAATAGTAATTAATAAAATACGTTGTTTGCTTAAAAAAGAACCGTTACGAATTGGATTTTTGATGGTAGATTGCCTTTGCTTGCTAAATTCGCTTATCTATTCCTTTCCTATTCATTGTGTCTTTACTTTACAGTATTGTTTTTTTTTGTTCATTATGTCAAAGACTCTTTTTTTTTTTTTTTTTTTTTTTTTTTTGAAAGCAAACAAACCATTTGTAAAAGAGTTGTACACTCCTGCAACAAATAGATCGGAGGTATCTGCCTCTTCTTTGAGCAAACAACGAGTGAATTGAACATGCTACTTAAATTAGTGTAGTTATAGATGCATAATTTTTTTTGTAGTTTTTAGTACTTTTAAACACTGAATATGGTAAAAAAAATTGAATAGAAAAAATTTGTTGATATACATTAGTAGTTAATAATAATTAATAACTATTAGAAGTAAATAAAATTCAATAGTTAATGATGATTAATTTTTTTTTAAAATTAATGCCGATTAATTATTAATTACTATATATATAATATAAATAAGAGGTAATACTAAATAATAAAATACATTGTTTGCTCAAAGAAGAGCCGTTACGAATTGGATTTTTGATGGTAGATTGCTTTTGCTTGCTGAATTCGCTTATCTATTCCTTTCCTATTCATTGTCTCTTTACTTTACATTTTTTTTTGTTCATTATGTCAGAGACTCTTTTTTTTGAAAGCAAACAAACCATTTATAAAAGAGTTGTACACTCCTGCAACAAATTGATCGGAGGTATCTGCCTCTTCTTTGAGAAAACAACGAGTGAATTGAACATGCTACTTAAATTAGTTTAGTTACAGATGCATCAATTTTTTTTTTTTGTATTTAATACTTTTAAACACTGAATATGCTAAAAAAAATTGAAAAGAAAAAAAATGTTGATATACATTAGTAATTAATAATAAATAATAACTATTAGAAGTAAATAAAAGTCAATAGTTAATGATGATTAATTTTTTTTAAATTGCCGATTAATTATTAGTTACTATATAATATAAATAAGAGGCAACAGTAAATAATAAAATACATTGTTTGCTCAAAGAAGAGCCGTTACAAATTGGCTTTTTGATGGTAGATTGCTTTTGCTTGCTAAATTCGCTTATCTTTTCCTTTCCTATTCATTGTCTGTTTACTTTACAATATTTTTTTTTTTTGGTTCATTATGTCAGAGACTTTTTTTTTGTGAAAGCAAACAAACCATTTATAAAAGAGTTATACACTCCTGCAACAAATTAATCGGAGGTATCTGCCTCTTCTTTGAGCAAACAACGAGTGAATTGAACATGCTACTTAAATTAGTGTAGTTATAGATGCATCAATTTTTTTTGTAGTTTTTAGTACTTTTAAACACTGAATATGGTAAAAAAAATTGAAAAGGAAAAAAAATGTTGATATACGTACATTAGTAATTAATAACGTTGATACTGTGCAATAGTAACATTAATTTTGAATATGTTAAAAAAAATGTTGATATACGTTAAAATATAACATTAATTTTGAATACTGAATATGGTTAAAAAAATGTTGATATACATTAGTAATTAATATGGTAACATTAATTTTGAATACTGAATATGGTAAAAAAAAAGGATATACATTAGTAAAAATGTTGATATACATTAGTACTTAATATGGTAAAAAAAATGGAAAAGGAAAAAAAAAATGTTGATACACGTTAAAATATAACATTAATTTTGAATACTGTGCAAATAATGTTAATACCATCGGGTCTATTATCCACCTCTTCGCATTTAACATTTTTTTTCATTTTCAAATGCCTTTCTTACCCCCACCGCTGTCTTTTCATCGCTCTGCTCTTCATCGCGCCGCCCTCTTCGTCGCTCCACCCTCTTCGTCGCGCCGCCGCTCTGCAGGTAGTGAAGTTTTTCCGAGTTGAATTCAAAATTAGGGTTTTATTATTCTATTTTCGTGGATTTTGTTAAATGTAGGGTTTTAGGTCTAAATCAGGGTTTTTTCATGTTGTAGATCTAACGATTTTACTGCCTAGTTCAATTACTGCCCCTGCTTGTAATGTTGCAAACCCTTCTTTTTTTTTCCATTTGAACTGCTTCTGTTGATAGGTCATAGAAATACATATGGAATTGAGCTAACAGATCTGCATACCAAAACTAAGACAAAAACATGTAAACTGAGAATAAAAGTAGTGACATTTGGGTATAATAGCAGCAGCATGTGGTATTAAAATTTCCCTTTAGCAGTTTAGCCTATGCGGCATGTAACCTGCTTTCATTTTTCTTCAAACTTACTCCTTTCTGTGTTGCTTTGTCTGATAAACCTATGCGGCATGTAACCTGCTTTCATTTTTCCATGCTTATGTTATTGAGTCCACTTGTGCACGTTCTAGTCTTTTTGCATGCCGAAGTCCCAATTTTTATAGTATGGCATTGAATAGATGTCAGTATCATTTACTACAGTATTTTATATAAAATAGTGGTATTCAAATATGACATCTCCATTCATGACAAACTTTTCCTTTTACTACATATGCTTATTATTTTATGGCAATGGTAATTACTATTGTGAACACTTAAACCCGTGGAGTTTGTGTGTTTCCAACCATGTGCTGTAATTTTTCCTTTGCACCTTATACATGGCCTACACGTCATTTTTGCATGGGCTGATCCTTTCGTTCCCTGCCATTGGTTGGTAAGAATGTCTTGCATTGTTTTCTTTATAATTGCCTTATATATTGCTGTAAATTCTGTTATGGTTGCACTCTGATTGTTTATGTGATTCACTGATACAAATAGTCACGTATGGAATGATATATACACTACGCCATGTGTGCTGTTATCGATTTTGGGCAAAAGTTCTTGCCTATTGGGCTATTGATTAACATATATAGGAGGAGAAAATTTCGATAGTGCCTAAAAAAAAAAAGAACAACTTGTACTGTGAATTTTGACTTAATCCATCACTGATAGAGGATGTTAATGACTGTTTTTTCTGGTTTTATAATATGACTATTTCTAAATATAATGGCTATTTTTAAATATTTCATGCATGATTGACAGATATGGTTGGCGCTACACGTGGACATTCGTATGTTTCCCAGGAACACGAGCAAGGAAAAGTGAGAGGACGAGGATGGGGAAATCCTCTACTTATTCAGTCAACTCTACCAAATAGTCATACCATTAAACCATATCCACAAAGTAAATTCAAAAAAGATCAGTCGGCATCACTGCGTCCTCGCTGCCCTACACGGCTTTCATCGCAGCATACTTCTTCCCAACCTCTCTCCCCGCTGCATAGTCAACTATCTACTCCGCAGTCTCCGCAGCCTATTCCTTTGCATGGGGCTCCTCCATAAACGGATCGACAATCTACTTCTCCGCAGCCTTCTCCGCAGCCTAATCCATTGCATGGTGCTTCTCCATAGCTTAATCGGCAATCTACTACTACGCAGTCTTCATCACTGCCTTCTTCGCAGCATGATCCTCTGCATGGTGCTTCACAGCTTAATCAGCAGTCTACCACTCCGCAGTCTTCATCACAGCATTCTCCGCACCTTAATCGGCAATCTACTTCTTCGCAGCCGTCTCCGCAGCTTAATCGGCAATCTACTTCTTCGCAGCCGTCTCCGCAGCTTAATCGGCTATCTACTTCTTTGCAGCCGTCTCCGCAGCACGGTGCTTCTCCGCAACCCAGTCCTCTACCAATAATGCAAAGTGTTGCTTCTCCGCAACATGCTAACATTGATGCTCAGCATAACACTCAACCCAGTCCACAAAACATTACGAATGAGCATAGCCGTGCATGTTCGCCGGCAATACATGATGGTGCAACAATCCCCACAGCAAAATCGATTAATACAGTTGGTCGTATCGAACTTAGACTTATAGAAGCAAAAGATAAGTAAGCGCTTTGCAGTGATTTGTATTTTACTTTTATTTGACTTGTATTATGATAAAATGGAATATATTATATACAGCACTCTTTTAATGCATCCTTCCAGTGAACTATCGAGGAGGATGACTGCGTCTTTCATCAGCGTTTGGCTGATTTTTGGCCCACTTTTGGAAAGATACCGTCAAACTACAAGGATCTTCTTTTTGATGATTTTTTGGTAAGTTTTGACATCTCTTATGAGTATTAATAGTTTCTAGTATTGGTAGTTTCTGATTTTGATAGTTTCTGATATTCTCATGAATTTGAATGGCCTGGACTCGTTAAGTTCAAGCTTTATGATAGTTTCTGATTAGATTAGTTACTCATAAGAGTAGAATTTGTAAATAGTGCAAACTGTCTACATGTTCATGGTTGTTTCCTGAAATAAAATTTGTCAGAGTAGAATTTGTAAATAGTAATTTTGCTGTGTACTTAAATTGTTATTTTTGGCTTCATCATATGCTAATTTTAGTTCGCAGTGGTTTTTATAGACTAAATGCTTACTTGAACAAAGCAGTCATGAAAATGTATACGCAGAAGCCCAGCTGAATCCGTAGGATCATTTTGCAATTCTTGAAACACAATTTCTTTTACTGTGGTTTCAACTTCTGGACAACTAGTGAAATAATAGTCATATGATAACGTACCCGAGTTCAAACTTGCTTTGGTAATTATTGGTACTACGACTGCAAGTACAAACTTTAACGTTTTGCTAATTGACATTTCAGGTTTTTATTGTTTGTCTAGTAGATTACACAACGTATTTATAGATGAAGTACATATGATTCAACTGCAACCTTAAAACTTTTTGAGGTAGCCAGCTAGATAATTGTCAACAGGGATTAGAAAACGTGTGTTTTGAATGACTAATGGTAATAAGTGCTGCGTAATTACTAAGTATAATAAATACTTCATGTTGTGTTATCTACAATTTCAAATGATCTATGAAGCCAGGATTTAATCAAAACCACTGGTACCATGCACTAGAATGTAATCAAAACATATGGTGTTATGCATTACAATTTACTCAATACCAGGCGTTTCATGTACTATGATTCCATAAATACATACTGTATCTGCGCTACGAATTAATAATAATCTCGTCGTAATTGTCGGCTTCAACAATTACGACGGAAGAAGTCATCGATCTTGACCTCAAAAAAAGAGCAAATCAGATCTTCTTTTTCTGAATTGCATGTGCTTCACGTTGAGACTGAAGTCCAAGTTTGCTTGCAAAAGTATTAATCACAAGTCCAAAGGGGATGATTGTGTTGTTTGCTTAACATGCAATGCAGTCACTGCACATGTCATTGTGTTTCCCCATCAAAACTATATTCGCATATATAATTGGTTAACTTTTAGTAGCTCAAATGTTAAAACAACTACATATCCAGCATTACTAGTTGTGATGTTTTGTTGCCTTACTTGTTCACATGATGCATGTTGAGTTATTGACTTGTGTAGTAAAACAAATATCAGCATACAGTTAACACTTTTTACTTCATATTTTAATATCCATTTACGATACTATTAATCAAAACAGGTTTGCTTAAATATATTTATTGTTTATTTTTTAAACTGTAATACAAAAATTAGATTCTGTAACAAAAGGACATTAGTTTTGAGCCACTACCCGTGGATGCCTTCTTGTATTCACTGTTTGTCAAGAAGTTGATATGCCCTACACACATTGACTTTTTAAAAGCCAATGTATATGTTGTACAGTTTTGTGTTATCTACAATTTCAAATGATCTATGACAACAGAATATCAAATGATCTATGAAACCAAATTTTCTTATTTCTGAAATCATGATATAAGCTATAAATTCTCAAAACATAACACTTTTGAAACCAGCTTTGTTTCTACATTTAACATCTCTCCATCCGTATTTTAGAAACAGTTACTCAAGTACTCAAATTTTCGCTTACATTCTTTATAAATATTGGGCTGAAATTAAACATATCATATACATATTGCAGGGTCAGGTGTATGGTTACGAAGCTTATCCAATAGAGACCATACGAAAGCTCTGGAAGACGAAGGCTAGCAAACGATATTCCGATATGGTTAGCGATATGAAAGAAAAGAATGCTAAACCAATCTTTATGAGTCAAGCAATTTGGGAGCAGTGGCTTCAGTATTTGAATCGTCCAGAAGTTAAGGATAGATCAAAGAAAGCTTCGACAAATAGAAACTCTAATCCTACTTTGCATAGTTGCGGATCTATTTCTATCCAGAAGCATGCTGTAAAATTGGTAAAATTTTCGTGTCATGTAACTCTATTTATTATAGCATTCTAACAAATAAAACTACCACTATTAACATACAAGATAAATTATTTAGAACAAAGATTATGGTAGGCCTCCTCGTATGCTTGAAGTATTTGAATGTACTCATGTCAAAGCGGTAGCGCGTAATAGCACAGACTCCTCTTCACATTCTTGGATAGATCTTAAAGCAGCTAATTTTTATGTATGTAACTATTTTTTTGAGTAAAAATTGTTGAGGATATATTTTAAAAATCTTTTAAAAAATTATTTCTTAACAGGACAATTTGATGAAAGCTTGCGCGGAGCATCTAAACGAACTTCGAGAGACAGCCGGTGAAGACGTCGATGAATTGCCCCCGGAGACAGTGGATAGCTTATTTGAATCGCTTGTAGTGCCAAATGCAAAAAAAAAAATGTACTTATCCCATTGGGAATTTGGAGGTACTTAATTGCTGTTTTTTCCTTACTGTCTCCTTTTCTAACTGTCTAATTGGTGTCTTTTTTCTTACTATCTTGGTGTCATTTATGTATGGCTGTATACTGTTATAGTGGGTTCTACTAATTACATTACTGTGTCAAATTTTTGTGTGTTAGCTGTAGCATCAGTTATCATTGTACCAGGTTCAATTTTTTATATAGAATGGCGGCCTACAGAAAAAAATGGGCATAGAAGGTAACTATTGATAACTAGATTTGAGTAATATGATAGTTATGAGCATTTTAGGCGTAGTTTAGACTGGCCTACAAACAGAAAAAATAAGTTGACCTACAGCGACGAAACTAGGATTATAGTTTACGGTGGGCGAAACAAAAAATATATTTTATGAAAACAATTAAGTTAGTGAAATTACATTGGAATTGATAACTTGAACAACCTTGCAAATGCGAAAAATAATAATGACAACAAATTTGCATCTCTGAGCAATTTTAGCAAGTTTGAATGCAAGAACATGGATTACTAAATAACTATTTGATGTGTGCTTTACGGACTTCACAAAAATTAAATGCATTCACTATCGCTTCAAGATCATGGTTTTTGGCAATTTCTTTTTCAATATATTTAATTATCATTGTTTTCAAGCAAATCATCATCCATTGCGAAGTGGTGTACTGAATAACTTCATAGCTGAAAATACTTTATCTATGGTAGCAATTTATACATGAAGAGTTAACACAAGACAAATTAGTCGATAAACAAAAGGATATCCTTCGGCTTTTTTGATTTAACTAACTCCACTATTAACATAAAAAGTGCATAAATATTACAAAATTGATGATTTTTTATATATATATGTTTTATAAACATTAACTATTCCAACTTCAAGCAATTTCAAAAAAAATCACATTTTTCAAAGAATATTAGGAAGACAATTCAAAAAATTCACATGCTTCAAGCAAGGTAAACAATTCATATATTTCAAGCATGGTCGGATAGCGCTCAAAAAATTTAAATACTTTAATCATCAAATATAAAAATTATCAACATACTTTAAGGCTAAAATTAGAAACAAAATGGGATTCAAAATGGAAATACAAAATATTGACATACTTCAAAGCCGGAAATCACAGTAAAAAAAACACGATACATATTGTGCCGCAGTTCTAAATTTGCATTTTTCAAGACCTAAAATATTGAGTAAGCTGCGATTAGAAAACAGATTTCAAATCCTATTTCAAATGATTATGCAAAAATGATCTAGACAGTTACATTTCATATCATTCACAACCTCAAAATGATCTATCAGCCATTTAAGCCACTAATGGATAAATCATACGAAAAATAATGAATTTTTAAAGTAGAGATTCACTTCAGAACAGTTGCATTTGTGCTAAACTATGCTATACCATAAAAGTTGGTTATACTTCTTTTATGTAGATTAAAAAAGTTGGTTATACTTCTTTTAATCTCATCAGCGATTATAAAAGTTGGTTATAATAGTTGAAGTGAGAAACGTGGACATACATAAAAGTTGCCTTTTCCAATAGTGCAACAATTTCTTTCATGTAGATCTTTCGAGCTGATCAGGTAAAACAATAAAAAGGGTTGTAGTTTCTGTCAATGCATTCATATACGATGCTTGGAGAAGTATTACTTCCAGGTTATTATACATCATGCATGTAAATTAATTATCCAGGGAAGTACTATATTTCTCCTCCCTAGCACTTTGAATTTTAGTCATACAACCACTACTCAATGTAGTAAAGGAAATGGCAACATTGTACAGATACTGGTTACCACCTGTTTCCTGTTTAACGGGTTATGTGTTTACCACTTACCAGGTTGATCCTAACGTAGGCACGTACTTGTTAAATCCACCATATTTGTAATCTAAATGCAAATGAACATTACCAACTTAACTCCATCAGCATGTGGCTTACACACCTAATCATTTATTAGATAGTAGAAAACGATCATTAGGGAACAAAATAAGAAGACATAACGGGCAAGGCAACCTTCCCATCTACAACAAAGGTTCCGAATGTTTTAAAAAAAAAGTTGTTTTCAAACATAAAAAGCAGGCATGTTGATATTTTATTAATAATACCGATTGTTTTTACTGTTATATATGCTGCTTAATTTTGGTGATAAGTGCATTATTTTGGCAGGCAACGTAAGCAGCTAGAATATACATTACTACTTTTGTTTTTCATGTTATATTGCTTTCAGCAGCTAGAATACATATACTAGCAATTAATTAACAAATAGATAGTGAGGTGAGGTTAAAAATGAATACAAGTAGTTCTTGGCTGTCAATGGCTTTGGGTGTGTTGATGGTCGTATCAGTAACGGTGAGCTGTGTAGCATCACAGTCATGTCATACAGTTCACTTCAAAACAGTTGCATTTTTTTTAATCGTTGATGAGATTCACTTCAAAACAGTTGGTTATACTTCTTTCTCACCTCTACTATTTTCTGCATGTCGTCTGGTATGAATTTGATTTCCTTGTTAGTACTAGTTTTCCGCTGCATAATATAATAAAAGAAACTGTTTTCTGAAGGGTATGATCCACCTATGTTGAACTGTCATTACATGTTCCTCCCTGTGCATGTCCAACAGGTAATAAAGTTGTTTTGTCATGGCAAAACAACTCTTCACAAATGTATTGACAGTTCAAATATATTCATCCCTGTGCATTGACAGTTTCTTTTATTCCTGTGATTACATATTCATCCCTGTGCAGTTTTGCATCCTCGTCAAACTAAAAGTATTAATGCCTTAATGTCATTTTTACAATGTAGCTTCCATCGTCTTCTCAGCAATCAAAACGTCAGCTTGTTAGCAATGAAGATGACGTCCACGAGCTACAAAAAACTGTCGAGGAGATGCGCATCGAGCTTGAGAGTGAGAGAGCAGAACGAGCAAGACTGTCGGAACAACAGAAGGCAGATAAGGAGGCCTTTGAAGCACAATTGGCAAAGGTGATGGCAATATTCAAGGGTCAAGAAAGAGTTTCACGTTCTCCTACGCGATCTATGTCTCGTTCGTTAGCTCCTTCGCCATCGTCATCTTCGTAGCTTGATTGGTATGTTATGACTTGTTTTGTAGCGATGTGGTTGTAGCACAGCTATGGATATGTTTGTTATTTTGGTAGTTATGGGTTTTAGTACTGTTGTGATGGTCATGGGTTGTATGTGGTTTAACGTTCACACCAGCTGAATAATTTTGTTGTTTATAATTCAGCTTGGTGCACGAAATGAAGGATTGTGGATGTTTTTTATGTGATATGCTAATATTATCTACGTCGTGTTGTTGTTTAAGAGTATTATTTGTACCTGACTGAAAATTTTATACTGTTTTTCACTTGCTTTTAATATTAATATTTGTAATTGAATAAGCAGTATAAAATTAATTTGGAAAGCTGGAAGGGTAAGACGGTAAAAAGAGTTAATGCCATATCAGAAAGGGAATACCGACGTATTAGTATCAAAGCAGGAAAGCTAAATAAATGTGTTCCAAACGTTCCGTCGTAAATTCGATACTGATTTGAAAGATTTTACCGTCAAATTACCAACAAAAGCAATAAAAGGGAACTTACACCAATTTACTTCCGTTGCTAAACCTTTGCTGAATAGTAAGGGTTTACCGACAAAAATAGAGCAAGATTTTTTGTCAAAACTTTTTGTCGCTAATCCCTTGGTAATTAGTAAGGGTTGACCGACAGATTTTATAAATAATATTTTATACTAAATTAATAATCCGTCGGTAAATCGTCGGTATATAAATAAAAATTAAAATAAAAGTAAGTTAATAAATAATATTTATTTTTGTTATAAAATTAATAGAATGACGGTAAATTGTCGGAACATTCATGCTAAATTCCGTCGCAAAATCTGACACAAATATCGTCAAGGGTTTTGCCGACAGACGCATTATGTAGGAAATCCGTCGCTAATACCTATTTAGCGATGGATTAGCAGCAGATTCTGCCGCTGCTAATCTCGGTTTTTCTTGTAGTGCATGCACTTACAAATCTATGCTAAACCGATTAAGAATTAAAGACAGAATGATCTCATGGGGATTTGATGTAAATCCAAACCATGTGCTATGTGCTGATAGCAATGAGGATAGAGATCACCTATTTTTTCGGTGTCCTTTTTCCTCATATCTGTGGACTCACTGTAGAATTAATCTTCGTTTGCCCCCTTTGACTGATGATTCTTTATTGATGGAGAATAAGGTGCAGTTTATCAAATCTGTGTTTCTCAATAAAGGCCTTATTCAAGACATCGCCTTCTACAGCACTGTCACAACGATATATCATATACGGAAGGAAAGAATTGAGAGATTATATGATGATATACAAAGAGATAAATTTCAAAGATGGGAACTTCTAAATCTGGATATTGTTTACCTGCTGCGAAAATATAAGAGATAAATCCAGAGACTCGTAGATGTGTAGATTATAGAAAGATGGGGAATCGAACTTAATGATGAAGCATAATTTCTTGTGTTTTGTCTTGGTGGTTAATGGTGGCTTTCCTTTATGGGTTGAAGTAGTGTTTCATTTTGGGAAAGTCGAGTTCGAAGTAGAGAATAAAGTGGACTGTCGGTTTTGTGATGAAGACTTGGATTCAGTCTTGGGGTGTTTCATGGAATTTCTACCTTATTGTTTTATTTATTTCTTTGGGCCTCTCTTTTTCAAGTCTTTTGTTTTACTGTTTAATTGATATGGGCTGGGCAATTGATTCCTATTTGTATGTTTACCCTTTGTATTTCGAACTTTGTACAGTTTTTATTGATGCGTTGTCAATAAAACGCCGCACTCTTTTTTCCTAGCTAATACTTACACTGAGTATTAGTTTAGGTTTTTAACGAGGTTGTTTACCTATTTTCAAAAAAAAAATCTAGCCTATAACTATAATAGATAATGCAACACCCTGAATTTTCCGTGAATATTAAATTAGCGAATTTACGAATACTTAATTTCAAATGTGAAAATTAAGGGAAACGGGTTGCGCCATTGCGTTCATCTCGGAATTCTGCTTGAGATAGAGTCTGAGTTTGCGTAAATTGGACTCCGTATGAAGAAGTTATGGCCTTCTGAAGTTTCAGAATTTAAATAAATTAAAAACAGTTCAAAATTCATATTCAGAAAGGGGAGCAGGCTAGGCAGGAATTCTCCCGCCCAAGGGCCAGGTCGACCAGGGGGTCGACCTGGGGGTCGACCGACCCATACAGGTCGACCAGGGGGTCGACCTACCCTCCTCCCTCAAGAAGATCTGAAAGGTGACGATGTTTTGACTCATTGCTGAAACATTAGGGCGGAGGTGTTATTCTATCTTGACTGAATGGTCTTGATTGCTTCTAGGTTAAATCTGACGGCTCTAAATTAATTAAAATTATATATAAGCAACCCAACTCTCAAACTAAAATCACACTAATTCATACCAAGAGCCGCCATGTCGTCAATGGAGAACCTAGAGTAGCCGTCGTTCTCTTTCAAATCAAAAACAAGAAAGAAGCAAGAATCAAAATCAAATCTAATCTAAATTAGGATAACAATTAGTCTACATCAAAGGCGAGCAATTCAGTTTCAGAATATAGATCCCAGAAAAACAGGACTATTCTTTTGTTTGTGAGTATAATTTCTTTCAAAAAATAATTAATTAATTTAAATGTGATAAGTTGTAATTGGGATTATGAGAATATGACTTTGAATCATGTGATGTTATCGTTGACAGTTTTGTTATTGTGGATCTATTTCATATGTTGAATTGTACATGTTTGACTTGATTCATCTTATGCAAGTTTGGGATGTTAAATCATATGTATATGAATCTTATGCAAGTTTAAGATGTTAAATCATATGTATATGAATCTTATGCAAGTTTGGGATGTTAAATCATATGCTAATTTATGAATTTTATGCAAGTCTGTAGGTGGATTATACACAAGTTCATATGTGAATCATGTAGATACATATGCTAGTTTATATGCAAACATGTGACATTAATTTACATGTTTAAATCCATATGCAAGTTCACATCTTTGTGTTTAGATCTATATTTAGATCCATGGAAGTACATAGTTATGCAAATTTATGTTCTATATGCCCATTGCCTATGCTAGTTTTGTATGTGAATCGTATGCTAGTTTGAAAGAAATTCATATGCAAGTTATAGGAAAACCATATCCATATATGCAAGTTCATGATTACATGTTTAGAGATATATTTAGATCCATGATAGTTTATGCAAATTTATGTATATCCATTGCCTATACAAGTTATTGTCTATGTAAACTTATGTCATGATTCTTAGATCTATTTTATGTGTTGTGATGTTGCTTTTCTTTTTTATAAGTTAGACTATTTGCGAGTCTAACATATGTCATATTAAAACATACGAATAGCATGGGGACAATGGGAAAAGATTAAATATACATAATTGTGAATTGGCATAAAATGGCCTTAAAGGCATATAATTAATTTGAGACATTAATTGGTATAAATTTATGTACCTGAAATTATGGATAGGGATATTAATCCAATTTGGGGTTAAATAATTATGTGTAATAATTAACCGCCTAAGACACGAGGTTAGACTCGTTTGTGGTATAAGACTGCCCGGACCCGCCCGACAAATCCAACAACCACAAACGGTAGTCTAATGTGAGAGGTCAAAGGATAAATTAAATGCGTAACGATTTTAAAGACACGAGGTTAGGCTCATTTACGGTATAAGACTGCCCGGACCCGCCCGGCAAATCCAGCAGCCGCAAACGGTAGTCTAATTTGGGAGGTCTTTACAAGGTTACGGTTCTAATGAATTAAGTAACACTTAACCAGATAAACATGTGGTGGGACTTGGGGGTTAAGTGGGTGGCCTAGGTGGAATGTGAAAATACGATTAGAAACACTTAACCAAGTTGAAAACATGTAAGAAGACATGAATAAGAAGGGGTTAAGTGGGAAGTTCTAGTGGGGACAAAGCATAGGTGGAAAGCTTGTGTCAAACATGGGGACCCTTTTCAAACCAGTAACCCATTAAGTATCTTTATGAGCTCGAGTTAAATTGAGGACGGGACACGCTTACTAGGTTTGATTGTAAGAGGTCAAAACGGGTTAGCGGTGGCAATGCAAGTCCAATGGGGTCATGTGCGTGCGTGGGCCCGGGCTGGTAGGTAAGACGTTGTTGCATCGTGTAGACATAAGCCTTGCATCTTTAGTGGTATCGGGTTGCCACTTTGGGGAGTGATACACCCCAATATGGGACCAGCACGGGTATCTACGAGTTAGGGAGCCGATCACATGGGGGTAGTGGGTACAACTAGTGGAGATAGGGGCAGGCGGCATCTATGAAGGCAACTAGGGGTACATGAAACTACCATAATCATTATTAAGTTCTGTAGACGGGATCAACTTTTAGGGTGACTAGTAATATTGCAGTATAGCAATTATACTATAGTGATTAGGAGCGAGATTAACGCTTGAGTATTCCTCTTGTTTGCTTTGTCATGCCCACTTGTTTCACGGTCATACCTTGTTTTACCAGTTTATGCCTTATCCTAATTACTTTAATAATTATATTGTTAAAGTTATTATACTCGCCAGACTTTATGTCTGACCCCTTGTTTTTGCCTCTTTTCTTCCTCCCCCCCCCCCCCCAGGTTCTCAGGGTGGGACTAGTACTAGTGGAGCTTGATCTTGGATCTCTTTCTCTCTCTTTTGGAAGCGCTTGGATTGTTGAAAGTAAAGTTCAACTCATCTTTTTGATGGCTACTTGTTTTGGGGTTATTCTTTTTATTTTATGTACTCAGAAAACAATTTGTCAAGATGGTTACTAAGTGTACTTGGTTTTTCTATTGGTTTATGAGGTTGTTGTAATCAAACTATTTCTCTGCTGCAATAAATGTTGTTTTGAAAAATTTCAAGTACCAATATATGTATCTGTCTTGTTATATTCTGTTCTATTCACTAATAATACTACATGAAAGTTAATGCATTCACTTTGAGAGTGACCTTAATCGATGTGGGGTGTTACATGTGGTATCAGAGCTGAAGGTTAACAGAACAGATAAGAGATTTTGAAAAACTATTGTTCAAAAGCGTTTTATAAAGAAATACTTTCAAAAGTATGTTTTAAGGAGAGTATTTCCAAGAGAAAAGTTTGTTTCAAAAACATAACCCCCAAGAGCCACATATCTTTCCTTCAATTCTCCGTTTTGAATCTCTTCCTTTTTCTTTTTCAGCATGTCTGGGGAACCTGAGATACCGAGGGCATACTGATAGCAGGCCGGTTTAGAAGGTATCTGGAGGCTAGGGCCACTGCCGCAGGCCCAGCAAATGTTCCCCTCCCCCAGCTGCAGTCGCTCCTCCTCCTTCCCCGCCTCGTGTTGATACCTTTTCGAAGATATGCAAAGATTTTCGGGCAATGGGCGGGAAACCTTTTCACGGATCAGAGACGTTTGTTGGAGCTCGAAATTGGAAGATCCATTTGGTATTTCGAGATAGAAAATGGAATGAAGGTCCAATTGGCTGCTTGATTAATGAAGGACGAAGCCTCGTTTTGGTGGGAGGTCACGAATGGAGAGCGTCCAGTAGAGACGTGGATGAATTTCAGACATAGGTTTGAGATGAAATTTCTCTCACGAGCAGAAGAGAATTTATACACGGAAAGATTCTTGGTATTGAAGCAGGGGAATTTATCAGTAAAGGAGTATGTCAACAAGTTCAATCAGTTGGCGAGGTTTGGATTAGACTTGGTGAACACACCTAAAAAGAAGGCCCTAGGGTTCGTTAAAGATTTGAATGAGCTGCTACATGGGTTAGCTATAACCCACATTCCTATGGGGGCTACCTTTGGTAAACTAGTTGACATGGCACTTATGCATGAAGAGGAGAAATGCGCTAACGCTAATAAGGCACCAGAAAAGAAAGGGGATCAAAAGAAGTCACAGCAGCAACCTAAGAAAGGTGGTAAGGACAACAATAGCAAGGGAAAGAAAAGTGCTTTAATTGTGGGACACCAGGCCATCTGAGCAAGGACTGTAGGAAGAAGAAGAAGATTGGATGTTTGCACTGTGGAGAGGCAGGACATCTAATTAAAGACTGTTCGAGGAAACAGGGGCAAGGGAAAAGGATAGGGTCCACTTTAGGAGGGAAGATTCAGGCTCTCATGGCACCAGGACAGGCAAGAGGGTGGATTCAGGCTCTTATGGCACCAGGACAGGAGAGAGGTATAAACATTTCTGTTGAAAGTTTGGTTTTTCTGTTTGATCACCCTATTCGTACTTTATTTGATTCCGGCGCTTCACACTCGTTTGTGTCTGCTTCGTTAGCTGAAACAATGCACCTAAATATTAGTCTAGTTACAGATCCCATAGTAGTCTCAAATCCTATTGGTGGTTTGGCTCATCTTTCAATGATTTGTCAAGATTTGAGAGTGTCTATTTTGAGCGTTGAGTTTGAATGCAACGCCTTCGTTCTTGGCTTCACGGGCTATGGATTGATTCTAGGCATGGATTGGTTATCCAGTAATGGTGCCGTTCTCGATTGTGAAAAGAGAGTGGTTAGGCTTATGACTCGCCTTGGCAACACTCTCGAAATCTCTTGTAACCCCATACATTCTGTTATGCTTAGTTATCTAAAATCTCTTGGTGCGTTTGTTGAAAACTTGCAATCTGTTAGAGTAGTCTGTGAATACTTAGATGTATTTGAAGAGGTGAAGGGCTTACCTCCAAAGCAGGAGATAGACTTCCGCATATACCTTGATGATAATGCAAAACCCGTAGCTCTACCCGTTAGACACATGGCTCCTAGTGAGAGAAAAGAGCTCAGTAAGCAAGTCAAAGAGCTGCTCGAAAGGGGGTTTATAAGGCGGAGTATTTATGAATGGAGTGCTCCAGTAGTATTAGCAACCAAAGCGGAGGGTTCACTTCGCCTATGCGTTGATTATAGGGAGCTAAACAAGCTGACCAAGAAGAATAGGCGCCCACTTCTTAGAATAGATGACGTGTTTGATTAGCTTGTAGGTGCGTCTGTTTTCTCCCAACTAGATTTGGCTACCGGGTTCCATCAGCTAAGAGTGGCTGAAGACAGTATTGATAAGACCGCGTTCAGAACCCCGGATGGTTTCTTCGAATGGCTTATCATGCCTTTCGGATTGACAAACGCACCCGCTTACTTCGTTGACTTGATGAGTAAGGTGTTTAGAGAATTCCCTAATAAGTTTGTAGTGGTCTTCGTAGACGACATTTTGATCTTCTCGAAGAATGAGGAAGAGCATACTTTGCATTTAAGGGAAGTCATGGATACTCTTCGTACACATCAGCTGAAGGCCAAATTCTCCAAATGCCATTTTTGGAGAGAAGAGGTGAGGTTTCTTTGACATGTGGTGTCCAAAGAGGGGTTAGCCGTGGACCCCGCAATAGCAGTTGCGGTGCAAGATTGGGAGGTTCCACGAAATGCAACAAAAGTCCAAAGCTTTCACGGGCTAGCAGGCTTTTACTAAAAATTCATTAAAGACTTTGCTAAAATCTCAGCCCTGCTTACAAGATTAACGAAGATGAACCTAACTTTCGCTTGCGATTTGGATTGTGATATTGCTTTCCAACGTTTGAAAGGGCTCTAACAACAGCCCTAGTTCTGACATTACCAGATGGGAGCAAGATGTTTACCATATACACGGATGCATGTGGTATGGGACTATGTGCTGTCTTGATGCAAGAAGGGAAGGTAGTAGCTTATGGAGGAAGACATTTGAAAGTACATGAGAAAAACTCCCCAACCCACAATCTAGAGTTGGCTGCCATCGTCTTTGCGCTTAAGTCTTGGCACCATTATCTCCTAGGTGAGAAGTTTGAATTATATACTGACCATAAATCGTTGAAGTACCTTTTCTCGCAGAAATATCTTAACTTAAGACAACAAAGGTGGATGGAATTTCTGGCCTCTTGTGATTTTGAGATTTCCTATACCCCAGGCAAGGGAAATGTGGTAGCGGATGCCTTAAGTAGGAAGAAGCTGACCTTGAGTCCTCTCTTTGTAGAAAGGCAAAGCTTGGAATATATAGCAAACTTTAATTTTAGACCCTCCTCTAAAATTGTGCCTGGTCTGTTAGCATCACTAGAGGCGCGGCCTACTCTTTTGGACTCAATAAGAACCGCTCAACGAGAAGACCTCAGCTAGTTGATGTAATGGAAAAACTAGTTAGGGGTGAGACTTCTAGTCACCTCAATAGATACTCCATCGATGATAGGGGTTGGTTGAGACAGGATGGAAGGTTATGCGTCCCATAAGTAAGGGATTTAGTGAAGACGGTTCTCGAAGAGGCGCACCATTCCAAACTGACCATACACCCAGGTGGAGACAAGATGTATAAAGATATAAAAAGGGTTTTCTTTTGGAATGGCATGAAGAGTGATGTAGCTGAGTTTGTCGCTAAGTGTTTGATATGCCAGCAAGTCAAAGCAGAGCAGAAAAATCCCGGTTTTCTGCTTCATCCTCTCGAGGTCCCACAGTAGAAATGGGATAGCATTTCGATGGACTTTGTTGATGGGTTGCCTAGGTCAAGAAGGGGCAATGCCAGTATTTGGGTAATAGTGGACAGGCTCACTAAAAGTGCTCACTTTATACCTGTTAAAAGTAGAAGGACTGCCTCGTCCCTAGCATCCATTTATCTTAAGGAAATAGTTCGACTCCATGGGATACCCTCCACCATAGTGAGCGATCGAGATCCTATCTTTACGAGCGATTTTTGGAAGAGTTTGCAAGAGGCAGTAGGCACACAATTATGCTTAAGCATGACCTATCACCCACAAACCGATGATCAGACGGAAAGGGTGAACAGGATATTGGAAGACCCCTTGAGATTGTGCATTCTTTACTTTGGAGGGACATGGGAGGATCATCTTCCTTTGGTGGAATTCGTCTACAACGATAGCTACCAAGCCACCATAGGAATGGCGCCCTTCGAAGCTTTATATGGAAGACCGTGCCGATCACCAACTTATTGGTGGGAGTCTACAGACGAGCTCATACTTGGGCCAGACATGATTATAGAGACCTCAGAAAAGGTGGACTTAATAAGAAGGCGGATGAAGGCTGCACAAGATAGACAGAAGTCCTACGCAGACAAAGAAGGATCGACCTTGAATTTAAGGTTGGAGATAGGGTGTTCCTTAAAGTCTCTCCTTTGAGGAATGTCATTCGCTTTGGGTCCGTAGGAAAGCTAGCACCAAGTTTTGTAGGTCCATTTCCTATCATTGAAAGGTTTGGGACGATGGCTTATAGAGTAGAGCTACCCGAGAAACTGACTGGATTTCATAATGTTTTTCATGTTTCTCAACTACGAAAATGCTTGCATGATTCTGCGGAAGTGGTGAAGCCAAGCATACTTGAGGAAGTAGAAGTGGAACGAGAAGCGACTGTGAGAAGAGTTCCAACTCGTATCTTGGGTACAGAAGTCAAAAAGCTATGCAACCGTGAAGTCAAGCTTGTTAAAGTTCAATGGAGTGATGTTGAGGAAGACACAACTTGGGAAACTGAGAGGAAAATACGCGCAGCCTACCCTTTTCTCTTTGAGGGTACCTCTTTGATCTCTTTTTCCATAAGTTTATTCATGCTTATATCTACCTTTTTAAGTATATCTCCTCAGTCCTATTCTTTATCCTTAGGAAGAAACTGATGGGCGTAAACATGTGTTTAAAACATCTTATGATTGATAGTTGAGAGTGGTTGCAAGTGGTTGCTAGTGGCCGCTCGTGGATGCATGTACACACACTTTAGGCACTAGATCGGCTCAATCACTTTCATATTGCATATAAATGTGTGTGCATATTTAAATTAATGGATATATAATGGTTGTGTTATCATATTGATGCTGCATTCTGATGAATGGTTGTGCACACATGTAGAAGTAATATGTATCGCTTGGATTCTTTTGCATGCATAATGGACGCATGGCACTAACATGATTTGCATTAAGGAGGTCAACTGAATCAGTAGATCACCTGATTTTGCATTGGATAAGGAACATATACACACACTTTTTGCATATGTTCATACGGCATTAGAAATCTTGTAAGGACAATGGATGCCTGTGTTTGATGGTTGAGTAGATGGATGTTAGGATATACATTCTCCTTAACTTGGAGATTTCTGGGGCGAAATCCTTTAAGGAGGGGAGAATGTAACACCCTGAATTTTCTATGAATGCTAAATTAACGAATTTAAGAATACTTAATTTCAAACATGAAAATTAAGGGAAACGGGTTACGCCATTGCGTTCATCTCGAAATTCTGCTTGAGATAGAGTCCGAGTTTGTGTAAATTGGACTCCGTATGAAGAAGTTATGGCCTTCCAAAGTTTCAAAATTTAAATAAATTAAAAACAGTTCGAAATTCAAATTCAGACAGAGGAGCAGGATGGGCGGAAATTCTCCCGCCCAAGGGCCAGGTCGACCAGGGGGTCGACCTACCCATACAGGTCGACTAGGGGGTCGATCTGGGGGTCGACCTACCCCCCTCAGGTAGATCTGAAAGGTGACGATGTTTTGACTCACTGCCGAGTCATTAGGGCTGAGGTGTTATTCTATCTTGACTAAATGGTCTTGATTGCTTCTAGGTTAAATTTGACGGCTCTAAATTAATTAAAATTCTATATAAGCAACCTAACTCTCAAACTAAAATCACACTAATTCATACCAAGAGCTGCCATGCCGTCAATGCAGAACCTAGAGTAGCCGCTGTTCTCTTTCAACTCAAAAACAAGATAGAAGCAAGAATCAAAATCAAATCTAATCTAAATTAGGATAACAATTAGTCTACATTAAAGGCGAGCAATTCAGTTTCAGAATACAGATCCCAGAAAAACAAGACCGTTCTTTTATTTGTGAGTATAATTTCTTTCACAAATTAATTAATTAATTTAATTGTGATAAGTTATAATTGGGATTATGAGAATATGACTTTGAATCATGTGATGTTATCATTGACAGTTTTGTTATTGTGGATCTATTTCATATGTTGAATTGTACATGTTTTACTTGATTCATCTTATGCAAGTTTGGGATGTTAACTCATATGTATATGAATCTTATGCAAGTTTGGGATGTTAAATCATATGTATATGAATCTTATGCAAGTTTGGGATGTTAAATCATATGTATATGAATCTTATGCAAGTTTGGGATGTTAAATAATATGCTAAATTATGAATCTTATGCAAGTCTGTAGGTGGATTATACACAAGTTCATATGTGAATCATGTAGATACATATGCTAGTTTATATGCAAACATGTGATATTAATTTACATGTTTAGATCCATATGCAAGTTCACATCTTTGTGTTTAGATCTATGTTTAGATCCATGGTAGTACATAGTTATGCAAATTTATGTTCTATATGCCCATTGCCTATGCTAGTTTTGTATGTGAATCATATGCTAGTTTGAATTAAATTCATATGCAAGTTATAGGAAAACCATATCCATCTATGCAAGTTCATGATTACATGCTTAGATCTATATTTAGATCCATTATAATTTATGCAAATTTATGTATATCCATTGCTTATGCAAGTTATTGGCCATGTAAACTTATATTGTGATTCTTTGATCTATTTTATGTGTTATGATGTTGCTTTTCTTTTCTATAAGTTAGACTATTTGCGAGTCTAACATATGTCATATTAAAACGTACGGATATCGTGGGGACAATGGGAAAATCTTAAATATACATAATTGTGAATTAGCATAAAATGGCCTTAAAAGCATATAATTAATTTGAGACATTAATGGGTATAAATTTATATACCTGAAATTATGGACATAATTTAGGTGACAATTATGGACATGAATTAATTTGGAATTTATTGACAAATTTGAATAGAGATATTAATCCAATTTGGGGTTAAATAATTATGTGTAATAATTAACCGCCTAAGATACGAGGTTAGACTCGTTTGTGGTATAAGACTGGCCGGACCCGCCCGGCAAATCCAGCAACCACAAACGGTAGTCTAATGTGAGAGGTCAAAGGCATAAATTAAATGCGTAACGATTGTAAAGACATGAGGTTAGGCTCGTTTGTGGTATAAAACTGCCCGGACCCACCCGACAAATCCACCAACCGCAAACGGTAGTCTAATGTGGGAGGTCTTTACAAGGTTACGGTTCTAATGAATTAAATAACACTTAACTAAATAAACATGTGGTGGTACATGGGGGTTAAGTGGGTGGCCTGGGTGGCATGTGAAAATACGATTAGAGACACTTAACCAAGTTGAAAACATGTAAGAAGGCATGAATAAGAAGGGGTTAAGTGGGAAGTTTTAGTGGGGACCAAGCATAGGTGGAAAGCTTGTGTCAAACATGGGGACCCTTTTCAAACCAGTAACCCATTAAGTATCTTTGTGAGCTCGAGTTAGATCGAGGACGGGACATGCTTACTATGTTTGAATGTAAGAGGTCAAAACGGGTTAACGGTGGCAACGCAAGTCCAATGGGGTCATGTGCGTGCGTGGGCCCGGGCTGGTAGGTAAGACGTTGTTGCATCGTGTAGATATAAGCCGTGCATCTTTAGTGGTATCGGGTTGCCACTTTGGGGAGTGATACACCCCACTGTGGGACCAACACGGGTATCTACAAGTTAGGGAGCCGATCGTATGGGGGTAGTGGGTACAACTAGTGGAGATAGGGGCAGACGGCACCTATAAAGGCAACTAGGGGTACACGAAACTACCATTATCATTATTAAGTTCTGTAGACGGGATCAAATTTTAGGGTGACTAGTAATGGTGCAGTATAGCAATTATCCTACAGTGATTAGGAGCGATATTAACACCAGAATATTCCTCTTGTTTTCTTTGTCATGCCCACTTGTTTCACGGTCATACGTTGTTTTACCAATTTATGTCTTATCCTAATTACTTTAATAATTATATTGTTAAAGTTATTATACTCGCCATACCTTATGTCTGACCCCCTTGTTTTCGCCTCTTTTCTTCCTCCCCCACCTCCCAGGTTCTTAGGGTAGGACTAGTACTAGTGCAGCTTGATCTTGCATCTCTTTTCACTTTTTGGAAGTACTTGGATTGCTGAAAGTAAAGTTCAGCTCATCTCTTTGATGGCTACTTGTGTTGGGGTTATACTTTTTATTTTATGTACTCTGAAAACAATTTGTCAAGATGGTTACTAAGTGTACTTGGTGTTTCTGTTGGTTTATGAAGTTGTTTTTCTGTTGGTTTATTTTATGTACTCAGAAAACATTAGATTTATAGTCTTTTTTGACAATGCTTCATTTGTTTGTTTTTCATTCTACTAACTCGACAGGCAATGCTCAAATGCAGGGCTACGATTTCCTACACGATTCAAAACCCGACCCGAAACCCATACAGAAATTAACAGGTTAACCCGACCCGTTTAATTGGTAGTTAATTTTTGGGTCAACCCAAATTTGACCCATTTATAAACGGGTGGGTTTATGGTTGATCCGCTAACCCGATTCTGACCAGTCAAACCCGATTATATGTTGTATTTCTTCTATACTGTTAGCGTTTATGTATGTTGTTAGTGTTAGTCTTTTATATAGGCAGTAATCAGTATGCTTATATATTTTTGCATAAATTGTTATATTTTACTAATTTATTCTTGTATGTTGTTAGTTATATTTCACTTATAACACCTGTATCTCTTCCATATTGTTAGTACTTTATGTATGCAGTATGTTCATATACTCTTATGTATGGAGAGCGATTTTTAGATATGTTGATTTTTTAATGCGTTGCATGTTTGTGATTTTGGGAATTGGTGCCTGTTGGTGATTTGGTTCTTTTGCTATTTATATTAATGGGTCATATTTGCCAATGGGTCAAACGAGTAAAGTTGACCTGACATGACCCGTTTAGTTAAACGAGTTACATGGGTCGGGTCGGGTTAACCCGTTTACAAATGGGTCGGGTTCGGGTTAGAAAAAATGAACAGTTTAATAAACAAGTTGACTCGAACTGTTTATAAATCAACACGAACCCGTTTATAAATGACCCGAACCCGTTTAGTGAATGCTTTAGGCCACTAAACACACAATTTAGCTAACATTAGTCTATTTCATCATAGTTATGCAATGTTTACATTATTACCTCATACACACTTTCACTTAACAATACTACTAAAAAATTTCTACAACATTTTTCTTATAATATAAAAACTTACCTTTGCCATCAAAATTTTCACCTTGTGCAAAATATAAACATTTTATCTAACATTGTGTAAATTTTCCTATGACCCAATAATTGAATATTTAGTGTGCACATTTCAATACATAAAATCATCAAGATTAGCAAAATACATAATTTCCTTGTTTATTATTGTTTTCAACAAATTTCTACATTTTGTCATTTACTTCTATACAAATTTATCAAAATCCCTTAATATAAAATATTTGTCATTTTGAAACTCAAACTACATTTATTTTGAATAAAATTCCCAAAACACACGTTAATAAGAATTATCACATAACAATATATTTTTAACCTTCATTTCAACTATTCAAAATGTTAACTCACCTATTGAAGCAATCTGTCGGGACATAATTTATTCCTAACACGAGTACTAGAAATAAATCTTAAATCTTATGTAGATTAATTTATCATCAATCCCTTATTCTTATTTCCACAATAATCACCATTTACAAACAAAAGCCTAACTTTTGCATTTTAATTCGACTGTTATATTTATTATCACCAAAAATATTTTATGTTTGCTTAACTCCAAGAGTTCCCTCTAAATAATATTTACCTCCATTCTATGTTACAAAATCATTATAAATACTTGTTAATAATCCTATTGGCAAAATGTTTATTTTACCCTAAAATCAACTTTTTATCAATTTATTGCACCAAGTATAAAATTTAATTGCTTTTACATGATTAAATCCCACCATTAAACTACAAAGCAAATTCTTAATTATTAACCCAAATAATTAAATCAAATGATCAATCTTACAATATATTCAACTTAACTATCATCTAGATATTTATATTTTAATGGTTGTTAATTATAACAGGTAAGCCCAAAACCCGAGTTGTTACAGTTAAGCAACAAAAATACTTCAATTTTTGAAGTTTTGTTGTAAGTATCCAACATCTACAATTTATAAAAATAACATTGCAATTTCGAAGTAGGTTGTCCAGAAGACATATTTAAAAAAAGTCTCTCATTTATTTTTAATTTTAAATTTACCACATTAGTTTCTTTCTTTTTTTCCTTTTTTTTATTTTTTTTTTTGAAAAAAAAATGTGACGAGCATTTTTATCTTAGCTGATTTAAGCGTAAGAGTAGGAGGTAAGCAATCATGGGTTTTATTCTGTTTAGATGTGAGCGTTTAGTTGGTTCGGTTCGATTGGTTTTAAAGTAAAAAAATTCAAACCGAATTAAAACCGAAAATTTTCAAAACCGAACCGAACCGAAATAATTTCGTGTAATTGATCGGTAAAGCGATTTAACCGAAGTTGAATATGTTATTGTTCAAATGATTAATTCATTCAAACCAAAATATCAACTTATGTTTGAAGTAATTATGTTCGTTAAATGTAATGTCTACAATAGAATTTGACTTATCGTTAACATATACTTTTGCATTTTATCACTAAACCAATTATTTAAATCACAACAATACAGTAAAATTGCATAATACGATAAAAGTTCGATTAATTCGGTTAAACCAATAACAAAAAAATTTATTTTATCAACTGAAATCTAACCAATTTAGTTTCAAAATATAACCGAACTAACTGATATAAATCGGTTCAGTCGGTTAATTCAGTTCTAATCGAATATTACTCACCTCCAATTCTGTTGAAATCCATACTATCCAAACTTTCAGTACCCAACTAAAAAAAAAAAAACCTATGCTCAAAGAAGAAAATTATTGGACTATCACACTCGTGTTCTTCTCACCACGTCTAAATTATGCTTGGTAAAACGCATCATATAATCTAAACTGTCAAATAAAATACCTGCTTTTTCTTGCTTGCTCTTGTTTGAAAAATCTGGCCTACAGCTATAACAGATAAAACGACTTGCTCCTCCGCCTCCTTCCACATCTCAGTCGCTGACGAAAGCTGCTCCAACCCCTCCCCAGGCCAAGCGACACCGATGGTTGCATCGAACCGACCGGACCCCCTGATGCAAACACAGAAAGCCAAGATCGAAACCCTAATTCCGATGGACTTCAATTGGTAGTTGCAATCCGAAATCATTAAACAAATACTTATTCTTGCCGACTGCCTGCTACAGCAGTGCCAACATTATTTGGTCATATTCATATGTCTAGATCTGCTTATGCTTTGGATGGAGGAATTATCCAAGATTTCCCTCCGTTGGAAGCTGGAACGACTGCTCCAGCTATGAAGAGAGACGGAACTGCTGCTTCAGCAAGATTAACAAACAAGGCTCCATGGATGTAAACGTTCTCAGGACACCAACCGAGCTTAGAAGGACATTGTTATAGGTAACCAACTTTCACTTTACACCCGTCTCTGATATTACAATCCGAAGAATTTTTATAGTACGGCCTGTGCTAAAATATATCCGGAGTTAGTTAAAACAAGGTAGAGATCAATGAGACAATTCTATTGTTATTTGCATCGTGGATTCATTCCAAGCCGTATTGCTCTTTTTTAAAGCATATATTCATAAGATATGCAATCCATCTAAGAAACTTACTATTTATTCCAAAAAATTATAATTTTAAATTATTAAATTTGATAAGAAGGCAGATTGCTATAAGATTTCAGAAGGTAATCCTTATTTCTACGATAGAAAATTAATGTTGATGAAGTGGTGTTCGATAGGAATGAAGTTTAGCAAAGATATATTAAATTCTACTTCTATATGGGTTTGTCTCCCTAGATTGCCACTAGAATATTGGACAGAAGAAGGAATTAGAAGTATAATGTATGTTCTTGGTAATCTCCTCAAGTAAGATAAATTCATAGAAGGAATTAAAAATGTTGCTTATGCTCGGATGCTCGTTGAAGTGTCAAATTCTTTTTCTTGTTCCAATCATGTTCCAATTCTGTCTGAGGATGATCGACTGTTAATTCAAGAAGTTGAATATGAGTGATATTCACCTAGATGGTCGAGTTGTCACTGCATTGGACGTTTGGAGACCGTGTGCCAATTTACTAAAGTATGGGTTCCCAAAAGACCATCTTCCCTGATAGGATTTTCGACCTGTATTCCTTCAACCCAAGATTTTAATGGCTCTGCTATTCATTACGAAGACAATTTTCAAACCCAAAAAATTAATTCATTAATGAGTGTCATATGTATTCTATCGATCCTGATGAGATGGATTTAGTGGATGCTGCTGATGAAGAGAGAGCTCAAGATAATATTTTTATGGATAAAGATGACCCACCACATATTCAGACCGGATCATAGGCGTTACCTAAGAGCATCTCCAACAGAGATCCAAAATTACAAATGTATAATATATACATCCATTTCCCCTTTCAACAGAGTGCATATTTTGTAACTGATCAAAAATTCAGCGTTTTTTGTTACAGAAACGTAATCAGAAGAGGCGCTGGTTGAACAGACGCTCGGGTGGAGTGCTTGTTCAACAAGCGTCAATGTATTAACAAAAATAAAAAATAAGCTTCAAGCGCCTGTTGAACAGCCTCCTGAGCTCAGACGTCTGTTTAACAGACATCTGGAAAAAAAAAAATTAGTTGATTGAGACCCGTAGAACACAGGCAGCTGTTTAACAGGTGTCTGAAACTTATTCTGTTGGGGAAATTTTGGATTACATTTTGTAATTGGTGAGCATGTAATTTGAGATGGTGAAATTGTTGGAGATGCTACAAGGACTGAACTGATAATGGAAATTTCGACTGTGAAGTGAATGAAAACTTTGCAGTAATTGGAAATTCATCATGGAATTCTATAATTAGTCAAATAAAAGGAAAGAAAAAAAGGACAAAGAAAGTTAAACAGATGAGGACTCTTCTCTCTGTTTAATCGTAGTTCTTCTTGTAGAACTTAGAGCATATTGTTTTTGTTGGGGAAGATATTGACTAACACTGCATGATTTAATTAGTGTCAATCTTTTAGTTAAGGTTTAGTTTAGGTTGGATTGTTAGTTTGTCTTTAGATAAAAGTGATTTTTCAGCAACGAGTTTTCAGAGTAAGTCATCTGTCAGTTATTTTGAAGTTGTACAACTAAATATATATAATTTTTTATATTTTTTAAAGCTGTACAACAAAAAATGTAAAATTATATATATATATATATATATATATATATATATATATATATATATATATATTAAATATATATATATCCAATTTTCGTAAAAAAGATAAAGTGGGTTAAATTTGTAGTCTTTTGCGATAATGCTTGATTTTTTATTTTTTATTTTCAATCTACTAACTCTACAGGCAGTGCTCAAATGATATCCCCAATTGGCATTTTAAGAAAAGTTGTTGTACGACTGGAATTCGTTATGTGTACCCATTCCGTACGCGTGACTATGACATTATAATTTATATATGCAGATGGACATCACGAAACATTGAAATTACAGGGGGTATGATCATCACAACTTGCAAAATTAAAGCGAATACAGTTCGGCCTCTCCCCTTTGGAAGCCCCAGTTTTCAAAAGAACATGCAAAATTACAGCGGCTATGATCAGAAATTAAATATGGTACATATAAACCTTGCATACTTAACTAGTATGATAAAACAGTCCAAAAGGATAAGGATCGAGACGTTTTTATATATTATAGGGAAAGCGATGAGTGGTTTTGACATGCATGAAAACTTGAAATTTTCAGATATAGCCATGATTAGGTATAAATGGGCTTACGTACAAAAATCATGACACCACATAATTGAGCTGTCTAACTCTGTTTAGGCAATAAGCTTAATAGAACCAAATGATTTTATCATCCACCAAACTCATGCATTGCACATATTTGTATAATCAATCTGGAAACAGCTAAAAAGGATTGTGTATATCAACTAATATGTCATGTACTGTTGTGTGCAGTTTTCTTATATTATTCTTTTATGTAACAAACATTACTGACATGGAAACGAGTGACATTTTCATGTCGCTAGGTAGATGCATGACAAACAAGTGAATTCATATGCAGTTATTTTCAGTGTATGTACAGTTGAGATTATTTATTTTTGCACCTATCTCCCTTTAAATGTGATGTTGACATGGTACTCAACATCCAGCACAAAAATTCCAACATGTTTTTATTTGAAAAAAAAAAAGATTCTTTTGCTGTGGTAAAAACAAAAAGTACTACTTCCCGAGGTACTTCATTCAGCGTATGTGCGGAACAGTTAGAATTAACAGGTACGAGATTAAAGTGTGGAAGGACGTAAATTAATATTACTATTCTGTTTTAGTCTCTGTTAGTAATAGTATGTTTTTTTTTCCATGTGCCTCCCTAAAGGCATGTTAAGGTTGAAGGTTATTAACTAAAAGAAATTAATCTAGAAGATAATTTGGTAATCTTACTGCATGTGAGAAGATATATGGATTTGAAGTGAACCAACAAAGTAAACTAATAGTTTTACACGTGCGCTCTTAATATGTACACCTATGGCACATATATTCAATGTTTAAAAAAATATGAATCTTCGCAATAGCGCAAAATTTTATATTTTTGCTAAATTTTAAGGAACCAAACGCTTTGAAGCAAACATAAAATGCCATCTGTTTGTATGTTTTCAAAGTAAAAAAGAATCTCTGATCAATATCAGTTTGAGTACTAAAACAGATTTCATCTCAAAATTTATCTTAATTTTGAGTTAATAATTCTCTTGAAATATGGTTTGAACTACTTAATTGTTGATTTAAAATCAATTCAAAATCAAACGTACTGATGAATTTTTAGGTCAAGTGCTGTGCGTGTTTTGAATTTGTATGTGCGTGTTTTGAGCTTGTATGGCATAGAATGTAAAACTCTAATTATATTTATATTATAAAGTATCAATTTTCTATGTAAAAAAAAAAAAAATCAAAATATAACAAATAATATGAAATAATATTAAGAGCACTCCCAGCAATGGGGAGAACGCTCGAAATGGGAAGGAAATAGTTTTCCACGCTCTCCAGCAGAAGGGATACGGGTGTAGGGGAGGAAGTGAAATGGTCACGCTCGCCATTTCACAAAATAGAGCGGCGAGACCTGAACGGTTTTAAGAAAACCGTATAAACACTAAACGGTTTTCATAAAACGGTTTAAGATATAAACGTTTTTATGAAAACCGTTTAGTGTATTTTCGGTTTTCATAAAACCATTTTTATACGGTTTTATGAGAACCGTATAAAACATGGATTTTTTTTATTTTTTAAATAATCAAATTTTTGATGTGTTAATTTAATATGTGTAAATTAATTTGTAAATTTATCTAACTTTAAGTTTTCGAATTTATTTAAACCATGGATTTTTGAAAATCTATATGCTTTCAAGTTTTCGAAGTGTTTTTTTAATGTTCGGATTATGTTTGTGTATCCAACACTTACCGCACAATTTTATTTACCTTTTAAACATGGTTTTAAGTATGCACACATACTTGATAGCAATGTAAAAGAAGTTTGAATCTCATATACGCATTACAAAAATATATATAAATTACTTAAAACTTGTTAATTTTTTTTAATAACCCACAAAACAATACACCCAACATAGAAAACTAAAATTAGGATACAACAAGCCAGAAATAAAAAAAACAATGGAGCGTCCCCTCACCCACTGCTGGAACGGTAGGGGAAATTCACGCTCAAAAAGAGCGATTCACGCTCCAAATAGGGTGTACTGCTGGGAATGCTCTAACAATATTACAACCAACTTAGAAAAATAAAGCTAGGATACAACACACTCGAAATAGCAACGTAGACTGTGTCTACATCTCGGAACTTCCTTCTTCTTCCTGATATCGGTTCTGTTGAGCCCTGGATATACGAACTTTTTTTGCTATAGCATACTGAAAGGTCTGTCCAGTCAAATGAGATATATCTCTTAATAGATACTCCTCCTCTTCCTTTTCCTTCAAACATCACGTTTTTCTTTATAAGTAGTTCTTTGTATGAGAGCTGTAGTTCTAGCGACATCTTGCTGCAGTTGCATCTCCATGATCTGCAGCTTCTTATCTTTACGCTTTTCATGGTCTTCCTTGTTGGAGACAGATGCAAGTGATATATCACTTAACAAGAAGTTAGTTTATCACTAGACGCTGCCAAATCATTTGTTTCCTTATTTCTCAGTAGTGCTCTCTTGCTTGATTTTATTCCTTCTGGCCTTGTTTCAACCCCACCATACAGCATTCCCGAGTTAAGAGTCACAGGTGTACTGTTATTCCCATCCTCGTCTGTAGCCATAGGACGTTCAGATGTATTGCCCGGGGATGAATCCACCAAAAGTCTAGAAGCTACATTTCTTAAGTTAGATTCTTCAGTGTCTACAAGATAAACATCATCCGTTTCGCATAGATTGGCCCAACGTGGACAAAAAGAAAGAATTTCCAATGCTTCATGAGCAATGAATTCAGTTTTACATGTGTCACGATAGATGCTATCGTAATCGTCCTTTAAATCTCTGAATGTTTGACCGCTTCTAAGCGAATCCCCCCTTATTGCTTTTATCCCTTTGTACTTGGTACACATAGTATTCAAATTATACCATGCAGTCTTCGTGCTCTTAATTGATCTCCGTGTTACGCATTCAGGATCTCCATTATACAAATCATTAACCCTCCGGTAGAAAAATTTACCATGAGTTTCTTTTGTTTTTCACTTGGTGTAAGCCCGTTTGGCCTTGGTTTGTCCTTTGTCAGGTACCGGGGTCGGAGCAACCATCTCTTGGTGTACGTTTTGATTATGAAGTTGGCCATACATGGTACCGTACTGCTGAGTGAGGTTTAATTGGTGGAGAAATAGACTTTGTTCTGGAGTTAGGAAAGGGGATGGACTCATTGACGGGCCTTCGGTTTGAGATAATAAACTAGTAAAATTACCAATGTTATCACCGGTATAGCCAGAGAAATTGTTGTGGTTGGGATCAGACATTGTTGTTTGCTTAGAATTGGAATTGTTTGTGAGTATGAAGAAAACTACCATACCCTGTATTTATGAAGATAAAGGATGCAAGTAGGCTTGATAATTACAATAAGCCATTCAATGTTCTGCAATGTGTTTTCCAATCAAGTCAACTTTAATTATTCCCTTGAACGGTGTGATGCTTTACTTTATTTTACTTTACTTTACTTTACTTTTCCTATATTAAATGTTTGAATTGTAGTTTAACAACACACTTCAAAATGGCAAACGAAAATTGGACTGCTTCAGACTACGTTGTTTTGATGAAGGCGTACATTGAAGCAGGCATACTACATATGAAAGAAGAGGTAGATCAAGATTTTTGGGCAACCCTCAATGATTTTTACAACAATCATACTAGTTGTAGAATACAGAGGCCCAACTTAGCAACCAGAAGTGCTTTTTTGCTTCTTAACTACCGACTGTATGAATTACCGCAAAGTAATTGATGAGATAAAAAAGGATGACGTCTTTCAGGAGAAACGGTCGACATACGGCTCACTCTATCTTTTCAAGTACCTTTCTAACTTCGTCGGCCACGAAGCGTACGGGTTATGGTACAATCATATTATGCAGTTTGAGTAGTATATCGTTATATTATGTGTCGTATTCAATATGTATCGTTTGGTTTATGTAGTTGGAAAGTTTGGATGTATCCGTAGAGTTCAATTTCAATTCATAACTATATTATGTGTGTTATTCAACTGAAATGACTAGTCTATGGACACTATAATAAGTCATGCTCCACGAACATTAAAATGGCTTACTCCACTCACATTAAAAGTCGTGCTCCAGTAAAATTAAAAGTCGCGCTCCACTAACATTAAAAGTCGTGCTGGAAAGAAAGAGTCAAGGAGTTAAAGAATTGGGGGTCGTCCTCTTTTGAATTGTGAAAATAATGAGTTAAGGCATTCAAGGAGTTAAGGAGTTACATACAGTTTGGGTCGTCCTCTTTTGAATTGTGAAAATAAAGAGTTAAGGCATTTAAGGAGTTAAGGAGTTATATATAGTTTGGGTCGTCCTCTTTTGATTCTTCGTGTAAATAATGAGTTAAGGCGTTTAAGAATTTAAGGAGTTACATACAGTTTGGGTAAACCTCATCAAACGTGCATTTTGCATATTAGCTACAATATAAAATAGAAATGTGATACATTTAAAGTACATAAAACAATACAATAATCGAGTACTACAACGTTACAATAGTTCAACAGCCGCATAGACTATATCTAAGTAGTACCTTTCGTATGCCATAAATGCTCAACCAGGTCATCCTGCAGTTTATTATGGACCTCCCTAGACCTAATTTTACGCAGTCGCCTAAGAAATACCTCAAGAGTCGCTGGATTTCTATCAGCAACAACAGTTGCGGTGTTATCCGGATCATACCCCAAATAAGACGGAAATGTTCCTCTTTCTTCTTCAGTGATCATGTTATGCATTATAATACAAGCACGCATAATGTTGCTCAAAACCTGTAGCTTAAATAATTTAACAGGGTTTTTACAATGGCAAACCTAGCTTGGAGAGCGCCGAAAGCACGTTCTACGTCTTTTCTCGCTGTCTCTTTCCTTTTAGCATAGTATTTTTCTTTCTTTGTTTCAGGAGCTGATATTGTTTTGACAAGCGCACCTCAAGAAGGATTGATGCCATCTGCTAAATAATACCCTATGTCGTACGTATTTCCTGCAATATTGAAATCACAGGCAGGTGCTTTTCCATGTGCAAGGCTTTTAAACAAATGTGATTGGTGAAGTACATTAATATCGTTCATTGAGCCAGGACATCCGAAAAATGCATGCCAAAACCATAGATCATGTGAAGCAACAACTTCAAGTATCATTGTCGCTTTAGGGTAATGTCCAATAAATTGACTGTGCCATGCTATAGGACAGTTTTTTCATTCCCAATGCATACAGTTTAGACTGCCTAACATGCCGGGAAATCCTCTTTTGGCTACTAACCTTTTCAGTTTGTTGACATCGCTTTGCGTCGGAGCACGTAGATATTCCTCACCATACATTTCAATTATGGCTACACAAAACCTTTCAAGACTTAAGGTAATAGTACTCTCACCCATTCGGACAACCTCATCAAATGCATCTGGAGCTATTCCATAAGCTATTACACGTAATGCACCTATAATTTTTTGGTACGATGAACATCCTAAGGTACCAGCACTATTACGTTTTTGAACAAAATAATTATCGTGTTTAACAACTCCATTGAAAATGCGCATAAACATATTCTTGCTCATACGAAAACGGCATCTAAAGTCGTCAGGACCATACGTATAGGAGGTGTTGAAATAATCTTTAAGTAATCTTGCAGTACCTCCTTTATGATCCCGCATCTTCCGTTTGTCTACACGACCGTACACGCTGCCTCCTCGAGTACCCCTAGATGATCCTTCCGTTAGGAAATGTTGGTTAATCTTTAATTGTTGAACGACAACAGCTTACATCATAATTTGTAAATTATCGCTATCGGTCGAGCTATCCGAAGAAAACTGAAGAAATTTTGTATGCCCCAACAAATCATCGCCTTCGTCGGAATTGCAATCGGAATCAGTATCATCCAGAGCATTCAGGCTATAGTATATTGAATCTTCGGTTTGCGCATCTGATTCGTAAAAAGCATTGTCATTGTAGATATTATGAGACATTTTTGTGTTGTGAAGCTAAATGTGCATACCAGAAGTGGTTTTATAGCTTCTTCAATCTGCAGTTGCGACGGCTATATAAAGAATAATATATAAAAATATATTCGTTAACGGCTATAAATTCAAACAGAATTATAATATTTTACAACGGCTATAAATTTGACTTGTATTTTACTATTCAGCAACGGTTATTTGTTCAAACTATATTTTAATATTCGGCACAGACTTTATTTAGACATATTTTATTCTAATATTTCAAAACGGCTCTATATATATTATATATTAATTTTTATACCTGTTAACTACATTTTGGCCTTTCAACCATATTTCAAAAATTATTAAAAATAAAAACGGTTTTCAGAAAACCCTTTTTGGGTTAAACCCATAAACGGTTTTCAGAAAACCGTTTACGGTAAAAAAAAACAATGGAGCGTCCCCCCACCCACTGCTGGAACGATGAGGGGGAATTCACGCTCAAAAAGAGCGATTCACGCTCCAAATAGGGTGTACTACTGGGAATGCTCTAAAGGCTGAAATTATAACGACTGAAAGGGAAACAACGAAAGCCTCAATTGAAATTAAAAGTACTCAAAACGAGATCACTAAGGTATGCTCGATAGATGTAAAGTAAAAAGCAGCAAAGAGGTAACTGTAAATGAAAAAACAGGGGATTTTATTATGAAAAACAAACTTCCTAACTTTTTCAAGATCAAGACAACCCACTAAAAATTTAATCTTAAGTAGAATACACAACGTAAAACTGATACAATATACACCATAAAATTGATACTTAAAAACTGATAGATAAATTATGATACCATATACACACACTGTAAAACTAACACTTAAAAACTGGTAGTTAAATTCTAATAACATGCACACTATAAAACTGATACCTAAAATATAATGTTTTGCCTTTTAAAATAAAAATTTAACAGACCGTCCTTATAGTTGAAAAAACGCTAACTTTTATAACATCATTTTATTGTTTTGGTTTAAAGCTAAAAGGTTGCCTGACTTACAAAGGTTAAAATAGGAAATTAGGTGGAAGATGTATACGAGGAAGTCCTCGTGATCAGTTATGTAGATATGGTCCTCGTTGGTTCTTTATTACAATGTAATGGTTTTTTTGACCTAATCAACCGTTAAATTCCCAATCAAACTTTTGCAAATTTCTTAAATTTACAAGTGGGATTGAGTTGAAGATTCAGAGAAAACATCCTTTCTTATGTTTTGATACTTTTTAATCTGCCGAAGGGTAAAGATTGCCAGATGAAGTGCTGACACGTGGCACAATTCGTGGCTCTCATGGAATTTTATGTTTTATTCCTGCACATGCAACAATTCATACCTCACATCTTTGTTAAAACTTTGTTCTTCACGTCTTCGTCAACAACTTATACTTCATATCTTTGAGTAACTCCGACAGCTTTTACTTCCAACAATTCGATAGGTTTAATACTCCATTCGTTAGTTTTTGTGACCGAAATACGTCCATCTGAGTTCGTCCGATTTTCATTTAGAACACGAGTTAGGACAACAAAACTTGTATGAGAAAAATTTACGTCCGGACGCTGTTCATTTGAATTCGTCTAAATTTCTCATACTTTGATATATAGTTGAGAAAAAAATATAATAAAAAAAATAAATTTTATAAATAGTTATGTCTGACCGGGTCCGTTCGTGTCTGTTTTCGAAAAACCAATGTCCATGTCCGAAATGAGTAATGACAACAAAATTTGTACGAGAAAGAATTTCTTTCGATTCTTATATGATCTAATTTTATTTAGGACAAAAACTGAACACACACCCGTTCAGTCCTGTCCGACCGATTTACACCTCTAACACTGGTGGCTTTTCAACTTCATATTTCTGCTGGCTTATTGCATAACTTCAATATCTACTTATCTTCATATCTTTGGTACCTCCTTCATTTCATTACTTCGGTAACTTTCATCACTCTAGTATCCTCTCACCTTCATATCTCAAATCGTTCTTTCCTTTGGTTCCTTTGGTATCATTCATTACTTCAGTATCCAGAAGATCTCATCAACCCCATTATCAAAAATTTGGTTAAGCAACTTGAACCATGTTAACGTAGGCAATTAATCAACACAAGCCAACATCCAATGAGTTATGGGTTACGCAGCAAATCCAAAAACAATTGAAACGCAAGGTACTGAAAAATAAATAATGCCAAGTTTTGTAGTAATTTGATAAGTTTTATCTACGCCCACTCCTAGATAACTCTATATATAATGCTTTACAAAGTTACAAGTACAACTCTTCCTCCACTTCTTATGTTTACAATGCTATTAAGTAGATATAACAAAGTACTTACTAATTCTCTATCAAGCCCAAAAGTCCAGTATACTCTTCCAATGTCCTAGGTCCAATGAATGAAGCTTCATTGTCCTAAAAACTTCTATGTACAAGAAGATGAAGCAATGCCAAAGTGTGTCTAAGAACCAGCCTAATGCCAAGTTAGCAAGCCAAGTTCCAAATGTTTATTATTATTATTATTATTATTTTGGGCAAGGTAAGCCGGATTATAGTGGTCATACCACTTTTATAACAAAATAAGAAACAGGTGGTCTATACATGCACATACCAACTATCTGGTTTTAAGTGTCCATACACTATCAACGTACAAAAAGTTATAATACATAACACTAACAAACGAAGAGATTAGGTCTCCTCAGCAGCAACATGATAAAAAGGTCCTGTGAAGGGGGACATAAATTTGACGTGAAGAGAGAAACGCCTTACCAAATCTTCCATATAACCCACATAATCAAAGGAGTAAATACCGCTCCCATCCCAACAAGGATCTTGCAATACCAACTGATTATCCTCACCAAGTTCGCCCTCAGCCAACATCTTTTTCTCACCATCATCAGGACAATAGAAGAGACGATGATTATCATTCCCAACTAAGGTATAATAATAAAACTCATAATCAAGCCGCATCCCAGAAGGAGAATGCACCCAGGCCCTTTCCCTGTCAACCCAAGCAATGTCAGGATCAGGTAGAGTATCACATATAGGAAACTGAATATCAGAACCCACAACCGTCTCAGGTTCTGGTTCCTGTTCCACCACGGGAGTAGGAACATCCTTTTTGGCTTTGACAACCCAATCACGCGAAATGGGGCAGGGTAAAGGTGTTATAACGGGAGGCGTGGCACCGCTTAAGGAACAACCTTTGTTCACATTATGACCAAAAACATTGCAAGTAGAACATATGTCAGGCTTCCATTTATAAGTCACTTCAACTAGGTAAACATGATCTTCAAGCCTAACTTTAATCTGAGATGGAAGGGGCTTGTCCAGAGTGACCTCAATCAAGGCACGAGCAAAAGAAATACTTTTCCTTGCTACAGTGTTAGCATCAAAACACTTTAATTTACCAATATGACAAGCTAACCAATTAAGACCAAGGAGTGGCTGGAGAACGAAGGGAACATGTATGAATTGAGTCCAGACTGGAATAGAAAGCACCTGCTCTTTTACCTTATCAACTGACTTACTCCATGTAGTGACAATGAAGGGTTTACCACTAATGATCAAAGGGGGGACTCAATAACCCGTAGTCTTTCCTCACTGGACGAGAATTTCAAGTAGTAAAGACCATCAGTAAACTTAAGATGGAAACCAGCTTTCAATCTCTACATCATACGACATGCATCGATCATATCTACACCGGGCGACTTGTTATCTAAAAAGAAACCAACAAGGTGGTCTTTCCAAAAAAATGTTGCTTCATTGTAAGTTTCTAGCGGAGGAACCAAACCATCAACAGAGGGATGTATAATAAAATCAATAGGAGAGAACTCACAAGCTGCATTCGGAAGATTAGTGAATAACGAAGTCCATTTTGGCTTGGGCAAAACAGAAGATGATGGAACAACAGATTGCGTTGACAAGGACACATTGGTATTGACATTTTCACGAGCAGTTGGCGAGTATTTATGAATGATTGGTGCTGGTGGCTCAGAGACGCTGACAAGCACCTCCTTTGACCCAACAGACCCAGAACCGACAACACCAGCTGAAGCAGCAACAACCGTACCATCCCCATTAATTGAAATGGTTCCAGGCTCTAGAATAAGATTAACCAGCAAATTCCCAAGATCAACGTTCAGACCACCAGAGGAAAAACGTTTACCATCAACATTCCAATTGATGGAGGATCTTTGAAGCATTTGAGAAATTGGGGACTTACCTGTGTCTAAATGTTGTTGAAGATCTTCAAGAGGGAGATCACAAGTCCATGAGAGTCTCCAAATTCCAAATAGCCATGTAGGAAGCCACTAAAATGCTCTAAGTACCATCTTCTCGCATGCAAAAAAGGAAATGACCAAAATAATCCTGTAATCAGTCAAGACAAGAGCTATTTATAGACGTGGGGATATGTATTTCGTACCTCCTGGTTTTCGTACCCGAGGTTGGTACCGATCTTGGGGATACATATAGAAATAAATTATATAACACTAGCTACTATGTCTTTCTAGTTCAAGGCTTCTGTAATTCATGTGTAATCTAACCTCGCATAAGGCGAGAGATAGTAAGAAGTCACTTATCACCTCATGTTGGTAGACCACTAAACGTCATTTATTACCTTCCATAGCAGAACCCTGTGTTACTATCTAGCTAACCTTGTTGGATAATATATCCCCCAAGTCACTTAATACTTTCGGTAGGATAAGTAGACCTATGTTACCTATGTAGCGGTCATTTTAATACCTTATACCAAGGGGGACTCTAACCCCAGTCACTTACTACCTAAAGGAAGAAAATTATCATGTAGATTACTGATTTTGGCACTAATTATTCATTAATACTTCGTATTCATGTGAAGGTGAGATATCCAATCACATATTGTCTGTTAAGGGCATACCTTATGACTCTACCATTATGGGGAAGGGTGATTTAAATCACTTAATACCCAATAAATGGATTTCACTACTTTACCTTCAATCCCGAAGTAGGCTACGCTTAGAATTGCTCCTTTTTCTTTTTTCTTTCGGAAGGGAGGCTGATCCTATAGCTACTTAATACCTCAACACTTGAAGTAAACCTTTTAAGATAAATTTTCATTACAAAACAAATTGTCGTCATGGGTTCCAATGGTCAATGATATCTCACATCAATCGTATATATATCCGACTGCTAGAAAGTGCAGACTTCTGTCGAATAACGCAACTGACCTCACGTCATTAACCTACTTAGTCCAATCCTTAATTTTATTTAGGTAATTTTTGTTCATATCCACTAATTTCGTCAGTTTATCCATATGATTACTTTAATAAGTTAATCCACTAATTTATTTTTAAGTTCATCCAGCATGGGTTAACTAATAAATAATGAGTTCTTATTTCTTAATTTCTAAAAAGCTCATGTTTCTCTCTCATTATATGAGAACATTACTCTCCCACTCTAATATACATACGTATTATGCGTATTCAGTGGGATTCATCTTCAACTAAACAAGATTTCAGGGCCCACAATCGATCCTACAATTATGACTTAGTGCTATACTTAAATTATCAAAACAAAAGAATATATTTATGTTATGAACCATAACTGCATTAACACAGTACAGTAAAAGGTACACGAGAATTCATGCTACTAGTAAATTATACATCTATCAACACTCAGTCTTAATCTTGAAGTGTAGTTAATCTTGATAATGATGATGATGAAAAAATTGACATAAAACCTGTTAGTGACCAGATGGTCTATCATGTTTGTTAATACGTGTAAAACAAATCTAAAACTTAGCATGTGGCAGTGGGCAACAACATGTACACCTTGTACTTATATGTCAACTTCCTTGAGCCCTAAGCAATAAAGAGCTTACCTGCATTAAGAAAAGATGAAAAACTAAAGCGTCCTACGTGATATCATGTATGAACTCGGTGCCCTTTTGAAATAGTCACAAAGATTGGTATGCCGTGTTTAGCAGCAAATAACTCATTCGAGATGTAAATTGATTGGAAAAGCGTAACTGATAGTGAAGTCGAAAGTAGATTTAGCAACCTTGATTGTTTTTCTTTTCTGATTTATATGTCTTCATGACTTGATGACTATGAAAATAAACAAAGAGAACCGAAGAAAGGGAACTGTGAGAAAAGGATGGAAGTATACGTTCCGTTGATTAACTGATTAATTTTTAAAAGTTGAAGAAACCATAATTGTCCTTAAAATTAGGGTGGATTACCTTATAGATAGAGTGGATGTAAATAAAATTTACCTTTTATTTAAAGTTATTGTTTCTAGAATTAAACTAGAAATAAGATAAGGGTGATTTCTTAAGGCTCAAGCTCTAAGATTATTTAATTATTTATTTACTTATTAAACTTAGTATTTACGACGATAATTAATACTCAAATTTCTCTTGTAATTTAATTAATTATTATAATGGTCACATGTCATTAATGACCCCAATGGACACACAATTACTCAAATCTCATAATTGTCGTATGCCATTATTGACCTTAACGATCGTATTTCCTAAGGCAATAGGAAACCTACTAAATGTCGTTTATATTAGTCTCATTAATTCTATTTTGTTGTAACTCAAAAAAATTTACTATAATTATTTACTTCTACTAATTCTTATATATATAAATATTTATATGCATGTCTGTGTTATTAATTCTCCAAATTGGAGTTATAACTTTTATACCTATTCATTTTAAATTGTAACCATTTCACATTTATTTACTTATTTTTGACCTTCCTTTTAACAAGGCCGTCAAGATCGTCAACAAATATTCATACGCCTATTCGACCAAGCAGAGTATGGATGTTCTCGGTATGAGTGACTCTTGGCTTGACTAAGTAGGATAACACCAGCATCGTATCACTTCGGTTCAGTCACACTTGAGCTCGACCAAATCCTTTAGCATCAAATACCCTCTCGGTTCGAAGTGTGTTTCAGGGTTGGCTAGATGTGGGTCCTACCACATATGAATGCTCTATCACAAAGCATATCGAGGCTCGACGAAGTCTCAGTTCGAATAATGCCCGGCTCAATCAAATCTCGGTTTAGTGAAGGTTAATCTACAAGACAAATGAATAAACAAGTCTCTGGTCGAACCACTCTCAGCTGGACTAGGTCGACCCGAGCTGGCTCCAGCCGATGAAAAGTCTCACTAAAGAATTGTTCTAACTCCGTTATGATTGCTTCAAATATCACTACAATTATGGATATACCACCACGTATCCATGCCTAGCCAGGTCGGTCCATCTTCCACGAAGAAGGCTTCTTCCACACTTTCTACACTCCCTGGTAGACCACCACGTATCCTAGCTAACACGAGATCTAAAGCAACTATAAATAACGCCTTAAAGCTCCAAGTAAAGGACTATTAGGTCATTATTCTATCATTTTGCTTACTGTAATTGCCTTGCACTTGGGTTTTGCATTTTTCCACCATTGTACCCAAATTTCTAAAGCTATATAAGAAATTATAAAGTGGACGTAGGCTCATAAACGCCGAACCACTATAAATTCATTTGTACATTACATTATTCTCGTTTTAATTTATATTTCTTCATTTTATTCTCTACACATTTTTCTATTTGGGTGTTGTTGCCACTTTTTTGCGTCAACACGTATTCATTTCCCCCATAATATTCGTGGTTACAATATTGATTCTCTCTCAAATTCATTTGTAACCATTTTAATTATAGAAATTAACTCCACATGTATTGCTAATAAACATAACGGTTATAAATATTTATTTCCATTCAATATGGAAAATATTAATATATAGGCATCATAATGGACACTATTCAAATTCAAACATACAACATATATTTATATAGTATAATATAAATAGTGTTGTTTACGTACGCTTTTGGATGAATGAAGTTATAATATAATTATATATATATGTGTGTGTGTGTGTGTGTGTGTGTGTGTTTTCAGCGTGATATTTACGTAGTTACTAATTGTTGACCAGCCTTTTTGGCAAGGCCATCAAGACCATGCCAATATCAGAAAATCAAGTCAAACTATCATCAAGAGGCCTTTATCCCGACTCGATGTGGGCCTTACCACTTGAGAAGCTTCAAGCATGAAAGCATAGCATGTACTCGGATATGACAGTTTTGGATCGACTAAGACATGTATTGACCCATACCACCATTCATTTAGACATGGGAGTAAATGGCCTTCCCCGGCTCAAAGAGATGCAAGGTCAACCCGACCAAGGAACATGAGAAGAAAAGTACACATGAAGGCGTAAAGGCCTGGTTCGATCTGTTTTCGGGTCGATGAACCTTCAGTTCGATGTGTCAACCCGAGAACAGTCAACCATGAATAATATCTCCTACAAGGTCGGTTCTAACTCCGTTTTGACTGCTTCTAGTATCTCTACATCTCCGGATCAAATTCCATATGTCCATGTCTAGCCTTGTCGAGCCGCCTCACACGAGAAGAAGGCTTCTCCCCTCATTCCTACAGTTCCAGGATAGATGCCACGTGTCCTAGTCGACCCGAGAACTATAGAATATATAAATAGCCATTCAAGGCTCAAAAAAAGGACTTTTGGCCATTCTCTTGTCATTTTATCTATTATTACTGCATTACTCGGGTTTAGCCATTAAATCACCATTTGTACTCAAATTTATAGATAATCAAGAGATTATAAAGTGAACGTAGGCTCGTTCACGTCGAACAACCATAAATTTGCATGCAATTGCATTTTTTTCTAGTTTTCATTTATATTTCTTCATTTTATTCTCTACATTATCTTTATTTGGGTGTTGTACCATTTTTTGGTGTCAACACTTTGGTGCTTTCATTGAGAAAACTCAATTTTCAAAGTTTAAGGGTTTTGATCAACTTTTGGATCACTAAGTAAAATCCTAATCTCCGTCTTCTTCAGCAACAATGGTTTACAAGTCTGCTGCACGTGCCTCTAGAAAATACCCTCAACAGCCAAATCCCGAATAATCATCGAACGCATCATCTGCTCCAGTCCTCAGCTCGACATAGAGAGGTATGGTGATTCCTAAGTCGACATAGACCCGAGCTGAGGTCCAGTAAAGCATGAATCCTCCTTCACTTCCCTCTCCATCTAACCAAGCTACCTCCTCAACAATCGTTACCCACGATGATTTCATGGTGTTAATAAACCAGCTCTGGGAGATAATGGAAGCACTAAGTGCTAAGGTACGGGTGAATGCCACAATAAGGAAGGACATAAATCGAGTGACGAGATATAGTGAGAGGAGTTTAGGAACAAACAAGCTACTTCTCCATTACGAAATCAAGATGCAAAAGGCTCGCCTTAAACCGGGATGAGCGGGGACTAGCCGTGACAGTGGCGTCCACTTGAAAGGTCAGAAAATGTGCAGGAATTGCAATGTGGGCGACTTCCATCTTGGCTTGAAACGGCCGAACCGACTTGGCTCGACATTGTCGACCCGGACATGTCGAGTCAGGACCTGCCGAACAAAACTCTCTACCTACCTGGAATCCTCCTCATCCAGCTAAGCGCGACCCTTCCAGAGCCACTCGTGCTCCTGTACTTCCTCCCATGCATCCTGTGATTGACCAAGACTATTGAGCCAATGAAGTACTGCCCAGACGGTCACCTAGGCGACGTTGCCTGGAATGGGGGTAACGGAAGCCCAAAGACCCCAAAGCTCTGATCATATTATATTCAATACTCCCGATCTGATTGCCATGGTGTCGTAGATCATGAATGACAGTAAACGCTACAAGAATGAGAATTGGGGGATTGATCGTACCCACACTTTGTTTACTGACGATATTCCGCAAGCAGAATTCCTAAGTCATGCCGCAGATAAGCCACTATTGTGACACAATAGATCCTCGTCAGCACTTGATGAGATATTCATGGCATATGAAGACATCGGTCGCGCCAAAAGCGATTAAGTCTGAATATTTCCCAATACATCTTGATGGGGTGGCACTCATATGGTTCACGAGACTTCCTCCGAGATCAGTCTCGAACTTCACAAACTTGAGTGAGAAGCTCCTAAACCAGTTTCGTATTCACGCCACAAAGTCTAAGTATGTCATGGCTCTTTCTACAATAAAGCAAACTCGAGGGAAATCTCTGAGGGATTACCTTAACCGATTCAATACGATCATAACTCTAGTGAGTAATCCCAATCCTGAAACAATCTTGATAGCAATTGCTGACGGAGTCAACAAGAAAACAGAAATTAGGAAGTATTTGATTGGAAAACCTCCTACAACTATTGAATTGTTTTATGAGAGGGCGAATATGTGCCTATAACAAGAAGACACACAAGTGAATCGGGAAGGAAAGCTGAGTAGTGTGATGAATGAAGCCATTCAGGGCAATGTGATCATAAAGCAGTCCAGTGATAATTCCGAAAAGTATAACACGAGTGTTGGAAAACGTGGCAAACAAAATAATAACCAACGAAAGAACAACAAAGGAGGCAGTAACCAGAATGGGGATGCAAGAAGCGACCCCACTTTCAAATGTTTGATAGCTATACAACCTTGAATGACACGTTGGAAAACATCTATCTTGGTACTTGGAATATAATGCAGTACAAGAAACACCTCTGTGGGAATCCACGGAGAAAGAGCGTGAAATTGGGAAGTTCTGTTTGTTTCATGAGATCTACATCTACACGACCAACAAGTGTCGTCATCTCAAGGACATCATCGAGAAACTGATCGGAGAAGGAAATCTCGATGAATACAAGTTTTCACCATGGGATAGAGGGTAGGGACCTCGGCCCCAAATAAGGTCAGGTAGCTCCCAGAGCCACCGACCAGTAGAAAAATAAAGGAATTGTTATTAATATCATTGTCGGAGCATCACATCTGATAGGTCACAGTGCTTGGACTATGGAGATATAGGTTAATGCTACAAAGAATTTGGATGTTGGGGAATGCAGCACCCTCAAAGCGGCGAGTCTCGTGAAGCAAAGGAAGACAATGGTAGATGATATTATCTTCCGAGACAGAATCAGAAGGGGTGGAGACTCTGAGCATCAATCCCTTGGTAACTACGGCTAACGTCAATCGACTAGCCACTGTATAGAAAGTCCTTGTAGACAGTGGGAGTTCCATAAATATTCTATTCAAATGATCCTATATCCAGATGAGCTTAGAGGTGAGAGACTTAAAGTCGTGCAATGGCAGGATACGCCGCTTTAGTAGCTCGACTAATGAACCGGTGAAAATGATTGAGTTTCCGGTGGAGTTCGGTGAGGGGGGACCGTAAGAGAGTGTGCATCCTCCTGTTTCTTGTAATGGGTGTAAACTCTTAATACAATGCATTCTTGGGATGTCCGTCCCTAGAAAAATTTCGAGCCAACGTAGCTCTTTGGTGCCTGCTCATGAAGTTTTCAGTTGAAGCTGGAATCGGAGTAGTATGGGGAGATCAAGTAGCAAGACGAGTGTGCTACTTAGAGTAGTAGAAGGAAGTTCATGATAAGGAAAATAATGAGTCCGAAGACAATCCTCCTCCTGCCAAGGAGGCGGCAACATATCAAATAAAGAAAAATTCCTGCCGGGACCATGCAATCGCCATCTCGAGGATTTTGATCCAAGGGAGGACGAAGAGTCGGGATATAGAAATGCGACTCCTAATGAAACTATGGTGGAGATTTCGATCGATAATGACGTTCCGACAAAGGTCTTGAAGACCGGATCCCTCCTAGACCTGCTTTGGATGAGGGAATTGACTGAATTTCTCTACGCAAACCTTGACTTGTTTGCATGGACCCATGCTGGTATGTGTGGGATATATCCATCCATCATGACTCATTTTCTAAATATTGACCCTGAAGCATGTTCCAGTAAAGCAGAAAAGGCATATGCTTGGCCTCACGAAAAGGGACGGAATTGTCTAAACCCGTTTCCTTGTTATGTTCGTTAGGTTCAAGACCGATGAGAATAATATACTTCCCAAACAAATTCTTCTACATCTATATTTAGACATTGATTCATCAAGAATATGCAAGAACAATTCAGTATAGAGCGGTATATAACATATATATACGTCCCCCTCCTTCTTTTTTGAGTGTGCTTTGGAATACTGGAAGGGTCGATATTCTTCCTTATTGTTTTTTGGTCCTATCTTCTTCCTTTTCGAATGGAGATATGTGCAACTTTGAAGGAAAAAGTCGAAAGTCTAAAGAATATTGGGTTAATTCGAGATGCGAACATACCCCAGGTGGATATAAAAGCCAGTGCTTGTGAAAAAGGCAAATGGGAAGTGGCAACATGCATTGACTTTTCGAACAAGAATAAAGTGTACCTCAAAGATAACTTTCCACTTCTTCGGATTGATCAGCTTGTTGACTCAACAGCTTGACACGAACTTCTCTCATTCATGGATGGATATTTAGGATATAACCATATTGTGATGCATGTCTAAAACAAGGAGCATACTAGTTTCATAATGGATCTCGGGTTGTATTGCTATGTGGTTACACCGTTTGGAATAAAGAACACTAGAGAGACATATCAACGCTTGGTCAACTGCATGTTTCACGATCAACTCGGAAAGACGATGGAGGTATATGTAGATGACATGTTGGTAAAGTAAAAGCAAACAACCAGCCATGTCCTGGACATGTAGAGATGTTCGGTGTTCTCCACTGATATGGAATGAAGCTCAAACCTTTAAAATTCTCTTTTGCCATTGCATTTGGGAAATTCTTTGGCTTCATTGTCAGCTCTTGAGGAATTGAAATTAACCCCAAGCGGATCGAAGCGATCTAGGGTATTCAAGGGACTCGTAAGATCAAAGATGTGTAGAGCCTGGCTGAAAAAGTTGCAGCTTTGGGCAGATTTATTTCTAAAGTAACTGATAAGTGTATTACCCTCTTTTAATTAATAAAGTGGGGGAACCGCAACTTCGCTTGGATGCCTGATTGTGTCATAGTTTTTCAAAACTTTGTTAATCATACGGAGAGGCCACATACATTATCTAAGACAATGGACCATGAGGACTTGTTCATATGTCTGGTAGTGCCCTTACATGCTATCAGGTCAGGTTTAGTCCGGGAAGAAGATCAGGTGCAATGATCAATCAATTACATAAGAAAAAAGTTGACGGGAGCAGAGCGCAACTACCCAAAGATTAAGAAACTTGCTTATAGTTTGTTGATCGCCACAAGAAAGCTCCACCACTACTTTCAAGCTCACCCAGTCAAAGTGTATACCGACCAACCGCTATGATAGGTTCTTCAGCGACCCGAGGCATCTAAAAGGTTACCCTAGTGGAACATCGAGCTTATTCTATTCAACCTCACCTTCCTTCCTCGAAAGTCAATCCAAGGACAAGCATTGGAAGACTTTATAGTTGAGTTTACAACTCCTGAGGATGACATTCCATAGGACGATGTCAATCTTCCTGGTGACAAATCAAGTTTGGACACATGAAAGTTGTATATAGACGGGGACTATAAGGATCGATGTTCTATCATCAGAGTTGTTTTACTACCTCCTGAGGGATGATCGATTTATTATGCTCGGAGGTTAGACTTTCCAACTACCAATAACGATTTCGAGTATGAAGCCCTGACTGCTAGGCTGAAGCTCACGAAGGATTTGGGGGAAGCGGCGTTGGACATTTTCTGCAATTTACAACTTATTGTATTTCAGGTTCGTAAGGAGTACCAAACTAAGGAGGCACGACTTGCTGCCTATCTCAAGCGAGTGGAAAAATTATTGCATGATTTTGACTATCATAGCATCTCACATATTCCAAGGGAAATGAATCAAAAGGCTGAATAAACTGGCCAGTTTTGATGCTCGAGATGAAGCAAAAATGGTCCCAGTTAAGACATTAGACACTACAAGCATAGACCAAATGGAAATTGACTAAGGCTTAGAGGCTGGACCTTAGAAAGAGTCATGGATGGCCCCATTAAGAACTTCCTCCAAAATGGAAATCTCTCAGAAAGTAAGAATGAAATGTGACCTCTTGTGCGCAAAGCCTTGAGATACATCAACCATAGAGATACGCTCTACAGAAGAGGGTTGAAACACCTTGTAATTTTAAAGAAAATTAATAAACCAAAGAGATACTTAATTAAATATTAGGAATTAACTAAAACGGACGGTACCATTGTGTTCGTCTTGAAATTCTGGTTCAGATAGACTCTCAGTTTGCATAAAATGGACATCGTATGAGGGAAGATATGAAGGTTAGAAGTTTGTTTACATATAAGAAGGATATATGTAAATATAAATCAAACCAATTCAAAATAGTTCAAAAAGAACGAAGCGGGAAATGTAGGCGGCAAGGCGGGAACCAGACCTGTTGGGGGTCGACCCAAGGTCATGTGGGTCGACCCATGGGTCGACCCAGGTAGGGGAAGGTCGACCCACTCGCGATCTGGCGATGTTCATTCTTCTATTTCTGGACTATTTTGTTAACCAGGATCATTATTTTTCTGAACGGATTGGATTTAAAAACAAGAATCTGACGGTTAAGGATTGTCTTGTAAACTCTATGAAAAGGCATGCACTCTTATCAAATCAATTACACTTCTTCATACTTCTTACTCAAACCTATGTTCTAAAAATTTAAGATGAAGATGGGGAGATGCTGCCGAAACTTGGATTGAATCAAGACAATTCTTACCTAACTTATACAAGAATCCCTTCTATAACGTCAGCATCTTATCCGCTGTTCTTTATATCCAATCTCTGTGAGTTCACGTTACTTTTAGATAAAAAAATTAACAGTAACCTTGACATGTTAATAAACCTGGATCTGAGATTATGCCTGTTAAGAAACTGATTCATATCTAAACATGTCTACTATAATTACATGTATTCTTCCATACACATGTTCTGCTATTCAGTTGTTATTATATGCATATTTATGTTATTATATGCCTATTTCTCTTCTTCTCCCTCTCCTATTCCCTTTTTATTTTATAAGCCTAGGCTACCTTTGAGCCTAGGCCAGTCTCGTATGAGACATACGTATGAACGAAATTGGGACAATTGTGGAATGTATGGGTATGAAAATAAAAGAGGAAAATTTAGGGCATATCTTTTACTGTGAAATATGACTGAAAATTTGGGGCACAACTTGTACTGTGGAATATGACTAAAATTTGGGGTGTATGAACATTTATATCTGTAAGCTTAATTCAGGGATTAAGCGGAACATGTTAATGAAACTATAAGTAACATGTGGAATCTGTTAAATCTGCGGGGTTAAGTAAATATGTTAAAACTATAGGGTTAAGTAGATCTGTTTAATCTATTGGGGTTATATGAACATGTTAACTTGTAATACTTAACCTGTTTAATCTGTTGGGGTTATATGAACGTGTTAACCGGTTAATCTGTGAGGGTTAGGCACACTAGTTAATCTTTAAGGCCTAACCTGTTAAAATACTAGTTAATTGGGGACATAAGTTTAGTGGTTTAACTTGTGTCATCTGCTGTGTGAGGCCCATTTCAGTCAGTAACTCATTCTGGTAATAAACGGGAACCCTACACTAGGTAGGGGTTAGTGCACGCATACTGAACTGATAGTAAGTGGTTCATCTGAAAGGGGGTGTATACGGGCGGGTTCCAATGGAGTTTTGAGCGTGCATGGGTCCAGTCTATAGGGGGATAATAAGTTGTTGTAGCACCAGTAAATAGGTCCGTGTCTTTCTGTAGGTTGCCACTTCAGGAAGTAATGCACCCTACTATGGGACCGACACAGGGTATTTGCACATTAGGGAGCCGATCGCTTGAGGGTAGTAATTAGGGTACATCTAATCCTATTTGTTTCTGCTAGGGTGTCCATTATTTTTGTTTTGGGTAACACCCGATATATCCTGTTGAGATACTTGTTAATTCTGTTTGGGATAACACTCGTTATGTAACTAGAGTACGCCTAAACCTACCATTATGTTTCTGTTTGGATCATTCTGTTTTTGCTTTATTAGGGAACACCTAATCATGTCATAAATCCTGTATACTAGTATTGGTGCAGAGAAAAGTAGTTGAAAACCATAGTTTATCAAGTTTAATCTGTTTATCATGTTTATACCTATTGTATGTTACTGTTATCTCTCATCCACTTTATTTACTTATCTTGATATTTTTACTTCTTTATATGCTAAAAGTTACTGGACTCGCCAGACTTTATGTCTAACCCTTTATGTTTCCCTTTCTCTCATTCCTTTCCCCTTAGGTTTTCAGGATGGGAACGCTCAGTCGTGATTAGTAATCTCTCTCTCTGTTTTTGCTTGGATCTGGATCTGCTTTGATGTATTGCTTTGACTACTTGTCTTCTTTGTTATGGCTATTATTGGGGATTATGATTTTACATTTCTGTACTCTAATGGTTTTTAGTGCAAGACAGATGTTTTCGTTTGATGTTTTTGGTTTCAGTATTTTAGCCTGATATTGTAATTGGTTTTGAGACTATGATGTTTTCTGCTAAATAATGAAGTTTCAAATTTCCGCTGCTATTTTTATATCTGTCTTGTGAGATTATGTTTATGTTTACCTATAATGCTTCACGGAACTTAATGCATTCTGATAAAGAGTGACATTAATGGACATGGGGGTGTCACATTTGGTATCAGAGCTGAAGGTTACAAGATCGGATAAAAGTTTTGAAATTTTTTCAAAATCAAAGTATTTTCAAATAAAAACCTTTTTTTGAAAAACATAGTCCCTAAGGCCATATAAAATATCTTTTGATTCTCTATTTGAGCCCTTTTCCTTTTCTTTTCAACATGTGTGGGGAACCGAATATTTCCGAGGGCATTTAGATATCGACTTGGTTCTGTAGATACCTTGAGGCTACGACACCTGCTGAAGGCCAAGGAGATGCCCATCCCCCAAGTGCAGCCGCTGTTCCTCCACCTCCGCGAGTAGATAATTTCTCTAGATATGCAAGGACTCTGTGCGATGGGAGGAAAACCATTCCGTGGAACTGAAAGCTTTGTGAAAGTGCAGAATTGGTTGTGATAGATATAGAACTTGTTTGGACCTTTTTAGGTCGATGACCGTAGGAAGATACAGTTGACCACATGGCAGCTTAAGGACGAGGCTTATTTTTGGTGGGAGGTGACACAAGCAGGGCGTCCAGTTAATACTTGGGCTGATTTATGATAGAGATTCGAGACGAAGTTTCTTTCTCAGGTAGAAAAGAGTATGCCGATGGAGAGATTCTTGGCACATAAGCAAGGAAGTATGTCTGTTAAAGAGTATGTCTATAAGTTCAATCAGTTGGCAAGGTTTGGTCTGGAATTAGTGAACTCTCCACACAAGAAAGCTTTAAGGTTTGTGAGAGGATTAAATCAACCTCTCCAGGCATTGGCATTGTCCCATATACTGTTGAGGGAAACTTTCGAGAGACTTGTTGACATGGCATTGATGCATGAAAAGGGTAAGGATGAGAAGAAAGAGGTCAAGACCAATGAGACGGAAAACAAGAAAGCGTGGCCCAAGAAAGAAAAACGCAAAAGAAGGGTGGAAAAATGGCAAATCTCAGGGCAAGAGAAATGCCGTGGTTGTGGGAGATTCGGTCATTTTGTCAAGGATTGCAGAAAAAGGAAGAATACTTGTTTCAACTGTGGTGAAGTTGGACACTATACTAGGGAATGCCCAAAGAAGCAAGGGCAGGGGCAAAGGAAAGGATCTTCTGGAGGGCGGTGCAAGCTCTCGAGGCTAGTGGACCGGACAGAGGTAGGAAAGTTTCTGTTGAGGGTTTGATTTCCCTTTCCGATCATCCAGTTAGGACTCTTTTTGATTCTGGCGCTACTCATTCTTTTATATATGATTCGATGGTTGAGTCTCTGCACCTTAGTACTAGTATTGTTTCTGATCCCGTTATCGTCTCAAACCTCATTGGGGAACAAATCATCTGTCTATGATATATCGGGGTTTGAGGATATCCGTGTTAGCCGTCGAGCTCGAGTCCGATGCGTATGTGCTTGGTTTTATGGGGTATTGTCTGATTCTAGGGATGGATTGTCTAGCCATGTTTGGTGTCATCCTAGACTGTGAGAGGAGGGTCGTTAGACTTTTGACTTGCCGAGGAAGGACTCTCAAGATTTCATGTGATCCAAAGGGGTATGTCATGCTTAGTTTCCTAGAATCACTTGATGCTTCTGCCGATGATTTGCGATATGTACCCATAGTCTATGAGTATCCGAATGTTTTGATGAGGTTCGGGGATTACCTTCAAGGCGTGAGATTGACTTCTAGATATATTTAGTGGATAAGGCGAAGCCAGTCGCATTGCATGTGCGCTACATGGCTCCTAGGGAGAGGAGGGAGCTTAGCAAGCAAGCATTGGAGCTACTTGAGAAGGGATTTATTATGCAAAGTATATTAGAATAGGGTGCTCCAGTCATCTTCGTAACCAAGGCGGATGGCTCACTTCGTCTATGTGTGGATTACAGGGAGTTTAATAAGCTCACCAAGAAGAATAGACACCCACTCCCAAGAATTGATGATCTGTTTAACTAGCTTGTTGGCGCATCTGTTTTCTCGCAGTTAGAACTAACATAGGGTTTCATCAGTTGAAGGTGGATGAGGATAGTATAGATAAGACCTCTTTCAGAACTCCAAATGGCTTCTTTGAGTGGCTAGTCATGCCTTTTCGGTTGACGAATGTACCCGCATATTTTGTGGATTTGATTAGTAGGGTGTTTAGGGAGCCTCTGAACAAGTCCGTGGTGGTCTTTGTCAATGACATCTGATTTTCTCGAAGAGCGAGGAAGAACATACCCTACATTTAGGAGAGGTTTTGAGGACTCTTAGAGTACACCAGTTTAAGGCGATATTCTCCAAGTGTCACTTTTGGAGAAGGGAGGTAAGATTTCAAGGGCAAGTGGTCTCCAAGTATGGGATAGAAGTGGGTAGTTGCAGTTAAAGATTGGAAGGTTGCAAAGAATGCAATGGAGGTGAGAAGTTTCCTAAGTTTGGTGAGCTATAATAGGAAGTTTATCAAGGACTTCGCAAAGATACGAGCCCCACTCGCCAGACTGACAAAGAAGATCTGACCTTTTCTTGGAGTACGGATTGTGAGTATACTTTTAGTGGTTGAAGAGGGCTCTGACAATAACCCTAGTTTTAACTTTGCCTGATGGGAGCAAGGTGTTCACAGTGTACACTGATGCCTGTGGTACAGGGCTAGGTGTTGTTTTGATGCAAGAGTTTAACACCCCGCATTTTTAACTCAAGATAATAAAATGAGAATAACTTAATTTAATATTCATAATTAAGTGAAACGGACTGCGCCATTCTGTTCGTCTCAGAATTCTAGTCAAGATAGACACTTGGTTTGCGTAAAACGAACACCGTATGAAGAAGTTATTAAGGTTTGAAGTTTGTATGCGCATAAGAAGGGTATATATGAATAAAATAAGTCCAGAAATTTAAAACAGTTCAAATTCACGTGGAAAAAAAGGAGCGTAAAATTTTCCGCCTAGGCGTGTCGGCCCCATCAAGGGTGTGTCGACCCCTGGGTCAACCCCATAAGGTAGGGGGTGTCGATCCAAGGATCGACCCTATAGGGGGGTCGATCCCTCTGCTGCAGATCTGGGAAGATTCTTCTACAGCGAACATGGACTATATCTTTTGCCAAATATGTTGTTGAACACCTATAAATAAGCCTATGGAACCAATCCTAAATCTCATATTTCTGAGACAACGTAGAAGCTTTGCCATTCCTCTTCCTCCTCAAATCCATTCAGAAAATTAAGGTTATTAGTTTAGGAAAAATTCTGAATGCAGATCTAAAGGAAAGGAATGTTTGTTTGTAAATGGGTGTTCAGATCTCTTATTGAAGTGAGGTAATCCCTAGATATGGTCTATTTTCAATTCTCCTCTCTTTCTTCCCTTTTACTTTTATTAAAAATTATGAATCCATGGTTGTTAGGTTCAAAATCCAATTAGGGGAAAAACCATGGAATGATAGATCTGGACTAGATCCAAGATTTGGAAAGCATATGAGGTGAGTGGATTCAAGTTATATCATTTTTGATAATGATATATTATCATTTAACATTCCCCGTTATCGTATAATATGAATTTGCTAAAATAACTGAAAGTATTGAATTGTTGTTATGACATGTTTAAATATGATATGTTAAAATGTTATGACATGTTTAAATATGATATGTTAAAATGTTTAAATATATGTTAAAAGGATCAAAGTGACAAATATGACATGTTGGAATATTAATATGCTAATGTATTAATATGTTGGAAAATTTGCCAAAATATGCGTAACAATTACTGTTGTTTCAATTCCATGTTAACTTGCGACATTTATATACCTAGACCGTTAATGATAGAATCTGTGAAAATTACATGTTAAGTTAGAAAAATTACATGATTTGGCGATCACAAGTTAATCTTAAATTTGAACAATTACATGATTAAAGACTACATGTTAGAATGAAATTGATTATATGTTAGAAAGAACATATGAGATAAAATATTCATAATATGATGGCATGAAAAATATAAATTATAGTGAAAATTTGAAAGAATAGACATGCCTAAATTATATAGAAAATTTACAGTAAATAGAAAACTATACCTACACTTAGACACGAGGTTAAATTCAACTTGTGGTAGAAGTTTGCCCGGAACCGCCCGGCAAATCCAGTGCCCACAAGTTGTTAATTTAATGTGAGAGGTCTAAGTGCATAAATAAAACGTGTAATGGTGCTAAGAAACGAGGTTAAGTCAACTTGTGGAAGAAGTCTGCCTGGAACCGCCCGGCAAATCCAACATCCACAAGTGTAGGCTTAATGTGAGAGGTCTAGTGCATAAACATATATCTAAATATATGTAAATGGCAGGACTGATAAATGATATTAATTGTAATTAATGGGAGTGAATAGAATTGAATGAAGGATAATTACAACAGTGAAAGGGAAAGAAATGAACGAGGAATGATAATAACCTATTATAAATGAATTACATTAATGAGAATGTTATATAATAAACTAGTAAGGAAATAAGATAACTGGTGAAATGAGATAAGTGGCACTTAATTGTAAATTAAGTAATCAGTAAACAGGGAAGCCTGAAACCAGTTGTTTATAATAAGTAGAGAAAAGGGGGAAAGTTAACGAAATGTATGAAGTTGTACTTAATTATAAATTAAGTAATAAAAGTCTGAAATAAGCTAATAAGAATAACGTGTTACAGCTTGTCCTAGGACAAGAGGAAATTATAACATAGGTTATAATAAATGGAAAGGAGACTTATCAGTGAACCTTAGTTAAGAGAACTAATTTATTAAGTAAACAACAATAAGTTGTAGTGACAATATAAGATGGAATTATGATTAAATAGGAAAGAGGAAGACAAACTTATGAAATGAAATAAGTTATATTTAATCATAAATGATAATTGGCATGTTAGACAAGAAACATGTAAATTCAGATATACTTAATTATTATTAAGTAGAACATGTTATTGTAACCTTGAATAAAATAAGAATATAAAGGATTGTGGATTATAGACCTTGGATCACAATCTAAAGAATAACATGTTGTGGACTTAGTAATAAACTTAAAAGGGTTAAGTTATATGATTGAAATTAATAAGCGAAGGGGGGGGGGGATTCCTTAGAAATATAAAGGGCTAGAAAGAACTTGGTAACCTGAATAAAAATTTATGATAACCAAGTTAAATGGAAACTCAATGAGGTAAAGCAAGCGCATAAAAGAATGTTTAGACATAGGGTCTAATAACATATTAAAGTAATGCGCTTGGACCAGTCCACATGTTTGAGGGTGAATAACACAACGGGGTAGATCACCGTGGCGTCATAAGGCACAAGGGGAGTGCAAGTTCATATGATTATTCTGTTGGCTCCAAAGGACTGGAAAGGGAACCACACGACTTCCTGAGGTACGTAAGGTGCTCCTGTTAGTCCTCTGTGTGGTGGCAGATGTTTAGGCTGTGCTCTCAGAGGTTAGGTCTGCGCGTAACTACCATGTGGGTAGGCCTTGACAGCAAAAGTAGTTTTGCAGTCAGAATGTTGTGACGTGGTGACACTAGGGTGATTCGGCGGTCGCCTCAATAGGGAGGCAGAAGGTCACGACCAACAAGGATAGTAGATCGTCGGATGCCCGTCATCGGTAGCCAGTGGGATGCGAAAAGACTAGAGCTAAACCTAATAGACCATTCACATTTCACTATCGAGGTACGGTGGTTGAGGGGAGACGACAACTGGATGTTTAGATTGTTTGTTGTTATGGGAATGTCGCTTAGCTCTTGTAGTCATTACTAGTTGAGGAAGGGGCCGAGGTGGGGCTATAATCACCATGAAAAATAAACACTAGGAATATCTGTATTTTGAGGCTCTTAAAGGCGGGCCTATACATATATGGAAAAGCTCCCGACCGAGTTCCTCGTTTCTTGTATCGCCCTGCCACGGAACTCGTTGCACATTAGAGCACGTGCGGTTGAGGTGTCGAGCTACAATTGACGATACATACGTGGGAAAGTCTAGATACATGCATGTCTGCTCTTGGTGGTGTATTGTAGACTTAAGAGCATTACTCTGGTATGGAATCTGATTCAATCGAAGATGGCAATCCGTACACTTACGTAGCATAGAATTGACAGATATATGCGGAACGTAACATTGTTGTACAGAGATCCGTACGTTACTCCGGCGCAGGATAAGGTACTGCGTATATATCGGTGGTATTACGGTAGAGACCGTGTGAGTGGGGTACCATGGGGTGTACCTTGATATTGGGGGTAGCTATATATATACTGCATTAGGTTAATCCACTGGGAAGTAAATGGGTATGGCGTGTGTGTAAGCCTTGAGTGTTGTTAACCCAAGTAACCTAATAAATAAGAAAATGTGATTGAACAGTATATGTAGGATTATCCAAAGTGTATAGTTCAAATCCAGTCACTAGAACATGTGTTCTGACCCCCTCCTCATAACATACTCGTAGGTTAGATTTGTGGTAGAGACATGATAGCTTTGGATGCTAGTTAGCCAATATTATTAATACAGTAAGCCTATATTTTGATTACATTATATTTTATCCATTTCGCTGTAAGATATTTTCTGAGCTCTGACATAGTTTATGTCTCTATCTTTTCTGCAGGATACTAGAGCAAACCAACATGAGTTTCGATATATTAGAATTTTGAAAAAAATTCGGCCTGTCTGAATTCGAGTTGTTACAAAGAGGGAAGGGTATTATGCTATGGTAGTAGACAGACGAGAATTCATGATAGGAACTACCCTACCCATGATTTAGAGTTGGTTGCTATAGTGTTCGCACTGAAGACTTGCGGCATCTCCTTGGAGAAAGGTTCGAGTTATACATAGACCATAAGTCGCTCAAGTATCTGTTCTTGCAGAAGGATCTCAATTTGAGACGGTTGAGATGGATGGAGTTCCTATCATCCTATGACTTTGAGATTGCTTATACCCATGGAAAGGGTAATGTAGTGGTTGATGCGTTGAGTAGGCAGAGGATGAACTTGAGTCCTCTATTCATAGAGAGGAAGAGTTTGGAGTACACATAGACCTTCGATTTTAGGGCATCTATGGATCTTACACCTGGTTTGTTGGCATCCTTAGAGGTGTAACCTAATCTTATGGATTAGATAGGATCTTCGCAGCGAGAGGACCCACAAATAGCATACATCTTGGATAGGCTCCATAGAAGGGAGATTTCTAGTCACCTTAGTAGATATTCCACGAATGATAGAGGGTGGCTATGGGGAGATGGGAGGCTTTGTGTTCCCCGAGTTGGAGATTTGTTGAGGAATCCCATCATTCTAGGAAGACTATCCACCCAGGCGGTGATAAGATGTACTAGGACATGAAGAGGATTTTCTTTTGGATCGGAATGAAGAAAGATGTAGCAGAGTTTGTAGCTCGATGTTTAGTTTGCCAACAAGCAAAAGATGAACAAAAGAAGCCTGGCAGTTTGCTTCATCCTTTGGAGGTCCCACAATGGAAGTGGGAGAGCATCTTTGTGGATTTCATCGATGATTAGCCTAGATCGAGGAGAGGCAACAACAGTATCTGGGTTATAGTAGATAGGCTTACTAAAAGCACTCATTTCATTTTTGTTAAGAGCAAGAGAACAACAACATGGTTGGTATTAGTTTATCTTTGTGAGATAATCCGTCTACATAGAGTACCTTCTTGCATAGTAAGTGATCATGATCCCATCTTCACTAGTGAGTTCTGGAAGAGCCTGCAAGAGGCACTAGGTACACAGTTATGTTTGAGCACCGCATATCACCTTCAGACTGATGGACAGACCGAGAGGGTGATTAGAGTTCTTGAGGATCCTCTGAGGCTGTGTATCCTAGACTTCGGAGTGACTTGGGAGGAGCACCTCCCATTGGTGGAGTTCGTCTACAACAACAGCTATCAGACTAGTATAGGCATGCCATCCTTCGAGGCACTATATAGATGACCTTGTAGGTCGCCGACTTGTTGGTAGGAGTCTACAGATAGGCTTCTACTTGGGCCTAAGATGATTAGAGAGACTTCAAAAAAGATTGGTCTTATCCGCCGACGTATGAAGATAGCTCAGGACAGGCGGAAATCCTATGTAGATAAGAGAAGGACTGACATTGAGTTTAAGGTAGGAGACATGGTTTTCATCAAAGTATCAACTCTGAGGAATGTGGTTCGCTTTGGATCTGTAGGGAAATTGGCGCCAAGGTTTGTAGGGCCATTTCCCATAGTAGAATGGATAGGTCAAATGGCATATAGATTGAGATTACCAGAGAGATTGGCGGGTGTTCATGATGTTTTCCACTTTCCTATTTACGGAAATGTCTTCATGATACATCAGAGATGGTTGAGCCAAGCATTCTTGAGGAAGTAGAGGTAGAAAAGGAGGCAACAGTTTTCCTACCCGAATACTTGGATCGGAAGTTAATAAACTACACAACAGAGAGGTTTAGTTGATGAAAGTGCAATGGGGAGAAGACCGCGAGGATGCAACTTGGGAGACTGAAGACAAGATCCGCGGTTCATACACTTTTCTTTTCAAGGGTATGTTCTTAACTTCTTTTTCCAAGTTTTTATTCGTACTTGCTTCTATCATTCAAGTGTATCTTATGGATCGAATCTTCGACCTTTAGATAGAAAACCAATGGGTGCAAACATGTGTTTGGGACATGGTATGGATGCAAGTGTTCGCTAGTGGTTGCTCGAGATGCATATACACATACTAAGCTCTAGATCAGCTCAAACACTCTCATACTGCATATGAATGTGTATGCATTTTTTGGTTTTTTATGGACGGAAATGGATGTATCATCGTATGGATGTTGCATTTGGACGGATAATTGTGCACACATATAGAGTTTACATGATATACTAGGACTATTTGCATACGTTTTGGATTCATGGCACAAGCATATATTGCATTAAGGAGGTCAACTGAATTAGTAGACCGCCTAATTTTCGTAGTAGCAAAGGGATATATACACACACCTTTGCATATGTTCATACAAGCATTAGAAACCTCATAAGGACAATCGATGCCTATGAATGATGGATGAGTAGATGGTTGCAGGTGGATGTTAGGATAGTGACATTCTCCTAGACTTGGAGATTTCGGGGACGAAATCCTTTAAGTAGGGGAGAGTGTAACACCCCGTAATTTTAATGAACATTAATAAACTAAAAATATAATTAATTAAATATTAGGAATTAAGTAAAATGGACTGTACCATTGTGTTCGTCTCTGAATTCTAGTTCAGATAGACTCCGAGTTTGCGTAAAAGGACATCGTATAAGGAAGGTATGAAGGTTAGAAATTTGTATACATATAAGAAGGATATACATAAATATAAATCAAATCAATTTAAAATAATTCAAAAAGAACGAAGCGGAAAACGAGGGTGGCAAGCGGGAACTAGACCAGTTGGGGATACCCACGCCTGGTTTGGGTCGACCTATGGGTCGACCCAAGGTCAGTTGGGTCCACCCAGGTAGGGGTGGGTTGACCCACTCGCGATCTGGCGACATTCATTCTTCTGTTTCTGGACTATTTTGTTTACCAGTTTCATTATTTTCTGAACGGATTGGATTTAAAAATTGGGATTTGACGGTAAAAGATTGTCTTGTAAACTCTATACAAAGGCATGCACTCCTATCAAATCAATTACACTTCTTCATACTTCTTCCTCAAATCTCTGTTCTAAAAATTTAAGATGAAGATGGGGAGATGCTGCCGAAACTTGGGTTCAATCAAGACATTCTTTTTTGACTTATACAAGAATCCCTTCTGCAACATCAGCATATTATCCTATGTTCTTTAAATCCAATCTCTGTGAGTTCACGTTACTTTTAGATATAAAAATTTAATAGTAACGTTGACAAGTTAATAAACCTAGATCTGAGCCTATGCCTGTTAAGAAACTGGTTCATATCTTAGCAGTTTTGCTATAATTACATGTGTTCTTCCATACAACTGTTCTATTCTTCAGTTGTTATTATATGCCTGTTTATGTTATTATATCCCTATTTCTGTTCTTCTCCCTCTCTTGTTCCCTTTTTATTTTATAAGCCTAGGTTACCTTCGAGCCTATTTATGTTATTATATGCCTAGGTTACCTTCGAGCCTAGGTATTCTTCCATACACCTGTTCAGTTGTTATTATATGCCTATATCTATGGGGTTAAGTAAATCTATTAAAACTGTAGGGTTAAGTAGATTTGTTTAATCTACTCGTGTTATATGAACCTGTTAACTTGTAATACTTAACCTGTTTAATCAGTTGGGGTTATATGAATATGTTAGCCTGTAAACTTAACCTATTAATCTGTGAGGGTTAGGCAAACCTGTTAATCTGTAAGGCCTAACCTGTTAAAATCCTAGTTAATTGGGGACACAAGTTTAGGGGTTTGACTTGTGTCATCTGCTATGTGAGGCCCATATCAGTCAGTAACCCATTTTGGTCTTAAACGAGAACCCCGCAATAGGTAAGGGTTAGGGCATGCATACTGAACTGATAGTAAGAGGTTCATCTAAAAGGGGGTGTATACGGGTGCGTTCCGACGGAGTCATGAGCGTGCATGGGTCTGGTTTGTAGGGGGAAAATAAGTCATTGTAGCACCAGTAGATAGGTCTATGTCCTTCTGTAGGTTGCCACTTTAGTAAGTAATACACCCTACTGTAGGGCCGACACAGGGTATTTACACATTAGGGAGCCGATTACTTGCGGTAGTAATTAGGGTACATCTAGTCTTGTCTGCTTCTGTTAGGGTCTCTGTTATTTCTGTGTGGGTTAACACCAGTCATATTCTGTCGAGATACCTGCTAATTCTGTTTGGGTTAAAACCCGTTATGTAACTATAGTACACCTAAACCTACAATTATGTTTCTATTGGGATCATTCTGTTTCTGCTATATTAGGGACACCTAATCCTGTCATAAATCCTATATACTAGTATCTGTGCAGAGAAAAGTAGTTAAGAAGCATAGTTTACCCTATTTATTCAGATTATCATGTTTATACCTGTTGTATGTTACTATTATCTCTCATCCACTTTATTTACATGGCCTGATACTTTTTCTTCTTTATATGCTAAAAGTCGCTGGACTTGCCAGACTTTATATTTGGCCCTTTTTGTTTCCCTTTCTCTCTTTTCTTTTCCACCCTAGGTTCTCAGTGTGGGAACACTCAGTCGTGATTAGGACTCTCTTTCTCTGTTTTTGCTTAGATCTGGATCTGCTTTGATGTATCGCTTTGACTACTTTTCGACTTTGTTATGGCTATTATTGGGGATTATGATTTTACATTTCTATACTCTGATGGTTTTTAGCGCAAGACAGATGTTTTGGTGTGATGTATTTAGTTTCGGTATTTTAGCCTGATATTGTAACTGGTTTTGTGACTACGATGTTTTCTACTGAATAATGAAGTTTTGAATTTCCGTTGCTATTTTTATATTTGTCTTCTGAGATTCTATTTCTATTTACCTATAGTGCTTCACGGAACTTAATGCATTCCAATAAAGAGTGACATTAACGGACGTGGGGTGTCACAAGGGTTCTCGGTTCCTATGCTTTGTTATGTGGCGGACGTTGCCGCCAAATGAGTTTTACGGGAAGTGCATAAAGGTAAATGTTGTGCTCATACACGGGAGGAAGAATCTAGCAAAGAAGGTGTTGCGGTAGGGCTACTTTTGGCCTACCTCGGTCAGGATGCGACTAATTATTCCAAATGTTGCGACAAGTGTCAGATATTTTCCCAAATTCTATGAGCTCTGCCAACTCAACTTACTCAGATGGTTAGTCCTTGGCTATTTGTTGTATGGGGAGTGGAGATTATCGGAAGCCTTCCAATCTATAAAGGCAGAGCAAAGTATTCGATCGTGGCTGTGGACTACTTTGCGAATTGGGTTAAAGCCGTGCTATTGACCACAATCACAACAAAGTGAATGATCAACTTTATCGTCAGAAATATCATATGCCAATATGGGATTCCCAAGACCTTCATTATAGATAATAGGACCCAATTGATAGCTCAGAATTTATATGTTTCTACCAACTATACCATATCGAGAAGAAGTACACTGCAATTGCACACCCGCAATCCAGTGGACATGTTGAGGCTGTGAACATGATCATCAAGTTTATCCAAAAGAAATGATTGGAGTGGGCCAAAGGTAAATGGTTCGATGAACTATCTTAGCCCTTTGGGCTTATCGAATGACCCATAAGTCTGCGATTGGCCATACACCGTTTATCTTGTCCTACGGCTTTGAAGAAGTCATCCCGATAGAACTCGAAGTCTCCTCTTATAGGACAACTTATTATGACCCGTTGACTAACAAAGCACTCCTCTTAGAGTCACTGGACATGATTGATGAGAAGAGAAAGGAAGTCATTTTTCGTGCTATAACATATAGGCAACGGATCACCCGATACTATAGTAAGAAGGTTCGACTCAAAACCTTTGACTTTGGCGACCTTGTTTTGAAATGAGTCCTCCCATATCTAATACTTAACCAGATAAACATGTAAGGCCTGAATGAATTAAGAAATACTTAACCAGATAAACATGTAAGGTGGGACATGGGGGTTAAGTAGGTGCCTTGGGTGGCATGAGGAATCTAGTGGGTGCCCTTAGTGGCATGTGAAATATGATTAGTAAGACTTAACCAAACACACATGTAAATGAACATGACTAAGAGGGTTAAGTGGGATATACTAATGGTGACAAGCTTAGGTGGGTAGCTTGTGGGGGGCCATTTCAACCAGTAACCCAAACGTATCTTTGTGGGCTCGACCCAAGTCGAGGACGGGACACGCATACTGAGTTTGACTATAAGAGGCCAAAACGGGGAGCGGTGGCAACGCAAGTCCAACGGGTTTCATATGCTTGTGTGGACTCGGGCTGGTAGGTAAGACGTTGTTGCATCGTGTAGGTATAAGCCGTGCATTCTCAAGTTGTATCGGGTTTCCACTTTAGGGGAGTGATACACCCCACTGTGGGGCCAGCACGGGTATCTACGAGTAGGGAGCCGATCGAAAGTGGGTAGTGGGGTACACCTTGTGGAGATAGGGGCAGACGTCACCTATGTAGTCAGCTAGGGGTACGCAAGGCTATTTATATAGTTTCTGTGTGAAGCAAGCGGGATCAACCTTTAGGGTGACTGGTGCGGTGCAGTGTAGTAATTATTCGTTAGTAATTAGGTATGCCTTTAACGTTATCTTTGACGTTATCTTTATCTGCTCTTCCATATCTAATAGTTCGTAGACATTTACTTGTCTTCCAGCTTATGCCTTAGTCTAGTTATTTTGATAATAGTATTGTTATAATTATCATACTCGCCAGACTTTATGTCTGACCCCCCTCCATTTCTATCCTTTTCCCCCCTCCAGGTCCTCAGGTTGGGCCCAGTTCTAGCGGAGTTTGATTGGATTGCTTTATCTCTCTTTTGGAAAGCTTGGACCGTTGGAGTAAAGTCCAGCTTGTTATCTTCTTTAATGGCTATTTATGTAATGGGGTTATGTATTTTTTTTTATCAAGATGGATATTGTACTTGACTCTGATTTATGGTTTTTATGATGTAACAAACATGTTTAATTTCCGCTGCAATAAAATGAAGTTTTAGATTTCCAAGTACTACTTATTATCTGTCTTGTTGTAATTCTTCTGTTCTATATTCACTTATAACCTCCATGGAAGTTAATGCATTCCCTTTGTGAGTGACATTAATGGACGTGGGGTGTTACACGTGGTATCAGAGCTTAAGGTTACCAGAACAGATAAATTTTATAGAAAAACTATTTTTCTAAAATATTTTTGGAAGAAGTGTTTTCAAAAACATGTCTTGGTGAGTAATTTTAAGAGGAAAGTTTTTAAGAAAAACATAATCCCCAATAGCCATATCTTTATCTTTCGAATTCTCCATTTTGAATCTTTCCTTTTTCGTTTCAGCATGGCTGAAGATCTTAACCTTCCGGATGGTGTAATGATACCAGGATGGTATAGGAGGCTATTAGAGGCTAGGGTCGCCGCAGGTCTGGCCAATGTTCCTCCACCACCAGTTGCACCCGTTCCTCCTCCTCCTCGCGTAGATACTTTTGCAAAGACGTGCAAGGAATTTAAGGCTATGGGTGGAAAACCTTTTCAAGGGTCAGAAACATTTGTGGAAGCTAGAGATTGGCTTAGGGAGGTGGAAGAATTGCTAGAGATCTTTGAAGTAGAAGAAGGGAGGAAAGTCAAATTAGCAGCTTGGTTATTGAAGGGAGAGGCCTCGTTTTGGTGGGAGGTCACTAATGGGGAGCGTCCTGTTGATTCTTGGGCAGATTTCAGGCGTAGGTTTGAGGCGAAGTTTCTCTCAAGGGCAGAAGAGAATCTATATATGGAAAGGTTCTTGACATTGTAGCAAGGAAGCTCATCAGTAAAAGAATATGTTAACAAATTTAATCAGTTAGCAAGGTTTGGCTTGGACTTAGTGAACACGCCGGAGAAGAAGGCACTGAGGTTCGTTAATGGATTGAATGAACCGTTGCAAGGGTTGGCTATGACCCACATCCCTATGGGGGCCACCTTTGAGAAGCTAGTAGACATGGCACTCATGCATGAGGAGAAAGGCGCTAAAGCTGATAAGGCACCCGAGAAGAAAGGGGATCAGAAGAAACCACAACGGCAAAACAAGAAGGGTGGTAAAGACAATAATGGCAAGGGAAAGAAGAAATGCTTTAACTGTGGGACACCAGGCCATCTCAGCAAGGATTGCCAAAAGAAAACGAAGACTGGCTGTTTTCACTGTGGCGATGCGGGACATCTAGTGAAGGACTGGCCAAAGAAGGGGCAGAGGGCAGGGACTACCTCGGGAGGACAGGTGCATGCTCTTATAGCACCAGGGCAGGCAAGGGGACAAGTTCAGGCTCTCGCGGTCCCACTGCTGCAAGAACGAGGTAGAACCATTTCTGTTGAAAGCTTAGTTTTTCTGTTTGATCATCTTGTCCATACCTTATTCGATTCGGGCGCATTGCATTCGTTTATCTCTATATCATTAGTTGAATCACTGCACTTAAACACCAGTTTAGTAGAGGATCCCTTAGTTGTTTCGAATCTAATTGGAGGCTCAGCTTATTTGTCCATGATGTGTTTGGATTTGAAAATTTCTATACTTAGCGTTGAGTTTAGATGTGATGCTTATGTGTTAGGCTTCACGGGCTATGGGCTAATTTTAGGAATGGATTGGTTATCCAGAAATGGGGTCGTTCTTGATTGTGAAAGGAGAGTAGTTAGGCTCATGACTCGCCTTGGCAACACTCTCGAAATCTTTTGTAATCCCATAGATTCCGTTATGCTAAGTTATTTAAAATCGCTTGACGCGTCGGTGGAAAATCTACGATCTGTTAGAGTGGTCCGAGAATATTCGGATGTGTTTGAGGAGGTGAAGGGCTTGCCTCCAAAGCGGGAGATAGATTTTCGAATATATCTTGTGGATAATGCGAAACCAGTATCTTTGCCAGTACGCCACATGGCTCCACGTGAAAGGAGGGAACTCGATAAGCAAGTGAAGGAGTTGCTTGAGAAGGGGTTCATAAGATGAAGTATATCGGAGTGGGGTGCTCCAGTAGTATTTGCCACGAAGGCGGATGGGTCCCTTAGACTTTGTGTGGACTATAGAGAACTTAATAAGCTTACTAAGAAGAATAGACACCCACTGCCAAGGATTGATGATCTCTTCGATCAGTTAGTTGGCGCCTCAGTGTTTTCGCAGTTGGACTTAGCCACTGGTTTCCATCAGTTGAGAGTGACTGAGGATAGCATAGACAAGACTGCCTTTAGGACTCCGGACGGTTTCTATGAATGGCTAGTGATGCCCTTCGGTTTGACAAACGCCCCGCATACTTTGTTGTTTTGATGAGTAGGGTGTTTAGGGAGTACCTTAACAAATTTGTGGTAGTCTTTGTAGACGACATCTTGATCTTTTCTAAGGATGAAGAAGAGCATGCCCTACATCTTAGGGAAGTGTTGGAGACCCTACAAGCGCATAATATTAAAGCTAAATTTTCTAAGTGTCACTTCTGGAGGAAGGAAGTACGATTCTTAGGGCACGTGGTTTCCAAAGAATGGATAGCCGTGGATCCCGTGAAGGTGGTGGCCATCCAAGATTGGAAGGTCCCTAAAAATGCTACCGAAGTGAGAAGTTTCTTGGGGTTGGCTGGCTAATATAGGAAGTTTATCAAGGACTTCGCAAAGATATCAGCTCCATTAACACGCTTGACGAAGAGGAACCTAGTCTTCACATGGGACGTAGATTGTGATGATGCGTTCCAACGTTTAAAGAGAGCTTTGACCTCAACCCCAGTCTTAGTATTGCCAGATGGGAGTAAGCCATTTACTGTTTATACTGACGCCTGTGGGACAGGACTAGGCGCAGTCTTAATGCAAGAGGGTAGGGTAATAGCCTATGGTGGAAGGCAGTTGAGAGCGCATGAGAAGAATTACCCCACGCATGACCTAGAGTTGGCTGCTATTGTTTTCGCGCTTAAGTCTTGGCATCATTATCTTCTTGGCGAGAAATTCAAATTATTCACTGACCACAAATCTTTAAAATACTTATTCTCTCAAAAGGACTTGAACTTAAGGCAGCAAAGGTGGATGGAGTTCTTAGCATCCTACGACTTCGAGATAGCATATACCCCTGGCAAGGGTAACGTGGTGGCAGATGCCTTAAGTAGAAAAAGATTATCCTTAAGTCCTTTGTTTGTTGAGCGGCGAAGCTTAGAATTCATTTCGATGTTTGATTTTAGGCCTTCCGTTGACTTTGTACCCGGTTTGCTAGCATCCTTAGAGGTTAGACCTACGCTTTTGGGATGGATTGGCGAGGCACAGCGAGACGACCCACAGTTGGTTGAGTTAGTAGAAAATCTCAAAGGAGGGGAGTCATCAAGCCATCTCCGTAGGTATACGCTAGATGATAAGGGTTGGTTACGTAGGGACGGTAGACTTTGTATACCAAAAGACGATGACCTAAGGAAGACCATTCTTGACGATGCACATCGTTCGAAGATGACCATTCATCCCGGCGGGGACAAGATGTACAAAGACATGAAGAGAGTTTACTTTTGGGCTGGCATGAAGAAGGATGTGGCCGAGTATGTCGCTAGATGCTTGGTGTGCCAACAAGTAAAAGCGGAGCAAAAGAAACCCGGTGGGTTGCTTCACCCATTGGAGGTTCCACTATGGAAGTGGGAAAGTGTCTCGATGGACTTTGTGGATGGATTACCAAGATCAAGGAAGGGTAATACGGGGATTTGGGTTATAGTAGATAGACTTACTAAGAGCGCCCATTTTATTCCCGTAAAGAGTAGGAGGACTGCTCCATGGTTAGCTTCTGTATACGTCCGAGAAATAGTTCGTTTGCACGGTGTTCATTCTAGCATAGTGAGCGACCGCGATCCTATTTTCACTAGCGAATTTTGGAGAAGCTTACAAGAGGCAGTAGGGACTCAGTTATGTTTGAGCACCGCATATCATCCTCAGACGGACGGCCAAACCGAGAGGGTGAATCGTATTTTAGAGGACCTTTTGAGGCTATGTATCCTAGACTTTGGGGGTACATGGGAAGAGCATCTTCCATTGGTGGAATTCGCATATAATAACAGCTTTCAATCTAGCATTGGCATGGCACCTTTCGAAGCTCTTTATGGACGACCTTGTCGTTCACCTACATGTTGGTGGGAATCTACGGATAAGATCTTACTTGGGCCCGATATGATTAGGGAGACTTCGGAGAAGATCGACTTTATTCAAAGGAGGATGAAAGCAGCGCAAGATAGGCAGAAATCTTATGCGGACAAGAGGAGAACAGATCTTGAGTTCGAAGTTGGGGACATGGTCTTTATCAAAGTGTCTCCATTACGGAACGTTGTTCGCTTTGGGTCCGTTGGGAAATTAGCACCAAGGTTCGTAGGGTCGTTTCCTATTAAGGAGAAGATTGGACAGATGGCGTATAGAGTGGAGTTGCCTGAGAGACTTAGTGGTGTACACGACATATTCCATGTGTCACATTTGAGGAAGTGCTTGCACGAGACCGCGGAGGTGGTAGAGCCGAACTTGCTTAGAGAGGTGGAGATAGAGCGTGAAGCGACGATTCGACGAGCTCCTACGCGCATTCTTGGGCCAGAGATTAAGAAGCTGAGAAATCGAGAGGTCAGACTAGTCAAAGTACAATGGGGAGTAATGAGAGCAACGCTACTTGGGAGACAGAAGAGAAGATGCGTTCACGATACCCTTTTCTTTTCGAGGGTATGTCCTTTAATTTCTCCTTTATCGCTTATCTTGTACTTATCTTACCTTTAGAGTATCCTCTCGCTTGTATCCTTGACCTTTAGTTAGGATAATCCTATGGTTGAAACATGTGTTTGAGACATGTTATGTGTAATGGATGCAAAGTGGATGCAAGTGTTTGCTAGTGGTTGCTCGTGGACGCATATACACACACTATTAGGCACTAGATCGGCTCAGTCACTTCATATTGCATATTGCATATATATGGCTGTATTTAGTAAAATGGGTGTATGATGATTGTATTATCGTATGGATACTGCATTCGGATGATGGCTGTGCACACATATAGAGATAATATGTAGAATTAGGGAACTTTTGCATACATAATGGACGCATGGCACTATCATGATTTGCATTAAGGAGGTCAACTGAATCAGTGGACCGCCTGATTTTGCATTAGATATGGACATATACACACACTGTGCATTTAAACATGAAAGCATTAGAAGTCTATAAGGACAATGGATGCCTGTGTTTGATGGTTGAGTAGATGGATGATTGGATGTTAGGAGATACATTCTTCTTAACTTGAAGATTTCGGGGTCGAAATCCTTTAAGGAGGGGAGAATGTAACACCCCGTAATTCTGTTAATATTAATATTCACAAATTTAAGAATAACTAATCTCAGACGTGAGAATTGTGGGAAACGGTTGCGCCATTGTGTTCGTCTCGGAATTCTGGTCGAAATAGAGTCCGAGTTTGCGTGAATTGGACTTCGTATGAAGAAGTTATGGCCATCGGAAGTTTCAGAAAATTTAAAACAGCTCGCAGGAAATTTAAAATTCAAACTGAAAGTGCAGAAGCGGGCTGGGCGGGGAAAATTTTCGCCCAGGAAGGTCGACTGGGGAGTCGACACTAGTGTCGACCTCCCCCCCCCCCCCCCGGTCGACTATAGTGTCGACCTGGTCAGTCGGCTAGGGTTTTGACTGAGCCCAATCTTGAGCTGCTGATGTGTCTTTAGGGCTGAGTTGGCAAATTAAACAGTTCAGGTTAGTTCTGAGTTGATCTGACGGTCTAAATAAACCCTAAACTCTATAAATACCTAGGAAGTCTCTCGCTCTAATTCACATAAAAAATAGAATAGCTACCGTCATACCGCCGCCATGGAAGTCAGTCTAGCCGCCGCCAACTAAGAAGGAAGAAGCTAATCAAAACCCTAATCCTACTCAACTCTAAAGCAAATCAAGACTCTCTTTCTTGTCTAATTGTGAGTATGATGATCTTAACAAGATTATTGTTAAACTAATTAGATTAAATCATGAATGGATTATAAGTGAATGATGTGGATTATCACATATGTTGTTGTAAACCTTATGCTATCATGTATGTTGTAAATCCTATGTTATGTGATGATGATATCCTATATGTTGTAAATCATGCTATGATGATGCTATATATGTTGAAAGTTTCTATGCTAAGTTGTGATAAATCATACATGTTATAAAGTCATGATGTTATTATCTATGCTAATTAGTTCATGTTAATCAAATCATAATGTTTGGGCTATGTTGATCTATATGACAATCATGCACGTAAGTTTAGACTGATTAGTAAAGACTATGAACATATGCCATGACACCTATTTAGATCTAGAATTATGACATCTAGAATCATGCTATGACATATGTGAATTCTATGTATTATATGCTAGTTCACACCATCATCATGTTGCATAAAAACCCCATATGCAAGTTTATCTATGAAATTTGGGTTATGATCATATCATGTAAATTGTGACATTTAACAAGTTGACACCTTTAGATCCTTAACATGTGTAGTTTATGCAAGTTTCACCCCTATTATGATTGGATTATTTTATTTGTCTATATGTCGTGATAATTTATCTTTGTGCTATGAGTTAGACTATTCGAGTCTAACATATGTTCTGCGTTGAATAAGCGAACGTATAACGTGGGGTAGGGGTAATATTAAGGATTTAATATTAAGAAGTTGGGGTGCAATTGATATGATTTTGCATGCCATGAATGGATGGCCATAATTGAGTCAATTATGGGCATCATTAAAATTGGAGTTAATTAATAATTTGAGTAGGGAATTATTAAAACTGGGGTAAAATATTATAAGTGATAATCAATGCTTAGGACACGAGGTTGGACTCGTTTGTGACTTAAACCTGCCCGGACCCGCCCGGCAAATCCAGTGGTCACAAATGTCAGCCCAATGTGAGAGGTCCTAGGCCTAAACTAAAGTATAACAGTTGTAAAGACACGAGGTTAGACTCTTTTATGGTGTAAGACTGCCCGGACCCGCTCGGCAAATCTAGCTGCCATAAATGCCAGTCTAATGTGAGAGGTCTTTATGAGGTTATGGCCTGAATGAATCAAGAAATACTTAACCAGATAAACATGTAAGGTGGGACATGGGGGTTAAGTAGGTGCCTTGGGTGGCATGAGGAAACTAGTGGGTGCCCTTAGTGGCATGTGAAATACGATTAGTAAGACTTAACCAAACACACATGTAAATGAACATGACTAAGAGGGTTAAGTGGGATATACTAATGGTGACAAGCTTAGGTGGGTAGCTTGTGGGGGCCCATTTCAACCAGTAACCCAAACGTATCTTTGTAGGCTCAACCCAAGTCGATGATGGGACACGCATACTGAGTTTGACTATAAGAGGCCAAAACGGGGAGTGGTGGCAACGCAAGTCCAACGGGTTTCATATGCGTGTGTGGAATCGGGCTGGTAGGTAAGACGTTGTTGCATCATGTAGGTATAAACCGTGCATTCTCAAGTTGTATCGGGTTGCCACTTTAGGGGAGTGATACACCCCACTGTGGGGCCAACACGGGTATCTACGAGTAGGGAGCCGATCGAAAGTGGGTAGTGGGGTACACCTAGTGGAGATAGGGGCAGACGACACCTATGTAGTCAGCTAGGGGTACGCAAGGCTATTTATATAGTTTCTGTGTGAAGCAAGCGGGATCAACCTTTAGGGTGACTGGTGCGGTGCAGTGTAGTAATTATTCGTTAGTAATTAGGTATGCCTTTAACGTTATCTTTGACGTTATCTTTATCTGCTCTTCCATATCTAATAGTTCGTAGACATTTACTTGTCTTCCAGCTTATGCCTTAGTCTAGTTATTTTGATAATAGTATTGTTATAATTATCATACTCGCCAGACTTTATGTCTGACCCCCCTCCATTTCTATCCTTTTCCCCCCTCCAGGTCCTCAGGTTGGGCCCAGTTCTAGCGGAGTTTGATTGGATTGCTTTATCTCTCTTTTGGAAAGCTTGGACCGTTGGAGTAAAGTCCAGCTTGTTAGCTTCTTTAATGGCTATTTATGTAATGGGGTTATGTATTTTGTTTATCAAGATGGATATTGTACTTGACTCTGATTTATGGTTTTTATGATGTAACAAACATGTTTAATTTCCGCTGCAATAAAATGAAGTTTTAGATTTCCAAGTACTACTTATTATCTGTCTTGTTGTAATTTTTCTGTTCTATATTCACTTATAACCTCCATGGAAGTTAATGCATTCCCTTTGTGAGTGACATTAATGGACGTGGGGTGTTACAAGAGGTCTAAAATAAAAAACAACAAGTTTAAAAGGATTAGCGAAGTGATGAATGACAGCCCTTTAATTGAAACAAACCCGCAATGGGTTAAATTAATTTCTCAATATCAGACAAAGCCAAAGGCAAAGAAGGCTAAAGATAATGGTGGCAATCCTGGAAAGATTATAAGCGGAGGCATATATAAAAAGCATTGAAATTTTTTGACCAGGTGCTTTTGTTATGGTTTACATTTCTTTTGAGTGTTGTGTGCCTTGATGAGATCAGGTTTTTCTTGCATTAGGGGATTATGTTGGTCTTTTGTGGATCTTTTTGGTACTGATGTGTTGGAAGGGGGCTTTCTAATGGCTTTGAGGGTTTGAGGCTTTCAGCATTTCTTAGTTTTCAGTGTTAATCTGTGTTTTCTACGGTGTAGCATGTTGTTTCATTTTGTAGTTCTTTCTGTTTACTACTGTATCTTTTAGTTCAATCCGGTTTTAGGAAGTTAGGCATAGTATTTGTATTGTTTGCATTGTATTTTGTAACCAGCTTGGACTTCTCCTTGTATTTTGTTTTTTGTAATATAAGTACCATTTCTTTAAAAAAAACATTGTTTATATCAAAGGAAACAGTGCTCCATTTACAAAAATGCAAGTATTATATAGATTTACATGTAAAAAGGCTAAGGTCGCACTTGCAACAACATCGAAATAGCCTAAAAGCAGTACAAAGGACAAGTTGATTAAGCCTATGATGGCTTATCATCATTTTTCTTCCTCTTCTCCTACTCCTCCTTTTTCTCAGCCAACCCAATAAGCTCATCAACAGTGATGGACTTCCTTTTCTTGGACTTATTGGTATGAGTATCTTCAACTGAGGAAGAAGGCACGTCATGTTTCTTCTTGCTCCGTTTGGCGAAGATAAAAGGAAAAGTTTCCTTCATTGGTGGATCTGTGATAGAGGAAGCAATGGCTTGAAGTGGTTTGACCATAAGAGGCCCAGAGCTTGATTCAAATTTAAGGAGGAGAAGCTTAACCTCACTCTCGCTTTCATCTTCGCGAGGGTCAGAAGTCCCATCTTTCCAGACTCCCAGTATACACCATGTCCTCTTCTTCTTGATGAAAGTCCTTGTCATCTAACCTCTTCAAGGCATCTATCATTTCTTCGTCTTTGCCTGCGTCTTCGACAAGGGGAACTTTCTGCTCTTTAGTTACTTTCGTCTCATCTTTGGAAGTAGTCTACTCTACAAGTGTACCTAAAATAGGAAGAACAATGATCTGTCCCTGTGAAATAACAGGTCTCCCGACTGGAGGCCTACTTGCTAAGCGACGAGATATGATCATTTTATGAAATAAGAGAGAAAGAAAATATATACCCTTGAATAAGGCGGCCTTAAGAGTAGAAAGAGTCCCGACTTATTGAATATGAGTAAGGGGCTTTCTTGGAATCAGATTTGGCTCGTTTGAGTTGTACTCTTCCACTGTTCTTGATGATTGGGATAGCGGAGGCGGAATGATTACTTTGTCTATAGAAGGATCCATGGCGAGAATAGGTTGACTGGTTGATTGTGTAGGGGATGCATTACCTTTTCTCATGTCGGGTTCCCCTTCCATTATTGTTTTCCCTTTAATCCTGTACCGCTTGGCATCCTCCTCCTCTTTCAATAGTCGCCTTCCCTCGGCCAAAACCTCAGTTCATTGCCTCTCAGAAACTAGTCCATCAGTGCTTCTTCCTTTACTATGCCTCCGACATGAACCCTTCTCTCCTTATCCATAAACACTTCCCAGGTGTCGGCCTGTATCTGCGATAGTCAAGGACCCACGATATGTCCCAATTGCAGAGAACTCAAGCATAAAGCATGAGTATGTTTCCACTGAATTCCTGATGCATCTTTTCTAGATCGACTGCATGATCCACCATAAGTGCTTGAATCTCTATCCCGTGCTGATGTCAAGAGAAGCCGTTTTCCATAACAGCATGAGTTCTCCTCTGCCTTCTTCCGAGTTTTTTCGGAGGCGGATAACTTTGCCTTAAGATTGCCTATCCCTTGTTCTCTTAACCATTTATCATTTCTCAAAGACTCATTCTGACATTAAGGGACTCGCATTACTGACTCACAGTTTAAAGTCGTCCTAAGCAGACTTGGTTAAGAGCGACCAATGGCTAAGTTATTTTTCAAATCGAGTACGAAGACCGTCAATCTCCTTTTTTGTTTTACTATATTCCTCCTTAAGTGTATCTAGTTCAGTTTCGCGCTCAGCTAACTATTTCTTCGTGTGTTCAAGAACGCTCTTCTCGATGCCTAATTCTAGCTTCATACCGTCTATCTCAACCTCCAAACTCTTAATGACTTCAGGTAATCATCTTGAATATATGGACATTTCATTATATTGGGTCAAAGAAAAATCAATATCTAACCTAACTCGACTGCCGAAAGATTATAGAACAAAATGCAAGTTAGGGACAATTTTTTTCAAGAGAAGTGATGTTGGGGGAAAAGCCTTCTCAAATTCTTTGATCCTTTCCACGGAGGTTTTCTTCTGCGTCGATGAGACTGACAGCTGAGGAACACTTGGCATGGATAGGAAGATCTCGGCCTCGGAAGCAATGGACTGTGACTTTTGAGGAGGATCGATAGGGAGGTAAGAGGTCTTGGTCTAAGATTGTTCACTGACTATCTTTCCATCACCCTGGGAAGACTTGTCATTAGAGTGGGAGGCGGAGAGACGTCTTTCCCTTTCACGTTCTTTATCTTTCTCCTGTGCTCTTTCCCTTTCTCCCACTCTCTCTTTCTTATCCTTTTCTTTTTTTTTCTCTTGATCCTCCTTCTCATGCATGCCCCGTTAATGCTCTTTTGTTATCTCTCACGAGCGCGCCTTTCAACATATTCCCGATCTCATCTTTCTTAAGAGGGAGTCAGACCAACAGAACCACCTCTGTTCAAACTAGCACCAAATCAATCATGGTATTGCACTCCTCTCTTCATGGGACCAGTAATTCACGAGAGTGCTCGGGTTAGCACTTATCATACGCAAATGGAAAAAGAGTTGTGACGTGCAGTGCTTGTGTGTGTTCTAGTGCTCCCTCCAAAGATATACCAAAGCCTGGAGTTTGGCTTGTCGTCATTATCTCCTTAGGCTTTATAGTAGTTGTATCATCCTCAGACTTTGGGAAGGACTCGAAATCCAGATTCTGAGAGGAAAGTATAGTATCAAGGAGATTCAAATCTTACAAGCCCGATATGGCGACTTCGCTTCCTCTTCTTGACCGCCCTGGATGGAAGGTTTTCCTTTTCTATAGCCATGTCCCTCAGTAGAGGATTTTGTGACCTTTTCTCAATCATCTTTTCAAGAGGCGCCTCTTTCTCCCCTTCCGCGAGATGCCAACTGGACCCAGGAAGATTAGCCTCCTTGATAATTATTTTTTAGCAACCTTCTTGATCTTGGTTAGAGATCAGGTCGCAATCATGGTAACCGCATACCCTCCGGCTGAGGGTAGAATCACTTGGTCTCCGGCTAGGGGAATGTTGGTGGTTGCGACCGAGGGCTTCCCGACTGAGGGCATGATCATTGGTGGTATGATGATTGGTTAAGATTTATTGCTCCGATTTTGTCGAGTTTGAAATATTCAAACTTTTTGGAATTAAATTCCATTATGGATGACTTGGCTTTGAATTGGTCCCTTCATGCCAAATATGGAAGCTTTGATTTATCGTTAATTAATGGAAGATGAAAGTTTATATGTTGATTAGTGAAAGATGAATTTTGGGCAATCAATATATTTACAGATTCAAAGATAAACTCCAGAAGTGTTCGTTTCTTGTTTTTTATGGGATTTGCAACTTTAGTTTCAAGCGTAAGTACTCATGTATGATATAGCCAAGGATGATTAGTTTTTTTACTGGTTATACCTTCCTCGTGCACTTGAACATGTTTGTACACTCTGCTTTATACCTTGTTATTTGCTACATATCCTTGTGTTTGAATTGTTGCTGACTTGGTTACAAGTTCATTGAGATATTGTGTATTTGTATATGCTACACTTATTTGTGTGGTGCCACTGTCCTTGTTTGTTCACCATGTCACCTTGATTCTGCACTTGATATTGTTGTATGCCTTACTCTATCTCTACCATTGATCTGTCTGGTCTTGAACCCTTGTTGCACCATTCTTGTGCATACTTGTATATATAATATTTACATATATACATACTTATATTTAATATATGTATATGCATATTATATATATATGAATTGTATATTCCACTTCTTGAACTGTTTGATGTTTGTACACACATTCAACCTATATATATTCGTGTAAATCAAGTACCCAACTTTCTTGTTATACTTGATTAAATATTATCTCATATAGTATTGTGCCATACTTGAATATTATCAGAATATATATCAGACCAAGTTTAGAAAGATGATGAGAAACACACCAGAAATCTATGGCCAGTAAAATTTAAAATAAAATAATATTTGTTTGAATTTGAATTTATTTATGTTCAATGCTATTAAAGAAGGAACACTTGTTAATGGCGATAGGTGATCTCTTCGCCTGATTTCGCCATGTGTGAGCATTCCTTTACCCTATTATTTCTCATTCCCTTATAATCTCTTTTTTCAGCAACCTTCAATGAATTAATTTTGTTGATAATACTTTTATTTTCTGTCATTTTAATTCCACATTTTAAAGTTCAATTTGTTCCTCAACAAATGCAGATGGACAAATTTCAATAGAGATTTCTGATCTTCTCCCAGATCTATGATTCATTTCTGATCCTTCAGATCCGATGTGAATCTGGTTGAAAACTAGAGATCAAGCCACTGGGGGAATTGGGATCTGGCATCGCCAGCGAAAGTGTTGAATCATTTCCGGTTCCTCATAACCAATCTGTCGGTTCTTCACCAATTTTGTGCATTCGGTATGTTTGGAAATATTGCGTATGATTGGGGTTATTCTCCTTATTCTTTTGATGGTTTTTATTTGCATTTGAAGGCGTGAAAGGACCCAATTATTTAATTCATTTTTTTCTAGGTACTTGGTTGATCATGGAAGTAGATTCAGATTTACTTGGTTCAGTTCAATGAAAAATTGCATGTGATTTTGAGGTTTATGGAAAGATTTCTAAGAATGCCTGACTAGTTTGTTTTAGATCTGAAAACATGGTATAGACTTAGATTCTTTATCTTCTAGACAACTTCATGTCTGACTATCCCAAATTAAGTAGAAATTGAAAGATGATCATGTTCTATTGTCATTTGTTAAAAAACCAATGTAATCAGATGTGTATTTTCCAAGTGGTGAATACTTCACTTCTCCAATTCGAAGACATCCTAACATAGTTGTGCATCGCACATAGTCTGCTATACTTGGAAAGAACACTTGAAGAAAAGGCGGACTCGATAAAGAAGAATTTAGATACCTGCATCTTAATTTAAGCCTGAGTGTGATGCTGTTTCAGAAGTTTTCAGTTTATTTGTATTGCACACTGTATTGGTTGATCATGGACTGATTAATTTTCCTGGTCTGGTGATCAATGATTTACAAACTTGAGAGTCGTATTAACAATGAAATGATCCACGAATGGTGATTGATGGGGTACAGTTAAGGCATGAAATGGGGAACTGCTGATTGGGTGTTTGATGGCTTGCCATCTGCTGTGGTTTTACAACAACTTAACCCATATTTTGCAGACATTATTCATGCATATCTGATTAGAATTATGTGGAATGTGTTATGGTAGGTCTTCTTCAAAGGAACACTTCTTCAATAATTTATCAAATGGGATGTCCTCCAAACTGCTATATCATATGAGAATAGTTTTTAGATGGTTTTATGGGTGATGATCTTGTTTAATGATCATGCACAAGTGGAGCTCATAGATCGTGTTTGGTGCAACGAGTTTGTACATAGTGGGATTGCGACCTCATCATGGGCCTTTTTTTATGTTCTTTAGCTTTAATTTTCTTGTTTTCTTGTATTAGCTGTATTATTTTCTTTTATGCCCTTTTGTTTTAGTTGTAATGGTTAGTAGCTAACCTGACTTCTGTAATGTTTTTTATTAGATAATAAAAGCGTACCAATTATCAAAATAAATCTATTTTTGTTCCAGTTAATATGTGTGTTTCTTTAACCAACATGTGTGTCGATGGAAGTTTGAAACAAAACAATGTCGTATCAAAGAAGGCTTGGTCTTCCGAAATCGGATGAATCCGGGACTACAATGCCTCGAATCCCTGTCGGCGCTGCGCCCGGGCCCACTACTCGACTCGCCTTTGGCTAAGTACTTAGCTCACCTTTGGCCTATAATATATTTGTCAGTGTCAGTATAAATTGAAACTGCATATGTAATGAGTGAACTGAGTAATGTAGTGAGGAATATCTGTATGTGTGAATAATCAGTGTTGTAAATCATTGAGTTGTATGTAGTTGGAGTCATAAATTTGTACTATTTCAGTTGTTGAAATAAAATATTTTATTTAATAAAACACTATTTGAATCTAAATTCTGTGCAGTTGTATTCTGTTAAATTGAACACTTTCGTTTCTTCTAACCTTGTAAATTAGGCCTTGGAAAAGTAGATTAGACACCCCCTTTCAGTTGGGATTTCTGGTCCAATGTTCGTCTGCTCCCACCGAGTAAATCAGGCATCAGAGACTAGATTGGAAACCCCCTTTTGGCTGGGATTTCTGCATAATTCGACATTTGTATGCTTCCGCCGAGTAAATCAGGCATCAGAGACTAGATTCGACACACCCTTTCGGCTGGGATTTCTAATGCCCCCGGACAGGTCTTATCAACCCAACGTTCATCCCTTCCCGCCGAGTAAATCAAGCATCAGAGACTAGTTTGGGCTTCCCTAGACAGGACTTTATCATAATCCAACGTTCATCTACTCTAGCCAGGTAATCCAGGCCCTTTGGAGACTTGGGTGGATGCCCGTGAAAAGGTCTTATCAACCCAACTTTCACCCCTTCCCGCCGAGTAAATCAGGCATCGAAGACTTGATAGTGCAATTACCAACTCATCTACCCAGCCACCTCTAGCTTTCTCGAGATGTTTTTTGATGGTTGAAATTATGA